>OU862918.1:33556033-35956033 GCA_917880885.1 Limnephilus marmoratus | reverse complement strand
AGTAAGAATCCAAAATTTCGCACGTAAAACGATGATTTTTTGCAAAAATTCTACTTTAAGCCGATTTTTTTATTGATACGTGTCCAGTCCACGATTCTTAGTAAGAATCCAAAATTTCAGAAGTTTCGGAGCCATAATGCTAAAGTTATGACCGACCCCAAGAATTCAAACGTGCGACCCCAAGTGCTTAATCGACCTAACCTAAGTGTTAAAACGAGGAGTTTTAAAAAAAAATTCCTTGTAGATTTTTTGATTGATTCGGGTACAGACCATGATTATTAGTAAGAATCCAAAATTTCACAGGGTTCGGAACCATAGGGCCAAAGTTATGAACGACCACAATTATTGTTACAAAGGGCCCGTCAAACGATGAAATTCCTCTTTTAGCCGTTTTTTTATTGATACGTGTCCAGGCCATGATTCTTAGTAAGAATCCAAAATTTCAGACGGTTCGGAGCCATAAGGCTAAAGATATGACCGACCCCAAGAGATCTAACGTCCGACGCCAAGTGCTTTAACGACCGAACCCAAGTGTTCAAACGATGATTTAAAAAAAAAACTTGTAGATTTTTTGATTGGTTCGTGTACAGACCATGATTATTAGTAAGAAACAAAAATTTCACGCTGTTCGGAACCATTGGGCCAAAGTTATGAACGACCACAATTATTGTTACAAAGGGCCCGTCAAACGATGAAATTCCTCTTTTAGCCGTTTTTTTATTGATACGTGTCCAGGCCATGATTCTTAGTAAGAATCCAAAATTTCAGACGGTTCGGAGCCATAAGGCTAAAGTTTTGACAGACCCCAAGAGTTCAAACGCCCGACCCCAAGTGTATAAACGACCGAACCCAAGTGTTAAAACAATGATTTAAAAATAATAAAATTCTTCGTAGATTTTTTTGATCGATTCGTGTACAGACCATGATTAGTAAGAATACAAAATTTCGTACGGTTCGGAACCATAGGGCCAAAGTTATGAACGACCACAATTATTGTTACAAAGCGGCCGTAAAACGATGAAATTCTTCTTTTAGCCGTTTTTTGATTGGTACGTGTTCAGGCCATGATACTTAGTAAGAATCCAAAATTTCAGACGGTTTGGAGCCATAAGGCTAAAGTTACGACCGACCCCAAGAGTTCAAACGTCCGACCCCAAGTGCTTAAACGACCGAACCCAAGTGTAAAAACGATTATTTAATAACAAAAATTCTGTGTAGATTTTTTAGAACGATTCGTCTGCAGACCATGATTACTAGCAAGAATCCAAAATTTAACCCGGTTCGGAACCATTTAGCCAAACTTATGAACTACCACAATTATTGTTACAAAGCGGCCGTAAAACGTTGAAATTTGCAAAAATTCTACATTCAGCCGATTTTTTGATTGATACGTGTCCAGGCGTTTTTGATTGATATGTGTCCAGTCCACGATTCTTAGTAAGAATCCAAAATTTCAGAAGTTTCGGAGCCATAATGCTAAAGTTATGACCGACCCCAAGAATTCAAACGTGCGACCCCAAGTGCTTAATCGACCTAACCTAAGTGTTAAAACGAGGAGTTTTAAAAAAAAATTCTTTGTAGATTTTTTGATTGATTCGGGTACAGCCCATGATTATTAGTAAGAATCCAAAATTTCACAGGGTTCGGAACCATAGGGTCAAAGTTATGAACGACCACAATTATTGTTACGTAGCGCCCGTTAAACGATGAAATTCCTCTTTTAGCCGTTTTTTTATTGATACGTGTCCGGGGCATGATTTTTAGTAAGAATCCAAAATTTCAGACGGTTCGGAGCCATAAGGCTAAAGTTACGACCGACCCCAAGAGTTCAAACGTTTGACCCCAAGTACTTCAACAACCGAACCCAAGTGTTACAAAGATGATTTTAAAAAAAAAAATCTGTGTAGATTTTTTTGATCGATTCGTGTACAGACCATGATTATTAGTAAGAATCCAAAATTTCACACGGTTCGGAGCCATAAGGCTAAAGTTATGATCGACCCCAAGAGTTCAAACGTCCGGCTACAAGTGCTTAAACGACCGAACCCAAGTGTTAAAATAATGATTTAAAAAAAATAAAATTCTTCGTAGATTTTTTGATTGATTCGGGTACAGACCATGATTATTAGTAAGAATCCAAAATTTCGCCCGTAAAACGATGATTTTTTGCAAAAATTCTACTTTAAGCCGATTTTTTTATTGATACGTGTCCAGTCCACGATTCTTAGTAAGAATCCAAAATTTCAGAAGTTTCGGAGCCATAATGCTAAAGTTATGACCGACCCCAAGAATTCAAACGTGTGACCCCAAGTGCTTAATCGACCTAACCTAAGTGTTAAAACGAGGAGTTTTAAAAAAAAATTCCTTGTAGATTTTTTGATTGATTCGGGTACAGACCATGATTATTAGTAAGAATCCAAAATTTCACAGGGTTCGGAACCATAGGGCCAAAGTTATGAACGACCACAATTATTGTTACAAAGGGCCCGTCAAACGATGAAATTCCTCTTTTAGCCGTTTTTTTATTGATACGTGTCCAGGCCATGATTCTTAGTAAGAATCCAAAATTTCAGACGGTTCGGAGCCATAAGGCTAAAGATATGACCGACCCCAAGAGATCTAACGTCCGACGCCAAGTGCTTTAACGACCGAACCCAAGTGTTCAAACGATGATTTAAAAAAAAAACTTGTAGATTTTTTGATTGGTTCGTGTACAGACCATGATTATTAGTAAGAAACAAAAATTTCACGCTGTTCGGAACCATTTGGCCAAAGTTATGAACGACCACAATTATTGTTACAAAGGGCCCGTCAAACGATGAAATTCCTCTTTTAGCCGTTTTTTTATTGATACGTGTCCAGGCCATGATTCTTAGTAAGAATCCAAAATTTCAGACGGTTCGGAGCCATAAGGCTAAAGTTTTGACAGACCCCAAGAGTTCAAACGCCCGACCCCAAGTGTATAAACGACCGAACCCAAGTGTTAAAACAATGATTTAAAAATAATAAAATTCTTCGTAGATTTTTTTGATCGATTCGTGTACAGACCATGATTAGTAAGAATACAAAATTTCGTACGGTTCGGAACCATAGGGCCAAAGTTATGAACGACCACAATTATTGTTACAAAGCGGCCGTAAAACGATGAAATTCTTCTTTTAGCCGTTTTTTGATTGGTACGTGTTCAGGCCATGATACTTAGTAAGAATCCAAAATTTCAGACGGTTTGGAGCCATAAGGCTAAAGTTACGACCGACCCCAAGAGTTCAAACGTCCGACCCCAAGTGCTTAAACGACCGAACCCAAGTGTAAAAACGATTATTTAATAACAAAAATTCTGTGTAGATTTTTTAGAACGATTCGTCTGCAGACCATGATTATAAGCAAGAATCCAAAATTTAACCCGGTTCGGAACCATTTAGCCAAACTTATGAACTACCACAATTATTGTTACAAAGCGGCCGTAAAACGATGAAATTTGCAAAAATTTAACATTCAACCGATTTTTTGATTGATACGTGTCCAGGCGTTTTTGATTGATATGTGTCCAGTCCACGATTCTTAGTAAGAATCCAAAATTTCAGAAGTTTCGGAGCCATAATGCTAAAGTTATGACCGACCCCAAGAATTCAAACGTGCGACCCCAAGTGCTTAATCGACCTAACCTAAGTGTTAAAACGAGGAGTTTTAAAAAAAAATTCTTTGTAGATTTTTTGATTGATTCGGGTACAGCCCATGATTATTAGTAAGAATCCAAAATTTCACAGGGTTCGGAACCATAGGGTCAAAGTTATGAACGACCACAATTATTGTTACGTAGCGCCCGTTAAACGATGAAATTCCTCTTTTAGCCGTTTTTTTATTGATACGTGTCCGGGGCATGATTTTTAGTAAGAATCCAAAATTTCAGACGGTTCGGAGCCATAAGGCTAAAGTTACGACCGACCCCAAGAGTTCAAACGTTTGACCCCAAGTACTTCAACAACCGAACCCAAGTGTTACAAAGATGATTTTTAAAAAAAAAATCTGTGTAGATTTTTTTGATCGATTCGTGTACAGACCATGATTATTAGTAAGAATCCAAAATTTCACACGGTTCGGAGCCATAAGGCTAAAGTTATGATCGACCCCAAGAGTTCAAACGTCCGGCTACAAGTGCTTAAACGACCGAACCCAAGTGTTAAAATAATGATTTAAAAAAAATAAAATTCTTCGTAGATTTTTTGATTGATTCGGGTACAGACCATGATTATTAGTAAGAATCCAAAATTTCGCCCGTAAAACGATGATTTTTTGCAAAAATTCTACTTTAAGCCGATTTTTTTATTGATACGTGTCCAGTCCACGATTCTTAGTAAGAATCCAAAATTTCAGAAGTTTCGGAGCCATAATGCTAAAGTTATGACCGACCCCAAGAATTCAAACGTGTGACCCCAAGTGCTTAATCGACCTAACCTAAGTGTTAAAACGAGGAGTTTTAAAAAAAAATTCCTTGTAGATTTTTTGATTGATTCGGGTACAGACCATGATTATTAGTAAGAATCCAAAATTTCACAGGGTTCGGAACCATAGGGCCAAAGTTATGAACGACCACAATTATTGTTACAAAGGGCCCGTCAAACGATGAAATTCCTCTTTTAGCCGTTTTTTTATTGATAAGTGTCCAGGCCATGATTCTTAGTAAGAATCCAAAATTTCAGACGGTTCGGAGCCATAAGGCTAAAGATATGACCGACCCCAAGAGATCTAACGTCCGACGCCAAGTGCTTAAACGACCGAACCCAAGTGTTCAAACGATGATTTAAAAAAAAAACTTGTAGATTTTTTGATTGGTTCGTGTACAGACCATGATTATTAGTAAGAAACAAAAATTTCACGCTGTTCGGAACCATTTGGCCAAAGTTATGAACGACCACAATTATTGTTACAAAGGGCCCGTCAAACGATGAAATTCCTCTTTTAGCCGTTTTTTTATTGATACGTGTCCAGGCCATGATTCTTAGTAAGAATCCAAAATTTCAGACGGTTCGGAGCCATAAGGCTAAAGTTTTGACAGACCCCAAGAGTTCAAACGCCCGACCCCAAGTGTATAAACGACCGAACCCAAGTGTTAAAACAATGATTTAAAAATAATAAAATTCTTCGTAGATTTTTTTGATCGATTCGTGTACAGACCATGATAAGTAAGAATACAAAATTTCGTACGGTTCGGAACCATAGGGCCAAAGTTATGAACGACCACAATTATTGTTACAAAGCGGCCGTAAAACGATGAAATTCTTCTTTTAGCCGTTTTTTGATTGGTACGTGTTCAGGCCATGATACTTAGTAAGAATCCAAAATTTCAGACGGTTTGGAGCCATAAGGCTAAAGTTACGACCGACCCCAAGAGTTCAAACGTCCGACCCCAAGTGCTTAAACGACCGAACCCAAGTGTAAAAACGATTATTTAATAACAAAAATTCTGTGTAGATTTTTTAGAACGATTCGTCTGCAGACCATGATTACTAGCAAGAATCCAAAATTTAACCCGGTTCGGAACCATTTAGCCAAACTTATGAACTACCACAATTATTGTTACAAAGCGGCCGTAAAACGTTGAAATTTGCAAAAATTCTACATTCAGCCGATTTTTTGATTGATACGTGTCCAGGCCTTGATTCAGAGTAAGAATCCAAAATTTCACACGGTTCGAAACCATAGGTCTAAAGTTATGAACGAACCAATTATTGTTACAAAGCGCCCGTAAAACGATGAAATTCCTCTTTTAGCCGTTTGTTTATTGATAAGTGTCCAGGCCATGATTCTAAGTAAGAATCCAAAATTTCAGACGGTTCGGAGCCATAAGGCTTAAGTTACGACCGACGCCAAGAGTTCAAACGTTCGACCCCAAGTGCTTCAACAACCGAACCCAAGTGTCAAAACGACGATTTAAAAAAAAAAAATCTGTGTAGATTTTTTAGAACGATTCGTGTACAGACCGTGATTATTAGTAAGAATCCAAAATTTCGCACGGTTTGAAACCATAAGGCCAAAGTAATGAATGACCACAATTATTTTCAAACCGCCCGTAAAACTATGAAATTCCTCTATTAGCAGTTTTTAATTGATACGTGTCCAGGCCACGACTCTTGGTAAGAATCCAAAATTTCAAAAGTTTCGAAACCATAAGGCTAAAGTTATGACCGACACCAAGAATTCAAACTTAAGTGCTTAAAAAAAAGTGCTTAAAAAAAAATTTTTTTGTAGATTTTTTTGATCGATTCGTGTACAGACCATGATTAGTAAGAAAACAAAATTTCGCACGGTTCGGAACCATAGGGCCAAAGTTATGAACGACCACAATTATTTTCAAACCGCCCGTAAAACGATGAAATTCCTCTATTAGCCGTTTTATATTGATACGTGTCCAAGCCACGATTCTTGGTAAGAATCCAAAATTTCAGAAGTTTCAAAACCTTAAGGATAAAGTTATGACCGACTCCAAGAATTCAAACGTCCAACCCCAAGTGCTTAAACGACATAACCCAAGTGTTAAAACGATGAGTTTTAAAAAAAAAAATCTTTGTTTTAGGGCAATAGTTATGAACGACCACAATTATTGTTCAAAACGCCCGTAAAACGATAAATTTTTGCAAAAATTTTACTTTTAGCCAATTTTTTGATTGATATGTATCCAGGCCATGATTCTTAGTAAGAATCCAAAATTTCACATGGTTCGAAACCATAGGGCCAAAGTTATGAACGAGCCAATTATTTTTACAAAGCTCCTGTAAAACGATGAAATTCTTCTTTTAGCCGTTTTTTTATTGATAAGTGTCCAGGCCAAGATTCTTAGTAAGAATCCAAAATTTCAGACGGTTCGGAGCCAAAAGGCTAAAGTTATGACAGACCCCAAGAGTTCAAACGCCCGACCCCAAGTGTATAAACGACCGAACCCAAGTGTTAAAACAATGATTTAAAAAAAATAAAATTCTTCGTAGATTTTTTTCATCGATTCGTTTACAGACCATGATAAGTAAAAATACAAAATCTCGCACGGTTCGGAACCATAGGGCCAAAGTTATGAACGACCACAATTATTGTTACAAAGCGGCCGTAAAACGATGAAATTCTTCTTTTAGCCGTTTTTTGATTGGTACGTGTCCAGGCCATGATTCTTAGTAAGAATCCAAAATTTCAGACGGTTTGGAGCCATAACGTTAAAGTTACGACCGACCCCAAGAGTTCAAACGTCCGACCCAAAGTGCTTAAACGACCAAACCCAAGTGTTAAAACGACGATTTAAAAAAAAAAATCTGTAGAGATTTTTTAAAACGATTCGTGTACAGACCGTGATTATTAGTAAGAATCCAAAATTTCACACGGTTCGAAACCATAGGGCCAAAGTTATGAACGATCACAATTATTGTTCAAAACGCCCGTAAAACGATAAATTTTTGTAAAAATTTTACTTTGAGCCGATTTTTTGATTGATACGTATCCAGGCCATGATTCTTAGTAAGAATCCAAAATTTCACACGGTTCGAAACCATAGGGCCAAAGTTATGAACGAGCCAATTATTGTTACAAAGCTCCCGTAAAACGATGAAATTCCTCTTTTAGCCGTTTTTTTATTAATAAGTATCCAGGCCAAGATTCTAAGTAAGAATCCAAAATTTCAGACGGTTCGTAGCCATAAGGCTAAAGTTACGACCGACCCCAAGAGTTCAAACGTTCGACCCCAAGTGCTTCAACAACCGAACCCAAGAGTTAAAAAGATGAATTAAAAAAAAAAAAACTGTGTAAATTTTTTTGATCGATTCGTGTACAGACCATGATTCTTAGTAAGAATCCAAAATTTCACACGGTTTGAAACCATAGGGCCAAAGTTATGAACGAGCCAATTATTGTTGCAAAGCGCCCGTAAAACGATGAAATTCCTCTTTTAGCCGTTTTTTTATTGATAAGTGTCCAGGCCATGATTCTTAGTAAGAATCCAAAATTTCAGATGGTTCGGAGCCATAAGGCGAAAGTAACGACCGACCCCAAGAGTTCAAACGTTCGACCCCAAGTGCTTCAACAACCGAACCCAAGAGTTAAAAAGATGATTTAAAAAAAAAAAAAAAAACTGTGTAGATTTTTTTGATCGATTCGTGTACAGACCATGATTATTAATAAGAATCCAAAATTTTACACAGTTCGAAACCATAGGGCCAAAGTAATGAATGACCACAATTTTTTTCAAACCGCCCGTAAAACGATGAAATTCCTCTATTAGCCGTTTTTAATTGATACGTGTCCAGGCCATGATTCTTAGTAAGAATCCAAAATTTCAGACGGTTCGGAGCCATAAGGCTAAGGTTATGACAGACCCCAAGAGTTCAAACGCCCGACCCCAAGTGTATAAACGACCGAACCCAAGTGTTAAAACAATGATTTAAAAAAAATAAACTTCTTCGTAGATTTTTTTCATCGATTCGTGTACAGACCATGTAAGAATACAAAATTTCGCACGGTTAGGGCCAAAGTTATGAACGACCACAATTATTGTTAAAAAGCGGCCGTAAAACGATGAAATTCTTCTTTTAGCCGTTTTTTGATTGGTACGTGTCCAGGCCATGATTCTTAGTAAGAATCCAAAATTTCAGACGGTTTGGAGCCATAAGGTTAAAGTTACGACCGACCCCAAGAGTTCAAACGTCCGACCCAAAGTGCTTAAACGACCAAACCCAAGTGTTAAAACGACGATTTAAAAAAAAAAATCTGTGTAGATTTTTTAGAACGATTCGTGTACAGAATGTGATTATTAGTAAGAATCCAAAATTTCACACGGTTCGAAACCATAGGGCCAAAGTTATGAACGAGCCAATTATTGTTACAAAGCTCCCGTAAAACGATGAAATTCCTCATTTAGCCGTTTTTTTATTGATACGTGTCCAGGCCATGATTCTTAGTAAGAATCCGAAATATCAGACGGTTTGGAGCCAAAAGGCTAAAGTTATGACCGACCCCAAGAGTTCAAACGTTCGACCCCAAGTGCTTAAACGACAGAACCCAAGTGTTAAAATATGATTTAAAAAAAAAAAAAAAACTTTGTAGGTTTTTTTGATTGATTCGTGTACAGACCATGATTATTAGTAAGAATCCAAAATTTCACACGGTTCGAAACCATAGGGCAATAGTAATGAACGACCACAATTATTGTTCAAAACGCCCGTAAAACGATAAATTTTTGCAAAAATTTTACTTTGAGCCGATTTTTTGATTGATACCTATCCAGGCCATGATTCTTAGTAAGAATCCAAAATTTCACACGTTTCGAAACCATAGGGCCAAAGTTATGAACGAGCCAATTATTGTTACAAAGCTCCCGTAAAACGATGAAATTCCTCTTTTAGCCGTTTTTTTATTGATAAGTATCCAGGCCAAGATTCTAAGTAAGAATCCAAAATTTCAGACGGTTCGGAGCCATAAGGCTAAAGTTACGACCGACCCCAAGAGTTCAAACGTTCGACCCCAAGTGCTTCAGCAACCGAACCCAAGAGTTAAAAAGATGAATTAAAAAAAAAAATGTGTAAATTTTTTTGATCGATTCGTGTACAGACCATGATTCTTAGTAAGAATCCAAAATTTCACACGGTTCGAAACCATAGGGCCAAAGTTATGAACGAGCCAATTATTGTTGCAAAGCGCCCGTAAAACGATGAAATTCCTCTTTTAGCCGTTTTTTTATTGATAAGTGTCCAGGCCATGATTCTTAGTAAGAATCCAAAATTTCAGATGGTTCGGAGCCATAAGGCGAAAGTTACGACCGACCCCAAGAGTTCAAACGTTCGACCCCAAGTGCTTCAACAACCGAACCCAAGAGGTAAAAAGATGAATTAAAAAAAAAAAAACTGTGTAAATTTTTTTGATCGATTCGTGTACAGACCATGATTCTTAGTAAGAATCCAAAATTTCACACGGTTCGAAACCAAAGGGCCAAAGTTATGAACGAGCCAATTATTGTTGAAAGCGCCCGTAAAACGATGAAATTCCTCTTTTAGCCGTTTTTTTATTGATAAGTGTCCAGGCCATGATTCTTAGTAGGAATCCAAAATTTCAGACGGTTCGGAGCCATAAGGCGAAAGTTACGACCGACCCCAAGAGTTCAAACGTTCGACCCCAAGTGCTTCAACAACCGAACCCAAGAGTTAAAAAGATGAATTAAAAAAAAAAAAACTGTGTAAATTTTTTTGATCGATTCGTGTACAGACCATGATTCTTAGTAAGAATCCAAAATTTCACACGGTTTGAAACCATAGGGCCAAAGTTATGAACGAGCCAATTATTGTTGCAAAGCGCCCGTAAAACGATGAAATTCCTCTTTTAGCCGTTTTTTTATTGATAAGTGTCCAGGCCATGATTCTTAGTAAGAATCCAAAATTTCAGATGGTTCGGAGCCATAAGGCGAAAGTTACGACCGACCCCAAGAGTTCAAACGTTCGACCCCAAGTGCTTCAACAACCGAACCCAAGAGTTAAAAAGATGATTTAAAAAAAAAAAAAAAAACTGTATAGATTTTTTTGATCGATTCGTGTACAGACCATGATTATTAATAAGAATCCAAAATTTTACACAGTTCGAAACCATAGGGCCAAAGTAATGAATGACCACAATTATTTTCAAACCGCCCGTAAAACGATGAAATTCCTCTATTAGCCGTTTTTAATTGATACGTGTCCAGGCCATGATTCTTAGTAAGAATCCAAAATTTCAGACGGTTCGGAGCCATAAGGCTAAGGTTATGACAGACTCCAAGAGTTCAAACAACCGACCCCAAGTGTATAAACGACCGAACCCAAGTGTTAAAACAATGATTTAAAAAAAAAAAAATTCTTCGTAGATTTTTTTCATCGATTCGTGTACAGACCATGTAAGAATACAAAATTTCGCACGGTTCGGATCCATAGGGCCAAAGTTATGAACGACCACAATTATTGTTACAAAGCGGCCGTAAAACGATGAAATTCTTCTTTTAGCCGTTTTTTGATTGGTACGTGTCCAGGCCATGATTCTTAGTAAGAATCCAAAATTTCAGACGGTTTGGAGCCATAAGGTTAAAGTTACGACCGACCCCAAGAGTTCAAACGTCCGACCCAAAGTGCTTAAACGACCAAACCCAAGTGTTAAAACGACGATTTAAAAAAAAAAATCTGTGTAGATTTTTTAGAACGATTCGTGTACAGACCGTGATTATTAGTAAGAATCCAAAATTTCACACGGTTCGAAACCATAGGGCCAAAGTTATGAACGAGCCAATTATTGTTACAAAGCTCCCGTAAAACGATGAAATTCCTCATTTAGCCGTTTTTTTATTGATAAGTGTCCAGGCCATGATTCTTAGTAAGAATCCAAAATTTCAGATGGTTCGGAGCCATAAGGCGAAAGTAACGACCGACCCCAAGAGTTCAAACGTTCGACCCCAAGTGCTTCAACAACCGAACCCAAGAGTTAAAAAGATGATTTAAAAAAAAAAAAAAAAACTGTGTAGATTTTTTTGATCAATTCGTGTACAGACCATGATTATTAATAAGAATCCAAAATTTTACACAGTTCGAAACCATAGGGCCAAAGTAATGAATGACCACAATTATTTTCAAACCGCCCGTAAAACGATGAAATTCCTCTATTAGCCGTTTTTAATTGATACGTCTCCAGGCCATGATTCTTAGTAAGAATCCAAAATTTCAGACGGTTCGGAGCCATAAGGCTAAGGTTATGACAGACCCCAAGAGTTCAAACGCCCGACCCCAAGTGTATAAACGACCGAACCCAAGTGTTAAAACAATGATTTAAAAAAAAAAAAATTCTTCGTAGATTTTTTTCATCGATTCGTGTACAGACCATGTAAGAATACAAAATTTCGCACGGTTCGGATCCATAGGGCCAAAGTTATGAACGACCACAATTATTGTTACAAAGCGGCCGTAAAACGATGAAATTCTTCTTTTAGCCGTTTTTTGATTGGTACGTGTCCAGGCCATGATTCTTAGTAAGAATCCAAAATTTCAGACGGTTTGGAGCCATAAGGTTAAAGTTACGACCGACCCCAAGAGTTCAAACGTCCGACCCAAAGTGCTTAAACGACCAAACCCAAGTGTTAAAACGACGATTTAAAAAAAAAAATCTGTGTAGATTTTTTAGAACGATTCGTGTACAGACCGTGATTATTAGTAAGAATTCAAAATTTCACACGGTTCGAAACCATAGGGCCAAAGTTATGAACGAGCCAATTATTGTTACAAAGCTCCCGTAAAACGATGAAATTCCACTTTTAGCCGTTTTTTTATTGATAAGTATCCAGGCCAAGATTCTAAGTAAGAATCCTAAATTTCAGACGGTTCGGAGCCATAAGGCTAAAGTTACGACCGACCCCAAGAGTTCAAACGTTCGACCCCAAGTGCTTCAACAACCGAACCCAAGATTTAAAAAGATGAATTAAAAAAAAAAAAACTGTGTAAATTTTTTTTAACGATTCGTGTACAGACCATGACTCTTAGTAAGAATCCAAAATTTCACACGGTTCGAAACCATAGGGCCAAAGTTATGAACGAGCCAATTATTGTTGCAAAGCGCCCGTAAAACGATGAAATTCCGCTTTTAGCCGTTTTTTTATTGATAAGTGTCCAGGCCATGATTCTTAGTAAGAATCCAAAATTTCAGATGGTTCGGAGCCATAAGGCTAAAGTTACGACCGACCCCAAGAGTTCAAACGTCCGACCCCAAGTGCTTAAACGACCGAACCCAAGTGTTAAAACGATTATTTAATAAAAAAAAAATTGTGTAAATTTTTTAGAACGATTCGTCTGCAGACCATGATTATTACCAAGAATCCATAATTTAACCCGGTTCGGCACCATTTAGCCAAACTTATGAACTACGACAATTATTAATACAAAGCGGCCGTAAAACGATGAAATTTGCAAAAATTCTACATTTAGCCGTTTTTAAATTGATACGTGTCCAGGCCATGATTCTTCATAAGAATCCAAAATATCAGACGGTTCGGAGCCAAAAGGCTAAAGTTATGACCGACCCCAAGAGTTCAAACGTTCGACCCCAAGTGCTTAAACGACCGAACCCAAGTGTTAAAAGATGATTTTTAAAAAAAAAAATCTTTGTAGATTTTTTTGATCGATTCGTGTACAGACCATGATTATTAGTAAGAATCCAAAATTTCACACGGTTCGTAACCATAGGGCAATAGTTATGAACAACCACAATTATTGTTAAAAACGCCCGTAAAACGATAAATTTTTGCAAAAATTTTACTTTTTGCCGATTTTTTGATTGATACCTATCCAGGCCATGTTTCTTAGTAAGAATCCAAAATTTCCGGTTCGAAACCATAGGGCCAAAGTTATGAACGAGCCAATTATTGTTACAAAGCGCCCGTAAAACGAAATTCCTCTTTTAGCCGTTTGTTTATTGATAAGTGTCCAGGCCATGATTCTTAGTAAGAATCCAAAATTTCAGACGGTTCAGAGCCATAAGGCTAAAGTTTCGACCGACGCCAAGAGTTCAAACGTTCGACCCCAAGTGCTTCAACAACCGAACCCAAGTGTTAAAAAGATGATTTAAAAAAAAAAAAAACTGTGTAGATTTTTTTGATCGATTCGTGTACAGACCATGATTATTAGTAAGAATCCAAAATTTCACACGGTTCAAAACCATAAGGCCAAAGTAATGAATGACCACAATTATTATCAAACCGCCCGTAAAACGATGAAATTCCTCTATAAGCAGTTTTGAATTGATACGTGTCCAGGCCACGATTCTTGGTAAGAATCCAAAATTTCACACTTTCGAAACCATAAGTATAAAGTTATGACCGACCCCAAGAGTTCAAACGTCCGACCCCAATTGCTTAAACGACCTAACCCAAGTGGTAAAACGATGAGTTTTAAAAAAAAATTTCTTTGTATATTTTTTGATTGATTTAGGTACAGACCATGATTATTAGTAAGAATCCAAAATTTCACACGGTTCGGAACCATAGGGTCAAAGTTATGAACGACCACAATTATTGTTACAAAGCGCCCATAAAACGATGAATTTTTGCAAAAATTCTACTTCAAGCCGATTTTTTGATGGATACGTGTCCACTCCACGATTCTTAGTAAGAATCCAAAATTTCATAAGTTTCGGAGCCATAAGGCTAAAGTTATGACCGACCCCAAGAATTCAAACGTCCGACCCCAAGTGCTTAAACGACCTAACCTAAGTGTTAAAACAAGGAGTTTTAAAAAAAAATTCTTTGTAGATTTTTTTGATCGATTCATGTACAGACCATGATTAGTAAGAATCCAAAATTTCACACGGTTCGAAACCATAGGGCCAAAGTAATGAATGACCACAATTATTTTCAAACCGCCCGTGAAACGATGAAATTCCTCTATTAGCCGTTTTTAATTGATACGTGTCCAGGCCATGATTCTTAGTAAGAATCCAAAATTTCAGACGGTTCGGAGCCATAAGGCTAAAGTTATGACAGACCCCAAGGGTTCAAACGCCCGACCCCAAGTGTATAAACGACCGAACCCAAGTGTTAAAACAATGATTTTGTTTTTAAATTCTTTGTAGATTTTTTGATTGATTCGTGTACAGACCATGATTATTAGTAGAATCCAAAATTTCACACGGTTCGAAACCATAGGGCCAAAGTTATGAGACGAGCACAATTATTGTTATACAGCGCCCGTACAAAGATGAAATTCCACTTTTAGCCGTTTTTTGATTGATACGATTCCACGCCACAATTCTTAGTAAGAATATAAAATTTCAGATCGTTCGGAGCCAAAAGGCTAAAGTTATGACCGACCCAAAGAGTTCAAACGTCCGACCCCAAGTGCTTAAACGACCGAACCCAAGTGTTGAAACCATGATTTTTTTTTTTAAATTCTTTGTAGATTTTTTGATTGATTCGTGTACAGACCATGATCATAAGGAAGATTCCAAAATTTCATACGGTTCGGAACCGTAGGGCCAACGTCCACAATTATTGTTACAAAGCGCCCGTTAAACGATGATTTTTTGCAAAAATTCTACTTATAGCCGATTTTTGATTGATACATGTCCAGACCATGATTCTTAATAAGAATCCAAAATTTCACACGGTTCGAAACCATAGGGTTAATGTTTTGTGACGACCACAATTATTGTTATAAAGCGCCCGTAAATCGGTGAAATTCCACTTTTAGCCGTTTTTGATTGATAAGTGTCCAGGCCATATGATTATTAGTAAGAATCCAAAATTTCAGACGGTTCGGAGCCATGAGGCTAAAGTTATAACCGACCCCAAGAGTTCAAAGGTCCGACCCCAAGTGCTTAAACGACCTAACCCAAGTGTTAAAACCATGATTTTTAAAAAAAAATCTTTGTAGATTTTTTGATTGATTCATGTACAAACCATGATTATTAGTAGAATCCAAAATTTCACACGGTTCGAAACCATAGGGACAAAGTTATGAACAACCAGAATTATTGTTTCAAAGCGCCCGTAAAACGATGAAATTCCATTTTCAGCCGTTTTTCGATTGATAAGTATCCAGGCCATGATTCTTAGTAAGAATCCAAAATTTCAGACGGTTCGGAGCCATGAGGCTAAAGTTATGACCGACCCCAACAGTTCAAACGTCTGTCCCCAAGTGCTAAAACGACTGAACCCAAGTGTTAAAATGGTTTTTTATTTTAATTCTTTGTAGATTTTTTTATTGATTTGTGTACAGACCATGATCATTAGTAAGAATCCAAAATTTCAGACGGTTCGGAGCCATGAGGCTAAAGTTATGACCGCCCCAAAAGTTCAAACGTCTGACCCCAAGTGCTTAAACGAACGAACCCAAGTGTTAAAATGTTTTTTTTTTTTAATTCTTTGTAGATTTTTTATTGATTTGTGTACAAACCATGATCATTAGTAAGATTCCAAAATTTCACACGGTTCGGATCCATAGGGCCAAAGTTATGAACGACCACAATTATTGTTACAAAGCGCCCGTAAAACGATGAAATTCCAGTTACAGCCGTTTTTTGATTGATTGTTCAGGCCATGATTCTTTGTAAGAATCCTAAATTTCAGACGGTTCGGAGCCATGAGGCTAAAGTTATGACCGACCCTAAGAGTTCAAACGACCGACCCCAAGTGCTTAAACGACCGAACCCAAGTGTTCAAACGATGGTTTTTTTTTAAAACGATTTTTTGTAGATTTTTTGATTGTTTCGTGTACAGACCATGAGCAGATGTAAGATTCCAAAATTTCACACGGTTCGGAACAATAGGGCTAAAGTTATGAACGACCACAATTATTGTTACAAAGTGCCCGTAAAACGATGAAATTCCACTTTCAGCCGTTTTTCGATTGATAAGTGTCCAGGCCATGATTCTTAGTAAGAATCCTAAATTTCAGACGGTTCGGAGCCATGAGGCTAAAGTTATGACCGACCCCAAGAGTTCAAACGTCCGACCCCAAGAGCTTAAGAGGAATATAAACGCTAGAAATATGTCGAATCTCATGCCTGCAAAATTTTTAAATCGAGCGTCTTTTTGAACGAGGCTGGTAAGCGAAAAAGTGGTTTTTATTTATTGTGTGCATAATTTTATAAGAACGAAAAAAAGTTAGAACATAGATAAAGTCAAAAATAGTCTTAGCCGTAAAGGGGTATTTTTTAAAAATTGTTACTTACATTACTTAATAGTTAAGTCATGAGAAAACATTTTTTTTAGTGGTTTACGCTTATATTTTTTGTTACGTAAATAATAATTTTATTGTAATTCCAATAGATAGATAAAGTAGTTAAAGCTTCAATTTATCCGTAGCGTATTTTTTGATGTTCATACTGTAAGCCGATTCGTCGTAAAGATTAATCAAAATAGTACCTAAATAGGATTTCACGTATATATTCATCTTAAACGACCGAACCCAAGTGTTCAAACGATGGTTTTTTTTTTATAAACGATTTTTCGTAGATTTTTTATTGCTTCGTGTACAGACCACGATTATTAGTAAGAATCCAAAATTTCACACGGTTCGGAACCATAGGGCCAAAGTTATGAACAACCACAATTATTGTTACAAAGCGGCCATAAAACAATGAAATTTGGCAAAATTTCTGCTTTTAGCCGTTTTTTGATTGATACGTGTCCAGGCCATATGATTCTTAGTAAGAATCCAAAATTTCAGACGGTTCGGAGCCATGAGGCTAAAGTTATGTCCGACCCCAAGTGCTTAAACGACCGAACCCAAGTGTTAAAACGATGGTTTTTTGTTTTATTTAAATTCTTTGTAGATTTTTTGATTGATTCGTGTACAAACCATGATTATTAGTAAGAATCCATATTTTCACACGGTTCGAAACCATAGGGCCAAAGTTATGAACAACCACAATTATTGTTACAAAGCGCCCGTAAAACGATGAAATTCCACTTTCAGCCGTTTTTTGATTAATAAGTGTCCAGGCCATATGATTCTTAGTAAGAATCCAAAATTTCAGACGGTTCGGAGCCATGAGGCCAAAGTTATGTCCGACCTCAAGTGCTTAAACGACCGAACCCAAGTGTTAAAACGATGGTTTTTTGTTTTATTTAAATTCTTTGTAGATTTTTTGATTGATTCGTGTACAAACCATGATTATTAGTAAGATTCCAAAATTTCACACGGTTCGGAACCATGGGCTAAAGTTATGAACGACCACAATTATTGTTACAAAGCGCCCGTATAACGATGAAATTCCACTTTCAGCCGTTTTTTGATTGATTAGTGTCCATGCCATGATTCTTAGTAAGAATCCAAAATTTCAGACGTTTCGGAGCCATGAGGCTAAAGTTATGTCCGACCCCGAGTGCTTAAACGACCGAACCCAAGTGTTAAAACGATGGTTTTTTGTTTTATTTAAATTCTTTGTAGATTTTTTGATTGATTCGTGTACAAACCATGATTATTAGTAAGAATCCAAAATTTCACACGGTTCGAAACTATAGGGCCAAAGTTATGAACAACCACAATTATTGTTTTTTTTTTTTTTTGGTTTTAGGCAATTCACCCTGAAAAGAGTGCTTTGTGCCGGTAATAGTTAAAGTGGATAAAACAATTCGGTTAATCTATTGGGAAAATAATAAAACAAATTAAATATTGGACATATTTAGATCACTAAAACAAATTTAATATTGGATTCATTCAGGTTAATAAACTTACATAAAGCTGTATGAACACGAGAATTGTTAAGAGATAAAAGGTATGAAATGTTAAGGGGGGACTGGTGTGTGATTTTAATAAGCCGGCGGTATATGTTCTTGAAAGATGAATGGTTTTTACAGTTAAAGAAAACGTGGTCGAGGGTTTTCTCTTCCACACCGCACTGGCAGACCGGATCATCTAAAACTCTAATTCTAGACAAGTGAGATGCAATTGAACAGTGACATTCTCGAAATACATGAAATGAATCGTTTTGAAAGTTTTTTACCGTGAAACCATGGCTTAGCAGAGATATGGTTTTGAATTCCAGCATAGAAAGATCCAGTTCTTATTTTGGAGACTGCCCAATTTTCTTCCCAGGCACGAGTCATGTTGGATTTAAGAATCGGGAAGACATCGGAGATAGGAATTCTAAAATTTAGTGGGATAGTTCCGGAATCTGAACCAGATTTGGCGAGAAAATCGGCCATCTCATTACCCTCGATACCCAAATGGGCAGGGACCCAGGCCAATATCGTCTCAAACCCAGATTCACTTAGAGAATTGAGAAGATTTTTTATTTTACATATAATATTGTCTTCAGGATAACATAGAATATTTGACCTAATTTTAGTTAGAGCACTTAGCGAATCAGTACATAGTAAGGCTCGATGAATGTTGAGAACCTGGATTTGATTTAGCGCTTGTTCAATTGCAAAGCATTCAGCTGTTAATTCCATGGCTTCTTTCGGTAATTTATAAGTGAGATTGATGTTGAATTCTGGACTATATATCGATGCTCCACATCTTTTATTTTCAAATTTGGAACCATCAGTGTAAAGGATGGAAAATCCAGGGAATTTTGAAGCCACAATGCATTTAAAACAATCATCCACATTTTGAAATTTATTTGGGGAAGATAAAATATTCTTCTGAAAGACTGATGTTATTGTTTTCGGCATAAAAGTGATAGCCTTAAATGGAATATTGTATATAGGGAGATTGGGAACTTCTTGAAGATATTGAAGGGAAGATGATAGAGAATTATAGAGATGAAAACTTTTAATTAGGAGAGGAAAACATTGTTTTTCTCTCAATCTTTTGTTAGAATTCAAATTAACACTTAACCGATTAAGGCTTTGTTTAATAGGATGAAGTGATAACGATAAAGCCTTGAAAATATATTTATTGGCAAGGAATTGCCTTCTGAAATATAATGGAGGCTCCCCACATTCTACCTGAAGCGCATTAATTGGAGAAGATTTCATAGCTCCAATAATCATTCTGAGGGCTTTTGATTGAATTCTTTCCATTTTCTTATCTAAATATTTAGGGAGTGGATCAAAAAGGAAAGAGCCATAATCCAAGTGGCTCCGAACTAGGGAATTATACATTAATTTAAGATTGGTAGGATGAGATCCCCACCATACTCTGGAAACTGCTCGCATCATATTAAGTCCCTTTTCACACTTTGTAGAAATTATCTGAATGTGTGGAAGCCAGGAAAGTTTATGGTTCAAAAGAAGACCAAGGAATTTGATTTGAGTAGCGGTTTGTAGAGGCACATTATCAAAAGAGATTGAGAAGTGGGGAATTTTTCTTTTGCGCGTGAAAGCCACGACCCTTGTTTTAGATGCCGCCAGATTCATCCCATTTATTGACAACCACCTTTTAATATATTGTAAAGCCAAATTCATTTCCTTGGCTGCAAGAATAATATTTTTATGTAACAAATATATAAGAATATCATCCGCAAAGTAAAGTCGCTTGATAGAAAAAGGAATTACTGAGTCTAGGTCGCTTATATAAATATTAAACAACAGAGGACTAATAACAGAACCCTGGGGCAAACCTCTCCATAGTTTGCGCCTTAAGCATTTAGAGGAAGACTCAATAATAATGGACCTATCTGAGAGCAAATTAATAATAAATTGGACTAATTTCGGGGGGAATTGTTTTTTAATTAGCTTTTCTTTCAAAACATTCAGTAAAACATCATCGTAAGCTGATGAAAGGTCAAGGAATGTGGCCAATGTATAAGAATTTAGGGATTGAGAAACTCGGATATCAGTTGTGAACAAACTTAAATTATCCATTGTAGATTTCTTTTTCCGAAAACCATACTGATTTGGTGAGATAATATCTTGACTTTCAACAAACCACTCTAATCTGTTCTTCATCAAACGCTCCGCTACTTTCATCAAACATGATGAAAGAGCAATAGGCCGATAAGACGAAATTTCAGATGGATTCTTTCCAGGTTTTAAAATGGGAATGATTTTTTGAGTTTTCCAATCCTCCGGAATTAGTCCTGTTTCAAACATATTATTAATAAGAGATAAGAAATATTCAACCGCCATATCAGAAAATGATTTAATGAAACTATTAAGTATTCCATCGGGACCCGGAGCAGAGTCAGAAAGGGCTCTTATTACTCGTTTCATCTCATCAATGGAGAAAGGAGCATCTAGCCAGTTAGAATGAGATGGATATGGCTTAACAGAAGGCATTTCTTCACATCCGGCCACCGATGGGGGGGCTATTTTATCCGCAAATCCTATAAGAATTTCTTCTGATATATGTTTGATTCTCGGCGGAGAATACGATGATCCGAATTTTTTTAAGCTAGACCAAACTGAAGACTGGGGAGTTTCCGGAGACAGGTTTTCACAGAACTTCCGCCATCCAGCACGTTTTTTATTTTTCAAAATTCGTTTTGTTTCCGCCTGGGCTTTTTTAACTGCTAAAAAATTTTCTAGTGACATACACTTACGAAAAGAGGAAATTGATTTTTTACGAGAGTTGACGGAGCGAGTGCATTCCTCGTCCCACCACGGAGTAGAGTGTTTTATTTTAATGTTCGCATTGCATTTCGGGATTGATTTTTCTGCTGTATTTATAACCATAGATCCCGGGGACGATTTTGTTAAATTAATAAGGTTATCTAGTTCAGAAGAATAACGAGAGAATAACTTAGAGGCCTGGAAGTACGAAATGTTGTCGGTAGCCATTTTATGTTTTATGTTCTTCTGTCTTGATAATTCCGGACAGGCTAGACTGACCGCGGTATGTGCACCCGAACAGTTAATGCAAATGGGATCATTGGAAGATTTCGGACATTGATCAAATGGGTGACCTTCTCCGCAAAAGTAACAACGTGGAGGGGAGCGGCATACGGGTTTTGAATGTCCAAACCGGCAGCAATTGAAGCATTGAATAGTTGGGAATTTATAAACATCGACGGGAAGCGAGGTATAATAAATAAAGACACGAGACGGTAGTGATTGTCCTTCAAATGTAATAACAACCGATTGAGAAGGTTTCCAGATCGTGTTTCCATCAGAAGAATCCTTGTAGTTCAGTCGACGTGCTTTTAATACTTTCGGGGTTCCGTGAGAATTATTCAAAGCGTCAACAATTTCAGCCTCTGTGATCTCCGCGGGAATTCCTCGCACAAGACCCATTCTCGTAAGGTTAAATGTTGGTATAAACGATTTATATTTATGGTTTGAGAGCGAGTCAATTTTTTTTACAAATCCATTAGCGGAAGCGGCAGTATTAAACTCGATAGATAATTTATATCGCCCTTCCGGTTTAATTGAACCGTTAACAATACCAAGGTTATTATTTTTTGAGTTAAATAAAAATTTTCCAAAATCTAAAGGGTGAATAAGTTTTCCTTGTTCAGTTCTCTGCACCATAACGATAAAAGGACCGGAAGCGGAAGCAGGATAAAGTAAATCAGTACTTTTTGAATTATCGCTAGTTAAAGTACTTGTCTGGATGTTACAATTGGTGTTAAGGTCGTTAGAGGTCGAGGTTTGTTGAATTGGCGGAATAGATTTAACATTCGATGGAATGTGAAGGCTATGTGATGGACGCCGTTTACGAGATGGGAGCGTAATAGAAACCTGGCTAGAATTAGATTCCGAATCAGAAAAATCCAATATCGGCCCTGGGTCGGGAAGCCTATCTTCGTCTTCCTCCATTATATTAAAAAAAAACAAAACTTTTAAAAATTAAACTGAAAAAATAATAAGCAGTCTATTTCATTGACTGTACAAACAAAAACGGATTAGCCGTAAGAAGGAATGCAAACAAATAGGTATAAAATAAAATGTAACAATAATATCTTATCTGTATGAGGCTCAGGAACGGGCGAACGGCACTAAGCGATAGGTAAGGTACACACAACCACTGTTGACCGCGGCTCGAATCGGAAAAACACAATTATTGTTACAAAGCGCCCGTAAAACGATGAAATTCCACTGTCAGCCGTTTTTTGAATGATAAGTGTCCAGGCCATATGATTCTTAGTAAGAATCCAAAATTTCAGACGGTTCGGAGCCATGAGGCTAAAGTTATGTCCGACCCCAAGTACTTAAACGACCAAACCCAAGTGTTAAAACGATGGTTTTTTGTTTTATTTAAATTCTTTGTAGATTTTTTGAATGATTCGTGTACAAAACCATGATTATTAGTAAGAATCCAAAACTTCACACGGTTCGAAACCATAGGGCCAAATATATGAACAAACACAATTATTGTTACAAAGCGCCCGTAAAACGATAAAATTCCACTTTCAGCCGTTTTTTGATTGATTAGTGTCCAGGCCATGATTCTTAGTAAGAATTCAAAATTTCAGACGTTTCGGAGCCATGAGGCTAAAGTTATGACCGACCCCAAGAGTTCAAACATCTGTCCCCGAGTGCTAAAACGACTGAACCCAAGTGTTAAAATGGTTTTTTTTTTATTCTTTGCAGATTTTTTTATTGATTCGTGTACAGACCATGATCATTAGTAAGATTCCCAAATTTCACACAGTTCGGAACCATGGGCTAAAGTTATGAACGACCACAATTATTGTTACAAAGCGCCCGTAAAACGATGAAATTCCAGTTACAGCCGTTTTTTGATTGATTGTCCAGGCCATGATTCTTTGTAAGAATCCTAAATTTCAGACGGTTCGGAGCCATGAGGCTAAAGTTATGACCGACCCTAAGAGTTCAAACGTCCGACCCCAAGTGCTTAAACGACCGAACCCAAGTGTTCAAACGATGGTTTTTTATTTAAAACGATTTTTTGTAGATTTTTTGATTGTTTCGTATACAGACCATGAACATTAGTAAGATTCCAAAATTTCACACGGTTCGAAACCATAGGGCCAAAGTTATGAACAACCACAATTATTGTTACAAAGCGCCCGTAAAACGATGAAATTCCATTTTCAGCCGTTTTTTGATTGATTAGTGTCCAGGCCATGATTCTTAGTAAGAATCCAAAATTTCGGACGTTTCGGAGCCATGAGGCTAAAGTTATGACCGACCCCAAGAGTTCAAACGTCTGTCCCCAAGTGCTAAAACGACTGAACCCAAGTGTTAAAATGGTTTTTTTTTTATTCTTTGCAGATTTTTTTTATTGTTTCGTGTACAAACCATGATCATTAGTAAGATTCCAAAATTTCACACGGTTCGGAACCATAGGGCCAAAGTCATGAACGACCACAATTATTGTTACAAAGCGCCCGTAAAACGATGAAATTCCACTTTCAGCCGTTTTTCGATTGATAAGTGTCCAGGCCATGATTCTTAGTAAGAATCCAAAATTTCAGACGGTTCGGAGCCATGAGGCTAAAGTTATGTCCGACCCCAAGTACTTAAACGACAAAACCCAAGTGTTAAAACGATGGTTTTTTGTTTTATTTAAATTCTTTGTAGATTTTTTGACTGATTCGTGTACAAAACCATGATTATTAGTAAGAATCCAAAATTTCACACGGTTCGAAACCATAGGGCCAAAGTTATGAACAAACACAATTATTGTTACAAAGCGCCCGTAAAACGATGAAATTCCACTTTCAGCCGTTTTTTGATTGATTAGTGTCCAGGCCTTGATTCTTAGTAAGAATCCAAAATTTCAGACGTTTCGGAGCCATGAGGCTAAAGTTATGACCGACCCCAAGAGTTCAAACGTCTGTCCCCAAGTGTTAAAACGACTGAACCCAAGTGTTAAAATGGTTTTTTTTTTTATTCTTTGCAGATTTTTTTATTTATTCGTGTACAGACCATGATCATTAGTAAGATTCCCAAATTTCACACGGTTCGGAACCATGGGCTAAAGTTATGAACGACCACAATTATTGTTACAAAGCGCCCGTAAAAGGATGAAATTCCAGTTACAGCCGTTTTTTGATTGATTGTCCAGGCCATGATTCTTTGTAAGAATCCTAAATTTCAGACGGTTCGGAGCCATGAGGCTAAAGTTATGACCGACCCTAAGAGTTCAAACGTCCGACCCCAAGTGCTTAAACGACCGAACCCAAGTGTTCAAACGATGTTTTTTTTTTTAAACGATTTTTTGTAGATTTTTTGATTGTTTCGTATACACACCATGATCATTAGTAAGATTCCAAAATTTCACACGGTTCGAAAACATAGGGCCAAAGTTATGAACAACCACAATTATTGTTACAAAGCGCCCGTAAAACGATGAAATTCCACTTTCAGCCGTTTTTTGATTGATTAGTGTCCAGGCCATGATTCTTAGTCAGAATCCAAAATTTCGGACGTTTCGGAGCCATGAGGCTAAAGTTATGACCGACCCCAAGAGTTCAAACGTCTGTCCCCAAGTGCTAAAACGACTGAACCCAAGTGTTAAAATGGTTTTTTTTTATTCTTTGCAGATTTTTTTTATTGATTCGTGTACAGACTATGATCATTAGTAAGATTCCAAAATTTCACATGGTTCGGAACCATAGGGCTAAAGTTATGAACGACCACAATTATTGTTACAAAGCGCCCGTAAAACCATGAAATTCCAGTTTCAGCTGTTTTTTGATTGATAAGTGTCCAGGCCATGATTCTTCGTAAGAATCCTAAATTTCAGACGGTTCGGAGCCTTGAGGCTAAAGTTATGACCGACCCCAAGAGTTCAAATGTCCGACCCCAAGTGTTTAAACGACCGAACCCAAGTGTTCAAACGATGGTTTTTTTTTTTAAACGATTTTTTGTAGATTTTTTTATTGTTTCGTGTACAGACCATGATCATTAGTAAGATTCCAAAATTTCAGACGGTTCGGAACCATAGGGCGAAAGTTATGAACGACCACAATTATTGTTACAAAGCGCCAGTAAAACGATGAAATTCCAGTTACAGCCGTTTTTTGATTGATTGTCCAGGCCATGATTCTTTGTAAGAATCCTAAATTTCAGACGGTTCGGAGCCATGAGGCTAAAGTTATGACCGACCCTAAGAGTTCAAACGTCCGACCCCAAGTGCTTAAACGACCGAACCCAAGTGTTCAAACGATGGTTTTTTTTTATAAACGATTTTTTTATTGCTTCGTGTACAGACCACGATTATTAGTAAGAATCCAAAATTTCACACGGTTCGGAACGATAGGGCCAAAGTTATGAAGAACCACAATTATTGTTACAAAGCGGCCATAAAACGATGAAATTTGGCAAAATTTCTGCTTTTAGCCGTTTTTTGATTGAAACGTGTCCAGGCCATATGATTCTTAGTAAGAATCCAAAATTTCAGACGGTTCGGAGCCATGAGGCTAAAGTTATGTCCGAACCCAAGTGCTTAAACGACCGAACCCAAGTGTTAAAACGATGGTTTTTTGTTAAATTTAAATTCTTTGTAGATTTTTTGATTGTTTCGTGTACAGACCATGATCATTAGTAAGATTCCAAAATTTCACACGGTTCGGAACCATAGGGCCAAAGTTATGAACGACCACAATTATTGTTACAAAGCGCTCGTAAAACGATGAAATTCCACTTTCAGCCGTTTTTGATTGATTGTCCAGGCCATGATTCTTTGTAAGAATCCTAAATTTCAGACGGTTCGGAGCCATGAGGCTAAAGTTATGACCGACCCCAAGAGTTCAAACGTCTGTCCCCAAGTGCTAAAACGACTGAACCCAAGTGTTAAAATGGTTTTTTTTTATTCTTTGCAGATTTTTTTTAATTGATTCGTGTACAGACCATGATCATAAGTAAGATTCCAAAATTTCACATGGTTCGGAACCATAGGGCTAAAGTTATGAACGACCACAATTATTGTTACAAAGCGCCCGTAAAATCATGAAATTCCAGTTTCAGCCGTTTTTTGATTGATAAGTGTCCAGGCCATGATTCTTCGTAAGAATCCTAAATTTCAGACGGTTCGGAGCCATGAGGCTTAAGTTATGACCGACCCCAAGAGTTCAAATGTCCGACCCCAAGTGCTTAAACGACCGAACCCAAGTGTACAAACGATGGTTTTTTTTTTTTAAACGATTTTTTGTAGATTTTTTGATTGTTTCGTGTACAGACCATGATCATTAGTAAGATTCCAAAATTTCACACGGTTCGGAACCATGGGCTAAAGTTATGAACGACCACAATTATTGTTACAAAGCGCCAGTAAAACGATGAAATTCCAGTTACAGCCGTTTTTTGATTGATTGTCCAGGCCATGATTCTTTGTAAGAATCCTAAATTTCAGACGGTTCGGAGCCATGAGGCTAAAGATATGACCGACCCTAAGAGTTCAAACGTCCGACCCCAAGTGCTTAAACGACCGAACCCAAGTGTTCAAACGATGGTTTTTTTTTTAAAACGATTTTTTGTAGATTTTTTGATTGTTTCGTGTACAGACCATGATCATTAGTAAGATTCCAAAATTTCACACGGTTCGGAACCATAGGGCTAAAGTTATGAACGACCACAATTATTGTTACAAAGTGCCCGTAAAACGATGAAATTCCACTTTCAGCCGTTTTTCGATTGATAAGTGTCCAGGCCATGATTCTTAGTAAGAATCCAAAATTTCAGACGGTTCGGAGCCATGAGGCTAAAGTTATGACCAACCCCAAGAGTTCAAACATCCGACCCCAAGAGCTTAAAAGGAATATAAACGCTAGAAATATGTCGAATCTCATGCCTGCAAAATTTTTAAATCGAGCGTCTTTTTGAACGAGGCTAGTAAGCGAAAAAGTGGTTTTTATTTATTTTGTGCATAATTTTATAAGAAGAAAAAAAAGTTAGAACATAGATAAAGTCAAAAATAGTCTTAGCCGTAAAGGGGTATTTTTTAAAAATTGTTACTTACATTACTTAATAGTTAAGTCATGAGAAAACATTTTTTTTAGTGGTTTACGCATATATTTTTTGTTACGTAAATAATATTTTTTTTATAATTCCAATAGATAGATAAAGTGGTTAAAGCTTCAATTTATCCGTAGCGTATTTTTTTATGTTCATACTGTAAGCCGATTCGTCGTAAAGATTAATCAAAATAGTACCTAAATAGGATTTCATGTATATATTCATCTTAAACGACCGAACCCAAGTGTTCAAACGATGGTTTTTTTTTATAAACGATTTTTTGTAGATTTTTTTATTGCTTCGTGTACAGACCACGATTATTAGTAAGAATCCAAAATTTCACACGGTTCGGAACGATAGGGCCAAAGTTATGAACAACCACAATTAGTGTTACAAAGCGGCCATAAAACGATGAAATTTGGCAAAATTTCTGCTTTTAGCCGTTTTTTGATTGAAACGTGTCCAGGCCATATGATTCTTAGTAAGAATCCAAAATTTCAGACGGTTCGGAGCCATGAGGCTAAAGTTATGTCCGACCCCAAGTGCTTAAACGACCGAACCCAAGTGTTAAAACGATGGTTTATTGTTTAATTTAAATTCTTTGTAGATTTTTTGATTGTTTCGTGTACAGACCATGATCATTAGTAAGATTCCAAAATTTCACACGGTTCGGAACCATAGGGCCAAAGTTATGAAAGACCACAATTATTGTTACAAAGCGCCCGTAAAACGATGAAATTCCACTTTCAGCCGTTTTTCGATTGATAAGTGTCCAGGCCATGATTCTTAGTAAGAATCCAAAATTTCAGACGGTTCGGAGCCATGAGGCTAAAGTTATGTCCGACCCCAAGTACTTAAACGACCAAACCCAAGTGTTAAAACGATGGTTTTTTGTTTTATTTAAATTCTTTGTAGATTTTTTGACTGATTCGTGTACAAAACCATGGTTATTAGTAAGAATCCAAAATTTCACAGGGTTCGAAACCATAGGGCCAAAGTTATGAACAAACACAATTATTGTTACAAAGCGCCCGTAAAACCATGAAATTCCACTTTCAGCCGTTTTTTGATTGATTAGTGTCCAGGCCATGATTCTTAGTACGAATCCAAAATTTCAGACGTTTCGGAGCCATGAGGCTAAAGTTATGACCGACCCCAAGAGTTCAAACGTCTGTCCCCAAGTGCTAAAACGACTGAACCCAAGTGTTAAAATGGTTTTTTTTTTATTCTTCGCAGATTTTTTTATTGATTCGTGTACAGACCATGATCATTAGTAAGATTCCCAAATTTCACACGGTTCGGAACCATGGGCTAAAGTTATGAACGACCACAATTATTGTTACAAAGCGCACGTAAAACGATGAAATTCCAGTTACAGCCGTTTTTTGATTGATTGTCCAGGCCATGATTCTTTGTAAGAATCCTAAATTTCAGACGGTTCGGAGCCATGAGGCTAAAGTTATGACCGACCCTAAGAGTTCAAACGTCCGACCCCAAGTGCTTAAACGACCGAACCCAAGTGTTCAAACGATGGTTTTTTATTTAAAACGATTTTTTGTAGATTTTTTGATTGTTTCGTATACAGACCATGATCATTAGTAAGATTCCAAAATTTCACACGGTTCGAAACCATAGGGCCAAAGTTATGAACAACCACAATTATTGTTACAAAGCGCCCGTAAAACGATGAAATTCCATTTTCAGCCGTTTTTTGATTGATTAGTGTCCAGGCCATGATTCTTAGTAAGAATCCAAAATTTCGGACGTTTCGGAGCCATGAGGCTAAAGTTATGACCGACCCCAAGAGTTCAAACGTCTGTCCCCAAGTGCTAAAACGACTGAACCCAAGTGTTAAAATGGTTTTTTTTTATTCTTTGCAGATTTTTTTTATTGATTTGTGTACAGACTATGATCATTAGTAAGATTCCAAAATTTCACATGGTTCGGAACCATAGGGCGAAAGTTATGAACGACCACAATTATTGTAACAAAGCGCCAGTAAAACGATGAAATTCCAGTTACAGCCGTTTTTTGATTGATTGTCCAGGCCATGATTCTTTGTAAGAATCCTAAATTTCAGACGGTTCGGAGCCATGAGGCTAAAGTTATGACCGACCCTAAGAGTTCAAACGTCCGACCCCAAGTGCTTAAACGACCGAACCCAAGTGTTCAAACGATGGTTTTTTTTTATAAACGATTTTTTGTAGATTTTTTTATTGCTTCGTGTACAGACCACGATTATTAGTAAGAATCCAAAATTTCACACGGTTCGGAACGATAGGGCCAAAGTTATGAACAACCACAATTATTGTTACAAAGCGGCCATAAAACGATGAAATTTGGCAAAATTTCTGCTTTTAGCCGTTTTTTGATTGAAACGTGTCCAGGCCATATGATTCTTAGTAAGAATCCAAAATTTCAGACGGTTCGGAGCCATGAGGCTAAAGTTATGTCCGACCCCAAGTGCTTAAACGACCGAACCCAAGTGTTAAAACGATGGTTTTTTGTTAAATTTAAATTCTTTGTAGATTTTTTGATTGTTTCGTGGACAGACCATGATCATTAGTAAGATTCCAAAATTTCACACGGTTCGGAACCATAGGGCCAAAGTTATGAACGACCACAATTATTGTTACAAAGCGCTCGTAAAACGA
This sequence comes from Limnephilus marmoratus, assembly GCA_917880885.1. NCBI lineage: Eukaryota > Metazoa > Arthropoda > Insecta > Trichoptera > Limnephilidae > Limnephilus > Limnephilus marmoratus. Next base: position 35,926,090 of record OU862918.1, on the reverse strand, counting down.
TGAAATTCCACTTTCAGCCGTTTTTGATTGATTAGTGTCCAGGCCATGATTCTTAGTAAGAATCCAAAATTTCAGACGTTTCGGAGCCATGAGGCTAAAGTTATGACCGACCCCAAGAGTTCAAACGTCTGTCCCCAAGTGCTAAAACGACTGAACCCAAGTGTTAAAATGGTTTTTTTTTTATTCTTTGCAGATTTTTTTATTGATTCGTGTACAGACCATGATCATTAGTAAGATTCCCAAATTTCACACGGTTCGGAACCATGGGCTAAAGTTATGAACGACCACAATTATTGTTACAAAGCGCCCGTAAAATCATGAAATTCCAGTTTCAGCCGTTTTTTGATTGATAAGTGTCCAGGCCATGATTCTTCGTAAGAATCCTAAATTTCAGACGGTTCGGAGCCATGAGGCTTAAGTTATGACCGACCCCAAGAGTTCAAATGTCCGACCCCAAGTGCTTAAACGACCGAACCCAAGTGTACAAACGATGGTTTTTTTTTTTTAAACGATTTTTTGTAGATTTTTTGATTGTTTCGTGTACAGACCATGATCATTAGTAAGATTCCAAAATTTCACACGGTTCGGAACCATAGGGCGAAAGTTATGAACGACCACAATTATTGTTACAAAGCGCCAGTAAAACGATGAAATTCCAGTTACAGCCGTTTTTTGATTGATTGTCCAGGCCATGATTCTTTGTAAGAATCCTAAATTTCAGACGGTTCGGAGCCATGAGGCTAAAGTTATGACCGACCCTAAGAGTTCAAACGTCCGACCCCAAGTGCTTAAACGACCGAACCCAAGTGTTCAAACGATGGTTTTTTTTTTAAACGATTTTTTGTAGATTTTTTGATTGTTTCGTGTACAGACCATGATCATTAGTAAGATTCCAAAATTTCACACGGTTCGAAACCATAGGGCTAAAGTTATGAACGACCACAATTATTGTTACAAAGCGCCCGTAAAATCATGAAATTCCAGTTTCAGCCGTTTTTTGATTGATAAGTGTCCAGGCCATGATTCTTCGTAAGAATCCTAAATTTCAGACGGTTCGGAGCCATGAGGCTTAAGTTATGACCGACCCCAAGAGTTCAAATGTCCGACCCCAAGTGCTTAAACGACCGAACCCAAGTGTACAAACGATGGTTTTTTTTTTTAAACGATTTTTTGTAGATTTTTTGATTGTTTCGTGTACAGACCATGATCATTAGTAAGATTCCAAAATTTCACACGGTTCGGAACCATAGGGCGAAAGTTATGAACGACTACAATTATTGTTACAAAGCGCCAGTAAAACGATGAAATTCCAGTTACAGCCGTTTTTTGATTGATTGTCCAGGCCATGATTCTTTGTAAGAATCCTAAATTTCAGACGGTTCGGAGCCATGAGGCTAAAGTTATGACCGACCCTAAGAGTTCAAACGTCCGACCCCAAGTGCTTAAACGACCGAACCCAAGTGTTCAAACGATGGTTTTTTTTTTAAAACGATTTTTTGTAGATTTTTTGATTGTTTCGTGTACAGACCATGATCATTAGTAAGATTCCAAAATTTCACACGGTTCGGAACCATAGGGCTAAAGTTATGAACGACCACAATTATTGTTACAAAGTGCCCGTAAAACGATGAAATTCCACTTTCAGCCGTTTTTCAATTGATAAGTGTCCAGGCCATGATTCTTAGTAAGAATCCAAAATTTCAGACGGTTCGGAGCCATGAGGCTAAAGTTATGACCAACCCCAAGAGTTCAAACATCCGATCCGAAGAGCTTAAAAGGAATATAAACGCTAGAAATATGTCGAATCTCATGCCTGCAAAATTTTTAAATCGAGCGTCTTTTTGAACGAGGCTAGTAAGCGAAAAAGTGGTTTTTATTTATTTTGTGCATAATTTTATAAGAACGAAAAAAAGTTAGAACATAGATAAAGTCAAAAATAGTCTTAGCCGTAAAGAAGTATTTTTTAAAAATTGTTACTTACATTACTTAATAGTTAAGTCATGAGAAAACATTTTTTTTAGTGGTTTACGCATATATTTTTTGTTACGTAAATAATAATTTTTTTTAATTCCAATAGATAGATAAAGTGGTTAAAGCTTCAATTTATCCGTAGCGTATTTTTTTTTGTTCATACTGTTAGCCGATTCGTCGTAAAGATTAATCAAAATAGTACCTAAATAGGATTTCATGTATATATTCATCTTAAACGACCGAACCCAAGTGTTCAAACGATGGTTTTTTTTTATAAACGATTTTTTGTAGATTTTTTTATTGCTTTGTGTACAGACCACGATTATTAGTAAGAATCCAAAATTTCACACGGTTCGGAACGATAGGGCCAAAGTTATGAACAACCATAATTATTGTTACAAAGCGGCCATAAAACGATGAAATTGGGCAAAATTTCTGCTTTTAGCCGTTTTTTGATTGATACGTGTCCAGGCCATATGATTTTTAGTAAGAATCCAAAATTTCAGACGGTTCGGAGCCATGAGGCTAAAGTTATGTCCGACCCCAAGTGGTTAAACGACCGAACCCAAGTGTTAAAACGATGGTTTTTTGTTTAATTTAAATTCTTTGTAGATTTTTTGATTGTTTCGTGTACAGACCATGATCATTAGTAAGATTCCAAAAATTTAACACGGTTCGGAACCATAGGGCCAAAGTTATGAACGACCACAATTATTGTTACAAAGCGCCCGTAAAACGATGAAATTCCACTTTCAGCCGTTTTTCGATTGATAAGTGTCCAGGCCATGATTCTTAGTAAGAATCCAAAATTTCAGACGGTTCGGAGCCATGAGGCTAAAGTTATGTCCGACCCCAAGTACTTAAACGACCAAACCCAAGTGTTAAAACGATGGTTTTTTGTTTTATTTAAATTCTTTGTAGATTTTTTGACTGATTCGTGTACAAAACCATGGTTATTAGTAAGGATCCAAAATTTCACACGGTTCGAAACCATAGGGCCAAAGTTATGAACAAACACAATTATTGTTACAAAGCGCCCGTAAAACCATGAAATTCCACTTTCAGCCGTTTTTTGATTGATTAGTGTCCAGGCCATGATTCTTAGTAAGAATCCAAAATTTCAGACGTTTCGGAGCCATGAGGCTAAAGTTATGACCGACTTCAAGAGTTCAAACGTCTGTCCCCAAGTGCTAAAACGACTGAACCCAAGTGTTCAAATGGTTTTTTTTTTTATTCTTTGCAGATTTTTTTATTGATTCGTGTACAGACCATGATCATTAGTAAGTTTCCCAAATTTCACACGGTTCGGAACCATGGGCTAAAGTTATGAACGACCACAATTATTGTTACAAAGCGCACGTAAAACGATGAAATTCCAGTTACAGCCGTTTTTTGATTGATTGTCCAGGCCATGGTTCTTTGTAAGAATCCTAAATTTCAGACGGTTCGGAGCCATGAGGCTAAAGTTATGACCGACCCTAAGAGTTCAAACGTCCGACCCCAAGTGCTTAAACGACCGAACCCAAGTGTTCAAACGATGTTTTTTTTTTTTAAACGATTTTTTGTAGATTTTTTGATTGTTTCGTGTACAGACCATGATCATTAGTAAGATTCCAAAATTTCACACGGTTCGAAACCATAGGGCCAAAGTTATGAACAACCACAATTATTGTTACACAGCGCCCGTAAAACGATGAAATTCCACTTTCAGCCGTTTTTTGATTGATTAGTGTCCAGGCCACTATTCTTAGTCAGAATCCAAAATTTCGGACGTTTCGGAGCCATGAGGCTAAAGTTATGACCGACCCCAAGAGTTCAAACGTCTGTCCCCAAGTGCTAAAACGACTGAACCCAAGTGTTAAAATGGTTTTTTTTTATTCTTTGCAGATTTTTTTTATTGATTCGTGTACAGACCATGATCATTAGTAAGATTCCAAAATTTCACATGGTTCGGAACCATAGGGCTAAAGTTATGAACGACCACAATTATTGTTACAAAGCGCCCGTAAAATCATGAAATTCCAGTTTCAGCCGTTTTTTGATTGATAAGTGTCCAGGCCATGATTCTTCGTAAGAATCCTAAATTTCAGACGGTTCGGAGCCATGAGGCTTAAGTTATAACCGACCCCAAGAGTTCAAATGTCCGACCCCAAGTGCTTAAACGACCGAACCCAAGTGTACAAACGATGGTTTTTTTTTTTTAAACGATTTTTTGTAGATTTTTTGATTGTTTCGTGTACAGACCATGATCATTAGTAAGATTCCAAAATTTCACACGGTTCGGAACCATGGGCTAAAGTTATGAACGACCACAATTATTGTTACAAAGCGCCAGTAAAACGATGAAATTCCAGTTACAGCCGTTTTTTGATTGATTGTCCAGGCCATGATTATTTGTAAGAATCCTAAATTTCAGACGGTTCGGAGCCATGAGGCTAAAGTTATGACCGACCCTAAGAGTTCAAACGTCCGACCCCAAGTGCTTAAACGACCGAACCCAAGTGTTCAAACGATGGTTTTTTTTTAAAACGATTTTTTGTAGATTTTTTGATTGTTTCGTGTACAGACCATGATCATTAGTAAGATTCCAAAATTTCACACGGTTCGGAACCATAGGGCTAAAGTTATGAACGACCACAATTATTGTTACAAAGTGCCCGTAAAACGATGAAATTCCACTTTCAGCCGTTTTTCGATTGATTAGTGTCCAGGCCATGATTCTTAGTAAGAATCCAAAATTTCAGACGGTTCGGAGCCATGAGGCTAAAGTTATGACCAACCCCAAGAGTTCAAACATCCGACCCCAAGAGCTTAAAAGGAATATAAACGCTAGAAATATGTCGAATCTCATGCCTGCAAAATTTTTAAATCGAGCGTCTTTTTGAACGAGGCTAGTAAGCGAAAAAGTGGTTTTTATTTATTTTGTGCATAATTTTTTAAGAACGAAAAAAAGTTAGAACATAGATAAAGTCAAAAATAGTCTTAGCCGTAAAGGGGTATTTTTTAAAAATTGTTACTTACATTACTTAATAGTTAAGTCATGAGAAAACATATTTTTTAGTGGTTTACGCATATATTTTTTGTTACGTAAATAATATTTTTTTTATAATTCCAATAGATAGATAAAGTGGTTAAAGCTTCAATTTATCCGTAGCGTATTTTTTTATGTTCATACTGTAAGCCGATTCGTCGTAAAGACCTAAATAGGATTTCATGTATATATTCATCTTAAACGACCGAACCCAAGTGTTCAAACGATGGTTTTTTTTTATAAACGATTTTTTGTAGATTTTTTTATTGCTTCGTGTACAGACCACGATTATTAGTAAGAATCCAAAATTTCACACGGTTCGGAACGATAGGGCCAAAGTTATGAACAACCACAATTATTGTTACAAAGCGGCCATAAAACGATGAAATTTGGCAAAATTTCTGCTTTTAGCCGTTTTTTTGATTGAAACGTGTCCAGGCCATATGATTCTTAGTAAGAATCCAAAATTTCAGACGGTTCTGAGCCATGAGGCTAAAGTTATGTCCGACCCCAAGTGCTTAAACGACCGAACCCAAGTGTTAAAACGATGGTTTTTTGTTAAATTTAAATTCTTTGTAGATTTTTTGATTGTTTCGTGTACAGACCATGATCATTAGTAAGATTCCAAAATTTCACACGGTTCGGAACCATAGGGCCAAAGTTATGAACGACCACAATTATTGTTACAAAGCGCTCGTAAAACGATGAAATTCCACTTTCAGCCGTTTTTGATTGATTAGTGTCCAGGCCATGATTCTTAGTAAGAATCCAAAATTTCAGAAGTTTCGGAGCCATGAGGCTAAAGTTATGACCGACCCCAAGAGTTCAAACGTCTGTCCCCAAGTGCTAAAACGACTGAACCCAAGTGTTAAAATGGTTTTTTTTTATTCTTTGCAGATTTTTTTTATTGATTCGTGTACAGACTATGATCATTAGTAAGATTCCAAAATTTCACATGGTTCGGAACCATAGGGCTAAAGTTATGAACGACCACAATGATTGTTACAAAGCGCCCGTAAAACCATGAAATTCCAGTTTCAGCCGTTTTTTGATTGATAAGTGTCCAGGCCATGATTCTTCGTAAGAATCCTAAATTTCAGACGGTTCGGAGCCTTGAGGCTAAAGTTATGACCGACCCCAAGAGTTCAAATGTCCGACCCCAAGTGTTTAAACGACCGAACCCAAGTGTTCAAACGATGGTTTTTTATTTAAAACGATTTTTTGTAGATTTTTTTATTGTTTCGTGTACAGACCATGATCATAAGTAAGATTCCAAAATTTCAGACGGTTCGGAACCATAGGGCGAAAGTTATGAACGACCACAATTATTGTTACAAAGCGCCCGTAAAACGATGAAATTCCATTTTCAGCCGTTTTTTGATTGATTAGTGTCCAGGCCATGATTCTTAGTAAGAATCCAAAATTTCGGACGTTTCGGAGCCATGAGGCTAAAGTTATGACCGACCCCAAGAGTTCAAACGTCTGTCCCCAAGTGCTAAAAACGACTGAACCCAAGTGTTAAAATGGTTTTTTTTTATTCTTTGCAGATTTTTTTTATTGATTCGTGTACAGACTATGATCATTAGTAAGATTCCAAAATTTTCACATGGTTCGGAACCATAGGGCTAAAGTTATGAACGACCACAATGATTGTTACAAAAGCGCCCGTAAAACCATGAAATTCCAGTTTCAGCCGTTTTTTGATTGATAAGTGTCCAGGCCATGATTCTTCGTAAGAATCCTAAATTTCAGACGGTTCGGAGCCTTGAGGCTAAAGTTATGACCGACCCCAAGAGTTCAAATGTCCCGACCCCAAGTGTTTAAACGACCGAAACCCAAGTGTTTCAAAACGATGGTTTTTTATTTAAAACGATTTTTTGTAGATTTTTTTTATTGTTTCGTGTACAGACCATGATCATAAGTAAGATTCCAAAATTTCAGACGGTTCGGAACCATAGGGCGAAAGTTATGAACGACCACAATTATTGTTACAAAGCGCCCGTAAAACGATGAAATTCCATTTTCAGCCGTTTTTTGATTGATTAGTGTCCAGGCCATGATTCTTAGTAAGAATCCAAAATTTCGGACGTTTCGGAGCCATGAGGCTAAAGTTATGACCGACCCCAAGAGTTCAAACGTCTGTCCCCAAGTGCTAAAACGACTGAACCCAAGTGTTAAAATGGTTTTTTTTTATTCTTTGCAGATTTTTTTTATTGATTCGTGTACAGACTATGATCATTAGTAAGATTCCAAAATTTCACATGGTTCGGAACCATAGGGCTAAAGTTATGAACGACCACAATTATTGTTACAAAGCGCCCGTAAAACCATGAAATTCCAGTTTCAGCCGTTTTTTGATTGATAAGTGTCCAGGCCATGATTCTTCGTAAGAATCCTAAATTTCAGACGGTTCGGAGCCTTGAGGCTAAAGTTATGACCGACCCCAAGAGTTCAAATGTCCGACCCCAAGTGTTTAAACGACCGAACCCAAGTGTTCAACCGATGGTTTTTTATTTAAAACGATTTTTTGTAGATTTTTTTATTGTTTCGTGTACAGACCATGATCATAAGTAAGATTCCAAAATTTCAGACGGTTCGGAACCATAGGGCGAAAGTTATGAACGACCACAATTATTGTTACAAAGCGCCAGTAAAACGATGAAATTCCAGTTACAGCCGTTTTTTGATTGATTGTCCAGGCCATGATTCTTTGTAAGAATCCTAAATTTCAGACGGTTCGGAGCCATGAGGCTAAAGTTATGACCGACCCTAAGAGTTCAAACGTCCGACCCCAAGTGCTTAAACGACCGAACCCAAGTGCCCGTAAAACGATGAAATTCCACTTTCAGCCGTTTTTCGATTGATTAGTGTCCAGGCCATGATTCTTAGTAAGAATCCAAAATTTCAGACGGTTCGGAGCCATGAGGCTAAAGTTATGACCAACCCCAAGAGTTCAAACATCCGACCCCAAGAGCTTAAAAGGAATATAAACGCTAGAAATATGTCGAATCTCATGCCTGCAAAATTTTTAAATCGAGCGTCTTTTTGAACGAGGGCTAGTAAGCGAAAAAGTGGTTTTTATTTATTTTGTGCATAATTTTATAAGAACGAAAAAAAGTTAGAACATAGATAAAGTCAAAAATAGTCTTAGCCGTAAAGGGGTATTTTTTAAAAATTGTTACTTACATTACTTAATAGTTAAGTCATGAGAAAACATTTTTTTTAGTGGTTTACGCATATATTTTTTGTTACGTAAATAATATTTTTTTTATAATTCCAATAGATAGATAAAGTGGTTAAAGCTTCAATTTATCCGTAGCGTATTTTTTATGTTCATACTGTAAGCCGATTCGTCGTAAAGACCTAAATAGGATTTCATGTATATATTCATCTCTTAAACGACCGAACCCAAGTGTTCAAACGATGGTTTTTTTTTATAAACGATTTTTTGTAGATTTTTTTATTGCTTCGTGTACAGACCACGATTATTAGTAAGAATCCAAAATTTCACACGGTTCGGAACGATAGGGCCAAAGTTATGAACAACCACAATTATTGTTACAAAGCGGCCATAAAACGATGAAATTTGGCAAAATTTCTGCTTTTAGCCGTTTTTTGATTGAAACGTGTCCAGGCCATATGATTCTTAGTAAGAATCCAAAATTTTCAGACGGTTCTGAGCCATGAGGCTAAAGTTATGTCCGAACCCCAAGTGCTTAAACGACCGAACCCAAGTGTTAAAACGATGGTTTTTTGTTAAATTTAAATTCTTTGTAGATTTTTTGATTGTTTCGTGTACAGACCATGATCATTAGTAAGATTCCAAAATTTCACACGGTTCGGAACCATAGGGCCAAAGTTATGAACGACCACAATTATTGTTACAAAGCGCTCGTAAAACGATGAAATTCCACTTTCAGCCGTTTTTGATTGATTAGTGTCCAGGCCATGATTCTTAGTAAGAATCCAAAATTTCAGACGTTTCGGAGCCATGAGGCTAAAGTTATGACCGACCCCAAGAGTTCAAACGTCTGTCCCCAAGTGCTAAAACGACTGAACCCAAGTGTTAAAATGGTTTTTTTTTATTCTTTGCAGATTTTTTTTATTGATTCGTGTACAGACTATGATTATTAGTAAGATTCCAAAATTTCACATGGTTCGGAACCATAGGGCTAAAGTTATGAACGACCACAATTATTGTTACAAAGCGCCCGTAAAACCATGAAATTCCAGTTTCAGCCGTTTTTTGATTGATAAGTGTCCAGGCCATGATTCTTCGTAAGAATCCTAAATTTCAGACGGTTCGGAGCCTTGAGGCTAAAGTTATGACCGACCCCAAGAGTTCAAATGTCCGACCCCAAGTGTTTAAACGACCGAACCCAAGTGTTCAACCGATGGTTTTTTTATTTAAAACGATTTTTTGTAGATTTTTTTATTGTTTCGTGTACAGACCATGATCATAAGTAAGATTCCAAAATTTCAGACGGTTCGGAACCATAGGGCGAAAGTTATGAACGACCACAATTATTGTTACAAAGCGCCAGTAAAACGATGAAATTCCAGTTACAGCCGTTTTTTGATTGATTGTCCAGGCCATGATTCTTTGTAAGAATCCTAAATTTCAGACGGTTCGGAGCCATGAGGCTAAAGTTATGACCGACCCTAAGAGTTCAAACGTCCGACCCCAAGTGCTTAAACGACCGAACCCAAGTGTTCAAACGATGGTTTTTTTTTAAAACGATTTTTTGTAGATTTTTTTATTGCTTCGTGTACAGACCACGATTATTAGTAAGAATCCAAAATTTCACACGGTTCGGAACGATAGGGCCAAAGTTATGAACAACCACAATTATTGTTACAAAGCGGCCATAAAACGATGAAATTTGGCAAAATTTCTGCTTTTAGCCGTTTTTTTGATTGAAACGTGTCCAGGCCATATGATTCTTAGTAAGAATCCAAAATTTCAGACGGTTCTGAGCCATGAGGCTAAAGTTATGTCCGACCCCAAGTGCTTAAACGACCGAACCCAAGTGTTAAAACGATGGTTTTTTGTTAAATTTAAATTCTTTGTAGATTTTTTGATTGTTTCGTGTACAGACCATGATCATTAGTAAGATTCCAAAATTTCACACGGTTCGGAACCATAGGGCCAAAGTTATGAACGACCACAATTATTGTTACAAAGCGCTCGTAAAACGATGAAATTCCACTTTCAGCCGTTTTTGATTGATTAGTGTCCAGGCCATGATTCTTAGTAAGAATCCAAAATTTCAGACGTTTCGGAGCCATGAGGCTAAAGTTATGACCGACCCCAAGAGTTCAAACGTCTGTCCCCAAGTGCTAAAACGACTGAACCCAAGTGTTAAAATGGTTTTTTTTTTTATTCTTTGCAGATTTTTTTATTGATTCGTGTACAGACCATGATCATTAGTAAGATTCCCAAATTTCACACGGTTCGGAACCATGGGCTAAAGTTATGAACGACCACAATTATTGTTACAAAGCGCCCGTAAAACGATGAAATTCCACTTTCAGCCGTTTTTTGATTGATTAGTGTCCAGGCCATGATTCTTAGTCAGAATCCAAAATTTCGGACGTTTCGGAGCCATGAGGCTAAAGTTATGACCGACCCCAAGAGTTCAAACGTCTGTCCCCAAGTGCTAAAACGACTGAACCCAAGTGTTAAAATGGTTTTTTTTTTATTCTTTGCAGATTTTTTTTAATTGATTCGTTTACAGACCATGATCATAAGTAAGATTCCAGAATTTCACATGGTTCGGAACCATAGGGCTAAAGTTATGAACGACCACAATTATTGTTACAAAGCGCCCGTAAAATCATGAAATTCCAGTTTCAGCCGTTTTTTGATTGATAAGTGTCCAGGCCATGATTCTTCGTAAGAATCCTAAATTTCAGACGGTTCGGAGCCATGAGGCTTAAGTTATGACCGACCCCAAGAGTTCAAATGTCCGACCCCAAGTGCTTAAACGACCGAACCCAAGTGTACAAACGATGGTTTTTTTTTTTTAAAACGATTTTTTGTAGATTTTTTGATTGTTTCGTGTACAGACCATGATCATTAGTAAGATTCCAAAATTTCACACGGTTCGGAACCATAGGGCGAAAGTTATGAACGACCACAATTATTGTTACAAAGCGCCAGTAAAACGATGAAATTCCAGTTACAGCCGTTTTTTGATTGATTGTCCAGGCCATGATTCTTTGTAAGAATCCTAAATTTCAGACGGTTCGGAGCCATGAGGCTAAAGTTATGACCGACCCTAAGAGTTCAAACGTCCGACCCCAAGTGCTTAAACGACCGAACCCAAGTGCCCGTAAAACGATGAAATTCCACTTTCAGCCGTTTTTCGATTGATTAGTGTCCAGGCCATGATTCTTAGTAAGAATCCAAAATTTCAGACGGTTCGGAGCCATGAGGCTAAAGTTATGACCAACCCCAAGAGTTCAAACATCCGACCCCAAGAGCTTAAAAGGAATATAAACGCTAGAAATATGTCGAATCTCATGCCTGCAAAATTTTTAAATCGAGCGTCTTTTTGAACGAGGCTAGTAAGCGAAAAAGTGGTTTTTATTTATTTTGTGCATAATTTTATAAGAACGAAAAAAAGTTAGAACATAGATAAAGTCAAAAATAGTCTTAGCCGTAAAGGGGGTATTTTTTAAAAATTGTTACTTACATTACTTAATAGTTAAGTCATGAGAAAACATTTTTTTTAGTGGTTTACGCATATATTTTTTGTTACGTAAATAATATTTTTTTTATAATTCCAATAGATAGATAAAGTGGTTAAAGCTTCAATTTATCCGTAGCGTATTTTTTTATGTTCATACTGTAAGCCGATTCGTCGTAAAGACCTAAATAGGATTTCATGTATATATTCATCTTAAACGACCGAACCCAAGTGTTCAAACGATGGTTTTTTTTTATAAACGATTTTTTGTAGATTTTTTTATTGCTTCGTGTACAGACCACGATTATTAGTAAGAATCCAAAATTTCACACGGTTCGGAACGATAGGGCCAAAGTTATGAACAACCACAATTATTGTTACAAAGCGGCCATAAAACGATGAAATTTGGCAAAATTTCTGCTTTTAGCCGTTTTTTGATTGAAACGTGTCCAGGCCATATGATTCTTAGTAAGAATCCAAAATTTCAGACGGTTCTGAGCCATGAGGCTAAAGTTATGTCCGACCCCAAGTGCTTAAACGACCGAACCCAAGTGTTAAAACGATGGTTTTTTGTTAAATTTAAATTCTTTGTAGATTTTTTGATTGTTTCGTGTACAGACCATGATCATTAGTAAGATTCCAAAATTTCACACGGTTCGGAACCATAGGGCCAAAGTTATGAACGACCACAATTATTGTTACAAAGCGCTCGTAAAACGATGAAATTCCACTTTCAGCCGTTTTTGATTGATTAGTGTCCAGGCCATGATTCTTAGTAAGAATCCAAAATTTCAGACGTTTCGGAGCCATGAGGCTAAAGTTATGACCGACCCCAAGAGTTCAAACGTCTGTCCCCAAGTGCTAAAACGACTGAACCCAAGTGTTAAAATGGTTTTTTTTTTATTCTTTGCAGATTTTTTTTATTGATTCGTGTACAGACTATGATCATTAGTAAGATTCCAAAATTTCACATGGTTCGGAACCATAGGGCTAAAGTTATGAACGACCACAATGATTGTTACAAAGCGCCCGTAAAACCATGAAATTCCAGTTTCAGCCGTTTTTTGATTGATAAGTGTCCAGGCCATGATTCTTCGTAAGAATCCTAAATTTCAGACGGTTCGGAGCCTTGAGGCTAAAGTTATGACCGACCCCAAGAGTTCAAATGTCCGACCCCAAGTGTTTAAAACGACCGAACCCAAGTTGTTCAAAACGATGGTTTTTTATTTAAAAACGATTTTTTGTAGATTTTTTTATTGTTTCGTGTACAGACCATGATCATAAGTAAGATTCCAAAATTTCAGACGGTTCGGAACCATAGGGCGAAAGTTATGAACGACCACAATTATTGTTACAAAGCGCCCGTAAAACGATGAAATTCCATTTTCAGCCGTTTTTTGATTGATTAGTGTCCAGGCCATGATTCTTAGTAAGAATCCAAAATTTCGGACGTTTCGGAGCCATGAGGCTAAAGTTATGACCGACCCCAAGAGTTCAAACGTCTGTCCCCAAGTGCTAAAACGACTGAACCCAAGTGTTAAAATGGTTTTTTTTTTATTCTTTGCAGATTTTTTTTATTGATTCGTGTACAGACTATGATTATTAGTAAGATTCCAAAATTTCACATGGTTCGGAACCATAGGGCTAAAGTTATGAACGACCACAATTATTGTTACAAAGCGCCCGTAAAACCATGAAATTCCAGTTTCAGCCGTTTTTTGATTGATAAGTGTCCAGGCCATGATTCTTCGTAAGAATCCTAAATTTCAGAGGGTTCGGAGCCATGAGGCTAAAGTTATGACCGACCCCAAGAGTTCAAAATGTCCGACCCCAAGTGTTTAAAACGACCGAACCCAAGTGTTCAACCGATGGTTTTTTATTTAAAACGATTTTTTGTAGATTTTTTTTATTGTTTCGTGTACAGAACCATGATCATAAGTAAGATTCCAAAATTTCAGACGGTTCGGAACCATAGGGCGAAAGTTATGAACGACCACAATTATTGTTACAAAGGCGCCAGTAAAACGATGAAATTCCAGTTACAGCCGTTTTTTGATTGATTGTCCAGGCCATGATTCTTTGTAAGAATCCTAAATTTCAGACGGTTCGGAGCCATGAGGCTAAAGTTATGACCGACCCCTAAGAGTTCAAACGTCCGACCCCCAAGTGCTTAAACGACCGAACCCAAGTGTTCAAACGATGGTTTTTTTTTAAAACGATTTTTTGTAGATTTTTTTATTGCTTCGTGTACAGACCACGATTATTAGTAAGAATCCAAAATTTCACACGGTTCGGAACGATAGGGCCAAAGTTATGAACAACCACAATTATTGTTACAAAGCGGCCCATAAAACGATGAAATTTGGCAAAATTTCTGCTTTTTAGCCGTTTTTTGATTGAAACGTGTCCAGGCCATATGATTCTTAGTAAGAATCCAAAATTTCAGACGGTTCTGAGCCATGAGGCTAAAGTTATGTCCGACCCCAAGTGCTTAAACGACCGAACCCAAGTGTTAAAAAACGATGGTTTTTTGTTAAATTTAAATTCTTTGTAGATTTTTTGATTGTTTCGTGTACAGACCATGATCATTAGTAAGATTCCAAAATTTCACACGGTTCGGAACCATAGGGCCAAAGTTATGAACGACCACAATTATTGTTACAAAGCGCTCGTAAAACGATGAAATTCCACTTTCAGGCCGTTTTTGATTGATTAGTGTCCAGGCCATGATTCTTAGTAAGAATCCAAAATTTCAGACGTTTCGGAGCCATGAGGCTAAAGTTATGACCGACCCCAAGAGTTCAAACGTCTGTCCCCAAGTGCTAAAACGACTGAACCCAAGTGTTAAAATGGTTTTTTTTTTTATTCTTTGCAGATTTTTTTATTGATTCGTGTACAGACCATGATCATTAGTAAGATTCCCAAATTTCACACGGTTCGGAACCATGGGCTAAAGTTATGAACGACCACAATTATTGTTACAAAGCGCCCGTAAAACGATGAAATTCCACTTTCAGCCGTTTTTTGATTGATTAGTGTCCAGGCCATGATTCTTAGTCAGAATCCAAAATTTCGGACGTTTCGGAGCCATGAGGCTAAAGTTATGACCGACCCCAAGAGTTCAAACGTCTGTCCCCAAGTGCTAAAACGACTGAACCCAAGTGTTAAAATGGTTTTTTTTTATTCTTTGCAGATTTTTTTTAATTGATTCGTTTACAGACCATGATCATAAGTAAGATTCCAGAATTTCACATGGTTCGGAACCATAGGGCTAAAGTTATGAACGACCACAATTATTGTTACAAAGCGCCCGTAAAACCATGAAATTCCAGTTTCAGCCGTTTTTTTGATTGATAAGTGTCCAGGCCATGATTCTTCGTAAGAATCCTAAATTTCAGACGGTTCGGAGCCATGAGGCTTAAGTTATGACCGACCCCAAGAGTTCAAAATGTCCGACCCCAAGTGCTTTAAACCGACCGAACCCAAGTGTACAAACGATGGTTTTTTTTTTTAAAACGATTTTTTTGTAGATTTTTTGATTGTTTCGTGTACAGACCATGATCATTAGTAAGATTCCAAAATTTCACACGGTTCGGAACCATAGGGCGAAAGTTATGAACGACCACAATTATTGTTACAAAGCGCCAGTAAAAACGATGAAATTCCAGTTACAGCCGTTTTTTGATTGATTGTCCAGGCCATGATTCTTTGTAAGAATCCTAAATTTCAGACGGTTCGGAGCCATGAGGCTAAAGTTATGACCGACCCTAAGAGTTCAAACGTCCGACCCCAAGTGCTTAAACGACCGAACCCAAGTGTTCAAACGATGGTTTTTTTTTTAAAACGATTTTTTGTAGATTTTTTGATTGTTTCGTGTACAGACCATGATCATTAGTAAGATTCCAAAATTTCACACGGTTCGGAACCATAGGGCTAAAGTTATGAACGACCACAATTATTGTTACAAAGTGCCCGTAAAACGATGAAATTCCACTTTCAGCCGTTTTTCGATTGATAAGTGTCCAGGCCATGATTCTTAGTAAGAATCCAAAATTTCAGACGGTTCGGAGCCATGAGGCTAAAGTTATGACCAACCCCCAAGAGTTCAAACATCCGACCCCAAGAGCTTAAAAGGAATATAAACGCTAGAAATATGTCGAATCTCATGCCTGCAAAATTTTTTAAATCGAGCGTCTTTTTGAACGAGGCTAGTAAGCGAAAAAGTGGTTTTTATTTATTTTGTGCATAATTTTATAAGAACGAAAAAAAGTTAGAACATAGATAAAGTCAAAAATAGTCTTAGCCGTAAAGAAGTATTTTTTAAAAATTGTTACTTACATTCCTTAATAGTTATGTCATGAGAAAACATTTTTTTTAGTGGTTTACGCATATATTTTTTGTTACGTAAATAATAATTTTTTTATAATTCCAATAGATAGATACAGTGGTTAAAGCTTCAATTTATCC
Source organism: Limnephilus marmoratus (assembly GCA_917880885.1). Classification (NCBI taxonomy): domain Eukaryota; kingdom Metazoa; phylum Arthropoda; class Insecta; order Trichoptera; family Limnephilidae; genus Limnephilus; species Limnephilus marmoratus. The sequence goes on along the minus strand of OU862918.1, from coordinate 35,909,929 downwards.
GTAGCGTATTTTTTTATGTCCATACTGTTAGCCGATTCGTCGTAAAGATTAATCAAAATAGTACCTAAATAGGATTTCATGTATATATTCATCTTAAACGACCGAACCCAAGTGTTCAAACGATGGTTTTTTTTTATAAACGATTTTTTGTAGATTTTTTTATTGCTTCGTGTACAGACCACGATTATTAGTAAGAATCCAAAATTTCACACGGTTCGGAACGGTAGGGCCAAAGTTATGAACAACCACAATTATTGTTACAAAGCGGCCATAAAACGATGAAATTTGGCAAAATTTCTGCTTTTAGCCGTTTTTTGATTGATACGTGCCCAGGCCATATGATTCTTAGTAAGAATCCAAAATTTCAGACGGTTCGGAGCCATGAGGCTAAAGTTATGTCCGACCCCAAGTGGTTAAACGACCGAACCCAAGTGTTAAAACGATGGTTTTTTGTTTAATTTAAATTCTTTGTAGATTTTTTGATTGTTTCGTGTACAGACCATGATCATAAGTAAGATTCCAAAATTTCACACGGTTCGGAACCATAGGGCCAAAGTTATGAACTACCACAATTATTGTTACAAAGCGCCCGTAAAACGATGAAATTCCACTTTCAGCCGTTTTTCGATTGATAAGTGTCCAGGCCATGATTCTTAGTAAGAATCCAAAATTTCAGACGGTTCGGAGCCATGAGGCTAAAGTTATGTCGGACCCCAAGTACTTAAACGACCAAACCCAAGTGTTAAAACGATGGTTTTTTGTTTTATTTAAATTCTTTGTAGATTTTTTGACTGATTCGTGTACAAAACCATGGTTATTAGTAAGAATCCAAAATTTCACACGGTTCGAAACCATAGGGCCAAAGTTATGAACAAACACAATTATTGTTACAAAGCGCCCGTAAACCATGAAATTCCACTTTCAGCCGTTTTTTGATTGATTAGTGTCCAGGCCATGATTCTTAGTACGAATCCAAAATTTCAGACGTTTCGGAGCCATGAGGCTAAAGTTATGACCGACCCCAAGAGTTCAAAACGTCTGTCCCCCAAGTGCTAAAACGACTGAACCCAAGTGTTAAAATGGTTTTTTTTTTATTCTTCGCAGATTTTTTTATTGATTCGTGTACAGACCATGATCATTAGTAAGATTCCCAAATTTCACACGGTTCGGAACCATGGGCTAAAGTTATGAACGACCACAATTATTGTTACAAAGCGCACGTAAAACGATGAAATTCCAGTTACAGCCGTTTTTTGATTGATTGTCCAGGCCATGATTCTTTGTAAGAATCCAAAATTTCGGACGTTTCGGAGCCATGAGGCTAAAGTTATGACCGACCCCAAGAGTTCAAACGTCTGTCCCCAAGTGCTAAAACGACTGAACCCAAGTGTTAAAATGGTTTTTTTTTTATTCTTTGCAGATTTTTTTTATTGATTCGTGTACAGAGTAAGATTCCAAAATTTCACATGGTTCGGAACCATAGGGCTAAAGTTATGAACGACCACAATTATTGTTACAAAGCGCCCGTAAAACCATGAAATTCCAGTTTCAGCCGTTTTTTGATTGATAAGTGTCCAGGCCATGATTCTTAGTAAGAATCCTAAATTTCAGACGATTCGGAGCCATAAGGCTAAAGTTATGACCGACCCTAAGAGTTCAAACGTCCGACCCCAAGTGCTTAAACGACCGAACCCAAGTGTTCAAACGATGGTTTTTTTTTTAAAACGATTTTTTGTAGATTTTTTGATTGTTTCGTGTACAGACCATGATCATCAGTAAGATTCCAAAATTTCACACGGTTCGAAACCATAGGGCCAAAGTTATGAACAACCACAATTATTGTTACAAAGCGCCCGTTAAACCATGAAATTCCACTTTCAGCCGTTTTTTGATTGATAAGTGTCCAGGCCATGATTCTTAGTAAGAATCCAAAATTTCAGACGGTTCGGAGCCATGAGGCTAAAGTTATGACCGACCCTAAGAGTTCAAACGTCCTACCCCAAGTGCTTAAACGACCGAACCCAAGTGTTCAAACGATGGATTTTTTTTAAAACGATTTTTTGTAGATTTTTTGATTGTTTCGTGTACAGACCATGATCATTAGTAAGATTCCAAAATTTCACACGGTTCGAAACCATAGGGCCAATCTTATGAACAACCACAATTATTGTTACAAATCGCCCGTAAAACGATGAAATTCCACTTTCAGCCGTTTTTTGATTGATTAGTGTCCAGGCCATGATTCTTAGTAAGAATCCAAAATTTCGGACGTTTCGGAGCCATGAGGCTAAAGTTATGACCGACCCCAAGAGTTCAAACGTCTGTCCCCAAGTGCTAAAACGACTGAACCCAAGTGTTAAAATGGTTTTTTTTTTTATTCTTTGCAGATTTTTTTTATTGATTCGTGTACAGAGTAAGATTCCAAAATTTCACATGGTTTGGAACCATAGGGCTACAGTTATGAACGACCACAATTATTGTTACAAAGCGCCCGTAAAACCATGAAATTCCAGTTTCAGCCGTTTTTTGATTGATAAGTGTCCAGGCCATGATTCTTCGTAAGAATCCTAAATTTCAGAGGGTTCGGAGCCATGAGGCTAAAGTTATGACCGACGCCAAGAGTTCAAACGTCCGACCCCAAGTGCTTAAACGACCGAACCCAAGTGTTCAAACGATGGTTTTTTTTTTAAACGATTTTTTGTAGATTTTTTGATTGTTTCGTGTACAGACCGTGATCATTAGTAAGATTCCAAAATTTCACACGGTTCGGAACCATGGGCTAAAGTTATGAACGACCACAATTATTGTTACAAAGCGCCCGTAAAACGATGAAATTCCACTTTCAGCCGTTTTTCGATTGATAAGTGTCCAGGCCATGATTCTTAGTAAGAATCCAAAATTTCAGACGGTTCGGAGCCATGGCTAAAGGCTATGGATATGAGGCTAAAGTTATGACCGACCCCAAGAGTTCAAACATCCGACCCCAAGAGCTTATGAGGAATATAAACGCTAGAAATATGTTGAATCTCATGCCTGCAAAATTTTTAAATCGAGCGTCTTTTTGAACGAGGCTAGTAAGCGAAAAAGTGGTTTTTATTTATTTTGTGCATAATTTTATAAGAACGAAAAAAAGTTAGAACATAGATAAAGTCGAAAATAGTCTTAGCCGTAAAGGGGTATATTTTAAAAATTGTTTACTTACATTACTTAATAGTTAAGTCATGAGAAAACATTTTTTTTAGTGGTTTACGCTTATATTTTTTGTTACGTAAATAATAATTTTATTTTAATTCCAATAGATAGATAAAGTATTTAAAGCTTCAATTTATCCGTAGCGTATTTTTTGATGTTCATACTGTAAGCCGATTCGTTGTAAAGATTAATCAAAATAGTACCTAAATAGGATTTCACGTATATATTCATCTTAAACGACCGAACCCAAGTGTTCAAACGATGGTTTTTTTTTAATAAACGATTTTTTGTAGATTTTTTTATTGCTTCGTGTACAGACCACGATTATTGGTAAGAATCCAAAATTTCACACGGTTCGGAACCATAGGGCCAAAGTTATGAACAACCACAATTATTGTTACAAAGCGCCCGTTAAACGATGAAATTCCACTTTCGGCCGTTTTTTGATTGATAAGTGTCCAGGCCATATGATTCTTAGTAAGAATCCAAAATTTCAGACGGTTCGGAGCCATGAGGCTAAAGTTATGTCCGACCCCAAGTGCTTAAACGACCGAACCCAAGTGTTAAAACGATGGTTTTTTGTTTTATTTAAATTCTTTGTAGATTTTTTGATTGATTCGTGTACAAACCATGATTATTAGTAAGAATCCAAAATTTCACGCGGTTCGAAACCATAGGGCCAAAGTTATGAACAACCACAATTATTGTTACAAAGTTGATTAGTGTCCAGGCCATGATTCTAAGTAAGAATCCAAAATTTCAGACGTTTCGGAGCCATGAGGCTAAAGTTATGACCGACCCCAAGAGTTCAAACGTCTGTCCCTAAGTGCTAAAACGACTGAACCCAAGTGTAAGAATGGTTTTTTTTTATTCTTTGCAGATTTTTTTGATTGTTTCGTGTACAGACCATGATCATTAGTAAGATTCCAAAATTTCACACGGTTCGAAACCATAGGGCCAAAGTAATGAACAACCACAATTATTGTTACAAAGCGCCCGTAAAACGATGAAATTCCACTTTCAGCCGTTTTTTGATTGATTAGTGTCCAGGCCATGATTCTTAGTAAGAATCCAAAATTTCGGATGTTTCGGAGCCATGAGGCTAAAGTTATGACCGACCCCAAGAGTTCAAACGTCTGTCCCCAAGTGCTCAAACGACTGAACCCAAGTGTTAAAATGGTTTTTTTTTTTATTCTTTGCAGATTTTTTTATTGATTCGTGTACAGACCATGATCATTAGTAAGATTCCAAAACTTCACACGGTTCGAAACCATAGGGCCAAAGTAATGAACAACCACAATTATTGTTACAAAGCGCCCGTAAAACGATGAAATTCCACTTTCAGCCGTTTTTTGATTGATTAGTGTCCAAGCCATGATTCTTAGTAAGAATCCTAAATTTCAGACGGTTCGGAGCCATGAGGCTAAAGTTATGACCGACCCCAAGAGTTCAAACGTCCGACCCCAAGTGCTTAAACGACGGAACCCAAGTGTTCAAACGATGTTTTTTTTTTTTTAAACGATTTTTTGTAGATTTTTAGATTGTTTCGTGTACAGACCATGATCATTAGTAAGATTCCAAAATTTCACACGGTTCGGAACCATGGGCTAAAATTATGAACGACCACAATTATTGTTACAAAGCGCCCGTAAAACGATGAAATTCCACTTTCAGCCGTTTTTCGATTGATAAGTGTCCAGGCCATGATTCTTAGTAAGAATCCTAAATTTCAGACGGTTCGGAGCCATGAGGCTAAAGTTATGACCGACCCTAAGAGTTCAAACGTCCGACCCCAAGTGCTTAAACGACCGAACCCAAATGTTTAAACGATGGTTCTTTTTTTAAAACGATTTTTTGTAGATTTTTTGATTGTTTCGTGTACAGACCATGATCATTAGTAAGATTCCAAAATTTCACACGGTTCGGAAACATGGGCTAAAGTTATGAACGACCACAATTATTGTTACAAAGCGCCCGTAAAACGATGAAATTCCACTTTCAGCCGTTTTTCAATTGATAAGTGTCCAGGCCATGATTCTTAGTAAGAATCCTAAATTTCAGACGGTTCGGAGCCATGAGGCTAAAGTTATGACCGACCCTAAGAGTTCAAACGTCCGACCCCAAGTGCTTAAACGACCGAACCCAAGTGTTCAAACGATGGTTTTTTTTTAAAACGATTTTTTGTAGATTTTTTGATTGTTTCGTGTACAGACCATGATCATTAGTAAGATTCCGAAATTTCACTCGGTTCGGAACCATGGGCAAAAGTGATGAACGACCACAATTATTGTTACAAAGCGCCCGTAAAACGATGAAATTCCACTTTCAGCCGTTTTTCGATTAATAAGTGTCCAGGCCATGATTCTTAGTAAGAATCCTAAATTTCAGACGGTTCGGAGCCATGAGGCTAAAGTTATGACCGACCCCAAGAGTTCAAACGTCTGTCTTCAAGTGCTAAAACGACTGAACCCAAGTGTTAAAATGGTTTTTTTTTTATTCTTTGTAGATTTTTTTATTGTTTCGTGTACAAACCATGATTATTAGTAAGAATCCAAAATTTCACGCGGTTCGAAACCATAGGGCCAAAGTTATGAACAACCACAATTATTGTTACAAAGTTGATTAGTGTCCAGGCCATGATTCTAAGTAAGAATCCAAAATTTCAGACGTTTCGGAGCCATGAGGCTAAAGTTATGACCGACCCCAAGAGTTCAAACGTCTGTCCCTAAGTGCTAAAACGACTGAACCCAAGTGTAAGAATGGTTTTTTTTTATTCTTTGCAGATTTTTTTATTGTTTCGTGTACAGACCATGATCATTAGTAAGATTCCAAAATTTCACACGGTTCGAAACCATAGGGCCAAAGTAATGAACAACCACAATTATTGTTACAAAGCGCCCGTAAAACGATGAAATTCCACTTTCAGCCGTTTTTTGATTGATTAGTGTCCAGGCCATGATTCTTAGTAAGAATCCAAAATTTCGGATGTTTCGGAGCCATGAGGCTAAAGTTATGACCGACCCCAAGAGTTCAAACGTCTGTCCCCAAGTGCTCAAACGACTGAACCCAAGTGTTAAAATGGTTTTTTTTTTATTCTTTGCAGATTTTTTTATTGATTCGTGTACAGACCATGATCATTAGTAAGATTCCAAAACTTCACACGGTTCGAAACCATAGGGCCAAAGTAATGAACAACCACAATTATTGTTACAAAGCGCCCGTAAAACGATGAAATTCCACTTTCAGCCGTTTTTTGATTGATTAGTGTCCAAGCCATGATTCTTAGTAAGAATCCTAAATTTCAGACGGTTCGGAGCCATGAGGCTAAAGTTATGACCGACCCCAAGAGTTCAAACGTCCGACCCCAAGTGCTTAAACGACGGAACCCAAGTGTTCAAACGATGTTTTTTTTTTTTAAACGATTTTTTGTAGATTTTTAGATTGTTTCGTGTACAGACCATGATCATTAGTAAGATTCCAAAATTTCACACGGTTCGGAACCATGGGCTAAAATTATGAACGACCACAATTATTGTTACAAAGCGCCCGTAAAACGATGAAATTCCACTTTCAGCCGTTTTTCGATTGATAAGTGTCCAGGCCATGATTCTTAGTAAGAATCCTAAATTTCAGACGGTTCGGAGCCATGAGGCTAAAGTTATGACCGACCCTAAGAGTTCAAACGTCCGACCCCAAATGCTTAAACGACCGAACCCAAATGTTTAAACGATGGTTCTTTTTTTAAAACGATTTTTTGTAGATTTTTTGATTGTTTCGTGTACAGACCATGATCATTAGTAAGATTCCAAAATTTCACACGGTTCGGAAACATGGGCTAAAGTTATGAACGACCACAATTATTGTTACAAAGCGCCCGTAAAACGATGAAATTCCACTTTCAGCCGTTTTTCAATTGATAAGTGTCCAGGCCATGATTCTTAGTAAGAATCCTAAATTTCAGACGGTTCGGAGCCATGAGGCTAAAGTTATGACCGACCCTAAGAGTTCAAACGTCCGACCCCAAGTGCTTAAACGACCGAACCCAAGTGTTCAAACGATGGTTTTTTTTTAAAACGATTTTTTGTAGATTTTTTGATTGTTTCGTGTACAGACCATGATCATTAGTAAGATTCCGAAATTTCACTCGGTTCGGAACCATGGGCAAAAGTGATGAACGACAACAATTATTGTTACAAAGCGCCCGTAAAACGATGAAATTCCAGTTTCAGCCGTTTTTTGATTGATAAGTGTCCAGGCCATGATTCTTAGTAAGAATCCTAAATTTCAGACGGTTCGGAGCCATGAGGCTAAAGTTATGACCGACCCCAAGAGTTCAAACGTCTGTCTTCAAGTGCTAAAACGACTGAACCCAAGTGTTAAAATGGTTTTTTTTTTTATTCTTTGTAGATTTTTTTATTGATTCGTGTACAGACCATGATCATTAGTAAGATTCCAAAATTTCACACGGTTTGGAACCATAGGGCCAAAGTTATGAACGACCACAATTATTGTTACAAAGCGCCAGTAAAACCATGAAATTCCAGTTTCAGCCGTTTTTTGATTGATAAGTGTCCAGGCCATGATTCTTCGTAAGAATCCTAAATTTCAGATGGTTCGGAGCCATGAGGCTAAAGTTATGACCGACCCCAAGAGTTCAAACGTCCGACCCCAAGTGCTTAATCGACCGAACCCAAATGTTTAAACGATGGTTTTTTTTTTAAAACGATTTTTTGTAGATTTTTTGATTGTTTCGTGTACAGACCATGATCATTAGTAAGATTTCAAAATTTCACACGGTTCGGAACCATGGGCTAAAGTTATGAACGACCACAATTATTGTTACAAAGCGCCCGTAAAACGATGAAATTCCACTTTCAGCCGTTTTTCGATTGATAAGTGTCCAGGCCATGATTCTTAGTAAGAATCCTAAATTTCAGACGGTTCGGAGCCATGAGGCTAAAGTTATGACCGACCCTAAGAGTGCAAACGTCCGACCCCAAGTGCTTAAACGACCGAACCCAAGTGTTTAAACGATGGTTCTTTTTTTAAAACGATTTTTTGTAGATTTTTTGATTATTTCGTGTACAGACCATGATCATTAGTAAGATTCCAAAATTTCACACGGTTCGGAACCATAAGGCTTAAGTTATGACCGACCCCTAGAGTTCAAAAGTCCTACCCCAAGTAAGCACTTGGGGTAGGACTTTTTTCGGTCGTTTAAGCAAACGACCGAACCCAAGAGTTAAAACCATGATTTTTTTTTTTTTAATTCTTTGTAGATTTTTTGATTGATACGTGTACAGACCATGATTATTAGTAGTGAGGGAGCGGGAGACCGAAATGAAAGACGTCGGTCGATGTAATGAGTCTGTTGTTATTGGGCTACGTAGCGAGGGTTGGTGAAGCAGTAACCAGATGTATGCAGGGTTCAGTGATGAGATGCTGCAGGCGTACGGATGTGATGGAGATGGTATGGTGAAGGTCAGCGAGTTGCTCGATACCATGGCGGTGGAGATGACCTATCTTCCAGGCCGTTGCTCGACCCTTTAAGTCGTGGAGATGAACGGTGTGTGGCTCGGTGAGCTGAGCCACCAGCAGGTAGTCCTGGCGACGCACGGTGGGGCTTCGGGGTGCCATGAAGTGGTGAGCTGATCCCTTAGCTGAAGGTGGCGTCAAACCTTATTAGTCGCGGGATGTAGCTGTTCTGCGGAGCTGAAGGCATGATGGGCCTTGTAGCTGAGACGTGGTGGTGGACCTCGGGAAGCTGCCCTGGATGTGTGTAGATGCCATGCAGGAGCACTTATGCGGAGATCGTTATCTGCTGAGATGTTGGCCAACTGTTAGTGTGAGACTGAACTGAGCTAGCGCCGAGTTTAGTCGCTTTATATATACCAGCGCGACCGGAGGAGTGATGTTCCATTCGCCGGCAATGTGCACACTGGAAGGTACTGGAACATACGCGATGCTGAATATTCAGGCGGCTTATAAAATCTAGACCTTTCTAGGCGGTGGCGATATTATCATTCATCGAGACGGCCGCGGCAGGCGAGCAAAGTACATCGCGGCTGGCATATGTAGGTACCTAGGCAAGTGCCAGCGCCGCGCGAATATTAGATGTTTCTCGTAACTTCTTTTGATGGCGAAGTTGATAATGATGTGTCGCCACAGTAGAATCCAAAATTTCACACGGTTCGAAACCATAGGGCCAAAGTTACGAACTACCACATTTATTGTTACAAATCGGCCGTAAAACGATGAATCTTTGCAAAAATTCTACTTTTAGCAGATTTTTTTATTGATACGTGTCCAGGCCATGATTCTTAGTAAGATTCCAAAACTTCACACGGTTCGAAACCATAGGGCCAAAGTTATGAGACGACCACAATTATGCTTATAAAGCGCCCGTAAAACGATGAAATTCCACTTTTAGCCGTTTTTTGATTGATACGATTCCACGCCATAATTCTTAGTAAGAATCCAAAATTTCAGATGGTTCGGAGCCAAAAGGCTAAAGTTATGGCCGACCCCAAGAGTTCAAACGTCCGACCCCAAGTGCTTAAACAACCGAACCCAAGTGTTAAAACCATGATATTTTTTTTATTTGATTTGATTCGTATACAGACCATGATCTTAAGTAAGATTCCAAAATTTCACACGGTTCGGAACCGTAGGGCCAACGTTATGAACGACCACAATTATTGTTACAAAGCGCCCGTTAAACGATGAATTTTTGCAAAAATTCTGCTTTTAGCCGATTTTTTTATTGATACGTGTCCTGGCCACAATTCTTAGTAAGAATCCAAAATTTCACACGGCTTGGAACCATAGGGCCAAAGTTATGAACTACCACAATTATTGTTACAAAACGGCCGTAAAACGATGAATTTTTGCAAAAATTCTACTTTTATTCGATTTTCGATTGATACATGTCCAGGCCATGATTCTTAGTAAGAATCCAAAATTTCACACGGTTCGAAACCATAGGGCCAAAGTTATGATCGACCACAATTATTGTTACAAAACGCCCGTAAAACGATGAAATTCCTCTTTTAGCCGTTTTTTTATTAATACGTGTCCAGGCCATGATTCTTAGTATGAATCCAAAATTTCAGACGATTTCGAGGCATAAGGCTAAGGTATGACCTACCCCAAGTGCTTAAACGATCGAACCCAAGTGTTAAAACGATGATTTAAAAAAAAAAATCTTTTTAGATTTTTTGATTGATTCGTGTACAGACCATGATTATTAGTAAGAATCCAAAATTTCACACGGTTCGGAACCATAGGGCCAAAGTTATGAACGACCACAATTATTGTTACAAAGCGCCCGTAAAACGATGAATTTTTGCAAAAATTCTACTTTTAGTCGGTTTTTTTATTGATACGTGTCCAGTCCACGAATCTTAGTAAGAATCCATCAGACGTTTCGTAGCCATAAGGCTAAAGTTATTACCGACCCCAAGAGTTCAAACGTCCGACCCCAAGTGCTTAAACGACCGAACCCAAGTGTTTAAACGGTGATTTAAAAAATATATATATCTTTGTAGATTTTTTGATTGATTCGTGTACAGTCCATGATTATTTGTAAGAATCCAAAATTTCACACGGTTCGAAACCATAGGGCCAAAGTTATGAACGACCACAATTATTGTTACAAAGCGCCAGTATATTACCAGGTAGTCATCTCCCTCTCAGAATGTGAGAGCGAGTTCTTCCCAAGCTCTTCTCCTTAAGTTCTTATCTGAATAAATGCTACTTGTCATGTTCCATATCGCAGGACGTTTCTCTATTTCATCTACGAATAATTCGGCATTAAAAGCTTCCGTTTCCATTTCGAACGATTTCTGGATGAACTGTGCGAACCCTAAAATACGTCTATCCGCGTCAAAAGCGCACATTCAACTGAACGGTAACATAGAAAACCAATGATCTCAAAGCGCGCATTGGCGCGCGCTGACAACAGTCGAGCGCTAGCGCAGCGTTCAACGCGCGCTTTATTAAAACGCCCGTTAGCATGCGTACGGCCTGATTAAAATGTATGCAGTTGTGAACGCGCATTATCAAAACGCGCGTTAAACGCCTGTCATGTGAACCTGCCTTTAGTGTTATATCTGTTGCTAGGTGGTGTCGAGACAAATTATAAATTATGTCCACATTTTTTGGGGAAATACTTCAACTTGACAAATATTAATTAATTTTTTTTAATTGATAAACTAACGTTTAAGACAAGATTTTTATGCATAGCACAAAGGGTAATTATTATAAGCAATAATTTTCAGCCTGAAACACTCATCTACATTGAGTCACTCCCGACTCGCAAATAGGTCTCGACCGGAACCGGACCTCGGAGCCGGAGCCCGCAATAGAAGTGGGAGTGGCTCGGACCGAGATGCACTGATTTGGCCGGAGCCGGACCTCGTAGAAAAGAACTTGAACGCGGGACCTTCTCCCGACTCGCGAGTGGCTCTAACCGAGATGCACGGATTCGACCGGAGCCGGACCTCGAAGCCGGAACCCACAAAAACTCGAACTCGGGACCTGCTCCTGACTCGCGAGTGGCTCTGACCACCGAATTCCGGGTTTGGGTCCGAGTACTGAACTGGGTTCTCTGGGAGTAGTCGGTTTGAAAAAGGAGTAGGAGTAGGATACGATTCCCGCGAAGAACCCAAGTCCAAGAACCCACCCCATTTGAACCTACACATCGATAGTCCATATTGAGCCATGAATGGGTATTCGAAATATCCATTACGCCTCTTAGATTCAATACACCCCATCACAAATCAGAGATAAACGAGTGGCAAATAATGAATTTTATTTTTTATTTTTTTATTAACATTTATAAATTCGCTAAACTACTTTTATGTAGTTTGTCAACAGGTACCTACATAATGACAACATTTTAAGCAATAAAGTGGTACATTTTCAAACAGTGTGTATGTATAATGTTGATGCTAAAATTACAATTAGATAAATTGTTTAAATTACGGAAATTAAATTTTAGCAGGTAACATATTTAAGCAAGTAGGTATCATGTATACCAGCAAATAAACAAATACAAATGGATTTAGCACGAACAAATGAATAGAATTAACAAGTAAATGATTAATTTCTTATATATGAGGTTACAAAAACTCCTGGATGAATGTAAAAACTGTTATATAAATCTTTTAATAGGTATACCATACATCGACGCCACACTCTAAAATCTGAAAAAAAGATTAAAAATCAGTGTATGGGTAATAATTCGAATTTTAATGAGTTCCGTCCTCTCTGCCTACCCCTACGGCGAAACGGCTAGTTAGTTAGTGTAGTATACCTAAAAGCTTCCGGCTTTCTCACATAGATTCTCATCTAGACCAAAGGGATACTGATTTAGCAATGACGAAATTCTTCACCAAATTACACGATTACATATCTAAACACACTAGTAACAAAATTATATCTAACAAACAATTAAAACTAACGCCATGGATCACCCCTGGTCTTGTTAAATCAATACACAGGAGGAATCAACTACACAAAAAGGCGAATAGGAACCCAGAGAATATCATACTACAAACTCGATATAAAAAATATAGGAACTTGTGTAAAAATTTAATTACATCAACTAAAGAAAACTACTTTAAAAAAATTATTTACGAAACCAACTATACATCAAAAACGCTATGGGAAGCATTTCGTAATATAACTAAAACTAAAATCAATAAATCATCTGAAATTAAATCATTGAACATTGATCACACTATCACGTCAGATACAATAAAGATGGTAAACTTTGCAAATTACTACTTCGCGTCAGTGGGAACCACACTGTCAAAAAAAATTCTTGATAAATATAACACAACTGAAACTGATCTTGCTAAGATAACATGCTGTAATCTCAGTCATAAAATAGATAACATTCGAACTACATCACAAGAAGTGATGAAAATAATTGACGAGCTTAAGTCATCCAATGCGTGTGGCCCAGATAGGATCTCTTCAAATCTGTTAAAAAATATAAAATCCGCCATAGCATCACCGATATCGTTCATTTGTAATCTAAGCTTTAACTCTGGAAAATTCCCCAATCATTTAAAACAATCAATTGTTATTTTACTTCACAAAAATGGGGATAAATCACAGATTAACAACTACCGACCAGTTTCTTTGATCAACTCTGTGTCTAAAATTATTGAGAAGATTGTTAAGAATCGGCTCAGCCTGTACCTAGAAAACAACAACATCATTTCCAATAGCCAATACGGTTTCCGACCAGGTTTAGGCACTGAAAATGCCATTGCTAAATTGACACAAATTATCTCTAATAACATAGATAGAGGTACAAAATGCATTGCGCTCTTCCTGGATCTAGCAAAAGCATTCGACACTATCTCTCACAAAATTCTGAAGATTAAACTACAGCGCATCGGTATACAAGGGCAGCTCTTCAATTGGATGTGTAGCTATTTAGATAACAGGAGCCAAAAAGTGCTCATCAACGACACTATAAGCGATTCAGCTAATATTAAATTCGGTGTACCCCAAGGAAGTACTTTAGGACCACTTCTATTCAATATATACATAAATGATCTATGTAACAGTTCCTTTGCCGACCACATTATCACCTTTGCTGATGATTCAGTCTTACTATTTGAAGACAAAAGCTGGATTGTTGTTCACAGTAAAGCAGAAGTAGGGTTAAACAAGGTCAAACAATGGTTAGACAATAATGTCCTAACACTGAATCTAGATAAAACCAAACACATCCGTTTCAGAGCAACACAAGCAGGAGAACCAAAAGAAATACACAACATCATTATTCACCATTGTATTGACCGGACCACATGTAAATGCTTAAACTTAGAATGTGTCGATAGTATAAAATATCTAGGAATTATCATAGATAAATCTCTGAGATGGGACGAACATATTGTCTCGACTTCCACAAAGATTAGAAAGCTTACTCATCTATTCATGTCTGTTAGAAATATTCTTTGCGTAAAAGATCTGAAACAAATGTACCATGCCTTGTGTAACTCACTGCTAGAATATGCATCCTTGGGATGGGGCGGCTGTTCCAAAACAATAATTGATCCCCTAGCAAAAGCACAAAAATCACTTCTAAGGGTCATCCTTAAGAAACCATTTAGGTATCCCAGTGAGCTATTATTTAAAGAGATACGAGTTCTTGATGTACGGCAACTATACATAAGAAAAATTATTTTACATACACAAAAACACCGACATCACCATCCATCCATCGATCATCTCCACAACACCCGTCATGCAGGGAGGAATCCAGTAATTCCGCCTACTACAAACACATCACATGCCCAAAGACAATACTCCTACTTAGGGCCTAAATTGTTCAACTTCATACCCGATGCTTGGAAACTGAAAAGTACAAGCATTTTACGGAAATTGGTTAGCAATTGGCTTCTGGATATGGGGAGATTCGAGAGCGAACATATGCTAACACAATCTCACATACCTAATATGTACTAAAAAGTTTATATTAATGCATAAAAATAAACCTTTTACTCTGTTTTTGATCCGTGTAAAATAAGGACTGGTCTTTGATTCTTGTAAAATAACGACTATACATTTCTAAAAATAAGTTTTGAAAATTTCTATATAAATACATTGGAAATTCATATTCATATAGTCGGGTTTATAAATGGGTAATTTCTTTTACTTAGGAAAATCTAAAAATAATAGTACATTTATTAAAATTAAATGGTCATAAATGCATTGATGATTCATATGTCAAATATTGGTGTATAAATGTGTAAATTCAAAATATGCAACTGCAAATGTTCTCCAAAATAACCCAGAAAAAATATCATAATTGTGATCTCCCGATAGAAACCATTCACTTATTCGGAATACAATTATTAATGTAATTAAATGTAATGTCTTTGTAATTTCATTGAAAAAAAATTGGTTAACTTTTTTACCTAAAATATTGAATTCGAAATTGGATAGGTCCGATGGTTTCGAACTCCTGCAACTCCATAGAGAGGTACAGGAAGTCGGTACCATCGATATATCGCATCGGCTTGGCACAGCGAAACATACTTATAGGTGTAAATACACGGTTAATGTTGCAATTTTGCTAACTTTGGATCTTACTTTTAAATTTGTTGGTTGGATTTTTATGTTATATACGTATTTTTTTAATCGTAACATGTTGATATTATATATCCCACTGTACTAAATTTTTGTTGCCTATATTTTTAATTTAATTTATATACCTTTTATTCACATCGTAACTTTATCTAAACTATTTGTTTTCTCATGTTAAAGATGGAGGTACTGCCTTCATTATTTATTATTTATGTGAAAGCCCTCTGGGCGTAAAATAAAAGAAATAAATTAACAACTAAATAAATTAATGTTCTCCAAAACGAGCTTG
Source organism: Limnephilus marmoratus (assembly GCA_917880885.1). NCBI lineage: Eukaryota > Metazoa > Arthropoda > Insecta > Trichoptera > Limnephilidae > Limnephilus > Limnephilus marmoratus. Next base: position 35,894,340 of record OU862918.1, on the reverse strand, counting down.
AAAAATCATTTTTCATATTTTTGGATTATAATTGTGTAATTTCTACTATTTAAGAAATTCTAAAAATTATAGTACTTTATTAAAATTAAATAGTTATAAATACATTGTGAATTCATATGTCAAATATTGGTTTATAAATGTGTAAATTCTGATTATGCAATTGTAAATGTTCTCTAAAATGGCCTGGAAAGAATCTCCTACTTGTGATCTCACTAAAGAAAACACTCATAGAACATTAATAAATGCATTCACTCTGAATGCATTTATTTATGTTCTCCAAATTGACCTTGAAAAAAATCACATCTTTGCGATTCTTTTAAAGACATAAAGAAACCATCCCTTAATTATATACAATTCTTAGTGTTCTCAAAAGTTGTCTCGACAGAAGCAAATTCCCGTGATATTTTGAACGTAACTATTTCTTTGTTAAGAATATTATGAACTAAATATACAATTTGGCTGTCCTGAAACGGGTATTCTGCCCAGTTGGACAGACAAATGATCACATTGTAATGTATTGTAATATATATGCATATGTAAATAAATAAATAAAAAAAAATAAAAAAATAAAAAAAAATAGCAGTACTAAGAACTGTCCTAAGATTCCGCGAGATGGCAGATAACTTAGTACCAGCTATAGGCAACAGAGGGTCCAACAGCTCAGATAGAGTCTTCAGCAGAACTCTCACCTCAGATTCCAATTAGCCAGTTCCTAAATAGGTCGATTATCGTGGTCAACACTGTATACGCGTAGTATCAAAAAACCAGATTTATACTAAAAGAATATTACTCTACCCATTTAATAAATCTCCTCCCAAGGTGAGTTGGAGAACTGTTGGTGATATATACAGGGTGGACCTTAACTGTGTTCGCGGTTTGTTTCGTTATTTTTTTAACAATGAGTGGGGCGAGCGCGGTTCAGGGGGTATCGTTAGACGCGTTATTTCGTGGAAATTTTAGTCGCCATGGAGCCGTTCACGGGAGAGCAGCGCGCATTTTGTGTTCGTGCATATTACATAAACAATTATTCCGTGACGATTTCGAGACGAATGTACCGTGCTGATTTCGGTTTACGAGACATTAATCAAGCACCAAGAGCAAAATCTCTTCGGAAATGGATCAAAATGTTTGGACAACCGGCTCAACAGTAAAAACAATTAATGAAGACCGCCTGAAGTCAGCGAGGATACCAGAAGTTTTTCAGCGTGTTAGTGAATCAGTGAGGGAAAATCCTCAGCAAACTACTCGCAAGAGAAGCCAAGCCTTATCCATCAAGAGGACCACTTTACAAAATATTTTACACCACGATTTACATCTAAAAGCTTATAAAATTTAGCTGACGCAAGAGTTGAAGCTGAATGATACCGATCTTCTACTTAATTTTGCCAATGTGATGCTGGAACGTTTTGACAATTTTTACAACATAATTTTCAGCGATGAGGCCAATTTCCATATCAATGGCCATGTTAATAAACAAAATTACCGGTTTTGGTCTGAGAATAGAAGAAGAAGAAGAAGAAGAAGAAGACCCCCCGACAGAAGCATCAAAGTCCCTTGCATAGCCCGAAGGTCGTTGTGTGGGCTGCAATATCAGAGGGGTATCATTGGCCAATATTTCTTTGAAAACGAAAGGAGAATTGCTATGACAGTGAAATCTAAGAACTACTGTCAGATGCTTCAGGAGTTCTTGGTCCCAGCTCTTCAAGATTTTCAAGGCCACAACTCCAGGAGCTGGTTTCAGCCGGCGCCACCTGTCACACTGCTAAACTGTCCATGGACCGTTTGAAGGAGATGTTCCCCAGAAAACTCATATCACGAGGAGGAGACATTGAGTTGCCCCCACGGAGCCCAGATCTCAACCCGTGGGATTATTTTTTGTGGGGATACTTAAAATTAAGAGCCTATGAAGACAATCCGACAACAATAAATCAGTTAAAACAAAACATTGTACTGGAAATCAACGCCATCCCACGGGCAACTTGTAAACGTGTTTTTTGAGAATTTTCGAATCCGCCTTTGACAATGTCAACAGGCTGATGGAGCTCACTTGGAGAATATAATTTTTAAAACTTAATGTCATTAAAATTTCCATTTATTGTAGTTTTTGAAAATATTAATAAAACATGTCTAAGTTCCGCCATTATTTATTTATTGTTAATTGAAACTAGGTATACAGTTAAGGGCCACCCTGTATATATATATATATATATATATAGGTATTGCTTTTAATAGGTCAAATGCATTTTTATTACGACAAATATGATCAATTTTATGAAGAAAAAAATTATTCTACAACCAACTTATAATAAATAATTCCTAATGAGCTTTTTAAAGGTGAGAAAAAATTTTAAATCGCTTTTCACTTTAATTTGTCATTTGTTGATTCAGTTTTGCAATTGGAATAGCAACGATATATACAATGTACATTATGTCCCAATTTCAATCTGGCTTTACCAACATTTAATATTACATCCCTCATCCCGACAACAGCTACCATAACCAATAACCAAATCATGGCTGTCCACCGCCGCCCCCCTTTCCACCCCATTCTGCTCCCCGCCCGATGCAGGTAATTTATTTAAAGCTCGTCCGACTACCGGTGGAATATCGAATTATAAGAATGATCCGCGTTCCAGAGCGGTTTTTTGATACGGCCCTTTGTGGAGAGCGGGCATTAGTTGAAGCTACGATACTATCATCAAATACAGGCCATTCCATTTTAAAATTTAAAATGAAGCGAATTTAAATTCAACATTTTGACTTTTTGATATCAGAATCATAGTATCTTACAACTGGATACTTAAAGTGATTACTGATTATATCTTTAAAACATTGAATTATGAATTCGGAATCTCACGGTTTGACTCGGTTCATTTTACAGTCGGTTTTCTCGATAGTGAGTGGTGTAACTGTTGTACATACAAAATTCAATTGATTTTCAAAGTAGCCGCCTGCAAAATTATCCTTGTCAAGCTGCGTATAGAGTATTGCCCCTTACTAATAAACGTGTTAAACTTTACAAAACTGATAAACAATCAATGATGTCGCGTATTAAACAAAAATGGATTAATTTATCCAAATACATAAAGATATCAGCCATTAAAAATATGCGTTAAAAAAATTAAGATAATGTTGGTAGTTCGTAGTCGAAGTAAAATACAGTTAAAAACAGCCGAATTGGATAGGGTCACATTAGCTCAGTGGTAGAGCTTCGCCCCGGCAAGTCAAAGGTCCTGGGTTCGGTCCTAGATGTAACCGTATCTTTTTATGGTTTTTCTGTTTCTGATTTTCGATTGAGTGTCGCTAATATTGTCTTCATTAATTTAACAAACAACAATTAATGAGGGCAAAATTTAAAATACGTTTATTAGGACGGCCTATGATGTTTTAGTCCATATCTACGGAAAAAATAAATTATGAATTGTAAGCAAACGACAAAAAAAATAAATTATTTGATATACATATGTACATACAATGTCTGTTTAGGGTTGTTTGTCTTTGTTTAACAAAAATAGTTTTCAATTTTTATTGAATAACTATTGTATTATATATTTATTATAAGCAATAATTATCAGCCTGAAACACTCATCTACAATCTAGTTTAAGTATTTCCCCAAAAAATTTAGATATAATTTGTCTCGTCGCCACCTAGCGAGAGATTTAACACTAACAATGTTTCTCTCACAAAAATAAAGTTGGTTGTTTACAGGTGGAAAAAATATAATAAACAGTAATAATTGTTGAATGAAACACTAGTATACATTGAATTATTTGGCGGGTATTAAATAAGCCGCCATAGCTTAGTGGTCAGAGCACCTGACCGGCAATCAGAAGGACACGGGTTCAAGTCCCGTTAGCGGCAAGTATCTTTTCTCGGAAGATTTTTGAATGTAGATGAGTGTTTCAGGCTGATAATTATTGCTTATAATAATTGTTACCCTTTGTGCTATGCATAAAAGTCTTGTCTTAAACGTTAGTTTATCAATTATAAAATAATATTATTATTATTTATTTATTTATTTTCTCAAACATGCACTTAACAGATTATTACATTGGTTTAAGTACATAAATAATATGTTTCAGTAATAAAAACAGGGAAAATGTTATTGATCCGTAACTGTATGTAAATTGGTTATAAATAGTGTTTTGGTGAACACCTCACTAGGCGAACCTGTGCTGAGGTGTTCCCATTTTTAGGATTAAGTGCTATTCTGTCGGCAAGAGTCGAAGCACAGTATCCTCCTTGATTTTGTCAAGAAGGGCACCGTGGGTCCACCATGGCGGCAGTATCGTATACATAAACTGTAGTGTTGGTAATATGTTAATCTGTCGGGTAGGTTCGGAAATACCGAACCTAGCCGAAGCGACCGATCATCGGCACAATATAATAGCGAGCAGAGGGCTCGCGCGGCGTTCTTTCTCGTCAGACGGCTTACAGCCAACAGTGTACTATTATATTCTATTAAACAGTTTCCGTGTATCAAAGTACTACGTGTTTAATTAATAACCCTGAAAACATCCTAGAGGAATACTGGAGATAAAGGGCCCAGTATTGCCTGCAACATTGGATACTACAAGTGGCGCAGCTGAAAAGGAATACACGGTTGACTGTTTATCAGATTGCGGCAAGTCGATTCGGTTCAGGGATCGTGACTTGCAAAAATCTCCCGAAGGTGACAATAAATCACTTGGGGCATCGCTGAAGTGCCATCCATCAGGAGATTCTCAGGGCATAATAGGAGACAGTGGAGAAGAGGAAATTACGGGACCCTGCGTAACTAAGTCCAGCCCGGTAATACAGTGGAGAAGAGGAAATTACGGGACCCTGGGTAACTAAGTCCAGCCCGGTAATACAGTGGAGAAGAGGAAATTACGGGACCCTGGGTAACTAGGGCCAGCCCGGCATTGATGTTCCTGGAAGCGGCTGGGCGCCTGGACTGCAAAGGCGCCGGTTCCTGGTGTCAGGTTGTTTTGTTTCTTGTTTTTCTGGAAGGTGTTATTGTTGCCGGGTGTTTTTTTTTTGGTGTGGGTGATCATGGAATCGGGCGGAATTTCCAGGTTCTCTCACGTTAATGGGGATTGGAGTTTGTTTCGCCTGAGGTTAGAACAGTTCCTACTAATTCGTGATGACACAAAAACGATTAAGTTAGATGCTTCACAGAAACGCGCATATTTGCTAAATCTTCTAGAAGCGGAGACATTAACTCTTTTGATCAACTTATGTTTTCCTTCTAAAGTTACAGACGTGGCATTCAATCAGTTAATAGAATTAATTGAGAAACATTGTTCCAGACCGCGATCGGTGTTCAAGGAACGAGAAAAATTTTATCAGGCCAAGCAATCACTTGGTGAATCAGTCAGGGATTTTGCAGTGCGTTTACGAGGATTATCTTCATTTTGCGAGTTCGGAACGCGTTTACCGGAATGTTTAGCTGATGTTTTCGCAATCGGCATTTTGCCGGGCCGAGCCAAGGAGAAAATTTTTCTCGAGGGGACTAAATTAACGTTTAACAAAATGGAAGAATTAGCAATAAGGGTTTCAGCTTTAGATAATCTGGTTCCGGAAATTAAATCAGAAGTTTCCGTAGGGACGTCGGGCGGCGTGAATTCCATTAAACGCTCGAATTCACATCCGGATAAAACTCAAGGTTTCCGAAGGTCACCTTCGCGGTCGAAAAGTCCCGAGCCGAGTGGGTTCTCGAATATTAAAAAATGTACCATTTGCGGTGAAATACATTTAGAAAAATATTGTAAATTTAAGAATGCAAAATGTTTTAATTGTCACAAAGTAGGGCATTTGAAGAAATTCTGTAAGAATCACAATGTTTATCCGATTTTTGAACAATCCCGGGATAAGGTTATTAATAGTATTTCTTACATTAATCCGTTTAGGGCTAATGTAATAATTAATAAATTAAAATGTTCCGCTATGATTGATTCAGGCGCCAGTATGTCGGTCATGCCTGATTTTATTTTCAACCGTTATTTTAGGGATGTAACATTGTCACCTGATAAGCGTACTTTATCTGGATACGATGGTAAACCACTTAATCTTGTAGGTAGTGCTTGTTTTACCGTAGAATACAATAATATTAAAAATAATTTATTATTTACTGTTGTGATTAATGGCTCGGAATTGATAGTGGGTCGGGACTTCATGGAGAGGCTTTTAATCTGAAGATAGTTCCAGTGATGGATAATTCGGTTTCAACAATCAAAGACAAAATTGAAATGATTTACAACGAGTTTCCAGAAGTGTTTTCGCCGGGGCTGGGTAAATTCAGTAAACATAAAGTGAGTTTCAAAGTGAACAAGGAAGCTCGTCCTGTTTCGTTCGCTATTAAGGAAAAAATTCAGAGAGAATTAGAAACTATGGTAGCTGATGGTATCATTTCTCCGGTAACCAGCAGTGAATACGCGTCTCCGATTGTACCGGTAATTAAAAAGAACGGGAATGTTAGGATTTGCGTGGACTACAAGAGATCTTTAAATCTCATGACCGACTTGGAAAGGTACCCACTTCCCTCCATAAATGAAGTTGTTCACAAAGTAAGTTCGGGTAAAGTGTTCGCTAAACTAGATTTAAGACAGGCTTACTCACAATTAGAATTAGCTGACTTTTGCAAAAAGTATACTACAATAAATACGCATTTAGGGTTATTTCAATATAACAGACTAGTCTTTGGTTTTAAGTCAGCGCCAGCGATCTTCGCTAGGACTATAACAAGCTGTCTTCAGGGGTTGAAGGGGGTGGCATTCTATTTAGACGATATCATCATTTCGGGGGTCAACGAACTGGATTTAGTGTATAATATACAGGCAGTGTGCGCGCGTTTACGAGAGTGCGGGTTGAGGGTCAACACGGATAAATGCGATTTTTTTGTAGAATCGGTTGAATTTTTGGGGTATGTAATTTCAGGGAGCGGAATCCAACCACAGCCAAACAAACTTGAATCTATAAAAAACGCTCCGTATCCTACGGACGTTCATAAATTGAAAAGTTTATTGGGTTTTCTAAATTTTTATCGGAATTTCATTCCTAGGATGTCATCGATACTGGAACCCCTACATAACCTTTTGAAAAAAGGGGTAGAGTGGAATTTCTCAGAAGACTGTAAAGTAGCAGTCGATACCATTAAAGAATTAATGGGCAACAACACGATTCTTACAAATTATTTTCCGGACTTACCGGTAAACTGTATACGGACGCAAGTACATGCGGACTCGGAGCTGCGTTAATGCATGTGTTTAAGGATGGCACAATGCGTCCAATTGAGTTCGCTTCTCGTAGTTTAACAACCGCCGAAAAGAAATATAGTATTTTGGATCTCGAAGCTCTGGCAATTGTGTTCGGGTTAAATAAATTTTTTCAGTACCTTTTTGGAAGGGAGTTCACGTTATGCGTTGACAATATGCCGTTACTAAGAATTCTAGGGGAACATAAAAATATTCCGGTTCTCGCGGCAAACCGTTTTCAGAGATATGGCATCATTCTGGCAGGGTTTTTGTACAAAACGGAATTTGTGAAATCTTGTAATAACCAAGCAGATTTTCTTTCTCGCTTACCATTGAAGGACACAGTTGAGGATTTTAAGGATGATTGCGGGACTGACTTTGTTTGTTTTATTGAGAATTGTGACCATGTTAATTTTCAAGCAGTTGTGTTAGCCACCGCAGCAGATAGCAAATTACAGCTAGTGTTTAGGTATTTGCGGCAGGGCTGGCCCAAACGAGTAAATCGTGACAGCAGTATATGGAAATATTGGTTAAAAAGGAATGAACTTTCTATCGTAGAAGATTGTTTGTTTTGGCAACATAGAATAGTTATACCTGTTTCTCTCCAAAGGCAAGTCTTAGATTTATTACACAGGTCACATCTAGGTATTGTGAAAATGAGGGGAATTTCTAGAACATATTTTTGGTGGACTTCTCTGAACAAAGATTTGGAGGAAGTCGTTCAATCTTGTTCAGATTGTTCGTTGTCAAAACAGTCACCACCCAAAAGTCAATTGACGGTTTGGCCAAATCCAGGTAAAGCTTGGAGTAGGGTACATCTAGATTATTGTGGACCCCTAGCGGGGAAGATGTTTCTCGTGGTTTGTGACTCATTCTCGAAGTGGTTAGACTGTATCGAGGTGCAGAAGGCAGATTCAACTCATACGATTATGGAATTGAGGAAAATTTTTTCTAATTTTGGAAACCCTGAGTTAATTGTATCTGACAATGGCTCAGTTTTTACAAGTGAGGAATTTAGAGTTTTCTTAAAGGAGAACAATATTAAGCTTATGACTTCTCCGGTGAAACACCCCCAGTCAAACGGATTGGCAGAAAATGCAGTAAAAATTTCGAAAATGTTCCTCAAGAAACTGTTAATAAACGGTAAATTCCCACTAGATTTCAATGTCAAGCTGTTGAATTTTTTAATGGACTATAGAAATTCTTTCCATTGTTCGACAGGTATTGAACCAGCGGTTCTGTTAGTAGGAAGAAGGCTGCGTTCTACGTTCGACAGTTTATTGCCAGTGAAAAATGGAGAAGACTTTTCGGAAAAAGTCAAGGAAGCTAACGTTAACATTTCTAAAGCTCAATCGGATCAAGTTAGGTTTTACAGAGGGGTAAAAACCAGGGTTTTTAAAGTTGGACAAAAATGTTTAACAAAAGATTATCGTCATGATAATAAAGTCGTTTGGGCTAAGGGTGTAGTCTCTAGAAAGCTAGGTAAAAAAGTTTATATTATTAAGATAGGAAACACTGATGTGACATGGAAGAGACATGTGGACCAGATGAGGGAAATGTCAGTGAGCTGGAAGGAAGATGGCAAAATTGCGCAGCATCCCGCGTCTGAAACTTTGAGGAACGAGCCTCATGAGTTAGAGACTGTGACCTTGTTGCGTGGATTGACTGGGTGTTCTCCTGATTTCAGGTTGGTGGGGGAGGAAGTGGTGTCGGAGCAGGCACGGCAACAGAGACCATGGTCGGGAAGACTGCGTTCAAGTCACAAGGCACCCACAACTTCCAGAGGAGACGGGACAACTTGACCCAGTCTCCTCTGGAAGTTGTGGGTGCCTTGTGACTTGAACGCAGTCTTCCCGGCCATGGTCTCTGTTGCCGTGCCTGCTCCGACACCAATTATCTGTTGAAGGTTACAATCATCATTGTAATGTACGTTTAATTTGTTAAAGTTGTAATTAAGTTCTTTAAAGTACGATTGGAAAACACTTTAAACATTTTTGAAAACCTTTTATGCTAACGATTCTGATATTTTTTGTATGCCTCTACTGAAGTATAAAGCTGTACTAATTAAACAATTTAGCAGTACGTTTTTTAACAAGGTCACCATATACAAGTATTTTCTGTTTGCTTCTTCTTCACTGCTTTCAATAACTTTGTATTAATATGTTTTATTTTTCTTTTGGTTTATTTATAATTAATAGGTATTATTTTTCTTATGTATTATTTTTCTTTTGGTAGAATGTATTATTTTTATATTGGTAATATGTATTATTTTTCTTTTGGTTTATTTACATGTAAACTTATAATTTTACATTTCTTTCTTTTTTCTATATTGAAAAAAAAAACATGTACGTAAAGGACACTTGTGCATAATTATAAATAATTAATAATAACTAAATTAGTAAATAATTAAATTATGCATACATTATAAATAATTAAATATTTTTGCCTGAACTTTAGTAAATAAGATAAAATTTTTTGGCGATGATTTGTTGATTTGTGTCCCAAATTGGTCATTTCTAAATTAAATTTACGCCTATCAAAATGTTTGTCATTTGACTGTCCTAGAACGGGAGACCTTCCTAGTTGGACAGTCAAAGCTTCTTTGTACTGATGTATTCTCTATAACAAATAAACGTTTTATTATTATTATTATTATTAATGTATCAATAAAGAAGAAGAAAATGTTAATAAATATAGGCGAAATTAGACACCGAAAAACTTAAAGGTAACGGTCGCAACTAGGACACGAACCGAGGATTTTTCATTTTTCTCTTATTAAGATCTTTTATTTATCGGTGTTTTGTTCTTTTTCACATTTTCATTTAGATTTATTAGTATTATATTCTTATTCAAAGATAAATTGTTTTGTTTTATGAAGCCTCAAATTATCACCACATCGTGCCTCTGCAACTGTTAACAGTTCGCATTCAGAGTTTAGCGTAAATATCTATTTGTCTCCATACGATCTATTATGCAGTAGCGCCTCCCTTCTACAGTCATAGACAATAATACAGGCATAGACAAGCCATGACAGAACTGCTACAACAGTATAACAGTCACCGCCGCAATGGCGTCACTAACAATCCGTAGTTAGTGAGCAGAATCCGCAAAACTATTTTCATTCCTTTTGTATCCTACCGACGGTAATTCGCAGTACATTCTATCTCTAAACTCTAAACCGATGTCACCCGCCTCCCTCGATATAGCCGGGGAAGCAGGGGTGGATTATCAAAACAAATCTATCGACGAATTCCTACTTTCGTGATTTTCCAACACAAAAGGTGACAAAAATAAATCTTTGTAATTATCCGTGTGAAACGTTTTTAATTTGTAAAAATCACTAGTTGTTATTGAAAGATACCAACCAGTCTGCTTTTTATTTTATGTCACGTATTTTATTTTTTAAGTCCTATTTATACTTATAGTGCTCCTGTTCACCCGCCCAGGTTGAAAAGTATAGGAATCGGTCTAAGGAAGAAATACTGCCACCGTTATCAAATCAATGTTTTGTTCGTAAAACCTTACCGTCAGATGATTACCATTAAATTCTGAACCAACAACGTCATTTAGTTTATATTTGACAGTCATTGAAAGCGGAGAGTTTTTGAATTTTTACAAAAATTAGTAAAGTTGGATATAAATATATACACCAAATTGTACGATGTTTGTATGGAATATGCACTTTCGATTACAATAATTATATTAGGACAGCTGAATTTAAACGCCGTCGTAAGAGCATTTTCGATAATAAGCTGATGATCATTCAAAAGAGACCAATTCGCGATAAATGGTCGATAAAATAAATGGAATGATGATCGACGATCAATGATTGGCAAAGCACTAGATAGTAGATAGCTGAGGCTTCAGGCATTTCTACCGAATGGGTGTCCAACATTGCACGAATGGGAATAAGGAAAGTCTCTGCCAAATGGGTGTCGCAGATACGAATGGAAAATGCTCGAGTGTTTAATGATGTCCAACCGCGATAAAGATATTTTGCACCATTTCGTAACAGTGGATGAAACACGGATCCTTTACAATAAACCATGCAGAGACCAAGGAACAACCGACACAGTGGACAGCTCCTGACGAATAATTAAGTATTAAGCGAATAAAGCCAAGGTGGGTATGTTGACTAACAAGGTCATGGTCCCAATTTTTGGGATGCGCACGGAATCATTCACATTGATTAACTGGAAAAGGCAACACGATTACAGGCGGATATTAAGCACAGCTGTTGGACCGATTCTTTGCCGATTTGAGGCCAAAGCGGCCACATTTGAAGAAAGATATGCTTTTCCACAAAGCTATTGCGCCGGCGCACAAGCGTGCAGTCGTAATGACAAATCTTCATGAATTGTCTTCTCATCAGAAACTAACATGGTGATTATCATTTATTTTAAAAGTTGAAGAAATGGATCGGTCATATGAAATTTGGGTCGAATGTAGAGGTCATTGCTGAAACAGAAACGTATTTTGAAGGCATTTAAATCGTATTATTTAAAGGTCAATGAAAAATTGCAAAACAGTCGGACGAATGATATTGCTAAAAGGAGACCATGGTGAGAAATAAATTGTGCTTTCCCCGAAAAAGTTATGCTTTCTGGCCTACGCCGATTATTTTTCAATGTGTGAATCTTTCATCAGGTCCTAACCCAACCTAACCTAATCAATCCCGCAATCTTCAGACTCCACTACGCTATGGAGACCATGATCCACAATGCGATGTTATATATATATAGATATCTTACGCTGCAGAAAAAATACATAGATTTGGCACGGAGGAGACAAAACTGAACATACAAAAAGATAATTTGATCGATTTTGTCACGTCAAATTACACTATTTTAATCAAAGCCGAAGCTAATTAAAAACTCTAGGTGAGGGTATCCTATGACCAAGAATAGTAGGAGGAACATTTCTAAAAATATTTTTTTTTATTTTAGTTCCACCCTGTTCAAAGCCGCCCCAACCCTTCCCGCTCGACCACAATCCCGCTCTTAGCGCTGCGAAACACAAACCAAACGCGACAATATGGCCGCACCATGAGCTTTGTCATTACCCGAATTATTTATGCATTGCGCATTAAGCATTGTACACAGTTGTCCTCCTGTCCTCCCATCCACACTGGCCAGGGTTCGCTTCCTATACCGGCCTCTTTATTCCACTTCATACTGCTGGCATTCTAATCGAACTATTGATCATCGGTAATTGACGCTCTGCTGAATTACATTGAGTAATTAACGCAGATAATGGGAAAATTATTCTGACAGTTATGTATATAGTACATATCTACCTGTAGGGATTGAAAGATATAGAAAACAACCAATTATCTTTGTCGATAGGTACTCATTGACCTAACTAAAATATACTTTGATGTTTAATTAGATTCTTGGATTTAAAAATTACTCTGCACTTATGTTTAACTTTTGATTATTTGGAATTTGGATATTAAATTTCTTTTGTCATTTTATACAGCAAGAAAAACATTTATTCTTGCGTTTATTCCGTAGAAAATCAATTAAATTTCTGTCTTGTAAACCGGGTTTTCCATAACTTTTAACGCTATCTATTCTTATTTAAAATCTGAAAAACATTGAACGAACATTATGCCTAGTCTTTTTGACAGTTGTCTATTAAAAATCCTGGAAGGTTTTTGGAGTAATTACCGAAAACTATATAATAATTTCACCTTTGACATTAGTTTGTATCGCAACTCACAAACTGATGCTTTGCTTCGTGGTAAAAAAATTAAATTACTTTCAAATAAAGTTTTTTTTTAAATCCACCAGATGTGGTTATTTTTATACGTGACAGCTGTTTCGCCCTCCGACAACATATTCAAACTGGTAACATTAACGGTAAGTAAAAAAATGAGACAACCATAAGAAGCGTCTGGTAAGCAAAAACTTTTTTTCCGTTACACAGCCTGTGAGGAAATAATTCCCCTCAGGGCCTATGCGATATTTGTGGATGCTGTATTGAGGGTTTTTTTAGTAAAGGAACGAGAGGAAGGAAAAAGATACGAGGAGTGGGTAAGAATCTGGGGGTCAGTGCGTGTCCAGGAGTAACGAACTTATGAATCCAACCTTCCAACTGGGGTGCAAGGCAACGTTCTGCAAGAGTCCTGGAGAGATCAAAAGGTCTCCCTCAACCAGTCTCTCCCGATCCGGCCTACCATGCTGTTGGTGGGCAGACGCATCTGAAGCCACATGAACACTCACCCCATGAACCCGGGCACCCCTGCTAAGTCACCAAGCGTAGCAAACCTCTTGGGGTGATCAGTGGCAGAGGTGTTCGTTATCCAATATATAATTTGCGTAGCGGCGGTCCCCGTACCCGCCTCTCAAATTCGAAAAAAAAGGAATGTTTAAGATACCAGGTGCAATCAAGCTCGGGTAGAACTTTGCATCCTTACAAAAAAGTAGCTGCCAAAATGTATTACATAATTGAAAATAGTATTAACATTTTTCTAAGAAAAGTATGAGATTGAAAAAAAATTATGCAATTCAACTAGGTCTCGATTGGTACATAGACGCCAGTCCCGGATAGACAAGGGATTCTGAGTTCGAGTCTCAGTCGTGATTATACGTAGGTACCTTTTTTTAATTCCTGTGTTATTTTCTGTTTCATATTATTACTGATGTTGACATTATATTTATTAATTAAAACCGAATTTAATATTCTGTTTGTTTATTTAATCCCCGTCCACACTTAAACACAAATAATGGGGCTCGTTTTAATCTTTGCAAACACTTATATTTCATAATCGGGTAATTTAAGCTTCAAAGAGACAAAGTTCTTAAAACATTCACCCCTTGAATAAATCATTGAACTGTTCTATCTTTTCCAATACATTATACAATGATATTAATTTGAGCTATTTGCTATGCATTGCCATTGAAGCGTTACATAATATTTTTGATTTATTTTAATACTGTTCGTCCTTTTACAACTACAAATTGGCAGGATAAAAATATTTTGTAATTATTGTGATAATTACACGAACAAGCTTTAGGCCTCTTATAATGTTGCCTACTTTGGTTTGTTCATTCTGGCTAAGCTCTGGAATTCATAATGGCTTCTATTAATATTCATTCACCCGATATTTCACTTTGAAACAGAAAATTCAACCCCCTTTGGAACATATGTAATATTTTAAGTCATGCAGTTTTTTGTACAAAAAAGTAAATAGTAAAAGTAAAAATATTTTTCGCTTATCAGTTTGATTACAAACGCATCGGGGATGTTTTAGGACAGCGCGTATTTTTAAAATTTAGAATTTTAGACACGCTTTATATAGGGAGTGGGTAGGTACCTCGTAATACTTTATTAAATAAGTTAATACTAAAATACGGCGATGTACAATGAGAATCGTCCGGTTTATACATTAACTTCGTCTGGAGACTCCACACAATACACGTGAGCCATTCCTAACTAAGCATATGTGAATATCGGAACCTTAAAAGGGTGTAAATGCCATTTACAAAAAAGGAGGTAGACGGGAATTTAAAGTACGCTCAAGCATTCAAAGAAAACCCTGTATCATTTTTATGCCAAATCAACAAAGTAGGAGGGATGGAATGGGAAGGCAAGAGTGCATTATTATAGTCATGTTTGATTTCAAACATTTGTTTTTGCCGTTTTGACTACTTATTTATTTATTTTCTAGTTGAGAACGACCCATGGAGTCTGGAGGGTTTGGACGAGGATAATGAGATTATAAGATTTTTCGAGTAGTTTTATAATTTTTTTCGCTTTTCGGAACAGCTCATGTGGGTCTCATAAAAATCGTTGTCTCGCTTACATCATGGTCGGAAATATGATTTTAACGATGTTAGGAAGAAAAAACACCACGATTTATATTCAAATTTAGAAGTTAACCACAAAATAATTAATGCACACCTTTATGAAACCAAAGTTTCCAACCGCAATGAAAAGAAATGAAACTTTGGGAATTTTTTATTAATTATAATTTACATAAAACGACAAAAAAGTGATAAATCATATATTGTAGTGTTCTAATCTATATATTGTAATCTACTAATAGATGATATCACCGCCATCTGGTTCTACAAGGCGGAAGCTTTTAAGATAGACTACATTTATATATGTGTTTTTTTTTCGTTATTAGTAATTTTTGTTAGGAAAAACGTAAGTCTAGTCATTTGTAAAACTTTTTTATGTTTGCATTAAAAAAAATTATATTTTAAAAATTAAAAGTTTTTTTCGAATTATTCTATTCTTTTAACAGTGTTTAGATTTCGGATGCGTGGAAATATTTTGACCCTCTAACAGTACATGGCCGATAATAGGTATGAGGTGTTAATGTGGGCTAATGGATTTCGCCCGGTTTTATGAATCTAAAAATATATTATTAAATAAATCACAGTCGCCAACCCACCATACTTTTTGTGTAAAAACAAAATAATTCAAAAATTTCACTCGCGCTTAAGGTTTTATTCAATAATATTCCATCACAAAATTACAAATATCCAAAATGTATACTCTGTAATAAATTTCGATGCTTCAATAAATAATTTAGTGTTTCATCAAACAACAGTGCAGTAATTATGAATATGTGTATGATGCATTTCGAATAATGCACACTATTTAAACAAAAGCGTACACTTTTAGCTCCACACCTGCAGTGGGAGGTGAAGGCAGGTAATTCCCCTGCACTAAATGCACTAATTAGCAATATAAAGTGCTGCATTTTACCATCGCAATACAAGCCTAGCACTCTGCATGCAGGTAGGTACAATATATTCTCACCATTAACTAGGTTAGCTACGTTCAGTTTTAGAGCGATGCTTTTTTTCGAAGCGAATCGGAAAATACTCTTGAATAGCATTAACAAGAGTTATTATACCACACAAGGATTTTAATTTTATTTAAGTTTAAATTTCCGAACCCTAAACTATCCGGATTCATTTTCCACAAAAAATTATAAATTGGTTTCGAAAGACTGTTCTTTAATCTAGTAAAGCTATGTTTTAAATTTTGAGAAAATATGTTTATTTTTAGTAAAATAAGGTTTTACCGTAGGTCGTTGCCAGATTTGTTAAATTTTCAAACAAAAAATTTTATTATACAACACACATTTCAAATCATGTAAACATGCAGTAAAATAAATCAATAAATTATCTGGGAAGCTATGTTTCAGAATTTTAATTTTATTTTAAATAAAATCAGATAAGTTTTAAGATTTTCACGGCCAGAAGCATTTTCGTTATATGAATCCGGATCTGCCGGATCTGCCCTGATGATGGACACTGCAACGATGTCCGAAACGTTGGCTAAAGAAGGAGGTAGCGCAACACGGCACAACACCCCAAAAACATATAACGTAAATAAAATCAATTTAAAAAAGATCCGCACACATGTTTTGTGACGAAAATACTTCAGTGTGTCTATTTATTTACGGTCTTACAAATTAATATATTTAAGATTTTTTTACATTCTTATTTTGCTTAGACTGAATCATGCACGGGGCATGGGGATGAGGGTAACCTTGCGGATACCCTTGCTAAGACGCTAATGGATTTCGTTGAGTTATGCCCAACCACCAAACAAGAAAAGTATAACACAATTAAATGGTACTCACGGTAGTTGTCTTCTGGCTTGGTGATAGTCACAGATGTCCATAGCGCTCGATATTGTTCTATTTGATAGTTAGAACTTCGGTAAAGTTTGAGTCACGAGTTCACACAAAATATACGAAAGAATACGGTAGGATTTATACTTTGTGTGACGATATGATGAATAACACTTCGGCTCGGTGCGAAATGTCACTATACGGTCGGGGGTTAGCAACGGACTGACTTGTTGACGATAAAGCGCTTGTCACTTGTTGACCGTGTAGTCAGGCACCCTTATTGTGCGGAATTCCCAAGTCTGGGTTCCTGCCGATCTCGTATGACAATCGGAGCACAAAACGAAAGAAATCCATCGGCGTTATGAAACATAGACATTATTGAAAAATTATAAATACTTATGATCAAAAAATAATTCCAAAAAGTACATAATTTTAATAGTTTCTTCATCACACCTTTCAGCATTTTTGAATGTAGGTGTGATTGTTATAAATGAAATCCTCCAGTTTATACAGTAATAATATTAACTCTTTATTCACGATTGGAAAGGTACACAAGAGAGTAATAGACAAGGGAGTACATTGCAGTATTGACAACTTATCAATATTAACAGCTACGTTGTAGCCAACCTAAGATTCACGATTTACATTGCCATATTTCTAACACCCCTTCTCAATGTAAATACAGTTAAACTAATAATAATTAATACCTTTTTTTTTTTAACATGTGACAAAAGTTGAGCTCATGACACCACACTTATTTAAATGTTTTACAATCAACTCTCTGCTTAAAGCTTTTGTTAATATGTCTGCTGGTTGCATATTTGTGTTAATATATCTAACACAAATCTTATTTTCTCTAACTAATTCTTTAACAAAATGGTAGCGAATATCTACATTTTTTAATCGCTTTATAGCATCTGTATTTGCATTTATTAATGCCGACTGATTGTCACAAAATATATTTACAGGGCAAACATTTTTAATATCCAGTTCAGTTAGCAGATTTATAATCCATGACACTTCACTAGCAGTCATGCTCATAGATACATATTCTGATTCTGTGGATGACAAAGAAACAGAAGCCTGCTTCTTTGAACTCCATACGACAAGACAATTATAAATCAAAATTATATATCCAGAAGTGGATTTTCTGTCCTTGACATCACCACCCCAGTCAGCGTCGCAATACCCTTCCAAAATCATTTCATTACATTTATAAATTAACTTATAATTCAGACTATACATTACATATCTTAACACTCTCTTTAATGCACTTAATAGCTCATTGTTAGCACAGGTTTGATACCTACTTAACATAGACACCGGGAAACATAAATCAGGCCTGGTACCTGATGCAGCATACATTAGACATCCTATCATTTGTCTGCACAAATTCTCAATACTTTTGTCTACATCAATACTGTCTTTTAAAAATATTTTAGTGTTAAAATTAGGGTCCATAGGGGTTGACATAGGCTTACAATTTTGCATGTTGAATCTTTTTAAAACATTTTCCAAATATTCTCTTTGATCTAGTTCTGTAATACCCGTTTTCAAATTTTGTTTTACATTTATACCTAGGAAATTTGATATTAGCCCCAAGTCCTTCATTTTAAACTCTTTACATAATATACCCTTAAATTCAGAAATATCTTTCTCATTTGTACCAAAAATTAAAATATCATCGACATAAAGTAGAATAAACATTTTCTCATTTCCATAATACCTTAAATATAAACATGAGTCACAGTTAGACTTAACAAAACCCTCTCTATTTACTACAGAATTGAATTTTATGTTCCAACACTTTGGGGAACTCTTTAAACCGTAGAGTGATTTATTTAGTTTTACAATATTATTTCCCTCAGAATAAGCCCCTTCTGGTAATCTAATATAGATTTCTTTGTCTATATCCCCATACAAAAACGCACCTATTACGTCCATTTGATATATAGGCAAATTTAATTTAGTCGCTATTGCTACAAAAATTCTAAATGTTGATAATTTAGCCACAGGAGCGTAAATGTCACTTAAATCAAAATAACCATTTTGCTCAAACCCCCTTGCAACTAGCCTAGCCTTATATTGCTTTTCATTACCATTTCCTTTAAGCTTAAAAACCCACTTGCTACTTACAACCTTTTCGTGTGCTGGTGCATTACACAAATCCCAAGTATTATTCTCTTCTAAAGTTTGTAATTCTCTAATTATTGCCTCTTTCCACCTATTCGCATCGCTTCTTTTCATAGCTTCTTTGTATGTCACTGGCTCATTTGCTTCACTTAAAACATTTTGACATTGATAAAATGTTGTCGGTTTCCTCACTCGCTTGCTTCTTTCATTTTGAGGTAACAATGTTTCATCTAAGTCTGATAGTTCATCACTGCATGGCTCGTATTCAGTTTGGCTTTCACTTTCGCATAAAGAACTGTTTTCACTGAGACTTGTACGACTGTCATTTTGGGTAACTTGAGTTTCCTCACATTCAGCAACCTTTTGTTTTTCCACTGTTTCTTCTGACCCCAACAAACTTTGAGTATTCAGGTCCGTCACAACCTTATTTTCCTCTGATTCCTCTTGACTTAAGAAAATGACATCTCTCTTTACATTATCCGACACCACCTCATTTTCTTCTGTTTCCTCTTGACTTAAGAAAATGACATCTCTCTTTACATCTACGCTATTTTTCTTAGGGAAGTAAATTCTATAGCCTTTGACGTTTTCAGCATAACCTACCATCAAACCCTTCTCTCCCTTCTTATCCCATTTCCTTCTTTTCTCTTTTGGGATATGTGCATACACTGGTGAACCAAACGCCTTCAGATGATGAACATCAAAGCTCCTATTTGTCCATATTTCGTATGGAGATTTTCCTTCTTTTCCTTTCCCCGTTCTATTCAAGACAAAAGCAGCAGTATTTACCGCTTCTGCCCACAATTTCTTAGGTAAATTCTTCGCGTGTAGCATTGTTCGTGCCGCTTCGACTAGGGTTCTATTTTCCCTCTCAGCTTTCCCATTTTGTTCAGGAGTATAGGGCACAGTAGTCTGATGGGTTATCCCATGCTTAGAACATATTTCCTTTATTTCTCTATTTATGAATTCCAGCCCATTGTCACTCCGAAATATCTTGACTTTGTTTCCAGTAGTATTTTCGGCTTTATTTATAAAATCCTCCAAACAGCGCTTAATCTCGTGTTTTGCTTCAACGAAATACACACTTCTAAAGTTAGAAAAGTCATCCTTTAGAATGACAAAATATCTCGACCCGCCAATTGATTTTTCTTCCATGGGTCCGCACGTATCGCCATGAATTATTTCACATGTTTTTGTGCTGACATGCTCACTTCTCTTAAATGGTAGACGATGTATCTTTCCTTTCAAGCAACTCTCACATTGGGGTACGTCAGTTTGTTTTATCTCAATGTTATTTTTCTGCAATGCTTTCTTCACATAATCAAAGTTTTGATGTGCTAATTTCTCGTGCCACTCGTATAGGTCATTTTTCATAGTTTTAGCAACACTTGCGACCTCGCATTTGAAACGAAAATCCAAATTGTATGAACTGTCAACTCGACTGGCTATCGCACAAACAACGCCATTTTTATAGAATAAACACGAACTGTCATTCGTCACAACAGTGTACCCGCAATCAGCTGCGCGGTTTACAGAGAATAAATTTGTCTTTAGATCCGGAACAAACAAAACATTGTTTATTGTTGTATTTATCCATTCACTGCCGTTATAGACTTGTACCTCCATCTGTCCGCAACCCAAAACACTAATGATTGCTCCATTGCCAACAATTACGGACTTTTGAGAAATACTTGAAAATGATGAAAATAATGTGCGGTCGAAACACATGTGCTCGCTGGCTCCAGAGTCAATTAAAAACTTTGATTGTTCATAATTTTTATACGCTGAATTTGACACTACAAACGCATTACTTGTCTTCTTATTAGTAGCGCTTTGATTATTTTCCTTTGACTTTTTAAAACGACACTGTGCCTTAAAATGTCCGAATTTTCCACAGTAAAAGCATTTTTGCTCGTTCAACTTTTTCTCATCGTCTCGATTACTTCTGCACTGAGTTTGAAAATGTCCGGCTTTTCCACATTTGTAACACTTCAGATTTCTTTTAGCTACAAACGCCGACGAGGATGAAGTTTCTTGTATTTCATATCTTCTCTCTTTCACTCTTTCTTCTTCAATTAATAATCTGGCTATTAAATTATCGAACGTTTGTTTGTCGTCAGGCGCCGATTCCCACGCCGATATAAAATGTTTATATTCATCCGGCAAGCTCATTAATACTTTGGTTATTATAAATTTATCCGATACATTCTCGCCCATTTGTTTCAACTGACTTTGCATCTCTTGAATTTTAGATAGAAATACTGACATTTCGATGTTTTTATCATATTTATACTGAAAAAATCTTTGTTGGATAATATGGATGCTGGTTTCTGACTTTTGTTCATATACACTTAGAAGCTTTCTCCACATTGCAGCCGACGTTGTGCATGATATGATATGTAGCATAACGTCTTCCGACATTCTCGTAACCAGTAACGTCTGAGCTTTAGCATCTTTTGTCTCCCAAGTGGTTCGTGCGATAATCTCTTCAGGTTTCACAGTGCGCCCCTCTACAATGTCCAGGCATCCTTGTCCTCTCAATAAAACTGTCGTTTGAAACTTCCAAATATTCCAATTCCTTGCCCCTTCCAACTTCAATGCATTGGTAGTCATCACGTTTCCTTCCATTTATGCTTCCTGCCCTGCCTGATCAGATTTATCAGTGGTTTTTATCCTTCTCAACGAAAATTTTCTGCACGCGTTCCGGCAACTTAACCTCACTTTTCGCTGATATTCACTCCCGCTTGATTTCACTTTGCGTACTTAAACTTTATCAACAGATTAGCGAATCTGGGGATCTGGGCCCATAACCTGTGATTGTTATAAATGAAATCCTCCAGTTTATACAGTAATAATATTAACTCTTTATTCACGATTGGAAAGGTACACAAGAGAGTAATAGACAAGGGAGTACATTGCAGTATTGACAACTTATCAATATTAACAGCTACGTTGTAGCCAACCTAAGATTCACGATTTACATTGCCATATTTCTAACAGTAGGTATAGATTAATGCAAATTTTGAATGAAATAAAATCGATACAGAGTTATTATTTTAAAAAGCTGGTACGGAGAATAATTCATCTTTCTCATTGGAACTGCCCTGTACGATGTGCCCTGTGAGAATTCTGACTAATCAAACTAGACTTGGTATCATTTGTTTTTTAATTATATGAAGGGCTCTTAAAAACTACATCTGAAACCATTACAAGCAACGCGTAAAGTTTCGGATTAAAATTCGACTTGAAATTTGCCCGCCTTTTCTTCGCCATTTTTCGCAACCCAACTATCAGGGGCCAGTGGAACTGAAGCCTAACTACAAGCCACAATTGTAAGTCGATGGCCATTATAAGTCTAAGATGAAAGTCACTAGTTATTATTATAAATCTTAGTTATATCATTTTATTACATACATTAGATATATTTGTACAGCGCCCTTGACGTGACTTTTCACGAAAACGGCGTTATACAAATCAGCCAAGTATTTTTGCTGTTGCACTACGACTACTATTTGAATATCTTACGTAACATCCTATTGCAGTGAGTGATATGTTTGGCCGTAGGTTTGTGAAATAATAATAATAGTATGGGCTTGTTTATTCAGTCTGTGCTCATGAGCTATAACATGAAATAATTGGTTTGAAAACAAAAGCGCAACTCATCATAATAAAGTGTTCTATGACTGTAAATTCAATTAATAGCACGCGATAAAATCATAAAAGGCCAAAAGGCCAAGTAGACAGAAGCCACCTAAATATTGCATTCAAACAAAAAATCCCAATAACTATTCTACATAGGTGTTTGGTAGACTAACGTTGGAGAACCAATAACGTCCCAGCTAGAAAAAAAACTTATCAAAATGCCTAATGACCGCCAGCTTTGGAAACATACTACTCTCAAAAACTATGTCTCTTGCTCCCATCTGAAGTAGACAGTGCACGTTAATCTTTAGTCAGCAGCCCATTTACCCATTTTAAAAATAATCCACCTTGTAAATACTTGTTTCGGCAAACGTAGCCTACATTACGTCTTTTGTGACGACAAAAATTAAACTTGAAAAGTTCAGTTGCAGGCAGTGTGGTCAAATGCATGGTTTTAAACGAGTTTTATACCTCCATTTATACCTCCATGGCTTTTTTTGGCAATTGTCGAAATAGTTTTAGTTTTTTAGCAGTCGCCAAAAGTATGTACTTTTGGTCGCGTGGGTGAAATCCCGAATTCAGGAATGTAGTTCTTAAACTTTAGTTCGGGACTACGGGTTCACAAAGTTTCACATTTTTTAAGTTATTTATATAATAATATTATTATTTAATTTAAAATGAACTTCTATAAATCAAACTGAATTCTTCTTCTTGTGGCCTGTCCGTTCAACGGACGTTGGCTATGCGGACTTTGTTTACTGCGGCCCGGAACAGCTCTACAGTAGACTGGCCAAACCACTGTCTCGGGTTTTTCAGCTATGAGGTTTTCATACTTCCAGGGCCCCGTCTTCCGACAATGTTTCCCTGCATTATGAGAAGCAAGATCTCGTACTTCTCTGGATGTCTCATCACGTGTCCTAGATTTTGAAGTTTTCGGATTTTTATTGTTTTAATAACTTATTTTTCTTTCTCTTTCTCTTTTTCTTTCTCCTTCAACGGTATTAAAACTGCATACCGTTAAAAAAAACTTAACTTAAAAAAAAAATCTTGGTTTTTTTTCAAATATTTTTTTTCCTGTTACTCAACGGAAAATTATAAAATGATTATTTTTAATGAAGCATCACAGATAATTTATTTAGGTACCGTTATTCTCTAACTTATATTTTCAATATAAAGCTTCCGATAAACATGTTTTTTTACTTGGCTTTTTATCCCACAAAACATGTTTTTTTTTTACTCATGAAACGTGGTTTTTAATTTTGAGACTTGGCAACACCGGTTGCAGGCGATCACTTGCCACATAAACTTGTCACTGAACATGAATAAATTTTACGTTTCTTCCTTTTCTTTATTCTACAAGCAATTCTTAAATTACATGTGTCGCGAATGGTTTCGAGATTAGCACGTAGCACGTCTGTTCTTTTAAACATTTTTAAATAAAATGGAACTAGACGCACGCGATCGATGTCGAATCGACTATGAAAATATGACAGCTCGAGTGTGAGTACGCGTCTTTACAAGACAGGACCCAAAATCACTTTTATTACAAACAGTCGAAATCAGAAATGCTTAATTTCATCAAAAATTGTAATTGAAGGTCAGCGCTCATCGGCCGCTTTCTTGTTTACGGGTCGTAGGAATATAATGCGTAAATTCGCGTCACGTCCAGCGCGTCCCATAGCGTAGCGGTATAGTGCTACGCAAATCTCAGCAGCCAGAGAAATCCAACGGACGGGGATTCGAATCCTATGAAATCCAAAAAATAAATATGTTTGTATTTGTACATCAATATCCAATCTTCAAACCACTTTTAAATAAACAGGCAAAAGAAAGCGACTTTCTAGTTTCACTTCTATCACGTGTGAGTTACACAGTCTAATTTAACAATTGTGTGAATTGATATGAAAGCTGTAAATTTGTTAAATCATCTTTACAGCTGTGTGAATTTTCAATGAAGTTAACTATTTCAGAACTCTTTTGTAATTTCAGTTAGTCGCTGAACAACAACTACAGTAGTCATTCGTTCCCATACCATAGCAACAATATTAATTCGTTTATTCAATTTACAAATTGACAACATGACAAACAATGATTGTTTAGATAGAGACGTGAATTGAATATCTCACGGAAGGTGTTGTGAACGGTTAATTTGATTATTAATGAATAGTGGAGTTGTTAGATAAGCTAGACAAATAATGGATTACACTAATATAACTGGAGTTAACGGTTTAAGTCTTGTTTCAATTATTCAATTATGACTTTGTCTGACAGAATGAATGTGGCATTTTAGCTTTTCGAAGAATACAAAACGCGGAACGGTGTTTTCTATGATTGTTGTTTTATTAACTTGTATTAAGGTAAAACCAGGCAGAGATAGTATTTACGTCATCATGGAGCGTTCGAAAGGAACGTGCTTCCTAACTTGCTTCTTATCTCTATCTCTACATCTTCTCTACATATTATAAATTAAAGTCCCCCGCATCGTCTGTCTGTCTCTCTGTCTGTTCGCGATAAACTCGAAAACTACTTAACGGATTTTCATGCGGTTTTCATCAATATATAGAGGTTTAGGTACATACCTAAACCTTAAACAAATTACATAATTTGTCAAGGATTTGTGTAAATTGGTTGAAACATAATGATAAAAATTGTTAGAAGTGTCGGAAAAACACAAGCCGCCTGGTAGCTTTCATCGAAAACGCTGCCTAATCCTTTTGGGATATAACAAAACAATGAATGGTGGGATATTCCTCTTTTATAGATCTACAAAAAAGTCCGGGAAGGGATATATCTATCCTTTACAGATAGCTTACTATATCCATTCTATCTTCTAAAAAAATGGTCACGTACATTGCAGTAATTGAAAAGTTATTTAGACGGATACAGTACCTATTAATCCTTATTAACTTAAATACTTTAGTTACCCCAAGCGTTTTATGCACATTATTTCAAGCTTTCACACCATCTCCACGTATTATAAATTAAAGTCCTCCGCGGCATCTTTCTGTCTCTTTCCGAAAAATTCAAAGACAGCGGTGGATATAAGGGTTGGATAACCATCCAGTAGATGACGTTGTATATTATTAGCCACAGCAACGCGTGGCCGGGTCAGCTGGTAATATTGATTGGTGACAATGACCATTCTTCAATAATTGAGGGGACCTTTACAATACATACTAATATTATAAATGCGAAAGTGCGTGCGTTTGTTTATTACGCTTTCACGCCTAAACCACTAAACCGATTTTTTAAATTCTTTCACCAATAGAAAGCTACATTATCAGCGAGTAACATAGGCTGTATATAATCGTAAACTCTGGCGTTATGAAATTTGTATAAATGAAAATGGGTGTATTTCATATATTTTAGCGGCAGGGAGGAAAGCCAGGGGAAGGTGGGGTTCGCGGAGAGGGAAGAGACGAGGAAGGGGGTAGGCGGGGAAGTTGGAAGGGAACGGGGACGCACGGGAAAGGACATGCAGGGAGAAGCAAGTTATTTCTTTGAATAGCGTTGCAACGCATACCGGGTACATAATATATTTATAACGTAGTACCTACTTTAATGATTCAGATGAATCCTATTTTATTTTTATGTATATATTAATTGTCGAATCGAAATAAAAATAAATAAAACCAAAGTTAGTACAAGATGTTTTATTTATTTATAAGCACTCTTATTTAAATTAAATTTAATAATTATAATTCTATTTCTCCATATTATAAATTAAAGTCCTCCGCTGCGTCAGTCTGTCTATCTGTTTGCGATAAATTCAAAAACTACTGAACGGATTTTCATGCGGTTTTCACCAATACATATAGTGATTCATGAGGAAAGTTTAAGTATATAATTTGTCAAGGTCTTGTGTAAATTGGTTGAAGTATATAATGTATAAAGAAGAATATCTGTAAGTGGTGAACGAGCGGGCTGGCAAGCGGGCGATGTGGCTTTGATTTGTATGCAAAGGAAGATCACTGTCTACATTTTTTGATTTCGAAAACTTTGTGTAAAGCCCGGGCATCACCGGGGACTTCAGCTAGTTATTATTAAATTATATTAAAGTATTTTAGTACCTGATTATTGTGATAAGATTTCAAAACCCCCACAGAATAGAGAATCTATTGTCACACATTTGTTATTAATATAAATAAACTAGCTGACCCGACAAACGTTTTTTGCCGTTGTTATTTCTTGTGAATATTTTGGTTGTTAAATAGTGTGTGGGGATGGGATCTATGACAGAAAGAGGAATGGAGCGCCGTAAACGATGACCGCCGATAAAAACAAAAAAATACCAACTAAAGTAGAAAAATGAAATAAAGAAAATCAATATGAATTTCGAAGAGCAATTGAGTATATGATATTTTTTGTCAGTCCGTCTTTAGCCAACACAAATAAGCTCGATGGTTTGCCCACGCGAGAGAATGATGCCGAAAGAAATATCAAAATGACGCGGCGCTTCTCGTGAATGTGTGGATGAAAGTTCGATGAGGCGGACGTAGCGCCATCTGTCATTCAACAACATAAATTAGTTCGTTCTGTTTGAAATACGAAAGACGGTTAAATTTGTTCATACAGAAATACTAAAATTGCGATTAAAAAATTGGAGGATGTGGGGTTGGAGGGTTAAAAATTAGGGTTATAGGTATTTTTTGAAGCCAAAAAAAAATACAAAAAAAAATTGTCATAAAAATGGATTTTTTTGTGGATAGGGACACCCTAATCACCTAGCGGTATGAAATATACTTTAAAGCCTATTCTCATACCTACCAAATATACATACAAAATTTCATAAAAATCGGTCAAGCCGTTTTGGAGGAGTGCGACCACAAACACAGTGACAATGTATTCTGTCAAATTTTTAAACCACAAACACAGATAACAATGTATTCTGTCAATTTTTTATACATAAGATTATATTGTAAAGATCATCCCACTTATACAAATTCCCTCAGTACATCGGTTTAACCTGTAATAAATTAATTTAGGCACCTTCAAAATAGATATTTAAAATCCTAATCCTGCAGAACCCAACCAGAAGTCGTGTTCTTGATTTCAACCGTACTTAGGTACGCTTAATTATTAATACTATCAAATGACGGGCTAACTTATTACCCCTAAAGTTTATATAAACATTTTCAGCAAGCTTGTAGAACTTGAAAAACGAGGTAGGTACGGTGATCGGTAAATCAGCAGGCCTATTAAAAAAAATTGCATCTTGTGGAGAGGAGATGGAACAACATAGTTTCACAGAAAATCTTGCTTTTGAAAAACTTTTGAAACTTATAAAATGCGCTTTCCAATTTAGAAACATTTCTCGCCTCTGTACCTACAAGAAAGAACGATCACAGTTCAAATTCAACATTGTATATTTATGAATGTAGAATGAAGCGAGAATTTTGTATACCAACTAAAGCATTCTTATTCTTCCTCCAATACTTCCACACTCCTTTCACCACCTCAAACTAATTTTTATTCAGAGGAGCAACCATTAACGTCGTTTTAGCCTCAGTAAATATTTGTTAAATATTCAAAACTGTTTCCCCAACAGTTCGATATACAGAACGTCGTAACCGTCACGATTTTCCCCACAATTCACCCTCTTCTGGGTAAGGGATGACCGAGGGAAGTTTGGAAGTTAAGGGAAAGGGGGGGGGGAATTAGCATGAGCAATGCCATCTGTTTAAAGAGGGTCGAATTAAAGGAATTAAACGTCACTTCAAGGGACGAGAGAGAGGAAGTATTTGAAAAACAAAACGAAAATATACGACATATTGGCAAAGACATTTTAATATATTCTATCGTAATTTTAAAGCGAAATTTTCACCTACGAGTATGTGGCTTTGCGTATATTCATAAAAAAATGCGGAGATATTCAGAGCGAAAAATGATACAGAGAGGGTAAGTTACTGATAAAACATTCCAGAATCAATTTTAGAGTCGGGTATGGGCACCGCCACATCGGGAACCATTTATTGGATAACCAACACCTCCACCATAGGTCACTCCAAGTGGTTCGCCACGTTCGGTGACCTAGCAGGGGGTGCCCGGGTTCATGAGGTGAGGTTTGAAAAAGGTCTTGGGTGGTGGGTCAAGACATTGTGATCGAGAAGACTGGTTGAGGGAGGCCTTTTGACCTTTTCAGCCGGACTCTCAATCCATCGCCTTAAAGGGATGCATTTTAAGGGATGAATTCATACGTTCGTCACTCCTGGACATACCGACCCCAGATTCCTACCCATCCCTCTTACCTTTTTCCTTCCCAGAACCTATCCTTCCCTACCTTAAAAAGACCCTCCATACAGCATCCCCTAAGATGATATACGCCCTGCGGGAAAATATTTTTCTTAGGGCCTCCTGTAAGGAGCTAATGTAAAAAAAAAAAAAAATAGTAATTACCCGTGTCGGCAAAATTCAAGTACGCTAAGTTTTGTACAACCTGGGACGTCAAGAGTCACAAAATACACAAAATGACAAGGTATACCTAATATAATCTACAAAACGTTTGTCATTTTATATGTTATAATTGGTTGAGTTAGGTTAGATACGAAAAAAATTCGTGGCCATGTTTTATCGAATTTTAACAATTCTTCAAATTTCGATGCAAATTTTCTAGATCTGTGAAAGCTCTCATCAATTTCTGATTTTAGTTAACATTTGCCAGTTTTTTTCAAAGAACAGTGATAATAACAGAACGTAAACAGAACTTTCATAGGTCTTATAAATAAGCTTGAACAATTTGATTTATAATTCAAATTTTGAGAAACTACTGCCCTTTAGTTTAGCAAATTGAAGAATATCCTAATAGAACCCACATAACTTTATGAACCCACAATGACTTATTTTATAAAAAAGAACACACTTATAAAAATAAAATAAAGCTTGCGTGAATAGCCCTGAAAGTGGTATTATTTATTTTTATTTTAAAGCGCCCCTTGCCCACCTCTCCCCGTGTAAGGTAGCTACCTCGTATTTATTCAAATACCGTTCGCTGCCGCCGGCAATTAAGACAAATTTACATTAATTTTATTCCCCCCTTTCCCTTTTACAGTAGCGCCATAGATAATAATTACAGATAACCGCGAAACACCGTGTTTTACCCTGTCCGCAGCCATTTGTTTCGTGGTATTGCCAACAAATAAATAAATACATCGGTAACACTGGCAACACATTAGCGCGACCATAGACACAATGAGCGCGGGAAATTAACGCAGTTTTATTTTCATTGTTTTCGCGCCAATTTCGCTGTTCGGCGTCCATTGTTGAAATGTTTAAGTGGCTTTGTGATTTGTGATAGGTTATCTCTTCATTTTCTTTTTTCACTTTGCTAGTAGAGAGATAAAAATACAATAATTTATTGTTGTTACTAGTAGTGTTTCAAGAAGCATTTTTGTGAAATTAAGTGAGATTCAATTAAGATGTCTAAATTAGCGGTTTTCACGAAAAAACTCACTTAGTTTTCACACAGTTTTATACTGTTTCGTCAGTTGTACTATTCAAATCGCTTGAACTAAGATTATTATCATATTTCATAAGATGAAAAGGAAATCTACTTGTTTGACGTAAGATTAGATTAAAAAAAATAACTCAAGAGTGAATAATTATTTAAACAAAAATTACTTTCGTGTATTGCAAACTTTTAACGGTATTGACGCTTCAATTTAATCAGGTATGGTAGTTCATCACAAGCCGAGGTCTTAATACTATTTCAAGATGGTGTTTCTAATGGTGACCGGACAACTCAGAATGAAACCAACTCAGAAGCACCTCAGAAAGGTCATTAAGAGTGATGATAAAGAAATATAAAAAAAATGGTTAAATAGGTTAAGTTAGGTTAGGGTTACCGGCAATTTTTAAGTTATTTTTTCGTAGCTTTTAATGACCTTTCTGAGGTATTTCTGAGTTGGTTTCATTCTGAATTGGCTTGGAACCGTTTCTAATCTGTAGGTAGGCATTTGATTTCACGAATGGTACAAAACTTGAATTTGATTTTTTTTAATGTAAATACCGCACAAGAGTCCCAACTGCTCCCAACCATCTGAAGCCAGTGAGACTATGGCATCCCAAATTGTGAGGCAATTAAGATTAAGGCTGTGAAGACGTGAGGCCGAAGGTAGTGGGGTGGCGAAAGAGATGGGGAAGAAAAAGTGGAAGGTGGGGGTGGGGGTATTCAGATCTGATCATCAAACATGGCTAAAGACATTTCAAGTTTATCATTTCAATTCTGTATTGCATTCCTCACACCAGGGTGACACGAGATATACAGAGGATACTTTGACCCTGCAGCGTGTAATAGTAATAAGGTAAAGACTTATTATTTTAAATGATTAAATAACCTAAGAAACAATGACTTAATAAAATACCCTAAGCATACCAATTAAACATTCTGTCCAAACGGTTATACAAAAATGGCGGCCTAGATGGAACCGATACGTATTATTTATCATAAAAACTGAATAATAACCATGGAAACTGCCGCCATTTTTGTATTACAGTTTGGACAGAATGTTAGGTGTGTATTTGGATCGGTATGCCAAGTCTATTTCTTACGTATTTTTTTTAGTCGTTCGAAAAAACAGACATTAATCAAATAAAAATTACTAGCGCTTTGTGCTTGTGACCTCCGTATAACTAGTCAAGAATACTTACCTCTCCACTACGCCCCTTGGTGAGTTAGCAACTATCTTCGTCAATTCAGGGGGGTTTTCACCATCCTCCTGATATCTTATCCGTACGGTAACGATTATTAATAAATAAACAAATAAATACACACAACAGATTAAAAACTCGGCTAATTTATCCTATACATAGCCACTATTCATAAGTTCAGATACCGAGTAGTAAACTTAGACTTTTTAAATAAATAAATCGTTTTTAATTAATCGAAAATGTATGTTATCGTATGGATTATCTATGAGGAGGTTGGTGAAATACCCCCTCAATGAATTATAAATTGTTACCAACTCTGTCCATTTGAACGAACAGAAAAGACATGTATTTAGGTCGACGATAGATTCATCGTGTGACGTGGGCACTCGATTCATTTGTAAGGAACAATAGCTCCTCATATAACTGTTAAGTGTGACTCGAGGGGAGGGTGGCTATCGGGCCTACAAGGGCCAGAGATAAATCTGAGACGCAAGCTGCGGAGAGGTGGGCCCTATCATAATCTGCCACGTGGCCCTTGGACGGAGCCCTTCAATAGAAATGATAGCTTAAATCAATATTGACATTGATGAATCTACCTGAATTTTAATGGTTCTGCGTTTGATTTGTTTTAAATAATAAGAATTGTGATTATTTCTTCTAACACAGCAAACTTATTTTGTGGCACCATTATGATTGAAATTAATAAATTACTTCGTTTTTACCACTTTTATTGTTTATAAAACCGACATGTTTCGTCAGCAAAGCTGACTTCTTCAGGGTTTTGACAGAACTAATTTAAAAAATAGACATGTAATAGAGAAAAATAATCGACATAAACAATAATAAAATTAGAAAGAAAATGATGTTTAAGGGACGAGGGGCAATATAGAACAATTAAAAATTTATTTTTTTTAAAAGGGGAATAGATTTAATAATGGGTCATTTAAAAACAATTTTTGATTATTAATAATATTTAAATTTGCATTAAAAAAAAATAATTGTTCTATATTGCCCCTCGTCCCTTAAACATCATTTTCTTTCTAATTTTATTATTGTTTATGTCGATTATTTTTCTCTATTACCTGTATATATGTCTATTTTCAAAATTAGTTCTATCAAAACCCTGAAGAATTCAGCTTTGCTGACGAAACATGTCGGTTTTATAAACAATAAAAGTGGTAAAAACGAAGTAATTTATTAATTTCAATTGTGATTATATTATTTATTGTTTCTTTACACTGCAGGTAAAACGTTTACAATACAATTTATTAGGTTAGTTTAATTAGGTACATCTAGACTCTAATTTGTTATTGATTTATTCATTTTATTTTAGTTACTTAAACATTACGGCCGACGTAGTGCAGCGGTAAGGCTATTGATTAACACACCGAAGGTCGCGGGATCGAATCCCGGCGTGGCAAATAAATTTTATTTGATTAATTTGTGTTATTTCACAATTTATTCATTTAAAATAATATATAGTATATTTGCGACACGTTCCAGTGTGGAAGATACTCTCAGTATCGCCCTGGTGTAAGACCACCATTCAAAATTGAAACGTTGCTTGAAATGGCATTAGCCGTGTTTGGTGACCAGATCTGAATAGTCAGGTTTCCCCACCTTCCTCTTCCCTATCTCCTTCCCCTTCCCACTACCTTCAGCCTCACAGCATACCCCAATTGGAGATGCCATAGTCTCACTGGCTCCAGACGGGAGCAGTTGAGATTTTTGTGCGGTATTCACTGTAAAAAAAAAGGAACAACATAACAACAACAAAAAAGATGCCTGCATTTGCGTGCTTTTTTGTGAGCTTTTTCGACTATATTTCATATTCATAGTTAAATATTCACTTGAAAATTTTTACTTACAATGCATTAATACACAATTACGAAAATTAATAAAAAAATCATTACTTATTACAGGGTGTTAAAAGACGTACTTAACTTACTTTAAACGGTGATTCCTGACATTATTTGGAGTAAAACTTGTAATTAAAATTTTGGTCTATGGTGACTTGTTAAGTTTTTTTATTCAATTTTTTTTTTCAAAACTAAACAACAAAGAAAATTCTTTCACATGTCATCACTGGTCACTAAGCCGAGTAACTCCCGAATACTAACTGTCGAATACCTACTGTTTTTTTTTTTATATTTTAAGTTGAAAAACCTCCAAAATTGCTCAGTAGACCAAAATTTCATTAACATTTTTAACCAAATAATATCAGGAATCACTGGTTAAAGTAAGTCAAGGACGTCCCTTAACACCCTGTATACAGAGAAAATCTTGAGGTTCTGTAAGTTGTTGTATTTCGTTGGTCATCATCGCAAGAATAAATAAATATTAATACAATAGAAACACTTATTTGTGACACGTGCTTCTCGGAATCCATGAAAAACATTATTTTCGCACAAATCTGTGTTCGCTATTCACTAAAGAGGGACGTCAAATGTGTCAAAATATGACATCAGTTACCACCCTTTCTGTCTTTCATCAACAATTATAACTAATTCTTTGGATTCTGGGATGAAGGGCGAAGTACCTATACAATCTTGATGTGTTTTCTTTGACCAGTGGTCAGCTTGTCGGGGGTGGGCGGTCTGGAACCTAAACCTTCAGATCGTAATCGGAGACTTCAACCCGTTCGTGATTCAATAATAAATCGGTGATGAAATGACTAACAATACATAGTGTTATCGGATTTCGTAAATGAGCAAATGAATTTGTACCTACACAATTACACAGGTATTGTTAAACGATAAGAAGACATTGTAATCTTGATGAACTGCCATTACTTATTACCTATAAGAACCGTTTGACAGGCTATATGAATTTTGAATGTATGTATAACTTAATGTACCTTCTGACATTGGAAACCCCTAGAGCAGCGATTCTTAACCTCAGGTCGCGACCCAAATTCGGGTCGCGAGAGGTATTGGGTTGGGTCGCGGAAATCGCGTATTGATATCTCGATCGATGTCACTAAACTAGTATAGTCACAATTATTACTTAGGTCAAAATCGCACTGTACATTATGAAAAAATTACTGTTTTTAAAAACAAAACAAAACTTTGACAAAATAAAATTGCTCAATGTCAATTGGCAGCGTTTCCAACATTAAACTTGTTTTTGGAAGATCTTATTCTTAATGGTAACCGTATTTTCGTGGAGACCATTTTTTTAGAACATTTGAGAAAACTTGAAAATGAAATGGAAAAATATATTCCACAAAATGTCCATATCGTGAAATACAGTTGGGTAAGAAATCCATTTGAAGTAGATGTAATAGGCGTTGGAAACGATTCAGCTGGATTACAAGAAGAATTACTCGAAATGCAAGGTGATGCACTTTTAAAGGAGAGATTTGCCAGAACGAGTCTCACAAAATTTTGGGCACAATTATCTGGGAAGCCTGTTCTGAGCAATGAAGCTGAAAAAGCCCTGCTACCTTTCCCAACTACTTATTTACGTGAATCAGGATCTTCATGCCTTGCTGTTATGAAGAATAAGTACAGGAATAGGTTGGATCCTCAGCATGCAGGTGTGCACTTTCTATAAACATAACTCCACATATACATGATCTTTGCTCAAAAATACGACACCAGGGTAGTCACTAATTATTTTGCTGTAAATTTTTTAACTGTTTTAATACTGAATTGTCTGATTTTAATACAGAACTTTAATACAGAATTTTAATTTACAGGATGTAGTTGTAATTTTATAGTATAAAATTACATAATATATCATTTTAGTACCTGTCACTGAAAGATAAAATAAAAAAAATAGGTAAGGGTCGCGTACTTCAAATATATTCGTACTTTGGGTCACCAGCCAAAAAGGTTAAGAACCACTGCCCTAGAGGTTCGCTACTGTCGGTGAGGTAGCAATGGTTTCCAGGATTGTGGGGGTGAGGTTTGTTCAGGTCTTGGATGCGTCTTTCAACCAGCTGCGTGGCGGACTGGATCGGGCTTTTGCCTTTGACATCTCCATCTGGATTCTCTCGACCCAATGCCTTCCACCGCAGTGGGAAGATTCACACGTCACTCCTGGACACACTGACTCACAGATTCCTACTACCTCCTCATACCTTTTTCCTTCCAGAACGTACTCCCCTTCCTTTACTTAAGAGGACCCTCCGATATATTATCCCCAAAGATGACATGGGCCAGGAGGGAAATTGTTTAAACTTTTTGGCAAGTAGTGACTTTCCGATTTTTCAGATATCCAAATCTATTATTTTTGGTCTTCCTCCTTGCAACCTTACTTGATCTGTGACTGAACAAACCGTCCATTAAAGTCGCATTTGAAATATAGTAACTAGGATTATCTTTCTTTTGGACTCATTTCCAGACGACACCGACCTTTCCAAAAATAATAATAAGTTCGATTTTGACTTGGAGTTTTTTGGGTGCGAAAATATCATCCATGAATCGTGAATATACTCGTAAATTTAATCAGGATGGTCATCGTGTAAACTGTAAGGGAAAAGGAAAGCACCCTTCACTTATAGGCCCTGAGTGATTTTTTTCCTCCAGTGCAGAGCTAGTGTAAAAAAAAATTTCAACTTACAAATTTATACTATGGTTTCTGTTCATTCAAATTTTCAGTAAATTAGTAGATACTTTTTTTAATTGATTACATTTTTTATCTTAGATCTAAATAAAATCACTGCACGTCACTGTTTTGTAACCGTATTTGACTGAATTTATATTATTTTTATTTAATGGATAGAACAAAATATTTGGATTTTTTACATTCACGTGTAGATCTTTATCTCATTAACCTGAGTGTGAAATTAAATGTTTTCGAATTAACACACTTTCTGCAACTAGTGATAGAATAATCGTTATCTCAAATCTCAGCCGTGTTCACCCAAAATAAAGTTCATATATTCTGAGAAATTAATTATTTGTATTTGAACAATTTACGTATTAATATTATTTTAGTGAAGCTTTCATATGGCAGCTATAAAGTCAATTTTGTAAGATACGTCAAATGATCCTCAGCAACCAGACTCATTCATCATTCTTCGCTACATGAAATGAAAAATTCCATGTCATTTAGTTTTTGTGATGCGTCGGGATTTAAACTTGCAACCTTCTGACTTCTGACCCCAAGTCATACATGTATACTGTTATGCTAATAGTAGTTTTAAAAACATAGCTATTCAATTTAAATGCACCTAATAAGGTAATAGGTAAAATAAATTTAAATATACGTTCATGAAATCCGCCTTAGGTATGAGACATGCCCTCACTATTTAAAATAATGCGTTAAAAATACACAGTATGTTGGTAGGTACTCCAACTAACAATGGAACAATGTTAAAATAATTCGATCACCTCTGCATTCATGCCTAGTTTACAAAGTAAGCAACGAATATTTCGGTTTCACACATTACGGGGCAAATAACAACAAAATATTTTCAGAAATACCGAAACCCACCCACTTAAAGGGTCGTAAAAAAAATGCGGAATGGTGCAAAAAATCCAACAAATTGCTTATTTATTTAATCCGCGATTACCTATGCTGGAATATAATATCATGGTTGTGGCACAATCGGGGACAGGAGGACCTTTGAATGGTGAAGGCCTTAACACACTTCTGAGGATTAAGTGGTTCCACATTTTATTGTTGTGACATTCTTCAATGGCCCATTGTCAGGATTCATCAGCGCTTATGAATATATTTCATAATTCCATGGACCTATTTTATCATTTATTCGATTCTCCTAACCTAATCATAATATTTATTCATTTTTCAACTATGTTATTATTCTTTGAATAAGCTTCGGATGTCAATGAATAAAATGTTGAATAAATAATAAGCTAATACTGGAATTTAGGTTGAACTCACTGTAGAATACATTTGTGATCATTTTTGATAAAACTAACTCAATCCCATGAAAATGCACAGATTGGTTGGAGGAATATATATTTTTTTAATTGAGACAACCCCTTAATTGGGAGAAAATACTTGGGCTCGATGTGTTCCAATAAAGCAAAATCGCTTGCATAGAAAAATATTAAATAAAATTAATTGTTACAAAAATCAGCAGCGTGCATAGCTTTTTGACTAACTTTTATGTGACATACTTTACGTGCCTGCGGGTAAAAAAAACGGTAAGGAAAAGGGGTCGCTAGTCACTACAGGATCCCCAATATATTATTCTATGTCTTTTTATACCTTTTGTCCTTTTCAGTAATACGCAGATATTAGTTACCTATCGTTTCTTATCGGACATTGCCCATATTATTTAATGTCTTTTTTACTCAGAATTATTAATGTTATCTTCATCTTCAATGAAAAATTTATCTGCCCATAATCATTAATCATGCTTAATTTATTACCTGCCTGTATTCATCCATAATTACTTCAACAAATTAAATGACTTTTGTTCCTGTGGTAGCATTTTCAAAAATATTATCATCCCTCGGCTTTCTTCCTTCAACTCCAAACACTAAACACCTTCAATACACATATTCAATGGTAGCAATGCTTTTCAGTTCCTTGGAGCGGAAACCCACTCAGGTAGGCCCGGATTACATGGGCATTACAGATTGTTTCCAAATTATAATCTCGTGTCGTGAGGTGGCTAATCCTATTTGACATCACGTTTGTATTACACTACTAAACTACTTTAAACTTCAGATAGGCCCATTCCACTCGTCACACACTTGACAATCGTTCTTTGAATTAACAGTTATTATGAATGGCATTCTCATAATATTGGTACCCTTTACGAGGTATGAGGAGCATGCATTTGGCACTAGGGAATTAGGATTTTTTTAAGTGAAACTTCTTTAGCCTCGTTAGCGATTTTAAATTCAGATGAAACGGAAATGCATCACAGAAATTTATTATTTAACGTTCCTCGGTTTTAACACAATGTGGTAAATTTAAGACTACGCACGGGCCTCCAATAGCGCCACGGTATGAAGCGCCCGACTCTCAGCGCTTAGAAAGACATCCCGTAAACGGAGATTCGAAACCTGCCAAATCCAAAAAAAAAAAAGATTTTTTTTGTAAAATCAATATCCAATCTTCAAACCACTTTAAAATAAACACGCAAAAGAAAAGAGAGCATAATCTAGCGACTTTCTAGTTTCACTTCTACTGCGTATGAATTGCACTCTGATTTTTTTTACACTAGCTCCACAGGAGGTTCTGAGGAAAATAATTCCCGTCATTGCCCGTGTCATTTTTGGGTATGCAATGTGGAGGATCTTTTTAGGAAAGGATGGAGAGGAAGTTCTGGGAAGGAAAAGGGTATGAGGGGTGGGTAGGACATTATTTAATTTAGCCCACTGCGGTGCAAGGCGACGTCTCGAGAGATTCCTGTAGAAGAGGTCAAAAGGTCTCCCTCAACCAATCCCGCCTGATCCGGCCTGCCACGCAGTTGGTGGACAGACGTAGACCGCCGCCAAGACCCATACCTCACCCTATGAACCTGGGCATCCCTGCTGAGTCACCAAACGTAGCGAACTATTTGGGGATTACCTATGATTCCCGCCTCCATTAAATCTCACCTCCCAAATTGAAAATAATTATATTGAAAAAAGTATATTCAATGAATGAAATATTAAAATATACTTTAATAAAAAAATAATATCAATTAATTAAACATTGATAAAGTTACTAGGGAAAAAGTATGGAAGGATATTAGTAGGAAAAAAATATTATCAAGGTCAATTAATATCAAAAGCTTTGCTTCCCGGCTTAACCCCGAAGTAGACATAGGTTTAAATGAAAGTACTGTTTTTGGAAAACAAAACTCACTAAGCCAAAAATCTGTTTCGATTTTTTTTTTATGTTCTCAATTTGGGTGGCGGGTATGGGTACCGCCGCCCCGGGAACCATTTATTGGATAACCAACATCTCTGCCATAGGTCACCCCAAGTGGTTCGCTACGTTTGGTGACTTAGCAGGGGTGCCTGGGTTCATGCGGGTGAGGTTTGTCCAGGTCTTGGCGGCCGATGTGTCTGCTCGCGTGGTGGACAGGATCGAGAGAGACTGGTTAAGGGAGGTCTTTTATCCTCTCCAGGCCAGAATTTTCTCGATTCATCGCTCTACACTACAGTGGAGGGATGGATTCATACGTCCGTCACTCCTGGACTCACTGACCCCTAGTTTCTTACCTATCCCTCGTACCTTTTTCCTTCCCAGAACTTCCTCTCCTTCCTTTCCTTAAAACATCTCCTAAGATGACATAGGCCCTGAGGGAAATTATTTTCCTCAGAGCCTCCTCTGTGAAGCTAATGTAAAAAAAAATTATATATCAAAATCTAGAAAGGTAAGTAGAAATTATTGTGACGTCAGAATATCTATTAACTTCAGCTTATTAGTCGAATTGAAAAGCTGCTTAAATTCGTGTAATTAGATACTAGATCTGGATAGCTAAGTACCTACCTTCTGAATATCCTATTCTCCATTTTTCTCCCTTCCTTACGTTATTTACTTTCACTATATTTTATTTTATAAATTGCGGTCACCATAGTCCCACTCTCTGACCCCAATCAATTACTTTATCATGAGTATCTATAAGATTAATTTTTAAAACTGCTTCTGTATTATTTTACTGTTTTTGAAACAGTAAAATAATATTGAAACAATTTATTTCTGGTTTTGACCAGCTGCAAATAAAACATCAAGCGGTCAACATCATAAAAGAATAGCTTAAAGTTTGAAATGTTTTATTAATTTCTTAGACCTTACAAATTTCAATTTATTACATAGAAGAAATAACCGAATGAATTTATTTATTACATAAAAGAATTTATTACACATAATATTTTTCAAAAAATTGTTAATATTCAGTCAGAAGGAAGAAAAAAATAAGGTAACGCGCGCCAACCAGCCTCGTAAATAAATAATAAATAAAAATATGTATATAGGTAGGTACTGCGCCACTCAAAGTACAGTTTTTCGAGAGTTTTTCTACAACGGGTACAGTACTGAACAAAATAAACAAAAGACAAAAGAACCTTTGGAAGGTACAAATTGAAAAATCAAACAATTGAACTAAATGCGAGATGACAGTGTTTATTCTATTTTCAAATATTCCTCCTGGTGTTACACTTTTTTTTGTTAAACTCTGAATTGTCACTACTTACCACCCATTTTAAATTCTCTAGAAATAGAATAGCTTCTGTAATTTGCTGAATAGTCCTCGAGGAAAGATTAAATCTGGCTTATAGGATTTAAGTTGACACTCAACAAAAAAACATGCTTACAAAATTGATAGGTACACAAGAAAGCTCTCAGTGAGAATGTATATTTCCTAATGAAAAGTTAGTAGCTACCCGTAGGTAAAAATCTAAGTCTTTCATACGTATTTATAAGTTGGTGCAATAACGATGCTTGCCTATCTTCGATAAATAATATTTAATGATACTCTCTAATACATTATCATTAATATTACCTGTGAGATAAATTTTTAAGTCGGTATCTATCAGTGGCGTTACTAAGCAAACGTTTATCTTGTAGGAGATATTGGAAGAAGTGTAAAGTAAGGTAATTCCATTAATGGAAAACTGAAAAAGGTTGGCCCTAATAAAAAACTGTCGAAAGAAGCGAATCTAGCAGTTCACAATGGAGTGCTGTTACCCTGATGAATAGGAGTGAGGGATGGAACTGGCAGAGAAAAGATGAAAGTAGACTGAATGTTGCAGAAATGAGGTCTCTGAGGCTTACGTGCATAAAGCCGTATATGATCGTGTGAGAAATGTGCAGATCCGCAAAGAATGCAAGGTGTAAGCTAATGAGTAAGATTAAGAAAGGGATGCTCAGATGGTTTGGGCATGCAGAGCGAACGAACGAAGAAAGGAGTGTAAGGAGAATATAGCACGATCAAGTGAATCAGATAATTGAGTGGGACCATTTTGAAGAGCCAGAAAAATAGAAGAGTGTGTATGAGACGATATATGAATTTTGTAATCATGATGAAACACTGTCTTGTATGGAAATAACGGCCGAAATTAGGCCTATTATTATTATTATTATTATCCACGTACACAAAATCTAGAAAATCTTAATAAAATTAATCTTAAATAAATTACAAGAAAGGATCTCGTGGTTCCAGGGAGCAATATGGTAAAGAATCAAAAGACATATCCTAATCTGGGACTGAAACTGTATTACGAAATACCCTAGAATTAGACATTAAAACATGCGAAATGTCCTACATTGGTCCAATAATAACCAAATGGCTTGGGTGAGTCTGAAAAAGTGTTGAATAATGTCACTTAAAATTATGCATTGTTACCTATTGATGGCGAATTTATTAAAAACTTAGTATAAAGTTATGCATAAACTCAGTTGGGATTTTCACAAGTATTTGGTTCCTTAGAACAGGTAACCTGCCTAGCTAGGAACTAATATCGACTTAACAATCAACTAACAAGACATTATAATGACTGTACACATCTTATATATAAAAATGAATCGCTGAATGTGTTGCTAAGCGCATAACTTTCGAACGACTGCACCAAATTGGATAATTCTTTTTTTGTGTGTTCGTTATTGTCAGGACAATATTTTTATAAAACTTCCGGTGAGCTATGGCATTATGAAATTTACATAAAAAAATTGCTATTGGTGACACGCGAGGAAGCGGCTATTGCTATGGAAAGCGGGAAGGGAGGGAGAGATGGGGGAGGGGAACCAGGGAAGGGAGGGGAACCTTGGAGGGGAACCTGGGAGAGGGGAGGGGAACTCGGGAGGGGGTTCGCGGGACGGGGGAAGGGGGGGAGTGGAGTGGTGAAAGGGAAGGTGGAGGTGACGGAGAGGACGCAGGAGAAGAAGGGGAGGCGAATGGGGAATGAGACGAATGGGATAGGACACTCAGGGAGAAACAATTTCTTTATTAAATGGCATTGCAACGCATGCCGGGGACAGCTAGTTTTAAATATTTATTGTGCAATATTACGTTATTTCTGCAGTGTAAATTATCCAACTCAATGTAATAAATAAATTGAAATAAAATATGATCTCGAAATACGCCCACGTGGTACTCTTTGTATTATTCTTTATTCTATGTGCATGACCATACAAATCAAAATAATACCTTTATTAATATTATGTAGAAATTAAGAAAACCCATATTTGATGTTTGAATAAATATTGTTATCCCTAACACGAATCTGTACGTTTTTTGTTTACGTAATTTCACAAGAAATTTATTCTTGCGATCAATAATCTTCCAGACAA
This sequence comes from Limnephilus marmoratus, assembly GCA_917880885.1. Classification (NCBI taxonomy): domain Eukaryota; kingdom Metazoa; phylum Arthropoda; class Insecta; order Trichoptera; family Limnephilidae; genus Limnephilus; species Limnephilus marmoratus. The sequence continues at coordinate 35,851,880 of OU862918.1, read as the reverse complement.
ATAATTGTTAATTTACCCATCGGCATTCATCACTTCTTGGTGTTGATTTTCTCCCCTCCCACTTACACAACAAAGCCATTGAATTGTGTTCTGGGTAAACACGGCCATTCACGCGACTCGCTCTCCAAGATGTCGATAAAACGCAACAATAGATGTCGTCCAATATTAGGTTCTAATTTCACGAATTCATCCCTGTAATCGGCGACATTAAGGTGTCAATCGAACTAAATGGATGTGCCAATTTGCGTCATCATTCTATTCACGAATATCTTTTATGATGTGCATTCGAGTGAGGGTAGGAGTTTTTACAATAATTATTCAAGATGTGCAATATTTGTAAGTGGTTTTTTGCACACACAAATATCTCACACACGCATCTGTAATAATAAAACTAATAAATAGTTTAGACGCAACACTTACCTACTACTTAAATGCCTAAATACTCGTATAATACTGAAGAAGAAGATCGTACTAATAAACCTAAATATGTTAGGTAACGATCGCAATTTATTATCTTATATATTAGATACATATTCTTACCTTGGTCGGCCATTGAGACCTCTTATTTTGAAGCCATTTTAATCGATCTATATAAAATTTAGAATTAACAATATAGTCTTGGACTAATTTTTCGCATATTTTTGCCTACTACATTTTTAAATTATCAAAAAGTTCTAAAGAATTGGTTTGTAACCTGGATAATTTATCCGATTTTACTTACATGGGACTTCTATTGACCTTTTCTAAATATTCCATTTTCATTGCAAGAGCTCTTGTTATATTATCTTTTGAAGGTATCCATTTTAAATGTAGGGTGGGTAGGAATCCGGGGATTAGTATATCCAGGAGTGATGGACTTTTGAATCCATCCTCCCACCGTGATCAAGACGGTCTTTCGAGAGAGAACGGCTGGAGAGGTCAAATGCTCTCCCTCTACCAGTCTCTCCCAATCTGGCCTGCCATGCAGTAGGTATGCAAACGCATCCATCGCCAAGACCTAGACAAACCTCACCCCATGAACCCTGGCATCCCTGCTAAGTGACCAAGACGTATAATAGTGGTGTTTATTATTCAATAAATGAAATTTTACGAACGTGATGCAGACGCGAAATACTTACCTATCTACCGAAGTCAATGCAAGAATGGCACAAATTCAAAGAAACATATTAATTACAAAAAGTATCAAAGCAAATAATAAATCTCTTATATTTGTAGTTCTAACAGTAACAAACTGAATATCACAGAAATATAATTCGTGTATTCCAATAATATCAAAAGTTTATCCCTTAAATACATTTTCCTCGTTCAAAAGAATATACCAAGTATAATAATATTTTCATAATGTATCGAAAATCCACCAAAGAAACCATATCAGTATTGGAAAACCGAACATTAGTTATACCTTTTTATATCGAAAATCTTAGCTGATAAGATTTTCGGTGAAAAAGCCTTTTTAGGGCTGCCTCAACAAATCCGAGGACGAATCACAGAGGGGTTGGAGGTGGATAGCCACCCACCCCTACGTACGTAGAAGTAGTTTGTATATATAAAATACGAGAATTCTACCTATCTAGAAAGATTTGTTTTTATCAGAAGGTAGGTATTTTTCTTTTGACTGAAGTAATTTTCTTTGTAAATTTCCAATGTAATTATTTTTAAATGTGCTTTTTATTTTTGAACACTTTTTCAATCAGGTCAAATCGGTATCAAGCTCGTTACTGGTGTCATTTTGTTCTGAAATCGGACTGTGAAAATCAAGTTGTCGTTTGTTTCTTTTTGTCATACCTATCTCTTGGTTTCTGACCACTGTTTCTCTTACTTAGATGGTGTTAATGGATGTATTTGACTTTCTTCAACCAGTGATTCCTGACTTATTGGAGTAAAAAAACGTAAATCAAATTTTGGCCTCCGGTATTTATAATATGTTTCTTCAAAAACAAAATTCAAAAATGTCAAATTAACACCAAATAACGTCACAATCAAATAATATAGACCTAAAGCTGAGAATACTCCTCATCAAGACCTATGTATGGAGTATCTTGATGTACAGCTGCGAAACATGGTGCCTATCCAAAAGAGATAAACGGAGACTAGAGGCTTTTGAGATGTGGTCCTATAGAAAACTATTAGGAATTTCCTGGAGAGACCACATTACAAATGAGGAGGTTCTCCAAAGAATCGAAGGAGGAAGGCACCTGCTCAGGACCTTGTCCGAAAGGCGTGCAAGATGGATCGGCCATGTAATACGACAAGAAGGCCTCTTGCATTCCATAATGGAGGGTATGACCGAGGGGACAAACTCTAGGGGACGCCCACGCCGAGAGTACCTGGAGGACCTGCTGGTGGACGTGCGCTGCTTATCATATGCAGACCTCAAAAGAGCCGCACAAGACAGGGAAGAATGGAAGAGGAAACTAAAGAAAATTGCTGCAAACCAATCCCAGGATTGAAACCAGAGAGAGAACGTCACAAATCGATAAATCAAATACGTTTCATAACATCCCGTATTGACAATTCTTATGTTTTCCAGAGCCTGTGTAATCTTTGAGTATGCTGTGTAGAGGATATTTTTATGGAAAGGAAGGAGAGGAAGTTCTGGGAAGGAAAATGTTACGAGGGGTATGTAGGAATGTGGGGTCGATGACTCCAGGAGTGACAGACGTATGAATCCATCCCTCCCACTGCGGTGCAACTATGGGTCGAGAAAGTCCGGCTGGAGAGGTCAAAAGTTCTTCCTCAGTATTAGTATTCTTAACCAGTATCTCCCGATCCGGCCCGCCATGCAGTACGTGAGCAAACGCGTGCGCCGCCAAGACTTAGACAAACCAAACCCCGGGCACCCTTGCTAAGTCACCAACCGTATCAAACTACTTGGGATGACCTATGGCAAGAGTGTTTGTTGGTTATTTAATAAATGGTTTCCGGGACGGTGGCGGTACCCATAATCGCCTTCCAAATTTGAAAAAAAATATCGTAAGCAAATGAACCGACGACTACGCGACGTTAGAAATTCCTTCCGGTAGATGAATTGGCAACACATGCGAGTATCAAGTATAGAATCGAATTGATCTGAATAACCTGTTTTAGTGTTTTTAGAAAGGAAAGCATTCACATTATTATATTGTTGGATATAATAACAAAAGACCGAACCATAAAATCATTATTCATGTAGGTAGGTACCAAAAGCATATACATACATCAAGTAAAAGAAAAGCTAACCGAAGCAGCCGATTACACGCTCATCCCTTCTGTAAAACGCCACATAATCGAGTGCTCATTCGATTCAAAACAATTTGCAATTTGCACAACAAGCTCCCCCTTCGCCGTCGGTAGGTTGGGTTGGTAGCTACCTAAGCTGAATAATAATTTTGCAAAATGATTTCCTAACGTCGCATAATATTTAGAAGCGGGGAGCGCCATGATACATTCACTGCCAAAGGGAAGATAAAATCCCTGGGGAGATTCTAGGGCGGGACCTCCCCTTGCGAAAGACACTTCTCAAATATTTTCCGAACTTCGAAACATGTTTAAGTACAAAAAATATATATTTATCAAAGAGAATTCAAGTCTTGAAAAATTTGGAAAATCGTGCAAAATAAGGCATTGCAGGCTTCTAATAAAAAAAGTATTATGAATAAGTGCTCTAGTAGCTGTAATTATCAGTCCAGAAATTTCAAAACACATATTTTTATAAGAACTTATAAAATATTTACAAAATTTTGCGTTCTGACTTGTTTTTACTGCTAAATATTTATATTTTAAAGACCCGCAACTCTTGTTGGTAATGATATTGCCAGCTAAAATTAAATCGATTGACATAAAAATTCCTGACATAAAAAATTGCTAAATTCATAGCAGTCGTCAAAAGAAAAGGAAAAGTGTCACCATTTTCAGATTAAACAGCAGTAAGTAGGTAGCTATAACAAATAATAATTTCAGAAAAATAAAACATTATGAAGGCATTGGCGTCGGTCATCTTTTTGCTTATCATTTTTTTACACCCTGGAGACCTGAGGGAAAAAATCCCACAGCGCCTATATCAACTTTGGGGATGCTATACGGAGGTTTTTTATGGAAAGAAGGAGAGGAAATTCTGGGAAGGAAACAGGTATGAAAGGTGGGTAGGAATCTAGGGGTTAATGTGTCCAGGACTGACGGGCGAATGAATTCAAAGCGATGGGTTGGGAGAGTCCGGCTGGAGGGGTCTGAGTTTTCCTACAGTTTTGTTTTGGAAAATGAAGTAAGTTGGTATGGTCGAATTAGCTCAGTGGTCAGAGCACTTATTCGGCAAAGAAGAGGTTCTGAGTTCAATTCCTATAGATGCGACTGAATCTTTTTCTGTTTCACATATTTCGTTTGAGAGTCGTTAATATAGTATTCAATGTTTAAACATTACAATTTTGGGCTTTGTTCATTAATTTATTCCACTACAAAAAAGTACTATTTTACCTTTATCACCAAGCCGCGAAGTTGTATTTCAGAGTAAGCAACCACTATTTAATTGTTTGAAAAAAAAATTAAAAAACACATTATAAGAAAGCTTGACTATCCAACAAGGAGATTTCCGGTTTAAAGAGCCATTTAAGATGAAGCCATACTAAATAATGCAAAATCATACAAAATCATATGTTTTAATTTTGAAAATTTGATCGCTTAGAAGTATTAGGTATAGACCCTTTGCATAACATACCTTGGCTCTTAAAATATCGGTCAATAAAGTCTTTTAATAAGCCTAGAAAAAAATTAAGTATAAGGTCTTTAAAAAATACGTCCAAACTCTCCTACTTACAAACCCCTTTTCTGAATAATGCGACAAATTCAGTTTCTTTTATAATAATCCCAAAAAAAATTGATATTTACGCACGAACTCTACAAAATAAAATAAAATATATATTATCGCGTTGTTATTTTACAATACGGCCGCTAGTCGACGATTTGGGTTTTACAAAGTGAACCCTATGCCGTCCACCGAAGGATCACGCATTAGTCGCACGCATTTTTTATCAGTTACGCCCCGGACGGAGCGGGGAACTGTCCGTGAAATCAAATTTTAATTTCCTTTTTATTACAATAAACAATTCGTATAAAAGTAGGTAATGTTTTTTACAGGCCTTTACGAAATCAACCTGTAGATAAAAAAAAAATTCTCAAATACCTTTTCTAACCTTTCCAAAAGCTTTTTCTTAAGTATTTCGAATTTTACCTGGATCGCCTTCAAGAGGCATTAGAGTTGAATAAGACATTTTGAGAAACTCCGATATTGTGGGTTCCCCCTCCACCCCCTCCCTCACGGATGTAATTAAACTCCTTGCCTGGCTGTCCCAATTCTGTCTACAGAGGATTTCGTACGAATTATATTTATCAAAGTTTCTGGTATTTTCTGATACTTTGAGTTTTGCGGGTTCTCTCCGTAATACAAAGAAGCCGTACGAAATAATAGTCTGTTATCGCAAATTACCCGCAAATAATAACGTCTGAGCTTTCCTTCATGTTGCTTCATTGTCAATGGTTTCTGTAATACCTCAGAGTTGACTTTGTTGCCGGTCAAATATAAACTAATTAGTGTTGTTTTGTGAGTAAATATTAAAGAAATATGTTTATTTGTGCGTTGGGTAAATACCCAGGTATCTATCTACCAGTACACTTAGCGACTCTAGATACTAATATCTACAGCCTGTATGTCGGACGAATATCTACATCTCATATGTTGAACTAATATCTACGAACTTCAGAGTGTTGACTAATATCTACAGAGCTAAGGTTGGACGAATATCTATGACGGTCCCAGTGTTGACTAATATCTACAGAGCGTAGGTTGAAATAATATCTACAGAGCGTAGGTTGGACTAATCAGCTAAATGTGTCCAATAGTCCGATATTAGGGATTTTTACATACATACTTACATACAATAATACTTACAAATAATAATAATTAAGTTTTTTAAACTGCATACGCAATATTACGTTATTCCAATATGCTATACATAATTGCAAATCCAACCTCTGCCAGTGATGTAGATATTCGTCAACACTTTGGTTCTCATAGATATTAGTCAGCAGTTTGAGCTGTAGATGTTCGTCAACACTTTGGTTCTCGTAGATATTAGTCAACAGTTTGAGCTGTAGATATTCGTCAACACTTTGGATCTCATAGATATTAGCTCGATTTTTTCAGTTTTTGGAATTCCTGTAGATATTAGTAGACGCCTCCCACTTAGCTAATACAGAGATATGCGTAATAGGTTTTAGTATCTATGAAGAAAGGAATTATTCATACTTATACTCATCATAACTCAGAGTAAAATGACAGCTATTCGGTTTTCTTTTATATGGTTGCTCTATTATAGGTATTTTTTTAGCAATATGGTAGATAGGTATCTATTAGACAAGATGTATTTGCCAAGGCTGACTAGGGGATAAGTCTGGGCGCGCGACCGTTTTATATGACGAAGTCAGTGCTGTCGCTAAGTAAACTACTGCACTGTTTAAACTATTCTTATTTTATAACTCTGTTTTTTTTATTGTTTTATAGTCCAACTATATAATTCAATGCTGTCATCATAAATATAAGTAAAGTTATTTTAATCTCACAATTATGTTAGGTCCGTTTTAAGGCTATCGAATATGTACCTATATTCCGTTTAATATGCTTACGGTAAAATAACCCAAAAACCTGCAGATGCAACGAGTATTTAATTTGTAAACTATCGTTGCTCGGTGGCACTGACTTGATCACGTGACGCTTCAAAAGTCGTCGCACGTCAAGGCCTGTGCCGTAGTCGGCCTTGGCATTTGCGTAGTGACTAAGACACTATATTTCTATTGTAAAACATGGGAGGTAGGTGGCAATAGAAGAAGCTTGAGTTGAAAATTTCATGATGGTCAAAATGTCGTCTGCTGGGTATTTTAAGTTCAGTTGTAGTTCAGATTCACATGTTTGAAAATCTTTTTATTTTAATTTGGAAGAGGTATATGCACCGCCGCCCCGGGAACAATTTATTGGATACCTAACACTCTGCCGTAGGCCACCCCAAGTGGTTCGCTACGTTTGGTAATTTAGCTGGGGAGCCCGGGTTAATGGGTTGAGGTTTGTCAAGATCTTACCGGCGGATGCGTTTGACAACCTACTGCGTGGCGGGCCGGATCGAGAGAGACCAGTTAGAGGAGATATTTTGAACTCTACAGTCGGACTCTCACCACCCATCGCATTGCTTGAGAAACATGTTGGTTTTTTGAACAGTAAACATGGTTAAAACTAAGAATTCTATAAATTTTGAGCAATATTGGTAGGTACGAAACGATTTTTCGATAAGATGGATTAATTGAACTTAATATCTATTTTTCTCTAACGCTGTGTAAATATGCAGTCATCTCGTGATTTTGTTTTTAATATTTCATAATTAATTTCAACAACGTAAACGTAATGACAGCTCTTTTATGGGAAAATTCCCGTCTTCATAATACCGTGGGTACCTACCTAGCTTCCTACCTACCACGTCTTCACAACATCAAAGTTTCTTTAACCGGAGAGGGCTTCGTAAAAAGAGGACGGTGAGACGCTAAACGACTAGAAAATATATACCTACGAGAGAATCGAAAATATATAAAGTATATCAAGATAATATTCAACAATTCCTTCTTATTATCTATATTTATGTGAACATAAACGCAAAAAAATGGTTTTCAACTTGAAAAAATTAAAAAGTAATAATAACTACGATCGTTTGTTATATTTTCAGTGGGAACCTTACCTACATTTTACTGAAACTCAAAACGTACAGTTGACATTTATATCTACATTTCCACTACTGCTAAACATTTGTAGGAAAGTAGGTAGGTAATAGGTAGGTAGGGGATGCTAAAGCCAACTGAACGATTTTTTAAAAATAAATGTGGTTTTTGTAACTGGTCATTATTACCAAACGGAATATTTATCTAATAGGCTTCTAGTTTTGCGATGTTTTTTTTTATATTTTTTTCTTTGTTTATATTAAGTTATGCCTATTATATAAAAACAACCCCCTCCGTTACAATCAACCACACGGTGACATATGGTGATGATTGTAACACCATCACTAAACCTGTAACATAATGTTAGTAACAAAAAGTAAGAAATATAATAATATAAAGGTTAAAAAAGTATCACCTCCAGGAACACTGAAAAAATTGCATTACAAACTCTATAGTTTGCGTTGACACCTGTAATTTAAAGTTAAACGTGAATTAAAAAATCATAAAGCATGCTTTAACCTAAGCGGACATTGCAAAATGAATGCAAAGAATGGGTAAGATAGCTATATGATTCAAGCACAGGAAAAACAATTTTCTTTAAAAATCGCTTCATTTATTCTTGTAAAATTCATGTTACAAACAGCCACAAGTCGTGCTGTATAATTAACCACGCATTTCTAAAATTTATTTCAATATAAGGATGAATTAAAATAATTTCATATAGGTATATTATATATTATTATTCTATTTTTTTTTAAATCACTTCTTGATTACTTACTGTTCCACTAAATTATTATGTTTGTAATCGCCGTTATTATTATGTTTATCACATATTGTAATCGCACGTAAGGATATTTAAAATAAATTTACCATCACCGAATAAGGCACGAGAAGGGTATTATATTGCAATAACATTCATACCGCTGTTGCAAGGAATTCTCAATTTTATAAGCGATGTCACAATAATTGATTGACCACAATCTCCCCTACAAAGGTAAAATTCTCACATAAAAAAAAAAAAACGTAAAAATAAAATCTTCTACCTACTCTTTTTCACGGTTCGATGCCAATTAAACGCCTCTTTGAAAGGTCATTAAAAGCTATTAAAAAAAGATTAATAATCAACAACCTAATTTAACGTAACTTATTTAACCAATTTTTTATATATTTTTTTCTTTTAATGACTTTTCAAATTTGAGTTCATTCTGAGTTGTCCGGTCACCCTTTTCCACAGCATATTTTTCTGCCTTTAAAAGTTTTCAAAAAATGTTTCAATGCTTCCCAGCCTTCCCGAATAACGTCTAACGACTTGAAACAAGACTTCAGTGGCGTAACAAAGGAAGTAGGTAGAAACGTGGAACGATCGCTGTTGTGAAAAATATTTTCAAACCAAAATCATGAACACAGCAGATGTAAGGAAGATTATTTTCTTACTTTCTACAGAATTTTCCTTAATTTTTCCTTGTCAAAGTGAAATTGTTTTTCTCATCTTCTCTGTTGATGAATATTTTTTTAGGGAGGTGGGTTTTTTATGCTTTTTTAGTACTTGACAAGAATATCGACGTTGTGATTGGTGTTTTTGTATCGACATTGGATTAGGATTTTGTTGTTGAAGGAAGAAACCTATGGAAAGTATTTTGTACGGTGCATTTATATCCTATTTAAGCGCTTATAGTTTAAATATATTAGGCAAAATCTAAATACCTACATACATTTGTTCGCATTGAGTGATTTAAGCCGTTTATTCTTTGTTATCGAATGATGGGGGAGTAACATCAATTTTATTTATTTATTAGTAAGTAAATCTAGATATTTTTTAGTTTTGCATTTGTTCCACATGGAAAGCCCTGAGGAATAAAAATATTTATCTGAATAATCCCTCATTTTGGGAAGATGTGCTGGAGGTCTTTTTAGAGAAAGGAAGGAGAGAACGTTCTGGGAAAGAAAAAGGAATGATTGGTGGGTAGGAATCTGGGGGTCAATCTATCCAGGATTGGCAAAGTGTGAATCCATCCTTTCCACTTAGGTTAGGTCTCCCTCAATTAGACTCCCTCGATCCGGCCCGCCACGCGGTAGGTGGCAAATGCAATCACCGCCAAGACCTAGATAAACTTCACTCCATGAACCTAGGCAATTTATTTGAAAACAGAATCAGTGATCCTACATACTATAGGCTTTTGAGCATTAAGCAACTTCGGCTTTGAGGAGCTTTGGGCTTTGGAGATCTTTGAGGGGCTTTAAGTTTTGGGATCATTAAGCTTTAGGAGCCTTAAACTTTAAAGGCTTCAAGCATTAGGAGCTTTAATCTTTAGGAGCTTTAAGCTTTAAAAGCTTTAAACTTTAGGAGCTTTAAGCTTTAGGAGCTTTAAGCTTTAGGAGCTTTAAGCTTTAGTAGGTTTAAACTTTCAAGGCTTCAAGCATTAGGAGCTTTAATCTTTAGGAGCTTTAAGCTTTAGGAGCTTTAAGCTTTAGGAGCTTTAAGCTTTAGGAGCTTTAAGCTTTAGGAGCTTTAAGCTTTAGGAGCTTTAAGCTTTAGTAGGTTTAAACTTTCAAAGCTTCAAGCATTAGGAGCTTTAATCTTTAGGAGCTTTAAGCTTTAGGAGCTTTAAACTTTAAGCTTATAAGCTTGATTTAGGAGCTTTAAGCTTTAGGTCTCCCTCAATTAGACTCCCTCGATCCGACCCGCCACGCGGTAGGTGGCAAATGCAATCACCGCCAAGACCTAGATAAACTTCACTCCATGAACCTAGGCAATTTATTTGAAAACAGAATCAGTGATCCTACATACTATAGGCTTTGCGGGAAATTAATTTGTGTAAAAAACAACTAAGTTCCGAAAATGATATTAACTGACTCACGATTAAAAATTAATTAAATTCTGCTAATTTTATAGCTGTTAATTACTAGTCCACTAAATATTAATTTTTTAAGCTTTGACTTTTGAGCATTAAGCAACTTTGGCTTTGAGGAGCATTGGGCTTTGGAGAGCTTTGAGGGGCTTGAAAGTTTAAACCTACTAAAGCTTAAAGCTCCTAAAGCTTAAAGCTCCTAAAGCTTAAAGCTCCTAAAGTTTAAAGCTTCTAAAGCTTAAAGTTCCTAAAGATTAAAGCTCCTAATGCTTGAAGCCTTTAAAGTTTAAGGCTCTTAAAGCTTAATGATCCCAAAACTTAAAGGCTTCAAGCATTAGGAGCTTTAATCTTTAGGAGCTTTAAGCTTTAGAAGATTTAAGCTTTAGGAGCTTTAAGCTTTAGAAGCTTTATGCTTTAGGAGCTTTAAGCTTTAGGAGCTTTATGCTTTAGGAGCTTTAAGCTTTAGGAGCTTTAAGCTTTAGTAGGTTTAAACTTTCAAGGCTTCAAGCATTAGGAGCTTTAATCTTTAGGAGCTTTAAGCTTTAGGAGCTTTAAACTTTAAGCTTATAAACTTGATTTAGGAGCTTTAAGCTTTAGGAGCTTTAAACTTTAACATTTAGAAGCTTGATTTAGGAGCTTTAAGCTTTAGGAGCTTTAAACTTTAAAGGCTTAGGAGCTTTAGCTTTAGGAGTTCTAAGCTTTGGGAGCTTTAAGCTTTAGGAGCTTTAAACTTTAAGCTTATAAACTTGATTTAGGAGCTTTAAGCTTTAGGAGCTTTAAACTTTAAGCTTTAGAAGCTTGATTTATGAGCTTTAAGCTTTAGGAGCTTTAAACTTTAAAGGCTTAGGAGCTTTAGCTTTAGGAGTTCTAAGCTTTGGGAGCTTTAAGCTTTAGGAGCTTTAAACTTTAAGCTTTAGAAGCTTGATTTAGAAGCTTTAAGCTTTAGGAGCTTTAAGCTTTAGGAGATTTAAGCGTTAGGAGCGTCTGGCTTTAGAATAGCCTACCGAATGCCGTAAAGGAAGCCTCAAGCCCTAGCACTTTTCGTAGAACATGTGCATTATTTGTAATAAACTGTTTTTGATTTGAATACGTACATACTCACCAATATTATTTTAGTCACCTAAAACCAATTTATCTGTTTTTGTTAAAATGTATTTAAACCTATTTGTAAATTTAACTGTATCTTTTAAATTGTATTTTTTATATTTTCCTTACTAGATGTGTGAAAAAATTGACTTACATCTAAATAAAGACTCAAAAACAAAAATTGGAACTTATTATTTTTTTATTTTGAATTTTATTATGATAATAGTACCTACCTATAAATCGATTGAATCACAACACCAAAATGATTTTTTTTCAATTGTGTTAGACATTATTTCGATTCGAAAAGACCAAAGTTTCGTAAGCTGAGAAAACAAACCTTAGGCATATCAAAACACAGTACTGTACTGAAGTACTGAAGAGACCCATCGATTAAACATTTCATGTATTCATAAGCGACGGGACACGGGATACAATAATTACAATAACCGTTTAACTCAAGTGCCAGCGTAGGTACCTATGTGTACATAAACAGAACAAATGGCAGCCATGATTTAGATATTAAATAAACAATAAAATAAAGCCCTCCTACCCCAGCAAACCCTCCTTTGTTACAAAATGAAAATCCAAACCTTCCAAACATAACGGTAGAAAGGTTCAACCCCTTTTTCACACCATCAAAAAGCTCCTAAAACATTGTTTGTATAGTCCATTTGGGAGCCAACCAAATAAACGTAGCAACTGCCCTTTGAATATGTCCAGCATTATTTTATTATGTTAGTCGTGCGTTCGCTTGTTGTTAAAGTTGTGTCATCCAGAACCGACAACATACGATTCGGTATTATAGAAAGGCTGCATTTAGGCGATCCAATAGTTCAGGAAAAAAACGAAATCAGAATTCACGCCCTTTATGGGAGGAGTTTAAAAATACTTGAAAAACATCTATTGGAAAGGTTAGAAAGGGTATTTGAATTTTTTTTTACAGGTTGACTTCGTAAAGGCCTGTAAAAATATTAATTCCCTTTTCACGCATTGTTTATTGTAAGAAAACTGAAATTTAAAATTAATTTCACGAAACTAAGCGACGCAGAGTCACACGAATGCCTCCCGCTCCAACCGGGACGTGACTGATATGAAATAGGTGTGCCCAGTGCATGGTTCTTGTGCCCATGCCATAAGGGTCACTTCAAGAATCCAAATTCGTAGAGCGCGGGCCGTATTGATTGATGTCAAAAATAAAATGAGAAAATGCATATTTTATTTTATTTTATGAAGTTCGGGCGTAAATATCATTTTTTTGCGATTTTAATAAAAGAAACTAAATTTGCCACGTTATACAATAAAACCAAATCCGAAAAGGGGTTTATAAATAGGAGAGTTTGGACTTGAAAGTGTTTTTTACAGACCTTACACTTTATTTTTTTATAGGCTTATTAAAAGACTAATAAAAAAATGACCGATTTAAGGGCCAGGTTGTGTTCTACACGCAGTATTTAATAGAAGCATCTATAATACACCTAAGCCATCAAAATTTTCAAAACAAAAACATATGATTTTGTATGATTTTGCATTATTTACTATGGCTTCATCTTAATCAACACAGCAATATTTAAAAAAATATTGTGTAGGTACCTATTACTCTCACAGTGATAATAGCCTTTCCTATCTGACCAACAGCCGTCGTTCCCAATTTTTCGATCGATCAATCTGAGTCTCCTATCAACTAAGTGATTTGTTTAGCACCTACCGCTCGATTCGCCTGATGGTCGAAGAGTTGCGCGGGGAAGAGCGTATTTATGCATTTGTGGAATGTTGAGCCAAATTCGGCTCAACAGTTGATCAATAGGATTGGGAACAACGGCCGTTTGAACAAAGACCTGCCATTGGCAAAAAAGTTTTGTGAAAAAAAATCTATCGCAGTTAATAGATAAAAAAATTCAGTAGATAAATTTCTTTTGCTGGCTAGGTACTGAGGTACTAGATTATTTAAAAACTTCTACGAAAATAGGTTTGTTAATAAAATAATTGGTCCCAAAATACCTACCGACTTAAAGAAATTAAAAATCCCATGCTTATACCTAATATAGCCTACTTCTATGGAAATGGGTAAAATACTAAAGAAAATTCATAAACAATTTTTGTGGATTAAAAAGTTTGAGAGCATCATTCATTTTGAAAAAGCTTCGAATTTGTTTTTTAAGGTACGGTATAGAATTTATGAGTTGATTGAAATAACAAACGGTGGGTCTGAATGTGATAAGTTGCACGGTGAGTTAGTTTTGTAGTTTCTATGGGCGGGGAATACGCCTGCTGTAAAACGTTCTCCTTTCATTACATAACTGCATTTAACCATCACAATAAGAGAGATGCTGATTGTTAGAATTATTAGGTACCTACCGACCTACGAATGCCTAAAAAACTCGGTAGATGCATTAAAAAACGCAAAACATTTGATACCTATCTTTTTAATAGATAATATTATCTACAGCTTTCTCTAAATTGGTAGGAAACTAATCACCAGCAAGAAAATATTCTGTGTGCAACTTTGACGTTACATACTATTAGACGAGGGGTAGAAATCTCAAAGTGGGAAGACAAGAACAAGACAATTGCACCGACCTCGATATCTAGTACTTTAGTACTAAACTGCTATGCGTCGAGTAAGGTTGCGTCTTACCAGCACTTACCAGTAAGTAAATTGCATTTTAAAAAGTGCCAAAATGCCCTCCTGTGTGATGAGAAAATATTTCAATTACACGGCCAATAATAGTAAAGGCGAATGAATAACATTTCATTTGAAGTACACGCAAATTACTTAATATTATCGATTATTATAAATATTACAATTCATTTTCAAGTTTCCCGCTCGCGGTTTTACACGTCATTAGAGAAAATTCAAGTCCTACTAAAGTAAAGGGTCTGGACGCGCAACAGCCAAATTTCTGTTGCTAAGTAAACTTCACTGTTTTAAAGTAGACTAATCAGCCTAAACACTCTGTTTATTTGTTTGCTTGCGGTAAAACAACACATAAATCAGTAGTTTTAACTAGTATTGATGACAATCGCCTATTGTATTTATTGAATAGCTCGATATATCAAACTCCGACAGGCAGCCGGATCTTTTATTCTAGTGAGCCTCAAGAAAAGGAGACAGCGAACGTTCCATCAAAAAGTGACAAGCAATACGCCGCCCGCTCATATATCCATGTCATTCATACGCACATATTCTTTGATTGTCTATCTTTATCACGCAGGAATAAACTTTTGAATTAAGAAATTATACTGAAAATCGCTGAAAACAAAAGAGTGTTCCTTACTTTCCACATTATATTGTGAGTATATGAGACTACGGCGAGTCTATTTATTTATATAACGTCATTGGTGTGCAATAGTTATTATTCGACGTGCTTTTGACCGGTTGTTTTAAATCCTAGGAAAATGACCAAAAAACTGTATTCATTTTCATGGCTCCACGACTTTTCATCTCTCGACAAAATATTGTAGGGACAAAACATCCCCTAACAAAATATCTACTAAAACCTAACCTAACAAAAAAATGGGACAAAAACAATACAGATAGCCTGTAAAGACAATAAATTATTGTTAAAAAATAGTAAAACGGGACAAAAATTATACAGACATCCTGTAGAGACAATAAATTATTGTTTAAAAATAGTAAACTGGAACAAAAATAATAATACGGGCGTCTATTCTGTAAATGCAATAGGTAAATTATTGTTCAAAAATAGTAAAAAGTAAAATAAGGTTAGGTTAGGTTAGGTTTTAGTCGATATTTTGTTTGGAGGATGTTTTGTCCGTAGGATATTTGGTCGGGAATATTTTTTCGCGGGATGAAAACGCATTTTTATAGCGCTTAGATCTAAATATCATTAAATGATTGGGTGGGTTAAAACATTTACTAATCTCTTAGGTATCAAGGATTTTTAACTACCAACCAACAGATTCCTTCATTGATAGAGGTGTGTACCTAAAATTAACTAATTGGTGTACTTTTATTAACAGTCAATTACAATTCGTGAACATGTAATGCTTGTTTAAAAATTTCTCTTCATCTCCAGACACTCTCTTCTTTTTTTATAATTAGTATTCATACATTAGTTAGATAAGATTTAAGAGCCGTTCTCATCTCAGGGGAAATTACCTGCTGATGTTCCATGGATTTAAGTAATAGGTAATTGGTACTATAAACTATAACTATTTAACAATTGAATTTATTTTAGTATGTTTAT
Organism: Limnephilus marmoratus; assembly: GCA_917880885.1. Classification (NCBI taxonomy): domain Eukaryota; kingdom Metazoa; phylum Arthropoda; class Insecta; order Trichoptera; family Limnephilidae; genus Limnephilus; species Limnephilus marmoratus. The sequence goes on along the minus strand of OU862918.1, from coordinate 35,836,006 downwards.
TCAGTTTTTTAATTTTACAATATTTATCATACAAATCTTACAAAACTGATTAATCAAATGAACTGAAAAATTACGTCTATAAACTGCAAAATGTCATTTATTAAAATTCTTTTTCAATAATCTTATATTTAGGTGAATAGCCACAAACCTCATTTTGATGTTTTTATCGTTAATACAATTATCCTAATTATAGCACTTAATAAATTTGTGAGTATAAAATGGTGTAGAATCTTCCATGACGTAGATTTTGTAACTGATAAAATAAGTGTTCCGAGTCAAAAGGTATTTTGATTTATAATATACCTTATCACTTATTGCATCATGTGTCTCAATAAACAAATAAATAAATGTAGTATGGGGATCTTGACAGCTAAGAATCTAGCAATAGCAGCTTCTAATTCTCCTTTGTATGGGCTTGCAGATATTGCAGCGGCTTTCTATGCAGTTCGCTTATTCTTTTATCGTTAACTTTTCAGTGACATACGGTAAATCGTACCGGTACCTATTACTTATCAAACCATTAGTGATACGATTTAGAATAGAAAAATGAATCCAAAATAAAACCATAAATTTAAGTTTAAAAATATCTTCTTAATAGTATATAAACTAAACAAATGTCTAATTAACGGGTTATTTGAGAAAAAATAATGACTCACCTTTACCACAAAGTCACCCTACGCAGAATCCGAAAAAATTAGATGAAGATAATAAAAAATTAAATTTTACGACCACAAGCGTGCGCACAATCCTATATTAAATCAAATATGGAATACCTATATCAGCAATTAAATTTACTACAGGTCGTAGAGTGTTGCCAGGCTAAGAAATTATTGAAGAGTAGTATCGAAAATATTGAGGCGGTACGATTTATCAAATTGTACCTACGATATATCAAACTTTCTCCTAAAGAAAATAAAAGCAATCAGCTAAATTACCCGTAGGTGCCTATGCATCTATTTATTGTTATCCAGTTTAAGATGAAGCCATGTTGAATAATGCAAAATCATACAAAATCGTATGTTTTGTTTTGAAAATTGGATCGCTTAGAAGTTGCATTATAGATACCTACTTCTATTAAATACTGCGTGAAGAACATATCTTGGCCCTTAAAAATATCGGTCAGTTTTTTTAGGTAGGTATAAGTCTGTTAATAAGTCGATAAAAAATAAAATATAAAGTCTGTAAAAAAAACTTTTAAGAGGGCATTACCAGAGAAAACCGGAAATACTTCATTTTCAAAAAAGTTTTTAGACGTATTGACTCTTTTCCACAAAAAATTATAAATGGATTTCGAAAGATTGTTCTTTTATCTAGCATTCGTATGTAATAAATTTTGAGAAATTTTTTTAATTTTTAGTATAATAAGGTTATTCCATAGGTCGTTGGCAGATTTGTTCAATTTTCAAAAAAGTTTTTGTATTAAACCACACCCATTTCAAATAATAAAATCATGCAGTAAAATAAACCAATACATTATCTAGCAAACGTCTGTTTTAGAATTTTAATTTTAGTTTCAATAAAATCATTAAAAAATATGTACGTACATGTGTTTCTTGGCGAAAATTGGTCCGTTTGTGTATTTATTTGCGCACTTACAAACTAATATATTTGAGATTTTTTTAACATTCTTATTAAATTTAGACATTATTGAAAAATGATAAATACTTATAATCAAAAAATAATTACAAAAAGTACATTATTTTAATAGTTTTATCATCACGCCTTTCAGCATTTTTGGATGAAGGTATAAATTAAAGCTAATTTGAATTGAAATAAATTCGATTTTGAGTTATAATTTAAAAAAGCTGGTACGGAGAATAATTAATCTTTCTCATTGTAACCGCCCTGCACGATCGTAAGAACAACTTTCAACGAAATGTGGATTTTCGTCCGCTGGCTGGTTAAACGCTCTTAAGTCCAAACTCTCCTTTTTATAAACACTTTTTCGGATATGGTTTTATGGTTTAATGTAGCAAATTAAATTTATTTTATAATAATCGCAAAAAAAATTGAAATTTACGCCCGAAGTTCATAAAATAAAATAAAATATGCATTTTCGCGTTGTTATTTTACAATACGGCCGGCAGTGGAGGAATTTGGATTTTCAAAGTGAACTCTATGCCGTCCACCGAAGGGCTACATAACTAGTCACGCCCGTTTTTTTTATCAGTTCGCCCCCGAACGGAGCGGGAAACGGACGTTAGGGTCCGCGTCGCTTTGTTCCGTGAAATCAATTTTAAAATTCTGTTTTATTATCTACAATAAACAATGCGTAAAAAATGAGTTAATGTTTTTTACAGGCCTTTACGAAATCAACTTGTAAAAAAAAATCTCAAATACATTTCCAACCTTTCCAAAAGCTTTTTCTCAAGTATTTTTCAACTCCTCCCATAAAAGGGCGTGAATTCCGATTTCAATTTTTTCCTGGACCATTGGATCGCCTTAATTTGTAGAAGTCCTGAGAAGTTTAAAGTTTTTTTATAATTAATAGTTTTTTTTAAATGAAAAATAAAGTTTTATTTACCTATAAATAGTTTGTTCATGCTTTCGGAAAGCCCACAAAACGGCTATCAAACGTTTTGATAATTAACAAGCAAAACTTGATTATAAATAGAGCGTTACTTACGTAATCAATTTTTTTAATCAATATATCTACATAGGTAATATACATAATAGGTATGTAGGATTATAATACCTATGCAGGTAGGTATGTATCAATCAAATATACCTATAGTCTGTCAAAAAAGAGTAGAAAATATAAAAACTTGAACTACTAAATTTGTAGACTGGCAACACCAATTTAACTGACAAATATTTTTTTGAAGTGCAATGACACTGAATGCATAGAACACAGTAAACCACATTTTAAAAAACATTTTTTCTTCATGACATAAATTTTATTAAAAGGTGATTTATAAAGCGATTTGCTTTAATTTAATTTAACATAAATTTGAAATTAAACAATAGAGAGAAAGGAAGAATCACTAATGGTGAGTTTAGTAACACTACTGTTAGATCTGAATGGGTTAAATATATTCAGATCTAACATTAGAGACATGATCTAAATCCCAGGCAACGCTAGGTACTTTATCTAGTATTAATAAATGTGAGCAATTTCTAAACTGTGCTTTATATTTTATTACATTATAGTTATTCTTCATTATGTTAACACAAAATTGCAAAGGTATAGGTAATAATAATATACCTATACGCAATTCTAATTTTGAGATCGGCGGGTATCTATACTGCAATGAAAAAATATTTTTTCCACTATTATGCCTTTTTAATTTTTTTTTTAAATGTAGGTTACACGGCTTTACTTTAACACCATGAGTTATGTGTTTAGTATTGCCATTTGAACAACAGTGGCGCCCTCATATATTTTCTACTCTTATTTGACAAACTGTATGTACCTATAAATTAATCTTTAGTTAGATATTTATTTTTTTTTTAATTTATTTATTAATTTTCAACGCCCTGATGGGCTTTTACATGACAAGTTTATAATACAGAGACGGTTTATAGTTTATAGTTATACAGGCAACAGCTAGAACCTACCAGATCATCTACTCGTATTTATCTATTGCCTTAGGTACATCCATTATAATATAGCAATAGATCCTTGCCGACATTCCTACACACCAATTTGTTATCGAAACGCAGTTATTTATCATGAAAACGCCACACAAGAGTTGCACTTCACGAAGCCAACCGAGGTCAATTGCATCCTCGGCTAAAGAGAAAAAATAATAATAAAAAAAAAAAAAACAAAAAAAAGTCTTGAAAGAAATATCGCGAAAATCATGCAAAAGTACCCATACGGTAGGTACCTACCTACTACAGGCTGCTAAGTGGGCATATTTAAGTATGCCTACCTCTATAGATATGAATACTTTGAATTCAAAATATTTTCTTTTTGCTAAAATATTATTTTATTTCTGGAAATGTGATATCCTTTTTCCTGTACATTCTTATCTATTATCTTACATTATATTTTCACTTCAAAAGCACCGCAAAACCTCATTCAATTTGAATAAAACCATAAATCCGAAAAAACTTTTGCTTTATTTTTCCAAGTTTTCCGAACCCAAATAATAATAAGAGACAACACTATCATAAACAAAGATGGCGCATAAAGTGGGCGTGTCGAACAAAATATACAGCCTATCTCTTCGCACTCGCTAATCCGCGTATCTCTTTTTCATTTAAAATTCTCACCATCATACGCTATGATGAAATAAACATGCTCATCTCTTTCTGTCACATGGTTGCGTGGGTTCCAATTTATACGCCGTCTCCCACAACCCTTTTCAGCATTATTTATTTGGACTCCTAGATGAGAAGGGGTGGTGTGAATATCTTTGTCTCCTTTTAACATATGGGAATGGTTGGAGACTTTATATCGACGTCTCGCTCTAAGGCTTGTGGCTGACTTGATTTCCCTGTGTTGTGATATCTCTAAATAACAGTGGACTGCTCTTGGAATCGCAAGTTATTTCGTGATCGGGAATAGCTATAAAATCGATGGTCTCTTTAATTGTTTTCGAATTCAGAAAACTTTGAAAATCTTTTTTTTAATAGAAGGAAAAGTTACTACATATATAAAATTATTCTACTCAACCCCGCGTGTAGGTTTTACCTGTTATCATTAAAGTTATTCCCGACCATAATTAAATTAAATTTGTGTAGATATAAAATCTTCAATTTTTGTAATGGAATAACTTATTGAGTAAAACCTCAATTTGAAACGAATGTTTATTTTTAGGGGGAATGTTTATTTTTTATACTTGAAAATCCTAATGAGTAAAACCTCAAATGGTAATGTTTATACTTTAAAGACAATGGGCCGTATTCATAAAAAAGGTTATGCTTATACTTGCAGAATATAAAGAAAATCCTTCAGCTCGCATTCATAATATTCCTAGAGTAAAACCTCATACTTATAGAGTATGAGCATATCCTCCACAAAAAGTCTTAGGTTATTCATAAACGTTACCTTTTACTCTAAATAAAAAGGATATCTTTCAAAAATTTCGAGTGTGGTCAGTAGCAGACTCAGTCGTTTAAGTGATAAGTTATAGCGATGGCAGATGTTGTGGAACTGAGAGAGATTAAACACTACAAACAGCGTTTATCAACACCGGTTATTATTGATTATAAAGAATTATAACGGTTAGAATAGGAAAATGTGCAATGGCTTGCCAACAGATTTTTGAGAATAAATAATGCTGAAACTCGAGGAGGTGCGTTATCATTCGTCCTAAAAATGCAGATATGTTTAGGCTATCTCAGTGACCCTGGGTATCAATAGGGCATTGGATTGGTCAAGAACTGGGTGTAAGTCAAGCTACAGTATCTCGTCCAATATGCCAACAACCTTTTACTTATTCTTGGAGCATATTCTTGCAAATACAAGCAATAATCATTATGAATACGAAAAAAAGGAAATGCTTGTACTCCTACCTTTTTTCTTCAACTTCAAACCTTATACTTCTACCTTATACTTATAAGGATATCCTTTAGCTTTATGAATACGGCCCAATATTAGGTAGGTACAAATTGAAGTTTTACTGATTAGGATTTTCAAGTATAAAAAATAAACATTCGTCCCAGATGAAAGTCTGATCTGGCGTATTAAAATATAAAAAAAAAATTGATACTTACAATCGTAGGTACAAAAAGATTGCAGCCAAAAATATATAGAAAGATACCTACATTAAGAAAATTATGATTTTGATAGTTCCAAGTCGAAGTTAAAACTTACGGAATTTATTATGTTAGATGTGGTCCAAATAGCTCAGTGGTCAGAGCAAAGAGCAATGCTCCGGCAAGGCTGCGGTCTTGGGTTCAATTCCCAGGTTCGACCGAATTTTTAACTGTCTTTTCTGTTGGCACATTTTTTGTTTGAGAAAGGTTATTATTTTCTTCAATATCTATATATTTTTTAATGTCTATATATTAAGTAATATATTTTGGGATGCCAAGGGCGCGAAAGTGCTGTGCTAGTTGAAGGAATTGAGAACAAGTTTCCCACACTTCGGGTGAATTGATCAGTTTTCTATATAATCGGAATTCTTATTTCCGAATGCCGACTTTACTTATTCACTATTTCTTCCTTTTTATAAAAGATGTTAACATGAAAATTATAATTTTTCAAAACACCTAAGTGAAATTTTGATGATTCAGAATCATCTTTAGTTAATAAATCCAAGCATGGGTTCCGAAAACTGTTTTTGATTCGATTCGAAGCCTTAGAAACAAAGCTATCGTGGAACGAATCCCGACCCCAACCTTGCAAATCACCCATGAAAATGATAATTTTTCAAAATTAGTGACATTTCGAATCCCGATCCGACCCCAGCCCTCGCAAATCGTCAATGAAAAGGACAATTTCTCAAAATTAGTTAATGATTTGATTAGAAGCGTTTTCAGATGACAAAACCACGTAGAGATCTGAAGACGGTTTTTGATTCCGAACCTTAGAACCAAAGATATCATGGATTTTTGATGAAAACACTACCCGTTTTTTTATGTGATAAACGTGATAAAATGCACTAGTTTATTTCAATTTTCTTAGTTGTCGTAAAATATTCTAATATGTTGTGCAATCTTCAATAAGAATCTAACAGGAATTTAAATATAAAACAACATTTTTTCTGTCTCCCTGCCAATATGAATAATTTACGATTAATATTTTTTAGGTTAATACCGCACAATAGTCCCAATTGCTCCCAACGTCTGAAGCCAGTGAGACAAGCCGGGGAGGGGGAAGAAATTAATTTATTCAGTAATTACCTTTTTATTACTTCCATTTAGTAGCTTTTTCACATGTATATTAGGTATAAATTATACACAACTGAACTACCTCAGTAACCACCTTTTGTCTTTAACTGAACTGCCTCAGTAACAAACCTTTGTCTTTGTTTAGTGATAAATTGAAGATGTCCACTAACTCCGGATAGCTCTAAATATGGCAGTTAGGTACTCTCAGAATTTCTGCACTGACATAAATCCAGACTTCTGGTAGGTACGTATTACGTAGTGGAATCCTAAATGAGGAAGAGGAACATGGAGGAACGTTTCAATTTCGAATGGTAGTCTTACACCTCGGCGATGCTGAAAGTAGCGTCCACTTCACGACTTCCGATTACAAGTCGATAGCTCAACCCCTTGACTAAATTTAATTACAACATTTTTTCGGCCTACTTGCCTATGTGCCTGAATAATAATAATAGGTATCAATTAGATAATTTGTAAAACGTCGATTTTGTGAGAAATCACCTTAAGGGCGGTACAATCTACCTATATGAATATTTGATTTCCTACCTATCTAAGTAGGTATATGTGTAATATGTAGGTAGAATCTACCGACATAATAATTTATGTGATAAATAAAAATAAAAAACTCAGTAAAGAATCAGGCCAAACTCGAACGCAACCGAATTATATAAATAAAACTTACTAGAGTTCCGTCGCATGAAGGTCCTATTTTTTCATGAGTACATTTTTTTGTGATTCCATTTGTTTTATTCAACTCCTTACTTTAATAATAGTAGGGTACATAGCTATGCCATTTTCTTCGTTGACTTCATGGAGAGATCGTGATCGTAAGGAAATTGTCTAAAATCTAAAATTTACCTCTCGGAATTATTAGCCATGCCTGTGAAAAATTGAGATCTTCCATCTGCCTCGGCGAAAAGTTTCCCCAACCCCTCATCCCCTAGTCCCCCCCCCCTCCCCTTCCCGCCTCGTCCGGCCCCTCCCCGCGCTAAACAAAAACACCGTGTATACCAACACCGCGCCAACACAAGGCCGACCTGCTATTGGCCCGCGCGCCTTCCCGTCCGGCCCACCAAAGCTTTTCAAATATTTCTCAGCAAATAAGTGCTCGGCTTATACCAAGAATCCGAACGAAGCCCCCATCAAGTACAGAGTTAAAGTCTATGTCAGTTTTCAACTCGCGAGATCCTACTTTGTGGGGCGCGCGAAGCTGGGGAGGGGGTAGAGAGGGTTCTACAATGTCGAAGATGATTTATGGCTCATTCAGTTGGCAATCTGCGAAGGGTTGCCACGTGCGTGCTGTTAACGTTTGACGTTTAGCCAAAACATGCAATTATTTGATACAATGCCTTGTGTGTGATTTGTTTGATTCAGTGAAAAACATTGCGCAAATTTTGCAGCCAGTTTTTATCAGTGTTCAAAGACAATCAGTAAATAAACAATTTATTATTGAGTTCCAAGTAAATTTGTGACTTTTTAATAATAACGTAATGTGTAGCAACGGAGATAGCCCGCCGGGCCCTGGAACTACTGTCATGCCATACCCATTGGCTTCACTTGTAAAGCCAACTCCTGGGGGACCACCGGGTCAGGGACAAAATCCTTCACCTCTTTCAACGGGACTCCTTCCGTTGGATCAGTACAGACTCCAGCTCTACAACTATGCCATGGCAGAGAGACTCAGGTTTTCTCAGCTTCATCACTACCCTGGACCAGTGCCTCTCTGCCCAGCTTATCCAGGGCCATACGGACCGCGCTTGGCACTTTCCATGTCATTGTTTCACCACCGAGTTCTGCAGCCCGAAGAACCCAAACCTCAACACAGCTATATAGGCCTCATTGCGATGGCCATCCTCAGTTCGCCAGAAACTAAGTTAGTTCTATCCGATATCTACCAGCATATCTTGGATAACTACCCTTACTTTAGGTCCCGTGGACCAGGCTGGAGAAATAGCATCAGGCACAATCTGTCGTTGAACGATTGCTTCATAAAAGCAGGCAGAAGTGCAAATGGGAAAGGACACTACTGGGCAATCCATCCGGCGAACGTGGACGATTTTAGGAAAGGCGACTTCCGGAGGAGAAAAGCTCAAAGAAAGGTCAGAAAACACATGGGGCTAGCTGTAGATGATGAGGGAAATGACTCTCCCAGCCCTCCACCACTATCAGTGTCCCCACCCCCAGGTCTGCCTGCTCTTCAACACTTCTGGCCTCCTACCCCGACGGCGGTGTTTGCTCCTCTTCCAGGAATCGCCAGAAAGCGGCAGTTTGACGTCGCATCTCTGCTAGCACCAGACGAGATATCCATGAGACACGAAGAAAAGATCCACAAAAAACAGTTGACATACCCAAAGTCATACTTCAATAGCAGCGGAGATGAAGACAACGCGGAAGAGGACATCGACGTTGTGGCTAGTGACCAAGAAGAAAAAGACGCGTCGCACGAGAACTCGGACAAAGACGTTGTGCCCGCGAGGTTCTCGTCGGAACCTCAAGGAAACGCTCCGCAGGGGTTGCAGTACCCCCTGCTCAGCCACTGGGGTGTGTTCCCGGGTCTGGCTATAGACCAGGCACTGATGGGGCGGTACTACGAGCAGTTGGCTGCCTCCCAACCGAGGAGACCTCAACCTCTTTCTAGTCCCAATATACATGGTAATGATCTCACCAATAACTCCGATTTATAGAAAAATTTGTTTGCCTTCGAACTGTTTAATTGATTATTATTTATTGCTTTTATTTATATGTGAATATTGTTGACCGAGAGTTTAACCTTACGCTTATTTTCAATTTTCAACCTAAAGCACAACATTGTTATAATTTATAAGTTTATTGAATTACTACTAAAAAGATACTCTAACGTGTAGTGAATGCTTTTAAAAACGTGTTCAAACCCTCATTATCGACATTTTCCATAAAATTCTTTTCTATCGTCAAACCGGTTCTGTGCCAACTCAGAATGAAACCAACTCAGAACCATCTCAGAAAGGTCATTAAAAGCTATGAAAAAATTATTTTTAAAAACCCGGTAAACCTAACTTAACCTATTTAACCAATTTTTTTATCATCACGCTTAATGACCTTTCTGAGGTGGTTCTGAGTTGGTTTCATTCTGAGTTGGCCGGTCACCCATCAAACCGTTATATAATACGTAAATCAAACCGTAATATCAATACCAACCTAACTAACCTATGCCTATTTATTTGTAAAGCTTTTTCTGTGATTTTCGTGGTTTTAAATAAAGTGTTTTATTTAACGTCATTAATGTATACATAATTAAATTAGTAGGTTTGTATCAAAAAGTTGTTGATTCGATAATTTTAATAACCGTTTAATGTTGATAGTTTGTGAATGAATGTATAAAAATCATGTGATAAAGTAAGCAGGTAGATTATTATAAGAAAATAAATATAAAATAACATAATAAAGCTTGTAAAAATGTTGTAAATAACTGAAATTCAGGTTAGAGGTTACAAGAAATATCTCATTTAGAATGGGAACGACGTACTTAATTGTGTATTAAATTCAAGGATATCAAACGAGGACCATTAAAATGTGTTATTGTTATTTTAACAATAAGGTAATTTAAAAAAAAAACTGTTCATAAATATGTAATAGCAGAGTAATAAATTAAGCTACAGGTAGTTAGTACACCTAAAGATAGATACCTATAATAATTTCATTCATGGCTTGATACCTATTAAAAAATATTGTATTTGACAACGTCGTAAAAACCACTAGTTTTACTACCCGACGTCGATCGAGTCACAAAACACATTTTTAAAAAAAATTAGGCACGGCATCTTGTTTTACTTTTAAGTCATTTCTAACGGCCGTTGTTGTCAACTTTTCGATCGATCAATCTGAGTTTCCGATCAGCTAAGTGTTTTGTAACGCTCGATTTGTCTGTTGGTTGGAGAGTTGCGTTGGGAAGAGCGTAGGTATTTGTATGCATTTGAGAAGTGTTGAGCCAAAATTTCGGCTCAACACCAATTGGTTTGGAACAAACGGCTGTTAGAAATGATATTGCAGTTGAAAATTGATTTTTTTTAATACCGCTAAGTTCAATTCCTCGGCTAGCCAAGTCCTCCATCCTCATGGAATATTTACCACTTTCTGTGATGGTAGCAAGAGGTTTTCAAATATTATCAGGTTATTCGAATTTCTTTATAGAAAATATCCAGTGATCACCATCATCTTGAATCACGCTTATTTTTTGTGTTATTATGCCGTGTTGCGTTTTCACCGTCTTTAGCCAGCATATTATGCCTTGATGATGGACACTGTAACGCTGTCCGTAAAGGTGGTTAAGGAAAGAGAAAGTGTAACATGGCATTATAAGCAAAAAAATTAATAAAGATAGTGCCTGATCGTAACCCCTTTATCTGTTACGATTTACGATCAATTATTACAATTTTCAAGATTCCTATTAATTGAAGCTTTGACCAAATCTCTTAAATAGTACCTACCCGCTTACTTCTCTGGAGGATTTTCGGCCAACTTTAAATTTCAATCCAAATTTAATTCTGATAAATAAATTTATGTGGGTTCCTACACAATCTTTTTTTTTTAAATAGGTATAGGTACCTGAACAGTTTTCCATGAGCATCTAGTTATCTAGTAGGTAGGTACTTCATTATTTGAGCTTTACATTAGCACCTAATTTATGAAATTACTCTTGTTTTCCCTTGTAAATAAACCCATGTTGTAAAATTGTTTAACCATTCCTGTTTGTAAATAAATACCATTTAAAAGATATCCAATATGTACCTTAATCATTAAATAATCGTTATGAATAATAAACTAATACAAAGAAAATGCTTGTGTTTTGGTTGTACAAATTTTATTTAAATCTTTCTGCATCCTTCAAATATTTTTTCCAGGAATATTTCGGTTCTTGGCGTTGAAAAGATTTTCCTAAAAGGGTATAATTTTTCAGCTTTGAAGACTGAAAAGCTCTAGTTTTGTTGAAGTGAAATATCGGGGAAAGAGTTATAGCGGAGTTAGGTAATTTCTGTGCCTGTAATTTGGGAGGCGGGTATGGGTACCGCCACCCCGGGAACCATTTATTGGATAACCAACACCTCTTATGACTTAGCAGGGGTGCCCGGGTTCACGGGTTGAGAGATGCCGGATCGGGAGAGAATGGTTGAGAGAGTCCTTTTGACTACCTACTCCAGCCGTACTCTCTCGGAATATCGCCTTGAACCGCAGTAGGATGGATGGATTCATACGTCCGTCACTCCTGGACACACTGACCCCCAGATTCCTACCCACCATACCTTTTCCTTCCCAGAAATTATTTTCCTTCCTTTCCTCAAAAGACCCTCCACACAGAATCTCCAAAGATGATACAGGCCGTGAGGGGAATTATTTTCCTCAGGGCCTCCTGTGTGGAGTGAACGTAAAAATAAACGCAACAGACACTGAAGAATTAAGTATGTAGGTACTGAAGTTACTTAGAAGATAGGAAATGGATTTAAATAATGTATCTAGGTACCATTATAAATACATGTACCTACCTATGTAGTTACCAAGTACCTAACTAACATCAATTTAAACAATAACGTAGGTACATATATTATTTTTATTTTTGTTTAAACCTTTTTTTTCATCTTTCTCCTGCCAAATCTATAGCATATTAAATTATATACATATATTTATTATTTCCAACTTAATCCTTAAAAACAAAACAACCAAAAAATACTTATTTTTAAATCAGATCTTAAAACTATGGTCACCCTAAAAGTCTACATTAATGTACTACCTAGCGCCATCAGTTTAGTACGTACCAGTAGGTACCCAAAATCTCAATCTGTAAGAAATACAACAATATTGTTCTTTAAATATCTGTATAATTTTGTGTTATTTTATTAACTTGTGTAATTATTGTTAACCTCAACACAGGCTTGTCCAGTGAGGTAACAAATTGTACCTATTGTAAACATTTTACCTGCAGTGTAAAGAAACAATAAGAAAATAAATAAAATAAATAAATATAGTGAGAAACAAGTAAAGTGTTCAATCTTTAACAAAAATTCTGGAATGTTGTTATTCCTATACTAGTAGCTCTGTGAAAATTAATTTTCTCTTTGTTGGAACTCCATCACTAGATATTATTTGACGTAGTAGGTAGGTATTTATGTTTTAACTGAAATAGATTGCATAATCTGAAATCTTTTCACATTTCATAATATTATTTTTATGCATTTGTACAATTTGGGAGGAGGTACGGGTACCTCCCCAGGAACCATTTATTGGATAAACAACACCTTTGCCATAGGCCACCCCAAATGGTTCGCTAAGTTTGCAGATTTAGCAGGGGTGCCCGGGTTCATTAGGGGAGGTTTGTTCCGGTCTTGTTCAGCTGCTTGGAGGGCTGGATCGGGAGAGGCCGGTTTAGGGAGACATTTTAACCTCTCCCGCTGGTCTCTTTCGACCCATAGTCATGAACCGCAGCAAAAGGGATGGATTCATACGACCGTTACTCCTGGATACACTAACCCCTTGATTATAACCCACCCCTTCCATCCCAGAACTTCCTCTCCTTTCTTTAATTAAAACGACCCTCTACGCAGCATCCCCGAACATGACACAGGCCTTGAGAGAAATAATTTTTTTCAAGTTCTACATATGTCATCTTTGGGGATGTTGATTCAGGGCTTATGTGGGGTTAATGTTAATGTGTCCCGTTTAGTTGAGTGTTGAGTAGGTACGTAATTACGTAAACTGGTCCCAGCGAGAGCTCGTACGGCTGGCATCGACGTTCTTCCTCTTCTTTTTCACGCGTCTTGTTTGAAAACTAAAAAGACAGATGATACTAAAACTATGAAGTCATGTACGATCTTTCCAAAAAGGGAATCGAAATGAAAATATTTGTGGGAAACATGAGTAGGAGGTAGGTAGGTACGTACCCACTAATAGATCAAAAGAGACCCTACCGAAGTATCGAAAAAAGTATAATTAATTCATATATATCTATGTAGACAGATAGATTCCTACTCGCAGGTACCTACGTGGAGAAAATCGGATCTGCCCTGATGATGCACTGTAACGCTGTCCGAAACGTTGGCTAAAGAAGAAGGTAGAGCAACACGACATCCTACCACAAAAACAAATCACTAAAATAAACCTACCTATGTTTAGATTGAACTTTAAAAATTTTTTTGTGTTATATAAAAAATATGTGTTATATAGGTATACATACCTATAAATTTTACAAAATATTATATTAAAGGTCGTTTTTGGTCGTGTATACCTAACTTACAGAAAAGAGGAGCTCTTGTGCCTGCAGATAAGGGAGCCACCATTCTTACTTACTTTGTAAGTTATAATATGTTTTGTATAAAATATTTACTTTTTACTGTAAGTTTTTGATTTTGATTGATGATACAGCGTACTTCAGAAGGGAGGTTATTATAGTTTTTTATGGCTTGGAAAATTAATGATTTTGCATTTGAGTTGTGTTAAAATTAGGAGCAATAAATTGGTTTGCATTTCTCATTAGTCATTAGTTTGTAAAATTCTTGATATTTTTTGTTATTTTTTTCTTTATACATTTTTATAATGGAAACTAAATTTGGAACTGGAAACAATTTAAAAAGTGATTCGGTTGAGAAGGTAGATTTTTTTATTATTACGTTAATGGTAATTCTTTGCGAAATTTTTACTGAGTTTAGATTGTTTTTATAAGATCCTCCCCAACCTATAATTCCGTAGATAAGTAAAGAATGAACAAGGGCGTAGTACACACTTTTTAATATTTATTTATTTATTTATTTATTCTTAGTACATTTATGTTACAAAGGTATAATATATTGTCCTCCACACTAGGAGTTCACCTGTGTTGTGGAGGACATTTTTCAGAAGTAAATTATAAATTGTGAATAGTAAAACAAAAGAGTGTTAGGTAATAGCTACTATAAAGAAGGAGAAGGAAATAATTTTTACATTTAAAATATTTCTTAACCTAACAAATATACCTATATATATACATTTCCTTATTCTCTGTACTAGTTATAAAATGTAACTTTTCCACTTCAGGTTTTGATCAATGATCACACCGAGATATTTCCTTTTGGAAGAAGAGTTAAGTGGCTAAGACTCTTGACTCACATTCCGGAGGTCGCGGGTTCGAACCCGGCATGCGCAAATAAATTTTATTTGATTAATTTGTGTTATTTCACAATTAATTCATTTAAAATAATATATAGTATATTTGCGGCATGTTCCAGAGTGGAAGATACTATTAGTATCGCCCTGGTGTAAGACCACCATTCAGAATTGAAACGTTACTTGAAAATGGCTTTAGCCGTGTTTAGTGACCAGATCTGAATAGCCAGGTACTTTCCAACCTTCCTCTTCCCCACCTCCTTCCCCTCCCCACTACCTTCAGCCTCATAACATACCCCAATTGGGGATGCCATAGTCTCACTGGCTCCAGACGGGAGCAGTTGAGATTCTTGTGCGGTATTCACTGTAAAAAAAAAAAAAGTTAATTACGGTATAAATATAAGTTGAAACTTTTCTTATACATAGATGGGTACCTACTTAACTATATACATTCTAAGTTGGTACCTACTTATCGATTAATTACGAGAGTTGCTAGGTACCCTCTGACCTTAAAATTTGTTTAAAAAAAGATACGGTATCATACTAAAAGTCAATTAACCTATGACCTAATCAGTCATAGAGCTTATCGTGATCAAGTTATTGCAATCTGAACCTGCCAATATCGACTAATGATTTACTCTTCATATGAATTCGATTGACTCAAGCCATTTAGGGGATCGTAAATAGAAACTAAAGTACTTAACTACGTGCCTTACCTCCAAATCAAAGACCTACCTGCGTATTTATCCAATACAGAAACGATATGTGTTGATGGGTAGTTACTTAATTATGAAAGTGATATTATGTAGAAAAAAAACTAAACATGATATTGAGTCGTGTGCTATTTGGTATTTTAGATTAACATTCAATAACAGTAATGATGTTGTGAAAAATTCTGTTATACTAATGTAACGGAATTTAGCTAAGTGTGTAGGTAGATAGGTACTACTTTCTATTGATCTTTTCCGTCGTATGTAAAAAAGGTAGGTAAGGTAAGATACCTACGTTTAGTGTTAAATTGTTTGACGAATTTGAACATTTTTGTACTCATTAATATCTACTGTGATGATGTCCAATAAGTGAGGTAGTTTGTTTTTAGCTCCGCACAGGAGGCCCTGAGAAAAATAATTCCCCTCAGAGCCTATGTCACATTTGAGGATGCTGTGTGGAGGGTATTTTTAGGAAACGAAGGAGAGAAAGTTCTGGGAAGGAAAAGGAATGTGGGGTGGGTAGGCATCTGGCAGATGGGTGGTAGATGATGGGTCCAGGAGTGACGGACGTATGAATCCATCCCTCCCGCTGCGGTGCAAGCGATGTTCCGAGAGAGTTCTGCTGGAGAGGTCAAAAGCTCAACCTGTCTCTTCTAATCCGGCTTGCGCAGTCGGTGTGCAGAAACACCCGCTTCTAAGACCCGAATAAACCCCATCCCTTGAACCCGGGCATTCGTGTTAAGTCACCCAACTAGCAAACCTCTATGGAAAAGGTGTTGGTAATCCAATAAATGGTTCCCGGGGCAGCGGTACCTACGTCATCTTAGATGCTGTGCTGAGGGTCTTATTGAGGAGAGAAAGGAATGAACATTGGTTTTGAAGAGACCCATGTTGTAGGAAGGAGGAAACACAGACGCCGGCAAATCGTTCCACAGCCGAGCTGTTGAACTCAAGAACGAGTCCAAGAAGCGACCCGATCTCATGTGACCCGTTCTGACGTGGGGCGCGCGTTTGGCGTGTTTCCCGACTACGCACCGGTGCCGAAGGGATCAATGACGCTAGTTCCTCGGAGCATCTTCCATTGAAATACCGGTAGAACAAGGAGAGCATTCCAACCCGACGCCTGTGCCCGAACCGACTTACTTACAAAACAAAATTTCTAGTTGGTATTTAGGTACCTACCTCAATATCTACTTACTTGTATACCTATAGCACGACCCAATAACTAGGTACCTAAAAATATTGCGTAGGAAGGTGGGATGTTAGCCTTTCTACTATGTATTTGACAAATATAAGTAGGTAATCGATAATCACATATTTTGAGAATGAATGATTCAACTGTTTCAAAGTTCTAAAGATTGTTATCTCTACAGTGCATTAGTCAATTTATCTTTCTTATATATTTACTTTGAATCATCATTGTAATGTGTTTAATGAAGGTTATTTATTTTACCACCAAATGACGAGGCTGCTGTTACAGGATCTAATACACTAGAATTATCTAACTGAATCTATTGACTATTAACTATATATAAACTATTTACCTTAGTCTTTACATACAAACATTTTTAAAATGTCAGTTTAAAAATGTATGTGGGGAGAAGTTGATTGCAGTGAAACCTATTTTAATTTTTTTTTTTTCAGAAATAACAGACGACAAAAGATAATCTTTGTTTTGGTTTTTTCTACTAAAAAAGTGTTATATTAAAAACTTACAATAACTAAAAAAATCACAAAAACTTACCTCACCTCAAATAATTAAAATTATCTGTTCAAAAGATGTGAAAATGCGGTTGACTGAAAAAGAGAGAATAAACATTCGAAACATTCTAAATAACCAAAATAACTAGTATTACATATTAGGATTAGGTATAGGCATTCACACTTCAAACAATTTGTAACGATACGATTTTAAATTTTCACGGCCAAAAGTATTTTTGTTATTTGTTTTTGGGGTGTTATGCCGTGGTTCCGTGGTTCCGTGGTTCTTCGGAACCACGACCAAAATACAAGACCTACTGAGGTCTGCAAAGACCAAGTTTCATCTGGAAACAGATGGAGTATATAAACTCAGCTGCTCCGGATGTGATAAGGTCTATGTGGGCCAGACAGAGCGGACGATCTCCAAAAGGATATCAGAACACTTTCGAGCGTGTAAACTTGGCCACCCTGACAAATCGGCAATCGCTGAGCATTTAATTGAAAGCGGCCATTACTTTGGATTTGTTCCTGAAATCCTGGGAAGACCCAAAACTTATAGAGCACGCCTAATTACAGAGGCAATTGAAATTCATAAAAATCCTATTAACATTAATAGAGACGACGGAGCTAAGCTAAGTTCTTGGTATCCGGTAAATGACGGCTACACCAAAGCTAAATGCAGAAAACCATTTTGAGGTATACTGTAATGCCAGCTCGCAGTGGAGTGAAGCTGGCAACACGGTATTGCTTCGGAGTACTTAAGCACATATTTCACCACTAACATTTACACATCTATCCTGATGATGGACAATGTAACGCTGTCCGAAACGTTGGCTAAAGGAGGAGGTAGCGCAACACGGCATAACACCCCAAAAACAAATAACAAAAATTTGTAACGATATTACAAAATGTTTCAATATAATAAAATATACACACGGTACTGCTTGTTTGTAATATTCTTTATTACATACCTACTATGATAAAAAAAATAAGAATGTGTAATTCACACGCGGTAGAAGTGAAACTAGAAAGAAGCTAGATGTCGTTTTTTTTCTTTTGCCTGTTTATTTTAAAGTAGTTTGAAGATTGGATATTGGTTTTACAAAAATGTTTAATTTTTTTGGATCCCATAAGATTCGAACCTCCGTTTGCTGGATGCCTCTCTGGTCACTAGAGATTTGTCAGGCGGTTTACGCCGCTACGTTATCGGAGGCTCGCACGGGGCATGAATTTACCGCATTATATTAGAACCGAGAGCCGGTCAAATAATAAATTTTAGTGACGCACTTCCGTTTCATCCCAATTTCAAATAACAACGGGACTAAATAAGATTCACAAAATAAAAAGATATTTCTATGCGTATATTTAATTTTCGAAGATATACCTAGTATCTAATCTTTCTGCTATTTGTTAAAGAAAAAAACAAAATATATATGTATTAATATTCAATACAACAAAATTTTAATAAATATAATGTGTTAATTGCACGCCTCGGAACGGACTTTGTTTGGGGACACGGAAAAAGTCTAGGGAGAAAATCATTAGGTAACTTAAATCAAAATAAAATAAGCACCCGATGTCGGCTTTGCATTTAGTATGAATGGAGGTTTAAGTTTTATCATTTTTTAACCAAAAGTACATTTAAGTACATGTCGTTACGTTTGCGTATTGGCGATAAAAACTTATCATTTAGGTAACAATTAATGTTACATAGAAGGTGGAAACAAGTAACGATTGGGATGTAATAGAGAAAATATGATAGATTTTATCGAATTGACTAAAACAGTTACCAACTAAATAATGAGTTATTTACTCCTTGCCTACTGGGTGTAGGTACTTAACTAAAAACTTTGTCGACAAATTCAAAATTATATTAAATGGGAATTATAGAGTGAAAAACCTCAGATGAGTGCTAACTAAATATTCGTTTCCTAAGTTGTGAAAACTAGATGTACAGAATTTTAAACACCTGTAGGTAATACCTCTAGCTAGATATTTCATGTTTTGATTCTGGTAAGTACAGTTAAAAACTGGACCTTGGCAACAAAACAAAAAATCCCAACTTCAGCACAATATTCAACTTCCTTCACGACACAATACAATACCACCCAAACACGAGAATAATTCTCCCGGATTACGGATCATTAAGCTTTGTTGCCAACACTCTGTTCCGTTCTTTGGCAAAGTCCAAACAACAAATAATAATAAAAACTATCGAAACAAAAAATAAGTGCTAAGTACTTACCGCTGTTGTGGATATTTTCTTGAATGAAGTAAGTAGGCAAACTGGGTAAGTCCTTACACAAACAGGACGTAGGGATGGCGTTAGGATTAAATTTGACTTAATCCTTTCGTGCTCGTGTCTACCATTAAAATTTTCAAAACGGATGATAACAAACAGTTTTGCACTTTCGATTATCTAGGATTGGTAAAACCAGGACACAGAATGATTTGTCTGTATTTTTTGTTGCATCCGGATGAAATATTTCTGTTGCGATCGAGGGCGTAGCTAAAGCATTCACGGTTACCGGATAAGTCAACAATATGCAACTGCATCCCTCCTTTGAAAAGTCTGTAGAGTGATGGAAAAAAACTTGCCTAAATAAGTTGGATTATGATACATAATGAGCTATTTAAAACTAAAATTCATCCCTTTTAAAGTGGTGTTGAAATGCCACTTTGTTGAGTTGTCATAAGACCAGCATTTGCATGGGGGGTTACGATCCCGAAGGACGCAAGTATAATGGGGGTGGGGTGCAAAATTTATTATGAAAGTTTTTTGGGACCTTTACTAAAGTAAATTATAAAATCAGTTTTTGTTTCATTGAATGTAGAAATGGGGCATGGCAAAAACACACTAGCTTTTGATATAAATAATGTATTAAAAATATATTTAGTTGTATTTAACTGACTAAATAAAGTAAATTTATAATTTGCATGTAAAAATATGTCATTTTTCAATATTATGTAATAGGTAATTAGCTATGAAAATACCAATCAAAATCATCTTCCCGTGTACCTACCTACTCTTGGAAATCTTGAACTATTGTCCATTGGATTCGTTTCCAGCCAAAGCGTCATATTAGATCCATATGAAATTGGCGTCTGCCGTACTGGCAACTTTGATCCCAAATATCTTCTCTTTGGTTAGGAATTCCAAATTCATATTTATACAGCTATTTACTCATCGCCGTGGCACCAGTGCTGCAGAAACGGCTCGAAGGATTAATGATGTGTATGGCGACGGTGTCGCAAAAGAAAACAGAGTGCATTTTTGGTTCCAACGTTTTCGTTCTGGAAATTTCGACCTGCAGAACAAGCCCCGTGGACGGCCGGAGGCCAAAGTTGACAATGAAGAATTGAAGGCTATTGTGGAAGCGGATCCATCGCAAACCACGTCCGAGTTAGCTGCAGGCTGCGGTGTTAGTGATAAAACTGTTTTAATCCACTTGAAGCAAATCGGGAAGGTGAAAAAGCTTGAAAGGTGGGTACCTCACGAATTGAGTGAAGCAAATCAACAAACGCGCGTTAGAACGCTAGACCACACACTGCACTACCAAATTAGAGGTAAACCACACACTGCACTACCAATTGGAATGTCTAAGATATCCACCGTACTCTCCGGACCTTGCCCTAACAGATTACCATTTTTTTCGAAATTTGGATAACTTCTTGTAAGGGAAAAAATTCAACTCCGGTGGGGCAGTCCAAACCGCCTTCAAAGATTTTATTGATTCCCGTCCGAATGGTGTTTTTGGAAAAGGGAGTGATGAACTACCTATAGATGGCAAAAGTGCATAGATAGCAATGGTACAAACTTTGATTAAATAAATATATTACATTTAAAAAAAATCGACTTTCTGTTCCTTCCATACAAAACGCCAATTTCATATGTAAGGACCTAATAAGTCCCACGTAGAACTTCTTGGCCTGATGGGTTGGCCGTGACAAAATTTATTTCAGTGTAAAACATCGATTTTTCAAAAACAATCAGATATTAGAAATTCTGTAACCTATCTATAAAAGTTTTTCACTTCACCGGAAAAAAATATTAATATGAAATCGGAATAAATCGGTACCAAAAAGGTTTGATTTATTTGACACCCTATCAAAACTCGAAGAAATAAGCACTTAGATTTTCACCCTTCAAGTTTTAAAAATATTTTAAAGTAGGTATTTATAAAATAAAACAAACATTTTATTACACTGAAGAAATCACCCAGAAATACGTTTCTTTGTTCCACGAGCACAAGAGCGTCTGTTATTGCGAGTGAAATATTTATTAAAATAAACTTTGTGTGCACTTGAAACACGTATTAACACCCTCGGGCATTGGGAATAAAAGGTATCGACGCTTCGGTGATTCTTCACACCTCATCCTCAGAGGGCCAGTGAAGCACGTATCATGGGATTATTTCAGTGTCGATGAACCACAATGAAATAAGCTCATTTGGTTCAAGAATGGAGAATGGGGAACGTGTGAATGAACATTGGACATGTTATGTGTGTTACTTTTGTAATTATTTACAGTAACATTGAATTCTTTTTATTTCGTATTCGTTTTTAATTTGAAATCTTTGCGGATTGTTCGAGCCCCTTATTTCCTAAGATTCTCAACTCTTATAGTAAGAATACCTACATATTATTTTTTTATTTATTTCAAGTTTTTTTTATATACGTTAGCTCCACACGGGAGGACCAGAAGAAAATAATTTACATCAGGGCCTAGAGTATCTTTGACGGCCGGCGTAGTCCAGCGGTAAGGCTCTTGACTAGCACTCCGAAGGTCGCGGGATCGAATCTCGGCGTGGCATATAAATTTTATTTGATTTATTTGTGTGATTTCATAATTTATTCATTTAAAATAATATATAGTATATTTGGGGCACGTTCCAGAGTGGAAGATACTCTCAGTATCGCCCTGGTGTAAGACCACCATTCAGAATTGAAACTTTACTTGAAATGGTTTTAACCGTGTTTGGTGACCAGATCTGAATAGCCAGGTACTTCCCCATCTTCCTCTTCCCAATCTCCTCCCCCTCCCCACTACCTTCAGCCTCACGACTACCTCAATTGTGGATGCCGTAAACTCTCTCAGTGGCGGCTCGTGACTAGGTTGGTAGGTACGTTGGTTGTGCTAGGGTGCTAATATTAAAAAAATGGCATCATGGATGTTGTCGTATGCGAAAAATATTTTTTTTTTTCAATAATCGGTGTTTTGTATGAAGAATTTTCAGGAAATCGGTGCGGCGCACCACCAAACTGAAACTAACCTGAAATTTTTCATACAAAAAAAATGATTTTCAAAAAAAAAAAAAATTTTTTTCGGCTACAACAACATCAATAATGCCATTTTTTTTTAATATCAGCACTCCAGCACACCAAAAAGTCACGAGCCGCCACTGGTCTCACTGGCTCCAGACGGGAGTAATTGGGACTCTTGGGCGGTATTCATGTAAAAATATGTGCGATCTGTTGTTTTGGAAAATGGAGTGGTGGGAAGAAAAAAGGTATTCGGGGTGGGTAGGAATTCGAAGGTCAGTGAGTCCAGGAGTGACGAATCCTACCCACCGCAGTGCAAGGCGATGTTCCGAAATATTCCTGCTGAATAGGTCAAAAGGTCTCCCTCAACCAGTCTCCAATTGATGGGCAAATTCACCCGGCCGAGAAGATCCGAACAAACCTCACCCCCCATGAACCCGAGCACTTCTGCTAAGTCACCAAACGTAGCGAACCACTTGGGGTGCGAAGCGATTAATGACACCGATGTTTCAGAGCACTTCATACTACAATAAGGTTAAAAGAGACAAAGAATTCCCATAATTTGTGCTATAGATGTGTCTCAACTCTCAACTGTCCGTGGACAGAGGATCAATGGAACCCCTGACAACAGGGAGAAATAGGAGAAGGGTATGAAATGATATGAACTTTAATCACAGTTATTGAAATTACTTGAAATGTTTTCGGAAAAACTCAAAACTAAATCGTGGTTCGTCTAGTATAAATTGCTTTATTTAAGATATCCTAAGGTTTACAATGAATACTTAACTGAAACAGACGTTCATACTACAAGGTGATCCACGTTATTCTGAAGTTGGTCGCGAAAACCATAAGTGACCTATCATAAGCCATCGGCCATTTCCATTTCTTGCATTCCTAAACACGAACGACGATAGATGTTAATCTAAGGTACTACTTAACTGACATTTGTTGAGACACCTACAAACTATGTAGATACTAATAATATTGAAAGATACTAATAATATTTACATTTCGAAATAACATTTCATAAAAAAGTGTGTTTGTTCATCCAGTTTGACAATCACTGTAACAAATTAAGAATTGCTAGTTATGACGTTGAATAAATACAAATAAATCCAATACAGTACCAGTGTTGGTAGGTGCTGGGCACAGTGGAGCGTAAGCTCGTTAAATGCATGCGCGCGTTTAGTTGCCTAACCTTATACTTGTTTAGGGGAGCTAATTCAAGGGTAGCTTTTTACAAATCACTATTAGTAGCTACCTATGATCCTTTTCATTCACTCGAGATTCGGTATGCTTATCAAATGTCTCAGATAATTATGTTTGGATTATTTTTGTTATGGAAAACAAAAGTTAGTAAGGGTTGATAAAACGTACTTTTAAGTGTTCTTAAATTATTTCATCAGTATTCCTTCTTTTTTATCACTTAATAGGTAGAAACACAATATGGTGTCTTTTTAAACAGAATGTGGATACCGCACAAGAGTCCCAACTGCTCCCAATCTGCTTGGAGCCACTGGAGACTATGGCATCCGAAATTGGGGTTTTTGTGAGGCTAAAGGTAGTGGGGAGGTGAAGGATATGGGAAAGACGAAGGTGGGGAAGTACCTGGCTATTCAGACCTAGTCACCAAACACGGCTAAAGCCATTTCAGGTTTGGTCAACGTTTCAATTCTGAATGGTGCGGTCTTACACCAGGTCGATACTGAGAGTTTCTTCCATTCTGGAATCTGCTGCAAATATATCTTACACTATTTTATTTTATTGCATTTTTATGTATGGATTTGAACCCGCGACCTCCGGATCGCTAGTTGAGAGCCTTACCCCTCAATCACACCTTAAAAATAATTGTTCAGTAGCTTCTTAGCTTGTGATAGCATTGACTTAGTAATTTCTTACAGAAAGTGACATATCATTGACGTCAGAGCTTTTTCAACACCTAAAACAGATTTCTGCTTTCTATGTAGTTAATATTTTTCTTAATGAAACTTTTGAATCTTGATGAAGTTGTAATAAGCATTAAATATTGATTTTTCTAAGCGATACAGAAATCACTGTCAAATTCAATCATGTCACAACTTTCTAGTTTTTTTTCTGTGGTGTACCTAAGTGTGAACACTGAACATTCAAGTAGCGTTGTGGCTGCATTTACTGACAGTTGCACAAGAAGTGCCAACCCACTGGCACAGCCCAGCGTGGTGCATTGAGTTGAAGGTAGGGATTGCCCGCTATTCCGCGGGATCCCGCAGCTTTTATTAATCCCGCAATCCCGCACCTTCAAAGCGCGGATCCGCGGATCCCGCAAGTTAAAAATTTGGCGCTAAAACTTTCGCGTAAATCGAGAGTAGCACGAGCGCAATGTTACCTTTTAGCACAAAAAAAATAGCCCGCCTGCCGCCAACCGCTAGTGGCGCTAGTCGCCGGCCACCAGAGAATTGGCCGGGGACTAGCGCCACTAGCGGTTGGCGGCAGGCGGGCTATCCTAGTATCCTGTATCCTGTCGGCGCCTGCCAGTTGTTCATAAATAGTACTGCGAAGCGCACGTATGAGGTATGAGTTATCGGTATGTTTAATGTTTTTTTGTGTGGAGGCCCTGGTTTTACTTTAATTGAGGTTGCATTTGGAATGTGAAGTTTATGTTGGAAAAGGATAGTAGTACAGATTATAGTAATAATAGTAGCATCTAAGAGAAAGTTGTGATTTGATTATTAGTCATTATATGAATAAGACTAAATTAAAAATATAAAACTGTTAGGAGTAAGTGTAAAATTAAACAAAACTATTAAATTATGCCAATTATTTAAAGATGAATCTAAGAAAACAGATTACTAATTACTTAGATAATAGAAAACTTAATTAATACAAAAGAATTAATTTCTGTTGCTTAATGTAAGAAATGTTAAATAAAAGTTGATTTTTACCCAAAAATCTGTAGTTTCAATTTTATCTTATAACTTATAAAATTTATTTATTTATTTATTGTTTGAAACATTTACAGAGTGTTAACAAATTATTGCATTAATATTATTACGTTGGAATATGAACTGATATTAACACTCCAATTAGAAATGTTCACAGCATGCGTAATTAAGGTTTAGTTGTTGCTAGACGGAGATGCTAGTAGTGAAAAGAAAACAGAAATAATAATAATAATAAAAAAGAAATATAAGACATGAAATTTAAAACATGGTAAGTGTACAGAGAAAGAAACGTTTCTGGAAAGGATAATAAAGTTAAAATAAAGAAAAGACATAATAATAAAGCAATTAACAATCGTGACATATCATTAATCCTGACATATCATCAATTAACAATAATTAAAAATCTTCTTCCATGACATATCATGGTAGAAGATTTTTAATTTGTTTTTTAAAATATTCGAGACTGTTTGCGAAGATATCAATAAGGTCACATTCAATTGTGTTGTACAAACGACACATTCGAGACAGTGGATTGAAGTATGCAATATTGTTATTAAATATTTCAATATGGAATATATTTTGACTTCTTAAGTTACGTCTATTAGGAACTTTAATATGTAAATAATTAATATTAATTAATTTAAAATTTAAAATCTGTAGTTTCAATTTGATTTTAAAACTTATAACATTATTTCAAAGATGCGGGATCCCGCGGGATCCGCGCGGGATTGAGCAATCCCGCATATCAATCCCGCGGGATTGAATTAGCTGCGGGATTGCAATCCCTAGTTGAAGGAGGCTAAGCATCTAAGCGTGCCAACAATGCGCTTAATTTCTTGATGCGTTTATATTTTGACTGCAACGTTGTTTTGTTTGTTGCGTTGATAACGAAGTGTTGCAGTTGTGATGGGGAAGGAATGCACTTTTAAAAGGTGGTAATTTGTTTTGAAGTATTTTGCATCACATAGTATTAGGTTTTCTCTTTGTAATAAAAATGTATTCTATATGTCATAAAGAACGTTTAAAAATTGAAGTAGTTATTCAAATTTGTTAATATTATGTCTAGATCAAAATTGTATTTTTTTTACATTATCTCCACACAGAAGGTCCCGTGGAAAAAAAATTCCCTCAGAACCTAAGAGAACTTTGGGGGCTCAGTGGTAAGTATTTTTAAGAGAGGAAATTTTGAGAGGAAAAGGTATGGCGGGTAAGCAGGTATCTGGGGGTCAATGTGTCTAGGAGAGACGGTTACTAGACTTCTCCTTCAGCCAGTCTCTCCCGATCCGGCCTGCCACACAGTTGAAGGGCAGATGCATTCCAGTTTCCAGACGATCCGGATAAACCTCACCCCATTAACCCGGGCGCCCCTTCTAAGTCACCAAACGTAGCGAAACCACTTGGGGTGACATGCGGCAGATATGTTGGTTATCCATTAAATGCTTCACGCCATGCGAAATAACTCAAAATTATACAAAATCGTATGTCTTCGGTTTGAAAATTTGATCGCTTAGAAATATTATTTATAGGTGCTTTAATTAAATACTGCGAGTAGAACACATCTTGGCCTTAGAAATAATCGAGTATTTTTTTAATGAGTCTTTTTGTATGTCTGGAAAAAATAACGTATCAGACGTATAAAAAATCTTTCAAGTGCCGAAATCTCCTACTAATGAATCCATTTTCGGAAAAAGTTTCATTACAAAATGTGGCAAATTAAGTTCTTTACAAAATAATTGGAAAACATTTTAATATTTGTGCCTGAATTTCACAAAATAAAACAAAACAATGCAATTTCACGCTGTTGTTTGGATCAATATGGGGGGCGGTCAACGAATTTGGATTTGAGAATTAAACCTTATGCCGTCCGCATAAGGACTACATGTTAATTTTGTATTAGTTACCTCCCCGACACGGTGGCACATGGACGTCGACTCAATTAAATACTATGAGTAGAACACATCTTGGCCTTATTTTTTTTTAAATAAGTTTTAGTGTAGGAAAAAATTAAATATCAGACCTATAATTCATTTTTTTTTCAGAACAACAAAGTCAGTGACAGACGTCAAGTTAAATTTTGCTCCTCATAAAATAGTAAAATAAAACGCAAAAAGTTTATTTTGAACATTATAAAACTTGTGTAGCGATTCATCATAGTGCTGCGGTAAAACTGGAGCAAATATTATGTATGTACTGAACCATATTCTTAAAAGAAACTCATTTTAAAAAGTCAAATAACAGTGATTCTTAATAATTTGGATGCACTACCTACACATGGTATATTTATGCTACCCGTTAATAGAGGGCAGTGAATAACTACATGCATTAATAAAATTATAAATAAGTTTCACTACTAATCAACAGATGGCAATGCATGCATAATTTGTAAAGGAAAATATTTTAATACAACTATTGCCCAATAGATGGTGATAGTTATTGTAAACATCAACATAATATTTATATTTTTTATTAATAATAATATAAAATGACTTCCCTCACACCAGAGGAGAGGCTGAAAAATGCAAAAATTCTTGTGAAAAATTTTAACAAAACATTGACTTCTAATATTTTGTCAAAGGATCAAAAGACTTCTCTAACTGAAGCTATGTGCGAAATGATGAGTCATATTGAGGCCATGGTACAAGAATGCAAGGCACCAATAAACAATGAGAATGATGGACTCGACAGATTGTTTCAATCATTATCTAACATAGATAAGAATATTGAAAATCTTAAATTAAATATTGAATCGAAATCGTACGCTGAAGTTACCAAAAACGGTAAAATTAATGAAGAACAAACAAATTGTAAAAAACATGAACCTATCGTCATTATTAAGCCAAAAGATAAGGCTCAAAAAAATACCGTAACAAAGGACGAAATAAAACAAAACATAGATCCTGTTAATTTTGGTGTTACCGGAATAAGAAATTTTAAGCAAGGGGCTATAATAGTAGAGTGCAAGAATATAGCTGCAACAAAAAAGATGGAAGAGCAAATAATTTCAAAGATGGGAAAAAAATATGACGTGAATACACCAAAACCCAAGAATCCCAAACTGAAAATTATTGGTCTATCGGATAAATTCACTCCAGAAGAAATTATTTCAAAAATTAAGATGCAAAATGATTACCTGCAAACAGTTGAAGCGAAAATTGACATAAAATATATAAAAGAAATAAAAACTAAACGAGGTGACGTCAACTTCACCATTTTCATGGAAGTCGATGGAAAAACTTACGACATAATGTTACAAGAAGGTAAAGTAAATATTGGATGGGATAGATGTCGGGTTTTTGACAACATCTCACTTCTAAAATGTTACAAGTGCAATGGCTATATGCACAAAGCACAAGACTGCAGAAGTGAAAAAGCTTGCACTCGATGTTCCGAAGCACATGAAAATGTAAACTGTCAAAACGACATTCAGTGCATTAACTGCAAAAAAATGAATGAGAAATTAAAATTACAATTGCCAACTGACCATTATGCTTGGAGTAATGAATGCTCGGTACATTTGAGGAAAATTGAAGCTGAAAAGAAGAAAATTGATTTTTTATGCCATTAAAAAACTCCTCTAAAAAACACCAAACAAAAAATTGCCAGCTGTACTACCAAAATGTCAGAGGCCTTAAAACAAAATTAAGTCTACTTCAATCTACACTACCAATGTTTGGGCACGAGTTTATTCTACTTTCTGAAACATGGTTAGAACCTAATATTCATTCTAGTGAATTAGGTTTTATAAATCATAATGTGTATAGATTAGACAGAAATACATTGACAAGTGCTAAAAGCAGAGGTGGCGGGGTTTTAATCGCTATCAGCAAGAAATACAAATCAAACTTAATTAAAACTAAACACAAACTTCTTGAACAAATCTTCGTGCAAGTGAATGTCGCCAGGAATAAAAAGATTATTGTTGGTTGTATTTATATCCCACCAAATTCAAGCAATGAAGTATACAGGCGCCATGAGGAAGTGGAAGTTATATTAAAAAAGCATGCTAATGCAACATTTTTGCTTGCTGGTGATTATAATCTTCCAAATGTGAATTGGGTGAACAGGGACAATAATATCAGTGTGAGTGAGTCTGAACGCATTATTCTAGACATGGCGTTATTTCTAGGCCTGAATCAGGCAAATACTTTATCAAATGTAAATAATCGTACTCTAGACTTATGTTTTTCTAACTTAGAGTCACTAGTAATTGAAGAATGTAGTGAACCGCTGGTGCCCATTGATGGTTATCATCCTCCACTGGAAGTTATTATTTCTAATGTACATGATAATACCTGTAAACTGTCTTTCAGTTACCAAAATTTTTTCAAAACTGATTACGAGAAAATATGTAATTATCTCCTCTCTTTTGATTGGTCATCTGTGCAATATGATGATATTAACACAGCTACAAATAAATTTTATTCTGTTTTGGGAAAGGCTATTAGCATCTATGTTCCAACCGTAATATGTAAGCCAAACACCTATCCAAAATGGTACACCAAAGAACTTGTAAATCTACTTATCACCAAAAAACTTAAACATAAAGAATATAAATTATATAAAAAAAATTCTGATTACAGTGAATTTAAATATTTAAGAACTTTGTGTAAAAAAATGTCTATGACTTGCTACCGTAACCATATAAATGAAATTCAAAATTCCATAATAAACAATGTTAATTATTTTTGGAAATATTCGGAATCTCTTAAAGAAGATGATTCTGAATTCCCCAGCATTATGCACCTAAATGGCAGCCATAGCAATAATACTGATGGTATTGTTAACTTGTTTGCAAAATTTTTTAAAAGTGTTTATTCAACAGACGCAAATAATGCTCCTCTTCCATCAACAACTCTAGATGAAACTCTTGATATTTCACAGTGTACCATAAGTCTCTCTGATGTAGTAACTAAAATTAAATCATTAGATATCAACAAATCTGCAGGACCGGATAATATCCCCACAATATTTATCAAAGAATGTATCAAAGTAATTGCTCTTCCATTAACCAAACTTTTTAATTTATCTTTATCCAGTGGAATTTTTCCCGATATGTGGAAACATAGTTATTTGACACCAATTTTCAAAAAGGGCGATAAAAGTGATGTTTGTAATTATAGACCAATATGCATTCAATCCACCATACCGAAACTATTTGAAAGCCTAATACTTGAAAAACTTTTTGCCCAAATAAAACCTGTAATATCACCTTACCAGTTTGGATTTATGCCAGGTAGAAGTACACTTTCTAACTTGATTATTTATGAAAATTTTATAACCAATGCTTTTAAAGAAAAAAAACAAGTAGACTCTGTCTATACTGATTTTAGTAAAGCCTTTGATTCAGTTTCCCATAAAATTCTCATTTGGAAATTAGAAAAGCTTGGTATACGTGGCAGTATATTAGCCTGGTTTGAAAGCTATCTTACTGGAAGACAACAAATTGTTAGAATAAAATCCTCATTGTCGGAAAAAATTTATGCAACAAGTGGAGTTCCACAGGGTTCACACCTTGGCCCAATATTATTTATCTTGTTTATAAATGATCTTACAAAAATATTTCATGATGTATTTATCTTACTTTTTGCTGATGACCTCAAAATTTTTAGAATAATTCAAAATATTTATCATTGCAACATTCTTCAAGATAATATCAACAAATTGTTAATTTGGTGTAATGAAAATAGACTTTACTTAAATATCTCTAAATGTCATATAGTTAGATTTTCTCGAATAAAAAATCCAGTGATCTTCAATTACAACATTGATAACAATACTCTGGAGACATTAACACAAATTAAAGACTTGGGCATCACTTTTCAATCTAATCTTTCATTTGTTAACCACATAACAGAAATCTCTAATAAGGCCTTAAAAATGTTGGGATTTATAACTAGGCTAACTAGAAATTTTAACAATATTAAGTGTATAAAACTGTTATATTTTGCATATGTTAGAAGTCAACTTGAATACAATTCTCCCGTCTGGAACCCATATTACAATATACATGTACAAACTGTTGAAAGAATACAAAACAAATTCTTACGTTTTCTTAATTTTAAAATGGGTATTCCAGCAGTTATGTTGAACTACAATACTATTTTGAATGATATGAATATGCTGAAATTGTCAGACAGAAGAACTTTCACTGACTTGGTATTTCTGTATAAAATTCTAAATGATTTAGTTGACAGTCCGATATTGCTCGAATTGATAAGCTTCCGGATTCCAATACGTAATACTAGAAGTCAGGATTTATTTCAGTGCAGTAATTCTGGAACTAACTATCATATGTATTCCTCTTTGCCCAGAATACTAATGGAGGGAAACAATTGTACCAAGTCAGTGGACTTCTTCAATTTATCTTTAAACAAATATAAAATATTGTTACGAAGGCAGTTCAGTTATGTACAATAAATACTGTGTATTTCTTACTATTCATATGTAAAAGCCCCGAAAAAGGGCGTTAATAAATAAATAAATAAATAAATAAAAAATACTTTCAAGTGCAAAATCTCCTACTAATGGAACTTTTTTGGATAAAGTTTTATTGTTTAAGGTGGCAAATTAAGTTCTTTAGGAAATGATCGGAAAATAAATAATAAATCGGATTTTAACATCTGTGTCAGAATTTCACAAAAAAAAACATTGCAATTTCAGGCTGTTTTTTTTCAGCATGAATCAAAATGGGCGGCATTCAACGAATTTTGAATTGAGAACTTATGTTAACGATAAGTTACTATAAGTTAACGCCCCATTACGGTGGCGAACGGACGTTCCTAGAATCTACATCGCGTCGCTTGGTTCAGTGAAATCGATTTTAAATTTTTTTGTTTATATAATAAACAATGAGTAAGAAAAGAGTTATTGTTTTAGCCCTTTACGAAATCAACCTGTAAAAACAACTCTCAAAAACTTTCTACAACCTTTCCGAAAAAGTCTTCCAAGTATTTTTAAATCCCTCCCAAAAAGAGGCGGCGATTCCGACTTCGAATTTTTCAAGGACTATGGATGTGGATCAAGACTAGTGCATGACCTTAATTTTTCTAGACAAGTATCTACCTACGTAGATATTCATATTTTCCGAACCATATTTCCACAGTTAAAATGAACTGAGAAAATTAAGCAAATTTTATGTAGGTAGATACTTAAAAAATGTCCTCTGCTAATCGGTCGATGAAAGAATTCCATCCGATTCCAACAATCGCGGATAATTGGACGCACTGTCTTCGGACCTCCGCACAATACAAATAAGCATAAAACATTCCCTTCCGCCTCATACACGACAATGGGAGTTACATTAGCAGAAACGGCCCCTGCCCCGGTCCCGGTACCCGCTACCCGCTACCCGCTGCAGAACCCACCTACCCAGACTGTTACTAAATGTTTCCATTGCGGAGCAGTCAGGCGGACTCATTTAATTGCGTCGTTTTTTTCCATGTCGCCGAATTCTACCCCCAAGTGACACCACCCTAACCTAACCTCCTGCGGCCCTGGTGCCTGGTATGGTCTTGCGTCCTACCGCAGAGGGCTGCGTCGTAGCCTATCTTCCTGTTGCGTGCGTCATTTATGAGAACGAGTAGATTGATGTTGTAATGAAGAGATCAACGTTATTCTTGCTACTCTTGCTATCACCAGATAAACCTCAATTTATTCTTCAACCCAATTCGACAAACATAATACTTACAAAAGTAGTTACTATTAGTGCTGAAAAGATGTTTAGTTTTATCACTCTACTTCGTGCATTTTTTTAGAATTATCTGAAAGTGTTCCCTTCCTTGCGGATTTCCTGCACGGCCCACTGTTGCTACAAGTCCAAATATCTTGTTTTGAGATAATAAATATTTTGTTTTTGCGCTTGTCCAAAAAGGTTGCAAAAATGTCAATTTTCATTAGTTTTCATTGAAATTTCCACATTACCTCAAATGCAAACCATTGTGTAAATCTATGTACATCTGAATATTTAGATATTTTCAAAACATGTTTTTCGACACTTAAGGAGTAAAACATTTTTATTCATTTTGTAGCTTTTTAAAAATGGGAAGAGCCCTTTTGGCCAATCTTTTGGTACCTTCGATTTACCTCATAGGTATATCTTATTTTATGGTTTTCCGGACTTGTTTCCGTTTAACACTAAGTCATTTGTTATCGTAGATTTCAATTTCAAATCGTCAAAGTAATTATTAAGTTTATTCCCTCACAGAGCATCCCCAAATATGACATAGATTATTTTCCTCATGGCCTCCCATGTGAGTTAATGTAATAAAAGTAAACAAATTATTATCATTGTTATTCAGGGAAATAATAGAATAGATTTTTTTAGTAAATGCAATACATTCATCCATCAGTTCCCGGATGGTGTGATGGTGGACACTGAAAAATTTTTAAAAATGTATCTTCGTGGAACTCAGCTAAATAAATACCTTCCTATTTTATTTGCATAGATAAATTCCCTAAAATTAAGTGTGCCCCTATGAAAATTTGCTTGACAAATTTTTCTAGAAAACGTATATTATTCTCAAATAATGGACATATTTTTAGCTTGTGTCGCTCTCCATAGAGAGAAAAAAAAATGGCCTTATTTTTAAACGCCCGGGGTCTCAAAAGTTTCGTATGATCTGTAGCTATTCGAAAACGTAAAAATAACTGAAATTATTGTTCACTATTAAGCCCGCTAAAATGGCCGGAAGTTTTAAAAAAAAATAGATTCGTGATTTGGAAAAAAAATAAAACAATGGGTTCGTATTTTATATTTTGTACCAAACTTAATTTTTATTCCATAACTGTAGTACAAAGAATGCAACAAAAAATTTTTTTTGAAACATATGTGATGTGTTTGTTAAAAATTTAAAAGGGGAAAATAACACTTTTTCTGGATAAAATCAGTATTCTTGTTGACTTACTTGCATTCATAAACTTGATTTTTTTTCTCATTTTTGTCAGCTATACATATTTTTGTATAGCTGACAAAAATGAGTATATAATATATATAAATGTATATATCTAAATAATTTTTTCTTGAAGTTTTAGGTTTGTTTTCTGATTTTCAATGCATTTTAGCGGGCTAATAACCATTTTCAAAAAAATAAATTTAAATGCAGTTCTCTTTTTCTTTATAAGATGCAACTTTTGAGACCCTGGGCGTTTCTGAATTCAAAAGTTGAAATAATTGACACACCCTAATATTTATTGCTAGGTGACAAAATCATATTCACACTCTGTAAAATTGTGACAAAGTTATGCTTTGAACTTTGAAATAGCATGATGAAATTGCACGACCCAGTTTATTTTTGTTTTTACTATCAATTGATTATTATTTTTAATATCAATCGTTAAAAACTTTTAGGATATTATATCCATTAATTTGAGAAAATTCAGTAATTGAATGAATAGATAATACACACTAGAACTGTGCCTTCTCACATGCCTTTTATGTATAGATTACTGTTAACGATAGGCATACTTTTTGGTTCTAGCTTGATTCTAGCCCATTTAGCAAGCGCTACGTCTCTCTTACACTGCCTGACATCATATATCGCCATCCTACTTGATCAAAATGAAAATTTCGTAATGATGATTAAACAAATTTGTTTATTTGAAATGTAAGCAAATAACGGTCAGACTTTTGGATCACATTTCTTACGTTCTTCTTTATTCTCTGACCAACACTTCGTAACACCTTCCCACTTTTCTACCTGCTTCTAAAGATTATGATAAATATCTCAAACACTCAGCAAGTTCCAATAATTTGAGATGTTGCCAAAGATCACGTCATATTGTCAATGTGTTTGAACTTGGTGGCTAAGCATAACATAACCAATTCAATATTTTTGTTACCAGGAAAACATGAGATAACAGGGATGAATGCGACCAGTATTTTCAAGGGTTGATGACAATGAGGACAGTGTTGGCTTTCCCACACTTTGTGTTTTTCTAGGATTATGGGTTTTGATCTGACAAGTAGATATCGAAGAATGCATGATTTATAAAATCAACACAATATTATTCACAAAAATTCCAGCTCTTATAATGAACATTTTTTACATAAAAATCTTTCAAAGTTTAGAGTTTAGAGCTACAGCTAAGCGACCTTTTCCAAACAAAACAAAATTTTGGATTTGAGGCCAAAATACCAACTAATTTGAATAAATATATTTTTAAAGTCAATTAAGCAAATATCTAGTACGGATGTGAGCGAATTTTTTTAGTTGTTTTTGAATCATAAAATGCAAGACTTTAAAAAGAACGCGATTTTAATTATTTTACAAACTATTTTGCAAAGTTAATGATATGTGGCGACACATCATTATAAACTTCGCCACCAAAAGAACATACGAGAAACATCTCCTAATATCCGCGCCCATCGGCAAACCTACTTGCCTAGGTACCTTCGTACCTATACTGGCCGCGATGTACTTTCTCGCCTCCCGTGCCAGCCCGACGATAATAATATCGCCCCGCCTAGAAAGGTCTCGAGACAGCACCGTACAATATCTGTACGGCGCCGAATATTCTCGTCAACTGGCGAAGTGGCTCGTATTATCTACCGCGAGGTAGTTACTCTACCGCGGCTATATAAGCAGCCGATCGCTCGCCCGCTGCAGTTCAGTCCAGTTCAGTCTCACATTAATCGTCGGTCAACATCTCAACATGTAATCAGTGCTCCGCAGGCATCGCTACGCTCCAGGGCAGCTTCCTCGAGGTCCATCACCACGTCTCAGCTACAAGGCCCATCGTGTCTTCAGCTCCTGAGATCAGCTCCATCCCGCGACTTACAAGGCTTGCGTCACCTTCAGTCCAAGGGATCAGCTCACCACTTCATGGCACCCCGAAGCCCCTCCGTGCTTCGCTGCCATGGAAACACGCTCCGCCTCGCCAGGACTACCTGCTGGTGGCTCAGCTCACCGAGCCACACACCGTTCACCTCCGCGACACATAGCGTCGAGCAACGGCCTGGAAGATAGGTCATCTCCACCGACAAGGTGTCGAGCAACGCGCTGACCTTCACCGCACCATCTCCACCACCGCGCGCCTGCAGCATCTCATCTACGGCACTCCGCATTACCTCATGTTACCGACCACCGACCATCTGCTACGTAGCCCAATAAATGACTGACTCACCACTTCGACATGACGCCTTTCATTTCTGTCTCCCGCTCCCTCAGATATAACTATGGTTAAAAAGTTAGTTTCCACTGTATTTAATAAATCAAAACCAAAACTTCCCCTGACACCATAAGATTTGTAAGTAGGTACTTAATTACCTACGTACTTAATTATAAACCATACCTACATATTATGTTATGAAAAAAATTGTGTTTAAGGAATTTTATAACTCGTTCAATGAAACGTCACATCAAATTGACATTTTTTTTAACTGCCTTCTGCCGGTAGGTACCTACCTACTATTCCGATTTGACAGTTCGTAGTGGGAACCACGCTAATGCGAACTCTGGCGGGATAAAAATGTAGCGTCCAACACGGCCACCACCTTAAACCGGAAACGGAACGTAACAAAAAAAATTGCAGAAAAATGAAATGCCAAATGGTAGAGTTCAAACGGGACATCGCTATGCTCCATCAATTAAATACAAAGTATTATTCGGATAAGTAGTATTCGGACTAAAGGCAATATTGTTTAGAATGTTTATCGTACTGCATACGGATTCATATCTTATTCTATAATAAGAATTCCAAACAATCCCAAAAAAATATTATTTTAAACAAAATGTTATTTGCTTACAAATATTATTCTGTCGTCGAAATGCGAATTCGCCAACAATTATCGCATACTTAAATAGCGCGATAATATTTTTGTAAGCCAGAACCAAATATCCTTCCAGGAATATTTCTGCAGGAAATTAAACATAAATATTATTTCTAAAAGAAGGAATATCCTTTCTTCAAGGAAACAGTGTCCTGTTGGCAAATTGAGACAGTCGATGATTTCAGTGCTTTTCAAGGTACCCCAGCAAAATAAAATAAAATATCGAATACATATTTTTTCTTAAAATTTCTATGTTTACTTACTTCCACACCTTTCTATTCCTCATATCCTTTCCCTTCCCACAACCTTCAGCCTGACAACATACCCCAATTGGGGATGTCACAGATGTATCTCCAGACGATTGGGAGCAGTTGGGACTCATTGGGAAATATTTTTTTAAAACACTTATAACTGAGTAAGAAATAGGACAAAACAGGACAGAAAACCTGCATTTTGAAGTATACCACGATAGTTAATGTCGAAATACTTAAGTACCTACGTCCCAATTTTTTGTCACAACTGGTCAATTAAAAAAAATGAGAAAAACAATTTGTGTTGACGTATTGCTTTATTTATTGACAAATAAATTATTATTTCAAAACTCCATAGCTTATGATGGAGAATTCTTGATTTTAAAGGTGGTGCGAATTCCATTGCTTATAACGCTGAGAATTGCGGCTCCTTCGGAAAACAGATATCCGGGTTAAGATTTTTCAGTTTTTTTCGTTCTGCATTGATCAATACGTTCTTTCGATTCGATTTTGATCCTCATTGTTTTATGTACTTTTTTATTTTTTACTGATTTATTTTTATTTTTTTTATTAGTTTTATCACCAGTGATTCACATCAAAGCGCTCACAAATACCAACATGGTTGATACTATCACTCATTAAAGACAAACACAATATTGATAACATGATACTTAACGGTTTATTTGAAAATACGCAGATTTAAACTGTATTTTATAAGGCGATCAAATAGTCCAGAAAAATACCGAAATCGGAATTCACGCCCTTTTATGGGAGGAGTTTAAAAGTACTTAAGAAAAAGCTTTTGGAAAGCTTGGAAAAGGTGTTTGAGAATTTTTTTTACAGATTGATTTCGTAAAGTCCTGTAAAAAACATTTACCCTTTTTTTACGCATTGTTTATTGTAATAAAACAGAATTTTAAAATTGATTTCACGGAACAAAGCGGCGCGGAGCCTAACTACCGTTCCCCGCTCCGTCCGGGGGCGAACTGATAAAAAACGGGCGTGACAAGTTCTGTAGCCCTTCGGTGGACGGCATAGAGTTCACTTTGAAAATCCAAATTCGTCTACTGCCGGCCGTATTGTAAAATAACAATGCGAAAACGCATATTTTATATTATTTTGTGAACTTCGGAAATAAAAAGAACTAAATTTGCCATATTTAACAATAAAACCATATCCGAAAGGGATTTATAAATAAGATAGTTTGGACTTTAAAATGTTTTTTATAGACCTTATATTTTATTTTTTAAATATAAAGACTTATAAAAAAACTGACCGTCGTTTTTAAGGGCCAAGATATGTTCCACATGCAGTATTTAATTGAAGCATCATAATACTTCTAAGCGATCTAATTAAATCCGATCCGATCAAAGCAAAAATATATAATTTTGTATGATTTTGCAATATTTAGTATGGCTTCATCTTAACTTATGGTCACCCTAAGAATGTGTAGATGAATGGTGTGCTCACCTATATTTGGAATCATCGCTATAAAACTGTTGAAAATATAAATGAATGTAATAATTATAATGCGATGTATTCTGTTGGCGAGCCAATAAATATTATAAAATAAAAAATTAAAAAATAAATTGCCACTAATTTATGACAACGATATATTTTTTCGTGTCATTAAATTTACCTTTTTATTTTTTATGAAAAAAAAGTAAGTAGGCATTACGTTAGGGGTTTAAATAAAGTATTAATCTAATAATCTGACCAAATTGCATTTTTGGTTATTTTACAAATTTCAAAAACAGGTAAAACCTACTCAGCAAATATTTACAACCCCTGCGAAAACACTCACACCCTTTCAGAGTTAATCCTTCATCCGAGTTACGTTAACTGGCGCTGGATAAAGGGTCCTTTATTCCCCACACAATAATGCAGCTTTGAATTACCAAGTGCACCACTAAATACTCATACTACCCGTTGCACTATTATTGCATTCATGTCCTAGGCCTATTTATAATGCAACGCCACTCTGCAGATCTTATCGGTGAAAACAGTTGTGAAATTTTATTAGCCCCATGTTTGGCTGTGGAGAGATTAAAGATTCATTGTTAATTGTTATGTGGGGATTAAGATGTTAAGAGATGAAGATTGTGTCATTTTTTTCCTTGGAATTAGCAATCTTCCAAATCAATGGCTTTGAGAGTGAAAATATTACAATATTAGACGTAATATTTTTGAGACCAGCTGAAGATGTACACATCAATAATATTTTGCAGACTCTTTACGATATACAACAAATATAGTAGCATTGTAGTTATTTTTTGTTTGTCGTGCATATTAAAATTGCTTATCGCGCAAACAAATCAGCCAAAATGCTTGCTTTCATAATAATAAATACAAAAGAATTCCCAAACAACTATGCATTGCATGTGTACGAAGTCAACTACAGTTTTTATTGAGTGTGTAGTCCCCATTTTATGTACAACACACAAAAAAATTAATTCGGTAAAAAAATACATTTCTCACAAATTGCCCAATAGATTTATTTTATCTGGATTTATTTATTGTACCTACGCTTTATATGGCAGATTTTAGAGTTATGGAATTAAGACAATTTTGTATAAATAAATATTCAATTGTACCCATATACGCACAACGATATATTTTTTTTTTTTGTATTTCAAACAAAGTTTGAAAGTACACTTTTATGTTTTTATCTTGATTGCCATACTAGGCTAATGCCCGTGTTAAGGTAATCATACATGATATAAGTTATACAGTGTGAGAACTAGAACAAAATATAGGTTTGAAAAAGAAATTATAAGATATTAGAAACAAGAGAAAGAAAAAAGATAAAAATATTTAAGGTAAAATATAACAAGATAACTATCTTGGAGCTTCTTAACATATCTATCTCGACATATCTATCTTGGAGCTTCCAAACTGGAGAGAGCTGGCACAAAACCGAGATGAGTGGAGTGTGGTGAACGTATGTCTTGCGGTATGAAAGAGACATGCGTGTATGAGTGAGACAGCATGAGGAACGTATAAAAGGGTGTGATTGCTGTCTACCGTCCTCTTTGCATTATCGCTTCGTAGGAAGCACACCTGTACCATATCTCGGAATAAACTCACTAAGTCTACCTACGACTTATTATTGTCAATCACCTTGAACTGAGATCACCATCCCAAGAGGAATCTGGATCCACACACGGAGTCCAGAAAGTAATGTTGATACCGGCCACGGTCATCACATTTGGCGCAGTCGGTAGGATTTGGCGCGGTTTGAAAAAGAACCACGGGCAGCCAAATTGTCACATTTGGCGCAGCCGATAAAGGAACGAGAAGCAGCCAAAATCACATTTGGCGCAGCCGATAAAGGAACGAGAAGCAGCCAAATCATATCACATTTGGCGCGGTTTGAAAAAGAACCACGGGCAGCCAAATTGTCACATTTGGCAGTCGAAAAAGGAATCACGGGCAGCCAAAATCACATTTGGTGCAGCCTATAGAGGAATCCGAGATTGAGGCTACAGGGGCAACAGGCAAGAGCAGCAGAAATTGGCATCCGAGGAACAGCAAGGCGCTGGATTGGTTTATTCAGTGCTGAGAACCAGGAGCATACACGTAAGGCGTGGATGGAGAAGTCCGGGTCTTCAGGAGAAGACCAGAGACCAGGTGCAGACCTCACGGAAGGCGTGCCGGGCATTAGAAGGACGACCAGGGTACAGGAGCCAAGAGACGGTCCGCGGAAGGGCGAGATCGGAGCAGCAGCAAGTCAACAGAGTCGTGAGTTGAGTGTTGTTTGTAAAATTTTCTGCTTATTGATTGTATCTGTGTGAAGATTTTTCCCCTCTGAGTGGAAGCGTGGCGTGCTCCGGATTATACCTAAGGGGAACGATAAACCACTCACCGACATCAAGGCCTACCGGCCGATAACGCTGCTTCCCGTTTTAGGCAAGATCCTGGAGAAATTACTGAGGGAGCGGCTCCGTCAAACCTTGTCCCCGGCCAGTGACCTCCAGTTCGGTTTCGTCCCCGGGAAATCCACGGTGCACGCCCTGTCGTATGCGCTTGAATGGGTGAAGGCTTGCCCAAAGAGGTATGTAGTTGCAATATTCCTCGATATCACTGGTGCCTTCGATCACGCCTGGTGGGCAATGATACTTACAAAGGTGAAAAACAGGCGGTGTTCCAACTTACTGTTCCAAGCCATCGATGACTACCTCTCTGATCGTACCATTACTATCAGTTTCGGTGAGTTTTGTATCCAGAGGGAAGCCGACATGGGATGCCCGCAGGGCTCCATCCTTGGACCCGACCTGTGGAACATCTCCTTTGACGACTCCTCCAGGTTACCCTTGCCTGAAGGATGTATCGCTGTCGACTACGCTGATGATAAGTTGTATCTGGTCGCTGGGGACAGCAGAAAGGAAGTGGAGAGTAAAGGCAGTGAAGGTTTGCAGATGTTCCTGGACTGGGGTGAAAGAAACAAGATGACCTTCGCTCCCCACAAGACCAAGGGCCTCCTGATGAAGGGCTCTCTTAGTAGAGCAAGAAATCCTACCATCAGAATGGGAGATTCTAACATCCGCTTTTTTGAAACAGTGAAATATTTAGGAGTTACTCTAGATCGATCGTCCTCTTTTCTGGCTCACGTCAAAGAAGTATCCAGCAAGGCCCAGGCTCTCTTCTTGAAGCTGAGGAGACTCTCCACAGCTGAGTGGGGATTGCGTAATCCGGCTCTGCGAACACTATATAGGTGCGTGTACGTGACGCAAGTCTCGTATGCCGCCTCTGTGTGGGAGCACCGCCTGGACAATTCGCTGATTCTCTTAGCTCTCAGGCGAGGCCAACGAACCCCCTTGCTGGCACTCTCTGGTGCGTATAGAACCGTTGCTTCGGACGCTTTACCCGTTTTGGCTGGCATTTTGCCAATCGATCTGGAAATCAGGGAAGTGCTCACTAAGCAGAAATTAACCAGAGGAACCCCGGCCACTCACCTAGGCGTTGTTCTGACACCGGGCGGGCCGGGGACTCTCCCTGGGCTGCTTCGTCAAATGAGGGATCTGTCGCTCCAGGAGTGGCAGGTCCGTTGGGATAGAACGAATAAGGGAAGATGGACTTTCTCCTTCTTCCCATCAGTTAAAGTCAGAATGGAAGGGGTCTTTCTCAAGTTGGACCACCACATCACCCAGCTTCTATCCGGCCACGGGGAATTCAGGGGGAGACTTCATGCCCTCTCCCTGTCCCCTCACCCCAACTGCGCCTGCGGGTGCACGAACCAGTCGGCGGAGCACATTCTGTGGCAGTGTGAGATAATGACGGACGCAAGAGAGGAAATGCTCGATGGTTTGGACGTACCAATCAGACCAGTGTGGAACACTGATCTGGTTTCGAACAAGACGAATTTCGAGTGCCTGAGGAACTTTACAAGGATCTGGGTTGAGAGATGGCCTGAGCT
Organism: Limnephilus marmoratus; assembly: GCA_917880885.1. NCBI lineage: Eukaryota > Metazoa > Arthropoda > Insecta > Trichoptera > Limnephilidae > Limnephilus > Limnephilus marmoratus. The sequence goes on along the minus strand of OU862918.1, from coordinate 35,793,089 downwards.
TAGAGTCGCTGATTAGTAGATTTTGACACCAGGTGTACTTGTTCCTGACTTACCACTGACTTTTCTTGCTTCTATTCTTTTACAAACTCTGCCCAGGATGTACAGTTTTATTTATTTATTTTTTTCATTTTTATGTTTATTGTTTGCATTTATATTTTATGTTTTTTATGCTTTTACATTTTATGTTTATTTTTTTCTGGATTACACAGGCCCTGCGTTATTCAACGCTCATGTTTATTTTATGTTTTCTTTACTTTACATGCTTATGATTTATTTTTCGTTATTTGGTGCAATTAAACGCCTAGCGATGACTCCCACACGCTCTTGTTTATTTATTTTTTTTAATGTTTTGCGGTTTTCTACGCTTATACATATACATTTCTTTTTAGTTATGCTGTACTATGAGAACTGAACTCCGTTGTTCGTTTTTGTACCGTCCTTCTCCCCATATAAGGGGTTGGACCCTGGACCGTGTCCCCGCCTACGTACCATGGCCGGTCATCTAGAACTGGTGGAGCTGCACCTGTTTGCCGCGCCACACCCCGTGACATGAAGAGGCTGGGGAGAAGGCTGAACGACATCCGAAAGCTGTCCGTCCCGCCTCCGGCGACCCGATGCTTCTCTCCCTAGGGTCTTCTTCATGTTTTCCACTTACTGTCGTCTAGGCACCACCGGCTAGCTGGCTTAAGGACGACGCTGCCGGTTGTGGGGAGGCCGGACAATCAGCCTCCTTCACTGTCTCGGGGACTGCCGGCAGCCAGGTTGCGGTGACACCGGTTCTTATCTGTATATATGTTATTTTACTTGTTTCCTTCTTTTTAACGTACAGTGCTCGGTGCCGCCCGCCGGATTATGTATGGTCATGTCTCCCGCTGTCATGAGCTAATTACTCATGACGGCTGCTGTCATTTTGATTACTTTATTTTTTTGTTGATGTTAATAACAACTTGTTCGACTGTCCATGAGGCTCACTGCTTTTGCATTGACACCTCCATGGGCTTTAGAATTGTAGAGATTGACCATTACAGTACAGTCCTGTAGGCGCGCCCGCATACCGCCACCTAACACAGTATGAGGGGACATTGAAGGTCTAGATGCGTTACATTAAAAGTAGAGCCATTTATTCAAAAAAATTAGATTCTTGCGAGAACTCCGAAGGGGCGACCATAAGTTGCCTATACCGGGGTGGGACAGTGGTGGGTACTTCAATGTGTGAAGATGGAAGGGGGAGAACTACCCAGGTTCTGTCATTTGAGGGACAAACTGGAGACGTTCGTATTGCAATACGAACAGTTCATCCTCGTCAATGATGACAAAATTAAGTCGGTAGAGAAAAAGAGAGCGGTTTTAATATCTCATTTACACACAGAGACAATAGATTTATTGATTGATTTGTGTTTTCCTAAAAAAATTACAGATATTACGGTCGAAAATTTATTGTTATTACTAGAGAATCATGTAGGTATCAAACGAAATGTGTTCAAAGAGCGCGAAAAAATTTTTGCTACGAAACAAAAAAGTTCAGAATCGGTTACTGATTATATAGCACGGTTAAGGAATCTCGTTAGATTTTGTAAATTCGAGGACAGACTTGAATATAATTTAAAAGATATTTTTGTCACCGGTCTTCGAGTGGGGCGAATTAAGGAGAAATTATTTGTAGAAGCTGAAAACTTTTCATTAAAAAAGGTTTTAGAATGTGCTATTGCTATGGATTCATTCGAGGTAATGAATAAGCAAATTAAAACGGAAAGTGTTGATTTAGTAAATAAATTTAAAAATACATCGAACAATTTGTCACAAAAACAAAATTCGGTGGGTAAACATTTTTCTAGAACCACGGACAAGAATGTTACATCGTTCAGAGCGAGGTCAGCGGACCGAACGAAATGTAAACATTGCGGGAGTTATCACGATTCAGTAAATTGTAAATTGAAAGACGTGTTTTGTTATAAATGCAGAGTAAAAGGGCATATTGGGAAGATATGTCACGGTTTAAATAATAATAACATTTCTTCAGTGTTCGTCAATACGCAGGAACATAAAAAAATGTTGCGGATAAACGCAGTATATTGTGAACCAATATTGTGCAAAGTTTTAGTGAATAATGTGGAACTAAACGGGTTATTGGACACAGGAGCGGCGATCTCGATTTTGACTGACAAAGATTATGTTAAACATTTCAAACATTTGAATTTAAAACCAAAGGATTTAACCTTAATGGGTTACGCTAACTGTAAGTTAAAATTATTGGGTTGTATCTTTTTAACGGTTATAGGGAAATGTTAGAATTTTGCGTAGTAAAACATGGAACAATTACGGTTCTAGGGCGCGATTTCATTAAAAAGTTTAATATTGGATTTACGGGCTTACAATCTACTTTATCCCAGGAGGGAAGTGAAAATTTTTCTCACAATATGGTTGAGAATAATACTAGTGTAGTAGATAATTTAATTCGGAAATTCCCGGAGGTTTTTTCGGAGAAACTGGGTAAATTCAATAAATATAAAGTGCATTTGAAATTAAAAGAGAATGCGGAACCGAAATTCTGCAATCCGAGAAATATACCGTTTGCTTTAAAAGCAAAGGTTGAATCGGAATTGGGCCTTTTACAATCGGAAGGTATTTCAGTTCCGGTAAACTATAGTAAGTTTGCGTCACCAATCGTTCCCATAGTAAAAAGTAATGGGGAAATAAATGAACAATCAATTTCATCCCAGGAGGGTAGTGAAATTTTTTCTCATAGTGTATTTGAGAGTGGTAGAAGTAAAGTGAATAAAAAAATTCGAAAATTCCAGGAGGTTTTTTCGGAGAAAGCGGGTAGTTTTAATAAAAGTAAAGTGCAATTAGAATTAATTGGGAATGAGGAACCAGTTCACGTAGAGAATGACTTGGATACTCAAATTCTAAGTTTATTTAAAAATAACAGAGATTTACCTATAACGGAAGAAATATGGAGTAGGGTGCATATTAATTATGCGGGCCCAATTGCAAATAAATATTTTCTTGTAATTATTGACTCAACCTCAAAATGGTTAGACTGTGTAGAAGTAAATTCTCCAAATTCGTATAACACTATTAAAATATTAAAGGGTTTATTTAGTTATTTCGGGAGTGTACAGACAATAGTTTCAGATAATGGAGCCGCTTTCATATCAGCGGACTTCAAAGAGTTTTGTGAGATGAATAACATCAAACATTTAACTACTCCGGTAAATCATCCACAATCAAATGGTCTAGCAGAAAACGCGGTTCGAACGTGTAAAAATTTAAAAAAAAAATGATGATAAGAAATAAGTTTCAGTCAGGTTATGAGGAAAAATTAGGAAATTTTTTAATTGATTACAGAAATGCACCACACTGTACAACTGGTTTAGAACCTGCAGTTGTAATGTTTGGAAGGAAAATAAGGTCAAACTTGAACAGTTTTGTACCGAGAGGGGGGAGAGATAAGGATAATATAATTAAGAAAGAAACAAAATTTAAAATGTCAAAATGTCAGGAAAATCAAAGATATTATTATAAGAGAAATAATAAAGAATCGGTGGGTTTTTCGATAAATCAAAAGGTAATGGTTAGAGATTTCAGAGACCAAAACAATGATAAATGGGTACCAGGAAAGTGTATAAACAATTAGGAAAAAAACTTTATATAATTGAGGTAAATTTAAATGGTAAAATTATGTATTGGAAAAGGCATTTTGATCAGTTGTCTAAATTATGTGTATCATGGGAAAAGAAACACAGCAATCCTTATATCGCGTCTGAGACGAAGAGACTGTCGTATGACGAATACGATGTCTCCGGCTTTGGCCTGGATGACAGTCTAATGGGTTTTTCTCCTTCTCCTTCCAGCTCCAGTGATCCAGTGGCGTCAACGTCGGGAAATTGGAAGGACCGACTACGACCACGAACACACAGATGAGTCAATGAAGACAGCACTCAGCTCTCGACTCAACATGAATTACTTACATTGTAAATATTGGAATATTATATGTATTGTAAATAATTATCAGTTCATGTTGTGTAACTGTCTTCGGATTTAAGTGTGGAGGGATGTGGTGAACGTATGTCTTGCGGTATGAAAGAGACATGCGTGTATGAGCGAGACAGCATGAGGAACGTATAAAAGGGTGTGATTGCTGTCTACCGTCCTCTTTGCATTATCGCTTCGTAGGAAGCACACCTGTACCATATCTCGGAATAAACTCACTAAGTCTACCTACGACTTATTATTGTCAATCACCTTGAACTGAGATCACCATCCCAAGAGGAATCTGGATCCACACACGGAGTCCAGAAAGTAATGTTGATACCGGCCACGGTCATCACATGGAGGAAGACTCTTGAGGAGGCCAAGACCCACCAGGGGTTGTAGAGCCAATAAAGATGATGATGATGATGATAACAAGATATATGTATACGTAAGCACATACACATACATATGCTTATAAATACACAAATACATATATATACATATACATACACGTAATACAATAATATGATAGGTACAAAGTACGTCGGGGATAAGCTGCAATACAGGCCTGAATACATTATGGCCCGGTCAGCATTAGTTTCTATAACTATAGGCAGTGTATATTCTATGAAACTAATCATGGATGCAACTAAATGTTTCAAAATTGATACATTGAGTGTACGTCAACAATTTTCAGATGCGATGTTGTTGTATAACATCGTGAACAAAATTTACTGACTATCCTGAATTATTAAACAGTATTTCTGAAAGTACCTATACAACATATATCTTCGTGTAATCTTTTTAAAGAAAAAACACTGTAAAACAAATTCAAATCAAAATGCTTGCCTTATAATCCTGTTCTCTCGTGTATTTTATATCTTCAATTGTAACGAAAATAAAATTTAAAAAACTTAATTAAAAATGTATCAAACTGCATAAAATGTAATGATATTTTATGTAGTGACATAAAATATCATTACATTTTATGTCCATTATTAGTCCAGTCAATGAATGGTCAAAAAAGGAGGTGTAGAGTGCGTGAGCAGGAACCTAAGCGATTCCTTCAGAAACTTGTTCAGGGTGCTTAGGGTGTGAACATACTAAAAGTCCTGACGTCTAGGTGGCGAGCTAGGTGTGGAGGGGGGGGCTGTGGGGAGGTGGGGAAGGGGGGGGGTCCTAATTTTCGGGTTTCCACTTGTATCTCAAAAACGGTGCGTCGCAGAAGATAATTTGCCACGAATAAATAAAAGCTCATAAAATTATTTACAACTTTTACTCTACTTGTAATTTTCTAAATCCCAGCCATTTTTGAGTTACACGCTCCACAAATGTAGATATTTTCGAAAAAAATCATTTTACATCTCATTTTTCTTCAAACATTCCTTCATATCGTCTAAAATATTCATCAAAAAAAGAAATTTATTTTAACAAATTGTAAACTGTTGACTTCTCTGTTACATAAAAATAATGTACCAAGTGAATTATCTCTGTGAATGGGTACTTTTAGTATGAAGTTTATGAACATTCAACATTGTTATATTGGCAACATTGCCATGGTTATCTTGTAACATTTGCTGCTAGCGTCGTGAGCGATTCGCAAATTTCGCATGATTTGGTTGGCAGCATTGCACTCCGAAGGGGCGGCAGATGTTTCGAGATGCTTCGGGAAAAGTTCGGGCGCTTCAGTTGACGGCAGTACCACAGATCGAGCAGGTGTTTTTGTGTGACGGGCTGTTATATTGCTGGACTCAAGACATTTTGGATCACGAGAAGTGAGATTTAAATTACTCATATTATTAACAGTTCGAGATTGTGCTTTATAGATTATTTTTAGGGATTACTGATTCATAAATATGTTACGTTTTACGTCACAGGCGCCCATCAGTAATTTTCTTATGTCGTTACAATATAATTTCTTTCTTATTGACACGTGTCGAGAAACTTTAAACATTTACAGCTGGGTACGATACATCGTAACCAGTCACCCCTGATGATTATTTCCGTTGTTTAACTTAGAGTCTCATAGCTAATCATTATAATATGTTCCAAGGGCAGGGTTTGATTTTTTTATAATAAATTATACATTGTTCCCAAACCTACTTATTATTGCTACCTAACCTCATGGCTTGCTTGCTGGCTTTGTATGTGATTATTTATTCTATTCAAGGATGGATGACCAGGTTTGGAGGGTATGAATTACAAGTAAGTATTGAACGTCACATTGGCGCGCTCCGGCTGAACCTGTCTATGTTTGTTTTTTCTCGCACGTGTTCGCGGTAGTGTTGTTCACGATTATCAAATGGTTTTTACATCTCGATCTGTTATTAATTTGATTCTCACTTTTCCTTGGGTTTATAACAGCCCGTCCCACGACTAACTTGCCGATCTGATATTTTTAATACATAGTTTCACACAGTTTTTTTGCCTTGGTTTCCGTCAACTCATCGGCGTTATTACGCTTTTAACTCATTTTGGCTGCTCAGTTCGCTGGCAGCATACATTATTATTATTTTCCTAGAATTGGTGATTGCATGTGCATTGTCATTTTTCATGTCGTGTTGTTGCATGTATTCTAATAATTTTCTTTCTACCCTACAATCGAGAAATAGGTTATGGATGAAGGAGTAGGTACAAGAAGTAGAACAGCGGCAAAATTCATCATGGCGAAACAGGATGATACACCGGCGGGGTCCGGTTCAGCTTTGTCAATTCCGTCACTTCCGTCGTTTCCGGTTCACAAGTGGAACCTCACCTTTGATGGCTCTGCGGATGTCAGAAATTTCTTAGAACGGGTAGAAGAACTTGCTGTCGCTAGAAACGTAAGTTATGCTTCTCTTTTTTCTTCTGCAGTCGAATTGTTTTCAGGGCAGGCGCTACTATGGTTCAGAGTAAACCGCTCCGCTTTCTCATCTTGGGCGGACATTGTGGTTGCGTTAAAAAACGAATTTGAGCTTTTAGACCATGAAAAGAGGTTATTGGCACAAATAAGATTGACGTTTCAAGGTCAGAAAGAGAATTTTAGTTCTTTTATCACTCGTGTTCAATTGCTGAATAATCGTTTGTCCACTAGGTTGCCGGATGATGAGATCCTAGACATTTTGCGGAGTAATATGTTGCCAAGATATATTCAGAAACTTTCTCTTTCGGAGATCCCTGATTTGTTAACCTTAAAAAAATTAGGTAGGATGATTGAGTTGGCCGACAGCCGTTCAAACGACAGATCAAACACTAGTAATTCTCATCCTATTAATTATTCTAGTAACAAAGTTAATCAGAGGAATCACAGTAAATCTAATTTTTCTAGAAATAACTTTTCTGGTAATAGAGGCAATGAGAGGTATTCGAATGATTTACATTTGTCTAGGAACAACCATGCTGGCAATAGTAATAATAACAGAGATTGCAACAATTTGAATTTTTCTAGAAACAATTATTCTAACAATAGAGATGGTTATGTAAATTCTGCCGATCCTAATTTCAACTTCAGGAATAACCGTCGTGATTTTTCGAATGTTTTGCATAACCCGTCAAATGTGAATTCTAGGGAGGTGCACTGCTTTCGCTGCGGGCGTCCGGGGGTCAAGGCTCCTCTCTGCGGCTGCCGTCCTCAAAAAAAACTGATGGCCCGTGAGGTCCTGTCGGTGGGCGCTATGACGTCTGCGTTTGCCGAGATTACTTCACGGGAATGGGTTTTGTGGCTGGATACCGTAAGAGATTTTTATAAGAATTTAAGGACTTCGAAGGAGGTGCGAGCGGCCAACAGGGACGGCCGTCCTTACATCTCTTTCCAAGTTTTGAGCACAGGCTACTCTGGTCTTCTAGACTCTGGGTCGCACGTTTCGATTTTAGGAAATAACTTTCATCGTAAATTTTTAGATTTAGGTTTCAATTTGTCAAAATTGGATTCTGATTTCGCTCTAGTATCGGCGACTGGTCATTCGGTTACCTGTTCTTACAAAATAGCTCTCCCGGTGCGTTTTGAAAATGTTGTTAGAACGTTCAATTTTGTTATTATGCCAGACATTAAATCTGACATTATTCTGGGTTGTGACTTTTGGAAAGTTTTCAACATCTGTCCTAAGATCTCAAAATTAATGTCTTGTAATGATTCTGTTAGTAGTGTTCGAGCATCGAATAGTATTGGGCTGGATAGCGAGAAAAATTTATCTCAATCCCAACGCTCCGTCTTGAACGTTGTAGTTCAGGAGTACATGGATTACTCAGGAGATCGGTTAGGCAGGACAGGGTTAGAACATCATGTCATAGACACGGGTGATGTGCCTCCTATCAAACAAAGGGTTTATCCCATTTCTCCGCACTTACTTCCGGAAGTACATAGGGAGCTTGACAGACTCCTAGAGTTAGGTGTGGTAGAACCGAGCAACAGCTCGTGGAATAATCCCATTGTTCTGGTACCTAAGAAAAATGGCACATTCAGGCTATGCCTCGACAGCAGACGCTTAAACGCCGTCTCGAAACGCGACGCCTACAATTTACCGTTAATCTCAGACATTCTCAATAGCTTGGGTGGTGCTCGTTTTCTATCAACTTTGGACTTAAATGATGCCTTTTTCCAAATTCCGCTAGACGAAAAGTCTAAGGAGAAAACCGCGTTCACGATACCCAAGCGAGGGTTGTTTCATTTCGTCACAATGCCGTTCGGTTTACATGGTGCTAGCTCCCGGATGATGCGGCTGATGGATAAAGTGTTAGGGCCTGAATTTGATGGCAAAGTCTTTTGTTACTTAGATGACATCATCATTATTAGTTCATCTTTCGAAGAACATATTTTTCTCTTGAGGAAGGTTAAACAGAAACTACAGGCCGCCGGTCTTACGATTAATGTGCAGAAATCCGTTTTCTGCAGGGACTCACTCAAATACCTAGGTTTTGTCATTGATGATAAAGGTCTCCGCACAGATCCGGATAAAGTCAAGGCAATTGTTGATTTTCCGACCCCTTCGTCACAAAAGAGCTTACGTAGATTCATTGGGGTACTCTCGTGGTATAAGAGATTCATTTTCAATTTTTCTAGCATTGCTTCACCTTTGTATAATTTAACAAAGAAAGAATTCGCGGGTAAGAAATTTGTGTGGAATGATCAAGCGCAATTAGCATTCTCAAAACTTAAAAACATTCTTGTATCCGCTCCTGTTCTCGCATGTCCTGATTTCAAGAAACCGTTCACGATTAGCGTAGACGCTTCAAATGTAGGGCTCGGAGCATGTCTTTCACAAATGGATGATAAGGGGTTAGAACACCCTATTTCTTTCATTTCAAGAACACTTTCTGCTCAAGAGAGGAACCACTCTACCACAGAAAGAGAGTTAAATGCTATGATTTTCGCGTTGGAAAAATTCAGGGGTTATATTGAGGGTTCGCCTATTCCGGTAAAGATTATAACAGACCACTACAGCCTGAAGTGGTTGACCAGCTTAAAATCGCCTTCAGGACGGCTCGCGCGCTGGGCAGTCAGGTTACAACAGTTCAATTTTGAAATTATTCATAGAAACGGTAAGGACAATGTAATTCCTGACGCGTTATCACGGGATCCTTTACAGGTTAATACGATCAGTCAAAATTTTTCTACATCGGACCAATGGTACGTCAAATTAAAGGAGAAAATTTTGGCAAATCCTGAGAAGTATCCGGCGTGGAGAATTACTAACGATAGGCTCTATAAACATATCCAGAGTATGGAGGCTTTACATAGGTCCTACGACTGGAAAGAGGTAGTTCCGAAGGAACTCAGGAATAGTTTAATTGTACAGCACCATGTTCCTCCTACTTGCGCCCACTTTGGGATTTTAAAAACCCTGAACAGAATTAGACACAAATATTATTGGCCTAAAATGTCTGCTGATGTAAAAGCTTTCATCGGTAAATGTCAGATATGCTTAGGTTACAAGAGTACTAATTTGTTACCGCCAGGTTTGATGGGAAATCCCAAATTGGTTCAGCGCCCTTAGCAAATGATTGCAACTGATTTACTGGGGCCTTATCCGAGTTCATACAAGAAAGGTTATACTTATCTCTTGGTAGTTTCTGATTTCTTTTCTAAGTACACGAGGCTGTTCCCGCTGAGGAAGGCTACTGGGTTGAATATTGCTTCCATTTTAGAGAATGAAATTTTCCTGAAGTTTGGAGTTCCGGACACCATTGTGTTGGACAATGGTCCTCAATACATTTCACGTGATATGAAAGCTTTAGCCAATAAGTTTCATATTCGTCACCTGTTTTATAACTGCAGATATCATCCTCAGAACAATCCTGTGGAACGTGTTAACAAGGTTTTGGTAGCAGCGCTTGGTTCGTATGTTGGATCTGACCACAGAACCTGGGCGAATCATCTTCCAGAAATTGAGTTAGCCATTAACACGGCAGTCCATGAAGTCACAGGTTACACTCCGTTTTTTCTCAACTTTGGCAGAGAGATCATCATTTCAGGAAAAGATTATTTAGGCACTGATTTCAATGCTGAAGAAATTACGTTTGCTAAGCGTGACTCTTGGGCGTCAGGTTTAGAAGAATTGAATGACATTTTTTCACAGGTACGGACATCGTTAAGGCAGTCATACGAACGGAACAAGCTGAACTACAACTTGCGTCGTAGAGATATTCAATTTAGGGTTGGGGAAACCGTATGGAGGCGTTCATTCGTATTATCAGATGCAAGTAAACACTTTTCAGCAAAATTGGCACCTAAATTCATTAGGAGCAAGATTATTGGGAAAATTTCTCCAGTAGCATATCAGTTAGCTGACATGAATGGCAAAAAACTGGGTATTTATCATTTAAAAGACATTATTAAATCTGAAACTCCAGTTGATCATTAGGGTTATTTCAATAGGGGTTGGGTTCTCTTATCTCCGTTGAGAGATTTTCTTTGTCATTTTATTTGTATGTTATATGTGTTCTATGTATTTGCATGCATGTCCAGCAATTGCATGTGGATCATTCAGCGTGGTGACGTGACTTATCCTTACGTCCTCACGTTGATTGCATTGTCCTTGTGAGTGTTTGTGGTTTCAGATATTACACTTATGTCTTGTTCTTTGCAAGTGTAATTGAGTATACTTAAAGTTATATGAAGTTCAACGTGTGAAAGTGACTGATCATCATTTTCATACATTGAATTTACTTGTTATTTCGGTTTGTTTCCCTGTAGCAAAACCGTTTACACATAGTTTTCAAAACCTTTTATATTAATTTTTTATTGAACTATTTTCTGTGTATTGTGCGGATTTATAGAGGTGTTTAGCGTAGTATCATTATTGCTATTAGTGTGTAGAAACCTAGAATACCTTATTGTTTCACTTACATTATGTTGGTGTCTTTTGGAATAATTTCCATGAAAAAAAAAATATATATATATTTATATGAAAAAGGCTATAGCTTCAGAAGCTCAAAATTATCTATTTTTCATATCGTTTTAGGAAACGTATGGCATGGGCATTGTTCCAATTTGTTTACTCTGGTTATGGTGATGGTTGTTTTTCACACGCAATAGTGAACATATTCCTTAAGGTTCTATTCTATGATACTTAAGTTATTATTTTATGATATACATAACATCGGTGCATATATTTGATGAGTAAGCATAATATAAATACATTTATTAAGTTAATTCCGCTGTGGATTTTTGTTTTAAGATTATTATAAAGGGTTTTGTAATTGTTTTGTTTTACAATATTGGTTAAACAATTTTTAATTCCATGTTCAATTTCTGAGTGCATTTTATCCTCTATTTATACTAAAGATTTTGAACTTAGTTTGTTTACTACAATTTTATTTCCATATTCAACTGGTTGTTGAAGTTCGCTTAGAGCTCGAGCGAATTTGGACACCCTGTCAAATGTGAGAAAATTAATTCTGAGTTAAATATTTATTACAATAAATTATTGTCATATATTTAATTGCTGATTACAATTATGCTATCTAATACTAGGGGAATTATTCATGTTCAAGTTCAATTATTCATGCAATTTTATTGGGATCTTCTATTTGGGTAACTTTTTTTCGACAGAGGTCTTCATTCTGTGAGTGGGGTCATTACTTGCTTGAAGTTTAATGGTTTGATTCTCGGCTATTTATTTTTTTGATCAACAGGTGTCAGGGGTGTTTTTTTTTCAAACTAGGATTTAAAATAAATGTTTGTGTTTGGACTTCAGTATTTTTATGTAATATCTTCCTCATTCAATTGAACTTTAGAATGTTAATTAGGTATTCAGTCTTGCAGGTCATCTATGAGAGTTATTTACTTCCTTTTCAAATAATTTTTTTTTTGAAACATTTCATTTAGTAGGTAAAGCACATTTCATTCTTTACTTAACTTAGCTTTTTCATGCAAATTTTACTCAGTAACATTATGTAAGCTTTAGTGGAGCGGTTAGTTAGAAATCTCACTTCTGAATACTCTTCAGCGTCGCATTGTCAACCCTCATCAGCACGGGGAAATTTCTTCAATGTATGCAGAACCTCACTCAAGGATCTTCTTCAGCTTACACAAGATGCAGTTTTGATCATCATACATCTTCATTCCTTTTGGACGGCAGAGCTAGCAGCGCGGGAAAAATTTCATCACCTACACAGAACCTAACTTAATGACTTTCGTCTGCTCCAATTTTGAGATGTTTCATCGCTACCTTGGGCCATCTTGGGTCATCAGTTTTGGAAGAAAGTAATATCAGAAGACGCTGAATTTGAGATTTCGGACCAAATGTTTCATCGCTACCTTGGGCCATCTTGGGTCATCAGTTTTGGAAGAAAGTAATATCAGAAGACGCTGAATTTGAGATTTCGGACCAAATGTTTCATCGCTACCTTGGGCCATTTTGGGTCTTCAGTTTTGGAAGAAAGTAATATCAGAAGACGCTGAATTTGAGATTCCAGACCAGATATTTCATCTCTACCTTGGGCCATCTTGGGTCATCAGTTATTGAATGCATCATAATTGGAGAGAAGCTGCATAGATTGATGCGTCTTTCTGTTCATCGCATTATGTCATGGCTTCAGTATTGCAGTACGGTGGTCACCGCTTCTTCCATGAGGTACATTATATGGATTGGGAGTACTTCTATCACCAGGATCCTTCCGGCTGACAATCCTTATATTTTGGCTTCTTCCATGACTAACATTTACGGCCAAGGCTCACATAGTATGCAGTTCTCTTCAGGAAGTGACACATGGACCTCTTGATTTCCAGGAGGAAATATTTTCTTTTGGTGGAGGGGTAATGTAACATTTGCTGCTAGCGTCGTGAGCGATTCGCAAATTTCGCATGATTTGGTTGGCAGCATTGCACTCCGAAGGGGCGGCAGATGTTTCGAGATGCTTCGGGAAAAGTTCGGGCGCTTCAGTTGACGGCAGTACCACAGATCGAGCAGGTGTTTTTGTGTGACGGGCTGTTATATTGCTGGACTCAAGACATTTTGGATCACGAGAAGTGAGATTTAAATTACTCATATTATTAACAGTTCGAGATTGTGCTTTATAGATTATTTTTAGGGATTACTGATTCATAAATATGTTACGTTTTACGTCACAGGCGCCCATCAGTAATTTTCTTATGTCGTTACAATATAATTTCTTTCTTATTGACACGTGTCGAGAAACTTTAAACATTTACAGCTGGGTACGATACATCGTAACCAGTCACCCCTGATGATTATTTCCGTTGTTTAACTTAGAGTCTCATAGCTAATCATTATAATATGTTCCAAGGGCAGGGTTTGATTTTTTTATAATAAATTATACATTGTTCCCAAACCTACTTATTATTGCTACCTAACCTCATGGCTTGCTTGCTGGCTTTGTATGTGATTATTTATTCTATTCAAGGATGGATGACCAGGTTTGGAGGGTATGAATTACAAGTAAGTATTTAACGTCACAATCTCTGCTCAGTTGGTTATAATGAGTATCTGCACAGGGGGATTCTCAGGCAAGACTGGCTTTGACCCCTCATTCCTTGACCAGACACAGGTGACTTCGGCCACCATCCCTGTAGCTAGTTGACGTATCACATGGTCATAATTCGCCATATTACAACATGTGAAGATTGTTAAATCCGCGCCCATCAGCGGCATACATTAAAGATTAAAATGGTACTAACGCTCCTTACTATGCCCATTCAGTATTAGATTAGCCCTGATTAATACAATGTTCAATTATTAATTTAACGTTATTTGTGTTTATATTAAATAGATCAATTGAACTGCTACTCTTTAATTAAATAACCTATCCTCATACAAAGTATTTCACACAGCCGCCTGCTAAAGGTCCACAGCTGAGATGCAGATTCTACAATAACAATCACACTTATCTCATGCTCTCCATCGTGTTTTCATTTTTATAACATTTTGACCTTAAGATATATTCTTCTATATAACATTTTTGCACCCAACGTGTTCTATATAACATTTTGACCCTAAGATATATTCTTCTATATAACATTTTTGCACCCAACGTGTTCTATATAACATTTTGACCCTAAGATATATTCTTCTATATAACATTTTTGCACCCAACGTGTTCTATATAACATTTTGACCCTAAGATATATTCTTCTATATAACATTTTTGCACCCAACGTGTTCTATATAACATTTTGACCCTAAGATATATTCTTCTATTTAACATTTTTGCACCCAACGTGTTCTATATAACATTTTGACCCTAAGATATATTCTTCTGTATAACATTTTTACACCCAACGTGTTCTATATAACATTTTGACCCTAAGATATATTCTTCTATACAACATTTTTGCACCCAACGTGTTCTATATAACATTTTGGCATTCTTCTGACATTCTTATTCTTCTTTGTGTACCTTATCAGGTCCCCCCGACGTTGGCGATCACTCTTGAAAATGTCTCTCTGTCTTGCGCTGCCCGGAATAGCTCCTCCACACTTCTAATGCCGGTCCACTCTCGTATATTTCGCAGCCAAGACATTTGTCTCCTACCAGGCCCTCTGCGACCCTCTATCTTGCCTTTCAATATATATATTTTTTTTACAGTGAATACCGCACAAGAATCTCAACTGCTCCCGTCTGGAGCCAATGAGACTATGGCATCCCCAATTGGGGTATGTTGTGTGGCTGAAGGAAGTGGGGAGGGGAAGGAGGTGGGGAAGAGGAAGGTTGGGAAGTACCTGGCTATTCAGATGTGGTCACCAAACCAGGCTAAAGCCATTTTCAAGCAACGTTTTAATTCTGAATGGTGGTCTTACACCAGGGCGATACTGATAGTATCTTCCACTATGGAACATGCCGCAAATATACTATATATTATTTTAAATGAATTAATTGTGAAATAACACAAATTAATCAAATAAAATTTATTTGCGCATGCCGGGTTCGAACCCGCGACCTCCGGATTGTGAGTCAAGAGTCTTACCCACTGGACTACACCACATATTAAATGGAGCAAGTGATACTTCTCCCTTCGAAGTATATGACCCAGATATGAAATTTTTCTGATTTTTATTAATGTAGGCATTGACATTCATGAATTAAAATAAATTAATAATTATGTAGAAGAAGAAAATAATATTGTCTAATGGTTAAGTGTACAAACGTAATCATGGTAAATTTAACTGATTAATAAAATTATTTAATGATGTTTGTTCTCCGGTTAATTTCGCAAACTATTCCGAATGTTTTTCTCTCACGATAAATGATGTGGCTTGTATATTGGCCATATTTTGAAGGGCTAAAGCAGTGTGATCGTAGTCAAAAGAGATATACCTACTTCAAAATAATGATTTCTACGAATTCTTCGTCCGTGCCCTTGTAGAAAGTGGTGAACGAGAATCTAACTTGAATTGAATTACCCGCTACGACTTACCGTACGTTTTATTGGATTCGACAAATCGTATCAGGTAAAACAGAACAAGTAGACAGTAAAACTTACTTTCGTCTTATCGAATCTGAATGAAATCTAAAATCAAATTGAAGAAATTACAGGAGAGGCATTATTTTGTGAGAACTGATAGGATAAAACGGAGCGTGCAAACATATTCATTTTATGTTTGAGATCATTCGGCCTTTCGGCAATGCTCCCGTGAATTCCTCGCATTATAAAAATATACCCTGCTTGTAGCTTGTGGCAAGTGAAAAATAAAGAGTACAGTAATCAGTATCAGAGTACAGGAATTAAAAGAATCTCGCCTGTAAAACTGATTAAAAATATAGAACAGTGGATTCAATGCCCAACAAGCAGGCAGTTACCAAAAAGGTCGATTCTCTGAGTTGTTTATAAGGAAATTGGCAAAGTAAAAAGGGAAAGAAGAAGGTACGAGGAGATCATTGGAGGGGACCCCATCACTTTCCCAACGGCGCGGCGTTATAAAGAAACATATATTATGGTTTCCTCCTTCACCGCACACGTCAGGACTCTATTTTATTGAACTAAGCAACATTTATTTGAACGACTCCAGACCCATGTCCATGTATACGGGGTTAGAAAGCATTATGCAAGTACTTACATTAACATAATAAAAAAGAATAATAAATATGAGGGGAACAATTGTAAAAATGTCAAAAGTGCTTCTTCAATGTTGAAGAATAAATTAATATTAATGTTTTAAAATACAATACTCAAATTACTACCATGCTTGTGGCATGTTCCAGATTGTTGGGTTGCAGAGTGGTACTCCAAGAAAGTCCCTAGTGAAAGACCACCATTCAGAATCAAATGGTTTTAGTCGTGTTCAGTGACCAAATCTGAATAACCAGGATTCCCATATTCCTCTACCACCAACTCCTTCCTCATTGCGATTCCCTTTAGCATATCAAAATAAGTGTACAGACTAAAAGTAGTGCGGAATGTAACAATATGTAGTTTAGTATAGTATTATGAACACCGAAAAGATTCGAAATATTCGTTTGTTTGCGAATCCTCAAATCGATACCAGCATTTCGGCAGTGAAACAAAACGATTTGTCTCTCAAACTGAAGTGGTTTCAATTCTGGTCCCGGCTCAGCAAACATAGATCCATGGCAGTTTCACCATCCCGGCCCACTCAGCGTGGTTCTGTCAACAAGTTTACCATCGTAATGTCCAGCCTCCATTGTCCTCTCGTGTTTGGGGACATTCTCTGTCCTGGCTGGTGTCCACACGCCGGGGAAATGATTGTATAACTTGGTCAATATTGTCCCGTATTGTCCCTAGGACCCACCACTGAAAAGGAAATTTTAAGGGTATGAATATGAAACGAAAAATGTTTTTTGATGAGGTTGTTCCAGGAACTATTAATAATTTTTCTGTTTTATTAACAATTTGACCATTAATTTGGAATAACAGATATTCAGAATCCAGGATGGTAGCGTACAATCTACTTGGCTTTGGGAAGAGAGTTATCTGCAATTTTTTCCTTAAAAACATAATTTTTGCCATTTTTCTTCGTGTCCAGAAATTGGAACTGAAAATTTTTTCTCTGTGTTATTTGAAATTTAGTAAGATAAAAGATTTGCACAAACCCATAATTATTTTCTTAACAGAAAAGATCCGACCATCAAGATTTTCAGAAAAATTAATTTTATCTTTAAATTTAAAAAATGTACAAAACTGGATTTTTTTTTACAACTTAACTCCACACAGGAGGCCCTGAGGAAAATAATTTCCCTCAGGACATATGTCATCTTTGAAGATGCTGTGTGATGGGTCCACTACAAAAATGATACCACTTTCGCAGTAAAGTAGATCGGAACATCCCTTATTTTTTGCGTATTATTTCATGGTGGTCAAATTTCTTCCCAAATGTGTGACTTAAGTTCCTGAAGTGTGAAGAGTGCCCACTCCACTCCACTGCCCTAGAAGAGAAGATATGGGATGTAAACAAAACGTCAACCGTATTTTATCCGAGCAAATTTGTTTGACAACCACCAGTAGCGTCCTTTATTACGAGTATCTAATATAACATAAAATTACTATTATTTTTAATTTTTTTATTTACCCTTTTATACAAACATCGTAAAAATCAAAAATCAAATAGAACTAAAGAGAAAAATCACAATAAACTACTTTTCAGTAGTGTGTCAATTATTTTTTACATACACTCCACACAAGAAGCCCTTTTGAAAACAATTTCCTTCTGGATCTATGTTTGAGGATGCTTTTGATTAGAAAGACCCTCTACAGGAATTTCGTATGAAATTTTTAATCGAAGACGTACTAGACGTTCCAATTCACGAAATATTCATGTTAGTTTGTCCTGATGATATTCAACCTCCGGTAGGAAAGGACAAGGACACCACAAAAAGAAGAGAAAGAAAATTTAGACTTTCTACGCACGCGTTCTGAAATACATGTTTAAAATCTTACTAATATTAAAACCCACGAACGTGAGCATAAACAAAATTATTTTTGGCGATAATTATTTAGAAACATTTACCTTCCAATTTTTGGTGACCCGATACGCGATGGTTGATCCCCAGACAGTTGGCCCCCCGAAAAGATAAATATTATAAAATTACAAGTTTTGGTGCATTATTTGCCAATTTAAGGCGATCCAATAGTTTAGGAAAAAATCGAAATCGGAATTCACGCCCTTTTATGGGAGGAGTTTAAAAATACTTGAGGAAAAGCTTTTGGAAAGGTTGGAAAAGGTATTTGAGAATTTTTTTACAGGTTGTTTTCGTAAAGGCCTCTAAAAAACATTAACTTATTTTTTACGCATTGTTTATTGTAATAAAACAGAATTTTAAAATTGATTTCACGGAACAAAGCGACGCGGAGTCTAACGTCCGTTTCCCGCTCCTTTCGGGGGCGAACTGATAAAAAAAAAGACTCCAGATACTAATATCTACAGCCCGTATGTTTGACGAATATCTACAGCTCATATGTTGAACTAATATCTACGAACTTCAGAGTGTTGATTAATATCTACAGAGCGTAGGTTGAACTAATATCTACAGAGCGTAGGTTGGACTAATCAGCTAAATGTGTCCAATAGTCCGATATTAGGGATTTTTACATACATACTTACATAAATTAAGTTTTTTAAACTGCATACGCAATGTTACGTTATTCCAATATGCTATACATAATTGAAAATCCAACCTCTGACAGTACTGTAGGTATTCGTCAACACTTTGGTTCTCATAGATATTAATCAACAGTTTGAGCTGTAGATATTCGTCAACACTTTGATTCCCATAGATATTAGTTCGATTTTTTCAGTTTTTGGAATTCCTGTAGATATTAGTAGACGCCTCCAAAAAAAACGAGCGTGACTAGTTATGTAGCCCTTCGGTAGACGGCATAGAGTTCACTTTAAAAATCCAAATTCGTCAACTGCCGGCCGTACTGTAAAATAACAACGCGAAAATACATATTTTGTTTTGTTTTGTGAACTTTGAGCGTAAATATATTTTTTTTTGCGATTATTATAAAAGAAACTGAATTTGCTACATCAAACAATAAAACCATACCCGAAAAGGGGTTTATAAATAGGAGAATTTGGACTTTAAAGTGTTTTTTACAGACTTTACATTTTATTTTTTTATAGGCTTATAAAAGACTTATAAAAAAATATACGCACTATTTAATAGAAGCTTCTATAATACTTCTAAGCGATCCAATTTTCAAAACAAAAACATACGATTTTGTATGATTTTGCATTATTTAGTAAGGCTTCATCTTAAAATCTGAAACCGACTTCAAAAACAATATTTGATAATAAGCTTGTATGGATATCAAACGAATTTATTTACAGAGTCTTATATGTGTCTTATATACATGCTGGTATATACAGTTTTCTTCCTTTGCACTCTCCCAACTCATTACCTAGGTAGGCTGTTGGGGTCGGCTCTTTTCGTTCTCAGGCTATAACTTCTTCTGTTCCGAGTATTATCCAGGCCGTTCCTCTGTAATATTTTGGAGCATTGAGTCATCCAGGAGTTCTTTGGTCATCCTCTGGATGACTGTCGATGAAGCTCCATATACATAGCCTGCTTCACTGTGTGGTCTGGTGGTCTCCGTCGTATGTGCCCATACCATCTCAACTGTCGTTCCTCCAGCTTACTGTTTATGTCGATAATACCCAGGCCACCACGAATGCGTTAAATATTAATCCTGTCTTTAAGTGATACTTCTGCCGACCGTTTAAGCATTCGCATTGCCGCTGTATCGAGTTGCCTAGAGTAGGAGTTATACATAGTCCAGCATTCGGAGCCATACATTATCGCGGGCCTAACAATAGTCTGGTATATCTTTTCTTTAAGTTTTATAGGCGTTTTTGGGTCACCCAAGATTCTAGTTACGGATCTAAATTTCATCCATCCCACACCAATTCTTGGTTTCAATTGGATCACCAACACCTCTGCCATAGGTCACCCCAAGTGGTTCGCTGCGTTTGGTGATTTAGCAGGGGGTTCATGGGGTGAGGTTAGTCGAGGTCTTGGACGCGGATCTTTTCTTAAAAAAACCCTCCACACAGCATCCACAAAGATGACAAAAGGCCCTGAGTGAAATTATTTTCCTCAGGGCCTCCTGTGTGGAGCTCAAGTAAAAAAAAAAAAAAAACCGTATATTCCTAAACTGACTGCATATAACACATTGTATATAAGTACATCAATTTGATTGTCCTAGAATGGGAGACCTTCCTAGTTGGACATTCAAAGCTTCCTTATACTGAATGTATTTTATCAGCGAAAACATGTTTTTAGGCTTACTGTTTTATTTTAGCACTCTTTTATATGTATCTTTGTAAATCTGTTTGTTTTCCAAATAAAGATATTATTATTATTATAACAAATAAAATAAATGCCGGGGGGCCAACTGTCAGGGGATCAACTATCATGGAATCTTCGCTTTATACTTGCCCCATTTGCTGTCGATACTGTCACTTTTGTTATATGGCATTGTTTTAGTATTTCCAAGTTGAATTGTATGTTAATGTTATTTAATGGCTGAAGTATTTATTTCACGGAACGCCTTTTGTGTATACAGAGTGTACGGAAAGCAAATTTGTTTTGTTTCCCTGTCGCTTCTGTCAACGATCTATCTGCCCACGTTATCTGTACCTACTTCATAGGAACACGTGTGTACATTACTAACGATCCTACTGTATAATATGTGTTAGGGAACGTACCCATACTACGTGACACGTTTAGGGGGGGGGTCTTCAAAATGTCACGCTTGGTACAAATGTGCGGCGGGTTGCTTAGGTTTTTGGTGACCGGGGGGGGGGGGGGGGGGTTAAAAATTGCAAAAAGTTGGTCACGTAGTATGGGTACGTTCCCTTAAAGTAAATTGAGATTCGAAAATTGTGGTTCAGGTTTTTTTTAAGTATGTACATTTTTATATTTTTTATATGATATTTGAAATGTTTGTTATTGACCGAGCTTAGCGAAGTTCTCTTTTCACTTGACCATTTGGCACTACTTTTTTATCCGGTCAGAGATCGCGAAATCGTAGTAGCTATCAAAGCGAATAGTCAAAATTATGGTTCTGATTATCCCTTGGTGAGCGGATTAATTTATCATAATATTCAGAGTTTGCAAAATCATAGTTCTGACTAGTAGCTACCAAATCGAATTGTCAAAATTATGGTTCTGATTATCTCTTGGTGAGCGGATTAATTTATCATAATATTCAGAGTTTGCAAAATCATAGTTCTGACTAGTAGCTACCAAATCGAATTGTCAAAATTATGGTTCTGATTATCTCTTGGTGAGCGGATTAATTTATCGTAATATTCAGAGTTTGCAAAATCATAGTTCTGACTAGTAGCTACCAAATCGAATTGTCAAAATTATGGTTCTGATTATCTCTTGGTGAGCGGATTAATTTATCGTAATGGTCAGAGTTCGCTAAATCTTAGTTCCTACTAGGTAGTAGCTATCAAATCGAATTGTCAAAATTGTGGTTCTGATTATTATCTCTTGGTGAGCGCATTAATTTATCATAATGGTCAGAGTTCGCTAAATCTTAGTTCCTACTAGGTAGTAGCTATCAAATCGAATTGTCAAAATTGTGGTTCTGATTATTATCTCTTGGTGAGCGCATTAATTTATCATAATAGTCAGAGTTCGCTAAATCTTAGTTCCTACTAGGTAGTAGCTATTAAATCGAATAGTCAAAATTATGGTTCTGATTATCTCTTGGTAAGCGGATTAATTTGTCATAATGGTGTGAAATTTATCATAATTTAAATAAATGAACACCTAGAATTTCTGATTATGTTGGTAGGTACTATATTATTATATATATTTCTACATAATTCATAAAAGCTGCTAAGTTTATTTCTTATTTTATCATTCTTAACTAACTAGCCACCACACCGGTAGGACGGACAGGACATGGACCCCCAAATAACTTGTTCTTGGCATGCACACCTTGCTTCTTTCACATTCATACATCGTCTCATACATGACTCTTGTCATTACCCTTCTTTTTTTTTTTTAAATAATCGGAGACGTTATTTGTTTTTGGGGTGTTGTGCCGTGTTGCGCTACCTCCTTCTTTAGCCAACGTTTCGGACATCGTTGCAGTGTCCATCATCAGGGCAGATCCGGCAGATCCGGTAGATGTGTCACAACACCCCAAAAACAAATAACGAAAATGCTTTTGGCTGTGAAAATCTTAAAACTTATTCAATCGGAGACGGTTTACTTATGTATAGTTTCCGAGAGCACTTAGGCCATAGACCCATTGTACTATCTCCCATTTTACCTCATTCCTTTGACAGTAATCCAGTCCCTTTTATAAAGTTCACCAGGATTGTCGTTCGAAATGAAGCTGTATCTTCTGGTCCGACAATGTGTCTTCCCAGGTCTCATTTCCCCTCTTCACTCCTCCTTGGTTCCCTAAAGGCCCCACGACGGAAGAGGGCTTTATCTCTCCTCTCCACTCCTTAGTTCCCCGAAGGCTCCACGACGGAGAATCCACCTCCCCTTGGTTCCCTAAAGGCCCCACAAGGGAAGAGTTCGCTCCACCTTGGCTCCCCGAGGGCCCCAGGAGGGAAGAGAACTTCATCTCTCCTCCCTGGTTCCTCTAAGGCCCCACAGAGCATGGCCTCATTTCTCCTCTTCACTCCTACATGGTTCCTCGAAGGCCCCACACGGGAAGAGGACATCATCTCTCCACTTCACTCCACCTTGGTTCCACAAAGGCCCCGCGCTGGAAGGGTGCCCTTCCCAATGGTTCCTTGAAGGCCCCAGAAGGGAAGAGTTCATGGAGGTGGCCTCAGCTCACCTCTCCACGGTTTCTCCTCTTAGTTCCTCCTACGGCCCCAGGAAGGAAATCCACAGAGGTGGCCTCAGCACTCCTAGGTTCCCAAAAGGCCCCTAGTTTTATAATGGTTCAATTTTTTTTTGTCCCACGAGTTACGTGTTAGTTAGTTTGCGGACCGGTGCCCTTCCGCCCTGCCTCCGGTGACCCGATGCTCACTTTTATCCCTAGGGTCTTCAGGTCTTTCACTCTTTAATTCCAACACTTTCTTCGAGGGCGTACCGGGAAGCCGGCTTAGGGGCGCGGACATCGAGTCCCGCTTGCGACTGGACTGATGGCTCCGCTTATCCTCGGCGGGACTGCCGGACGACTGCAACTCAGTTGCTTTGGTTAGGTCGTACAATCTCATCATAATAATGTTTTTTTTTTTTCTAGTAACCTTTCCTCTTTTCTATTAATAACCTTTGTTTTCAGCTATATCCAGTGGCGGAGATGAGACGTGATACTGTGAAATAAATAACTAACACCATGTACGCACTCGCATACTGCCTGCTAACAATGTATGCCCGGACATTGGAGGTCTAGAGTCATTTTAATAAAAAAAAATAGCTTCTTTATAAATAAAAAATTAGAGTCCTGACGTGTACGGTGAAGGAGGAAACCATCTGTTTCCTTAGAACGCCGTGGGAAAGTGGTGGGGAACCTCCAGTGTCCCACGAGTTACCAGGGAAATAGAAGGTCGACTCCAGCAGAGCCCTGCGTGCTGGAGTGAGGTCTAAATACTCCGAGATGCGACCTTGTTTCTCGGAGGCACCGTTCGTGACGCTGTTCCCCAGGACATTCAGCCTGAGCACGGTAGCTCACACCTTGGCTTGGGATGGCTATTGCAGGTTTGTGTTTTCCACTCCCTGAGCGATGGGTTCGCCACACTCCCTACGCTAATGTCATGGCCCTACTCAAGCATTTGGTCTACTCGACCATGTCATGTCTTCATCGGGTGTCTCCGACACCTTCTACCAATCATATTAGAGTCATATATTCATCTTATCTCCTTTCTTGGCTCATTCGCTCCACATACCCAAACCATCTAAGCGACCCTTTTAAAGCTACATTCATGCATTCTCCATAATTCGAATGCGAATGCATTCGAATCCATGCGAATCTCCACATTTCTATCGCACGATCACATATGGTTTTATCACACATATTCCTCATTAATCTCATTTCTACAGCTTTCAGTTTATTTTCATCATTCTTCTGCCAAACAACGAGGTAGGTACCATTGTGGTCTCCATTTTTGAAGTGTAGAAAATAAAAATTAACCAAGCAAAATGTTTTCCGATGGGTAATTTCTGTCAAAAAAAACCTGGTTTTCTAACTTTGACCATAACATTCATTTTGATAATATAAAAAAACATTAATTTTATTTAAACTTTAAAAAAATATATCTGAATAATCCAGTGCCATACTTCAAAACAAAAATACTTCACCATTTTCAATGCATGTTTTGGACGGAGAAATATTAAATTTCTTGGTGCGAAACCATATAACGCCTTAATAAGTCAAACAAAAAAAAATTACAGTAACTTTTACATTAAATAATAAAGTCACATAGTAGCTGAGAGAACTGAGGGATAAACAATTTTCAAAAATTATGAATGCAAAGACATCTAGCTAATCGATGCGAAAATATAAAAAATATCTACTTTAGGCCGCGCCGCCTCAAAAGAGAAATCCCTAGTGAAGAGGACAAAAGCTGTGACATTATTCTATTCATATGTATATATCCTTAATAATAGTATGCTTTATACAATATATAACTTATTGTAATTACCACTTACAGCATGATCAGTTTCAGTTTCAGTGCCGGCAACCCGGGCGTTTATTTAGTTTCATGGTTATTTACATTGTTTTCTTTTTTTTTACCCGCCTCACTAGACAAAGTCTGTTCCGAGGCGAGTAAATCACATATTATGTTTGTTCCAAAAGAAATGTGTGTATTTAAACAAATATATATATGTATGTAAAAAGATAAAAAAGATAAATTATATGTTGGTTTATTAAATATTTACATACATACTTTGTTTTTTAGATAAAAGTAAATTAAAATTTTGTGACAGTTGAATATAGCGGTTACATAATAGAAGTAATAATTAATAATTAATATTGCAAAATTGCAGTTTCTCGTATTTGTTTTATTTGAATATTATATAATTTCGTGAGAACTTGTATGAAATGTTATTTATTTAGAATATTTTGAATGTCTGTTCTTTCCTTTTCATTCAACCATATTACAAATCTTTTGAAAAGCCAATTCAAATTATTTGGGGTGACGTAAGTTTTTGTTTGTGTTAGGAAGGTATTGAAAATGTGTGGTGCTAGGTAAGATTCGTGTTTTTTTGCAAAAGTTGATTTGATATGGGGAACTTGAAAGTGCTTATTAATTTTTGCTCTTGTGTTTTGCGAGTGAGGTATGTGGAGATGTGAAGTTTTGATACAGTTTTTGTAAATGATCTTCCTTATGAATAGTTTATTTACGTCTAGTAATTTGTTTTTGATCAGGGGTCGAAGGGTTGGTAGGTCGTGGTGGGACACATCAAGCTGGATGGTGTGCGCCTCAAAAAATGCCACAAAGGACGTTGCTGCATCAGCAGCACTACCAACAAGTCCAACTCTCCGGCGTCCACGAGCGGTCGTCATGGCCCCGCGACCCCTGGGCAATGTGATCGCCGGTGTGGGACGTCCCTTCCATCTTCGGGTTCATAGCCGACGGAGGGGGGGCGAATGGCGAAACTCTGGCGCCATAAAACCAGAACCTCCCAGCTAAGGGAAGGAAAACCCCTACAGAAAAACCCTCGCCTCCAGTAAGGGGTTGGGCGAGTGGCTAATAACCACTCCCTGTAAAAATAGCATTATTACGAAACCGGAAACTAAGCCTCGGATAGCGAAAATACCCGGCAGACAACATGGCAATCGAAATATGGACTTGAGAATGGCAACATGGAATGTAAGAACGATGTACAGAGGTGGGGCCCTCAGAGAAGTACTTGGTGAAATGGAAAAGTACAAAGTAGATATATTAGCAGTGCAGGAAACAAGATGGACAGGCACTGATACCTTTGATACTAGAACGCATACAATAATGCACAGTGGCAACGAAAAATACCATGAGTTCGGAGTAGCCTTCATCGTTAACCAAAGATTAAAAAACCAAGTAATTGGTTTTAGGGCTGTAAACGAAAGAATATGTATACTTCGTATAAAAACTAAATTCTTTAACATTTCCATCGTAAATGTCCACGCTGAGACAGAAGACAAAGATGAAGTAACTAAGGATACTTTCTATCATAAACTGGAACAGATATATGACACCATACCATCCAATGATATAAAAATGGTAATTGGAGACCTTAATGCAAAAATTGGTCAGGATCCGGCACACCAGCAGGTTACAGGAAAAAACAGTCTTCATACGGAAAGCAATAACAATGGATCAAGAGTGATTGACTTTGCAGAATCAAGGAATATGATAATAGCATCAACACAGTTCCCACGGAAGAATATATATAAATGGACATGGACATCACCTGGCGGCAGATACCATAACCAAATAGACCATATCCTAATTGAAAGAAGAGGGGCGACCAGTATCACAAATGTAAGAAGCTACAGAGGAGCTAACTGTGATTCGGATCACTATTTGGTAGTAGCATCCTATAGATGCAGAATAGCAAGGGATAAAAGGTCTAATCAGCCAAGTATCCCAAAGCTAAACATCGATGCTCTTAAAACACCAGAAGGATTGGAAAGATATCATGACTCATTGTCAACAAACCTACCAAACCAACTGAGTGATCCGCTCTCGAGAGGATTGGACCAATCTGAGAAATGCACTGCTGACAGCGGCGGAATCAGGCATTGGAAATAGACCAAGACAGGCTAGAAATCCCTGGTTCGATGAGGAGTGCATACAGAGCGTCTGCAAGAAAAAAGTTCTAAAAAAATTATGTATAGAAAGAGGAACTAGAGCAAAAAGACAAGCCTACGAACAAGCACGAAGAGATGCTAACCATTTAATTAAAAGAAAGAAGAGATTGTATTTTAACAACATATTGTTGAAAATGGAACATGACTTTGCAAATAACAATCCACGTGAGGCATATAAAGGCGTCAATGTATTTAAAAAGGGCTTCAAACCCAACACATCTCTGTGCAGAGATAGTAATGGAGACATAATAGGAGATAAGGAAAAGATCAAGACTAGGTGGAAAGAATATTTTCAACAGCTCTTAAATCCCAATAACAACCTGACAGTCGAACCAACTCACATTCCGGACGAGCTAAATAGTGATGAAACAACGAGAGCGCCATCAATGGCAGAAATAAGGGCTGCCCTAAAGAAACTGAAAAACAATAAAACTCCGGGAGGAGATAATATCCCTGCAGAGCTCTATAAATATGGAAACGAACAACTGAAGAACCTGCTACACAATCTCATTGTGAAAATATGGACCGCTGAAAGAGTACCAGAAGAATGGAAAACTAGCATAATATGCCCCATACATAAAAAGGGAGACAAATTGAAGTGTGAAAATCACAGAGGAATATCGTTACTTTGTACAGCGTATAAAATTTTCACAATGATTTTGAAAGAAAGACTAGAATATTACTCAGAAAACTTACTAGGAGAATATCAGGCAGGGTTCAGGAGGGGGAGATCCACCACTGATCAACTCTTCACTACTCGACAAATCCTGACAAAATGCTGGGAATTCGATATAGATATATATCAACTATTTGTTGACTTCAAACAGGCGTATGACAGTATAGATAGGAAGAAAATATATGAAATACTCCTCAATTTTGGAATACCGCCCAAAATAGTCAAGCTTGTAAAAGCAACAATGGTCGGATCACGGTGTCGAGTAAGGATAGGAGGTGAAACAACGGAGGATTTTAACGTTTCCCAGGGGCTGAAACAAGGTGATGGCTTAGCACCCACCCTTTTCAATATTGTACTGGAGCACGTCGTGAGGAAGACAATGATCAGTACCGACTCAAACATCTGCTACAGAAGCAATCAAATAGTTGGCTACGCAGATGACCTTAACATTGTCGGAAGATCCCTACAGGCTGTAAGAGAAGTGTTTGACCCTTTGGAGACTGAGGCAAATCAATGAAAATAAAACAAAAATCATGATGCAAACCAGAACCCCTCACCGCAGAATAAAAGACAAAGTGAAATTCAAAGACAATTATAATTTCGAAGTGGTCGAAGAGTTTACCTACCTGGGCTCCATCATAACGCAGGACAATGAAGACCCAGTAGAAGTAAGAAAGCGCATTACAGCCGCTAACAAAACTTACTTCGCGTTGCTGCCAGTGTTCAAATCCCGAAACGTCCATAGGAAAACCAAAATAACCTTATATAAAACAATTATCAGAACGGTCTTGGCCTATGGATGTGAGGCGGGAACACTGACAGCAAAGTCAGCGGAACGGCTGGACATCTTCGAAAGAAAGGTACTTCGAAGAATCTTAGGAGCGGTGCGAGAGGGAGAGGCATGGAGAATCCGCCACAATAATGAGCTCTATGATATTTACCAAGCTCCCAGACTCTCCACCCATTTAAGACTCCAAAGATTAAGATGGGCCGGACATGTGCACCGAATGCCAAGCACACGAGTACCGAAGAAGGTTCTGACAGGACACCCGGGAGGTAAACGAAAGGCGGGCAGACCTAGACTGAGATGGGAGGATGATGTCAGGAAGGATGCAAGAGGATTACTCCAGGTTGCAGATTGGAAGAAGACGGACGAGGACAGAGGGCGGTGGAGGCTTATTTTGAAGGAGGCCAAGGCTCGAATTGGGCTGTAGCGCCATTGAAGAAGAAGAAGAAGAATTTGTTTTTGATCATTAGCTGTTCCGTCGGATGTTGGTAAGGTTTATAAAACATAATTCTAATTATTGTTTTGTGATTTATTTTAAGAGAATTGAGGTAAGTATCTGCTGCTCCTCCCCAAACTGAAATTCCATATGTTAAAATACTTTGACAGAGTGCGAAATATATATTTTTTAGTTGATTTAATGACATGATGTTTCGTATTGTTTTGAAGATGTATGATAATTTTCGTATTTTTTTGATAATATATTAATATGGAGATCCCATTTTAGTTTATGGTCAAAAGTTAAACCTAGATATTTAATATTGTCTGCATAAACAATTTTGTCACAAGTACAGCATGTGTTATTTGACGAAATATTGGTGCAGGGGTTAAGATGTAGTTGTGGTTGGCTATGTGGTTGACCAACCTTTGTTTTGCTAAAAGTTAAATATTTTGTTTTTGAAATGTTCAGTGTTAGTAGATTATTTTGTAGCCATTTATTTACTACAGTCATCCCTGTTTCTGTGTTTTTGAATACCTTTTCCCATGATTGTGCCTTGAACAAAATTGCAGTGTCGTCTGCATAACTGATTACTTTGTACTCAATTTTTCCTAGGTTTATCTCAGTTAGACTATTTATATAAATGAGGAATAGTATGGGACCCAAGACGCTGCCTTGCGGTACTCCATACCGGATATCTGCTTTGTCACTGCTGTATTTATTTATTTTTAGTATTTGTTGTCTCCTTTCAATGTAGCTGACAAACCATTTTAGCGGTTGACCAGTTATACCGATATTTTTGAGTTTTTGTTGTAGTAAGTTATGCGAAATAGTGTCAAAAGCTTTTGCTAGGTCTAAGAATACCCCTATCACCTTTGATCCGCCATCTATGCTTTTCACTATGTAGTTGGTTAATTCTGATAAAGCATCTTCTGTACCCATTTTGGCACGAAATCCAAATTGGCAGTTTGAGAGCAGGTTGTGTTTTTCAAGGTACGCAAGTAATCTTTTTTTCATGGCTTTTTCTAGAAGTTTAGATAGTGAGTTTAGCAGAGTGATTGGTCTGTAGTTTAATATCAGAGTTTTGTCTCCCGATTTATGTATTGGAGTGATACATCCTATTTTTAAATGATCAGGGACAATTCCGAGCCTAAAACTTTGGTTGAAAATGTGTTGAAGCGGTATAAGTATGTATTCTCGTAGATTTATCAGTATTTGATTGGAAATGTTATCCGGACCCATCGCGCAATTTGGTTTGAGAGATTTAATAAGATCCGAGATTTCCTTTGTATTTACTTGATAAGCATTGAACGAGTGATTTGGTCGTATGGAAGAGCAAAGTTTGTATAAAGAGTCTTCTGATGTACAGTTTTTTTGAAGAATTTTTTCCGCTAGGGTAGAGCCAACTTTTGCGAATTCAGTGTTAATAAAATTCGCTATTTTATTAGGTTCATTGTTTGTTAAGACTTTGTCTCCGTTTATTAATATATTTCTTTGATATGTGAATCTTTCTTCGGAGTGGAATAAGTAATATTTCTTACAATTTCCCAAATTTTTTAGGATCATTTTTTGCGATTTTTATTTCTTTTTTGTAATATTTGTATTTGGCTTGTTTAATTAACTTATTACACAGGTTTCTATACAGTAAGTAATCTTGCTTTAGTTTGTTATCATTCGGGTTTTTGTGGACTCGCATATGCATTGCATCTCTTTTATGAATACTGTTGACTATTCCTTTCGTGATCCATGGTGTTATTTTTTTTTCTTTATGTATGTAGTTCTTTTGTGGATTTTTTGTGGTGTGTTTGGTTATGTAGGTTTCAACCGTATTTATAAATGTTTCCAGCGCTGTGTTTGGGTCTATTTCATTTAGTACATTAGTCCAAGGTTCATCGTGAATATCCGATTTTAGGGACTTAGCATAAATATAAACTAATCATGTACAGACTTAGCATAAATATAAACTAATGATAAAAAATAAAAATTTATATCTGAATAACGAAAAGAAGTGGGTGGCTTCTTACATTCTCACTGGGTCGCTGCAGCTCGCGGGTGTTCAAATATTTCTACAAAACATGCAGCTGTTGTTTAAAAATATTTTATCTGAAGGGTCCTCAAGCAGGCTGGCCGACAGCATTAAGTCCTAAAGAAATATACGGTCAATCCGTGGCATTTTACCTAGTAAATAAACATATACAGATCTTATTGGATGTAACGACACCGTGTATTAAGAAATACTCGATATAGCGACATAGGAAATGTTGTGTAATAAAAGTAAATATTTTATCTACATTTCGTTAAGCATTCTGATATTTCCTCAGTACCTGCCTTAAAAAATGTTTTTCAATTCCACTAACATTATTTAACTTTTTGAATATTGAGCTTCACATAAGAATTCTAGATGGTGTGGCTTGAAAATGTACTGTGAAGGACAGAAAACTGATTATCATTATTTATGAAGAGAAGACGTTTAGATGATCGAACTAACTAAAGATGGGAACAGACAAATAACTAATTATAACGATAAACTGAAATCAAAACTGGGTGTTCAAATAGCAAAGTAGCTCATTCCAAAAAGTCTGTAGGTTCATTATCATGAAAATGAATACCCGATCCTCCTAGGAAAATTGAATGGACACTCCAATGATGTTTTTTTCAGATTTTTATGTAGAAAGTTTAACTAACATCAAAGATTTTATCAAAACTAACTTATAAGTATTTATTTTTTCAATGTTACGTTGATGATTAACTACTGTTACTTGTAATATTGTGTTATTATTTGTACTTTGTATGTGTTATTATTATAAACTGCTCATGCTAAGCGCCAGCTCTCAACACAGGTTCTCCTAGTGAGACAGGCATAGAATAAAACAAATTGTAACTCAAAACTAATAAAGATGAATAATAAAAAACTTTATTGTTGGATTGGTGTTGGTTGTAACTAACAGTGTTGGTGTTGTAACCGGTTATATTCTTTTTCAAACATGGAAAATAATACCTGCATCACATATCGCCCTTAAAAACTTTGAACGCCACTTGACAAATCTTTGGCCCAAGTTTGGTATAATGATTTCTAATTTTAGAGGTGGAAATTGAGACCCTTCTCGGTGCATTCTTCAGGTTCCAAAAGCTCTTCAGAAGAATTTGTGGTGCATTTTACCTGAAAACAGCTACAGTTGTTATGGTAAGTGAGAAGGGATTTTTTAATATAACAAAAAATCTGGCGCAGAAAAAAGAATTTTAATTTTTTTTTGTGATTTTCACCTACAAACCTTAACTACGTTACCCCTTCAACTACTAAAGCTTTTTGCATTGCACTCACATATCTAACTCAATAGCAAATTTGGAGTGTATCGCTATAACTCAAACTAAATCTTTATCTAATTTTGCGTAATAGACGATAAGATTTTTATCAGAGAATTATGAATTACATCAGGTTACGTTTCGATGGTCAGAGGGGTAGGGTTAATTGGGGTCATACTTACGTGGAAACAGTTATTATTAACTATTATTAGTAGGTACAGTGGAGGTTATCCACCCCTTACCCGCCCTGGTATAAGTAACAGATGGTTACTCCTTCAAGGCTCTCGTAAGATTCTAATTTTTTTGTTAAACGAAGCTACATTTTATTTTTATTTTGAATGACTTTAGACCTCCAGTGTCCTTAGATACGTTGTTAGTAAGCAGTATGCAAGTGCTTAACAGGAAAAACAAAATGCAAAAAATGGGTTAGTAAGGCAAAGATAAATTAAACAGGGCAAAAGAAAAACCCATTCATGAGGCTCCATCAAGCGGCATTGCATCTGTAAGAACCTGCAAGCATCTGCATAAAATAGAGAACATAAGTAATACAATAAATCTCAAATCAATTGGCAATTAGGTACCAATGTGAATGGCTTTCGATCTGACCATAAACTATTTTGGCAAATGACTTTATTTGGTAGGATCGTACTTACTAATGTAGCCAAGGTATGAAGATAAATTAATACACAGGTTGAGGTTCCGGACTCCACGTTTATTGAATGTTGGATACAAAGCATGACACGACAAAAGTTCGATTCAGAAGGATTTGAAGGAAAATGGCGAGTATGACAGCGAAAAGCGACGAACGACCCAAAAGGGCGCAAGGAAGGGAATGAAATTGCCTACGAGTTTATTCTGGCGTCTGGCCCGCAAGCGCTCAGATCTCAGGGATACCCTTATACAAAATTACTTTATGGCTGTAAAATGAAATCGCTGTCATTCTCTACATACCTTCCTCCCAGTTTGAAAAACGACATAAAAAATAAATGTAAAAATAGTTTATTGGTTTCAATGCGTTCCAGAAAATATAATGAAAAAACATCACATGTTGGTATTGTGAGTAGTGTCGAATAATAATCTGCTTTTAATTTAACAATATGTTATTATATTTTTTGAAATGCATTAGATATGATTACTTAAATTAGATTTTACAGTCGTAAATAGAAGGAAGAGTGATTCTGTATTTTAATATAAACAGTTTCAAAAGTGATTTGACATACATTATATAAACTTGGTTTATTCTGTGTGGGACCACCCACCACACGAAACATGCTGACTTCTGGATTAGATTAAAAATGCAACATTGTATGTCACCTAACTTTTAAAGCTAAATTTAAAAACTTACTTGATTGTGAAATATGTGTGTAACATTATAAATATAGTATTTTAACATGGATTTTGAATTTGAAGCTATAAACATAATGTTATTTCTAGGAGTATGCTCCAACTAGATTGACTATGTATATAATCAATGAATTGCATCTACAAACTTTATGTTTGGAGCATATGTACAGGATGTTTGCGACTAGTATCACTTAAAATTAATATACATATTAAAAATACCTCACAATACTTCAATTGTGTATTATTAACAAATAAAATTATTAGTTTAGAGAGAAAATACTTAAAAGTTACTGCGTCAACAAACGTTTTTTGTTTGGAGCAAGGAGTGTCACGCACTTATGCTTTAATTCAAATCACCCTTTCAGGTAATTTGTGGTAAATATAAGACATATTATGTTCCGATAATATAACAGTGTTAGAATAACTATAGCTTATTATTCATATAAAGTAAATACTCTATTACTGGAATATGATAAAGTACATGGCTAAAACTATTTATTATATAATACAGGTTTAGAATGTTTGATCTTAAACGAATCAAATATTTCAGATTTGGAAAGTAGTAGATATTATAAAATGTACAACATATTCGTTTTCTATGAACATGAGGTATGAAATCCTTAATCTATCATTTTTATAGTGATAATATCTCATCAATTGTTTACAAGTGTAGTTTATATAATTTTATACTGGTTTTTATAAATGAACTTGATGTGTATTTGCTAATACCTTTGTAAACACTTAAGGAGTAATTTATAGTTTAAAAAAAAAAAATTTATCAACACATTCTATCAGGCGAGGGACATGTACGCTTGATAGGATATGGATAAAAAATAATCATATTGTTATAAGCAATTACATTTCATTAAAAGAAATGGTATAAAAATTATTGTATGATTTAAATGTTAAAATCTCAACAACATGTTCATTCGGATATGTGGATGTCATCAAACATTCGACTGAACATGGTTAAATTCCATAATATTATAAAAATACGCAAAACGTAATCAAAGTTAGTTAAAAGTTACTAAAGATACATGTGAAAGTAAACGCGTCTAGCGGGGTGGTTTGAAACTTGGATAAGTTATTCATGAATGGATACATCAATGTGTGTTATTTTGTTAACATGATCAATATTACATACATTATGTTATAGTTATATTTAAAAGTTATCTTAAGTACATGTTGCATTATAGAATGATATAAACGATATGTGCTATATTAAAGTATGATATATTATGTTTGGTTTTGTTATTGTAAAACCTACTAAGAGAACGCTTATCTTAGCGTAACGTTAAATGATTTCTTATACATAGATGTTTTATCGTGTAATATACGATTGTAAAGTTGACTTAAAACTAGCTACATGTTATTTACATGGTTGAAGAATGAAAAATTTTTCATTAGTTACACGAATTATAATAGTACTAATATAGAGCTCAAAATTTTATCAAAATTTGTAGACTTTAGTATAATTGTTCAGTAATTTTTTAAAAAAATATATGCTTTTTGGAATTCTAATGAGTTTTTCTATGTGTTTTATACTTATTTTTTATAAATCTGTTTTGTATAAATCATTTTAGATTTGATATGGATTTGTAAGAATATAAATGAGAGAAAGAATTTATATTGAAAAGAATTTATATTGCCTTTATATTGGAAAGAATTTATACTGCCTTAGTGCCATTTATTTGCGTACTGATTGGTATCTGTCAGGGAAATGCACCCTTCGACCGGATCTTGTTCTTGTTATATTTTCTGGGAGTGGTTCCTGGACAGATGTAGAAATAGGTACGTTGTCTTCTACTGGTATAAAAGCGGGCTTTAGGCGATCTATCGAGACACGCTTCGGTTTCCCATTTACGCTGATGACGAATGTTTTTTCATCGCGTTCTTCGACTTTATATGGTCCTTCGTAAGGGTTTTGGAGCGATCTTCTTCCTCCATCTGTTCTGAGGAATACATGGGTAGAAGTAGGCAGATCTTTGTGTATAAAGATTTTTCTTGTACCATGAGCACTTGCAGGAGTTGATTTTATGCCATCAAATTTTCTTTGTAGACGTCCAACATAAGTGTCAGGTTCTTCCCTTGGAGTCTCAGTGAAGAAATCACAAGGTAACCTGAGAGTTCTACCGTATGTGAGTTCGGCTGGTGAACATTTTAAATCGTCCCGAACTGTGGATCTCAAACCGAGTAGGATAAGAGGGAGATTCTCTAACCAGTTTGGGTCTCCGCTTGCTATGAGGCTGGCTTTTAATGTGCGATGCCATCTTTCGATCATACCATTGGCTTGTGGGTGATATGCGGTAGTTCTTGTATGCTCGATTCCAAACTTCTCAGTCAATTTTCTAAACAAAAAACTCTCAAACTGTCTTCCTTGGTCTGTTGTGATGGTTAACGGTGTCCCGTGACGAGCAATCCAGTGAGTCGTCAGGGCAGTAGCGACGGTTTCGGCTGACATGTCTTTTAAAGGTATAGCTTCGGGCCAGCGAGTAAATCTGTCGATCATGGTTAACAGGTATCGGTACTCGTTGCAAGCTGGAAGAGGGCCCACTATGTCGATATGGACATGTCGGAAACGATCTTCAGGCAAAACATAAGTTGCTGGTGGCGCTACCGTATGTTTGGTGACTTTGGCTTTTTGGCACGCAATACAGTGCTTGACGAAGTTTTTTATATCTGTCGCCATGTTGGGCCAAACAAATCTTTGTTTTATAGTGTTAGTTGTTCCGAGGATGCCTGGATGGCAAACATTATGGACGCTTTCAATCACTTGGTCTCGCATGCAGGCTGGAACGAAAGGTCTGACATGGCCTGTGGAGATGTCACACCAAACTGAAGCATCTGTGCCAGGTATCACCATTTGACGTAAGGCGAGGGTGGTGTCATCTTTTGCCTTACTAATTTCGTCAGTTTGACACTGCACTATTCCCATCTGCCTGTAGTCAATTTCAGTAGGACAATTAATCTCATCGATTCGAGATAGTGCGTCTGCTACTACGTTCTGTGATCCAGAAACATGCCTGATGTCAGTGGAGAATTGAGCAATAAAATCCAACTGTCTTTCTTGACGTGGAGAGCTAGAGGCTCGCTTTTTGCTAAAGGCAAAGGTGAGTGGCTTGTGGTCAGTATAGATTGAAAAATTTCGACCTTCAATGTGGTTCCTGAAATACTTTACAGCTTCGTAAACGCCAGTAAGTTCACGGTCAAAGGTGCTGTACTTCCGCTGTGCGGGTGTAAATTTTTTCGAGAAGAATCCCAGGGGTTCCCAAGAATTGTTGTTGAGTTGCTGTAGTGTTGCTCCCATAGCTATATCACTAGCGTCAACCATTATTGAAATTCTTGCTGTCGGGATTGGGTACGCAAGTAAAGCTGCATTTGCTAATTGCTGCTTACAATTCTCGAATGCTTCTGTGAGTTCTTGATTCCATGTGAGTATCCTTTTGTCATTCTTTTTGTAACCATTTATACAGTTGAATAACTTAGTCTGTATGTTTATGGAATTGGGCAGGAATCTGCGATAATAATTTAACATTCCTAAAAAGCGTCGTAAGTCTTTCGCTGTTTTAGGTAATGGGAACTCTGTGACTGCTGATACCTTTTCCTTGATAGGTGACATTCCTTTTTGGGTGATCGTGTGACCCAAGAAGTTCACTGTGTGTACACCAAATTTGCACTTATTTATATTTATAACCAGATCATATTCGGCGAGACGTTTTAGTAGTAAATCTAGATGCCTTCTTCGTTTTTGGAAGCGATGAGGATGTCATCCAGGTAAACGAAGCAAAAATCCAGGTCCCTTGTTACAGAATGCATAAATCTTTGAAAGCTTTGTGCTGCGTTTGATAGCCCGAATTGCATAGACGTAAATTCGAATAGGCCAAACGGGGTGATGATCGCAGTCTTTGGTATATCGGCCGCTTCCACCGGTATTTGGTGATAAGCGCGGGACATATCTATGGTGCTAAATATAGTAGCGTCAGATAATTTATGTGCAAAATCATTCAGTTGCGGTATGGGATATTTGTCCGGAATTGTCTGGGCGTTCAAGCGGCGATAGTCCCCACATGGACGCCATTCGCCATTCGGTTTTCTAACCATGTGCAAGGGGCTGGCCCAATTACTTTTTGATGGCCTGCAAATCCCCTGCTCCATAAGGTATTTAAATTCTTTTTTGGCTGCTTCAAGTAGAGCTGGTGCGAGTCTACGAGCACGCTCAGTGACAGGAGGTCCCTTGGTCTCAATACAATGTGTTACATTGTGTCTTTTTTTATCAGGGATTTTCATGTTAGGCCTTGTTAAGTTCGGGTATTTATTCAGGATATCCCTATATTTTTGTACAGTAGAAATAGTAGAGATTCCAGAAGTTGGTCCTTTGTAGGTTATTCCCCTGATTAATAGTCCTGTAGATTGGTCTGCAATGGTTGCTTTCTTGAGATCCACTATTAAGTTAAAATTATGGAGAAAATCAGCTCCTAGTATGGGTCTCGAAACATCAGCGACAATGAATCGCCATTTTAATGCTCGTCGAAGGCCAAAATTGAGCTCGACGGTCCTTGTACCATAAGTTTTGATTGGGTTTCCATTCGCTCCATACAGGGTAGTTGGGCAGTTGTCAGAAGTTACATTATTCTTGTTATAAGACTGGTTTCTAGGTAAGACGCTAACGTCAGCCCCTGTGTCCACTAGGAATTTCTGTCGCGTTTGTTGGTCATATACGAAGAGACGACAAGTTTTGCTGGGAATCTCACATGTCCCTACTGTGAGGTTGTCGTTTTCCGAGTTTTTCTTGGTAAATGAACATGGTTGCAAACACCTGTATGCTTTTTCCCCGAATCTTCTGTGGAAACTGCAGATGCCATTATTGGTTCTGTTAGGAGATTTGTCACGAGACCTGGACCTAGGTCTTCTTGAGAAGTCCCTCTGTGTGGAATTTTGATACGAGTAGTTCCTACGAGGACTTTGATTTCGTTTTCCTCGAAAGTTTGAAGATTGGTTCGTCTGAGTAAGCTTCAATTGAGATACTTCACGGGTTAGTGCGGAAATTTGTTGTTGAAGTTGGAGTAATATTGAAGTTTCCGTGGATTCCGATCTTGATGTGGATGGTTTACTATTGCGGTCGACGACACTACAATCTGTCGATTGGTAAACATCTAATATTTTGTCAGCCGTGGACGCCAGTTGACTCACATTATTTTCCGTGAGTGCTGACAATATTGCCTGCACATGTTGCGGTAGGCGCTGCAACCATAATGTACGAACTATTGCGCTCTCCGCTAAAGCTGGACCAGCTAGTTCTAACATGTGCCTTAAGAGTTCGGTTGGTTTCCGGTCTTCAAGTTGGATTCCGGTAAGCAAGCGTGTTAGGCGCTTCTCCGCAGAATCCTGCAGACGATCAATAAGCGCGGTCTTGAGGGCAGTATATTTGTCCGTTATTGGTGGTTTCGTGACTATGTCACTCACGCTTTGTAGAGTTTGCGAATCTAAGGCTGCGACGATGATGTTATATTTGGTGAAGTCATCTTTAATACGTGAATTCGCAAACTGAGCCTCTACTTGGACTATCCAAAGTTGAATATTCTCCTTCCAGCAAGGGGGGAGCTTTACTGAAACGTGGTGTATCGCTTGATCAGAGTTATTAGAGCTGGTAGATTCCATGGTTGATTGTGTTTTTTTCTTGGCTTCTGCCGTTGAATTTGTTCCGAAGATTTGTTCGAAGTGGAAGTCTTCGTCAGAAGTGGTCATTTCGCATTACATTCAAAATTGGCAAATATGGCAGAAAGCGTATGGCAAGAAAAATATTGCAAGAAATGAATCATATGTGAAAAAAAAAATTATTTAAAATTTTTGGCAAAATTGTTAAAAAATTAACAATATTTTGTACTAGATTCCATCGATTGTTACATAGAAAGCGTTCAGCAAAGTTTAAAATTAGAATGTACTGTCTGTAGGACTTAATTTACAAATATCATTTGTAAAATAATCTGTAAAATATTCGTAGTTCCAAGAAATGTTAAAATATTACTGAATTTCAATAGTATACTTGAACAGAAATGTGCAAATAGGTAGCATTATTATGGATTGTAGGTAGGTATAATTTCACATGTATTCACACAAGTTCTAAAAATTTCTTAAAGAGAACATGTGCTGAATTGCAACATTTTGGGTAGGAATCAACCCATCAAACAATGTAACATAATTTAAAAATGCTGAAATAAAATTAATGATGAACTTTTTTTTAATTTACGTGTCTGTAGCGATGGTTTCCACAAGCGTTGAATTCTGTGATAAGTGTTTTCTCTGCCTGCCGCTCTGATGAAATCGGCAGTTTCGGGCTTGCAGCGCTGGAATCCGTCCCGGCGTAGAATTTACCGGACCTGCCGCGTTGTGTTTCCGCCTTAAGTACTTCGGTCACGAAATGTCAGTTTGTTCCCCTGAAATAGATGGTACAACGCAGTTTAATTCTTTTTTGAAGAAACGAAAAGAAATAATGATTAGTTGGTTTGATAATTTATGAGAGATCATAGTATTTATTTGAAAGGTCGTAAAGGTTACAATATTTTGACTTTAAAATCCTGTTATCGGAAGATTGATTTACATAATCCATGTGGGTATATAGTAAAAAATCAAGATATGTTTGATATGATTGAATGATTAATTATTAATTACATTTAAAAAATATTTGTTTTAGAAAAATAATACTTTGCTTGAAAACCCATGCACTGTTTAGGCCGTCATTATCGAAATATATGACGGAATATGCGATGCATATTATATTTAAAGTTTTACTGAGGTCTCCCTAGTGAAAAGCAATAAGAGCAAAAGATGCACTGTTATTTTAGTTAAAATTGAAAGGTAACTCACCGGGATATGATACCTCAGGATTTCCTTCCCTGCGCCATGATGGTCGCTCGCTGCTGGTTGTCCGCCATTATCCATGTGTATACGTCGGGTTCACCAATTTGGCAAATGACTTTATTTGGTAGGATCGTACTTACTAATGTAGCCAAGGTATGAAGATAAATTAATACACAGGTTGAGGTTCCGGACTCCACGTTTATTGAATGTTGGATACAAAGCATGACACGACAAAAGTTCGATTCAGAAGGATTTGAAGGAAAATGGCGAGTATGACAGCGAAAAGCGACGAACGACCCAAAAGGGCGCAAGGAAGGGAATGAAATTGCCTACGAGTTTATTCTGGCGTCTGGCCCGCAAGCGCTCAGATCTCAGGGATACCCTTATACAAAATTACTTTATGGCTGTAAAATGAAATCGCTGTCATTCTCTACACTATGTATACTTAGCTTCAGTGTCCCGTAGCCAACCACTCAGTGAAGCCTCAATGAATGTTAACTGAATATTTGGGGTAAAATACTCAAAGACTAAAAGAAAATTCAGCGTTGGGTAGTCAGA
The DNA here is from genome assembly GCA_917880885.1 of Limnephilus marmoratus. NCBI lineage: Eukaryota > Metazoa > Arthropoda > Insecta > Trichoptera > Limnephilidae > Limnephilus > Limnephilus marmoratus. Next base: position 35,751,982 of record OU862918.1, on the reverse strand, counting down.
GGCAGGACAAAGGATAGTCAAGGTCGTCTGATCAAACCTCAAGCCTGCACATGTCATTGGGGGAGGCGCAGATAGATTTGAGAAGGATCTGCAAAATTAATAATGTAACTAAAGATGAATCAGGGACGAGGTCCAGCACACCCATTTGGGGAATTACATTAATTAGTAGGTACATTTATATCTAACTTTTATAATAATTTGATCACATCCCCAACAAAATTCTAATTCACCATTCATGATCCACAAACCCAAAAGCATCCCCAAACCCCTTACAAAACCACGGAATTAACTTGATGCAGCAAGTACTCGTGCTGACGACTAGTGTGGTAGTTAGAACGGCGAACAGTCGAACACAAAACCCGGCGGCGCACGCGAATCCTTTTATCGCCGCATTTGAGGAAATTAATGAATTTTTCCTATGGATTCTGTCAAAAGGACCGCGCCTGTTGTGGGATTATCCCGGATTAAGGGTGAAACAAGGGGGATGCGAATGTGATTTGAGTTTTGTTGAAGTCGCAGACGGTGAATGGGAAATACTTGCGTTTCGGTTACATTTATTATAAGTAATGAAAAAAATTGGCATGTTTTGTTCTACGTACATACCTACCTGAACTTTTTTTCAACTCTTTTATAGCAAATATCACGAGTATACGGTCCGTACTTTCTAAAATGAATTAAATATTATATTTATTTATTTGCGTTACAGATACAACATTAAATACAGAATAAAACATTTTAACATAAAAAATTACAAAACAGGTACACAGTTTAAACATTTAAGGCGATCCAATAGTCCAGGAAAACATCGAAATTGGAATTCACGCCCCCGGGAGGAGTTTAAAAATACTTCAGAAAATACTTTTGGAAAGGTTGGAAAAGGTATTTGAGACTTTTATTTTACAGGTTGATTTCGTAAAGGCCTATAAAAATATTAATTCCTTTTTTACGCATTGATCGTCGACCAAGCGACGCGGAGTCACACGTCAATTTCCCGCTCCGGCCGGGGCGTGACTGATGCGAAATAGGTGTGCCCATTGAATGGTTCTTGTGCCCATGTCATAAGGGTCACTTCAAGATTTCGAATTCGTAGAGAGCGGGCCGTATTGATTGATGTCAAAAATAACAACGAGAAAATGCATATTTTATTTTATTTTGTGAAGTTCGGGCGTAAATATCAATTTTTTTTGCGATTATTATAAAAGAAACTAAATTTGCCACAGTATACAATAAAACCAAATCCGAAAAGTGGTTTATTAATAGGAGAGTTTGGACTTAAATGTGTTTTTTATAGAGCTTATACTTTTAGGCTTATTAAAAGATTTATAAAAAAAATACCGATAATTTTAAGGGCCAAGGTATGTTCTACACGCAGTATTTAATAGAAGCATCTATAATACTTTTAAGCCATCAAATTTTCAAAATAAAAACATATGATTTTGTAAGATTTTGCATTATTTACTATGGCTTCATCTTAAAAAGGATTACAAAACAGTTATACTTTGTAAACATATGATTTAAATTAACTACAATTTAGATTTTTTGAAACAAAATGTAAACTAACAACTGTTTTATAAAAAACTAGCTGGTTCCCGGCATGCGTTGCTATGCCATTTAATAAAGAAATTGTTTCTCCCTGCGTGCCCTTTCCCATTCGTCCCGTTCCCATTCCGCCTCCCCTTCCTCTCCCACGTCCCCTTCCCCTCTCGCGTTCCCGCTCCGCCTCCTCAATCTTCCCTCTCCCCACTCCACTCCCCCTTTCACCGTCCCCCTCCCCCCTCCCCGCTCCCGCATTCCATACATTCAGTCCCGATACATCAGTTTTAAAACAGCTCGCGTGCCACCTATTGCATTTTTTTATACAAATTTCATAATGCCAGAGCTCACCAATAGTTTCATACAAACCTTGTCCTGACAATAACGAACACAGCAATAAAAGAATTATCCCATTTGGTGCAGTCGTTCGGAAGTTATGCGCGTACATACATTTCGGGGATTCATTTTTATTTATAGAAGAAGAAGAAGATATGTTAAATGCTTTTTTGTAAGTTCTTTCGGTGCTATTGAAAATATCTTCTACTTCTGGGTATTGGTAACATAAACTGTATATGCATGGTATAAGAGAGTATATGAACGAATTAGTATTGACATGATTGTTGCAGAAATACACGTTTAGCTCGTGTGACTATTAGTAATATGAAATGAAATCATTTGAAAAAATGCAGAGCTGTCAATAATGGAATTAATGATTTTGAAAACAAGAATGACATCAGATACCAATCTTCTGTCGGACAGCTTTATTTGTGTTAAATTTCTCATTAGACAGATGTAGTTTATAATTTCAATGGGAATATTAAGTTTATATTTCATATGTCTTAAAAATTATGTGCTGAGTTTTTTTCAACACAATCTGAGTGAACCTTATAATGTGGTGACCTAATAGGTGAGTTATACTCAACTACTAACTAATAAACTATACAAACTTACAAAAGTCTTTGGTAAGTGCTCATATTAAATCGAGCATTTTTCATTGCTTTGATTGTAATAATATTTACGTAGTAGGTATGACAAAAAATTCAATTAATGATTAAAGGCTAGGTACCTATCCCTAAATCATTTATTTCATTGACTGATATCAATTATTCATTTATTTTATTGACATTTAGTATATTTGCGGCACGTTCCAGAGTGAAAGATTACACTTTCAGTATGGCCTTGGTGTTAGACCACCGTTCAGAATTGAAACGTTGCTGGAAATGGCTTTACCCGTGTTCAGATCTGAATATCCAGGTACTTCCCCACCTTTCTCTCTTGCATCTCCTTCCCATCCCCAATACCTTCAGCTTCACAACATACCCCGATTGGGGATACCATAGTCTCACTGGCTCCAGACGGGAGCAGTCGGGACTCTTATGCGGTATTCATCTAAAAATAAAAAAGTAAAGAAATTGAGTGTAGTTCAGTAGAAGTGAAACCTTCACAAACACAATCTCAACCAATAAGAGCCTTGAAAAGTGAGCTCATAATCAAAGCGGCCAATGTGGTAAGGTTTCATTCTATCTCATTCTCTCGCGGGCTAAATCCTATAAACGCATATATTTGTCTCTTTTTAGAGTCGTTTCCGTTTCATTGAGTTTCAAATTACAACGGTGCTAAAGACGTTTCACTTCAAATAAATAAAAATGAAATGAGTTAAGTAACGTTAAGCGAGAATTGATATTTGATTGGGTTAGATATTTATAGATTTAAAAAATTTATTCCTGAACTTAAATAAGAATTGTGGATACAAAAAATGCATAATTTTAAAAAATTGTTTTCGGTAGTTCCCTTTATTGTTCGTCTACGGAGAAAAATCATTTCTCTGGCGTTTTGTTGCGTTATAATTTTTATGGCATTTAAATAACACTACTGCCTATAAGCTGTATTGCAACTTCGGTCCTCAAATCACAAACAAAAAACTAAAAAGTACCTACCTACAGAATTGATTAACGACTTGTCCACCAACACATGTTTTCTTTACCGAAATGAATCAAAACACCTCGAAAAGCACTCGAAGATCCAATACCGAATGAAGCCTTTACCAACGCCTCGGAATGTATTTGATACCCGCCGCCATAAACAATACGGTCTGTTGGAAAAATCAGCCGGTCACTTGTAAAAATATGATTCCTAATCAAAATAATTCTCTAACACTACTCACGAGCTTAGTACCTAAAATCACTGAAATTAAATTTCCTAGAAGTGTATTTTGAGAGTGGTTTTGCCACCAATATCACTTCTCCAAGGAAGTCGACAGTTACTCCGAAATTTGAAGTTTTTAACTTTTTAAACATTAGCTCCACACAGGAAGCCCTGAGGAAAATTTCCCTCGGGGTCTATGTCATCTTTGGGGATACTGTGTGGAAGGTATTTTTAGGGAAAGGCAGGAGAGGAAGTTCTGGGAATAAAAGGGTACGAGGGGTGGGTATGAATCTAGGGTCCAGTGAATCCAGGGGTGATGGACGTAAGAATCTATCCCTCCCACCGCGGTGCAAGGAGATTTTCCATGAGAGAGTAGGGCTGCAGAGGTCAAAAGGTCTCCCTCAACCAGTATCTCCCGATCATGTGGGCAAACGCATCCGCCGCCAAGACCTAGCCAAACCTCATCCCATGAACCTAGTCCCCCCTGTCGATGTTTCACATGTGCATGTGAAACATCGACATGTTCTATGTTAATTGGCCTAACAAGGCCGCGGGCCTTCCAGACAGTTAACTCCTCAAAAATTTATTTCGATATTAGAATACTTTTTTAAACAATTTTACCCATACTGAGGGAAAATTTACCTTTGTTGAGACCACAGATAAGAGAAACCTTTTATCTGAGGTTGAGACACATGGACAGATGGACACCGACAGTGTGGACGGATGCGTCGTTTTAATCGTGTTTTTATGGTTCCTCAGGACACATAAATGTCCCAAAGAACCTCGAATAAGCCTCCACGTTTTTTTTCCAAAAACTATGAGAACGATACGAGAGCTTGTTTTTTACCGGTCACCAAAAATATGAACTTTTGAGTGAGAAATTCCGAATCCAGGAATCTAGTTCTTGAACTTCGCAATTTAAAATGGAGTTTCTACAAAATTAAAAAAAAAACTTTTTTTATTATTTCTATAGGGTGTTTTATTACTAAAACAATCTTTTTTCTGTTAATCAAAGCGAAATAACAAACTGACTCTTTTTAATATACTAGCATTATGAACAACTTACTTGGTACCGTTGTTCCTCAATAAAAAAAGCTTATGTAAAGCATGCATGGTTATTACTTATTACACATTATAGACCTTCAAAACAAGATGTTTATCTCGGAAAAATGTTTGTTTTTTTTGGGCATCACTACTCCCTTGCCGCGATACACTTCTATTTTCGATTGAGTTTCGCTAAAATTGTCTTCATTTAATTAAACACTTCTATCAGTTTATATCTTCAGTGGTGATATTATAATATTGTCTCCTAGCACCGCTGAGGTGTTTGAGCTGGCTGGTTGCCGACTGGTCTGCGATTGGAGAGACGTGGAGGACCCTTGAAATGACGTAATCCTTCAATAATAATATTAAGGCGAGATGTGATTGTGCAGGTTTGGTTTGGGGAATTTATCAACACCCACGATGAATAAGGATTGATTTTACTTTGTTTATCGTTCAAAAAAACTTTACCTAACTCGTAGCCAGGACCGTAGAAAGTAAAGTCATACTGAAACAATGACTTGACGTTGTATTTGACCGAAATAAAGAAAATGTAAAAAAAATTATAATGTTTAATATGAGTGGCTAGATTTTCTACAGCATAATAGTAAGCGCCAAACTTTAATGCTGACCTGATGTTGATACAGAAACCATAATAATAGGCGACTTTACGGTCAGAAAAGCGGCATGCTCCCACGCCCACGCCTTTCTCTGTCGCAAGTGTGTTTTTACTCATTTTTTCTTTCGCTTAAGGTCATTGCAAAGTTAGTAAAGTGACTGTACCTGCGCGAGAAAGGATCGTATTAAGTTCAGGTTGGCATTTAAGTTTGGCATCTAATGTGTATTTAGTTGCCTGTTTGGATTTTTCTAAAACCAAGTCTGCTCCTTGTTGCAGAATTTTGGAGTCCCGTAAGCCAAAACAAGAATGATCAATTTACGAGATGGCTACATTTCCCAGAGTACCTACCTACTACCTTCTTCAATCTTGCAATGGAATGTGATACGAAGTCGAACTAAAGTCGATAAAATGCAATTTTTTAAATAGGAGCATTGTGGTGTACAGCGGTGTAGGAATATTGTAGAAAAAGGCCCGAGGAAGACTCAACGCATTATCTCTGCATTGGAATGAGATGCGGAGGCGAAAAAGTCGATGGTAATGTAGTTTTGTGGAGAAAATAGTCGAAGATGCCAGGGGAAAATATGGCACGATGAAGTAAATCAAAAACTTATGAGTGGTAAGTACTCGCATCGTCAGTACATATACTATTTATGGAAAATGAGGCGTATGTGATGAACTAAGAAAGGGATGTAGAGATAACGTATGACGTGGAAGAGAATGGTGTCGAGAACGCCAGAGGAAGACGAGGCACGTTCTTGTGAAACTTAAAAATGTAAAATAATACTTTAAAAAAATACACGTTTTTCGACTCGTTCTTGTGTTCAACAGCTCGGCTGTGGAATGATTTGCCGACCTCTGTATTTCCTCCTTCCTACAATATGGGTCTCTTCAATACCAATGTTCATTCCTTCCTCTCCTTAAAAAAAGACCCTCCACACAGCATCCCAGATGACATAGGCCTTGAGGGAAATTATTTTCCTCAGGGCCTCCTGTGTGGAGTTAATATAAAAAAAAATATTATTTCTACATTAAAACTAGACCCTGTTATCAGATAAACTAGAATTCCCAACCTCAAAACTTAAATCCAAACTATTCATAACTTCTAGTAAGATTTTTTTATAAACTCAAAATCCAAGCATAAAAAATATTTTATTTTTACTTGACATAAAGTAGGTACTTGCCTCTTTCTGACCTAACCTTTAAATGTGAGTTTACGCAATTTAAGATTATGGGTTATTTAATTTTCTTTTTTTATTTTTCCCTGAAGTCATTACATTACCCCCTGATAATGTATGACACCCGATAGATAACCCCAATTTCACAGTGTTAAATAGTATTACCACACCTATTCCTTCATTTTTTATTTATAAAATAGACGTAGTCAGCTTAGGAGCTGAAATGGACAAAGCATTTCATACAATTTTCTGCACGTTGATTCGTCATAAATATTATTGGTTTTGAGCCCGTCCCTGAGTCGTTGTCAGAAACATACAACACATATCAATTTATTGTTAGTATCAATACCTTAGGATCATTGACAGCTTATCATAGCATAGTAACATAAACAGTTATTTTAGGTTGACCTTAGCACTTCTTTAAATCATGCAATGATCATTAAATTGTATCGGCGCCTATTTCCAGTCAACACTTCTCCAATGCGAACAAATGAAAGTCTATTCTTCTATTGCATAATACAAAAAAAGATGATTCTAAATAATGACAATCATTGTTCTTATTTACATTTTGTTGTATTACTAATAATGAAGCATCTATTAAATACATTTCATAATTTCTAGGTCTTTTTAGGTCAACCTACAACGAAGTTCGAACATGTAATAAGTGTCATTTCTAGGTCGGATGAATTGAGACAGAAGTGTCGGGAGAATTTGTGAAGCGCAATTCGATAGATAAAAAAGTCAAAAACGTTAAATGAATATGGTAGGTAGGTTTCAAACTCGTATCCGATCAAATCACGAAACAGGAGAGCATTTATAAGACTCTGCATGAATGTGGATTAAGCAAAGACATTGTGAAAAACAGAATTATGTTATATCCCACCGGCTGCGCCAATTGTGATATTTGCAAATAAGAACCGTGTATGTGTTTGTTGATTGTTATGACCTCGTATTAAGAGAGAACGTTAAAAAGTATATGTATATACTTAATAGCGAGTTCTATAGGCATGCGTTGCTATGCCACTGCGTGTCCTTTCCCATTCGTCCCGTTCCCATTCTGCCTCTCCTTCCTTTCCCGCGTCCCCTTTCCCTCACTCCGTCCCGTTCCCACTCCGCCTTCCCTCTTCTCACGAAACCCCCTCCCGAATTCCCCTCCCCCCTCCCGCATTCCATTCATTCAGTCCCGGTACATTCAGTTTTCAAACAGCTCGCGTGCCACCTATTGCATTTTTATACAAATTTCATTACGCCAGAATTCAATATATAGAAACCATCGCGGGCGTGCACGCATCAAATTCCCAAAGTTTCATCGCAATTGGATGAACGGTTAGCAATGCATCATTTCATGTTGCCAGAACTCACTATTGTATACTGAAACCATCGCGGGCATACGCATAATCATAATCCACAAAGATGAATGGTTTAGCAACACATAACATCTCACATATACGGGCAGAAACATATTTTCATTTTTATATATTATATAGATTAAGATTTGCAAGCATTCCCACACGCTAAACATGAACAAATTTTCATGAGCACTTTGCACATTCAATCATCCCTGCTTGACCCCACGGAGAAATTGTATTTTATGGTTTTCTAGTGTTTTAATAAGTAGATTCATATTGCTAATCCAGTATATATAGTTAGTAATAAGTAGGGTCCGGATTTATATGTAAATACATATTGTTAATTTACACGATTTTCGGTCTCGTATGTGTTCTCTACCTAGATTATCATGTATAGATTGTGAAAAACTAATTTTTATTTTCCATATTTCATGGTTAAGTCCATATTTTACAAAAAATATCACAATCATCCATATTTTCGATTTTTATATCATGAAACATGAATTAGTTCACAAAAATTGATATAATTTAATAATTGTACGTGTTTGCATTCTCGCCACCACACGGCCGCGCGTGTTTCATTTCTCTCGCGTATTATTCGTCGTAATTTGATTTTTGATTCTCTTCCTCTACTTGCTTGCGCGTCTTTTCATTTTTACGTACTCAAGTTACCTACTACTACTGTCTAGGTACCTATCAGTTTAATTTCAAATGCCCAAGGATAAGCAACCTTTGCGTGTCAAGTAAAGTATGTTTTAGACAAAAATAAAGGATTTGACACCCTAAAAACAATTAATAAAGTTCTAGCGGAAGCTTTGATGGTACTGCAGACGTGCCTTACACAATTTCGGAACTAGGCGTCTTTAAATACGCTCCCTTACATCATGTGACGTGGAAAGATCTTTCAGCCAATATAAGGCTATATTTGGACCAAATCGAAAAAGTTTTAATTTCGATAATTTAAATGTGTATTGCAATCAATTTAATAAAGACAGATTTAGAGGAAGATGAATAAAACTTTTTTTTTTAATTTGAATTACCTGAACATTTCGCTATCTTTTTATAATTTGTTTAATGTAAGTATACATATATATATTTTATAATATATATATATATATATTTTACATAGTAAATTTTCACAATAAACATTGTTTAATATGAAAGATATTCTTATTTTATGCTCCATTTTTTTCCATATTTTACATTTTTTAGTCCATATTATTTGTACATATTTTGAATTTTTTAATACATATTTATCCGAGCCCTAGTAATAGGTACAGCGTTATAGAATTATATTACAATATTGTGCAATGCCCTCGAGGTTACTTTTCACAAAAACGGCATTATACAATCATCGAAATATTATTATTATTACACCCATATAAAATGAAGCTCAATATATTTAATTAATTAGTGGTAGGTGCCGAGGGGTTGCTTTAACACGATGTGGGATGAAGGCTGACGCAGTGTTATTCCAGATGAAGCGAGTTTGATAGGGGTCCAATACACGCCAATCTCCGGGACAATGGCTTATAGAACAACGGTTTCACCCACAAACAACGCGTTGCCTTTACGTTTCAAACTAACAGAGTTCTTCTGATAGTTGCTACGTATTTTCAATTGCGCTGTTATTTTGAACGGTTTGAGGCTGTAAAATAAGCCATTAGATTAAACTTCTTTAGCACCGTCGTGGTTTGAAAATCGATGAAACGAAAAAGCGACACTAAAAAGAGACAAACACATACATCTTTAGGATTTAGCCTGCGAGAGAATGAGATAAAATAATCGTTTTCCTTTTTGTGTGGTGCTTCGTAGCCTATAGTTTTCAGAAGTCACTTAAACCGCGAATGAACTACACACTTGTATTTTTTTAATTCTAACTTTTTTATCTACATCGGGTTCACAGGGGTAATTAAATAATTTTACGTGCAAATTAAGCTTTAAAACAGTAAAAGAAATAACATGAAATTTCTTCAAACACAGTAAACTTATTTTGTGACAACATTTTAACTCAAAAATTAATCGGTTACTTAATTTAAACAACGTTTATTGTTAAAAAAAACCTACATGTTTCGTAAGCAATGCTTAGTTCATCAGGGTTATTTTAAAATAAATGAGCTTGCTTAGGAAACATGTCGGTTTTTTTTAACAATAAATGTGGTTAAAACTATAGTTTGGCAATTAAGTCTAGAAATTTATTAAATTGGAACTAAATTTTTTCATTACTATGGCAACACCGAATTACTCGCTTTGTCCATGACGTTTCGTATGGCTGTTGGCTATCACCCGATTTACTGTCTTAAAACCGTAGAACACAGTGAAGATCGCTCATTTAATAATTATTTTATACATTGTTTGCCTATGCATTGTTTGAATTAAATAAAAATAAACAAACCAATACGTAGTGATGCAAGAAAAGTTATATACTGCATTTTTTGACGCTGCCTAGCCGATTATCGCGCGAAGAAGCTCCTGTGTAATTTAGGAGATGTTTACAAACGAACTACAGAAAAGACTGGTACGTGTATAGTTTTTAATAAATTGTATTACAAGATTTACGCCAATTTTCGAGCGATTATAACCATTACAATCTGATTTGAGGTTATGCTTAAAAATCCGAATTTGACACTTCAATTTGACAGTTCATGTGCGGCAACAGGAAAAATAGAATAACTGAATTAAAAAAAAAATAATAATAATTATATGCAACTTCTTTAAACTCGTCGAAAATTACTTTTTTCTTTGTTTTCTCTTTCTTTCTTTCTAAGTGAATATTATCTAGTGTGATACGTTTTAAGATTTTCACGACCAAAAGTATTTTCGTTATTTGTTTTTGGGGTGTTATGCTGTGTTGCGCTACCTCCTTGATGATGGACACTGCAACAATGTCCGAAACGTTGGCTAAAGAAGGAGGTAGCTCAACACGACATAACACCCCAAAAACAAATAACGAAAAAAATAACAATCTAGTGTGTTTTTAACTATCTACCTTCTATACTAATAATTTTAATTATGTTTTTCACACACAGGTAACAACGGTAAGGCGAATCGTCGAGGAAGGGGAAAAGGCAGATGGAAAATTTGAAACACCGGGAAAACGAAAAATGGGCATAATAATAATAATGCATAAGTGCTGTTGATTGGAAAAATTGTTGCAAATACCTTGCACGAGGCAGTACTATATATGATGATATCGATGAACTGCGTTTAGATGAAGATGAAGATACGGAAGAAGAAGATTCACACGAGGACGAAGACAATAATTAAATGTCGGGTGTTGAATTAATAGACTCAAATTTTTAAGAACTTACGTTTTTATATCGAAATAAACGCCCACTTAAAACTTATTTTGTTTTATTTTACTTCTATTAAATTACAGTTTTTTGTGCAACATTTTTGAATATACAAATACGTTATGAAATATGCATTTAGGCCGAAGTGTTTTTTAAAGCATACATTCATTGTCTTATGAGCCATCTTGGTGTCGCCATTTAAAACCTAGAAAACGATCGCAGCGCCATCATTTATTTTCTATACTTAATTGCCAAACTGTAAGTAATCTATAATTTTTCTTATTATTCAAAGGAAAATTGTGAAGTTATTGTTTTCAATGAAGTTTAAAGATAATTTAATTAGTTACCATTGTTTTTATATTTAAATTCTCGCTTACGAAAAATGGTGTTTTATCCTTCAAAACATGGTAAATCATACTTTTTTGGGACACCGTTTTTTGGGACTGTCGGATGAAATAGCCTTTATGAAATGCCTTTAATTTTTAGATCGGTAACATCGGAATAACAATTACACAAAAGTAAATCATTTTTGCATTTGTAGGGGTGTACTACATGGATCAAAAAATTATTTAATTGGGTAGCTGACGAATGAAATAAAATAAAAAAAAACATAAAAAGAAAATGTCGATTTGAATCGCGAATCCTCGATCGATAAGCACTCAGTATCTTTTTCGGGATATGAGGGGACTGCAGGCGGTGTTTAAAAGTAGTCGAAAAATATTTTTGACATTTTCGATAGGTATCTACCATTGGTGTGCGCAAATATATTCAGATATGTTCTCCTTAAAATGATTGGCCTGTAAGCTAATTAATTGCACTTTATTTTCAAATAAAAAATCTTTGTTTATATCGTACCATACGGTTAACTTAACAATAAAACCGTTTGCAATTTTTGGGTTAAACGATTTTATCCAAATAGCCCATATTTAATTTCTTTGGTGTTATTTTAAACTTCATCAAATACAATATCGGCCAACGCATCAGCCTCGAATTAAGATCGCACCTCTCCAAACCCATATCATCCATCCACTCCTCTACAACACTAGAATGGCCACGACTGAAAAGAGACTAATTGTGTTTTGTTTTGCCGCCCGCCGTAGAACAAACAGGCGGGAAACGCCATCTTTGAAACGGAATGCGGTTTGAAAATCGAACTCGATTTGAAAAGGTTGTTCTCTATTTGAAGGCGAGACAAGTGGAAAATATTGCCTACACTTTTAACGTGGGTATTCGGTGGGTCAGTAAAATCAAAAGCACATTGTTAATGTGTCTACTTACTTCTGATGGCCAAACTTATTTTGAAGAACTTTACCCAATCAAAGTAAAGTCAATAAAAAAAATTCTGGTATCACACAGAAGCACCTAACTATTTTTAGATAGACACGTAATAAAAAATAAATACCAAACAAATGAAGATTTACGTTCGACCGATAAATTATTTGGTCGAATGGATTTTCATTATATTCTAGGTAAAAGAAAAGTGGACGGTACAAATCGGTACAAAAAAATTAGAAAAAGCAATTAGCAATCTGGGGTTCAGTGTGTCCAGGTCATCCGCCGCCAACACCTAGACAATAGACATGGGCGGATTTATTCCCAGGAGTAAATTGATTCAGTCTGATTCTCCTGGCCTTTTGAATTGATTTCTTCTATTCATTCCTTTAATTCAATTAATTCCAAAAAAAAAAATCTAGACCGATTAGACTAAGTCCTATAGTCTTTTCAATGCCGTTATTTTTCGTTTCGTCGAGTTTCAAAACACAACGGTGCTAAGGAAGTTTTCACTTTACAAAGCACTCTTCCGAGGGTGAATTTGCCTATTACACTTTAAAAAAAAATTACGAATTATGTCGTTCTGAAAAATTGTACTACGGAGTAATGTAATATTTTAACAAAATAAAAATTGACAAGAAAAATGTATTAGACTAGCAATAAAATCTTAAAATTAAACAGTGTTTTGTTTCACCCCTAAAGTTTTACTAATTTTATTTTATTTATTAAACTTAAAATTGTTCCACTTCACGTGATCTAATAAAAGCAAACATTTTATCATTTAAAGACATTATTTTATGACAGCTGACCACAGCCGATTGCCGAAGTTCTGTGTCTTGAAGTAGATAGGTACTTGCATTCCAATAGCTTTGATACGTACCAAAAAATAACGATAATAAATCACTCCCGGATTTCTAGCTAAGTTCGGATTCAAAGTCGGAAGTTTTCGATCAACTATGTAATGAAATTGACGGCTTGGCCAACGGAGAGGAATGAGTGAACCGCACGCACAGATTCGCGGCGAGCATTGAGGAATGAATTAGTAACTTTTGGCTAGTGTCTTGCCTCTTGCCTCGCAGTGACTTCAAAACTCGCGAGCTGTGGACCTAGCAGGAACTGCGTTTCGGTCCTATTGGAATTGACGAGATCATAGAGACGATGACGTCACAACTAAATTGAGATTTAATTCCTGAATTCAAACTCGTTATCGACAGACTATAAACTAGAGACTATTGTACACGGGACGGGTACGAGACTGGGACGATGCGGCGGACTATGACTGGATCATGTACTGAATAGAACCAATGTATTAATTCTTGCGTTGTGAAATAGACAGATCCGGAACTAATAACTCGGCCGATTCGCGATCGTATTTCGCTTGGGCTGACCACGATGAAGTTGGTACCTACGGGTGTTTTACGAATGGCGCGCGGGAACGGGATACTTTACGTATTTTGCACTATTATTTAAATATTATAAATATTTACGAATCATCATAATATTTAAATCGTTTACGGTACATATCATTCATTGAAATAATTTAACAGTAAAATAAATGGAAAATAAAAATTTATGGTGCCGTTAAAAATCGTAGGATGCAAGGCCAAAGATGAGGAATGAAGAATCAATTCCTTTTAAAATTGAGAATAAGATCAAGTGTTGTACAAGGTTGAATTTATTCATTTAATTCAGTCATTCAATTTTGCCCACGTCTACTAGACAAAGCTCACCCCAAGAACCCTTGCTAAGTTTACCAAACCACCGAACCACTTGGGGTGACCTACGGCAGAGGTGTTGGTTATCCAAAAAAATGTTCCGTAATTACCCATTCCCAAATTAAACTCTCATTGCATATCGTTTCTCACACTATAACGAATATAAAAAAGTATAATTTTTTCAATAAAAACATATGGTTAGGTATTTTAAATTACATTCGCGATGTGGCACTCAAAGAAATTATGAGATATGCGTTGTTTGTATGCAAGAAACATACAATATTTATTCAACTGGTTTCAAATAATAAAAGAAATATAATTATAAGAGCATTAAAACATTATAATAATTTTAATCTTACTACTGTATAAAACTTTTTTTCAACATTTACTGCTAATCGTTGATAAGAACCAATTATTTTGTTACGAAACATTCTATAACGCGAAATCCGCTGATGCATTACATTATGACCATGTACACACATTAAATTTCGGCTACCATAACACGGGTAAGTGCCTATTTTGGTAGCCAAAATAATAATATATCTTTGAAAATATTTTTACAAAAACATTAGGTACGTATGTGAAGAAAGAAAATTAAAAAAAAAAAAATTATATGTTTTTACCAACAATTATATTGCTTTCAGTGAAGTTTTGAGGTTGTGAAATCTAGTAAACTGGGTGTGCCTTTAAAGTTTTAAGGCGGAGATAGAAATATTGTTAATAATTGAAAAAATATCATTTTTGAAGTGAAACTTCGATAACCCCGCTGTGATTTTGATTTCGGATGAAACGGAAATGACGATTACTACACCTGCGACGCATTAACTGCGCTCATTGGCCGCTTTGATTATGATGTTACTTTTAAAGGCTCCTACTGGTTGAGATATGAAACGGAAATTACGCTAGGTCTGCGCTCTGCTTTGATCATGATCTCACTTTTCAAGTATTGGTTGAGATTGTTTTGGAAAAGTTGCGCTTCTACCGCGTGTAAACTGCACTCAATTTTTTTTAGGTAACTGATTCATTCAACGTTCCATGTTCCATTCGTAGGGCATTCCCGACCTCTTCTACCATTCACTTCCACGCGCCTAATCGCATAACACTCCTTTCTTCGTTCTTCCGTCTCTAATACCAAACAATTTATTATTAATTTTCCTCTAATTTTGAACTACATCCAAAATTTCATCGATAAATATCAAAATCTATTAGGGGTTGGAAATAGGATGGGGTAAGTTCTTATTTAGACGGTTTCCTATTCCTTATTTTAAAGATCAGGTGTGCAAAATTTAATTACACTTATAAAAAAACTATAGATTATCATACAAAAACAAATCCACGCCGCATGCCCGCCAACCCACCAGCCTACTCCGTCCACTGTTGAACTATAAAATCTGATGATAAATACACGTTTTTGTGCAATTACGAATTAAAATACAAGAAAAACGTGTAGGTACCGTTGATAGAGAATGCCCGAGCATCAAGCACCAAAGTCCCTGCTGAACTCAAGACGTATAGGGCGAAGGAGCCTGGGAAGACCAAGATTAAGATGGAGCGACAACGTCCTCAAAGACATATCTATCTTGGAGCTTCTAAACTGGAGACAGCTGGCACAAAACCGAGATGAGTGGAGGAAGACTCTTGAGGAGGCCAAGACCCACCAGGGGTTGTAGAGCCAATAATGATGATGATGATGATATTAGGAAATAAAATACAAGAAAAACATGTGGGTACCGTTTGATATTCAAAATAAATAATTTCGAGAGTTGTCAAAAAAGGGCATATTTACTGAACCACCCGTTACGATTCCAATAATATTTTGGTAAGAGCGTAATATGTTTTACCCGGTGTATTCCGCTGTTTGTTCGGGTTATTTGGAAAATATTAATTGCCTATTGAAAGCAAACATTTTACTGTTATTTGAGAAAACAGAAGATGTATTTTTAGGAACGGGATGCCTACAGCACCTGAATTGTTGGAGTTTTACGGGTATTTGTTGAGAAATGAGTATTTTAAAACAAGTCGGTAATTGCTTAATTACCTATTTGTTTTCATTATTTACTCGTTCTACTACTCAGAAGCTAGCTCATGTACATAACGTGTAATATATGATTATTTTAAAGCACTTAGAAACCTTAAAAATACCTGTAATAAATCACCGTTTCATTTTAAACAAGGGAAAAGCTTGTTGAATCACATATTTCCTATTTATAATTAACTAGCTGGTCCCGGCATGCGTTGCTATGCCATTTAATAAAGAAATTGTTTTTCCCTGAGTGTCCTTTCCCATTCGTCCCGTTCCCCTTCCGCCTCCCCTGCGTCCTCTTCCCACTCCGTCACTTCCACCTTCCCTCTCCCCACTCCACTCCCCCCCCCCCTTCCCCCGTCCTGCGAACCCCCCTCCCGAGTTCCTCTCCCCCCTCCCAGGTCCCCCTCCCCCCTCCCAGATTCCCCTCCCCCTCCCTGGCTCCCCTCCCCCATCTCTCCCTCCCTCTCGCTTTCCATAGCAATAGCCGCTTCCTCGCATGCTACCAATAGCAATTTTTTTATACAAATTTCATAATGCCAGAACTCACTTGAAGTTTTATAAAAACCTTGTCCTGACAATAACGAACACACAAAAAAAGAATTATCCAATTTGATGCAGTCGTTCGAAAGTTATGCGCTTAGCAACACATTTCGCGATTCATTTTTATATTATTGATAATTAACCGAGTCGAAGAAAGTTTCTACGCTGAGTGGTAGGAAACTTATTTTAAAGTCCGGATTTTTTTTACATTAATCTCCCACAGGAGGCCCTGAAGAAAGTATTTTTCCTGAGAACCTATGTCATCTTTGATGGTGATGTATAGAGGGTCTTTTTAAGGAAAAGGTGAAAAACTTCTGAACGGAAGTGAATAAGAGGGGTGGGTAAACATCTAGGGGTCAGCGTGTCCAGGAGTGACAGACGTACATATATATGAATCATCCCTCCCACTACGATGTAAGGAAAGAGAGTCCTGCTGAAGAGATCAAAGGGTCTCCCGCAACAGTTCTCTTCCGATCTCGCCTGCCACGCTGTCGATGGGCAGACGCAACCGCCACCAAGCCCCGGGCAAACCTCACCATTAGTACCTAAACTTTTAAATTATTTGCGTGAGATGAAATAACCACGGGTTCAAGTACTATTGTAGAAATAGAATAAGTACCACCAATAAATACATCAATAACTGTCTGACACAAAATATCATCTTATTTGTGTCAGTTAACAATGCGATATTATGTGTTCAGCATTTCTCACCTTTGATGGCGGCGATTTCTATGCGAGCTTTGCCAAACTTCTCACATTTTATTAATATAACATTATATCTCTAAAAGTATAAAGGTATACCGCCAAAGCAGTTTTTAATCCCAACGCAGGCCCCGAACCCCAATCAAAAAGGCCTGGCGGAGATTTGTTTGAATTGATTTAAACGGCCTTTTTCCCGACTTAAACAAAAGGGTTTTGAAGCTCCTTGTAATGCGATGACTTGAAAAAATGTTTCTTTATTTTGAAAAGGATATCTGTTTACCTTTGTGGGTTAGGGAAATACTTTACGGTATAAATAATGCTAGCCTCTAGTCCAGGAAAGTTTTTGAATAAAATATATATTTTTATTAAATATATCTATTGGAATTTATTTTCGTTAATGAATTAATGCAAATCTTGGAATTGGAAATTACCCCACTTACCGACATCCGATCGAGCTGAAACTCGGCAGATAGACTCATTTCTGATGCAATGCATTCTTTCAATTAAGGGAACGTACCATACTACGTGACACGTTTAGGGGGGGAGGGGGTCTTCAAAATGTCACGCTTGGTACAAATGAGCGGCGGCGGGCTTAGGTTTTTGGTCACCGGGGGGGGGTTAAAATTGCAAAAAGTTGGTCACGTAGTATGGGTACGTTCCCTAATGTGGCATTCGGGCATATACATACATTTCTCTTAAATTGGATACTAGCCGGCACAATAGATAACGCAACTTGGTCAAAAATTAACAATAGATGTTATATAATAGATATATATACTTTGTTTTTACGGGTTGATTTTTTGGATTCTGAAAATGTTGGTAAATCTTGTGCTGAAGGATATTGTGAAAAGGTGTTTTTAAGAGAGAAGAAAAGTTATATGGATGAAAACGAATTTAGAAAAATTCTGTAGAATTGGGGTTATGTGAAATAAATGATATAATAGGAGGGTATAGAAAAATAACAATAAATTTAAAAATACCCAGTTTCTATTTCACATTTCGATTTTTTTTTATATAAAATTTCTTATATTGTCATGTTACATAACAAGGCACATTCAAAATAATAATTCTAATCAATTATTTTTCATCCAATACTGTAAAAGAATTTGCAGAACTTGGTGAAATTTTCATCATTGTAAAAAATCTATTAAAAAACAAACGTGCAAACTTCAGCAGTCAATTTACATACTGTTGTTTACATATGTGTGTGTAATGTGTGTTGATATGTATGTAAATATCACGTGCATTCCGTATGTGTTAGACACACATACACACGATTACTTCAGTCGTCTTTTTTTCCACGTTCTCATTTTAAAAGTCTGCCCATAATATTTCCGGCCGTCTCGTTTGTATGCGGCCCGCGCCGCTCGCGGAGTGGCGCTCACTTTTGCCGCCAAAAATGGTAATTCCCTTAGTGGCGCCCCTGGCGGCCAGATCCGGAATACAAATGCGCCTTTTGACGTTTGTCGGAAAAGGGAGTACCTACGTTGTTACCTTTTTAGTTCTCTCTCTTCAGATGTGTGTGCTTTCTGTTCTGGCTATGCTAAACATGCCACTCGCCAACAAAGACGCCATGTTCTTACGGCTGTGAATGTGGATATATGTCACTCCGCTGTGGAAATCTGTCATTGTTCAATTCGAGCGGTTGTCAAAAACGTCGAGCGATGAAAAAATTGAAAATGTCAGATGTTGGTGCAATATTTTATAAGAGTTCAAGGGTTCAATGGTTAGTTATGTAGGTAGGGAATTCTTATCTACAACACCCTACTAAAGCCATAGGTAAAATATAGAAGGAGTCAAATCGCATAACTGAACGGTCTATATTTATCACATTCCTACATTTGTTAGTAAAATTTCAATCTGTTTAAAGTTTACTATGCTCTTTACCGAGATTGTTTAATGGAACTACCTCAAACACCCACACGTAGCACTCGTTAAAATACAAAAGTAATCCTGAAAGTAGATACCCGTAAAAACTCCACCAAAATATTTTTTGAAAACGTCAATGTTTTCAATATTATGAAACTCTACTAAAAAATGCTCTATTCACATTTAAAATAAAAAAAAGTAGGTACCTTACTGACCAGCACGCCTACACAACACCTGAGAAATCCTAAAACCTCCTAAACATCCCTAAATATAAGTAAAATGAATTTCAACTATTGGCCAGAAAAACCATAATTTTCATACAATGCCCTTCCAAATGAAATCAAATACACCATGGAGATAAAAAGTTTTAAAACGAAATAATAATTTGGCTAACTAAACATGAAGATGAAGAAATCATTCAAATTGTGAAGTACCTACTACCTACAGTCAACAAACATGAAGATTTTTAATTTTATAGATTACTAGCAGACCCGGCCACACGTTGCATTAGCTAACGAAACACAACGCCATCTACTGACAACGCCATTACCCAACCATTATAACCAATGCCATATATTTTTGACCGGTCAGTGGTTGAGTGGGCATAGCGCTTGGGTCTCACCCGAGCGTCGCGTGTTCGATTCCTCGGCTGGCTAAGTCCTCCATCACAACAAAAGCAACATTTTCGGCTTTCTGTGGTGGTAGTAGGAGATTTTCGTAACCCGGGAATGTTTGTCTTTCTTTAAAAAAAATTGTTAATTTGCATACATACGACCTCCGTAGTCCAGTGGCTAAGACTCTTGACTCACATTCCGGAGGTCGCGGGTTCGAACCCGGCATGCGCAAATAAATTTTATTTGATTAATTTGTGTTATTTCACAATTAATTCATTTAAAATAATATATAGTATATTTGCAGCATGTTCCAGAGTGGAAGATACTATTAGTATCGCCCTGGTGTAAGACCACCATTCAGAATTGAAACGTTGCTTGAAAATGGCTTTAGCCGTGTTTAGTGACCAGATCTGAATAGCCAGGTACTTCCCAACCTTCCTCTTCCCCACCTCCTTCCCCTCCCCAATACCTTCAGCCTCACAACATACCCCAATTGGGGATGCCATAGTCTCACTGGCTCCAGACGGGAGCAGTTGAGATTCTTGTGCGGTATTCACTGTAAAAAAAAAAAAAAAAATACACAAAAAATACACAAAAAATACGCACCACCCGCTTGCTTGCCTGGCAAGCGGGCAGCGGTATATATTATATATTTCAACCAATTTACACAAAACCTTGACACATTATACCTAAACCTTCCTCATGAATGACTCTATCTCTTGAAGAAAACCGCATGAAAATCCGTTGCGTAGTTTAAAAGATCTAAGCGTACGGACAGCGGTAGCGACTTTGCTTTATACTATGTAATAAAAGTTTATTTTGTGGAAATCAACATACTTGAAGAAGAAGAAATCATGATATAATATACCTACCCATACAACAACTGTGAATAAACTACTTTACTTTGTATTTTTAAATAGTCATAAATAAAAAATATTTTTTTTAAATCGTGTATCAATCATGATAACATGATGAATTTACAAAAGAAAACAATAATGGGAAGTAAGTCATAGAATGTCTGAAACACTAAAAAAAGGGTCGGTTTATATCTACTTTTACCTCTGTTAAAACCGTGGTAAATAGCCCTAAACATATTGCAATATTTGTATCTATTACGAAGTTTAAGAAAAAAAAATTCACATTAAGTTTCATTCATAACTTGTGGAAGATAAGGGTTTTTTTAAATAAAAAAATCGTTTTTTTATTTTTTACATGATCTCCACACAGGAGGCCCTGAGGAAAATATTTTCCCTCAGGGCCTGTGTCATCTTTGAGGATGCTGTGTGGAGGGTTTTTTTAAGGAAAGGAAGGAGAGGAGAGTTCTGGGAAGGAAAAGGGTTCAAGGGGTGGGTAAGATGGGGGTTCAATATGTCCTGGTCATCCGCCTCCAAGACCTAGACAAACCTCACCCCATAAACCCGGGCACCCCTGCTAAATCACCAAACGTAGCGAACCACTTGGGGTGACCTATGGCAGAGGTGTTGATTATCCAATTTAGTTTTTTACTTCAATAAATTCATACGAAAAGCAAAGTAAGGGCCCATTACAGTTAGTAAACCATAACAATTTAATACTATCTGAAATAACGAGAGGCCCATAAATCGTATCGATTGACAAAGCCCAATATTTACCTGAAATTTCCTGAAAAGACACAATCGTCCCTTTTCAAGAACTTGCAAAATTTCTAATCCCTTTAATTGAGCTACCTTCTTGATGCAGCCCATCCCAGGCCCACAGACACAGTAACACGGTGGTCCACACACCGTAAAAGATTTCCGTCAGAAGTCTTGTGTTCGGCAGTGTGTAATGTGTATGCACAAAGGGGAGTTGTGTGTTTGTGTGGATAAACGTGTCAGAGAGTAAATTTTCCTCGCCATTTGCATTCGACGGCTTCGGTGGAGAATATTATGAAGCAACACTGAACATTTTGTTTTCTCTTGTATTCTTTCCAAAGAGGAAATAGAAGGACCGCCGGACGCGCAAATGTGTCCATCCTGGAAGAGGTAGGCATCCACAATAGACTTTCAACAATCTGTCCACAACGTATTTTAAGTTTGGACATGTTGTTCGTCAAACTGAGGACTCCAACTTGGATAAACTCACAGTCACTGGTAAAAGTGGAAGGCAGAAGAAGCGAAAGGCAGAAGAGGAAGGTCATGAATACGCTGGAGTGATCAAGTATCACTGACGTCCGGTACTAGGATGCCGTTGGCTCTGCACGCAGCGCAGGACCGCGAGGAGTGAAGGAGCCTAGTCTACCATGGAAGTTGGAATGTTGGCATGATTCTCAGTAGTGAGGAACCGTCTTGAGAAGAGAATTTCAAAGTATACAAACGCGTCTCAGGACGGTCACGATATTTCAAATACTGGACCGTTTGAATTAATTTGACCATGGCAAATATAACTAAACACTAAACTTTAAAAATAATTAACAATTTTTTGAGAAAATAAAACATGACTTTAGTTTATTAACTTGACAGTAGAATTATCTTTTTAAGTGAATATTTTCACAGCTATTTCTGTCTGGTGTTGTTAGCAACAGCAAACTAACTAATTTCAAATAGTAAATACATTTCCGCCGTCATGACGCCTTATTACATATGGATTGGTTAAAACCAAGACATTTTATCTCCACGCTAATAGGGAGATCCCAAATTTGTGTATAAAAATCTAACCTAACCTAACCTAACTTACACCATTCCAAAGGTTTAACATATTTCAAAGCGTTAAAATTTAAAACCTAACCTAACCTAACTTACACCATTCCAAAGGTTTAACATATTTCAACGCGTTAAAATTTAAAACCTAACCTAACCTAACTTACACTATACCGAAGGTTTAACATATTTCAACGCGTTAAAATTTTTCAAGAAATTCGAAATTTTTGCTTCGTTTATCACGAAATAATTCATGGAGATTCAAGATCATGGCTTTCAGGCTCTAAAAACTATTAAAATCTCACGACGCCAAAGCTCACAAAGTTTTTACTTAAAATTAGAATTCCTCGAGAATATCCATGACGTGCCACAACTCTGCAGTATCCACAATTTCAGATAAAAATATGTTATCAAAGTACAATCAAAATACAAAAATATTCCTGATTTCTTTAGTGGAAACCCCAGAAAATTTGCATCTGTGATGCGCGCAGAACGCTCCGACTTTTTCCTATTCTCCCCCTTCCCGTCCCCCCTTAACCCCCTCTCCCCCACCCCTCGATGGGCCCGGCCAATCAGAAATCAGCGCAGGGGACGGATAAACTTTTCAGATATGGAATGATTCAATAAAGGATTAAAGTTTTATTCGTCGACTATATTATTCTGGCTTATACATTTGGTATAAAATAATACCTAACCTGCCTTTGTGTGGTAAAAAACCGGACAGAGTTTTGATATTTACACGAAATTAATTCGTTGGAAAATTTAAGCCTTTGAAAAAAAAATGCGCAAGGAAGGATCAAACAGAAAACCTCAATACAAACGGAATATTTATGAATATTATATTAAGTTTATCATATTGTATTAAATCACCGCTACAAAGAGATTTTTTGGCATTTCGAAAATTTTACATCATTTCTATTAGGTTTTCTTCAAGATATCAGTTCCCGACTAGTAAGTCGGGAATTATTTCAGCAGATATTCTGGGACTAACTACCTTATAATATTATATCAGTAGTCATGTGGTAAAGGGTTATACTCGTAGTTGCAGTTTTTGATCAATTGTATTTTACTTGCATTATTGGTAAATTCATTAATGTGGCAAAAGCATAGAGCTATAAATTTATTATTTACGACGTTTTTAAAATATGTCACTTAATGTCATCTGAAAAATGCATTGTGCGTGAAGTGGCAAAAGAAAATAGTACAAATGTATCTTTTCGTGAAAAAAATCCAATATAACCCGTTTTTTAATCCGCAAACTTTGTGTTTTGTTAGTGTAGCCAATAGATATAAATGGTGGCAGAAGATAACTTTAAGCGACTTGTAATATAGTTAGATATATGGCATAAAATGTCAAGTAACAATAAAACCTCTAAATGATTTAAAATTTAGATGCTAATTGCGCAACTATACGTGTATTAAACATGAAAATGCCTTTAATACCCTGTCCAAGTTTCCAATCGATTTCAAAACTTTGTTTTTGCTCTCCTGCAAAATTATGTCAACAGCAGATATAACACTTTGTCATATCACTTCCGATTTGTTCCTCATTTTCCAAAATATCTACTAATGGAGTGAAATAATTATGCCGGGTCGTTGGACATCTTCAATTCAATTTATCACTAAACAAATACAAAAGATTTTTTCTGAGGCAGTTCAGTTACGTATAATTTTTACTATGTCTTTGTAAAAACCTCTGAAAAGGGCGTTAATAATTTACTAAATCAATAAAAACATGATATTATCTGTATCAAAAACAATGGTATTCGTGATTCTCGACGGGCCGCATCCGTTCACCTTGCTTGCTCGTGTATCTTTTTTCTAATGTCTTCTGTAGTATACAGACAACAAAGTTATAAAAAGTGTCAACAGAATGATCTTGCTTGCTCACGTGTCCTTTTTCTAATGTCTTCTGTAGTATACAGACAACAAAGTTATAAAAAGTGTCAACAGAGTGGCGCTCACGCGGAAAACCTCGTGTTTATATTATATGATTAATTCAATAAAACCTCGTTGCGTTAGCGCCACTCTGTTGACACTTTTAATAACTTTGCTTTGCTCAGTCGAGCTTAATCCACGAGTCCGGCTTCCTTAGATTAAGCGATGCTTAAGCAGTGTTGAGCCTCAGTTTCGGCTTAGAATTTGATTAGTAGGATTGGGAACAGCGGCTATAGTTATACCTCGATAGGTTTGGGCTTAGTCCTGTCGAGATTATAATTGGATTTTAAAACAATCATATTTAGATTGAAAAAAACAATAAATAAATGAACATATTATTAACCTACTGAATTAGAATAAGTATGTCTTGTAGTTTTACATTCTCTTCAGAAAACTACTTCCCTTGGAGATCCCTCCATTTCTGCCCAACTTCTGTTATCTCTCTCCATTTCCTTGTGCCTAAAGATACAGTGATCGTCTCCACACTGCCAAATCACCTCAGTTTAGTTTCTCGAACTCCTTCCCCCTACAGACTACTACAAGATACCTTTTTGGTGGTCGCCGAGTGCAATATATCTTTGACATATTTTACTTTCTTAGCAGATGATTAAACCCGCGACACCTGGGTGGAAAACCGACGCTTTCAACCACTTGGCTACCAACAGATAAGCTGATCGCAGTTTGGTGTTAGTTAATATTTCTCTTTCATAGCTTCAATTTGCTCCAGCACGATCAATACCAAACTGTTAATAAATAATCAGATAATATCAACAAAGAAAACCTTCCTCTCTGTCAATTTAAAACCTAACCGGCATCAATCAGAAAACAAAAATTACATTTCACCATTTGTCTTTCTGAGCACACCTGTATCTAATTCAAATATCAGAGGTTTTTTTTCAGTTTTTCAGCTCTCGGTTCGCTGAAAGGCAGCTATGAATTTGCATTTGTAGCGAGACTCAAAACTCTGCCAGTGCTCTGTGATATCCCCTCCGGCCTCCCCTACTCCATCCCTTGACACCCCATGACTGCATACTATACATGGTACAACCACCCCTTACTTGGGTGAAATGAAGTATTTTAATATAAAGGCATGTTAAGAAAGGCTGTTGAAAAGTAAACATTTTTCGATATTCGTATTCTGTTAAACAAGCGTCTTTGATAAGTTATTTGTCAGAGCAATAAGATATTTTTTCAGAGATCGTAATAAGATAATTTTCGCGGAGGAATATGAGTGCATATTTTTTGTAATGCTCTTATAAAAACAAAAACCCCTAAAAGCAAATAAAGGTTTTTTATTTGATTACTCTGCCTTCCTATTTCCCATATTTCCTAAAACAAAAAAGCAAACAGTTTTTACGACATCCACTGCGGACCGCGGACTGCATCATCCACCAATTTCAATCCATTAGTCTGACAAGAAGTAGGTACTCTACAAGAGACTTAACACCATCTTTGCTATTCAAGCATAATAATTATTAAAGAGCTAAAGAGGATCATCACTTGCTTTATATTTTTGGATCTACTTAAAATCTACGTTAACGGCGAATATAATATATGTCGTTATCTAAAAGCCATTTTTTCGACACTGCTGTGACAACTACGTTATATAAATAAATAAATATTTATATTAATAAAATAACTGTCTGAACATACGTAATATAAATAAATAATAATAACATTTTAATGCGGCATCACGTTCATTGGTCAAATGCATTGTGCATAACATAGTTTGTATAATGGCTTGTTCATATTTGTCAAGTAGTAAGTCAAGTAGCGTATATACTTGCTTCTTGGCTCGCCGAAAACCGTTCGCATTACAATCAAGTAAAGTATATTAGTGCCCGCAGGCCGTTGCAAGATGACGAGCGATGGTGGGCAGCTAAACGATAAAGTAAATTACT
Source organism: Limnephilus marmoratus (assembly GCA_917880885.1). NCBI lineage: Eukaryota > Metazoa > Arthropoda > Insecta > Trichoptera > Limnephilidae > Limnephilus > Limnephilus marmoratus. The sequence goes on along the minus strand of OU862918.1, from coordinate 35,725,593 downwards.
TAATTAAACATATTGCAATGCTTAGAAAATGTGAAATTTTAGAAGAGGTGGATAAATAAATTAGTACGATGAAACTATGGACACGAAAAGAGATTAATATCAGCATAAATAAATTATTTTACAGTTGCAACTTCGCTCCAATGCCATGACATTTCCGTTATTAACTACACAAATTAACTCTGCTAAAACGGCGGGTTTGCGCTTGTCGAACGAAATGGATCGAATCTACTAAAGAGCCGACTAACCCACTCTACTAAAATTATGGTGTTCGGACGCGTTTAGTTAGATACTACTATACTCTCCGCTGGATGGAAAAACAAACCGCTCCGACAAACCGGTGGATGCAATCTATTCGCGTTAAGTTGTTATAATATAGTTAGTCTGGTATGCACACAAAACATTACTGAAAAATATTGTATATTTTACAGCGTCCTCGAGGTGATTTTTCACAAAAACGGAGCTATTCAAGTATTATAATTACTGATATATAAATTGGAAGGCGAAGATTTTGGGACCCTGTGACTACTACAAGATTTTCAAACTATTATTATTTTTCCGTATTACCTCCAGCACTACAAAGTGAGGGAAGGGGTGAGAATTCTGGGAAGTACCCGCTATTCGACCTCTTTCTAAATGTGTCTAAAGCGCAACGTTCGATCTCAAAGTCATTTATTTGACCTGAATATCATGTGGCTCACCAAAGCTGGAATATCCTCTCCTGTTTTATAATATAAGTTCGTGCCCGAATGATTGCAGCTAATCGGTAGAGTGAAGAAGAGAAAAGACCGACAAAGAAGCGGCGAAGAGATAATTAGAGAGAGAAGTGTTGTTGATCTGAACACAGGAGTACCACCATCTCCTATCCTGTGACGGCCAGGAGATGGTGAAGGCTGTGATTTTGATTGAAGTCTATGTCTATTTTAACTCAGGCACCAAAACATCCGACGTATACCTAAAATAAAGCTGCATTCCTAAAGGAAAAAAGTATTGTATTCATTTGTCTTTACAAGCATCTATCTTATCTAAACTCACAGAAACGAATTACAACAGAAGATACGAGATTAGAATTGGTTCTCAATGGTACCATCAACATACCTGATTGAAGCAGTAGGTATTGTAAGTACAGTAAGAAAGAAGGCATATTGTACTATAATTCAGTATTGCTTTTCCAAAGTACCTAACTACCTACCTAAAACTACCGAAAAATGCAGCATTCTTTAAAGAAAGGACGCATAATACATCATCCACCTTAGTAGGTACTAACTCAATGTTTCTGAAAGATTATTTATTTATTTATAGTATTGGTCCTCTGTGGGACCACCAAGTAACCAGTTAACGAAGTATTCCTAAAAGAAAAGAAGGTACATGTTTTAAGGTATTAGTATCAATCTATTATTTTAAAAAAAGATATTTTTTTAAAATTGTCCTACCTACTACAGCATATATGTTCCTACCTACTCCCAATCAAGTTCCTGAAAGACATTATGAGGCTTTTAAAGTAATGCTGAAAGAAAGAGGATCTATTATGAAACTGTGGGACTATGTATTCCTGAAAACGTCAATTCACGACAGTCACACCTCAGGTTGCAGCGATCGGGTTGAATGAACCAAAACGCACACCTGAGCGTTATTTCTGAGTGTTAAGACCTACATCCTGGAATGAACTGCCACATGTACTGAAAATGATCATAGACTCGGCAGAATTTAGAGCTAAACTTAAAACTCATATTTTCAGATAATCATAGGTATATCCAAATAGGCAGAAATCTTTTGCCTTCACTGTCCACGACATTGTAAATATGTAACTAAAAGCAAGGGTGAAGATACAGCTTTCATATGGGGGGGTCAAACCTTGGGGGCGGGGAGGGGGGGGGGGAGGAATGGAAGAAAGGAGGTTGGATATTTGTTAGAAAGTTTTTTCTACCTCTATACTTAGTACTTACCAATAGGTACTTATTATGCACAACACATTGATAAAAGAAATGCAAATAATATTGTAGTATATTTCCAGGAATATAATCTATTATTCTCTTTTTTCCTAACCAATACGGAGTTCAATGGGATGGGTATATATGTGGGTGATAAAGTCTTAGAGGGTTTGAACCCCCTAAAACTTTACATCCTCCCTTGACTAAATGTGCAAATACTTCTTCATAATTTCGTATTTAAATCTAAATAAAACTTGAAGCTTTTCACAAGGTTCTTTAAAAAAAATCAAGTCCTAGAATTGAACAATAAAATGATTAAAAATACTCGTAAATATGAAATCTAATTTTGTCACTAATGTTCTAATAAGTGATCAATCGTAGTGGAGGATAAAATAGCAAATGTAAAATTAAGCAATGTCCGGAGTTTTTAATATGGAATCTAAGCTCAAACCACCAAAGTATGTCTATCTGAAGTGGCATGGCAGTTAAGTATGTTTTCCGTATCTTTTTGTAAATAATTAAATCTAGCAAGTCATGTTTATACAGCATCTTAGAGGTGTTTTTTTACGAAAATGGTGCAATAAAAATTACACAATTAGTACCTGTTAAATTATAATGACAGTACAAAGTAATGCATTATTCCCGAAAGAAAGCAGATACGTTGTAGGTACTTCATCATTATAAATACGTATGTATCCCGCGGCCTAAATTTTACCGCAATCATAAATGTTATTTTTGATAATCCTAACATGTGTAAATTGACAACATGTGGCATAAATCGAGTTAATAAAAAGTTTGGCTTTATTTTTTTCAGAATGTTTTACCGTACTATTTATTATGGGGCGTACATTAATTACGTGAGCTCAAAAAGGGGGGGGGGGGTCCAGAAAAATCTCGTTACTTGATCAGAATATTTGAAGTGGCAAATATTTATCTCACCACGGGGGGGGGGGGGGTCTAGATTGGAAGAAAAACTGCTCACGTAATTAATGCATGCACCCTTACGTAAACTTTTAAATTTTAGTTATAATTTTCTGTAACCCTGTTCAAGGGTCTGATAAGGCTTTCGACAGCAATCCAGAGGTCGCAGGTTCAAATCACAATGTGGGCATTCAAAATAATATATTGTATATTTGCGACATGTTCCAGAAAGGAAGATACTCTCAGTATCGCCCTGGTGTAAGACCACCATTCAGAAGTGAAACGTTGCTTGAAATGCCATGTTTGGTGACCAGATCCGAATAGCCAGGTACTTTCCCACCTTTCTCTTTCCCATCTCCTTCCCCTCCCCAAGACCTTCAGCCTCAGAACACACCCCGATTGGGAATGTCGTAGTTTCATTAGATCCAGATGGTTGGGGGCAGTTGGGACTCTTGTGCGATATTCACATTAAAAAAAAATGTATAAAACATATATTTCCATTCGGGGCTGTAATGAATTTTCCACAAATACCTACTTTTCCTAGTAATCTTACTGAAATTTATACCTTTTCGACCCTCAAGAAGTGTTATTGAGCAGGAGCAGTTTTAAACACTTTCAGCCTTACTAAAGAAAAACCACAGCGCGACCGATTAACTGTGTTATTGCAATAACATAAATAAACCTCGTATACACTAAAACACGTTTTATTACCAATAACGTTTCTTACGTGGTCACGCTGTTAAAACGCATTGAAGATTTGACAACGTTGTATATGGTTTTAATTTACTAGGAAACTATGTTGTTTTAATTTTTCTCCGCAAGGGGCATTATTGGCGCGCCTATGCATTAGTTCTTCGGCCCGCGACAACCCGCGATGACAAAACAGCTCGGTGTGTTTTATGGCGGGATATCTATTGTAGTGACGAATTTACTCTTCTGTTCACATAATTGATATATTTACCAGAGGCGGCCCGTGACAAAATTTGCGGGCAGTGCATTTCCCAAAAAAAGATAACATTAACATGGGAAAATAAAGTGATTTAAAGGGAGTGACATACCTAGTACAAACGTTCACTTGTAGAGAAAATCTATTCGTCGCTGTTTCATTTGTGAAAATACTTCAATGACACGATTGTTAAAGTCTGGTATAGAAACTATAAAACCTTTTTCGATGGTCATCATTGACAAGGCATTAAGCCGATCATGGTGTACTCAGAAATGTTTTTACACGTTTCAATGTAGAAAAACACCGTTCGCACTCAACAGTTGTCATTGGAATAGTACAACTTATTTTGAAAAGTTTAACCGTTTCACTAAAATACTCCACTAAGTTACATTTGATAAAATATACGTTAATCGCAATGTTTTCAGTAGCACTCATTTTTAAATATTTTTTTTTACAGAATAAAACTTGCGAAAACCGTTAAAATGCTTTAAAAACCGAAACGATACTGAGGTCGATGCGCCGCGCCGGCGACCGATGGCGTTACAACATAACATTGTTAACTAGTCTTAAATTTGTTGAACATAACTATTTCATTCCAAAGGTTCGGGACCACTTTACGCAAGTTTAATGTTATGTCATTTGCTCCGCTAGTGCACCCAGGCACCATATGTCTTCTCTGCTTTCACACGTCAATCGTCCTTATGGGTCTATACCTGCCTTGCTGATTTCACGGGCACTGGCACTCCAGCATCTGGAGATGATCCCAGTAGAAATATAACTTCATGTGACGTCACGCCTGGGCATAACAAAATGTGCACGAATACCTTTCTCTCATGCTCGGGAGTTTAGTCAATTGGTAAAGATTTTGTAACGAATTGGCGGGAATACTTCGGGAGAGGAGGTACTAATTTACACTTCTGACGTATATTGGTTTTCGGCAGCGCAGTACACGAATGCACTAAGCAAGCGGCCGCCTCTGATATTTACCATGTTATTTGTGTGGTTTACATCAGTTTAATCAAGTTATTGTACAAGCGCCGTACTTTCAAAGTGGAACTGTCAGAATATGTTTTATAGGTTACTTAAAAGATAAAATTTTCATTTTAAGATCTTTATTTTAAGAGAATTTCTTAAAAGTGATAATTTTTTATAATATTAAAATCTAATACATGTGTTCGTAAACGTATCAAAAAAATTAACGTCTTTAGAGATGCAAGAAATCTGTTTTAAATTTCGGTATTATTTCTAAGTTATTTTTTGGCAATTAAAAAAAACCTTTGAAATTTTTTATTATTTTTTTATTGTATACACGATGAAAAAGCGAGGTGATAGTTTCCTTCCAAATTTATTACATAAAAGGACTGTGTATTTTAAATTTTGATTTTATTTAAATTTCTCTACATTTTGGTCAAAAATGTTGTGGGAGGAAATTTTTTTCCGAGTTTGAATCTTAAAATATGGCAGTTTTTGAAAACTAAAGTGTATTTCAAATACACAAATCTAAAAGGTAATTTTATCTAGTTTTCATAAATGGTTATTGTTTTTACGACACCTTCAAAAATAAGAAATATGTGGAACATTCAAAATACTTTGGATTTCGTTCCGACCGCATTAATAAAACAGAGATAAACTACCCCCTCAGGCCGTGTAAACCACGTGTATTTTTACCATGAACAATTTTTTAATTAGTAATGTTTTCACAGCCGCGGCCGTTTGTCAATTGAATAAAATTTTCACTGGGTTTTTTAGTAAGGCTGTTTATAAATTATTATTTTTCATGATAAATATTTTTGGTTTGGCTTTGTCACTTTGAATTGGCGCCGTATATTTCCGTTATTGGCGACTAACACTTAAAAACTTTCCACCATATGTCGGATAGGCAGTAGGCACAAACGAGCAACTAATTCACGGATATGATTAATGTTATAATGTTGTTAAGTATTTTATTTATTGTGGTTGTGTTCTTGGTGTATTCTCTTTATCAACCCAGATTTCACCCATTTACTTAGATACTTATTTATTTTTTTAAACATTTACAGGGTTTTCACAATTATTGCATTAATTAAATTGCCACGGGAATGTGCGAAGATATTAGCACTACATTTAAAAATGTTCACAGCATGCGAAGATCAAGGTTTAGTTGTAACTAGGTGGAGATGCTGATGAAAAAACAGAAATAATAATACGCAAAATACAATTTAAACATAGTACTCGTAAATATATAGTATAGAGAAAAAGAATAAAGAAAGAAAGAAAAAAAATAATAACAAACTATAATAAAGCAATTATCGCAATATTACTCAGGAAACAGGATATAAGTTATAAACAGAAAATTTCGCCACATTTTTTGAATTAATTACAAACTTAAATATTTATATGGATTTATTGTTCAATTAGTTTTTTTGCTTTTCCCTATTTATTTCAATATAGCTATATCGTCAATGACGTCATTCCTCTTACCATATAATTGAATCTTTTAAGCTAGCGGCATAATGCATGTTTTAACAGCACATACCCAAAGAATTTTAACCAGTGTTTCCTCTGTATATTTGGAGTAAAAATGTAGATATCATTTTGGTCTCCGATGATATTTTTTTCAATTAAAAATTCTTAAATAAAAATATTTTTCCATCACACGTCGCAACTTAGTAGTTCGATCAGTCACGTGATAAAAACTTCATATCTTTCATTCAGCAGCACGGTAATACACGAAGCAGTGTGGGCGTATCACGTGATGCCGTCGCGACGTGTTGAAGAGTGATCAGCTACCCCGTGGGTTTATAGAAAAAAAATCATCGGACAGCAAAATGACATCTACTTTTTGTACTCCAAATATGCTCAGGAGTTGTTGATTAAAGTCACACATTGTTATGATTATTGATTTTCACTCTGGAATTACGAATAGAATCAGCCCACATTTTGTCATTTTTAAAAACAAAACCTTTAGGTGTGTACCGTAAAAATAGTAACCGTAAAGAAATTACTTAACAAAACGATGAAGTCCATACGGGTTGTATAAATAGCAAAGGACATCGCCTTAGAGTCTTAGAGCTTAAAGCTCCCGAGCTAGTGTAAGACGTTAGAAATAAAAGTGGTATATGAAGAAGTTGCAAGTCAGCACAGTGTCGGCCGCCCTGTAATTTCCACATCACCGATACTACACATCTGTACTCAGCCAGAGTGTTTTAACTAGTGGATATTAATTATAAATACTATGGTTAGTGGCAGGACGGGGATCCCATAAGATGTTTTGCCAATAAAAATGTCTTGAGTCAATATACGAGCCGCGCTCACGAGGGAACGGGGAAATTGGTTCAGGTTAAAAACGAGTGGATAGATGTGACAAGGATGTGCGAAAATTTTCATTATCTTAACGCCATTTTGGTTTTTTGCAATAATTTATTAACGATGATTAAATATTAACGTGAAAATAGAGAATTAAAATTCAAACTTGTCAATTCCTGTAAGCAAGTCATTTGCCACAATGTTTCTAACGTTACGTATCAATTTTCATATAATATTTTATGAACGAAGTGATTAATAAATTAATAGACATGGAAAGCGTTGTTAGGCGGGGTTAAGGTAGAGATCTTGAAAAGGCCAGGATTATATGAAGGAGGAATAACAGATGCCAGTAGTTTGTTCCCTGTACGAGCAAAGTTACACAAAAACGAGTTAAAGAAACGATCGGTTCTCGTGAATTGTGACCAAAATACCAGTACGTCTGTGCATTAGAGATGAGAATTGGTCTGTTAACAACGGGTTGTCAATTAGATGAACCGCCTTTCTTTACTCTGAATCAAGTATTTTGGTGATCCTGCCCAGAGGTAGCTTCCAATTTCAATTTTTGGCGTACTTAAGATTTGTAAAGATTTGCACACGATTAACAGCCGATCACTTGAAAAATCTGCTTGCCCTATACAAGACACCCAGTTTCGTGGGAGCCAGATATACTCGGGCTTCTATGGAGCCCAGATACTTGAGCCGATCTGATGTCTCCAAGCATTTCAATGGAGTCTTTATTGGAGGGTGCTCCAATCAAATTGCAAAAGACAATAGTGGTCGCAGTGTGGGCATTTTAATAGTTTAAATCAAATATTTCACAAAATTTAAGAAAACTGGGTAGAGTTAACGTTATACAGGAAGATAAAGTGTAAGTACAAATTTGAAAAATCGGTTAGTTCACACTTTGCCTAGACATTGCATAGAGAATATAATACGCGAGTCTGCAGGAAAAGTGACGAAACTCTTAATTTTGCACTTTTAAACCAACCGATTATTTACGTTTTTATAGTGAATAAAAATCGCATATTAGTAATATGAAACCTGCAAAGCTCAGTTGATACGTTTAAAAGATTTACCTCTGGGCAAGGCAAAGGATACCAACAAATCATATATTTCCTAAAAACTACAACTGCAGTACTGACTGCAGATCTGAGAAATCCATTTTGTAACATTTTTATGTATTAAATAATGTGAAAATAAGTACCTAAGGGAACGTACCCATACTACGTGACCTGTTCGGGGGGGGGTCTTCAAAATGCCACGCTTGGTACAAATGAGCGGCGGGCTCCATAGGTTTTTCGTCACCGGGGGGGGGGGGTTAAAAATTGCAAGAAGTTGGTCACGTAGTATGGGTACGTTCCCTAATATAATACACATTGAGAACACAATTTTTTGGATGCCAAATGTGACATCGAGAACAGTATTTTAAATTAAGTAATCTGTATATATTCTAAAGATGGTTTTGCCAACCTTGATTCCGGTGCTTCGTAAAGTAACGTCGGCCCCTTTCTCAGAGCTCTTGTAAGTGTTAGGATGACTCTACAAGTTTTGATATTTTTGTTAATGTGTAAATAAAAAGATATCACATTTTGTTTAATGGAGATAACAATTTATCCGGAGTTCTTTCATTAACAGTCGGTAACATTAGAACAGGCGCCCCTTTTTACCGACACTGAAAAACTGCGGAAGATCGATACACGTCGATTGCTTTGATATCACGATTTGATACACAGATAAAGCGATCGGATTTCTGATTGAAGATGTATGTATCATCACTAATGTGAGTGTGATTGACCAATCAAAAATATTTGCATTATTTTTTAAATATACCTAATTATGAACAAGCAGATGTGTGAAAGGCGAATGGGAGAACACTCTTGCGATTTTATATCATGATATTAGAACTTGGAAGATAAATTGGACATTTTAACGAAAATTATTTGTTGTAAGATGAACGCGATTTTAACGCCACCTTACATGGGTTAGGGTAGAGCAAAATGTCTACTCTATGCGAGCTATGCCTGTGGAATCCCGATTTAGTATGTTTTCCGGAATCAAAGCTAAGGTAAGGTATACGGCAAATTGACGGTCTTGGCTGGATTAGGATCCCTCGTGGTTGATTGATGAACCACGGGTAGTTACAAGATGAACTTATCACGATTTAGACTTGATAACGGCGGTATTTTCAGGTTTTGAGTCGATTTTATTGCTAGGTTAAAATACGATAAAACGAAGACAAAAGCCTTAGAATGTGTACTGTCAGAACACTTTTCAGCTCCTTGGTAACGGCTGTCAGCGAGTAGTTACCGGTTACCGGCCAGTGTCAGCACCCAATATGTTTGAATTCTGGCCTTGCCATGTGTAACGGAACAAACTTATCGAGATCCAATACAGCATTACAAAACATTATTGATGTTTGGTTTTGAAATGAGAATATGCTTAATTCTTATCGGGATGTCATTTATCCAGTACCTCCAAGTACCTCTCCTTAACCATCACTCCGCTGGAAATGTATTTGAAATTTGGAACAAAGGCAAGAAAACTTAGTGAAAATCCGAGTGCATTGTTTTGAAACCAAAAGAAGATTTGAAAATACTTTGGAAGCAAGTTGTTGGTATTTTTCGGGGACAATACCTCGTTTTTAATTGAAAAGAATGAATTTGACCATCTCGGAAGTACGTGATATCGTTTTGTTTTAGCAATAATTATTTTAATCACCTAGAGGTATCGCGGTGGAAGTATACAACTTATATTGTTTTTTTTCGTTATTTGTTTTTGGGTTGTTATGCCGTGTTGCGCTACCTCCTTCTTTAGCCCACGTTTCGGACATCGTTGCGGTGTCCATCATCAGGGCAGATCCGGTAGATCAGGTAGATGTGTCACACATCTACCGGATCTGCCCTGATGATGGACACCGCAACGATGTCCGAAACGTGGGCTAAAGAAGGAGGTAGCGCAACACGGCATAACACCCCAAAAACAAATAACGAAAATGCTTTTGGCCGTGAAAATCTTAAAACGTATCGAACTTATATTATGTTTGCGTCCTGTACACCTTCGCAGAGATACAATGGCAAGTGAATAGTTAATCCTTTTCCTTGTGTACCTTGTTTTTCCTACTCATCGTTTTTTCATACACGAAAAACACCAACAACTGGCTTCCAAGATAGTTCGAAATCTTCTTCTGTTTTTCAAAAATAAAAGCACTCCAATTAGCACTATGTTTCTTGCCATTGTTACAAATTTCAAATATTTTTCCAGCAAGGTGACGGTTAGGAAGAGGTAGGCACTGGATAAATGACATCCCGGTAGGAACTAAGGGTATTCTCGTTTCAAAACCAAACAGCAATTTTACAACATTCTTTCAGAATTTGTTCTAGATACACCACTAGAATACTCCAGCTTACTTCTTGTAATGACGTCAAATATGGCTATTATTGAATCTAGGTCAAAGAATAAAAATAACATATTACATAAATTAATAATAAATTGGTTCATAATTTTGCTATCGGGGATTTCATTGCGTTTACTTTCACCTCCACTAATAAATTAAATATCCCTTAACATTTAATCAGGTCTTTAAGAACTGATAGGTACCGCTCGGTACCAAGTAAAGTGGATTAATTTTAAATCATAAACTTTTAATCCATCATTACTGAGATTTTACTTTATTTGTATCATAAATTCGGCTGTACCTTGTACCAGCATAGAAATTTGCAAATCATGTTTTCGTGAGCGCCAATATTGTGCATTGGTCGAAAACTATAAAGAAAATTGCGTTCATATCATTTCATAATTTTAAAAAAATCCAGGCGTGTGTCCAAAAGTTTGGTGAATTAATTATTTAATTTTTATTTTAACTTTGTAAGTTAAACCTCAAATTGTAATATTTAATTAAATGAAGACAATATTAGCGAAACACAATTGAAAATCTGGAAACAGATAAATCAGAAAAAGATATTGGCACCTCTGGGACTCGAACCCAGGACCTGTGGCTTTCCTGACGGATATGGACACCTTAGAGCTACGGCCCGGAGAGCCGAAGTTCCTGGGTTCGAGTCCTAGAGGTACCAATATCGTTTTTTTGTTTTTTTTTTAATCGATAATATTGTGTTCGTTTAATTAAATTAATTATTTCGTGAATTCGTTCATTCGTTTCTTCGTCTTTCGGCTGACAGTTAACTTATACATAAATCAGATAACGGCCTCCATGGTTGAGGGGTATTGTTCTAGGGATCCGGAGGTAAATTTTATTTAATTGATTTGTGTTATTTCACAATTTAATAATTCAAAAAAAAAATAATATAAGGTTCCGGCACGCTCCAGAGTGGAAGATAGGTACTCTCACTATGGCCTTGGTGTAAGACCACCATTGCTTGAATTGAAGAATTGAACGTTGCTTGAAATGGCTTTAGCCGTGTTTGGTGACTAGATCTAAATATCCGGGTACTTCCCCACCTTCCTCTCCCCCGTCTCCTTCCCCACCCCTTTGGCCTCACAACATAACCCAATTAAGGAGGCCGTAGTCTCACTGACTCCAAGTGTGCGGTATTCACATTAAAAATAAAAATAAATTAAATCAACCAAAATGAAATATGCATTTTCTCGTTGTTATTTTAGACATCAATCAATACGGCCCGCACTCTACAAATTTGGATTCTTAAAGTGACCCTTATGGCATGGGCTCAAGAACCATGCACTGGGCACACCTATTTCGTATCAGTCACGCCCCGGCCAGAGCGGGAGACACTTGTGTGACTCCTCGTCACTATTGGATCGCCTTAAAACTTTGTATGACTGAGAAATGAACCTTCCAACCTTGGATTTGGAGTCGACAACTCTATCAACCGCGCTAAATCAAGAATGTATTATACCGACGTTTATTGCGTAAATTAGGTGCTTTAATTTCTTCCAATTTCAGAAAAATGCATGCGTGCGTGATTGCCACCAAAGGTTGGAAAACACCACCACTAAAGTACTAAATAAATTTGCCGCCATTGGAAAGACAATCAACGTCAATATGCTACACTAGCGCCTCTAGCGGGCAGCGTTGTTGAAACTGACATTATTTTAATGGACTTGGGCGTATTATTAATAAGGGTATTTAAGGCGCGGTATATCCGCTCAAAAAGAAGAAGATGGAGATATATGTAAATAAGAATGTTAGAGAGAACGCGCTAATATTAAAAACGATAACATTTAAGCGAAAATTGTGAATATGTTTAATAAAACACGACTCGTTTAAAATAAAGGAAAAATCTCGTGGGGAACATTTAAAATTGCATTTAATGATACACTGTGAATTTTTTTATAAATATAACTTCAAATATAGTGAAAAACACGTGTTTATAATAGTTTTCGGAGCACACTTTGCAAATTTTTTCTACCGAGGAAATTTCATATAATTTTCTTTTCGGTGTGGGGAACGTCTAGATATTATCTTCAAAAATAACATATATTTTTTAAGAGCTCTAAAACTGAAACAGCCTTACTAAAAAACCCAGTGAAAATTTTATTCAATTGACAAACGGCCGCGGATGTGAAAACATTACTAATTAAAAAATTGTTCATGGAAAAAAATACACTTGGTTTACACGGCCTGAGGGGGTAGTTTATCTCTGTTTTATCATTGATCTTTGAACGAAATTTGAAATTTTTGCAAAATATTTTGAATGTTCTATATATTTCTTATTTTTGAAGGTGTCGTAAAAACAAATACCATTTATGAAAACTAGATAAAATTACCTTTTAGATTTGTGTAATTGAAATACACTTTAGTTTTTAAAAACTGCCATATATTAAGATTCAAACGCGAAAAAAAATGGATTTTTTGTTTCACCAAAACATATTTGATGAAAGTGTACAGAAATTTATAAAAAAACAAAATTAAAAAAATACTGACCTTTTATATAATGAATTTGGAACGAAACTGCCACCTCACTTTTTCCTCGTGCATACAATAAAAAAATAATAAAAAATTTCAAAGTTTTTTATTGCCAAAAAACTAACCTAAAAAAATAATACCGACTTTTATAACAGATTTCTTGCAACTATAAAACGTTAATTTCATTGATAGGGTTAGGTACACATGTATTAGATATTAATATTTTAAAAAAACACCACTTTTATGAAATTCACATAAAATAAAATACTTTAGAGGTAAATTTGAATTTTCATGTTTCACATAAAATACTTATTGACATTTCAATTTTCAAAGTATGATTATGGTTATTATAACTTGACTAAAACTTATTAAAAACCACAAAAAACACCGTAAATATACCAATTATGCAAATGTAATAGTGAATTAGTCATATTAATAGATATTACGATCAGATTTGTGTAAAATTTCACACTTCACACACACCCGCGAAGTCAGTTTTTTTTGGCGGTTTTAACGCGAATGACGAATGCGAAGGCACTGCCATCTAGCGGTTCTGTAGGAAAACAAACAATTAAATTGTGTATAGTATGAAAAATTTCATTGTTGCCAAACTTATAAAATACATTTTAAGTACAAATCTTATTAGTAATGTTATCGTGTTTTAGTGTATTTTTGTTTTATTCATGTTGCTGCAGCAACGCGGGTAATCGGGCGTGCTGTGGTTTTTTTTTAGTAAGGCTGTATGTGTTTAAGGAAAATATGTAATAAATCGATTGAAATGCGGTATGCAGCGGCTTAATAGAATATGCTAAAGTAGCATAAACGAGCCGACGAAATTTTAAATCATATTTTCCACATTTTTTTTATTTCCAGTTATTTTTCTTAGCGATTTATAATTGTTTCGTGTGATGCCTTTTTATGTTCCGAAAACGTCACCTTGAATATTTTGCGTCGTGTTTTCCATTTTAAGCTTGAAACATAAACTATTTTTATTTATTGAATGGTTGGCAACCCCTTATAAAACCATTGCGTGACAATGTCTCTCGATCGATTTATTCTCTACTATTTATAATTATTTACAAAACATGTTTCTATATATTTTTAACAACTTTCCATGTTTGATTTGGTCAGCAAAATTCAAGGACCAACGCCGTAATCACTGCACCACACCCATTCCAACGTCATTCCAGTTAATATTACCCGTGTCGGCGTCAGTTAGAATGTGCCACTAAGCCGACTGTAAAACGGCGCTCTAATGGAATATCGTGTTAATACTGTGAGGAATTACATAGAGCAAATGCTTTTCATGTCGGCCGCCTGTAATTAGGTTGTCTAGATTGGTTCGTAGATTAGCCGTTTCTCATACATTCGCTTTTATTTTTATTTATTTTTTGTCGAAACACATAACCAAAATGTGATTCATTTGGAAATACAGTCACTTCTTTTAAGAAGACAGTGACTGTATTTAATTTTAGTCATGTTAAGTAAAATGGTTAGAAGCCGAAGGGAGCGATTTTTTTAAGGTTTCCCGGATTACGAATAACCTGACAATATTTTAAAATCTCCTACTACCACCATAGTAAGCGGCAAATGTTGCTTGTGTCATGATGGAGGACTTAGCCTGCCGAGGAATACAACCCTCGACGCCTGGGTGGGACCCAAACGCGACGCCAACTCACCCACACACTTCTACCCCTAAATCATCTGTAGTCCTCCATTATTGCACAAGCAACATTTTAGCTTGTTCTTTCCTTTTCCTAGTAGGATCCTAATCGTAAGTAGGAGCAATTATAATTTTTTAAATGTGAATACCGCACAATAGACCCAACTGCTCCCAACCGACTGGAGCCAGTGAGAGTATGGCATCTCCTATTGGGGTATGTTGTAAGGCTGAAGGTGGTGGTAAGGGGAAGGAGTCGGGGAAAAGGAAGATGGAGAAGTACCTACCTATTCAGACCTAGTCGCCAAATACGGCTAAAGCCTTTTCAGGAATTCTGAATGGTGGTCATACACTAGGGCGATACTGAGAGTATCTTTTTCTCTCAAAAGTGCCACAAATATGCCTAAAATTAGTATTAAATTATCAACTTGTGAAAAAATAAAAATTAAACAAAAAAAATTACTTGTGTTATTTAGTTTTAATATTTATTTAGTTGCCATACTGAAATTCATTTCTTACAAAAGGCCACAATTAATTTTTCGAAATAGTTTGAATTTTGGTACAAGATTTTTAATGTGTAGCACCTTTATAAGCCAAAGCTTACATAAGTTCTTTCCATTTCTCAGTTTTTTTAATATCAATTTCACACAGGGCATATTTCATCTTTGGTGGGTCTTTTTAAGGAGAGGAAGGAGAGAGGACCTTAAAGAGACCCATGTTGTAGGAAGGACGAAACACAGATGTTGGCAAATCGTTCCACAGACTTAATAACAAGTCGTAGAAACGATGATATGTTGGACGCGCGTTTGACGTGTTTCCCGACTACGTACAAGCGCCGAAGGGATCAATGACAGTAATTCCTAAGAGTAACTTCCTTTGTAATACCGGTAGAACAATGATAGCATTCCTACGGCCGGTTACAGTGCTCGACCGACGGTCGGTGCGTACGGTCGGTCCTGACGATACGCATACCACCGACCGACCGTCGGCCAGTGTGACCAGATTTAGTAGTTTTCTACTTTTTTGGTAGATTTAGAGGTACCGGTAACAGTATCTAGTAGGTAAAAATTATTTGGTATATTTTGGTAGAATTCACGCTTTTCAACTATTCTGGCACTTTTTTGCCTTCATATGGCAAGCCTGTCGAAAAAACGCGGGGTATTCCCCTTTTCATCGAATGGATTGTAACTATCTCTTTCTAATATTAATTATTCGAGAGGGAAAGCTGTTGAGGGAATCCCACATGTATTGAAAAAAATTGATTAGGTAAGGATATCGTGGTGAATGGGATCAAGATCCCTCATTCAAAAGTTGGTTTTGTAAATCGAAAAGTAAACACTACGAGTGCTCATTGTAAAGCATGCAACTGTGAAGTACTAAGTAGAGTGGCGTCCAGGGCCGCCGAGAGGGCACGTTAGCCAAGTCCGAAACTTGGGGCCCGGGCCTAAGGGGGGCCCGGGACCGGCCCCGGATATTTTACTAAAAAATGCCAATGACACTAGGAACGGACGTGGGCCGGGCGCCCGGGCCCGCACGCTCCGTAGGCCCATGGGCCCAACTGTCAGAGTGTGTTCACACACAGCACACAGCTATAATATGCGAGGGATGGCGTATTTCGGCATATCGTTCGCCGTACATTCCATATTGGAATATATGGCGAGCGATATGCTGAATTACGTCATCCCACGCACGTGTGTGAACACGCTCTCAGAGCGTGCCCTCACCGCTCAAGCTACAAGCACGCCATGCCGGCCGGCCCGCTGTGGGAGGGGCGATGCAGCCGCCCGCCGCGCCACCGCTCATACTCACCCCCGGGCCCTACCGACCCGATCGGCAGACAGAAAATATTGGAATTTCACAAGAACTCCCAAAAAAAGAAAAAAGACAAAAGTCATGAAAAACAGATTGATTGCCCAGAAGAGAACTTTAAAATTAATGTTTTTTATGTGTTGTTTGACAGTGTCATTGGAAACTTGACCCGAAGATACAAAGCTGTCAACAATATTAATGAATTGTTTCAAGTTTCTTTGGCAATACCCAAGTATGACTCAAGAAGAACTAAAAGAACGGGTGAAAAACTGGTGTGATCTCTATAAAACTGATGTATCTGAAGAAGAAACGCTTTTGGAAATTGAACACTTAAAAACTATTCAATCAGGAAACTTTTCAGAACATTTAAATCCACTGCAGTTACTAAATACTCTTTCAAACCAAAAACTGTCAAATCTCTTCCCTAATGTAGTAATTGCCATTCGAATTTTCTGTACTCTGCCTGTAACAGTTGCGGAAGCAGAAAGATCTTTTAGTTTGTTGTTGTCTAGAGTGAAAAACTTTTTGCGTTCCACAATGGGTCAAGAACGTTTAACAAGTTTGGGAATGTTATCTTTAGTAAATGGTCTGGCCAGAAACTTGGATTTTGATGATGTTATAACTAGCTTTGCAAACAAGAAAAGTAGAAAAGCAAAATTTTCGATGACAATTTTTATTTGCCTATATTATTTTTTTATAGTTTGTGGAGTTTTTACTATAATTTTAAAAATATTCCAATTTAGTATTCCATTACTAACGTATCTGTGTTGTTATAATTTTTTTTATTTGAATTTTATTTTAGTAATTTGTACATTTAAGGTTACCAATTTCTAATGAATTATAATATTTCATATTGCAGTTAATTCATTATAATATTTCAAATTCACTATATTTTTTCTTGTTTTATGTAGCTCCTACAATACATCTTGAACTTTTCAATTGGTGAGGACTTTAGAGTTTCTGGTAGTGTGTTATATAACTTTATTCCTTTGTAAGCAAACTGTTTTGCGTATTCCTTTTTGTCCTTTTTGTTTAATCTTATTTCCTTGCTAGTCCTTGTGTAATGTCTGTGAATGTCCTTAATATATACGATTTTATTTGAGAAGTATTTTGGTAAAGTGTTGTTTAATATTTTGTGAATAAATATCAACGTGTTCAAGGTCAGTATTTGTTTCACGGTTAACCAATTAAGTTCCTTTAACATTTTAATTATTTAAAAAAATCTATTTCTTCGGAGTTTTATTCTCATTACTCTGTTTTGGAGAATTTGAAACTTTTTCTGTTCTCTTTCATTACAGGGGAAAAGGATACTTGAACAGTAGTTGAAGTGTGGAGCAATAATTGAATTGTAAATGGTGATGGCGGTTTTTCTGGAAATTTTAGGCCGGATTCTTCCCAAAAAAGATATCTTTTTGCCAATTTTCTTTTGGGTATATTCGGCATGTCTATTGAAGTTTAGTTTGGAATCTAATATAACTCCTAAGTATTTGATTTCGGTAACATTTTCAATAATTTCACCATCAATTTTAATTTTGCTTTCACTGGATGTCTTCTTATTTCCAATCACCATACATTTTGTTTTTAATTTAAGCTTATTTATTTTTAGCCATCTTGATACATCATCTAGTTCATTATTTAAAACATTTATTAGTTCTTTATAGTTATCTCCAATTAAGTATATAAGTGTATCATCGGCAAATAGTCGTACTTTGCATTTTGAAAATATTTTCACCATGTCATTAATATAGACTTATAGAGTGTGAACAATAGGCGTCCAAGCATCGATCCCTGCGGTACTCCGAATTTATTTTCCATTGGTTTTGAAAATTGATTATTTATTTTTGTT
The DNA here is from genome assembly GCA_917880885.1 of Limnephilus marmoratus. Lineage (NCBI taxonomy): Eukaryota > Metazoa > Arthropoda > Insecta > Trichoptera > Limnephilidae > Limnephilus > Limnephilus marmoratus. The sequence goes on along the minus strand of OU862918.1, from coordinate 35,707,314 downwards.
ACCTGTTTTCTGTCTTTCAAATATAATAATTTAATTTAGCCTCAAGATATCTTGATTAATGAAGAATATGTAAATACACACAAACAAGAAACACAAGTATTTTATTTTGAGTATTCACCATAACTTTTTAAACATTTCCATTGAATAATTATGCTAAATTCGAATGATTGGTATAATGGTATAAGAAAAGGTAATGAAATAGTATTCCTAGCAGTAGCAGGTAAGCATGAACTTATTAATTGTTATCTCCCCCCCCCCGGTAAGTTGTGGGGAGGGGGCCCGGTATAGTCTACTAGACTTGGGGCCCAGATTAGCTGTCGGCGGCCCTGGTGGCGTCTTTGAAGGAACACATGGCTACATCAAAACATATAAGAAATATGAAAGGATGTGACGGTATGCAAATTACTTATGTTAATATGTGTTATGTAATTTCTAGTTAATTCAATGATTACTCTTGTTAAGACTTTTTTTGAATACTTTCGAATTACGCAGTAGTACCCAACATAAAGAAGAAGAACCATAACTCGATCACAATTTAAAAAAAAAAACTATATTTCTGTAGATTTTAATTTTAAGTAATAAACATTTCTCTAATTTATGGTGTTTTCTTTGTTCATTTTATTGTTTTATCGTTATAATAAAGAGTACAATAATTATGCTTCTTCGTTGTAACACAACAGCAAAAAATGTATATATACCTATAATGATTTTTAGTATTTTCTAGTTCTCTTTTGGTAGAATTTAGTAGTTTTTAACCTCCACAAGCAGTAGATTCGTAAAATGAAATCTGGTCACACTGCCGTCGGCGCGTACCGTCAGTTCACGCTTGACCAACAAGCTGACCGGACGTCGTACGCGAAATTAATTAATTAATAGCTGCTTATTATCTTCGTAGACGTATTAGGAACAGAAAACGTAGATATCACGTACACCCGAACGTCGCCCAGAGAGCATTTCTAGCTGTCGACCGACGATTCTCATACGCACTGCGTAGCGATATACGCATGCGTACGGTCGGTCCTGCACTGAACGATTTATGAATTTTCATACAAATGACAAGCGCGACCGACGTACGCAGTGTACGCACTGACCGTGGGTCGAGCACTGTAACCGGCCTACCTGTCGCCAGTGCTCTAAAGATTACATTCCGAATATGTTAAGACAGAAGAATCTATCAAACGGATCAATCGTTTCTGCAAAGTGTCAACAATTCGTTCAAGTATTTTGGGACTCCAGACCAGAGATGGCTTCCAAATTCAACAGTGGGGTGCACTTGCGATTTTTACGGGGTCAGCAATTGTAATTATATACTATTAATAGATTGAATGATAATAGTTATTGTCGCCCAATTGATAGAATTTAATCAGGGGATTGTTTGAAAATCTCTTTTTTTTCTTCTATATTAATTTTGATAGTTGTTTTGCCTTCAGCAGGCAATACCAAGTTATTCTAAGAAGCTATGTTTTCAAATTTTCATAAGATAAATAAATCGAAGTAGTTTTAAAAAAAATCACGGACATCAAAGAAAATGGGTCTGTACCGTTATTTACATTGTGTGTAAAATTACCTCTAATGTTATTATAACTAAAAGGTTTTGTCACGTGGTACATACAACTTCTCAAAGTAATTTCATTGAAACGTTGAAGTTTACATTAAATCTGACTATTTCATAAAACTGGAAATGGCAAATTATATTGAGTGGTAGTATAAGAAAAGGGGTCAACACTTTGTGTCATTTTGCGCAAGTAAAAATAATGTATGAGCGAAATATTCTACAAAATGGGACTGAACGAAAAACATAATAATATTGTGCAAACAGTTGTGGTTTTTCGGGAGGCGTCTACTAATATCTACAGGAATTCCAAAAACTGAAAAAATCGGACAAATATCTATGAGAACCAAAGTGCGTACGAATATCTACATCTACAGCTCAAACTGCTGACTAATATCTATGAGAACCAAAGTGCGTACGAATATCTACAGCTCAAACTGCTGACTAATATCTATGAGAACCAAAGTGTTGACGAATATCTACAGCACTGGCAGAGGTTGGATTTGCAATTATGTATAGCATATTGGAATAACGTAATATTGCGTACGCAGTTTAAAAAACTTAATTTATGTATTTTTGTATGTAAAAATCCCTAATATCGGACTATTAGGGATTTTTAGGATTTTATTTTTTAACCTCCTCCAGTGCTGTAGATATTCGTCCACACTTTGGTTCTCATAGATATTAGTCAGCGGTTTGAGCTGTAGATATTCGTACGCACTTTGGTTTTCATAGATATTAGTCAGCAGTTTGAGCTGTAGGTATTCGTACGCACTTTGATTCTCATAAATATTAGTCCGATTTGTAGTTTTTGGAATTCCTGTAGATATTAGTAGACGCCTCCATATCATAGTGTTTCCATACAAACGAAGTATTGAAAATCCGTAAGTCAAAGCTTTAACTTTAGTGTGTACAGTTTGCACCCGCGCTGTGCAAGCGGGTTCCCCACAGAGCATCGGACCATCTACTACCTACTTAATTTAGACATGAAGGTTGTTAAAAGAAGAAAGAAAAGTGTTTGTTAACTTTTCAAAATTAGCGTAGTCTGAATAATGTTCGAATAATAATACGATTGTTCGTAGAAATATTTATCAACATTTATTAACAGAGACATAAAATAATAATAGTAGATTTAATTAAAGAATACTCTATGCAAAAAATAAAATCAAATACCATTATTACGCGTGTGCTTTGTAAGCGTGTATTTCAAAATGTGTTTCAAAGCAATTTTCCGCATATCACTGCCTTTTACACTCCCACAACAAATGTTCGAACAATTTTCTGCCGTAATATAATAAACATCACTCCTACAAAATATCGATGGCGAGTGCTAAATTAGATTTTCCTCCCTACCCCCGCCCGGCCTCGGCTCCCTGGTAACCACCCCTGCCACCCCCTCCTCCCAAACCGACTGGCCCCGCCCCGACACTTAACAAGGCCTGTAAACGCCAAATATTGCTCAAAACTTTGGTACTGCTTTAATTTTATTATCAAACCATTTGGCGAACGCAGATTTGATTCGGCAGACCGAATATCTCAAATTTGAAGCAATTTTGGAAGTTTTAATATTGAAATAATTTTTTTTATTTTAAATATATATTTGTTAATTTTCTTTACATTTCTGTACAGTGTGGAAACACGGACACTTAGAGCCAGCGAAAGAAACCGGATAGATTCCCCCGAAATGTGGTGCTGGAGAAAATTTCTCAGGGTTCCATGAACAGCTTCTTCTTCTTCTTGTGCCCTATCCGTTAAACGGACGTTGGCTATCATGTTGGCTATGCGGACTTTGTTTACTGTGGCCCGATACAGCTCCACGGTAGACTGGCCGAACCGCTGTCTCAGGTTTTTCAGCCATGAGGTTCCCCTTATCCCAGGGCCCCGTCTTCCGGCAATCTTTCCCTGCATTATGAGATGCAGGATCTCATACTTCTCTGGATGTCTCATCACAAGTCCAAGATATTGAAGTTTTCGGATTTTTATAGTTTTAATTACTTCCTTTTCTTTATTCATCCGAACCATAACATCTTCGTTTGTAACCCTGTGCATCCAGCTTATTTTAAGTATTCTTCTGTAGATCCACATCTCGAATGCCTCAAGTCGCCTAATTTGTTCTTCAGTAAGCGTCCATGCTTCCATTCCATAAAATAATATCGAAAACACATGGACAGCTAGACGCACAAATGTATCCATTCGGGAAGAGTCAGGCATCCACATCTGCCTACAAGGATACTTGGAGGCGTTTCTCGCCGAACTCGACTTGAGGACTGAGGACTTCAACTTGGAGAAACTGGGGAGCCTTGTCCACCATGAAAATTGGAGTAGGGTTCACGATTTCCAGCAATGAGGAACCGACTCAAGAAGGAATGACATATTTTTAATTATCGCAAGTTCGATTATTCTTTTTTTACAAAATTACGGCAATATTTTTGGTATTCTATTTAGCCAAGTAGACCATGCAAAAAGGCCCCCGGAGCGCACGAACTGGGCGCAGTGCATGTTATAAATCACTGCTCTTGTATATAATATTTAAATTGTGAAATGAATAACCTGTGAATGCAGAAGAGAAATTTTCAATATCTTTAAACTCTTCTTAGTATGTAACACTGTGTATATCTATCTATGGGATATGAAAAAATAACTTTTTCTGAAGGTCAAAGAAGACAAAGACAAAGAAGAAAAAAAATTGGGATACAAATACTAAATGATTCATGCTTTGTATAATGCAAAATCATGTGACTTAGGTTTGAAAATCAGACCGCATAAAAATATTTTAGATGCGAGTAGAATTGTAATTGAGTGATTATACTGGGAATGGAACACATATTTTTCTTTGAAATAATTGAGTATTTTTTTGATTGGTTATTTTATAACCCCAGAAAAAATAAAGCATCAGGCCTATAAAAACTACTTCTCTCTAAAATCTCCTACTTTACGAAACTCTTCGTGGTCATGGTTTTATTGGTATTATTGTGGAAAATTAAATTCATTAGAAAATGATCATAAAATATTTTTTTAAATTTGCCTGACCTTGGAAAAATAAAATTAAACACGCTTTTTGGCGATGCTTTTTCGTCAATAAAACAAAACAGGAGATTGGTGTAAAGCGGGAATTTAAACCTTATCACCATCTCCTTAAGGAGTGTTATTGTTAGCGGCCTAATCCCGAATTTTGCAAAAGCAGAGAAAATGTTTGCGAGTTATTATCTCGAAAGCAGCAAAAAATCTCGAAAACGACCGGTGAACATCATAAAAATTGCACCACTTTTAACCATAAAGTTGCATAACTTTTACCATCAAAATTGCACTACTTTTTACCATCAAAATTACACTACTCTTTACCTTAAAAATTGCCCTACTTTTAACCATAAAAATTGTACCACTTTCAACCATAAAAAAATATGTTAACCATAATTTTTTTTTTTAAATAAATTGCAATACTTTTAACCATGAAAATTGCACTTCGTTAACCATAAAAATTTGCCCTAATTTTAAACATAAAAAAAATTGCACTGCTTTTGACCATAAATATTTCACTACTTTTAACCATAAAAACTTCACTACTTTTAACCATAAAAATTACACTAACTTTTATCCAAAAAATTTGACTATTTTTAACCATAAAAATTGCACTTCTTTTAACCATGAAAATTTTACTACTATGGAATAAAGTTTATCTAGGAAAAACCTTTTTTAAGTTCGCAACATTATTCACATCATGAAATAAGTTTTGAAATATTCATTAAACTTTCATACCGTTAGAGAAATACTACATTGGATATGATTTGAGGTTTTCACGGCCAAAAGTGTTATCGTAATTTATTTTTGGGGTATTACGCCGTGATGCGCTACCTATTTTTTTAACCAACGTTTCAGAGAGTGTCACAGTGTTCATCATCAGGGCAGATTTGTAATTGATTATTGTGGTGAAAAACACTCTAACGCTGTCCGAAACATTGGCTAAAGAAGGGGGTAACACAGCGTATAATAATATAAAAATAAATCATGATAAAATGCCAAATCAATAAGAAAATAGTTTAAATAAAAAAAACCAAAGACATCAATAAACTGAATCCCAAACTGAAGCTACACTTCATCAGGAATAATTAACTAAATAATTAGCCGTTTTTCTCTTTCTTTCTATTTATTATTAATCTATCTTCATCTCTATTTTATTTAGATTTTTCGAATTTCTCCTAAGTGCACAATATTTTAGAATGTAACCGCATCCTATGTATATACACCTACACGTATAGATGATCCAGAAGTCTCAATCGATCCTATTTTATACTTACCTAATGTTATTCAATTTCAGTTATAATTAGTGTAACCCGCTCATCAAGCACAAGAACTAGCTTCTTCTTTGGTGAGATTGCAATTTTAAATAATTTCTGTACCGATATGCAATTTACATAACTCCACTGTACACATATATATTAAATAAAAAAATATATAAACTTTAATGGGTGTTATAAAAAATTCTTATACGAGACGTCCGGGAGGTAAAGTGGATTGTCTTCTCTACATGATTGTACTAGTAAAAATGGCAATTTTTTTTTTTTTAAATTCCAGCGTTTTTAGGTAGTTTTCGGGTTTTAAAAAAATCATTTGTATAACATAACAAAATTCTTGTATTGAAAAATATTGTTCTTATGGAAAAACGAAAACGAATTTCGAAAAAAAGTATTCATTTTTTTCACCTCTATTGTCATGTAGAATCATCTCCGAGTTAGTGTACTTTGCCCCAGACACCCTGTGAACTGCTTTTACGCTTATGTTTATTATTTCATTTATTTATATATTCATTTAAACTTTCTTGTGCACTAACAACCTAAATTCGTCCGTTTAATTACAAAATTATTATTATTTCGAACTGCAGTCGCTCAATTCCGTCTGTTTGATTTATTTGATTTGTACAAGTCACAAATGCAGCGGAGATTTCGGAGAGGGTAAGCAGTTAATTGACATGACAGTAACTGTTATTAATTGACAACTTGGTCCAGCCAGTACACCTTTCATCGCAGGCTGTTCTGTTCGGCTGCTGGGCAACGGAGGCGGAAGTCTCACCGGACCCGTGTGGACGTGATGGTCCATTTCAACGGAAATTATAACGTATACTTCCGGTCTGCAAGGCGCAAGCAATGGAGGCATAATGAAGCTCAGCAATATAAAACTATCAATACGAAACGAATTCCAATATTTTTTCTGTCATATTTCATATAAAATGCACATTGTATATAAAATTTTAACGATCAAATAATTGCCTTGACGAAAACTCTACAGAAATAAAAAGCGAAAAATAATATACAAGATATTTTTTTAAATTTACCCAAAATCGCTTTATAGTGAATTCTACATAGTGACCGGAAATTATGAGTAATAAATCTGTATCATAAATCACGTAGAGAGTCCAAAAAATGTCGTTAATTAAATTATTTTTTAACTTTTTCCTTTTTTCGGCAACAAAGGGGTTAAAAAAACCTTTGGAGCCGGATCTATGCATCGACACATTTTAAAAAATAGCTGATATTAACCCCCTAGTAACCGATTTAAAAAAAATTAACTTAGGACTCAATTTACTCGAAAACGAAAGCTTATCAAATAAGTTATATCACAATGTCATTCAATTTTTTTTTTCGTCAGCTCCACAAAGGAGGATAATTACCCTCAGGGCCTACGTCATATTTGGGGATGCTGTGTGGAGGCGCTTTTGAGGAAGGGAAAGAGAGGAAGTTCGGGGAAGGAAAGAGGTGTGAGTGGTAGGTAGGAATCTGGGTTCAATATCTCCAGGAGTGATGGACGTAGAATCCATTCCTCCCACTGCGGTGCAAGGCAATTTTCCGAGACAGTCCTGCTGGAGAGATCAAAAGGTTTCCCTCAACCAGTCTCTCCCGATCCAGCCTGCCACACAGCTGAAGGGTAGATTCGTACATCGTCAAGACCCGGACAATGAACCCGGGCACCCCAGCGAAGAAGATTTACCAGTTTCCCACTTGTATTTCGAGTTCCCGAACACCGTGTATATTTACAAATCTGCTTTAATGTAAGGTACCTATGGTTTTTCTGCACTTCATTTCTAATTTTACCGAATACCGCACGAGGCACAAGAGGAGCAATTTTACCGAATACCGCACAAGAAGCTGTGCAATTGCCCAGATCCAGTGGAACTTTAGCATCTCTAAGTATATTATATTATGGAGCTGAAGGCTGTAAGAAGAGAAAGAAATGGAAAATAGGAAAGCTGGGAAGTACCTGGCTATTCAGCTCTGGTCAGCATTTCAAGCAAAGTTTCGATTCTAAATTGTTGTATTTCACCAGGGCGATACTGAGAATATATATATATATTTTTTTTTACAGTGAATACCGCACAATAATCTCAACTGCTCCCGTCTGGAGCCAGTGAGACTATGGCATCCCCAATTGGGGTATGTTGTGAGGCTGAAGGTAGTGGGGAGGGGAAGGAGGTGGGGAAGAGGAAGGTTGGGAAGTACCTGGCTATTCAGATCTGGTCACTAAACACGGCTAAAGCCATTTTCAAGCAACGTTTCAATTCTGAATGGTGGTCTTACACCAGGGCGATACTAATAGTATCTTCCACTCTGGAACACGCCGCAAAATATACTATATATTATTTTAAATTAATTAATTGTGAAATAACACGAATTAATCAAATAAAATTTATTTTCGCATGCCGGGTTCGAACCCGCGACCTCCAGAATGTGAGTCAAGAGTCTTAGCCACTGGACTACGGAGGTCGTCAGGATATTTACCGCTCTTTCACAACAAAATCGGTGATTAACGATATAGCTTTCTTAATATTTCCATATTCATTTCGATTTTCTAAAAGATGTTACATTTCGTGGCAATTATTATTTTCATATTAAAAATCATGTTTGTACCACTTACGAGTCTAAATTTAATTGCAATTTTGAATGCTGCAATTTGTGTGTCACTTTGTGCATCTCTGCGGAGGAAACATATTATTAATGCAGTTTTAATTGAGGTCTTCCTTCGTGAAAAATACGGAAACCTTAATCATAATAATTAGCACATGTTCTTAAAATGCGAAAGAAGTTTCTTTATGTATCAAACCCACTTAATATAACAATCATTTTAATTGAGTTGGAAGGTATCGTCATTATTAAATCAATTATTAAAATGTTCAAAGAAATAATAATATTTTATTTTTAAATTAGTGAACTAAAAATTCGATCGTAATTTTCTTATGCCCAGTGGTTTTTTGAAATTCAAATGTTCATTCAGCGCCATTTTGTATTTTTTTGATATTTGAAAGTCCTGTTAAACGCCGATTCTGGGTGCGTTTCAGCTATCTATGAAATTGTAATAAGCTGGCAAGATTAACAACATGATAGTTGTCCTCTTCTGTTGACCATAATTTGTTCAAAAGCTGAAAAGGATTTATGATCGGCATTTAACGGGAACCTGTCAACTATAAAAAAAGACAAAATGATGCTTGATGACTTTTCACGCGTGAATTTCTGAAATCAAGTCAACTTAACAACTTCCTGAAAAGTCATTAAAAGCTATGAAAAAATAATTTAAAAATATTTATTTATTTATTGCTGTTATACGCCCGTAGGGGCTTTTACATAGATTATAAAATAATATTTAAGTTATCGAGGATTACACATACATAGAATTTATATCAAAAGTTATAAAAGTGAAAAATTTTTAACAATATACAAGTAGTTATTGAAGAAAAAACCACTTGTATATTCTTGCGTAAAACTGTGACATATTTTAAACAATGTAATATTTGACAATAACATAGAACAAAATATAATATTAAACATTACAATAACACATCAACTTGTAACATATATTATACCCACGTTACAATAATTTGTAGGATTCCACAAAGTGTTGGTTTAAATTGCATTTTAGAATATAAAGGGAATCAGCGAATATATCTACAATACCACCAAATTTGTTGCCTAAATCATGCATCCTATTGGTAAGTGAGTGTGATTGAAAGTTGGTTGTGTATGTGTTGCAAAAGAATAAATAAAATAGTCGTTAACCATAACCTAACGTAACCTACTTAACCAATTTTTTTATCATCACTCTTTATGACTTTTCTGAGGTGGTTCTGAGTTGGTTTCATTCTGAGTTGGCTGGTCACCAACGAAGATCGCCAAGATGAGACTCGTCCTGGCGTCGATTTTCCCCATATGATGTGGAAACATGGACACTTGGAGCCAGCGAAAGAACGCTGAAAGACGAACTCAAAATGTGATGCTGGAAAAAATGCTCAGAATTCCATGGACAGCCAGACTCACAAATGTGTCCTTTCTGCTAGACATCCACAATTGGCCTTCAACTATCTGCCTACAACGTATTTTAAGATAACTTAGGCACGTTGCTCACCAAACTGGGGACCCAAACCATAGAGAAATGCATAGTCAAAAGTGTTAGGCAGCAGAAGCAGAGGAAGGTCACCAATGCGCTGGAGTGAGCAAATATCACTGGCGTTCAGCACATCGCGTCGATGTGAGTGGAAGAGCCTTTTCCACCATGAAAGTTGGAGTGGGGGTCACGATCCAAAGCAATGAGGAACCGACATAAGAAGAAGAAATCCTTTAATTTACCTATAACATATGAAATAGACAGAAAATTAATAAAGTAACGGTCGCAACGGTTAGACCAGAAGACCTGGATTGTGGGTTCAAGTCTAAGTACTATTTAATTACAGGTTTGATGAGAATTACAAGATATGATAATACATATAAATATTTCATCTGTTTGTTCTTAGTCCTCCTCACTAGGTGGTCCTGTGCCGAGGCGGACTGGTAGATTTCTTTGATTTTCCGTTATTTAGTTTCTATGATGTTTTTAATACATTCTCTAGTATGTCTGCATTAATTTCTTTCACCCATGTTTTTTTTTATTTTCGATGTCTGTGTGAGAGTTGTTAATATTATCATCTACAATGATTAAATATTACAACGAGGTTTATAAGCTATTCATTCATGAAATACCATGAAAATTTCCGAACTGTTTATAAAATTTATACAGCTTTTACAATGTTTAATTATTGTGTCGACGGAACTACTTCAATCTAGCAACTCATTTTCCATCATGAGCTGTAGAGCGTTTATGTTTTCATTTTTATGATCAAATATATAAGCCTATAGTTTTTCCAAATTTTTCATAAAAAAAATTGTCTAGACTCATGAAACGGAAAATTATTTAATAAATTTTTTATTAAGCAAATAAAATCGGTTTTGCAAGTTGCAACAGTTCAGAAACCCATTTTTTCAAAGATTTTAGGCACTCTAACGGTAAACATTCAAATTCTTCATATTATACATTTGTCAGAAAAATGTTTTAATTTTTAAGACTTAATTTCACTAACACCTTTAGTTAGTAGTTACCCATTCCTTTTATAAAAGTATCCATTACACGACAAATAATTCCCCAAATGCCCCCGTGTTTCACAACCCGGCAATTTTAACTCAACAAAGGCGACGCTTAATTGAGTCAACTTCGGTAAGTGACGTCAATACGGCGTCCTATCCTCTCTGCCTACCGCCGCACGTAATGTGGGTGGGGGTCCGTGTTGGCGAAACAAAGTGCAAATGGATTGATTGGGGCAATTTTCGGCACAAAGGGCGTCGGAAATCGCATTAAAAGCGTCAGGACTCGACGCCGCGGCGTCTATGTCTACAGCGCTCGTATTCTAAACTAGCAGAACTGTATAGCCTACAGTCGGTGTAGTAGTCTGTAGCAGCTATTGGGAACAGCTCGCAGCTAGCAGCAGCTATCTGCCTAAATGCATTATGTAAATTGAAAGCCTTCAGAGGGACGCCCACAAAGCATAACAGCGCCCTGCAGCGTTACACACTGCAATGTTATTAATAATGTGAGATGTATGGAATCAGAACAGTTTTTAAATTAATTTCATTATTTATCTTGCAGATAATGTTTGCGTACAAGTTCTGTAATGTTATTTATTAGTAATTCATTTAAAGGGTGTAAAAGCAAATCAAACAGATATCTCAATCGAATACATATGTAGGTGGTGATATACTAGAGGTGCCACGATTTAGCTACTATTCGGTATTCGGCCTATTCGGCAACTTTTTTTACTATTCGGTATTCGGCCGAATATTGCGAACTCTTCGGCCGAATACCGAACGACAACAATTGTAAAAAATGCATAATTAATAACATATTACTCACAAAAATTTGTATTTTAACAAAAAATCAGAACACTTAATACCTACTTAAAATCTAAGTAAGTTTTGTCGAATGAAAGCAATTTTTTCAGTATTTGTTGATAGCAAACGATTGCTCTTTTCCTCATAAATTATACCTGCTTCCGAAAACAGCCGCTCACTATATACATCTACCGGAAGATGATAAATAAATCTTAGCCAATTCTGCTGGGCTTGGATACTGTTTTGCGTTTTTTTTTTACATGAGCATCACACAGAAGGCCCTGAGGAAAAAAATTTCCCTCAGGGCCTATGTCATCTGTGAGGATGCGGAGTGGAGGGATTTTTTTAAGAAAAGGAAGGAGAGGAGAGTTCTGAGAAGGAAAAGGGTTTAAGGGGCGGGTAGGATGGGGTTCAGTATGTCCTGGTCATCCGCCTCCAAGACCTAGACAAACCTCACCCCATGAACCCGGGCACCCCTGCTAAATCACCAAACGTAGCGAACCACTTGGGGTGACCTATGGAAGAGGTGTTGGTTATCCAATAAAGGTTCCCGGGGCGGCGGTACCCATTCCCGCCTCCCAAATTGATTGCTGATCATTTGCGAAATTTAATTGATTTTTGCTTCATTTGCCAAATGTAATTGATTTTTATTAATTCATGAAAACTATGTTTAATTCATGAGTTCAATTCATTTTGATTCATGAAAACTATGTTTAATTCATGAGTTCAATTCATTTTGATTCATGAAAACGATGTTTAATTCATGAGTTCAATTAATTTTGATTCATGAAAACGATGTTTAATTCATTAGTTCAAATCATTTTGATTCATGAAAACCATGTTTAATTCATGAGTTCAATTCATTTTGATTCATGAAAACGATGTTTAATTCATGAGTTCAATTCATTTTGATTCATGAAAACGATGTTTAATTCATGAGTTCAATTCATTTTGATTCATGAAAATGATTTTTAACTCATGAGTTCAATTCATTTTAATTCAAGAAAACGGTTTTTATTATTTTAAATTCATGAAAACTGTTTGCGAAATGGACTAAGTGTCACCGAATATTCGGAGATTCGGCCGAGAGCCTAGCCGAATATTCGGTGTTCGACGTTCGGCCAAATCACCATTCGTGGCGTCTCTAAATATACCTTCATGGTTTTAATGTCTTTAAGACGTCATTTGAGCTTTCACACAAGTAGATTTTTTAAAAATATATAAATGATGTAAGAACGTAAATCATTAATATTATAATCATAATAATAATAACATAAAAACATATTTATTGTTATCAAGTTTAAACTAAACACTTCTTTTGCCCAACACCATTAGACACACTTAAGGAAAACACTTCTTTAATAACCTACCAGTAGAAATCAGAAGCATTAATGACAAAGTACAATTGTTGAACTCTATCAAAAAGTATTATATTTTAGAGAAATCATCAACGGGAAAACTGCTGCTTCCCCTATCTGCACTTGATTGTCACACTAAAAATTATACTTGTTTTACTTCTTACTGAATACATGGATATTTGTGTCTTTAATCAAAGGGATTGCGATGTGATTTAACTGTACATTAACTGTATATTAGCTGTGTATTAACTGTACCTATATATTATGTGAAACACCTGACTGTATAAATTGTACATATATAAAATGTAAACTCTTCTTCCATCCACAAGCAAATGATTTTAATGGAGGATAAGTAATATTATAATATGTCCCATTTTTAAGAAAAATTTAATAATAAATATACAGGGTGTCCGGGCGGGGTAAAGTGCATTAACTTCGGGAGGTGATTCTACATGATAGTTAAGAAAGTAAAAAAGAAAAATGACTTTTTTCAAAATTCCAACTTTTAGGGGTAGTTTTGAGGTAAAAAGATAAAATTAGTCCGGCGTGTACGGCCAGATTTATTATTTTCCGCTCACAAGTAAAATCGTACCTCACACTAAGGATTTTTAGTAGGTACGTCTTTTTGTATGGGAAAAAAAAAGTTGGAATTTCGGAAAAAGTTGTTAATCTTTTTTACTCCTACCATCATGTAGAATCACCTCCCGAAGTTAATGCACTTTACCCCCGGACACCCTGTATATACATAAATACATTTATTTTAAGAAATTTACAAATAGGTTTAACTAAAAATACGTAGTTTATAACTTGTGATTTTATTTAAGGAACTCTATTATAATTTTGAGTATATATCTTTTTTTAATAATAATTTTTCAATTTATGAAAAAAAAATATATAACAAGGTCTGTGGTGTAATTATTATTACGCATGACAACTGTTTCGCCTTCTGAAGGTATTATCAAACTATGGTGTAGCCACTTTAAGGGGGCATACATTAATTACGTGAGCTCAAAAGGGGGGGCGGGGGGTCCAGCAAAATCTCACATCTACTTGAAAAGAATATACGAGGTGGTCCAAATTTATGTCATCAAAGGGTGGGGAGGGGTCTGGATTGGAAAAGAACTGCTCAAGTAATTAATGTATGCCCCCTAAGTGCTCTGATAATACCTTCAGAAGAAGATATAGCTGTTACACCTAATAATAATTTCACAGCAGAACTTGGTTAAAAAAAAAACCGTTTTCCATAATTTGAATAATAAAATTATAATAATTAAAAAAAACCTTAAAAAATAGTTATTAGTTAAGGATTACCTAATGAATACCTGCATGTAAATTCGCTTTTTAAAGGAAGTAATGCACTCTGAACGTGCCCTAAATTTACTAATAAAAAATCAACGCATTAAAAACATTTTTTACTGTAATATTTTAGTGCAAAAGAGATAAAAGTGAAGTGACAATTTTTGTTTTTTTGCAGATTCCCTAAAATTCGTATCCTCCCCAATTTCTCGTCGGTTATTATCCTGCACATCTTCAAAAAAAAAGTAATTCTATAAAAGTTGATACGCTTGTTTATCGATTGTATAAAATTTACACCACGTTTATTAGTAAAGCTGTTATATAAATATGAAATAATGCAAATTACATTATTATAAATTTTAAATAGTAGCTAAATATTATTGCGCGCTCCGAGATTTATACTCGTAGTACTAGTGACAGGTTGGTTATTTGAGTTTTTTTCACCTCGGAATTTGTACGAATAAAACTACCAGCAATACATTAAAATCTAAAACATCTCTGAACGTGCCACCCTTCTCGAAACTTCGAAGAATTCTTTGCTTTTATTTTGCGCATTTCTTAACAGTGAAAACATCGTTAGGCGAAGGTTTCCCGTGGATAACTCTTCCGTATGAGATGTTTGCAAACTGTATTCAAAGATATCCAGTCGATTTGGCAAAGTCCGCAAATAGGGGTTGCTGGCTTTTCAAGTCTGGCTCCTGCGAGTCCTACGTGACTTGAGATATTGGGTGGATTCAGCCACCAGTACAAACACAGCCTCCCTTCTCACCCTCCATCGTTCCTTAGTCCGCAGAGCAACCTCCCCGCAGTCCTGCTACCCGCTTCTCTAAAACTACCCCCTGGTCGCATTATCGGCAGGGATAACGTGATCATCCCCTCCGATGTGATGATTACAGTGGGATTTTATTGGACTTCTGTTCTCCTTGATATTGAGCCTGATTTTTATTGAACCGTCTCATAGCTATACCTACTAGCTATGAGACGGTTCGGTTGTACCTACCTTCCTACCTGCTTAGAAGACAAAATTATTGAAATCTTTGTTTTCTGCATTACATAAACAAGATATTAGGGAAACTTGATGTCAGGCATTAGAATGATTATTATGTGAACACGCCACGATTACCTACTAAGTACCTACTAATAATTTTCTGGTGTTATCTATCTATATCTATCTTTCCAATATAAATAAAAATGTAGAATGAAACAAGTAGGTACTTTGTTTAAAAATCACTTTATTTTTATTTATATTTGTCGACCGGTTTCGGTTGACCCCAACCTTCTTCAGGAAAATAAACATATAAACTAAATTACAGTACAGAGTTAAGATTCTAAGGTTAACACAAAAGAATAAAGTTTACCTTAGAATCTATCTATCTATCTGTTAAGACTCTGTACTGTAATTTAGTTTATATGTTTATTGTCCTGAAGAAGGTTGAGGTCAACCGAAACCGGTCGACAAATATAAATAAAAATAAAGTGGTTTTTAAATAAAGTACTTGTTTCATTCTATGTAATGTCAAGCTACAAAGTGTTTGCTTTCTACGATAAAATAAATATAAACGAATCGCCTTAATGTACCTATGTACGCGCATAACTTCCGAACAACTGTACCTATTTCATTCAAACTTTGGGGATTTGATGTGTGCATGCCCGCGAAGCTTTTTATATATACTGGTGAGCTCTGGCATTATGAAATTTGTGCAAAAAAATTGCAATAGGTAGCACGCGAGCTGTTTGAAAACTGAACGTACCTGGACTGAATGGATGGAATGCGGGAGGAGCGAGGTGAACCCGGGAGGGGGGAGGAGAACTTCAGAAGGGGGAGGGGAACTCGGGAGGGGTGTTCGCGGGACGGGGGAAGCGGGCGAGGGGAGTGAGAAGTGGGAAGGCGGAGTGGGAACGCGAGAGGGGAAGGGGACACGGGAGACGAAGGGAAACAATTTCTTTATTAAGTGGCATAGCAACGCATACTGGGAACTCGCTATAATAATATAAATGGAGCGACCGATCGACGTGATTTTTTAAACAGAGATAATTGGAGGATTGGTAAATGACATAGGCTACTTTTTATCCCGGAAAAACATTTCATTCCCGTGGTAAAATTCTTTATACAGTAATTTCCCCAAAATACCATGCGAGCAAAGACGCGGGTAAAATCTAGTATATAATATATGTATATATGTACATAAAATAGAATGTATTCAAGCTCTGATGTCAATCCTGTTTTATTGTAGTTATTTGAAGCTAA
The DNA here is from genome assembly GCA_917880885.1 of Limnephilus marmoratus. Classification (NCBI taxonomy): domain Eukaryota; kingdom Metazoa; phylum Arthropoda; class Insecta; order Trichoptera; family Limnephilidae; genus Limnephilus; species Limnephilus marmoratus. The sequence goes on along the minus strand of OU862918.1, from coordinate 35,690,679 downwards.
TGAGAAACAAAATCAAAAGTAGGCTCAATGCCGTGGAAAGTAATAATAGTGGAAAGTGCCTGGGGCCGCGTGTGTAATGTGTATATCAAAGCAATGTTGGGGTTGGAGGTATAGATATTGTGAGGCTGAAAAGGGAGTGGAAGAGTTAGGCTGGGAATTACCTGGCTATTCAGATTTGGTCATCAAACACGGATAAAGCCGCTGAATCAACGTTTCGATTCTGAAAAATACCTAGTCTTTCACGGTAAAACGCGTTTTCATCCCGCGACAAATATCCCCGACAAAATATCCTCCGACAAAATATCCTATGTACAAAACATCCCCCAATAAAATATCTACTTCTCAATTTGGGAGGCGGGAATGGGTACCGCCGCCCCAGGAACCTTTATTGGATAACCAACACCTCTGCCACAGGTCACCCCAAGTGGTTCGCTACGTTTGGTGATTTAGCAGGGGTGCCCGGGTTTACGGGGTGAGGTTTGTCTAGGTCTTGGAGGCGGATGACCAGGATACACTGAACCCCAGATTCCTACCCACCCCTTAAACCTTCTTCCTTCCCAGAACTCTCCTCTCCTTCCTATCCTTACAAAACCCTCCACACAGCATCCCCAAAGATGACATAGGCCCTGAGGGCAATTATTTTCCTCAGGGCCTCCTGTGTGGAGCTCATGTAAAAAAAAATCTACTAAAACTTAACCTAACCTAAAACCCAACAAAAAATGGGACAAAAATAATACAGACATCCATTAAAGACAATTAATTTTATTGTTCAAAAATAGTAAAATGGGACAAAAATAATACGGATAACAATAATTTATTTTCTTTACTACGGATGAATACAGGATGTCTGTATTATTTTTGTCCCATTGTTTTGTTAGGTTAGGTTAGGTTTTAGTAGTTTTTTTTGGGGGGGGATGTTTTGTCCGTAGGATATTTTGTAGGGGATATTTTGTCGCGGGATGAAAACGTGCGGAACCGCCTTTCACCAGGGCGATATTGAGAGTATCATTATCATCCTTACATCCTTATCCTTCCTTCCTTCCTCCTTACATAGTATAAAATGAAGTCGCTCAAAATGTATGTGCGCGTTAATCTTTTAAACAACGCAACGGATTTTCATACGGTTTTCACCAATAGATAGAGTGATTGAAGAGGAATGTTTATATGTATAATACATATAAATTAAATTAAATAAAAGCCGAGAAATTCAAAGAAAACATATTTTTGTGCGATTTAAAACTGCTGGCGGGCCGTACTATAGTTACTTTTGAAATTCGTTCTACGGAAGAAATTGGAAAATAGATGTCTTAGAGTAAGTAGGTATTTGATTTTCCCTTTTCAAATATCCAGTGTTGCATTGCAAGCATTGTATAATGAGTGGCGAGTTAATTAGTTTTTATATGTATAATACATGCTTATTATAAATTCAAATATTCAATTCAGGCAGCGGGCAGCTGGCAAGCGTGTGGATTTTATAAAGATTGGGTAATGGCGTTGTGTTTCGTTAGCCACAGCAACGTGTGGCCGGGTTTGCTAGTATAGTATATACCACACTGCCATGTGGCGGCTCATTTTAAATGCCTTACACTGCGAGGATTTAACATGATATTTAATTAGTTTGCACAATATTATTACATTTTCAACGTTTGGGACATTAGGACGTTCTTTTTCACGACCGTTTTTTTATCGTGACAGTCATGCCTCACGTTTTCAGGAAGTTTTCAGGTTTTTCACAGAATCAGGCGCCAGAAACAGTTTAGTTTACGGGTTTTATTGGCAAACTTCTATCGCCTGGACGGCGCGGGCGGTGCTACGTGAGGCAGGTACTAAGTTACAAAGGCCGGCGATGTCCTTTGAATTCGGGAATCAATACAAAACGATTTGTTTTTCAACCAACAGACTACTAACAGCGCTTTCGGACTATTTGGGATGAGAGGTCACTCTGACGAATCCTTGACAAGGGAAAATCATTTATTTCAAAGGAAATAAAATATTCATTTCACGCAATAGGAAAAAACAATCTATGTAAAAATATGCTAATGTTGCAAAACGAACTCTCAGTAAAGCGTACACTCTCACCTGCTTCAAGTAAACAGGGTGTCCGGGGGTAAAGTGCATTAACTTCGGGAGGTAATTCTACATTATAATACAAGTAAAAAAGAAAAATAACTTTTTTCGAAATTCCAACTTTTATTTTTATTTTTTTAGAGGTAGTTTTGAGGTAAAAAGATAAAATTAGTCCGGCGTGTGCGGTCAGCTTTATTATTTTCAATCACAATCGAGTCGGGCGCCCGGCAGGCTCTCAGCAAGTAAGTTCGTACCTCACACAAAGGATTTTTAGTAGGTACGTCTTTTTGTATGGGAAAAAAATGTTGGAATTTCGGAAAAAGTTGTTAATCTTTTTTATTCCTACCATCATGTAGAATCACCTCCCGAAGTTAATGCACTTTACCCCCGGACACCCTGTATGTAGTATAAATAGCCAGGTTTTTTTTTTCGAATTAACTTCGGGTAATCATTTCTCTCTTGGCCTACGAGTATGTGATCTATGGGGATGCTGTGTGGAAGATCTTTTGGAGGAAAGGAAGGAGTGATCCTGGGTCGTGAAGGGATCCGTCCTGGGACCTGGGAGATGTAGGATCCGATTTGTGAAAACGACTCATTCTCATTTTGAAAATGTCAATAGTGTACAAATTATACTGATCATGTCTCCCGGATTTGCACCAGTGCCGAAGAGATCAATGGCGTTAGTTCTTCGCGACACCTTCTATTGAAATGCAGAAGGAAGAAGTCAGTACCACCAGATGACTGCTCAACATGTGTCAGGAAAACATAGTTTATTTTATTTTATTTTAACTCCGCACGGGAGGCCCTGTGAAAAATATTTACCCTCGTGGACCTATTTCATGTTTAGGGATGCTGTGTGAAGGGTATTTTTAAGTAAGAAAAGGAAAGGAAGTTATGAGAAGGAAAAAGGTATGAGGGGTTGGTATGAATCTGGGAACAATGGGTCCAGGAATGACGCAGAATCCATCCATCCCTCTCGCACTGCGTGCAAGGCATTGGGTCGAAAGAGTCCGGCTGGAGAGGTCAAAGGGTCTTCCTCAACCTGTCTCCAGGTCCGGCCCACCACACGGCTGGTGAGCAGATGCATCCGCCACCAGGGCCTGGACAAACCTAAACGCATCCCTACAAATCACTAAACGCACCAATCGGAGTGACCTACGGCAGAGGTATTGGTTATTTAATGATTGGTTCCCGGGACGACGGTACCCAAAACCCGCCTCCCAAATTATACATATTCCCATTTACATTTTCCCTTGCAAATATTTCACTAAGTGTGAAGGTTTTGAGGTACCTACCAGCTTATTATTGCCAGAAAGAAAAAAAACTATACCAAGTAGGTAATCAATAGGTACCTAATCTAATCACTAATCAGGGTATTAATATATTTCGTCACTCTTCATCGAATTAAAAATACTTTTTTTCTTCAGACGATGACTATTTCGATAGGTTAAAGAAACGGTTGGTTAAAGAAACAAATATTCAGTTAGAATTTTTCAATTTGGGAGGCGGGTATGGGTACCACCGCCCCGGGAATCATTTATTGGATAACAACACCCCTGCCATAGGTTATTACCCCAAGTGATTCGCTACGTTTGGTGACTTGGCAGAGGTGCCCGGGTTCATGGGTAAAATTTATCTAGGTCTTGGCGGCATACGATAAGTCTGCTCACGTGGCGGGCCGGATCGGGAGAGACTGGTTGGTGGAGTATTTTACCTCTCCAACCGGACTCTCTCGACTCATCGCCTTGTAGTGCAGAGGGAGGGATGGATTCCTACGTCCGCCACTCCTGGACACATTGACCCCCTGCAGAATCCTTCCCACTCTTCATACCTTTTTCCTTCCCATAACTTCCTCTCGTTCATTTCCTTAAAAAGACCCTCCACACAGCATCTCGAACACTCCTTTGGGGTGAAAAGCCAAATTTCGTAAGAACATGCGTTTAACAAGGTTAGCCCATTCGAATTTTCTTAGAAGTAAAACACGCCACTTCCATTGCAATATTCAAATCCCCACCGGAACATGGACTTCAAGCTGCGTCACGAATTTTTAGCCAATCACCGCTCTACCCCATCGATGAGCTAACCTAACGCATTTTCTACGAACCTTGGTGAAAAACCATTAAAATTTTAAAAAAAATTAAAAACGATCGCAGCGCCATCATTATACTTATTTGTCAACTATTAAAAAATGACTGTGTCTGGTAGATAAGATATTATATTATAAATAAGTCGGTAGGCACCTAAGTAGGTGCTTAATATTTATGTAATATTATTATCCGCCAGTTTCCCCGGGGCTCGGTGGGTGGGTATGGTAGAGGAAGGGGTGTTTTGACAATTCCCCGAGGGAAAAGTAATAATATAACTCAAGGATAACTGAGCAAGGATCGGCGAGGCTCGTCGGTGATCGAGTTAAGGAATGTTAGGCGTGAAAATATCGCAGGGGAAAACGAATAAAATATACCTACATAGTGAGATGTGAGGATGTCTATTTGGCGAGCGACGAAAAATATCTGAGTTTTTCGATTGGCGTACGATGAAGGGAGACAAAAATATTTGTATGGCAACATTTAAAAGCCGAAAGCTGTAATGTTTTATTTTTTATATAACAAAATATTTTATATTTTAAAGTAGGTAGGTACTAACCCCGTTACTGTTATCTGTTAAGCTGGATGCACACGACGGAACCTTTTGGACAGAGTCCATTACGACTCGGTCCAAATTGGGGATACACACGACCGAGCACATCCAGGCCACTAGGCCAGTTTGATCTTTAATTAGGTATGTCTCCATCGAATTTACCTACCACTGAAACTTTAAATGGGTGGGTACATAAAATAGGTTCAACTTTTCAAAATAAGTTGCTTAAATAAAAAAATTTTCAAAAGAAGCAAACACATTGTGACTTGACATCTTCTTATATATAAAAATGAATCGCTGAATGTGTTGCTAAGCGCATAACTTTCGAACGACTGCACCAAATTGAATAATTCTTTTTTTGTGGGTTCATTATTGTTAGGACAAGGTTTTTATAAAACTTTCGGTGAGCTCTGGCATTATGAAATTTGTATAAAAAAATTGCTATTGGTGGCACGCGAGGAAGCGGCTATTGCTATGGAAAGCGGGAGGGAGGGAGAGATGGGGGAGGGAAACCAGAGAGGGGGAGGGGAACCTGGGAGGGGGGAGGGGGACCTGGGAGGGGGAGGGGAACTCGGGAGGGGGTTCGCGGGACGTGGGAAAAGGGGGGAAGTCGAGTGGGGAGAGGGAAGGTGGAGGTAACGGAGTGGGAACGGGAGAAAAAAAGGGAAGGTGGAAGGGGAACGGGACGAATGGGAAAGGACACTCAGTGAGAAGCAATTTCTTTATTAAATGGCATATCAACGCATGCCGTGACCAGCTAGTTTTAAATAAATAAAAAGAAGATACTTTGTTTTAAGTCACTTTATTTTTTAAAGTAACTTAAAACAAAGTATTTTATTTTTATTTATTTAAATAAAAAACATAAATGAGGTTTACTTAGGTAATTAGTAAAAAATTATATTGATAAAAAAACAGGTTTATTCAAAATAAGAAATAATATAAGTGCAGTGGGTACACAGGCGGAGACCGTCGAGCCACGCCAAGCCTTGACTGATTCTTCCCAAAAAGTGTTTTGGCTCGGCGCCGTTCCATTTGGCTCGTTGGCTCTGTCGTGTCCAGTTCTGTGGTGTGGTTTTAAGACCCGGTATTCCAAATTTCTTCCGATTTATAACATATTTCTCTTGAACGTTTTCTGTTTTAAAAAAATACTATTCTTTAAAAAATATATGTTATACATTTGCTGAGCCGAAACAGTATTTAGGTATGTGAAATTTCCTCGATAGAAAAAAATCGCTAAATATGCTCGGAAAATGATTAAAAACACATTTGGTACTATTATTTAACATGTCATAAGAATGAAAAAATTCACTGTGTTTCTTAAAATGCTACTTTAGAAAATTTTCTAAAGTAGCATTTAGATCGAGTCGTGTTTTAATAATATATTTTTTTTAAATATTAGCGCGCTTTCTTTAACATTCATTTTTTACATCTTTTTAACTCCCTTTCAAACCATATCTTCTTTTTGAACGCTTACCACGGGCTATTATAACTTATAACCTAACATAGAGGAACTAGAGGAACATTGCTGTGAAATTATAAATTTAATGTAAGTAAACCATAGCTAAAATGCGAGAAACAATTTACTAAAAATTCTGCCTCAATACAGGTTCGCCTGGTGAGGCAGTCTATGCGCAACTTAAAATATAAATATATAATAGTATATTATATGCTACTTCTATATAACCGTTCTTACGTGCCTACATACACATTTATTTTTTCTCATATTAGATACTGCTCTAATGACATCAATTATTGTAATATTATTCTTAACAATGTTATTGTTATTAACTTATAGATAATAACTTACTAATGAATTATCACCTCATGTTGTTAATTTTGTAATTGAATGTTATTGTCATTAAAATGTGTTTTTATTACTATGTAAAAGTGAAAAGAAGAAAATAAAAAGTGAAAATATACTCAAAATGTACCTAACCAATACACGACTATGTAGTAATATGATATTTAGTGACCGACCGAAGGTTCTGTTTCGGTTTCGGAAAAAAATCTAGTTTCGGCAGAAAATCTGCCGATACCAAAACCGAAACCGAACGAGAAGTTCCAAGAAGTTTTGTTATTTTTTATAAATTTTGTTTGTTTTATAAAAGTAACATAAAAAACATTATTTTTTCACCTACTTCAATTATTGTTTTTTTTTATTACTTAATTTAACACGTGTTAACTGTATATGTTTAAAAAATTGGCCAAATAACAGTTAACAATCGATTTTTAACTTGTCTAAAAAAGTTTCGGTTTCGGTTTCGGCCAAAACTGAGACAGACACCGAAGATTCGCTTTCGGTGTCGGTTTCGGTGGAAAGTCCTGTTTCGGTCGGACACTAAAAATGATATTATATCATACATAATTTTATAATTATGATATTTTTTGGATGAAATAAATGATTAAATTTTCGCCATTAGAGTCATCTTCTGGCGTTTTTCCAGAGTATAAATTTATTACCCAAGGCGCAAACCATTCACACTTCAGTAGGAGATATCTACATTCTGTTACTAGCAACTGTTTACACTCAAACAATATTATTTTACCGAATTAAAAAAAAAAAAAAAAAAAATTATGCGGATACCTCAGAAGAGTCCCAGTTCTCGTCTTGAGCCAGTGAGATTATGGCATCCTCAATTGGGGTATGTTGTGAGGGAGGGAAAGGAGAGGGAGGGATAGGAGAGGGAGGGAAAGGAAAGGGAGGGAAAAAAGAGGGAGATGAAGAAGAACCTTAAATAGTCTGATTTGGTCACCAAACACGGCTAAAGCCATTTCAAGTAATTTTTCAATTATGGATGGTGTGGTCTTACACCAAGGCGATATTCGGAGTATCTTTTACTCTGTATCGTGCCGCAAATATACTATCTGTTATTTAGAGTTTTGTGTAGGCGTGATATGAGAGATCTAGTGATCTTAGTAAAACTTGGATGGACGAGATGATTATTTATTTGCACAATGTAAAGTCTGTGTTGTAAGCTACGTGCTAACTATCGACGCTGTCTGCGATTAAGGAGAGCGAGCAGTATCATTCATCACCTTTTATACCTATAACTTTTTATTGTGTATTTTATTTAGATATAAAATTTGACATCTTATATCTAATGTTTTCTTTTCTATGACTACCACAATGAAAAAAATGCCGTCTATCTGCCGTCTCGCTCTTGCATATTTAAAAAGGCAAGCGTACCAACAAAACCATTCTCACACTCTCTATTATTTTTAATGAATTAATTGTGAAATAACAAATAAATTAATCAAACAGAATTTATTTGCCCACGCAGGTATTCGATCCCTTCGTGCGCAAATAAATTTTACGACCTCCGGATAAATTTTACGACCTTCCTTCTTGACGGAGGTCAAGAGCCCCTTACCCCTCGACCCCGGAGTCTATTACTATTAACTATTACTAAAACCGTAACTATGATTTGGATTACTAGACAAGTTGGGATCCATCTGTCTCAGAACAGACATCGTGAGGCCGGTTACTTACTTATTTGTATAAGATAATATTAAATCAATAAACGCCCAGGGTGCTGGCATAAAATTTAACATATTGCAGATTCCTTGGCAACACAAGTAGCAACTCACCCTATTGTTAACCTCGAAAACCACATTTCCCTATCAGACGTTTTTTCCATCCTTGAAGATAGAGCTCGCAATGTTTGGGCAGAGTATTGGTACATTGCCAATCAAACCAAGGGAGCCTGCTATGCCTCAATTCAAAGGACTATGGGACAAGGTTTCAACAATTCCCCTATTTTTCCAAAAAAGAAATTTCCTCACTTATTCAAATGGGAATAATTGAACATTGTTGTTCCATTCCTTCTAACCTCTTTTAAAATTCACGTCCTTGACTCCCCAATTGTACATTCTGTGGTCAAGAAATAGGAACCTAAAAATAATGGGCATTGGTGTGATGGTCACAATGGCCAAATCTAGGGTAAGGGGAAATTGTCTGGCAGCACTCTTGTATGACAAACTTTTGATATGATGATTATGTAGGGAGACCCAAAAGTAAAGAGACTCGGGCAGTAGAGGGGAGAAGTGGAAGGGGAATGGGTGTTGTGTGGTGGGCTGCTGTAAGGTAACTCTTTCTCGGTCAGTGTGCGAAGCCACGTCGCTGTGAGTAAATGTGTTCGTCCAAAGTTTAATTTTAAGTAAATCAAGATTTTCTTCTTTCGGCGAAAATGAAAAGTCTCCTCTCGGAGGATCAAAGAGAGCCTGCTACAAACTGAAAAATCATCTGGAAGAGAACCCAGATTTTTTTCCAAGGTTATTATTTGTCAAATCATGGTGTTATGGGTACGATCGCAAAACCAAGCAACTGTCAAGCCAATGGAAAAGTGCTGTCTCTCCTCTTCAGAAAAAAAGTCAGGTGAAATCGAACAAGACGAAGCTCATTGGTTTTTTTCAGAGATATTGTGCACATAGAGTATTCCTCCAGGCCAAACAGTTAACAGTTCTACATGGAGGTACTAAAGAGGTTGCGAGAGAGCATCAAGAAAAATCATCAAAAAAGGTTGAATCCTTGGCGCACAGGGGACTGGTTCTTCAACCAGGACAACACAGCTGCTCACACCGCATTGTCTGCATTGAAGCAGAATTAAAGCAAGCATGGAATGACCCAAATTGTTCACCCGCCCTATTCACCCGACCTGTCTCCCTGTGATATATAGGCAGGGCTGGGCAGTATTTGAAATACTTGTAATTGAAATACGTATTTGAAATACGTATTTGAAATACAAATGCGTATTTTGTATTTGTATTTCAATTACTTCCTAAAAATGTATTTTATAATTGGTATTTCAATTACCTGCTACTGAGGTATTTTGTAATTTGTATTTCAAATACTTATGACTTCAAAATACATTTTCAAATACATTTAGCGATCTTAATAATGATAATGAAAAATAAACACACATAGATAATACATAGACTAAAAACGCTACAATCCTGTACTATTGTCCTTTGCCATTAATTGCAATCTTACTAATGATGTATTAGTTCATTTATGCTAATGATTATTTGTAGTTCTCTTATATCGTTGCTTTATAATGTACTCTACTTTTTTTTTACGTCATGCCAGTTATTATTATTGTCCTGTGCTATAATAGCACTGTTATTGTACATTTTGTATCATATTATAATATACTTGTCATTGCTTTGTATTGTACATTTTTGTATCATAGTATTAGATCAAGCACAATAGGAATAATTTGACAGATTACTAGATTATTTTAAAGTTAATTACTGTAGAGCGCACTTGAAGTGAAATAACACAAAACTGCGCTATACAAATGTCATCCACTTATATATAAAAATTAATCCTTATTTCCCTCGGTCACGCCATAACTTCAGAATGACTTTACCTATTTCATTATTTTTTTTAAAGTTTTCTAATACTTCATAAAAGGTTCTTACGGAAAAATTAAGAAAATTACGCAGGAAATTGGATAATTTCAGAAAACTTAACGACTATTTTAACTTCGCACGTTCGACAGTTCGCGCGTTTGATGAAATTAAATTTAGCAGGCAGCTGTTTTTTTTTGTAACAAAAGAATTGTCTATGGATTTTTAAAATTATAGATATTTTAAATAGGTACCTATGTAAGGTACCAGAGTACCAGATTTGATTGATTGTTCTTATAATATGGAAAAATGAATATTTGTAATATGTGAAAAATGAAAATTTGAATAAAAAAATTGTAATAGCTGGCACGCGAGTTGTTTGAAAACTGAATGTACTGGGACTAAATAAATGGAACGCGGGAGGGGGGTTGGCGGGATGGGGTAGCAGGAGAGGGTAGGCAGGGAAGGTGGAAGGGGAATGCAAGAGGGGAAGGGGATGCGGTAGGAGAACGGGGACGCACGGGAAAGGACATGCAGGGAGAAACAATTTATTTCTTTGAATATGGCGTTTCAATGCATGCCGGGAACCAGCTAGTGTTATTATAATCTAACACCTAAGTCCTATACCACAAAACTTTACAAGAGGAGCGGAGACGAGATGTGTCTCCTGAGCAACGTGATTAGTCAATTTTAGCACGTCTTTGTTTCACTCTGCTCAGCTTTGCTTCTATGGAAGCGCACCCTTAGATATGGGCACTTACGACAATTTATTGCAACCAAAGGTTCTACCAAAACCAAATGTATTTTGTATTTTGTATTTGAAATTAAAAAATGGTTAAAATACTGTATTTTGTATTTCAAATACACGACTTGAAAGTATTTTGTATTTCGTATTTTAAATACATGCGAAAAAGTATTTTGTAATTTGTATTTTAATTACAGCAAAGCATGTATTTTGCCCAGCCCTGTGTATAGGTTAGGGAACGTACCCATACTACGTGACACGTTTAGGGGGGGGGGGGGTCATCAAAATGTCACGCTCCATACAAATGAGCGGCGGATTGCTTAGGATTTTGGTCACCGGGGGGGGGGGGGGGGTTAAAAATTGCAAAAAGTTGGTCACGTAGTATGGGTACGTTCCCTTACCGGGTGTACTTGTTCATGTAATCCCACAGACTACGCTTTGACCTTTTCTCCTACTCTTCTGCCTGGATTGTATATATTTCTTACTCTTATTTTGTGTTCTTTTTCTTTATGGCTACATGTACATGCATTTTTTGCAGACACACAGTTGCAGTCAGGATGCACACCTTGCAGTATTGCAATTTTGCCAACTTTTTTTAATTTTCTACCTTACATGTTTATTTTATCTTATATTAGTTTGTGATGCTATTGCATCAATACCTTTACGGATTGGCAGCTTGTGGTCGGTAACTGCAATTATAGTGTTTTTGCAGTTTTTATTTAAAAATTTCCAGTTTTTCTATGTATATACGTAACATTACTTAATGAATTTTTCTCTCTTCTTTATACAGCATATATAGATATAGACCCAATTTTTATTTTGTATCATGCATTTTTTTGATGTTATATTGTTAACTTGGAGGTTAGATCGAAACTCCTTTGTTTATTTTGTAATGTCCTTTCCCCCATTAAAGGGGTTGGACTTTGGGCCTTGTCCCTACCTTTTTATTTGTAGGTTGACCTTCTTTTTATATACTCTTGTGATCTCCACCTGGTGCCCGTGCCACCCCCCCTGACATGATAAGGTTGGAGGAAAGACGGAGCGGCATCCGAAGGTTTGTCCGTCCCTCCTCCGGCTACCCGACGCTTTTCTCCCTAGGGTCTTCTTTATCGTCGTCCAGTTACTTCTTCTAGGCACCACCGGCTAGCTGGCTAAAGGACGACTCCATTGACTCCATGGGTGACAGGATGACTCCATTGGGTGTTGGACTAACAACCTTATGCATTCTCTCGGGGACTGCCGGGCACATGATGGTCATGACGGTTTTCACATTATTTCCTTTTTAAATTTTGTATGCTTTGTTTCACTAAACATATTTTTCTTTCACACGCAGATGCCTGCAGTCTTGGAGTGTGTGGTCTCCCTGTGTTTACTGTATTACAATTTTTGGTTTTTCTCCTTTTATATATTTACTATGTTCACTAACACCAGTAGCATTAGTTTTTGACCTTTACAGTACAGACTGTAGGCGATCCTACATCTCCGCCACCTAACAGAGTATGTAGGGACATTGAAGGTCTAGATTCGTTTTATTAAATGTAGAGTCGTTCATAAAAAAAAATTAGATTCTTGCGAGAGCTCCGAAGGGGCGACCATAAGTCGCCTATACCGGGGCGGGACAGTGGTGGGTACTTCAATGTCTCCCTGTGATTTCTTTCTGCTCCCTAGGATGAAAAGAGACTTGAAAGGGAAATGTTTTAATGCTGTTGAAGAAGTGAAACAAAAATCACTGGAGGCCATATTCCAATCAGTGGGTTTCAAAATTTTGAACAGTGGAAAAAAAAGGTTGGATAAGTGCTTACACTCTAATGGTGAACACTTAAGGTGACCAAATTTTGGTGTAAAAATATTTAAAAATAAAAAAGTTATAATGAAATTCTTGTTTCTTTTGGGTCCCCCCACGTACATATTAGGTCCTTATGAAATTGGCATTTTGTATGGGAGGAACATAAAGTCGATTTTTTTTAATATAATGTATTTATTTAATCGAAGTATGTACCATTGCTATCTGTGCACTTTTGCCATCTCACAGGTAGTTCATCGATCCCTTTACTAAAAAACCATTCGGATGGGAATCAATAAAATCATTGAAGGCGGTTTGGACTGCCCCATCCGAGTTGAATTTTTTCCCTTGCAAGAAGTTATCCAAATTTCGAAAAAAATGGTAATCTGTTGGGGCAAGGTCCGGAGAGTACGGTGGATGTCTTAGACATTCCAATTGAAGCTCCTCTAATTTGGTAACCGTCTGTCATGCAGTGTGTGGTCTAGCGGTCAACGCGCATTTGTTAATTTGCTTCACTCAATTCGTGAGGTACCCACCTTTCAAGCTGTTTCACCTTTCCAATTTGCTTCAAGTGGATTAAAACAGTTTTATCACTAACACCGCAGCCTGCAGCTAACTCGGACGTGGTTTACGATGGATCCGCTTCCACAATAGCCTTCAATTCTTCATTATCAACTTTGGTCTCCGGCCGTCCACGGGGCTTGTTCTGCAGGTCGAAATTTCCAGAACGAAAATGTTGGAACCAAAAACGCACTGTGTTTTCTTTTGCAGCACCGTCGCCATGCACATCATTAATCCTTCGAGCCGTTTCTGCAGCACTGGTGCCACGGTGGAACTCGTACTCGTAAATAACGCGATATTTCAAGTTTTCCATTTTGTAAACTAAGTGACGCAAAGAAAAAAAACAATGAAGGAAAAAACAAATGAATCATAATTTTCGAAACACAAATACATGAGTAAATCTGAATAAATTTGAATTTGGAATTCCTAACCAAAGAGAAGATATTTGAGATCAAAGTTGCCAGTACGGCAAAACGCCAATTTCATATGTAAGGACCTAATGATTTTTATTACTTATTATTATTTTTATTTTTATTATTTTATTTTTACACCTATGATTTTTTTTAGGTATTTGATCAGTCATCAGATAAATAAAACATCAGATTTTTTACATATTTTAATTATCATCAATGTATTTTTAATCACAGTGGGTAAATTTCAGCGCCAAGGTAAACCTCTAACATTCAAAGGACATATGTAATAGTATGAGCGAACATTTAAGGATACATTTCATAATAGCATAATAAATTGTTATACTATCAAATAATAATTCATTTAAGCGAGAATACCTCTCCCCACATCCAAAATACTTCCAAATTCTTTATCAATCGTAGATACAATTCACTTTGAATCAAATTTGTAATATAAATGCTTCCAAAATGAAGCAACCACTTTAAACTATGCTGCAAATAATAACTATTCTATAAGTTGAATACATATTAACTTGCAATAGCCAAACTATTCATTATCATCGCTGAATAGAAAAATAAATACATTATTCAAGATTACCAAAATAACTGCTTGCAAAAGATTAGATACATAATAAATATTTATGAAAGGGAATATTATTATACAACTTTGCTCCGGAACAATAATAATCATTATAATTTAATATTTCACATTAACATTTATGTACATACATATTTATGTAAATTTATCAAAATTGTCCAAAAAATGTTGTATAGTATAGTATGTATAAAGATTGATAGAGGAACAGAAAAGTAAAGGTCGACCAAAACAAGTTTTTCGTTCTCGGCCGAGACCGAGACCGAGAATAAATTAAAATCACGACAGAGACCGAGAGTCGAGACCGAGAATAGATAAATTGAGAAAAAAAGTGAAAATGCGCTATTTTTGCATATTACAGTATATTAAAAATGTAATAATAATTTGTTTTAAGGCGCCGCATCCGCGCTAAAAAGAAGAAGATGGAGAGATATTTAATTATAAATGTTAGAGGAGAGCGCTAATATTTAAAGCAATAAAATCGATGCGAAAATTGCGAAAATATTTAATAAAACATGACTCGTTTAAAATAGAGCAAAAATCTCGTGGAAGGTATCTTAAGTATCATTTAAAAAAAACATTGTGAATTTTTCACAAATATAACTTGTAAAATAACTGAAACAAACGTGTTTAAAATAATTTTCGGAGCATACTTTGGAATTTTTTTTCTTTCGAGGGAAATGTAAATAATTTGCATTTCGGCGTGGAACGCATATAGACATTATCTTCAAAAATAACATATTTTTTTAAGAGCTTAAAACCTTCAAAGGTTTAAGGGAGATATGTGAGAAATCGGTAGAAATTCGATTAGCGGCGGCTTAAATAGTTTTAATAATCAAATTTGAACAACACGATGTTGTAGCACATAAAAAGCAAGTTCTCGGTAGAACTTGTAGCCGAGAATGCCGAGACCGAGATCTCGGTCGACCCTTACAGAAAAGTTCTTCACAAATACAATGGTAAAGCAGAATATTACAAAGGTTCAAAATCAATCAAAATATGGATGTAAATGATACTAAAAATATATTGTAATGGAATGGTAAGAATCAAAGGAAATATTAAATGGATAAACAAAAATGTTATCCAATTTTTATTGGAATAATTTTTTAACCCCTTAGCCTCATTTTCGGAACAACTCATACAGGTCTCGTAGAAATCGTTGTGTCCCCTTATTGTGATGGTTAGAAATATGACGTAAACAGTGTTAGAAAGAGAAAACATCTTGCTTTATATTCAAATATAAAAGTTAGTTATTAAAATGTTCACCTTTATGAAACCAAAGTTTTCACTGCAATTTGAAAAATGAAAAATTGAAAAATTTTTATTAATGATTTTTGCATGAATTCGACAAAAAAGTGAATTGACGATAACTTTTATAATTTACATTTAAAAAAATTATATGTTTATTTCGAATTATAAAAATTTGAAAGCGTATTTCATTACCTTTCAAAAACAGTTTTTAGTTTTTGGATGCATTCAGAAATGTTCCGTTTATTTGGATTTTATTGCAAAACGGAAATACATCGACCTTCGGATAAAATAGGCGGGAGACCTGAGGGGTTAATAACTTTTGAAGGTTATACCCATCAATGTAATACAGTGAAACCCTCTTAAGAAGTTTTCCAAGGGACTGGTAAAAACAAACTTCGTAAGCAGGAAAACCTTATATGTGGAAAAAATTGGGCCAATATTGAGCCGAGGGACCGAAAAAACCAAACTTCTTAAGCCACGAAACGAGTTGGTTGAGGCGCTGTGTCCCGTTAAGACAAGAGATTCTTGGTTCGATTCCCAGTTGCGACCGTACCTTTTAATTTTTCATGTTTTGTTTAGCCGCCGGTGCGACCAAGGTCAAAATATGGACCACTTTTATTTTTCTGCGATTGACAGCGGTCAAAAATTGTATTGGATTGGATTATATTGGATTTTTTTTACCAAAGTTTTTGGACCAAAGTTTACGATTTAAAATTTTTTTTTATAAATCGTACGAATTTGTGATAATCGACAAAAGATAGGTGAATTCGTTGGCTGTATAGAACTATAATCAGTTTGTATGTCCCCATACATAAATTCGAAGGTATGATTTTTTTTAATGTGGGCAGAGTAAAAAGTTTTAAATCGGTCCGTAGATTTATTAGTATTATTTTTTTCTTCAAAAATGTTATCATTCATAGAAATTTATTTATACAATATACACAAATAACCGGCAGAATTTGTTTTTACTGAAGGTGTAGTCAACAGACACCTTTCCATTAAGTTTTTTTTAAATCACACACCAGCAAAATTCATTTCATAACATCACAACCTTGTAACATCACAGTGTTGACAAAAGTTACATAAACACATTTGAATGACATTAGACGCCCAAAATTGAAGATAACAATAAAATAATAATACATACATTGTCAAAAAATGTACACATTTTTATTTAACCTTTGCACGCTGGCCTTTCAATACAATCTATACCATCCCATGACATGTTTTGATACAATGTAGCTATCAGCTGTTTTAGTTAAACTTGATAGACCACATATTATCATATGTCATATGCTACATCTGATTACAGGAACACATAATAGCATCTCCCACACGCACACTTCGGAGCGACCGAGTCCCGCGCCACTGCGACCGAGTCCCGCGCAGAAAAGTCTCACAGTGAACTGCGCGGTAAACCCATTGGTCTTTACTTTTTCGGGACTCGGTCGATCCGAAGTGTGCGTGTGGGAGGTACTAATGCGACCGATGGATCACATGCTCAAGGTCAGAGAAATAAGTTGGTCTGTAATCCAATAGGTTTGAAAATGTTCTAGCCCAAGCAATTGGTGCCGTATTGTATCACTAACTAGTGCAACAAAGGTAGGATTCATTTTAAAGGCCATTGTGAAATAGACCTACTCCTTCCAGAATTGCAAAACAAAGATATTCTTTTCCGTCGAAAAATTTTACTTACAGAAAATATGACTCAAGTTAACTAACAAAATTCAACCAAAAAAAAAGTTATCCTACTAGGAAATAAAATCAGTACAAAATAATATTTAATCAAGTATCACATAGTGTAAATATGTACTAATACATAGTGACTTAAATTGACTGAGTATTTCTACTGCTGAGGCGGGTTTTTTTATCAAAGAAGTGTCATGATTGTGAAAAAAGATTACATAATGTTCATACATATAAATTAAATTGAAAAAAAAAATTACAAAAACAATCTTCTTTGATGTTACTGTGATTTATTTTTGGGGTATTGTGTTGTTACCTTCTTCTTAGCCAATGTTTCGGACAGCTTTACAGTGTCCTTCATCAGGGCAGATGTGTAATCGTTGGCTAAATAAGGAGGTAGCGCAGAATGGCACAATAACCCAAAAATAAATCACGACAATACTTTTGGCCGAGAATTTCTGAAATCGTACCATCTTTTTGGTCAGTTGGTGAGAATGATTGAAGAGAACAAAAATTATCAAGAAATTTTAAGGATATAAAAATAAATGTGTATTCAAAAGTATAAAACAAAAGTGTTTTGAATCTTAGTTGAAGCAATTTGTTTGAAGTTATGGAAAATACATAACTTACTGTAAATGCTGGAATATTACAAATATTGAATTTTATTTTGACTGATTCCAAAATATACAAAAGATGCTGTTTGTATGACATAAAAGTAATAATTTACAAAAAATTATTCACAAAAATAAAGACCCCTTAAACCGTACTTGTGTACGACAAAACTATCTACAAAAAAAACATCCAAAAATATATGAATCTTTTCTGCAGCAAGCGGGATTATACGCATAATATATGCCTCAAGTATGAAAAGATATACTGGATTAGAAATCAAAGGCGAAGTGCGAACAGTTTAAAGATACATACATCGCATAGAAAAATTATGCACAACTCTCTTCCAACGGAATATTCCCAGCAAATAGTTCAACCTCAATAATGGGGCACGATTAATGGATGACTGTAGAAACGACTTCCTTGCTTGGAAAAGAGAAACATAGCTCACTCCACAGATGAGATGGCAACCATCTCTGGGTGGGTTAGAGCAATCAATAAAGGGCAAAACTAAACATGTCCTAATTCGGACAAAACTTCTGTAAAATATGTAACTGCAAAGTGCACCACGCAGATTATACTTATTTTTAAAAATTTGTTTATTGAGGTTGTACCGTGGTTTGCAATATGCAAAATTGGGCACGTTTCTTAAACAGGAATATGCTTTAATTCTAAATAAGCTCAAGTGAAAAGTATCTACCGTGATGGATCAGAGAGACGATAGATCATCCGTCTATTCTTCGCTAAACAACATGAAGTTTACAATGCATGCCTATTTGAGACAAGGTTGAGGGAGAGCTTCCCCTTGGGGAGTTGGGTCTCCCTGCGTCATGAGTCCTCCAGCTGCTTGTCGGGCATGTCCCCGGGCGCGGCCAGGTGGTTGGGCAGCGAGATCTCCCGCCGGATGTAGAATAGGATGTAGGGCTTGCAGGAGGCCACTGTGCCCACGTCCGTCAGACCCACGCAGGAATCGTTGAAGTGAAACCATTGGCCGTCGTTGATGGCGAACGCAGTATAGTGACCGGAGCCAGCACTAAAACCAAGGAAAACGTATTGAAGAAAAAATGTTTGTCTGCGAGTTTGGCCCTTCTATGTACAGAATTTGTATGAAG
The DNA here is from genome assembly GCA_917880885.1 of Limnephilus marmoratus. Classification (NCBI taxonomy): domain Eukaryota; kingdom Metazoa; phylum Arthropoda; class Insecta; order Trichoptera; family Limnephilidae; genus Limnephilus; species Limnephilus marmoratus. Next base: position 35,671,874 of record OU862918.1, on the reverse strand, counting down.
AACACGGTCAGAATCGCTTGCGCCAACATTACCCCATATGATGGGTAAAAATTTCATTCAGCTTGCAACCCCAGAATATTTTTAAACGATTTTATCTGTGGCATCGAAATGTCAGATTTGCCGTGAATTTTAACGGTCAAACTTGATGCGTGTTCCTCAACTAAAACATCGTAAAACCTATTAATTTACGTAATTAACGCAAGTAATGTTGTTTTGGTACATAGTTTATTGTTCTAGGAATGTGTTTCGGTCAATACAATAAACGATAACTCAAAATTAATATACAAAACATTCAATTAAAAATTCAAAATCGTGTTTTGTTACGAAATTTCGGTTAAAATGAAAAAATGTTTAAAAAAAAAAGTGAAAAACTTGCACTTTCATTCCTAACATGGATACTTATTGAGCAACCCTCGTACAATGGAACGCGAATTGGGCTCTTAGTTATAAAAAAGTGAAATATGGAAAATATAAAACAGAAGTTTTAATTGGCGGTTCCTTTGAGAAGTTCTGTTGAATGCCGTCAAATATGAATAGGACAACTGACCCATTCCCGTGGTGGACGATGACGGCGGCCAGGTCATACAGGTTGTTCCCCGCCCCCGATCGCCGCGTCTCGGGCAGATTGCTCAGCACGAACTGGGACATGTCTAGGGCTGTTATCGGAAATGAAATATTTGTGTCTATCTTAGTCCTGAAACAATTAAAAAATGTAATTAAATTAAACAGACTGCACTAAAGCTCGATAATTCACAATTCAGGCAACAATTTTATTTTTTTAAAGAATAACGAACAGTAAAATCTTTTGAGTAAAGCTGGATAATTCACAATTCAGGCAACAATTTTTTTTTTAAAGAATAATGTACTGTAAAACCTTTTGAATAATGTACAGTAAAATAATAGTGTACAGTATAAACCAGCAAAAGACCAAATACATGGCTGTAGGATGCACCCAACAAATCCCAACTCTCTCATGTGGAAACCAAAATTTCGAAACGGTACCAAGATTCACATACCTAGGCTCCCTGATAACAAACGACAATAATACCACAGAGGAGATCCAGAAGCCCATAGTGAACGCAAATCGCTGTTATTTCCGCCTACAAAACCAATTAAAGTCCAGACTGCTGTCCAGAAACACGCAAGATATTACACCAGGGGTTGTAGAGCCAATGATGATGATGACGGTAAAAGAATATTGAAAAAAATCTTAAACTTAGGAAAATGCACAAGTGAGGAAATTGAATAATCTAGAACCTATTCAATTTTTTAATTAAAAAAAACATTAATCTTAACCTTAAAACGCTTATTACTTTGAAAACCAGAAAAATCATATTTGTTGAATTATTTTTGTTGAAAAATCGAGGTGCCTTTTCATCTCCATTCATTCCAGTAATCCAAATTTTTTCACAGTGGAGACAATTTTCAGTTTTACAATATTTTGAAAATTTCAACTTTCATTTAAATAATACTTACATATTATTTGTATATGAATTCGGTGGCGAAATTGTCCTGTCTGATTATGATTTACGAAGTAATACATTGAAATAATACAACTTTTTTCCTTGTTAATTGATATTTCTTTTTAAAAAGTTCACATTGATTGAATAAAAATTTGACAATAGCATAAATATAAATCAGAAACACCCTCCATATAAGCGCGGCCTGCTTTCAGCCAGATTTTGAGATAAAGATGTAAATAAAAGGAAATGATGAGTTATTATTATTAAAACAAAACAATTTCAAGTGAAAATAATAAAGCAAAATGTAATTTAACCGGTCACATGCCGTTGCCACGCCGGCGCGCGGGTCCTAATGCGCAGGCGCGGAAAATAATTCAAATATTTGAATAATATTGTCCTTGAAAAACTTTTGGTCTGCGATTTTGACCCTTATATGTACGACATTTGTATGAAGAACAGTGTCTAAATCGCTTGCGCCATCAGTACTCTGGGTAGTGCTAAAGATTTCACTCGAATTGCCACACTGGATTATTTTTAAAACAATTTCTTCCATGACAATGCGCTGTCAGATTTTACCGCGAAATTAACGGTAATTATCATTATCGCGATGTATTTGTATCGCGATTAAAACGTCGTAAAACCTATTAATTTACGTAATAAATGCAAGTAATGTGATTTTAGTGGATAGTTTATTGTGTTGTGAACGTGTTTCAGTCAATAAAATATACAATAGCTCAAAATTTATCAACAAAACATTCAATTCAAAATTCAAAGTGGTGGTTTTTTAGTGTTTTTTCGCGAAGTTCCGCGAAATTCCGCGAAATGTTCCGGCCTTTGACTGGTTAACAATTACATTTGTAAATAAAAGGGATAGCTAGTTTTAATAATAAAAACGTCAAAAATAACTTACAGATTAGCATTAGGGCGGTAGCCTAGTATGGTAGTAAAAAAAAAACATAAAAATCATACTTGACATAAACAAACACCTGCATGTTGTTGTTCCAAAAGTGTACAATAAACACCGGACCATTGGAATAGTAAAATCTGCTTTGATTTGAGAATGAATTCTGATAAAATGTACATTTTCATGAAAGTGAATATTGTGTACATAACTAGGAACCATTGTTACTTAATAGCGATAGATAAGCCCTCTCTAAACCAAGAAATTATATGTATGTATTTACTATCAGCCTTACTAAAAAATCCCGTGAAAATTTTATTCAATTGACAAACGGCCGCGGATGTGAAAACATTACTAATTAAAAAAAAATCATGAAAAGATATATACAAAGATAGGTAGTTTATATGTTATGTACAACTGTTGTATTATAATTTCTGAATGAAGTTTGGAATTTTTCTAAAGTATTTTAAATGTCTTGTATATTTCTTATTTTTGAAGATGTTGTAAAAGCATATACCTTTATAGAAACTTGATAGAATTGCCCTTTAGATTTTTATATCTGAAATATACGATTGTGTTTGAAAATTGCAGTATTTTAAGTTTCAACATGAAAAAATTTTAAAAAAACAGCTGACTGTAAACATATTCTATTAAATGGTCAATTTTAAAAATACAGTCCTCTTACTTTATGAATTTGGAAGAAAACTGTCACTTCACTTTTTATCTCGTTCATACAATAAAGGATAAAAAAAATATTATAATAATTCCGAAAAAATAACTGAAAAAATCTGACATTTTGGATTCATTTTTACGCAATTAACATGTTGTTTTCTCGAATTTGTAATTATTTACACATGCATAAGGCTTTTGCATTATTAAATAATATTACTTTTATGGAAGTTTTATTGAATTCACGCGGAAAAGTCATTAAAAAAAAAAAAATTCAGAAATAACCTAAAACCTATTGTTATCGAGACTAAATCATCAACAAAACATTATTTAAAGGACTAAAACTGAGAAAAAGTAACGCCAGCATTGGTAATTATGTTGAATTACACTAATATCACAGTGAATTTATCATTTAACCCCCTGGGGGCCAGGCTTTTTACCAGAACAACACCGAAATTTCACGATCTTCAATTGAATGTTTTGTGGATTAAATTTAACCTATCGTATATTTTATTGACTGAAACACATTCCTAGAACAATAAACTATTTACCAAAATAATATTACTTGCGTAATTACGTAAATTGATAGGTTTTATGATGTTTTATTCGAGGTCACGCATCGGCATTTTGACGCGGCGGCCAAAATGACAGTTCGAGATGCCCACAGATAAAAATTATTTTAAAATTTTCTAATGTTGCAAGGTGAATGAAATTTTTACCCATCTCATAGAGAATGTTGGCGCTAGCATTTCTGACCGTGTTCTTATTCAAATTTTGTACATAGAAGGGTAAAAATCGAAGATGAAAATATTTTTTTTTCGCGCATGCGCAAGACCTGCGCACATCCCGCCCGACGAAAAATTTCATATAAATTATTCGGAGTGACCGGCTGCATTGCGGCTTTTTCTATGGTAAAGGGCGATAATAGAGCTAGCGATTCTGACCGTGTTTTTCATACACTTTCTTTATACATAAGGGTCAAAATTGCGTAAAAATTTTGATTTTTCATTTTTGTGCGCCGGCGCACACGCGGCACAGGCCGGGTTAAAACAAAAATAATCTTCAAAAGCCTAAAATTAAATGCAAGTAAAATTCAAAATGTCAAACATTGTTTTCCCGCAAGTCTATAAAACAAGATGGCCGCAGTGCATGCGCAGATCTATATGAGATTCAAGGGGACCAACATAAAAATCATAAAATCATTAAATACGTGATATTGTTATTAGTAACCATGTAAAAACGCAGTGCACTGCGCAAGCAACAAATATGCATTTGAACAATCGTTAAGGCACGATTTTAGATTTTCACAGCCAAAAATATTTTTGTTATTAGTTTTTGGGGTATTGTGCCGTGTTGCGCTACCTCCTTCTTTAGCCAACGTTTCGGACAGCGTTGCAGTATCCATCATCAGGGCAGATGTGTGTCTGCCCTGATGATGGACACTGCAACGCTGTTCGAAACTTTGGCTAAAGAAGGAGGTAGCGCAACATGGCATAATACTCCAAAAAATAATAACAAAAAAAAAATTGTTAAGGCGTTTTGTTACTAGTAAGGCTGTATGTGTATAATTACCCTACAGCCCACTATAAGCCTACATTCTATCAATTTTTTACAGTTTGTCTTACCTAAACCCCTAACAATAACAAATATTGTAAAATGTACCAACCTATAAAAATTGTTCCACCTAAAGCGCTTGATATGCAGACATAGTACATTTGGTAGTCGTCTGATCCAGAATCTCTTGGTAGAGCGCTGTTTGCTCTTACAGCTACTGCAGAAATAGAGTTCCGTGTCTGCCAATTCTTCAATCTGAAAACATTACAAATTCATAGCAAAATTATATTTTTTAAATTTTACAATAACCGCTTGAACTTAACCACCTAAAAAAGGCCACCTCATGCAGTTTAAGGGCGCCTTCCACTGCGAGCGGAAAAGAGTTGAGCAGAGCGGGGTGGGAGCTGAGCGAAATAGTTTTGACCTTCCATCAAAAAAGAGTCGCTTAGAAGATAGGTGTTTGCCTTCCACTGACCGTGCGAGAAATGAGCGAGGCAAGCGGAGCGAGGTCAATGAAAAATGAGAAATAGTTTTGCCCTTCCATTGAAAATGAGTCAGTATGGCTTTGTCGTTTAAAGCGGACGGAATGATTTTTGTTATGTCAAGTACTGATTCTAGTGAAGATGATTCTGACAGCATGTATACGATGAAAAAAATGTTTGCAAATGTACATTTATAAAAAGAATCTCATCTCAAAAATTTAAACACCTCCGTCTCGACAAAAATGCAGTCGAGGCAACTGAATTGATGACAGTTTTTGAGCGGAGTCCGCTAGAAACTAATCGGCGATGGTGTGCGGGAGCGGACTCGTTTGGAACTAGTTTAACTAGTTCGGTTCGTTCCGCTCACCTCGTTCTTGATGATGAGCACTTGTATGCAGTTAACGTTTGCTAGTCGAGCGGGGTCCGTACGGAGTCCGCTCCGCTCGCAGTGGAAGGCGGGCTTTAGACATTGTCAAAAGCAGCATTTCTGTATTTGAAGAGGTATGCTAGTTTGATTTAGCAAAAAGTTGCCTAATGTCCGAAACACAGATTTTCCTAAAGTTTTCATCCAAACTGATTATGACCAGTAGTAATAGAATAATCTTTATAATTTGTTTCTGAATCATAAAAATCAGATCAATGTTCCTTCCTTCTTACAAATAAATAAATTTGTATGATCTTTTCCAAATAGCTGTCAGTAATATGTATTTAAACAGTTATGGTTGTAGGTGCTACCTCCACAAAGCTGGTGAGGCAGTCCAGCACGCTGCACTCCGGGGCGGACTGGCCGCAGTTGGCATCTTCAGCCGTGGCGGCACTTTTCCTGCCGCCCACCGGGCTGCTGGGAATCAGGCGTTCCGGAATATCCAGGGACAGGTCCAGGAACGGGTCGTGCTTCTTGCTCTCCGTGCCGCAGGCCAGACAATGAACCTGAATACAATTTAGGAAGTTAAACAATGTGTTTTGTGTGAAAAATATTAGTGAGGTTAATGTAAAGAAAAGAACCAGGATGAAGCTCAATCTCTTGACCTATCCCATCCCGCCACACTTTTTGATGTGTATGAGTTTTAGTGAAACTTAAAATTATTATATAAGCCGTGAGGGGCCCCTCGGCACAATGAGTTTGGGGGCCCTCTCAATTTTGATCTGAGGGAAGTGGGTGTTGGCTAGAGAATTTAAAATAGAAGAATATCCCCTTGGCTCCTGGGCATCTTGGCAAGTCGGAGCGTATGGCTTGCACTGAGTTTTCAAAAACATACAGAAAAACAAAACAGCAGAAAATGGCACTGAATGGCCAAGGTGTCCAGAGGTAAAGGGCAGTAACTTCGGGAGGCGATTTGACACAACAAAAGTAAAAAATTCAATTTATTGGAGCAACTTATATTCAAAGTAAATTAATAAAAATTCAATATCTTCCCGAGTAAATCAAATTTTCACATCAAATTACCGTTGCGGCCGTCCCTTTAACCCAACCATACTCAACCTGCGGCCCGCCAAGCTTTTTGACGCACAGATAGTGCGTCAAAGTCGAAACGAATCTCAAGATACAAAACGTGATTTCACTTCCACTTCCACTTCACACTTCCACGTGATCTTAGATCTTAGATGTGTTAGATACGTTGCTTAGATTTTCACGGCCAAAAGATTTTTTTGATTTTTTTTGGGGTGTTATGCCGTGTTGCGCTACCTCCCTCTTTAGCCAACGTTTCGGACAGCGTTACAGTATCCATCATCAGAGCAGAAGTGTAAGAGTGTTGCTATTTACACACGCTAGATTTATTCCCAAAAAAAAATTATTTGGCACACAAGTACGTGCGCAAATAATTTATAAATAAAAGTGCTACTTCTAGAAACAACCGCATCAATTTATAATACATAAAAACTGGTTAATGTCACTGGTTAGTCAGGTACCTACTAATTTATACAGCATTTCTTGCTGTCGTATAAAGTACTGTTTTGTTATAATTTAAATACGCATAATTAACTATATTAATGGGGGACTGAACGCCGTTGGCACCAACAAAAAACTGTCCAAAGACCTACCCTGATGTATGGCAGTGAGGCATGGAACTGGCAGAGGAAGGATGAAAGTAGACTGAACGCTGTAGAAATGAGATCCCTGAGGCGTATGTGTGGTAAAACCATGTATGATCGTGTGAGAAATGTAGAAATCCGCAAAGAATGCAAGGCTGATGTAAGCGTGATGAGTAAGATCAAGAAAGGAACGCTCCGATGGTTTGGGCATGTAGAGCGAATGAACGAGGAAAGGAGTGTAAGGAGAATATATGACGCAAATGTGAATGGTAGAAGAAGTCGAGGACGCCCAAGAAAGACATGGCACGACCAAGTGAATCAGATACTTGAGTCGGGCCATGTCAAGAGTCAGAATAATAGAAGAGAATGTATGAGACGTTGTATGAATGTAAACGAGGCAAGGAATGTGTGCCAAGACCGGGATGTTTGGCGGTCCGTCCTCTCTGCCTACCCCTGCGGTGAAACGGCGTGATGGTTAGTTAGTTAGTTTAGTTAGGTGATTTTTCACAAAAACGGCGCTCCACAAATCATCCAATTATTATTATTATTAATGGCGGGAGTGTCTTCAAAAAATGCAATCGAAAAATGTCTGACGAAAAGAGAGTGCTTCAAGACAAATGGGATGAAGAATATTTCTTTGTTGGGGGGGGGGGTTTGATGATTTTTTTTTTTTCGTCATACCAGTATAGTGTTGCGGCCCGCGTAACTTTACAAATACATGTAAGTGGTCCGAAGAGAAAAAAGGTTGAGTATCGTTGCTTTAACCTGTCAAAAACCGGCAAATTCCAGGAAAAATACGGAAATTTCGTAAAAAAACACGATTTTGAATTGAATGTTTAGTGGATTAATTTTGAGTTATAGAATATTTTATTGACCGAAACACATTCCTAGAACAATAAACTATGTACCAAAACAACATTACTTGCGTTAATTACGTAAATTAATAGGTTTTACGATGTTTTAGTCGAGGAACATGCATCAACTTTGACAGCTAAAATTTGCGGCAAATCTGACATTCTTATACCACAGATAAAATCGTTTAAAAATATTCTGGGGTTGCAAGGTGAATGAAATCTTAAGGAGTAATGTTGGCGCAAGCGATTCTGACCGTGTTCTTCATACAAATTCTGTACATAGAAGGGTCAAAATCGTAGACAAACACATTTATTTCGAAATATTTTTTTCGCGTATGCGCACAAGCTGCGCGCATATGAGCGGCCCCGGCCGATTAGAGGTTAAACTCAGATATACGGAAAAATAATATATTAACACGTAAATCGAAATTTCACAGCCGAATTCCGATGCAGCAGGCCCTTTAAATTCAGAAATCCGGAGTAAATTCATAAAAATACCATGTATTCCCTGTAAATAAACCTAAATTTCGCAGCCGGCCCTTCAAATTCAGATTTCAAAGTAAAAATGTGATTATATTTCAGTGTAAATCGAAATTTCGAGTCCGATATCCGTCGCAGCTGCCGGCCTTTCAAATTCAGATATTTCATAAATCAAATTTTTGCAAACAATTACCATCCTTACCGGCCCTTTAAGGGGGTAAGGACTGCACCAAATTGGATAATCTTTTTTTTTGTATTCATTATTGTCAGGACAAGGTTTGTATAAAACTACTGGTGAGCTCTGGCATTATGAAATTTGTATAAAAAATTGCAATAGGTGGCACGCAAGCTGTTTGAAAACTGAATGTACCGGGACTGAATGCATGGAATGCAGAAGGGGGAAGGGGGAGGGGAACTCGGGTAGGGGTTCACGGGAGGGGGCGGAGGGGAACCCGGAAGGAGGGAGGGAAACCTGGAAGGGGAACTCAGGAGGGGGGAACAGGACGAATGGGAAAGGACACGCAGTGAGGAAAAAATTTCTTTATTAAATGGCATAGCACCGCATGCCGGGAACCAGCTAGTGACTAATAATGTGAAGACTTATAATGTGAACATACTTCACTCTGAAGGGTGCCTCCAAAAACACTTGTGACAATAGAACTCCGACCCTTCTGGGCGAGGGAGAAGTAACATCCGTCCTTCAAACTGACATCCGATGGCAAAAGCTGGAGTAATTCCGTGTGTAATCTGTAATTAGAAAATACTCAAATAAACAACACGTTTATAGAATAAACACAAAAAGCCTTTACAGCACTAAGTGCCAGTTCCCACTTCCGTTTAAAAATCGGGCTTTGTTCTGTTTAACCTTTAATCGGCTGGATACGCGCGAGAGCGCGCAGCTTGTGCGCATGCGCGAAAAAAATATTTCGAAATAAATATGTTTGTGTGCGATTTTGACCCTTCCATGAATTTGTATGAAGAACAAGGTCAGAATCGCTTGCGCCAACATTACCTCATAAGATGGGTAAAAATTTCATTCACCTTGCAACCCCAGAATATTTTTAAACAATTTTATCTGTGGCATGAAAATGTCAAATTTGCCGCGAATTTTATCTGTCAAAATTGATGCATGGTCCTAGACTAAAACTTCGTAAAACCTGTAATTAACGCAAGTAATGTTGTTTTGGTAAGTAGTTTGTTCTAGGAATGTGTTTTGGTCAATAAAAAATACAATAACTCAAAATTAATCCACAAAACATTCAATTCAAAATTCAAAGTCGTGCATTGTTAGGGAATTTTCGTGTTTTTTACGGCTTGTGACAGGTTAAAATCGAATGCCCGAATAGGGAACAGGCTTTTTGTTTATCAAACTGTAGTCTGTAATTAATGTTGGTCACATATGTCCACTGATATTGAATGGTTGTTTACATATTTTATATTATGAGAAGTTTTGAATTTTTTTAAAGTTTTTAATAAAGGGATAGACCACAAAATGTATCTTACAAAGGTCTACATATTTAGAAAAACTAAAACACAGAAATGTGAAAGAAACAAAAAAAAAATGCTATCAAAAAAGCAGTTGGCTGTGTTTGGTCCAAACTACAACAAATACAGTAATAAAACCCACAAAGCACTATCTTTAGGGTGAATTACCCATTTCAAAAAAAAATTTAAAATAAAACCATTAGCGCTAAAAATGAAACGAAGTTCATGATTATGAATGTAAGCAAGTGCAAAAAAGAATGAAAGTAAATTTTTACCTATCAAGCATGTATCGCAGAAATTCGTGGGCATCTTGTTGCTGGTAGCCCCTGAAACGGGGCACCACCTTCCAGATGACCAGGAAAAGGCACTCCGGGGAGATGGCCCCCTTGGACCCGCAGCCTCCCGCATTCAAATTGATCAAAACCTGGAACATAAAGGCACTGTCAAATAGGAGTCATTTTGTAAAAAATAGACTAATAATAATTAACATTAACATGGGTATTAGCCTAGTATGGTAGTAAAAAAAAAAAACATAAGAATTGTACTTTCAAGAAATCCATGAAATAATAAAAAATTCACTGGACATAGCTAAAGAAATTTCAATCAAACAAATTATATTTTATTTTATTGTGTTCAGGATTCTGTATAGTTGCCTCTCATCGGGTGAAACTGATTTAGAGTATTTTGGAAAACACTCCAAAGGCAATATCCTATGAAGGTAATGTACAACAGCTGTAAAGTGAAGTCAGCTGTAAGGTATAGCAAATTCAACAATCAACATTATTACCAAGGGCGGCTGGTCGCACAGTGTGTTTGTGTGCAGCACTGGCAAATTATAATGGCTAAATTTACTTTATTTGCTTACTGAAGACTATTAAATCTCTCATTTAAATCTACGAAATCTCTAATTTTAATTCTCTAATTTAATCATTTCAAAATATTAGTTACCAATGAATAATGCTGTAAATAGCTTTACATAGCGCGCCGCCGCCGCGCGCCGAGCGCCTTCGTATCGGCCGCGGCGGTGTGCATTCGTTTGCAAGCGGATCAAATCATGGTTTTGTATGGGATTTTCAAAACATTCGAAGCGCGTCGATTTCGCTATTTGTACCGAAATTTGACTGGGATCGGTGTGCAGCCCGCAACCGACATAATCCGATTCTTGCCGAAGTTTACCGATTGACCCATAACCCGAGGTGACACGAATACAATCGAATTTCGGCGAAGCGTCTAGCGGCGCGGCGTTATATTGACCCGTGACGTGATGATTGTTATTGTTTTGTTTTTTTTTGTATTGATTGTGTTAAATACTAATAATATAATTAGTTAATATATTATTTTATTAGCAAAATGAGTGCAAGTTGTGTTGAATATAAGAGGAAATAACAGTTTGTTTTAAAAATAAATTAAAAATCCTAATTAATATTTTTTTGTCATAAGTAGGTACGGATTATCAATTGTCAGTGAACCACCACATTCTCAGGGCAGCGGCCGCCACTGATTATTACAACACCCAAATTGACGGAAACCAATTTGATCCAGCGGTAATAGAACCTTTAGCCTCCGAACATGTTAGTTAAGCACATCTACCATTCTGCAAATACATAATGTCATCACATTCATAGTATGAATATCTGAATACATAGTCAGGTAATTCCCAACCAACCTCTCCCCCACTCTTTAGCCTCGCAACATGCTTCAATTTGGGATGTCGTAGTCTTATTAACTCAGGACAGTTCGGATTTGTGTGTGTATTCACATAAAAAAAAAACGAGAAAAAAGAATTCTACAATTCTAAAATGAATATGAATTCTTTAACTTTTATGCACATAATAAATATGTACATCTTATACACGGTGTCCGGAAACTCGTAGTACAAGCGGGAAACTGGTAAATCTACATCACATTCGAAATCGATTTGTGATATAACTTTTTTAATTTGAGCTTTCGTTTTCGAGTAAATTGGGTCCGAAGTTGGAATTTTTTTGGTTAAATTTGAAAAAATTTTTCACTAGGGGGTTGATTTCAGCTGTGTAATGTCTTATAAAATGCATCGAAGGGTAAACCGGGCTCAAAATATTTTTTAACCCTTTAGTTGCCGAAAAAATGGAAAAATGAAAAAAAATAATATTAAAATCGGAATGCTCAGATCGAAAAAAATAAGTTTTTTGGGTTCTCTACGTGATGTAGATTCACCAGTTTCCCGCTTGTACTACGAGTTTCCGGACACGTTGTATATAAAAATCAATACTTGTTAGTTCGTATTTTATGCACTGCCATACAGGTCATCAGATTGCGATGAAACTTTGGTGATATGTTGTGCGCACACCCGCTAAGGTTATAATAAGGTTATAGGCTATATATAATGATAAACTCTGGCGTTATGCAATTTGTATAAATGAAAATGTATGTATTTAATATATTTTAGCGGCAGGGAGGGAAGGAAGGAGAGGAAGGGTAGCGAAGGAGAGGGAAGGCGGAAAAGGGAAGGAGAACGCAGGAAGGGAAGAAGACGCGAGAGGAGAATGCAGAAGCATGGGAAAGAAGACGAAGGGAGAAAAAAATTATTTATTTGAATTTTCGTTGCAACACATGCCGGGTATCAGCTAATAAATACATTACATGCGAGTTGTTTACAATACATTATCACCTTGTTGTCAAATAGTTTACATAAATTTTACAAACTAAACAGATTTGATCAATGTTCATTTATCATTAATTAAAGTCAACAACAGGAGTTTTTATCAAAAGTTTGCTGTCAATTTTTGATAGTATGAGGAAGTAGGAAAATATGTAAATATGTAGATCACTTCTTAGTAAAAATAAAAATAATACAAATCATAATGCACATGGATGAAATCACTGTCTGAAGATGTGATTAGATTAGATGTGTATCAGATAAACTGGAAATAATAATATTAGGTAGAGTGATATCTGATTTGTGGTTTATTTAAAAATAATTAGTAAATCTTATCTTGTATGCACCTAAAATTATACAAATCGTTGCTCATCTTTTAAAAGTAGTTAATGCACATAAGGATACAAACCATTAATTTGCTTGTTGTGTTTTGTCAGTGCGATGCAACATATATTGTACCACCCCACCCAAAAGTCAGGAAAACTCCTGTAGGTATTCATTCATTTTCAAATGTAGACCGAAAAGAAAATCTTCAATTCAGAGATGTGATATTAGCCATATTTATACACTTAGGATTCTTGGACAGTCTTAAAAATAATTTGTCTACCACAAAGGAACTCATCAAGAAATGTCTCTGCTATCTTCTTCTAGCGCATTTGCAAAAAACAAGATAATAATAATAATTTTTGTATGTTTTCAATAACGCCATTTTCATGAGAAAATCACCTCAAGGATGCTTTGACATCAGATGGATGGATCACATTGCCACATAAATGATAAAATAACAGAAAAAAATAGCTTACCTTCCGAAGTTCTTCCGCCATCACAACATCCTGGACTTCCTTATAACTCCTTGAATGATACACCCTCTTTCCATTGTTCTTCCCCTCGAGCGACGGCATATTATTAAAATAGCAGCTGAACTCTTGGATATTGGACAAGCTCTGCAGCACGGCATTCATGAAGCAGGTGTTTCCCAGGTTCCGCAGCCCCACCACTTTCTTCTCGCGGTGGCGATCTATCCTACCGTTGGTGGTCGGAGAATTGGGACTGGCCTTCTTAAACGGGGCATTACTACCAGTCGAGGATGTTGAGGAGTTCTCCGTGGAACTGCTGTCTTCGGAATGAGATCGTTTCCGTGAGCGGGGGCGCAGGTTGCGTACAGAGTCTTTAGGAGCCTGGAAAATGTGAAGAAGAAAGATTTTAGGCTTACCGCTTGTAAAACAAGAGGAAACTATTCGAGTGTGTACAAAAAGAGCTTGAGGAATAATTTCAAAACAGAGAATGACCCATATAAGTTGTGACAACTTGAGATCAGTTCAAACCCAAGTTCATACCTAAATTTATAATTATAAATCTGTATTCTTTAAGTACCTACTGTATATATGTATTTTGTTTTTCTGTTATTAACTTTTGTACTTATGCAACTTTTAAATTGTACTTTTACTGTATTTATGATGTACTTTTTGTTTTTGTAGTTATAAACCTTAACGAGTCAAATGCCGCAACATTTCGCGGAATTTCGCGGAACTTCGCGAAAAAACACTAAAAAACCACCACTTTGAATTTTGAATTGAATGTTTTGTTGATAAATTTTGAGCTATTGTGTATTTAATTGACTGAAACACGTTCAAAACACAATAAACTATCCACTAAAATCACATTACTTGCATTTATTACGTAAATTAATAGGTTTTACGACGTTTTAACCGCGATACAAATACATCGCGATAATGATAACGGCCGTTAATTTCGCAATAAAATCTGACAGCGCATTGTCATGGAAGAAATCGTTTTAAAAATAATCCAGTGTGGCAATTCGAGTGAAATCTTTAACACTACCTTGAGTAATGATGGCGCAAGCGATTTTGACACTGTTCTTCATACAAATGTCGTACATATAAGGGTCAAAATCGCAGACCAAAAGTTTTTCAAAGACAATATTATTCAAATATTTGAATTATTTTCTGCGCCTGCGCATTAGGACCCGCGCGCTGGCGCGTCTCCGGCATTTGACCGGTTAAATTTTTTTTTTGTTCAATAAAGATATATTATTATTATTATTATACAATATTGAAATAGGTGTGATTAATAAGTAATACAAGCTTTTTTGTTTTAAGTATTGTACTTTCCATATGGTGAGCAAAAAGATATTATGTACTATCACCACGTGTCTACAAAGGGTTATTCTAGAAGAGAGTTTTCCAATCACGAAGATTATATCTAGGGGCCTCATAGTTTAGAAAATGAGATACGGTGAATGCTTCTGAATCACAATATTATATAATAAAAAGATTCCCACTGCATAACAAACTCACAACAGGTGCTAGACAATCGTAGCTGTCTATAAACAATAAGTATTTTCATCCAGAGGGATTCAGGTACAATTATAATCAATTTATTGGTGATCAGGATGTTCTAATCCCATGTCATTTCTAGTCACTGTGCAGTTGTTTTGATGAAGAAACAGTCATTCAGAACTAAAAGAAATTACAGGATTCAACAGATGAGATGGTAATATCATACTGAAGAAATGATTGTGTAATCTGTAAGTCTGATAGTGAACACAGGCACACAAGAGCCAAAAGAAAAGAATACAACATCAGAGCAAGTCCGAATATCCAACCTTTATCCGTGATTTCCAGAGATCCCCTTCATCTGGTTCCGTGTTTTCTGAAATGCGATTGATGGCGACACTCAGGGATGCAAAGTTTCTCGAAGCCGGAATATTGGGAGACCTTCCACTGACTCCGTTCTTGGCAGCCGATGATGCTGCAATCGCTGGAGGAGTCTTCCTGTCTGCGTGGTTCAATGCGGGTGCGGAATGATTGCTCTTCCCCATGGAAGCACTCTCAATCTCAGGATTGCAGCCTATGTCTGGTGCCAGTACCTCGTGAGCTTCGTTGACAGTCTCATCCTTCTGGAGGATATTCCTAATTTTATCTAATCGGTTGTCCTTTGTGTCATTAACAAATTCATTGCATTTGTAACTGGAAGAGAAATACATAGGTAAGAGAACTGCATTATTAAAACAGTTGGGAAGGACACAAGAATAGAAAAATGCTGACTGCCAGAAAGGCTTCTGTTTAATAAATCTCCAGGTGGAATGGGTGTTGGGAGGTTTAACCTTGGGTGGCTGGATGGTGTGGAAACAAGGAGGTGGAGAGAAACAGAAAGGAGACCAGAGTAGAGGCATTTCCTTGGGGCAGCCAACTGATCGATGACCCAAGCACTTTATCCCAAATAAGCAAAGTTTAAGACATTAAAAAAATATATAAATATGTATATAATTATTGGGCTACAATAACACATTATAATAACAGTAACCCAAAAAATTAATTCTTACACTAGTGTCAGTGTACTGCGAACTGAACAAATTTACGTTGGAGAAAGTCGGCGAACAGCAGGCATGAGCCAAGTCTACTGAATTACTGCCGAATGAACATGAACCATCACAGCGCGGCGCATACCGCATGACCGCCCTTTTCAACTAAAATTTGTTTACTGAGACACATTTTGCATCGACTTAGATCAAAATTGTCCACATTTAACGGAATGGTGTCCCAGATAACTAAAGTAAAATAATATTACATAGTTTCTTCATTTGGTTTCTGTTCCATGGACTTTGGCCCGAACGGCTGTCCCAATAAACCAGTGTACCAATTAAGCGGAATTAACTGTAGTACAATTTTTCACCCAAACCGGGAAGTGATACATTTCCTCCAGCTGTACGCAGTGGACTGGGTTTGCTCTTGTGAAGTGTCACAAAAAATAAATCAAAAATTATACACTGTAATGATATTTCAAAACGTTAGATTATTTTACTCTATAATGAAAATCTGGAACAACTGTTGCTAGAAACTTGAAGATGGTTATACAAAACCAAAATCAATCTTCTCGAAACACTGCTGCACTATTAGAAGTGACTGGCATATTTCTTGTGTTTAGAATATATATAATTGTCAAGGATTTAATCTTACCAAAACACGGAAAATTCTTCGCAACTCATGCAGAGCTGATGTTGGATGGTTTCTGCGTGTGCTTTGGAGTGAGCCTTGACGTACCGCCCACAGTTAACTATTCCACACTGTAAACAAATCCACAGCTGTTCTCGGGAGGAGCATTCTGAAACTAAACAATGAAAAAGGGTGTTAGTTTTCTACACAAGTATACACACTTTTCAATGCACTCTCTACACATATGCACTAATGATGGACACTGCAAAGCGTGTCTGAAACCTTTGCTAAGGGAGGAGGAAGCACAGCATGACTTACTATCCCAGATATCAATCACCTAATGAATGTTTCAACACTCATATTACCTACGAACCAAAAGGGCCATTATATTTTGAAGGCGTATTTAATTACACCCAAAAATCTGATTTTTGAAGTGAAAACTTCTTTAGCACCGTTGTGATTTGAAACTCGATGAAATGAAAAATAGCGACACTAAAAAGAGACAAACACATACATCTATAGCAGGGATGGCGAACCTTTACGTATCAACGTGCCATTTGGCTAAAGTTCGGTTTACGGGAGATAGTCCTAGATAATTTTTTTTTCTTTTTTTATACTAATTATGGGCCAGAAAATCCGAATCTGAAAGAATTAGGCGTCGGCAAGCAATATTAACTGAATTACACGACTTTAAAATTTTCTATAAACACTAAGGAAAAAACGTCATTTTGAATGTATTGACATAACAAGTCATAGAAAAACAAGAAAGATGTTACACCACATAAAATTAAGTGTTGCCATTAAGCAATAATATCAATAAAACTTTCTTTTCTATCACAAACCATGTTACACAAACCTAGCGTAGCCGCTAAACTACTTGAAAACTGGGATGTTTTTTTGCCGTGACGCGAGTAGGCGCTACGAAGGGGGCACTTTCTTTTCTATCACAAACCATGTACATTGATATTGGTGACCGGTGTACTGCTTATATTATTGATAATGGCAACACTTAATTTTATGTGGTGTAACATCTTTCTTGTTTTTCTATGATTTGTTGTGTCAATGCATTAAAAATGACGTTTTTTCCTTACAGCCTTACTAAAAAAACCCAGTGAAAATTTTATTCAATTGACAAACGGCCGCGGATGTGAAAACATTACTAATTAAAAAATTGTTCATTGAAAAAATACACTTGGTTTACACGGCCTGAGAGGGTAGTTTATCTCTGTTTTTGTAATGATATCCTAACGAAATTTGAAATTTTTCCAAAGTATTTTGAATGTTCTATATATTTCTTATTTTTTAAGGTGTCATAAAAACAAATACCATTTATGAAAACTAGATAAAATTACCTTTTAGATTTGTGTATTTAAAATACACTTTAGTTTTCAAAAACTGCCATATTTTAAGATCCAAACTCGGAAAAAAATGGAAAAAAATTTCTTACCCAAACATTTTTGACCAAAATGTAGAGAAATTAAAAAAAAATCAAAATTTCAAAAACACAGTCCTTTTATGTAATAAATTTGGAAGGAAACTATCACCTCACTTTTTCCTCGTGCATACAATAAAAAAATATAAAAAATTTCAAAGTTTTTTTTATTGCCAAAAAAATAACTTAGAAATAATAACGGCATTTCAAACAGATTTCTTGCATCTCTAAAGACGTTACTTTCTTTGATAGGTTTACGAACACATGTATTAGATATTAATATTATTAAAAAATATCACTTTTAAGAAATTCTCTTAAAATAAAGATCTTAAAATGTTAATTTTATCTTTTAAGTAAACTATATATAGTTCTATAGAACAATATTCTGACAGTCCAACTTTGAAAGTACGGCGTTTGTACAATAACTTGTATAAACTGATGTAAACCACACACATAACATAGTAAATATATCATTTATGTGAATGGAAGAGTAAATTTGTCACTACAATAGAAATTATTAAGTAAAATCACAACATTTAGGCACTAACAAAATTTTTTGACATCCCGCCATAAAAGCACACCGCTTCATCGCGGTGCCGCGGCCGTTGAGAATTAATGCATAGGCGCGCCAATAATGCCCCTGGCGGAGAAAAATTAAAACAACATTCTTTCCTAGTAAATTAATACCATTTACAATGTTGTCAGATCTTTAATGCGTTTTTACAGCGCGGCCGCGGATGCAACGTTATTAGTAACAAATTGGAATCTAGCGTATACAGGGTTTATTTATGTTATTGCAATAATACAGGTTATCGGTGTTGCTGTGGTTTTTTTTTAGTAAGGCTGTTTGTGTTTATAGAAAATTTTAAAGTCGTGTAATTCAGTTAATATTGCTTGCCGACGCCTAATTCTTTCAGATTCGGATTTTTCGGCCCATAATTAGTATAAAAAAAAAAAAAATTATCTAGGACTATCTCCCGTAAACCGAATTTTTTCCTGCCATTTTTCTAAAGAAATGTTTAATGCGGTCATAGACGTGCCATAAAATAATTTTGACTTTGGGGGGAGGGGGGAGGGGGGGGGTTAAGCGAGTTATTGCCAATGTCAGACGAAAACAAATCGTTGTTGTGGAAACGATGTTGACCCACTTGAAAAGGTTTACTATGCCGAGCAACGACATTTGCAGCCGCGCTCGTGTGACAATTTTTGCCAACATATTTAATCATAGATGTTGACTGTTTATTTATTTTTGCAATTTTTGTTTTTTTTTTGCTGAACTAGCCATATTAAAGAACATTTAAAACATAGATAAAACTCAAATAAACTTTAAAATACAATTATGTCAACGAAATTCGCTATTATGTTATGCATAAAGAAACTATGGTCATTCATTATGCTGAAGTCACAAGGTTCACTCGGATGAAGGTTTACTCGATGAAATGTTCCATTCTCGTTTCACCGAGTGTTCACACGGTTCCTTCGAAGGAAGAGTTCACTCGACATTCTCGCTACGAAGTCGTCGAGAGTAGTCGCGGCCGCATTGGAATTCGTCCGGCGCTGACGGCTAAGTTCGGGAATATTTACGATTTCAATTGACATTTCCGATAACGTCGAACTAAATTACGAGAAATTGGCGATTCTTGTAAACAGTAAATAAATTTCAGCACCATAAAATGAACATATGGTTAAATAACAACCTGAAAACTGATATCTACCAGTATTTTTGCACCATGAAAATATTTTTATTCCAAAATAGGCCTCGGCTTGCAATAAAATCCATATAAATGGAATATTTATTAACGTATCCAAAAACTAAAAACTGTTTTGGAAAGGTGATGAAATATGCTTCCAAAATTTATTATTAGAAATAACCACGTAATTTTTTAAATAGAGTAATTTTTAATATAAACTTTTAAAAGTTTAAAAAATGGCTCTCCTTGCTTTTTATTCTAACTAAAATTACTGGTTAACAAAAGAAATATAAAAACACACACTTATTTTGTTAGACAAATAAATTATAAACGTTTCTGTCACCTCACTTTTTTATTGTTTCATATAAAAATAATTCATAAAAAATTCACAATGTTTCATAATTTTTTTTTCAAATTCGATCAGAAACTTTGGTTCCATAGAAGTGTACATTCGTATTCGTTTGTGGTTAATCGTTATATTGAATATATAGAGCATTATTTTCTCTTTCCAATACCGTTTAGATCATATTTTTCACTATGATAGTAAGGGAGAAACAACGATTTCTATGAGACGTGTAGGAGTTATTTCGAAAAGCGAACTAAACGGAGCATTTTGACGTTTAAGCCGCTCCGGCTACTCGTCCTTACGCCAGAACGTTTCGGCCGACTAATTTGCGAGTGAAAGACTGTTCACTTGAGTGTTCACACACATCATTCGCGTCACGTGATGTTAAATTCCGGTTGCGAGTGAACAGTGCCGAAGGAAGCATTCCAACATTGTTGGAATGCTTCATTCGGAACGGTCTCTATTCACTTTCGTGTTCACACGGTTCATTTCGAGGGAAAGAGGCGGAATGAAACCACGAAATGAACGATAAATAAATGGTGTGAATGGGCTATTAGCAATGGAAACTCACGATGTACGAAAAAAAACGAGTGAGCTCTGCGCTTCCCTCCGCCACCCCGCGCACCGCATCGTATCCCGCGTATCGCAGCCCGCGCACCGCACCTTAACATTCTGTAGAGTAGGGATCACTCGGGTTAGCACATTCACCTACCATACACTTCACACTTTTGTTCGTAGTGCATAATAAATTTTGTGATCACTCATCAGTGACGTGCCCAAAATATTGTGCCATTGGTTCGCCATCCCTGATCTATAGGGTCTAGCCTGCGAGAGAATGAGATAGTATAATCTTTTTGCGGTGCTTCGTAGTCTATCGGTCTCCTCTTTGTGCGGTGCTTCGTAGTCTCCCCACTCTTGTCTACTTTAGTTTTCTGAAGGTTTCACTTCTACCGCATGTGCATTGCACACTCTGTTTTTTTTTTAAATAGTATATAATAATACGTTTGTTTGGGTTTTCTGCTGAATAAGTATGTTCTTTCACGTAATAAAAGCTCTTTATCAACAATGCTACTTAACAAGTATTCAATAAAACCAGTGACACAGCAAATAGATAGAACACAACACGGAGCATTTTATGATTAATTGACAATAGGTTTTTTTTTTTATCACTTATCACTATAAGATTGTTCATCCAAACGCTAAGTATTGTGTAGAAATATTATTGTTCATTATGCACAAAGTGAATCCATTTTAGTGTATTAATCCGTCAAATGGGATGGTCCGACGCTCTGTAGGGAACCCGCTTGCACAGCGCGGGTGTAAACTGTGCGCCCTAAAGTTTAAGTTTAGACTTACGGAATTCAATACTTCGTTTGTGTGAAAGCACTATGAAACAATACATGATTATTACTTCAAGTCTATTTGTTCGGTTTTCGCAACAACTCGTACAGGTCTCATAGAAATCATTTTATTTCCCTTACTATCATAGAGAGAAATATGATATAAACAGTGATAGAAAGATACAACACCACGCTTTCTATTCAAATATAAAAGTTAACCACGAAAGAAGTAAAATGTAGACGTTCATGAAACCAAAGATGATGTATTATTATAAGATGGAGGCACTGTTGAAAACCAGCTGCATTCCAGGAGGATTCCTGAATTGTAGCCGAGTAGTGTCCTTTTCGTCAATAGAATCAATGATAAAAGAACAAAATAAAGTAATATTGTAAAAAAATGTATTGATGAACAAACATTTTTTTAATTTATTTATTATGATAGTAAAACATAATATTATGCAAATCAAAACAACAGCTGGTATTATTCTAATGTATTTGAAATCCACCGCGAGATAGCCGGCAGCGGCAAGTAGTGACATCTAAAGGCGGCGGTTCGCGCGAGCGACCGCGGCACGCGACACAAACCAGTGACGCAAACAGGCGACCGCATCGAGTACTTGTCCTATAGCTTTGTATGGGGGCCAGTTCGTGCGCGCGACCGAGGCAGGAGACAGAGACGGGAGACGGGAGACAGCAAGACGGTCGCTGCCCCGGACAAGTAGTGTCTCGCATCGTGCTTGAAAAGTATGTGTGTTTGTTGTAAAAAATTACCGCTTTTTCTGACTAATACTGTAAGAAACTGATTGAACTGATCAGACAGCATATACAATGAACAATTAGATTCCGAAAAAAATTAATTAATTAAATTAACAAATTTAAAAAATTAATAAATTATTAATTTTAAAATTAAATTACTTAAATTTATTTTCAATGATATTCTTCCTTTTGTAAACATTGTCTTTTTGTAACTGTGTTTTATTCAGCCTAAAATAAGTCCTGAACATATTATTGTCAAACAATAGGTGATAGGTGAACGAAAAATCGCCTAAAATAAGTAAAAATCATCGTCTTCTTCTTCCTCCATTAGTAACTCTACTTGGGTTTCCATTAGTGTAAATTATCAGTACAACACAACTGATTTCATCGACAGACTGCGCTATACTGAACTCTGAAGGCGAAGCCTGTCGCGGTCTTTGGTCTTCACCCACAGTAGTGTCGAAGAGACCGAGACACTTGTTGCGGTCGCCTGCCTCCGTCTCTGGCCTCGGTCTTCGGTCGCTGTCGCGGCGCGAACCGCCGCCTTAACATCTTAAATGGAAGCTTTCTTTTCCAAGCACTATGATTGGCTGGGTCAATTTACGAAATGTCCCAATATCATGTTTCTGTCTCTTTATGAGCCATACAATAAACGAGATGGCACTATGTCACCTAATAAAAATGTTTTCGGATTCTGAAGACATTTTGATCATTGCCGTGAGGGAGAGAGCATGATGAAATTACGCATCTGAAAGAAATGGTTTGATAAACTTTGGTTGATTTTGCGTATTGTACACTTGTCGCATGAAATAATTTACTATATTAGATAATGTAATTTGGCTCTCAAACTCGTGAGGTACCCACATGAAATTAATATTATCGTATAATCTGATATTGTATCATAATATATATATTTTTTTAATGACCTTCCACTTCTGGACCCCTAGAGCCGCCTCTGATTCCATTTATTTGGATTTTATTGAACAGCAGAAATACCCTCTGATAAAATATGGTCGAGACCTGAGATTAATTGGATAAATTTTAAATTATTCATAAATTGCTTGCTCATAGATGGAACTAATTTAATTATTTTAGAAAAAAAACACCTTAATACTTAAGTTTTATTATTTGTTTACGTCCGTACATATGGTGAATAAATAATAAATAGTTTTGTTAGTATAAAAACTCAATTTTCTCACTAAAGGCGTATATATGTCGCAAGCAAATCGTAAAATCAGGCAGATCATGATGCGCCTCAGGCACTTCACGATCCGCCGCCAGGCACTTCACGATGTGGCTAGTCGCATTATGATCTGCCTGATTTTACAATCGGCCTATGACATATATGTATATGCAATATTCAACCTATAGCGGGGTATTTTAAATAAAACCTCACTTTTCTTCTATAAACACAATTAGTCTTTTATTGGGTGGGTACAATCAATTACACAAGTAGACAGTTCAATAATCGTAAAAACAGTGGTAACTTAAAAGTACCAACTACAACAGTAGTTTTATGGTTATTATCACTATAATAACCCCCAAAGGACACTTGTTATCCTTAATTACCTACTCGTCACTTTATACAAAAGATTCACGAGTGCCTTGAAGCCGTGCGAGCTGATCTCGGAAGGCGGTCTTCGACTTTTACTATTTTCCTGGAGCTTAGCGCGGGACTCCCCGGCAGGCTAAAAACACAAAACTCTAAGGTTTCGCTTGTCTTTATATACCTATGGTCCAGCTGCCCTAGCGGCAGCGGTAGTAAGGGACAACCAATGCAAGACAGAGAAAGTATTTGAGCGTGAACACTTCTCAAAATGCGCTCGAAATAACTATACTTGTTACACACTCCTCCTAAATGTAACATAATCGCCTCGATTATTTACATTTACATAAACAAAAATCATTTTATTCTTAATATTAAACCTTAAACATTAAACAAAATTAAACATTAAAATTATTAGTAAAAGATGGTTTTTTCAGTCTGCGGCGTGTCGGTCGCTGGTTGGGCTATTCTGCACGTGGGGTCTGTCAGAAGTGTGCAGCTATCGATTGATTTATGGTGGTCCTCTGTTGTCTTCTAATGGCCCGAGTTGTGTTACAAGAAATTTTTTAACCTATTTAGATTTATGGTTTCCTTGTTGTTCGCTTTGACTGGATAAAATCTGCAGCTTGTGGGGCGATGGTGGCCACACGTGGCCAGTTGATTCCGGTTGCAATGATTGAGACGTCTTTCTTGAAAAATGGTCCGGTGGCAATGATTTACGACTGTTTAGGGGCTGTGCCCATTCCTTTGTTTATGTCGTAAGTAGTTTTGGGTCTGCACAATTAGTAGGTCGTATTACGGCTGGTCGTAAATGTGTGCTTCTCGTTTATAGCACACATGTTATCCCTGCATATTGTACAATTTAGCAGTTTATTATTATTTCGAGAGGCTCTGGGCAATTGCACTTTGATTTATGATTTTCTTCAGGTTTTGTCTTGTCGGTTGTTTGTAAAATCGGGTCATTTGATATTGCCCCTTTGGTGTTATTCTTTCGGAGCCCATCTCTCCGATGTCAGTGCGGTTTTTTGTAACATTTTGCACTTGCTGAATAGATGAGATATTGACTTCGGAATTAGTATCTATAGAATGGTTTCAGGGGGGTCGAGTTCACAGAATTTTAAAATGAACCATGAACGTGAGATGAATAGTTCGCTAGTTTTCAGAATCGCCTCGCACAATTTACGAGCACAGACGCCCAAAGGGCGGAAGATTTTAGATTCATCTTTAATTTTCACTTTAATGCGCCAGTCACCTGCGCGGACATATGTGGGAATCACAACTGCAGCTAGTAGCAGGTAATCCGTCCCAAGCAGATGATCTCCTTCTACGAGTACGTTGGGTGTGATTGCTGCCTGTTTTTGTAGATAGTCTGCATCAAATCGGCTGGCAACATTAAAACTGGTAGTCATCACGAAGGTTGCTTCCAATGGTGATTCGGATGCTACTCCCTTTTGAAGGTCGTCTTGTAGCACAGCATGTGGGATGTCCTTTTTGAGCGGGACCAGGTTACTAAGCGGTACTGCCGTCGGGACATCAACATCTTCTTCGGTCAATTTTGCGGACAGTACATCTGGGTAATCTAACGTCATTATTTCTGATACTTCAGAGATTTCGGTTTCTGATTTTTTATCCGGCGGCACTTCTAACGGTAGTTTTTGAGCTACAGGAAGGTAGTTTTCTGATTCTTCACTATACTCATAAACATCTTCCATGGTTTGCGATGTTTTATCTGGTAGCGCTTCTGTAGGTATGATTTGAATCGCATCTTGTTGGCTGACTTTTTCGGGAGCGCCTTCCTCTGCAAGTTTCACCTTACGGATTAGGTCTTCAAACGTTTGAACGGAGCATATAGGTATATTCTCTTGTATGAATGGATTGAGAATTCCGTGCACCAGAACCAGCTCTATTTCAATAGATTGATAGAAATCCGGAAATTCAGCAAACAATGCCCTTTTGGTGGCAATAAACCGTTCCGTCGACATTCCTTCTTCTTGATCAATACGATAGAACTCGCGCATCACCTCATGTGCTGGTCTTTTCAACGCCATCGCATTCTTTGTAAGCGTCATTATTTAACTTTTTACTGTTACACTGTAACTACATATTATGCTTTCTCTATTGCAATTTCACTAGTGCTTTCACACTTCCACTTTCGATTTTCTCTCCCCCTAAACTTAACTTTATCTCGAATTTTTCACAACTTTCGTGACTTTACTTCACTTTTTCGTAGTTTCACAATTTTCACAACTTTCACTGAATTTACAGATTCTATGAACATTACTCGCGAATTAATTGGCGGCGGGTTGGCCGCCAGTTATAGCGGGGTATTTTAAATAAAACCTCACTTTTCTTCTATAAACACAATTAGTCTTTTATTGGGTGGGTACAATCAATTACACAAGTAGACAGTTCAATAATCGTAAAAACAGTGGTAACTTAAAAGTACCAACTACAACAGTAGTTTTATGGTTATTATCACTATAATAACCCCCAAAGGACACTTGTTATCCTTAATTACCTACTCGTCACTTTATACAAAAGATTCACGAGTGCCTTGAAGCTGCGCGAGCTGATCTCGGAAGGCGGTCTTCGACTTTTACTATTTTCCTGGAGCTTAGCGCGGGACTCCCCGGCAGGCTAAAAACACAAAACTCTAAGGTTTCGCTTGTCTTTATATACCTATGGTCCAGCTGCTCTAGCGGCAGCGGTAGTAAGGGACAACCAATGCAAGACAAAGTATTCGAGCGTGAACACTTCTCAAAATGCGCTCGAAATAACTATACATGTTACAAACCCAATTTAATAATTAAATATGTTACTTCATGAAACCAAAAACTAATGTCATGAAAATGAATTTTATTATTGAATGATTTATTTTGATAATTAAATGTTTACTTTCAGTTAATATTCTACTTATATTTGATGTTCCACAGATTTTTCGGCTAGTTAAAAATATTTCGTGGCTCGTGTTAAATACATTTTGATAAGCATTTTTACATTTTTATCATTGTGAATTTTATGGTAGTTGACTTTTTATGCATTATTTTACAATAAAATAGAATACCAATACTAATTGAAGGAATAACAACTAGGCATTAGTTTTTATTAGCAACATTCACAATCATGTTTAGTAAGTCATGTGTTTATAGTTCATAATTATCATAAAATTCTATTGATAATTCCGTCATCTTATAATATTATATTATTATAATAATGCAAAAGAAAACACTCCATTGCACAATAAGTGAATTGGCAAATGTTAAGGTCACTTCAGGGTAAGACAGGGGATGACTGGGCATGCTTAAGAGCGCTGCCGGTCGCTGCGAACATTTATGAATAGGTATTTTAAAAAATCTCTTTTATTTCACTCTCTGACAGTAGTCAGAATCGCGCTATAGATGTGTGAGTGAATGCAGGCCTTGTGTGTGTGGGCTACGCGCTTCACCCGTGTCGAATTATTATTTCTGCCGACCACGCATGTTCCAATCTGCAAATGTGTAGAGACAAGACCGCTCGCAGGGGGCGTCCTATTGTAAGCGTCCTATGAATATGCTATTATAGCTACTTATCGTTGTTGCGCGCACAAAATATCCTGTGGGTATTTTAGAATATTAGGATACATAATAAAAAAAAACCGAAAAAAAAAATTGGGGACCCATATTTTTATTTATTTTCATTAATTGTAGAGTTATTTTTGATACCATGTTTGGGTGAAAACAAGTGGGCTTAATATACATTTTTTTATTAAAACCGACAATTTTTTCTTAAATTTTGCATTCAGGATTTTTGTGCGCACTTTTTATGCACATATGATATTTTGTGTAGCAAACGTAGGAAAGGCAACTTGACCTTTCTCATAGGACCCATATCCCTCAGGCCTCGGGCATATTTTTTCATAAGGTCGAAATATTTCCGCTTTGCAATAAAATCCAAATAAATGGAATATTTCTGATAGTATCCGAAAACTAAAAATTGTTTTTGAAAGGCGATGAAATACGCTTTTAAATTTTGAAATCCGAAATAAACCTTTGCTTTTCGAATATAAAAATTTTGAACGCACACATAATTTTTTTTAAAATGACTCATCTTACGTTTTTTCTAACTAAAATTACTGATAACGAAAAAAATAAAAACACGTACATATTTATTACACAAATGTATTGTTAACATTTCCGTCACCTCACTTTTTTATTGTTTCATGTAAAAATAATTAATAGATACAAAATTCCATAAGTTTCATAAACTTTGGTTTTATAAAGGTGTACAATTCCATTATTTTGTGGTTAACTTTTGAATTTGAATATAAAGTTTGATATTTTCTCTTTCTCTTTCGAACACCGTTTAAAACTTATTTCTCAACATAATAGTAAGGGAGACACAAGATCGATATGAGTTGTTCCCAAAGCTAACAAATAGCCGAGGGGGGGGGGGGGGGGGTTAAATTTGGATTTGTGACCAAAACACCCAAATAAATTGAAAATGTATTTTTTTAGCAAAAGGTAGAGAAAATATCTTGTGCTGATAAATATGTTTTATTTTATTTATTTTTGTTTCAAATTACGAAATATTGGTCTTAAAAAAATGAATTTCGTATGATTTTGGATGCAACTTAATTTTTTGGTAATTTTTTGACAGTTAAATAGAAATATTAAAAAAATATTTTTGCTTTACCTACTGAGTTAATATTGAAGAAAATATATATATTTTAATATTTAATATAGATGTATAATTGTACAGTGGAGTTATATAAATTACATATGGTGTACATACATAGGATACGGTTACATACTAAAATATTGTGCACTTGGGAGAAATTCGAAAAATCTAAATAAAATAGAGGTGAATATAGATTAATAATAAATAGAAAGAATGAGAAAAACAGGTAATTATTTAGTTAATTATTCCTGATGAAGTTTGAGTTTCAGTTTATTGATGTCTTTGGTTTTTTTTATTTCAATGGGAAGGTTGTTGAAAAACTTTATTCCTAAATAGATGTAATTGTTTTTCATTAGTTTGGTATTAAATTTTGGTATTTTGATGTTATCTTCATATCTTTTTGATTTTAGTTTAAAATTTTTTGATGATATTATCTTTGTAAATTTGGGTAATTGCATTTTTCTTGAAGATATTCTCTACTCGAGGCACCGTGAAATCTGCGAAAAGCGTTTCTGTTGGATAAGTGGAGGGTTTCTTTAGGATTACTTTAATGATTAGTTTCTGGATTACTTTGATCGGGGTTAGAATATTGTTGTATGACCCCCCCCCCCCATGCAATAATTCCATATTGAATTAATGACTGGATTAGTGCATAGTATACTCTTTTTAGATTGTTGAGATTATTATTATTTTTTTATATGAGCTCCTCACAGGAGGCCCTGAGGAAAATAATTTCTCTGAGGGCCTAGGTCATCTTTGGGGATGCTGTGTGTATATTATTAAAAAAACATTTCTTTGGGTAATTTTAATTTATGTGCGACAAATTTGAGTTAAAAAAATAATACGAATTCTTGCACACAAAAAGACTTTTTTTCTCATTTTAATTTTATAGTTTTATATTATTTTTATATTTCTGTAGTATATAGGGATTTAATTTTATAATTTTATATTTTTTTATATTTCTGTAGTATATGTAGTATATTTTTTTTAAATAATTACCATTAATTACAAGTAATGGTCAGAGTTGCCTCTAAAATGATTAAAAAGATGAATTTTTGAAAAATGGGATATATTTGTCAGATTATTTAGGAAACCGTGGTGAATCAAATGGTGTAAACAAAAAAAAATTTGGTCGAAAACCTCACATGGGATATTTTGTGAATGCAACGACGATATTTTCTCAAGAGTTTTGAGAATAAATATATATATATATATATTTTTTTTTATACGTTATTAATTTATCAAAAAAAACATTCTTGCATCTATTTATTATATACTTGATGTGGAAAATAACATAGTTACTATATTAAGCCAAATAATGTATATGCGGATATACAATTGGATATATGCATAATAATAATTATACCATAATAAAAAGTCATACAGCTTCATATGTGCTAGAGCTACAAAACTACACTACTTGGATGTTTTTGACCACAAATGTTTAAAAAACTGGCGTAAAAGTACTAATGACGTGTAAGCCCATAGAAGGGTTCTCGAGAAACACAGAAATGCATTGATTGAAATTGCACAAACGAATTGGTTATGGCGACCCAGCTTGAAATGCTGCAAATGGGTCCAATCTTTGTGGCGTCATTTTTAGTTAAATGAGAACAAATAACTTTGTAAAAACAGTAATCAATATTATCAACATATTTCGAAAACAGAGTATTCTCTTCGTCAGGATAAGATTAATATTAAAAGACAAACAAGTATAGGCATATGAGAATTATAGACAAAATATTAAAGGGAGAGGTGATTAATTACTTAAAAATATCACAAAATGCAATTATACATATAAAATGAAATATAAAAATTATTTTTAAGTTAAATACCCTTATAGTATAGCAAAGTCATTGGAGAAGCTGTGTAGAGGATATTTTTAATGAAAGGAAGGAGAGGAATTTCTGGGTAGGTAAAAGTATGAAATGATGGTGGAGAGAGTCCGGCTGTAGAGATCAAAAGATCTCCCACTTCCAGTTTCTCCCAATCCGGCCCGCCACGCAGTAAGTGGACAAAATCATCCGCCACCAAAACCCATGCAGACCTTACCCGTGAACCCGGGAACCCATGCTCAGTCACCAAACATAGCGGACCACTTGGGGTGACCAAGTGGCGGGGGTGTTGGTATCCAATAAATGGTTCCCGGGGCGATGGTACCTATAACGCCTCCCAAATTAAAAATTTATTATAGTACTTGACATAAACAATTTTAATTTTGCACAATTTTAGTATGAAAGCTCGGTCAGTATTGGTATACCGCGATGAGTCACTGAACAGAAAAAAAAACGAATAAAAAATATCGATTACTCGGGCAAGGACAACACTAGTCTACCGATAAAATTCGTTACATCACTACTTCGCTTTATATGTATTTGTCAACACCCTCGTTCCCCGGCCCCCCCAGGAGAACTGAGCGAAAGGGACACCTGCACGTCGGGCCGAAAATACCTAAATAAAATCTTCGAAATCGATGTTTTGTATTCCCCATTTTTCTTCTCCAAAACTGGACCGATTTTAAATTTTTTTTTCACTAACTGTATTAAAAGAAAATATTCTATGTCGGTACGTTTTGCTTTTTTTCAAAATACATTGTTTAGTTTGTATACTGAACGTTTTTTGACGGCGTTTAAATTAGGCAATTTTATTCATTTTTGGAAGGTCCTAACTTCTATAAGAAGTAAATTATCAAAAAAAGCAAAACGTACCGACACGCTAGTGGTCGATATCTATATTATGTAAAAAAAAATTTTGCTCTAGGGTCAAAATCCAGAGAGATAAACGGGGAATACGTTTGTATGGAAAAACGCAGCTAGTATTTCCTCTTAACGTGCATAATTTTTAGTAAAAATCATTAATTTTTGGAGATCGTTGGAAACGGTTAATACGCACTTTTTTTTTTAAATATCTTTTGATTCATCTTAATTACATTAAAAGACAACTATTTGCATTGGGGGAAGTGGAAAATATTTCATTTTAAATTTCGATTACGTAAAATTAAAATTAGCTTTCGTCTTGTGAGATTGTACGCCATTATGGTTATTAGCTCATTCGCTGTCACTTTGGCATCACTGGTATTCCTGATACACTTGAATGTATAACGAACGGCTAGAAGATTTTGAAGGTACCACGAAATCTGGAAAGGTAAGTACTAAATTATCGGAGTTTTGGGAATAAAATGACGGAAAAAAACATGTTTTTAATTTCGGTAATTATTTTTTATAAATAATACATTCACTTTTGTATCAAAAACCGTGTTACACAAACCTAGCGTAGCCGTTAAACTACTTGAAAACTGGGATGTTTTTCTTGCCTTGACGCGAGTAGGCGTTATAAAGGGGCACTTTCTTTTGTATCACAAACCATGTTACACAAACCTAGCGTAGCCGCTAAACTACTTGAAAACTGGGATGTTTTTTTGCCGTGACGCGAGTAGGCGCTACGAAGGGGGCACTTTCTTTTCTATCACAAACCATGTTACACAAACCTAGCGTAGCCGCTAAACTACTTGAAAACTGGGATGTTTTCTTGCCGTGACGCGAGTAGGCGCTACGAAGGGGGCACTTTCTTTTGTATCACAAACCATGTTACACAAACCTAGCGTAGCCGCTAAACTACTTGAAAACTGGGATGTTTTTTTGCCGTGACGCGAGTAGGCGTTATAAAGGGGCACTTTCTTTTGTATCACAAACCATATCACATAAAATTAGCGTACGTAGCCGCTCAACATCGCAGAAATAGTTGACTTATAAAAATAAAATTTTAAAGTCAAAAAAATTTAAGCTAATAAATTTTAATCAACGCACGCAATACATGTGTATTAGGTAAGTACCTACTAATTAGGCGGAATTTCAGTTTTATAACATTAAAAAACTCCCGCGCGATATTGTCTCTAGCCGTTGGTTTTATGAGCTGAATTCCCACGAAGTCTGCTACGATTTGCTCTAGCATCTTTTCGTACAGTAACAAGAATACCAACATTACAAAAAAATGACATTTGAAAATAATGTTTGAAAGTGGACGGTCTCGTTTCACAGAATGAAAGCTAATTTTAATTTTACGTAATCGAAATTTAGAATGAAATATTTTACACTTCCCCCAATGCAAATAGTTGTCTTTTAATGTAATTAAGGTGAATCAAAAGATATTTTCAAAAAAAAGTGCGTATTAACCGTTTCCAACGATCCCCAAAATTTACCTAAAAATCTTTTGATTCATCGTAATTACTACAAAAGACAATTATTTGATTTATGTAAAATGAAAATTTGCTTTCTTCATGTGGGATGACACGAACAGCTTGAGCATTTAGCCAGTGATCAACGTACACGAACCGCTCTTGCAGTCATAGTCAACAGCTTAAGCTGCCATCGATAACTACTTGAGAAGTTGTCAATTCCATTTTTCTCAATAAACAAACGAAGCGAGCGGGCGGGAAGGGTGCGCGACGTGGAATGAAGAGCGCGGGTGGAGGTAACTGCGCGAGAGCAGTCGACAGCTCGAGCAGTCAGTGTATGCCTGGCGACTGCTTGACCGCACAATGAAATTTCACCGTGCTGCCAACCGCCCGAAGCAGTTGCAACTGCAGTTCACTATGCAGTCGCAGCTTGAAGCAGTTGATCCTGACTGCTTCAAGCCATTCGTGTATGCCCGGCCTTACAGCAATTTACAATAATTTTTGTTTATATTCTATAACATTTTGTATTGAAATTTTGAATGCAGTGTTATCGCCATATCTGACAATATTAATAGCCTAGGGGAATGTATCCATACTACGTGACCTGTTCGGAGGGGGGGGGGGGTCTTCAAAATACCACGCTTGGTACAAATGAGCGGCGAGTTGCTTAGGTTTTAGTCACCGTGGGGGGGGGGGGTTAAAAATTGTAAAAAGTTGGTCACGTAGTATGGGTACGCTCCCTAGCGACTGTACGGTTGAAATTTAAGAACCTGGCTTCGAGTTATATCGAGATATTATTGTAACTGGCAGTTGTGAATAATAACACCATGCCTTAATTTTTACCACGCATCTGTATACAGGGTGCAGCAGCATAACTTCCTTTTTTAAAATGAGCGCCATTCAATCGGTTGACGTCGTAGCGGGACGCTAGTGATCTCGTTCCAGAGGCAGCTATAAAGTTTTGTCCCGACCCTACAAGATTTGAAGACCAACATCCAGGAAGAAATTGCCAGGATAACGCCTGATAACGCAAGAGTCATGCCAGAAATGGGTTTACTCAGTGTATGGAGAATGGGGGACGTCACCTACCTGATTTGATCTTTAAAAACTAAGTAAAACAAAACTTGAGGTATGTGCCTATTATTAAAAAAAACAAATAACAAAAATTCTGATTCATACAATAGGTTTTATTAAGTTTTGAAAAAGGAAGTTATGCTGCCGCACCCTGGGTTGCGATCACAGAACATCCATTCGAAAAGTAGGCCTCAACCAGCTCCTATCAAATTTATAAAATGGTCACTAACACTAACTGGGCGAAGGGGAATCAAAAGCCGCCCGCAGGGCCTAGCAGCAAAAACCAGCAGAGCGTTTTTAACTGCTAGTTTTATAATATAGTCATGAAGGTGAATCAAAAGTTTTTTTCTAAAAAATATTTGTAGCGTGTCCAGTCTTCCCGAAACTTTACCGATATTGTATTAGGTACCTACACCTGGGGACTCCAGATACTAATATCTACAGCCTGTATGTCGGACGAATATCTACAGCTCATATGTTGAACTAATATCTACGAACTTCAGAGTGTTGACTAATATCTACAGAGCTAAGGTCGGACGAATATCTATGATGGTCCCAGTGTTGACTAATATCTACAGAGCGTAGGTTGAACTAATATCTACAGAGCGTAGGTTTGACTAATCAGCTAAATGTGTCCAATAGTCCGATATTAGGGATTTTTACATACATACTTAGGGAACGTACCCATACTACGTGACACTTTTAGGGGGGGGGGGGGGGGTCTTCAAAATGTCACGCTCCATACAAATGAGCGGCGGGTTGGTTAGGATTTTGGTCACCGGGGGGGGGGGGGGGTTAAAAATTGCAAAAAGTTGGTCACGTAGTATGGGTACGTTCCCTTACATAAATTGAGTTTTTTAAACTGCATACGCAATATTACGTTTTTCCAATATGCTATACATAATTGCAAATCCAACCTCTGCCAGTGCAGGTTGCCAGGTTCTCATAGATATTAGTCAGCAGTTTGAGCTGTAGATATTCGTCAACACTTTGGTTCTCATAGATATTAGTCAACAGTTTGAGCTGTAGATATTCGTCAACACTTTGGTTCTCATAGATATTAGTCAACAGTTTGAGCTGTAGATATTCGTCAACACTTTGGTTCTCATAGATATTAGTTTGATTTTTTCAGTTTTTGGAATTCCTGTAGATATTGGTAGACGCCTCCCACCTGGGTACACCCCCAAGCAGGTGGCTTTAATTTGTTTCGAACTTTATTTGCGTATTTATGCCCGCAAAATTATATCGCGGCATTTTTTCTAAGCTAAAAGTGTAACATAAGGTATTGATAAGCGTGGAAGACGCTAAGGGAGTCATAAAATGTAAAAAATACAGGATTTAATAATTAACTGACAAGCCGACAGCGCACTGGCGTATCGCTAACGGCGAGATGTGTCAAGGAGTACTACACAGGCGTAGGTGTACCGCCTCCTAGAGATTACTACTGTTCGCGTGTTTTACCGCGGAAAACCTTTTGGCGTATAATATAGACTGCATTATGTGATTCATGTTATACAAAATATTGAAATAAGAGGATTACACGCGATGATGTCATTCGGCTTGTATCCATTAGCTCAGTATCCATTTGCAAATCGACAAGAAAGATCGAGGGAAGCCTTTGAAAGGTCCCAATGGGAAAGGCGAGTCTAAATGCGTCAGTAGACATATTTATTATAACGTTATCGGTCTACACGTAAGGTCTTTTATGCATGTCGGGTCGGTATTCCAGTCACGGCCAGGCCATTCCCCTATTACACCCCACCCCCCTCAAGAAAATAAGATAACAGCTGATTAGGGCTTGCTGTATTGATTTTATACTGCATCATATGTTAGACCCGGCAGTTTAATTAGAACATTCGCTAAAGTGGACTCTGCGACCGGGGCGAACAAAAAACACGCCAACAATTTAAAATAAACGATTACCTGAACACTTGAAGTCCTTTGTGGTCGCGAAAGTATCCGCCAAAACTTCGCAATTTAATTTCACATGCTCGTCCAAATGCGGACAATCCATTTTTTCAAATTAATATAGGATTATATTCATTGACACACCTCCCAAATATACCCGACTAGTATTATAAAGAGCTCGTTAATTCGAACAAATTCGATCCTGCGTGAACAAACTGCCAAACATCCACATCGAGCAGGCAAACATAACAAAAGTAGCCATATGGCGTACCAACTTGAGATGTACAAATGGTCGATTTGCACAGTATTTATTACAACAGAGGAAAACTGGGACAACTTAAAACTACACAGTCAATCATGATTTCGAAAACAACTTCAATATGCTAACATAAAGACTTTATCTGGTCCAATTTGCATTATTTGCGACGTAAAGTAATGGGCATCACTGAGCTTTAAACAAGGCGGCAACATAAGAACACGAAGACTACTACAGTTTAATATTGCCCGATTAAAAAATTAGTCACCTCTGGACGAGCTATCGTTGTGGAAAAGAACTGCATGGAGTCTACAATTTTAATCTTTCCGTTTTCTTACATTTTTGTTATTTGATGTAAAATACTACATCATTATTCATTAGTAAAAATAAACGAAAGTTACAAGGCTATTGACGGATTTCCTAAGGTGATTTTCGAACTTGCTTTCAGAACGATTCCCCATCGGATATCGAAGACTCCAGATACTAATATCTACAGCCTGTATGTCGGACGAATATCTACAGCTCATATGTTGAACTAATATCTACGAACTTCAGAGTGTTGACGTGGGTGGTTTGGTATATTTATGGTGTTGACTAATATCTACAGAGCTAAGGTCGGACGAATATCTACGAGTCGTAGATATTCGTCCGACCTTAGCTCTGTAGATATTAGTTCAACCTACGCTCTGTAGATATTGATACAACACTGGGACCGTCGTAGACTACGACGGTCTAATATCTACAGAGCGTCGGTTGGACTAATCAGCTAAATGTGTCCAATAGTCCGATATTAGGGATTTTTACATACATACTTACATAAATTAAGCTTTTTAAACTGCATAAGCAATATTACGTTACCTATTCCAATATGCTATACATAATTGCAAATCCAACCTTTGCCAGTGCTGTAGATATTCGTCAACACTTTGGTTCTCATAGATATTAGTTCGATTTTTTCAGTTTTTGGAATGCCTGTAGATATTAGCAGACGCCTCCATATCGAATACTACAAACTAAATACTAATCATACTGATGTGACTGTAGCAAGAAACTGAAATTTTACTTTTGCAATGGTTAGGGAATGTACCCATACTACGTGACCGACTTTTTGAAATTTTTAACCCCCCCCCCCCCTCGGTGACCAAAAACCTAAGCAACCCGCCGCTCATTTGTACCAATTGTGGTATTTTGAAGACCCCACCCCCTGAACAGGTCACGTAGTGTAGGTACGTTCCCTTAGGTAAAAAAAATGTATTAAATGAGCGGTTGTTTCACAGAATTTGAACAAATCATCTAATTTAATTGTTAAAATTGAAGTTCTATTATTATTTCATCGTGAGTCGGTTGTTTCAAAGTACTGATAATAACAACTTGAAAAAGACTTTCATAGAACTTGAATATTATCAGCTTTTAAATTTGATGAATTATTCAAATTCTGTGAAACAACCTTTCCTTCATCGCCATAATTCATTAAAATGGCGTCAATTTATTGTAAAAGTTACAATAAATTGCCTAACTTATAAGGAGGGATGGGGGGAATGTACTGAAAATCTGATGTTTTGCGTCAAATTATAAGTATACTAGCTGGTTCCCGGCACGCGTTGCTATGCCATTTAATAAAGAAATTGTTTCTCTCTGCGTGTCTTTTCCCATACGTACCGTTTGCCTTCCGCCTCCCCTTCCTCTCCCGCGTTCCCACTCGTCCACCTTCCCTCTAACCACTACACCCCCCCCTCTTCCCCCGTTCCGCGAAATCCCCTCCCGAGTTCCCCTCCCCTCTCCCAGATTCCCCTCCCGGGTTACTCTCCCCCCTACCGCGTACCCCCTTCCATACATTCAGTTTTCAAACAGCTCGCGTGCCACCTATTTCAATTTTTATACAAAATTTCATAATGCCAGAGCTCGCCAGTAGTTTTATACAAACTTTGTCCTGACAATAACGAATACAAAAAAAAAGAATTATCCAATTTGGTGTAGTCGTTCGGAAGTTATGCGCATACAAACATTTCGACAACTCATTTTTATTTATATAGATTTAAAAAAACTTAACAATGACAATCATTACTAAAATGCTCACCAACTTAAAGGTTTTTTGGGTATCTAAATCTATAATAATGAATATTAATGTTCCTTTACCCGAAATTTTCACTTCAAATTTGAAGAAAAAGCGATAAAAAAAAAAGTAAAACTTTGGCCAGCATACAAAACGTTTGGAAATATGGCAGAATTTAAAAAAAATACCTTACCTATTCAAACTCACTGGCACCGCGTTACTACTGTTATTATGTAAAACATCTTAATTTATGTAGATTTTTACAATACTGCCAGGGTTCTCTCTCCTTCGGAAGATGTGGATCTTGCCAAGCCTCATCCGGTGCAGTCACAATCGCAGTACGTGTATGATGCATAAAGTGGGCCTCGTTCAGACGTTTCAATTTTAGTTGATTAACTCTCCATTGAACGACACTTGAAAGCATGTTGACAAGTAGTGTGAACCCTCTTCCAACTAAGTTTAACAAAGTTTTTTCAAACAATTTTTGTTATTCAATAAAAATTGATCAAATAAAAATGAAAAGTCGGAATATGGCAGGATTCTGATTTACATAAATGTAGACATTTCGAACAATCTTAAAACATCGCAGAAGAATGTTCCACTTCATCAGGTTCCCGGAGGCACAATTGTGCTGAACTAAGTGACTCCCAATGTCATTGATTGGTTGGATAACCTCAGCGTCTCACGTTGACCTCCCACCATACAAAGTCAATTTCTTTACCCCCAAGATTTTATCTCATGTGTGCATGTTATTTGCATACTTGCAGGTATACATATTTATCTTTCTAAACAAAAAAACAAATATTGCTGAAGAGTAAATTTTGTCTGTACAACAATTCTCGTTGGTTGTTTCTAATCGTGTCAGCCTCTATTATATTGATTGATTAAATGGTCCAAAGGCCTCAAAGAAAAGGTTAACAAAATAAAACTTTGAGGCAAGTCGGTAGTCACAAATCAAACCGATGTCAATCTGCAAGAAAACAAGTTTTCACGTTGAGATACAAAACTTTTGAATGCATATTAATAAATCTGAAGGAAAACAGATTATTCTGTTTCAATAACTACGATTACAATCACTGTACAGATCTAAAAAGAAAGCTTGACTGAAAATCTGATTTAAAAGAAAGCTTGACTTCATTCATGAATCATTAAAAAATCTTTCAACCCCTCCGCCCCAGATAGGTCAATGAAAAATGCTCACAAGAGATCACACTTCAGGCACATTGAACACACCCACAACCCACTCCTATCGGTTTATCTCTTTAGTGTTTGTGATAGGCCACTACCCCTCCAATGAAACTGTCGAATAGCACTATATAAAATAAAAGCAAATATCGCACTTGCACTGAAATGAAACAAAAGATTGGCAGTATGAAATTTTAATTAAAACATACTGTTAAATTAAAAAATAGTTTAGGTCCGCCTGTTGAAAGACTGAGTGACGGGTTGGGTCAGCTGCAGGCCGGTGATGTTATTGAAGTCAAGCATCTTCAACATCTCCTTGGTGTCGGGGTCAACCTCAATGATGTCATGTTCCAGGGCGGACACCTCGGGAACGTAGTTATCACGACGCTCGCGCTCCTCTTCCTGGAGCTTCACGGAGATTCCTCGAACCTGCGAGTGGCGAAGACGCCTCATCAAATGGGTGACGAAGCTGGAAATAGACGATACATATATTATTATTTGTGAGTTTAGAGTTGTTTTTTAATAGCATAGTCGAGTTTTAACTTCAGTCTGCCAAGGTTTGTCATCATCAACAGTAAGATAGTTACGAAACCATGTAAATAAGAATCATCATAAAAAATACCATTCTTGTGAAGAATAACGACTGCTTTTACATAGCACGAATTTCTAACTCTAAGGATGTGCAGAAAAGCTCAGGGTTTAATGAAAAAATATTTTAAAAGAATTCAGTGGACAAAATATATATTCACAATATACTAATAATAATTGTTCAAGAAGTATCACTGGTAAGAATTTTAAATACGTTGCTGATCTAACCCAATAATACCCGAGGTGAGATTAAAAGTTACAGTTTAGTCACAGTCAACTTGGCAATCAGTTTGTACAGTCAACTTGGCAGTCAGTTTATACAGTCAACTTGGCTAGTGGCTACACCATGATCGAAGCACTTTTAATATTTTTAAGCAAATAGATTGCAATAAATAAAAATACGAGCGTATTTATCATTATGATTCAAACCAAATACTGTGTACCTGCATATTAATCAAGAAAAAATTACCACGGTATGTTCGGTATTGTTCATTATTTATTTAATGGAACAGTGAAGATAGCGAAATGAGGATCATTAACTTTGAAAATCGTGCTCTTGTACATTATATGAGAACACAAAAACATCTGATAATAGGTTCCTGAGGGTCTCAAACTGTCAATGTTTATATCGGATGGGAAGCATTTAAATTTGTG
The DNA here is from genome assembly GCA_917880885.1 of Limnephilus marmoratus. Classification (NCBI taxonomy): domain Eukaryota; kingdom Metazoa; phylum Arthropoda; class Insecta; order Trichoptera; family Limnephilidae; genus Limnephilus; species Limnephilus marmoratus. The sequence goes on along the minus strand of OU862918.1, from coordinate 35,631,699 downwards.
ATTCTGCACTTTAATATCACGGAATATGTTTTACTTGCAGTGCACACACACAAATCAAACCAAATAAATATAACAGTAAGACAGAATTACTACTAACCCGGCAATCTTATTCCTCAGGGGCTTGGTGGGAATATTGGCTATTTCCTCACATATCCTTTTGTTTGTGTCGAAGTCAAGGGTCAATCGAGAGTAGTACTTCTCGATGATAATCTTGGAGTTTTTCTTGATAGTCTTCGTCCTAACGCGACCCTGAAAGAAAACACAACTTTTTGACACATGACTATAACCAACAAATTTCAAAATTCGAAAATCACAGAACAAGTCCTCCAAATTTAAATCGGAAAAAACAGCAACTACATTTTCTTTTATTTGATATTGATTTATATTCACAAACGGATTACAGCGATAATTATAGATTTAAAAAGTAAATATTAGACACCAACCATCTTGGCAGATTGTTAACCGGAAAGAAAGAACTTAAGTGTTGCCCGATGTCGTAAAATGCGTTACCAAATTTTGAGAACAGTAATAAAAAAAAGTTGCCATAGTAATACGTTTGGTTTATTTATGGTACTGGGGTTTGTAGTGCAAAAAATATTCAGAGAAAATTAATAAATATTTTTTAATAATGTAATATCTATCTACTCAAGGGTGGGTCCAGGATTTTTTTCTGGGAGGGGCACAACGGGCGGACGGGCAAAAAAATCAACAATTACTTGAACTTGTAGAAATAATCTTGAAGTATCATACTTCAAGTTTATTTCTACAAGTTCAAGTATGTATAGGATGGTTTATGAAAGTGTCAAAACAATAGAAAAATTAAATGTTTGATAAAGACAGTTTTCTGTACTGTGATGGAATCTCTAAGGAACACAAAAATACCTTTCCGCCCTTGTATCTACTATAAACTATAATATTACGTTTATTAATTTAAAACGCGTGTATTTATTGAAAAAAGAAACCGAGAAGCAAAATATTTATAAAGCGAAAAAACCGAAAGGACAAAATATTTATAACGTTAAAGTTAACGCTTTTGTTGGTGTGTTTTGGTTGGATAAATAGTGAATCACAAAGTGCCTGGCATCCAGCGCACGTTGTTCGATCATTCATTTGATTTTAAAACGCCCAGTTAGTTTTTTACACATAAAAAAACGCAAATCACGTACTTATAAACTTTATAATAATAATATAAAGCAAATAATAATTATAATTAAATTAAATTAAATTTTTGTTATTGTATGTATTGTAATAATTTTTTCACATGTGCAAAAATTCACGTATTTCGAAAGTTCCGGAAGTGGGTAAAAAATGAACCGAAAGATGACATTACATTCTACATTAAATTGGATGATTCGAAATTTTTTATTTTATAATGATATTATCATCTTAAGTGTATCATTATTATTAAAAATTGACACTATATGATGAACACCAGAAGGAGGTATCAACCCTGTACTTAAATTATGAAGAATTGCTTATTTAAATTGTTAAACAAAAAGATAAAACTAGTAATTTTATATATTTGTAAAAAGCATTAACTTTGTGGTTCGCCATAATTTACAATAAAAACACATAAATTTGTTTAAGACCACTTTTATTTTAAGCACTCTACCGGTTTCAGAAGCACCCTTCATTCGTCAGGAGAATATTATAACAGTTATAATATTCTCCTGACTAAGGCAGGGTGCTTCTGAAGCCGGTAGAGTGTTTAAAATAAAAGTTTGCTTAAACAAATGTATGTGTTTTTTAATGTAATAATGTTATAGTTTTTTTTATCAAATTTTGATTCCGTGACAGTAAAGCCCCCCCCCCCACCTAGGGGGCGCCACTATCAAGTTTCTGATCCGGTTTGAAAAAAATATATGTCTGGGGCTGAATAGATATCGTAATCTCGGAGGAACGATATGTTGTAATCGTTTTTTATAAATACTTTCAGGTTCACAAATTCCACAATAATTATAACATCCCGTGATTTTTCACGGGTCTGCGTTAATACCATCTACGACAAACAAAATCTTTTTTCAAAACCCGATGTTCCGAAACTCATACCAATAATATTTTTTACATTAAGTTCTTATAAAGCTCGACGAGAGAAACAGTTTCATCTTGGCTTACTAATACTAGAGTTGACTAGAAAAGGGCGATACGAAAAAGAATATGCTAGAGAACTTTTTTTTTCGTTATTTGTTTTTGGGGTGTTATGCCTTGTTGCGCTACCTCCTTCTTTAGCCAACGTTTCGGACAGTGTTGCAGTGTCCATCATCAGGGCAGATCCGATAGATGTGTACATGTGGACACTGCAACGCTGTCCGAAAGGTTAACTAAAGAAGGAGGTAGCGCAATACGGCATAACACCCCAAAAACAAATAACGAAAATACTTTCGGCCGTGAAAATCTTAAAACGTATCATGCTAAAGAACTGTTTTAAAACCATTGGTTTTAGTGGCGGTTATTCACAGGGGGACAATGGGGACAGTCCCCACCAGTTACACTCGAAACCTACTGAAGGAAATAACATTCGACGCTTTGTCTCCACCAAAATGAATGAATTCTTTAAATATAAAAGTAATTAACATTTGCAGAAATAGAGTACATAAAATATTCTGGATTATTTTAAAAGACCCGACACGCGTACAGCGAACAATGTACGGCAAATGAGAACAGCGAGTCTATTTCTCAGTGCGCAGAATCTAATGCGCACTTAGGGGACGATCCGAGCTATCCCCATAGATTCCTTGCGTTGTTTCGCGATAGTTTAGATATCCGATTAGCAAGATTAGACCATAATTTTTTTTGTTGAGAAATTTTATATCATATTCTACAGGTGGTGAGATTAAGGTACCGTACGTAAAAAATATCGATCCCCACCACCAAAGAAAATTTTATTGCACTCAATAAATTTGCTCGAAAATGCAGGAAAACCATTCACGTGTTCAGAGTATAAGTACATAATGCAAATTCCAGTTGCGGATTGATCTGTTAACGTATTTCGAAGGAAATCATCCGTGTGTTCCAATTGAAAAAATTGGAGGAAAACCATTTTAGTGTTCTGGGTGTAGTATCAACTAAAGCTGGGGACTCGCATGCTCATTCACTCTAAAGTTAAAACAAGTTTCATATTCCGAATAATCTGACACATTTCAAAGAAAACCGTTCTAATGTTTCGAGTGGTGTTAAAATTTTTGTTTCAAACCATATATGCTGAAAAATTCTTAATTCAAAGGAAAACCATACGGATACTACGAGAGTGCACCAATTAAAGCTGGGGACTCGCATGCAGATTCACTCTTAATTTAAAACCAATTTTGTGTTCAGAATGTAGCGTTTAAATTCCAGTTGTGGATTCGTTTGCTGGCATATTTCGAAGGAAACTATTCTCTTATTCGAATTGCAGTTATAAAATTATAGTTGCAGATTAGGGAACGTACCCATACTACGTGACCTGTTCAGGGGGGGGGGGGTCTTCAAAATACCACGATTGGCACAAATGAGCAGCGGTTTGCTTAGGTTTTTGGTCACCGGGGGGGGTTAAAAATTGCAAAAAGTTGGTCACATAGAATGGGTACGTTCCCTTATATATGACATGTGCTGCCAGAATCAAAGAAAAACCTTTTTCATGTTCTTAGCGTAGTTTTAATCCCCCGCGTACAGATTTAATTTAAACCAGTTAACAACGATAAATTAAATAACAAGTTGCAGATTCATCGAAGGAAGCCATTCTTCACTCAGACATTCGAGCTGCACACCGTATGCTGCAAAATCCAGGGAAATTGACTGTTCCCAACTATTACTTAAGCTTAAAAATACGAGATGTGAAATCCTCTGCTGGCGCAAATCAAGGAATACCGTTCTCACTTTCTGAGAGCAGTTATAAATTTCTAGCTGCAGAATTAGTGTACATAATAAATCGCTTTAAAAGGACATAATAAAAAAATATTTTTATTTGAACTTTACGAGTAAAACCTCAAATTATTTCTACCCCGCGTGAAATTCTACGTGCGGCCCACGGGTACTACAAAAGTCTAAATGGCCCCCGACGGCGAAAAGGTTTCCCGGCCCTGGCCTAGATGTATCGAATATTACATATAATATTATCTATGAATTTAATAGAGTTCTTTTTTCTTTTCTTTAAGTTGCCAGTTTCGCACCAATTTGTTGATTAACTTTTATAGAACGACAAAAAATATTTGAAAAAACGTGAACAACGTTGTTCAAGGAGAGTTCACACTTTTGTCAATATGCTTTCAAGTGTAATTCAACACATAGTTGATCAATTAAAATTGAAACTTTTTCGTTATTTATTTTTGGGGTGTTATGCCGTGTTGTGCTACCTCCTTCTTCAGACAAGGTTTTGGACAGCGTTGCAGTGTCCATCATCAGGGCGGATCCAGCAACGCTGTCCGAAACGTTGGCTAAAGAAAAAGGTAGCGCAACACGGTATAATACCCCAAAAACAAATAACGAGAATACTTTTGGCCGTGAAAATATAAAAACGTATCTAAAATTGAAACGCCTGAACCCACTATATTATAGCGACGCAGCAAATACTTTTGCCGTGTTTGGAATTCAACAAAATAATTATAAAATACATTATTTCCCATTTTTGGAATCAAATAATTAGGTACTTTTAACTATCACAAAGCCATTTCTTATTGTTTAGCTTGCCCCTTTTTACCAAATAATATAAAAATGAAATTGGAGATTTATTTATATATTAGGCCTACATAAGAACATAAATAAAAATAAATAGTTAATAAAATAAATTATAAATAAAAAGTTTTTAAAAATTAAAAAAACCGACTGTAAATATTTTTTATATTTCTTCAAGAAAAATATAATTTTTTACGTTGGCAATATTTTGTCACGTCAGTAATTAGTTGCACGCCGTTTCGTAAGATGGCAGTACAAGTAAAAAACGAACCGATCAAAAATAATTATACATAGATGTATATCATATACATCTATGTAATTATAGCAGAGCGACAGAGTGAGCGGAGTAGATTCTGAAACTACATAATACTGCCATCTAGCGACCAGTACAGTAACATCGGTAACGTGAAATAAATTGCTTCGAGTTTAATCCCCAATCCGCTAGATGTCAAAATGACATTTAGTTCGCGCAGACGCACTGAGCAGTAAACAAACGTCATAATCCTGTCAGAATCACGCCTGGTTCCCCGGAAATGTTTGGATACGCTATTTACTTAATTATAAATAATGAGAAGAGCTACCGGGATGTTGATTGAATCTTATAAGCCCTGACGCTGATTAAATAAATCAACTATCATCAAGCTGACATGGAAATGTTACGTTGGCCGCAGATACTGCGGGCGAAAGTGGGTTTGGTATTATTATTTGCTAGTCCGTCAGGCGATTTCGACCGCGCTGGTCGATTGTTCGCGATCCGGTTACTCGATTGTATTTAATTCGTGATACCGAGTTGTGAGTGACGACCTCTGACAGCCTCCCCTAGTGAAAATGGTGTGCGAATTTCAGTGTCCAAAGCTAACCAGTTCCTAACATGACCGATGTCAACAGATAACATCGGCTCACCACAAATACTAGCGATTCGAGAGAGAGAGGAGGGATCACACACATCTCTTCATCTTCGTACTCCGCCTGACAACTAAAAACCAACTAGGTTAGTTTGTAGTTAGTCGCATCTAGTTGACAGCTGTTTTGTCTCCCGTGATGCATGATTGTTTGTTTTTGTTATTCTTTGCATGTCACGATGCCACAATAATAATAATTAACATTAGCTCTCGACAGGTCTTCTTGACATCATTTACTTCTGCCATATTTATATAATGTTTTTTGCCCACGCAATAATAACAACATCAGAAAAAACCAGTGCAAATTTCCCCATGTCAGCATATTTTCGCATCTCCACATGTTAGGTACCTACTCCAGTAGGAAGTTGATTTGAATAAGATTGGAATCCTATGAGAAGAAGAACCCTCCCTATCGGAACCCAGATAGTAAATATGATTTGGGTCGTAATTGACTTGAAAATAGGGAGGTAAAAATAGTCCTGACTCTCGTTTGTCTAAAATTGACTCCTCTACCCTGCCCCACTAATGTGGGTAAACAGATATCTGTCGTGTGAACTTACGTAGGTAGGTATTTCTTACTTTCTCAAAATACGGGCAGGGCAAGAGCAGGGATTGTAATAATTAATAATATGTATAACAATAACAATATAAAAAAAGTATTTAATTATGTATATTATTTTATGGCAAATGTTTACTATGCAGATACACTCACTCATAATAAATTTGTTTGCAAAATAATGCATTTTATATCAGTATAATAAATATATCTAAGCGTCGCCATAGGTCACCCCAAGTTGATCGCTACGTTTGGCGATTTAGCAGGGGTGCCCGGGTTCATGGGGTGAGGTTTATCTAGGTCTTGGAGGCGGATGACCAGGACACACTGAACCCCAGATTCCCACCCACCCCTTAAACAATTTTCCTTCCCAGAACTCCCGTCTCCTTCCTTTCCTTAAAAAACCCTCCACACAGCATCCCCAAAGATGACATAGGCCCTGAGGGAAATTATTTTCCTCCGGACCTCCTGTGTGGAGTTAATTTAAAAAAAAAATCCTATCCAAAACCTCTATCTAGAATTGGAACTTGCTTGAAATGACTTTAACCGTGTTTGGTGATCGAATTTGAATATCCAGGTATTTTTCTTCCATCCTCTTCCCCATATCCCTTCCCCATACCCCAATTGGGGATGTCATAGTCTAACTGACTCCATACAGTTTGGAGAAGTTGGGACTCTTGTGTGGTTTTCACTTTTATTTTATTTTATTTAAGTAAGTTTATTTACGAAACAAACAGTATAATCATTTTACAGTTAATCGTGAATATAATATGTACCAGTTAAGTTCTATTTATAATATTTTTGTTATGATTAAAGATTACGAAGTAGGTAGATATAAAAAAGTTTTAAGGGTACAGTGGAAAACGTCCATATCTCTTAGGCCATTGTAAGAAAGACAGATATGCCCGAGAAAAGTTTTCTGCGTATTTCGATAATAGTCCAGTCAGCCTGTGTTTTTAGATGGAACTAAATAGTATAAAGCTAATTTTTTCCCCATCGACTACTACCATTTAGACAAGTGTTTAGCAAAAAGTCCCCGCCCCTCCCCCCCTTGCTTCCCCCACTGTGCCCCCCCAAACATGAAAAGTGTAAGGGTTTCGTAAATCGCTTCTATCTCGATTACTAAACAACATATTTGATTGCAATTGTTTTTATTCTCTTTGCTGTAACATTGTCTACAATTAATGTCCAGTTAACTTTCGTCGTAAATTTTACGGTTTGTTTGTAATTCGTATGATAAGGTAAAAAATTTTATATTTTTTGGCAAGTAATTTTACTTTATGTCACATAACTTTTTACGCCGACATTTTATGAAAAAATATTTCCCACAAAAGTTGTAGCCCTTATTATTACCTTTAAAATGATATAAAATAGTACTTACTTTGTTGGAGATCCAGCGAGATTATCATAGCGGGTTCGGTCGAAGTAGGGCCGGCCGGCGCGGCGCGCGGCGTTGCAATGCAAATATTGTTGTATAGTGAGTGTTTTTTTATCTTTAAGGTACACTATTGCATTTTCTATAAATAAAACTAATCGAGTCTCGGTGCAACCTAAATTCCTCACTTTTTAAATTTGTTTCAAATAATAATAAGTATTCAGCGAAAATAGGTATTTTAAATAGTTTTTGATTTGAAAATGCATGTAATATTTTTTAAATATGTTATTTTAGAACAAAATAATTGTGGTATCTTAATTTTATGATATCCTAAACTTCCATGAGAAGTTCTTCATTTTCCTCGACTTCAACCAAAGTTACATTGCTGCATGATCCGCCACAGCTCCCGCACATTTCTGTGCAATCAAGTGATGCTTTAAAGCAGCTACAATTATTTTTGCAAGCCTTTTGCAGTTGCAGGAAACTAAGTTTATAACTTCTTCAGGTGCCGGTGGTTTTTTTGAGTGCACTGGGTACAGCATGTTGTCAGTTAAAATCCATCCCCAGTCCGTAGCGCTGATTTGCTTATCTCCGAGCCATTTTTGAATCTGATAGTATGTTCGATAGGCGTGTTGTTGAGCAGCACCAGATGTTGGAGGGAGGGATGCCATGTTAAATTTGGATTTTAATGACATTTTTGCAACAGCTTTAAGGTACATTGAATATCTATGTCATTCAGACTTGCAGACCTTGTGCATCCATATAGTTTCAAGACAAAAGCCTCTCATGCCTCTTTGAGAATATTTTTGTCTGCCTGTTTTTCATAAAACTGTAAAACTTTTGTGCGGAGATCATTTGATGAACTTAGCAATTTGTACGCGTTAATTTTGCCTTTGCCGAATAAATAAGACGTGGTATCACATCCTGTGATAGCATGCAAAAATAATATCACATCCTTCATATCACCAATCTCTTCACGAATCTTGCTGATGTCATACGTTGATGGTGTGCCAGAGGTTTTGTGAAAGAATAGTCGCACATTTTGACACTGTGGTAGCCCTAACGAGAACGAAAAGATCAGTATCCTGTCCGACAATAACTACAGGCCTCCCACTTTGAATCTGGGAAACATCTATTGCTCTTCCGACCACTTCGGTATCTGCATCTTCCTCCGCCACAATGGTTGGAATGTTTGCTTCATTAAGCTTTTGAGAGAGCTGTTCAATAAGCTGGCTTATGTTTTTTGGATTTGCCACAAATTCATTTTACTTCACAGAGCACTCCATATTAACGTTGAATTTCATTTCTAGAGATGTTTTTTTTACTTCTCCGCATATGTTCGACCCCTTTTGTGGTGGGTCAGGATACCCATCGAACACAACATAACAATCTTTCCCATACCGTTTCATTACAGTGTCAACATACTTCTCTATGATGCTGCTATATATGTTACTTTGTCAGGCTAAATAACACTGTGCAAAAGATACCCTCCATCTACTACATATATTTTTATGAGGGCAAATTCTTAAAAACTTCGTTGCTAACTGTCCACTTTTCAAATATTTTCATAAGACTTGATTTAGTTCCCTTTCTCGTCATTTTATTGTTTTCAAATAAAGACAAAGGGTATGGGCTGAGTTCATAGTTGAAGTATTGTTTGAGATTATTTGTTCCTTGAGACACACAAATTACCCTATTGAACAGCTGATCAGGATTAATTGGCACTTCTTCAGATCTCACATTTATGCCACTAACTACGGAGCCTATAGTTTTAACTTTATTTTTTCTTTTCAATTTAACACCTGCAAAATTATTTCCTTCGATGTCTTTCAAGCAGTTCATTCCTACATCATACGCTTCGTCGCAGTTTACACCCGGACTTGTCACTACTAGACCAGAGGATAAAGACATTAAATCTTTGCTCTGTCGGAAAGGATTATGGATAAGCAGCCATCCGAGAAATTTACTAATATCTTGCAAGTCCCTTTCTCTTCTACTGCATCTTAGTTCAGTGTGCTGTTCGTTAAACTGAGTCAAGCAGCCAGAGAACATCTCGAAAGCCTCACAAATTTGTAGGGATCCAGGAGCGCAAGCAATGAACTTGTTAGCGTCCTCTCGCTTAATCCCCGTCCATGAGTAAGCCCACCTATGGATTTTGATGATCGCATTAATGTCTGCTCTATGGTCATGTCCGTCCAGATACCGGTAAAAATCCATCTGTACGCCGAACTGTAAAGAAACCTTACTGACGAACCTTTCGAGGTCTTCATTTGACATTTTCGTTTGTACACTCAATATTTGTTGTAAGTATATTTGTGCGGATTTGGCGTAGAGCAAATTTCCAGCAGCATAGAAATACGGTATCATTTGCTTGAGTGTATTAATGTGCAAATTCCAATCGCCGATTTTCTCTGCCAGAATAAAGTCTTGAACCAAATTCACCAATTTAAACTCTTGTAGCCACAGTTTTGAAGTTCTACTAGTTTTAACCAAATCTTCATACACTTCTTCTAGTCTTGTCATTATTTCATTTGTTTTACAATCTCTCATGGCGTCTTCAACAGTTGTTTGTTTGTTTATTGTTTGGTTATGAATATCCTTAAATTCGTTTGTAATCATTTCTTTAATAGATGAACATTCCTCGAATAGCAGTAATATCAAAGCTGCCTGGGTCATCATGTGAGCTCTATAAGACCTTGCGTAAGCATGTCCTGACATAAGGTGAGGAATCGTTGATTTTTCATAAACAGAGGTCCACATTTCTTCGATTCCACTACCTTCCATAAACTTTCCTAAGCAACCAAGGAAACTCATTAGAAGATGGAATCCGCCTAGTCTGACGATTACTCCAGATATTTCACTTTCTGTAGAAGAACTTACAACAATACCTACTGCTTTCAGGAAAAGTGGTTGGTCAAATGTCACAATACACGGCTGGCCAGCTAACTTGCTTTCTTTAGAAGCGTAACTAAGGGCAGAGTAAATAGCAGTCGGATTTCCTGGATCTATGTTTATAAAAGGCAAAGCCAGTACATAAGATGGTTCAAAGTTTTGTCTACCATCGTAACAGTTTCGCATGTATCCAGACCATCCAGGTAGTGAAACCTGCACAAAAGCAAAACTACATAACCAAAGCATGTTACGAGCTGAGACTAAGCATTGAGTGGGCATATTTTCAGAAATGTTTTCTATTGTTAAGGACTTTAAGCCACTTTTCGCCTTTTTAGTATACATTAAAACTGGGACATTGAATTTACCTTCAAAGTCGCATGTCTTGACACGTGGAACTCGGAAATCACTCGACACAGCTGTTTTTGGAGTCACAGGATTACAGGATTACAGGAACTGTTGGATTTACAAAATGGTCACAAACACTCAAACCGGGCAAAACCGAACTAAAAGCCACCCGGAGGGCCTAGCAGCAAAGTAAATAACTATTATTTCACGTTCACGATTTCCACTAGTACTACAAAGGGCACAGGACAGGCTAGGATAAGTCGGGATGTGAGGGAACAAGTTCCGACATCAGAGTGTCGCGGAGCGACGCAGGGATGGTGCGCACCAAGCATTCACGGTTGATATCTGGCGTTTAATAGCCATAACGTACACACTAAAATATATCATTTTAAAGGTAATAATAGGGGCTACAACTTTTGAGGGAAATATTTTTTCATAAAATGTCGGCGTAAAAAGTTATGTGACAAAAAGTAAAATTACTTGCCAAAAAATATACAAATTTTTACCTTATCATACGAATTACAAACAAACGGTAAAAGTTACGACGAAAGTTAACTGGACATTAATTGTAGACAATAATACAACAAAGAGAATAAAAAAAATTACAATCCGATATGTTGTTTAGTAATCGAGATAGAAGCGATTTACGAAACCCTTAAACTTTTCATGTATGGGGGGGCACAGGGGGGGAAGCAAGGGGGGTAGGGGCGGGGACTTTTTGCTAAGCCCTTGTCTAAATAGTAGTAGTCGATGGGGAAAAAATTAGCTTTATACTATTTAGTTCCTTCAACTGGTGTTCTACGACACAGGCTGACTGGACTATAAGTGTTGTATGCAAATTAAAGGTAGGTAGGCACTCTATCTGGTACCTATTGCGTTCAGAGTCTTCAGAGCAACGAAATGCAATCCTTTCTAATAGGGCTGGTGGGTGAATAAGGCAATTCGCAATCTTGTACATTAGCAATAGGAGTTTAACTAGAAGTTTAACTCCTAGTTAATTAATTAATAACTCGATAATATACTGCGTTAATAGGAGTTTTTCTCCGTTTGTAAAGAGCAATAGGGCTACACTGATGATTTTCAAAACGATACGACAGGTATCTCAAATCATATCCGATACGATAGGTGTTTGAAAAAAATGTTTGAATATTTTCAGTTTGGTATTGAGGATTCTTACACGTGATAGGTATATTGTTCAAGTGTACCCGTAAAATGTTTATCGGATGGTTTAGTGATGCGTAGAATAAGGCACATTTGTGTGTAGGCTTTTTCTTATATGTTTTCAATATGATCTTTAAATAGTAATTTAGATTCCAGTAATACACCAAGGTCTCTGATTTTTTCTACTAGTTGAAGAAGAACGTGCTTCGGATGGTAAATATTAATGATTGGGTGTCTCTATGAAAATATGTTTACATATAATACAGATCGTTCCTTTGGAATAACTAGGTTCCATCTGTCGCGGTAACGTGGGTAACGGTAATGTCTAATTTGGGAGGCGGGAATGGGTACCGCCGCCCCGGGAACCTTTATTGGATAACCAACACCTCTGCCATAGGTCACCCGAAGTGGTTCGCTACGTTTGGTGATTTAGCAGGGGTGCCCGGGTTCATGGGGTGAGGTTTGTCTTGGTCTTGGTGGCAGATGACCAGGACAAACTTAACCCCAGATTCCTACCCACCCCTTAAACCCTTTTCCTTCCCAGAACTCTCCTCTCCTTCCTTTCCTTAAAAAATCCTTCCACACAGCATCCCCAAAGATGGCATAGGCCCTGAGGGAAAGTATTTTCCTCAGGGCCTCCTGTGTGGAGCTCATGTAAAAAAAAAAGTCATGCTATAATGAACTCTAAAGTAGCTTCCTATAGATCCCACTATCGCATGACGTTATCCCGACAGATGGAACCTTGTTATTCCAAAGGGTCGAGATGTTAATTTACTTTAACCATTAATTCCTGACCCTGATATAAAATGTAAATGAAATTTTGGTCTTTTTTCAATTAAAAACATAAAAAAATCAGTAGGTAGATACGTATTTAATGGGTAGGATCGGGGTGAGGTGTTGAGCAGTTACTCGGCTGAGTGACCAGTGATGATATGTGGAATTGGTTATTGTCTGGTTTAGAGAACAAAAAAAATGCTTCGAAAAAAGTCACCGGAGACCAAAATTTCATTTAAATTTCTTACTCCAAGTAAATTCAGGAGTCAAGTGCATCCCTACATATCATATACATATTATACCTACTCACTTACTCTTGCTTTAGTTATGACACAGAAAATGATTTTGTTTTTTGTCCCAGTAAAAACTGACATAATAAATTTTACAAAGATTTTCTGTGCGTAATTTTAAGGCCAACGCAGCTACTTTCAGTTCGCAGTCATTTCCATCGTGAGTTGTGTAGCTATGTAATTACTCATGACGCCATTGTCAAATAAGACTAGACGTAATATACCTGTCGATTGTTTATTTTTTCTTTATTTTTTTTACATTAACCTCCATTAATTTAAATTATTTATGACACAGGTGGCAATGGCGAAATTGGTTCACGCGCACGTCCCGGTTAGACGAGAGATCTGGGTTCGAGTCCCAGTTGCAATCATTATATTTTTCTATTTTTCTGTGTATTGTTCTCTTTCACATTTTCATTTTGATTATTATTGTTATATTTTTCTTCAATGACATATTACAGTAACTAAGATTACCCACGGGTTTTTATTGGCTTCACATCAAGTATTGAGATCACCACATAAAGGAAAATGGATCATCACATATTGGGCATCCGGTTCATTATTCATTATACAATTGGCGCAACGGTAGGATCAACAAAGGAAAGATCATTACACTATCTACTTTAATATTTTTAAAGCGCAAATACATACTAATATGTTTGTTTGAAAAAACATACTATCAAAGCGTAGGTAAGTTAATTTAATTTATAATTTTAATTTTTAGCGTAGGTATACATTATGAGTATAATAATAATAATGATTTATTGTCTTCATTTCTTAGTAACAAGTAGAGATAATGATATCCTCACTGGGATCTCCCGTGCTGAGGATTTCATTTACATATTATAATGTAATTATAAGAAATTAATTTGAATTAGACATAACATAATATCATGTAGTATTTTTTTTAAATAATTATAAAGTAAATAAAATTGTGTTTCTTTTATAATTCAGTTCACTAGATTTGGTTTTAGTCTGTATTTGATATCAGTATATTTTCTATTTCTGATCTCCCTATATTTAGTATCCAGCTTTTTATTTGAAATTTAAATGTTATAATGTTGAGGTTTTTGAGTGAGAGTGGTATTTTATTGTAGAGTTTAATGCCATAATAAAAGAAGCCTTTTTGCCCAAATGTTGTGTTAGTAGTTACTTGTTGGATATGTTTTTGACCATGAGATCTAGTGTTTCTAATGTATGTGTTAGTTGTTATTTCTTGGGTTTTGTACTTATTAATGTATATGAGTATAGTTTTAGAATATAGTTGTTTAATTGACATGATGTTATGATTGTTGAAGATTTCGTCAGTGCTAGTTCTTACAGGAATTTTCAGTATAATTTTCATTATGGTTTTTGAGTTTTAATTAGTGGATTTAGTATGTTTTTATTTGCACTGCCCCATCCGATAATACCGTATTCTAACAGTGATTGGCAGAGAGCCATGTGAATCATGATTAAGTCTTTTTTAATGAGGACATTTCTGATAGTTTTGAAAAAATAACTTAGTTTTTTTAATTTTATTATTTAAATAGGTAATGTGTTCGGTCAATTTTAAGTTTCGGTCAATTTTTAGACCCAGATACGTTATATGGTCAACGTTTTCTAATGAGGGACAATTACAACTCTCATTTAAGTATGACTGACTCGTATAAAAATATCCTCATTGGAATGCTCAGTTTCACCAAGAGCTACAACGGCAGAAGGTACTCATACCATTTTACCAATTGAATGCATCTCAAAGCATTGTGTAGAATGGTTCAATTTTTTTTACAGGAACTCCGCGCAGGAGGCCCTGAGGAAAATAATTTACCTCAGGGCCTATATCATCTTTGAAGATGCTGTGTAGAGGGTCTTTTTGAGAAGAGGAAGGAGTGATCATGGATCTTGAAGAGTCCACAGAGGCCGGCAAATCGTTCAACAGCCGAGCTGTTGAACTCAAGAACGAGTCGTAGAGGCAATTTGGAGGGTGCGCGTTTGGCGTGTATCTCGACTATGCACTGGTGCCGAGGGGATCAATGTCGCTAGTTCCTCGGAGCATCTTCCATTCAAATACCGGTAGAACAAGGACAGCATTCCCACCCAACCCCTGCGTTCTGAAGGTTGCAATCCGTTTGATAAGGCGCTGCAACCGGGCTCAAAAAGAAGAAGATGGAGAGATATGAAATTACGAATGTTAGAGGAGCGCGCTAGTATTTAAAGCGACAAAATCGATGCGAACATTGTGAAAATGTTTAATAAAATACGACTCGTTTAAAATAGAGCAAAAATTTCGCGGGGATTGTCTTAAACAGCATTTAATGAAACACTGTGAATTTTTTCATATATATAACTTGTAAAATATTGAAACAAACGTGTTCATAATATATTTTTGAATGTAGCTATTACTTTGTGGTTATCCATTATAGAAAAATGAAATAATTCAACTTTGTATAAACCACTTCTTTGATGCGCAAATCCGACCGGTTTCGGAACAAACGTTCCTTCGTCAGGGAAAGCTTATACAAGCTTATACTTGTATAAGCTTTCCCTGACGAAGGAACGTTTGTTCCGAAACCGGTCGGATTTGCGCATCAAAGAAGTGGTTTATACAAAGTGTTTATAATAATTTTTGGAGCATACTTTGCGATTTTTTGCTATCGAGGGAATTTTATAAAATTTGTGTTTCGGCGCGAGGAATGTCTAGATATTATCTTCAAGAATAACATGTATTTTTTAAGAGCTTTAAAACTTAACGTTTTTGAGGGAGATATGTAAGAAATCGATAGAAATTCGGGTAGCGGCGGCTAAGATGGGAGAATCAATCAAACGGACCGCGCGCGCACGCCCGTTTCTGATTTGAGGGTTTTTAAAGTATTTTGGGGCTACAGACCAGAGGTTACTGCTAAATTTGAAACAAATTAAATTAATTTTTAGCGTTTATTTTACAGTAATGATACGTGGATTATTATTAATTTTTAAATAAGAAACTAGAATTTTTTAATTCCGCTGGCGAACTTTGGTCTTGATTAGGTATAATTAAGTCCGGATTATATTTAGTTATAATTAAACTGAGTCCTTGATTATAATTAAAAAAAACATTTCTACGGAGAGAAGAAAATTATTTTGGTACTTTTGACGCATATTTTTGATGAAATTGTTTTCTCGATTATGGCCAACACTATTGTAAATACAAACGTACTCGAAATTTGAAATGCTTGGCACCGACTTTATGTAAATATTATCTCTGGGCAAATTGAAAGCAAGCGCCTGCACGCTGCATTCATATCAAGGAATGAGTGCGAAAAACAAACTAATTTGGATTCCAATTCATGTGCAATGTTGTGCAATATATACGTATTATAGGTACTCCCTTGGAACTGCAATATTCATAGCTTCATGCATATCATAGACAATGCACAATAAATTAACGAATGTACAAATAATATGGAAATATATTGTAGGCTGAAATAATGAGTTCGAATCGAATTTACATATCGCGGTTAGCAGCCTAAAATCGAATAGTGGGTAATAAAATAAAACTGGGTATGATTTCACTACAGACTTTATTTGATTGTTACTAATTATAAATTTAATTTGGCTCGATATTATATGTCGTTCATTAATATTCGAAAGCTAGGGTAAGCCTTAAGAGTAACAATATAGGGTAAGCACCCAAGATTACCGCCAAGCACCGTAGGGATGAGGCGTGCCTTTAGAGATCCGTTATAGTTATCGATTATCGATACGATTTCAGTGTAGCGGTTTTAAAAAACGATTCGAAGACAAAATACAATTGAGTTGTACTTTCTTGAATGTTATGGCTTTTAATTAATTTATTAATAAGTTTTAAATATACGAAAAATTGTATTTGGCTTTTGAAAACTTCTAAATCGTTGATTCCTTATCGATTTCATACTTTTTTTTTCTGGCCACTGCCTACAGAAATTAAGCATTGAAAACGTGTGCGAAATTATTCGACTATCTACCGAACTGTTTTATTATTATAATTAAGGGCTTAGTTGGGATCCTTTTGTTTTAGTTTATAAGTAATCATTATGCGCAGAATTGTTCTCAGAACTCACTGGCAACAACCATTATAGCAAACTTGGTGAGCTTTGCACAATCTGTGTTGCCTTAAAAAGGTATCATTACGTTGGTCGCCTATTGTTTTGGTGCCTAGTGAAATCAACACTCTGATCAGCTGTTATACAATATTGCATATTAACACACATGTCCCGGTGCTTGGTAAGTGCTGTAACTCCTCTCCAAATAAAACTCCGGGTCAACAAAACACTCTGGACTTTATGATGACTTATTTAGCAGGCGGTAGAAATTATTCTGCGCCTCGACCTTGAGGTTGCACCGGCATTTATTCTCGTCTCAGAGCTCGTTCACATTGAGCATATAAATATAAAAGATCATAGCACGCCACATATCGCTCTCCATACAATCCCTTCAGACCGTTCACACCTGAGCGCTTAATGCGCACAACAACCATAGACAATGCACATCTTACGCCGTAACCGCTCCTGAGGCGATATGCCAACAATTAAGCGCCCCCCACTCCGACGAAAACAGGAGAGGGGGTCATTTTAATTACGGAGCTGTCAAGACCGGTGGGTGACAGATGTCAAGTTCATAGATTCAGTACAAAAAATGCGCACTCCGTGGCCGCTCGCTAATTCAACTGACCCCCTCTCCTACCATAGGAAGAAATATTTTATCTGCGCCGTGTGAACGGCACGAAACATAAGCGCTCGCGGTTCAACAGAAACCTGCTCGCGGTTATATTAGATGTCTGAAAACCCTTTGAATCTCTGCATTATCGACAGAGGCTGAGCAATCTATGGGTAACCTCTTAAACTAATATTTAGGGTATGACAGTAAGCGTGACATTGAAAAGTAGATACCTGCCATTATATTTGTGGGTACTCAGTGTCGGCTGATGGTTAAATGAAGAAAAACGAGTTTGCGTGTAAAATAAGCCTTTAATAAGTTCCCACAATAATTATAATTCGTGAGCACACAAACACGGTCAGCGTACAATTTTACGATATTAATAGTACACACTGGGTCAAGGTTGATTGCGGATAGACGAGGCGACTGCGCGGTAAGTTGAAAGAATACTGGATTTTCGCTGTTACTGGGCGCCTTTTATATGGCCTGACGAGTGGAGTATTAGTGGTAAATCGTCACTCGGCTAGTTGCCCGAAGGCGCTAGAACTGTGCATTTCAAGCGTACAATGGTTCGTACCTTTTCTGGAATGTGCGAGAGGTAGGTAGGTCCACGAATATGTCTCGATGCAGTAGGTACCTACCTACGCTCAGTCGTGTAGCGTCCATGCTCGACCGCTGGCGAGTGCTCTAGTAATTTCGCTTGCATATATTTGAACACAGGCGCCGCCTCTGGAAATATCGATACGTTTCGGGTGCAATCCAAAACGTGACGTAGCAACAATGCGTGGTTGCTACATATTAAAGGCATGGAATATAGAAGAACACTAGAAATGTCTTCCAGTATAAACTCGTAGATTTAAATGGAAAGCAATGTCACCGCTGATTTAGTACCTTTTGGTGTTTTTTTTGAGTCACAATCAGGGCAACATGCTTTTAGGTAATTCAAAATATATTAGTATTCTAATACAAATGCCATTTGCCACAAATGCATTCACATTTGCACATTCATAAAAACCAACGCATAAATATAACATTTTACAGTTCTCTAAAGGCGGACCAATGCACCCACACATACAACGTTTATAATATTATTTATTATAAGCAAAATCGTTCTTTGTTTGACGTCCGCTACTACAATACTGTTTACTTAGAATATGTAGGAAATATATGAATATGACAACAATGTCAGCACTTCACTGAAGAATATAAAAATATAATGAAAACAGTATTCTTCATGTAATTTCGAATTATTACTGTTTTTTTTAGGTGCAAAAATCGTGAAGATGCCCATTATTTGAAAAAAAAAAACATTATTTGAAAAAAAATATGTACGTGCATTTTAGGAACATTTTGTATGATCGAGACATTCTAGGCATATGTTATTGGGTCCTTGACATCTCAGAATGAAACCAACTCAGAACCACCTCAGAAAGGTCATTAAAAGCTATGAAAAAATATTTTTAAAATAGCCAGTAAGCTTAACCTAACATAACCAATTTAAACCAATTTTTTATCATCACTCTTAAAGGCCTGCAACGCGGATTTGTACCGATTTATTACACATTTCCCTTAAACACGGTAAGTTTTAAAGCTCTTAAAAAAATATGTATATGTTATTCTTGAAGATAATATCTAGATTTTCCCCGCGCCGAAACGCAAATTATATAAAATTCCCTCGATAGAAAAAGTCGCAAAGTATGCTCCAAAAATTATTAACACGTTTGTTTCAGTTATTTTACAAGTTATATGTATGAAAAAATTCACAGTGTTTCTTTAAATACTGTTTAATATAATGCCCGCGAGATTTTTGCTCTATTTTAAACAAGTCGTGTTTTATTAAACATTTTCGCAATTTTCGCATCGATTTTGTCACTGTAAATGTTAGCGCTCTCCTCTAACATTCGTAATTTCGTATCTCTCCATCTTCTTCTTTTCGGGCCCGGTTGCAGAGCCTTAATGACCTTTCTGAGGTGGTTCTGAGTTGGTTTCATTCTGAGTTGGCTGGTCACCATATCATTAACATTAATTTATTAATTTTATGACGTTGACCTTGATATTTTAAATGGAAAAGCTCCATTTCCTTCCAAAAGAGTTATGGTTTCTTCAGATAGCACACTGAAATTAAAATTAATTAATAAAAAATATACATTATAAATATATTTATAATAAATTTTATATACTAGCCTGGCTTATGAAAATATTCGATTGAAGGCTTCGATCAAGTATATCGAAGGTTTATAAAGTTTCGCCAGTGGTGTAGCCACGGTTGTTGCCACGGCATACGGCATTTTTTTTACTGACAATTTGAAGAGGTAATGAGGTTTATGTATGGAACTTAGCAACTACTTTTATTCGATGAAATCCTTTAGCAATGTGTACCTACACTAAATTACCTTAACACTTTGTTTATAGGATCACGCCGACCGATGTCGGTACGACCCGTTCCTCCATCGAGGAAGCTATAAACTAGTCCCAGCGACAGCTCGTACTAATCATAATCGAGGTTCATCTCTTACTTCTCACGCATCTTGTTTGAAAATTAAAAAAAGGAAGATACTAGAACGATAACATTTAAACCACTTTATAGATTGACATGCACAAAGTTTTGGGACGGACTGCTTCACAGAATTTCAACAATTATTCATCGTATTTCAAAGTTAATGTGTATTCAGTTTTTGTGATACATCCCGTCCATAGTGTTTCATTAATTCGTGTTTTAGTGTTAGGTATTTTATGTCGATTTCAGAATTAGTTTGTACTCAAATACGGGAATGCGGTGTTGAAGTGTCCCACCTCAAATGAGGTGCGGTGTGAGGTGTGTAAGTGCCAAAAGGGAGCTAAAATCTTTTACAGCCATGTACATCCATTTTTTTCATATTTTGGGATACGGCTCTAGTACGAAAATATCGCATACACGAGATGTAATAATGTAGTGCCATAAAATAAAGAATAACACAAGAAGTGCCACTGTTGGCATGTTTCGTGGTCCAATTCTAGGCCCACTTTGGGCCGTGATTACAAAATTCTAAAGGGATGGTGATTTATAATTTCAGACAAGTGTAAGATAGACAGACCGCGGCTAAATGAAGAACGAAAAGATTACTAAGTCAATGATGGCACATTCATATTCAAAGGCACTTCTAATGTTATATTCATTATTCCATGTGTAGTACCAATACACAAATACCTCACCGCTTCAAAAAACCTTTTGTAGTAATACAAAGAAAAAGAGTTGAGACAAAAATATTTTGTGAGACGGCGGGACATTTAGCATTTTTGTATGGGACATTTTGTAGTGCATATTGTATGAGTTACCCAACACTATCATGTTCGATAACAGAATAAGAGATTTATTACTTCTTCTATGCCTACATCTTGGATGTCTTTTTATTGATCTCCTCTTCGATATTAATCACAATGGTTATGCGCTATTAATTATTCAGCGGAAATGCGTCTTGAATTTTAATCAATACCGATCAGTCGAAATGAATGCCTTCCATTGATGCGTAATAACTCATAACAGAGGATCTAGTCTCTTCACGGCGGTGATTCATCGATAAACCGACTCAATTGTATATTTTGTCTTTGTTGCGTCTTTGGATGAGATTGAGTGATACGGCAAATGTCGTTGTATATTCTGGACAAAGCAAGTATTCCATTGTTATTAATGCGTATAATCGAGATAATCTTTACGAAATAATGTAAATACTTCAGTTATTAAGCTATTTAATATTCTTCTTCTTGTTGTGTTGCCTCATTGCTGATGATGACGATGAGGGACACGTCCCCTACTCCAAAATTGGTCGGTCAATTTGTACCTACCTACGACTAAGGGACCTATTCTAAATCAATTTAGTTTGGAGTTAAAAAACGTCATTTGATAAATTTCGATTCATAATTCGATTAAGACGGCTATTACGATTATCAAAGTTTTTGGAATAGGTCCATCACTAATCATCTAGTCATATAACGATGTAAAAAGGTGGTGAGTCATTTTGATGTCGTCTGTTGAAATTTCACAAATTGGCTCTTTTTTATACGGGAATTATTCAGTTGTTTATTGGCGTTAAAAAACGGTTATTTAAAAAAAATTATAAACTGTTAACGAAATTGTCTCTTTATAATTCACCAAATTGATTCTCGTTGGATGCTAATCAACACCTACGAGTGAATTTGGCTTCTTGAGCGCCCAGTGACGATTTTTCTGATGACTATATTATATTTATTGCGTTAGGTTTGGGACCGTCTTTGATTCGGTGCGTGACCTCGCTTTTTCACAAAAGCCAAGAAGGAATGACCCATGCTGTTTTATTAAATTGATTTTTATCGAATGTTAATACAGATGAAAAATAATGTAACTGTTGGTGAAGATCTCGAAATTTTGGCCACTAAATATTCGATTTAGTAAGCTAGGTTCAGGTTCGTCCGCGGTCCGGTGCGTGACCTTGATTTAATGCTGAAGACGAGAAAGAATGACGCATGCTACTTTATTAAATTGATCCTTATTGAATGCTGATCATCACAGATGAAAAATAATGTATCTTCGTGGACGTTGTGACCATCTCGAAATTATGACCACTAAACATTCGACTCAGTGGGTTAGGCTTGGTTCGTCCGCGATCCGGTGAATGAGCACGATTTTGTACTTGGGTAAAAAAGACTGACCATACTAAATTAAAATTAATTCTTATTGAATGCTTCACCGATCAACTTGAATCAATTCTTGAATTGAGAAAGACAAATAGTTTGTAGTCATAAAAATTAAGAAAGAAGAAAAACAAATACGATGATCTACAGTCAATAAGCATGAAGATAAGTAAATCAACAAACATGAAGATGAGATCTACAAACTGGAAGATGACGAAATCAACAAATAATCCACCAATTATTTATCAACACTAGAAGATAGAAGAAAAATATCGACCTATCGTTTTATTCAAAATCATCAACAACGCTGTTGACAATGACTACCTTCTAGAAAATACTAATTTCCACTGTCCAGATCAAACCAACTATTCCACACCCCCACTCTAAAGACTAACTACACATAACATCCGTTTATCAGAAGGACACGTGCAAGAAATACATTAACTTGAGATGCTGTTATTAAATTTTCCAATTGTTCTCAGGTCAATTTACTAAATGGATTTTGGAAAAAAGTAAATCAAAAGGTATGTAAATTACGAACACCATTGGTGTGTATAAGATCTTTAAGTTATTTTTCTCATTTTCATTATGTTGTTTTTCTTTATTTATTTTGTTTATCTTTGATCATTTTGTTAACATTGTAATTAGGTGTGATGTGTACATTACATTTAACTTATTAAGGTGCATTTCAAGTGATAATTCTCAAACATTGCGCCATATTTTTATACGGTTTAATTTTGCCGTGTTCTTTTTTAATTTTGTTTTTCTCAATTCCACACTCTCATTAATATTTTTATTGTTTATGTACCTACATAAAATGTAGCTTATGTGTAAACTTCACTCGTTTGTACAAACTAAATATTTAAATTTTTATAAAATGCTATCGAGTACCCGGCATGCGTTGCACATAAATTAGACAGCAATAGTTTCTCCCTGCGTGTCCTTTCCCTTGCGCCTCCGTACCCGCCCCCGCTCCCCTCCCGCTATCCCTTTTCCTCTCGCGTTCCCCTTCCACCTTTCCCGTTTTTCACCCTCCCCCATCTCCCACCTGCGAACCTCCCTCATTCGTTCTCCCCCACTCCTTCCCACCCTGCGCTAAACTATATGAAATGCACAATTTTTATGCAAATTTCATAACGCCAAAGCTCACCAGAATATACAGACGTGAGCTTGCGCAAAACAACTCACCATAATTTCATCGCAATCGGATAAATGGTTTGGGTACCGCGTAAGGGACAAACAAAGAAACATTCATTTTTGTATATTAAGAAAGATGTACATTGAACTGTTTGTTCCCAAATAAATAAATAAAAATATTAAAAAAATACTCATAGATACAATAAAACAAGATGAAGAAATCAACAGACATGAAGATGAAGTCGACAATCACAAAGGTGAGGGAATCACCATTTAACACCAACACAACAACCTACAGTCCTCCACGGACTGTGAATATAATGCCATACTACTAGTGTGTTTTAGAAGTCATTAATAAAAATTGATTAAGAATGCCAATAAAATAGACTGGTAACTCTTCAAACTCGTTTGGTGACGATTCTGACCACGAAACATTACATTTTGTGGGTTAGGTTTGGGTTCTTCCGTGATCCGGTGCATGACCTCAATTTTACACAATAGTAAAAAAAGATTGACCCATACCGACTAGGCAACGTGAATTCTCGTTGAATGCTTGACCGGCCAATGTAAATAACTTTGTAATGAATTCCCATTGAATGTTTAAACAATAACGCTCATTCAATGTGACTTTTTGAACATTTGATGCGTTTGGTGATTGGTGCATGATTTTGCTCACTAAATATTCAATTTGGTGAGTTAGGTTTTTGGTTCAAACTCCTTTGGTGACGATTCAGACTTGACAACATGAATAAGGCCACTTGCTTGGATTTCATAACGACTTGGAAAAAATCGTGTGGATAGATTATGAAAATGTTAGTAAAAATTTTTAGATATGTACCGTTTTTTATTTTTAAATAAATAAATCCATTTTTTGGACCCGTGACGTCACTACATGAAAATGTCCCATCTCCGAAAATGTTCCTATTAATTTTGTAAAATTCCACACTGATTTTTTTATTTTGGCATCACTTTGATTTCAGGCGAATTTTTGAATTTGACATTTAACGTTCACTAGATTTATTGTTTGTTCTCTGCGAACTTATCATTTGGTTTGACTTCTTGACAGATTTTATAAAGAGAATCCCGTACATTTGACGCTGTCTGTAGGTGTTTTAGAAGTATAATGGTAGTGGTGCTGATTTTATTTATTTATTTATTTATTACACGCCCTAGTGGGCTTTTCTTATAAAATTTTTACAAACTATTTGTATCAAAGTAAATACTTAAAAACTTAAACAATAAAGAAAATATGAAGATAATGACAGAAAACGTTGCAACAAAGCACAAAACAAAACACAAAACAAAATACATAGATAAAAATATAAACAGAAACTAAGAATCCTCATGCATATAATTGAATTTAAGAGATTCTTCCAAACAATACAGTAGTAGCACAGAAGTTATTTGGTAGGTACATAGGTCTATTTGTGTCTTAAAGAATAAAAGTGAGAAAATATACAATATTTATACCGATTAGTTTTAATATGAAATATATCGCCCAAATTAGAATATTTATTTCCGAGACTGTGAAGTCTCGGAATAGGAGAATTTTGATAAGCTAGTGTCTTGGTGTTATTGAAGTAAAAGGGTAATAAATGTCGGCATGATTTTTTGGGAACATGGATATTGATAAATTGAAGTAATTCAGGACAGTCAATTTTGTAATGCAGTATTTTATGTAATAGTATCAAATCTGTGCTAATTCTTCTTTCCGAAAGTTTCAATAGTGATATTTTATCCAGGAGGTAATTGTAATCAATGTTTTGTATAGGAATATGCAATTTATAGTTAATAAACCTTAGAAACTTACGTTGAATCTTTTCAATGTTGTCTGAATGAATATTGTAAAAGGGAGACCATAATATAGAGTTATACTCAAGTTGGCATCTGACAAGGGTTTTATATAACATGATAAATGTGCAAAATCAAATTTTATAATATTTTTGAAGAAAACCAGTGAGTTGTGTAAATCTGTAACGTTGTCCATACATAAATGCAAAATTATATTTTTTAAAGTAGAACTCAATAAATATCTTACAACACCCAACCTATCAATTCTACAGTGGTTTGACTTACATTTTTTACATTTGGTTTGACTTCTTGACAGATTTTATAAAGAGAACCCCGTACATTTGACGCTGTTTGTACGTGTTTTAGAGGTATAATGGTAGTGGTGCTGATTTTAACAAAATCAAATTTTATAATATTTTTGAAGAAAACCAGTGAGTTGTGTAACGTTGTCCATACATAAATGCATTTTGCAAAATTATATTTTTTAAAGTAGAACTCGATAAATATCTTACAACACCCAACCTATCAGTTCTACAGTGGGTATTTATTATTATTATAATTTACAAGTACAAGTATATTACATTGGATTTAGTAATATAGACGTTGAAAATTATAATGATTTATGATCAATAAGATGGATCAAGGATAAAAATATTTATGAGATGTAATATTTTTGGTATGCCTCGTTATTCTCCTGTGCCCTTTCTTGTGGAAAATTTCTTTTTTTAAATGGTTTTCGGCTGTGCAATTATCGTTTTTTTGCGCCCATAAAATTATGTCCCGTCTTTCCGGTTTATAAAAAATGGACTGATTTTTCGGATTGAAATTTTCAAAAAGTCGCCAGGGTTTCAAAAATACGATTAAAAAAATGCATAATGTCTTAGAATATTTGCCTAAACCGGAATTTTTTTTTAAATGTGATGCAAATGGTCTATTCTTGTTGAATGCTTAACCGGACAATGTAAATAACTTTGTTTAAAACGAATTTTCATTGAATGTTCAAACAACAACCTCATCCAATCTGACTTTTTGAACGCTTGATTCGTTGGAATATTCAATTTAGTGAGTTAGGTTTTTGGTGACAATTCAGACCACTAAACATTAGATTTAGGGTATTTTGTTATCCGGTGAATAACCTCAATTTTTCACAATAATAAAAAAAAATGATGACCCCTTGAGAACATGCATTCATGAATGCTTGACCGGCTATTTTTTAATGGTCAAACAACACTCATTCAATATGACTTCTTGAACGTTGGATGCGTTTGGTGACGATTTTGATCAATTTGGTGGGCTAGGTTTGGATTCGTCTGCGATCCGGTACACGGTAGGGATGTCGAAAGTGAAAAAAATCTATATATCGATATTTATTAAAATATCAATATCGACGTCGATACATTGAGGAAAAAATATCGATGTATCGACATATCGGTCAAATTTTCAAAAGATTTTGCGTTTTTAAAATAATAGTGAATTCAGCTCATTATTATTATTAGTAATTTTTATACACAATGTGCATTACTATATTTTTATCAGTAAGTATTAATTTTTATTAGGTAATAATTAAAAAATATCAAAAACTAAAAAGCTGTCTTCTAACTTATATGTAAACTGAGACGCACACAAAGTTTGTATGCGTCTCAGTAACATTCTATTGGCGTATTAATCTGTCAAAAAGGACTTCGTGTTTTGAACAAGGCATGGTCAATAATTATAGACAATTGGGAACCAATACATAGGAGTGGCTTAGAAAAAAATGTCGAAAAATAGCATTCATTTCTATATATGTACCTACACATATGAGATAGTATTAGTGATCATAAATACTAATGCAAAGACAATAGATTTGTAAGCTATTAATAGTTAAAATTTCAAAAGCCAGATGTCATGACTATACATACAGTTACTTTTTTCCGTTCGTTCCTATAGGGTTTTGGATTCTAGTGACTTTAGTTACATAAATAAATAAAAAATATCGTATTTGATACAATTTTCGATATTCGATATTTTGAATCGATATATCGGATCAAAATATATCGGCTAAAAATATCGATGTATTGAATTAAAAATATTGATACATCGATATATCGATACTTTTTCAACAAGCCTAGTAAACGGTCTCATTTGTACCCTGTTGAAAGATGTTGAAAATCGTTTTAATGAATTTGTATTGAATGCTAATCATGTACTCGCCATCAATGTAACATCAAACATTAGGTGACGTTTCTGACCACTGACAATTATTTTTATTTGTTGGATTAGGTTTAGATTTGTATGCTGTTCGATGCGTGGCCTATTTTAATGCAGTTCTTTAAAAGAAATAAACCTTTGGTGTTTTTGCCGATAGAGAAACGCTCATGTATAATTCAATGAAGAGGTTCTTTCAAAATGATTTAAATGTTAATGGACATATATAACTTAGCGCTTGATTTGCTATGATTATATTTAACTTTATAAGGCGCATTTTAAGAAATCTATCTATCTATCTATCTATCTATCTTCTTCTATCTTCTATCTTCTTACCTATCTTATATATAAATAAAAATGAATCGCCGAAATGTATGTACGCGCATAACTTCCGAACGACTGCACCAAATTGGATAATTCTTTTTAATTTGAGTTCGTTATTGCCAGGACAAGGTTTGTATAAAGCTACTGGTGAGCTCTGGCGTCGTGAAATTTGTATTTTAAAAAATGCAGTAGGTGGCACGTGAGCTGTTTGAAAACTGAATGTACCGGGACTGATTGTATGGAATGCGGGAGGGGGAGGGGAACCCGGGAAGGGATGGTAACTCGGGAGGGGGGGGAGTGGAGTGGGGAGAGGGAAGGTGGAGAAATCGGAGTGGGAACGCGAGAGGGGAAGGGGACGCGGGAGAGGAATGGGAGGCGAAAAGGGAACGGGACGAATGGGAAAGGGCACGCAGGGAGAAACAATTTCTTTATTAAATGGCATAGCAACGCATGCCGGGAACCAGCTAGTAATTGATAATTCACTAACACGCCAAGTGATAATTCATTAACCAAGTACCTAGGCATTTTTAGACCACATTTCCGAGCGGTGTGAATGGATTTACAGTTTTTGCTAATTCATGAACTTTACTTAGGTACCTTTTTTTACATGAGCTCCACACAGGAGGCCCTGAGGAAAATAATTTCCCTCAGGGCCTATGTCATCTTTGGGGATGCTGTGTGGAGGATTTTTTTAAGGAAAGGAAGGAGAGGAGAGTTCTGGGAAGGAAAAGGGTTTAAGAGGTGGGTAGGAATCTGGGGTTCAGTGTGTCATGGTCATCCTCCTCCAACACCTAGACAAGCCTCACCCCATGAATCTGGGCACACCTTCTAAATCACCAAACGTAGCGAACCACTTGGGGTGACCTATGGCAGAGGTGTTGGTTATCCAATAAAGGCTCCCGGGGCGGCGATACCCATTCCCGCATCTCGAATTGAAAAACCTGTGTGTATTTGTTGGGAAATAATATTGGGTTATTATATTTATGTATTCACTTGAGAATATTGTTACATTATTGTTACAAAAGCATTCGATAAACATTTGCACAATTTGTGCAACTGAATTAAATAGCCTGTATTTGCCGGTAAATATTACTGCGTTATTAAACGCTCGATTAGCATAACACTTTGATGTGCTTACGATCGCATCGGTTACCGTTTAAACCTATCGTACCGCCTTAAATACACCATTTATGTGTTAATTAATTAATAGCGTCATGCTACACTAAACTTCATATTGGAAAGTAGGAAGGTCAAATCTCAGCACTCGAGGAATGGAAGAAAGAACCCAGAATACGACAATCTAAAATTT
Source organism: Limnephilus marmoratus (assembly GCA_917880885.1). Taxonomy (NCBI): domain Eukaryota; kingdom Metazoa; phylum Arthropoda; class Insecta; order Trichoptera; family Limnephilidae; genus Limnephilus; species Limnephilus marmoratus. The sequence continues at coordinate 35,602,703 of OU862918.1, read as the reverse complement.
AGGCTGTTCAAATCCCAGATGAACTAAACAACTACTCAATATGGACAGTGTAGTGTACTTTAATCTCTAGTGATTAAGATTACTTGTTGATTATAAGTTGCTTTATTAACGTTCTCGTAAAGTTTACAATGAGTATTTAACTGGTCCAGAGCAGTGGCGGCCAGCTCTAAGGTGCGGGGAACGCCGCACTCCCAAAATTTCTGGTAATCTAAAAATTCCCGAGCGCCAAAAAAAACATACTTATTTCCGACACGCCTCATCACAGTTCACAGTATACACTCGGTTATAATGTATACATCATATTACCTATAGGTGCCTGCTGGACTGAGCGCGTAACAAAGCAGATCGTTGTGTGCCTAAATTCAGAGTGGTGGTTCATTTTGCAAATCGATCACAGGATTCTTCATTGAGCCAAAATCGTAGGAAGGTTAAATGCTTTGCAAATTTTACGAAATTGAGGACGGCGCTCGAAAAATTTCCACCACGTCAAAAGGAACGGTTCATTCTGTAGCATGTTAAACGGGGACACGTTTGTGTCATATGATTATCCATATCGTGTCTTTATTTTAATGTCTACTCTTTTTCATTCAATGTTTTACTCAGCATCTAACTATACCTACTAACGACACGTGTTAAATGATGTTGAAATTACATCTCTAAACCTTAACACCACAGACAAAAATTCATTAAGGCGTGTTGGTGGGAAAAAAGTTTGCTTTGCCCAATGTCACATGAACTACACATCTAACTCAAAAGGGTATTTATTATAAAGACCACCATAAAAGGATGTAAGGACGCCAATGAAAGAAATATTTATAAAGCCTTTTGCAGTCCCGAATATTCAAAATATCTTTGCTAAGAACGTTTTCATTAAACTTTTTAAAAACCCAAAAAACCTAATAAAAAATACATTCACAACACAAGAGTTAATAAGAATGATGTTATGAATATATCCAAATATAAAACTAATTTTGGACAAAAAAATACCTCTCCACTAAGTTCTTTAATGGACTTCCAACAACAAAAAAGAAAACGGACAACGCAAACGATTTAAAAAAAAAAACAAATCAAAATCTGACTTCAAGAAATCAAAGAAGAGGAGTTATACAACATTTTGAAAAAACAAGGTCATAGGATCTTAAACGAATGGTATTTAAATAAAACCTAGTGAGGAGGACTATGAAAAACACTATGTATTATCTTTTATCCTTGTAATTTGTTATTATTTAATAAAAATAAATGATACGTAAATTGTCACCTCGGGAGAAATGTGCAGTTGTTAGGAGTGGAAAGCAACAATTATTTATTTTGGTTCCAATCACCTATCTTGCTGGAAAAAAGGATTGGATACCTTGTGAACCATGAAACAGGAAATAATGCCAAACACTCAGTGACAAATCCTGGTGAATTTTATAAAAAAAAAATATTTTCGGTCAGTTTTTACTGCACCGTTTAGTAATAAACATCACCTTGGGCATTACTTCCAAAATGAATAAAATCAAGCATCAGATGTAGAGTTTAGTTTAAAAGTTGTCTTATGTTATATAAGGTACAAGGCACCAAACTGGCTGGCACCATTGATGTGCTGGCACTGGCCCCATATCTCACTGACCTCTACGTGAGGGCAATCTTACAAGTCAATTATTCACCTTCAGGGCGGCCAGGTCTTGCGTTGATGCGTCAAACAGACTGATTGAACCTTTTCGCGAGAATTCTGTGAAATTTGTTGGCAGCTTTCAATGTACATGTAGTCCACATTCTTGAAATGACCTTCCGTTTAAGGTCGGAAAGCAACTTGAAAAAAAAAACACATCATTTTAGAAATGGCTTTCAACTTTGAGAAGATGTAAAGCGCCAGTAAGCAGCGCTGACATAAAAAAAGATCAGTTAAATATTTAATTATTACATCTGTACATAATCAAGGCATATATGGCACCATTGCTTTAGACTTTAGACTCTTTAGAGAGATATGCAGGCTCTATCCGTTTCAACAATAATCCCAGTATTTTTCGATTCTTATGACAGTTTTAAACCAATTTTTATATGACTGATTAAAACTAATCAACGTGATCAGCCAATGGTGGTATTATAGACAGTCCTGATTTAAAGCTTAATTATCTTCCATATACCAACAAGAACTACTCTAATTCTTTTTATTTGCAACAGCAATATCAGGACTGAGTAGTTTTGTTACTCTTCTGTATCCAGATTGCACGCAGTTGGCAATACTTTCTCAGAAGTAGTAGATGTATTCAACTGCATGGAAAATGTTAAAAAGAGGCTGTAATAACACACCTCAGTATTAAAAATCAATGTTAGCAGAATGCCTGCTATTATTCTGCATGCGTTCTAAATAATTTAATTAGCATATTTTATTTCATGATTACAGTTCCACAAAATTATCATGTACATCACATGTTTGTAAAAGCTCGTATAGGCGTATTATAAATATGCTTTTTTATGTCGAATTCGTGGATCATTTTGCTCCGGAGTCAGTCTCACATCACGAAGTCTCGAAAAACTGTATCGAGTTAAATGTATGGAGTTTATTATTGAGGATGCCAAGCCGAGACCGATGCACTGCTCTTAGAAAGTTGCTTCAACTGGATTTCGAGCTCGGAACTATCAAGTTGCCAATATCTCTGTATCAGCCACTATAATACCTGCCACTTACTAGGCGCTAGCTCCGGCCAGCTGACCGGTTCGGTGGACTGTACACTCAGGTACAGTCACTGTAGGCAAAACTGACTAGCTCGTATACAAATAAAAGACCTACAGACCTGTATAACACTGTACAGTGTTACGTTTGCATGCCGAGATCTTTCTTCTGCTCCAGTTCGACGATCCTTTCTAAAAAATACAACTGGCCACTTCTCGCGTTCGTTACTATCTATGGAACCAGCGGTGAACAATGTTTTTACGTAACAAAACATTTAGGTTTTTAAAATAATCCATTTCAAGAGTATATTTTTATTCCTTTTGAATGCAGCTTTTCAATTTGCGGTTATACCTTATAAATAAAACAATATTACTTTGTTTGAACCACAATATTTTTTTTTATATTCGCCGGCCTGTTTCGGAACAACCATTATAATTGATATGACATTACAAAACAATGGGTTAATACAATATATTACTAAGTGTTAAGGTGGGGGTGGGTAGGCATAGAGTGGGGGAGGAGATAGAACGGACGGTGAAAGGGAACATGTCTGAGTAGGTACATACCCCCACCTTAGAGCTTAGAAATGTATTATGTTCACTTATTGTTTTAAAATGTCAAGTTAGTATATTACCTAAGGAAGGAATTTCAATGCATGGGGATTTTCAATTTGGGAAGCGGGTATCGGTACCGCCGCCCCGGGAACCATTTATTGGAACACCAACACTTTTGCCCAAGCGGTTTTGCTATGTTTGGTGACTTTTCAGGGGTTCATCTAGTTGCGCTGGTTCATCGGATTTTTTTTTTTTTTACAATAACTCCACACAGGAGGCCCTGAGGAAAATAATTTCCCTCAGGGCCTATGTCATCTGGGATGCTGTGTGGAGAGTCTTTTGAGGAGAGGAAGGAATGAACATTGGTCTTGAAGAGACCCATGTTGTAGGAAAGAGGAAACACAGAGGCCGGCAAATAATTCCAAAGCCGAGCTGTTGAACACAAGAACGAGTCGAAGAAACGACCCGTTCACATGTGACAAATGTCAACTGTGTACAAATGTTGGGCACGCGTTTGGCGTGTTTCCCGGCTATGCACCGGTGCCGAAGGGATCAATGATGCTAGTTCCTCGGAGCATCTGTCATTGTAATACCGGTAGAACAAGGATACCATTCCCACCCGACGCCTGTGCTCTAAAGATTGCAATCCGTCTGTTAAGATGGGAGAATTTATCAAACGGACCGCCCGTTTCTGCACAGAGTCGAGGGTATTTTTCAGGTATTTTGGAGCTCCAGACCAGAGGTGGCTGCCATATTCAACCGTGGGGCGCACTTGTGATTTGTACAGGGTTAGCAGTTTTGTACTATTAAAGTATCTACGGGCCCTGTACAGTACGCCCAGTTTTTGGGAGGCTAACTTTACTCTGGCTTCGATGGAGCCCCCATACCTGAGCTGGTCACTTAGGGTTACACCAAGCATTTCAATAGAGGGCCTGTTTGGAAGATTGCTTCCGTTGAAAGAGACTAGAGATGAGGTTTGTTCAGATCTTGGCGGCGGTTGCGCCTGCCCACTAATTGCATGGCAGGCTGAATCGGAAGAGGCCGGTTTGAGGAGATTTGGTTTGGTGCTTTGAACTCTCCAGCTGGTCTCTCTCGATCCCTCATCTTAGACCGCAGCGGAAGGGAAGGATTCCCATCTCCGTCACTCCTGGACACACTGGACCTAGATTCCAGCCTCCTACCTTTTCGTTCCCAGAACTTTGTCTTCTTCCTTTTATTAAGACCTCCACACAGCATCCCCAAAGACCACACAGGCCCCGAGGGAAATTATTTTCCTCAGGTCCTCTTATGTGAGGTTAATGTAAAGAAAAGGAATGGTTGTTTCGAAACCTGTGCGCAAAAAATGTAGTGGTTCAAACGAATAAATATATGTTAAGAGGGAATAACCGGACAAATCCGGAAATATTTCATTTTTTATTAAAATTTTAGCCGTATTGACGCATTTCCACCAAAAAGTATAAATTGATTTCGAAAGATTGTTCTTTTGTCTGGTAAAGTTACGAGAAAATATGTTTATTTTTAGTATAATAAGGTTAAACCGTAGGTCATTGGCAGATTTGTTAAATTTTCAAACAAAATTTTGTATTATACAACACACATTTCAAATCATATAACCATGCAGTAAAATAAATCAATAAATTATCTGGGAGAGCTATGTTTCAGAATTTTTATTTTTATTTAAATAAACTCATCAAAAAAAAAATCCGCGCACGTGTTATGTGACGAAAATACTTCCGTTTGTCTATTTATTTACGGTGTTAAAACTAATATATTACAGATTTTTTACATTCTTATTTTGCTTAAACATTATTGAAAAATTATGTATACTTATGATTTATGATCAAAAAATAATTACAAAAAGTACATGACTTTAATAGTTTTATCATCACGGCTTTCAGCATTTTTGAATGTACGTATAAATTTAAGCAAATTTTGATTGAAATGAAATCGATATTGACTTATTATTTTAAATGCTGGCACGGAGAATAATTAATCTTTCTCATTGGAACCGCCCTGTACAGTTGCAAGAGTACGATCGTAAGAACATCTTTCGACGTGATTCGAATTCTCGGCCCTTAGTTTATTTTTTATTCTTTTCCTGAATCATTTCCAAAAATACTACTGCACAGTGTTCGTGTTCATTGTTGTCCACGGAATAAACGGTGAACAATTTAACATTACGAAACATGCAGGTGGTAAACAATCGATTTAAATTCAGTGTTATGAATTGGTATACATATTTTGAATCCCTTCCTGAATCATTTAAAAAAAAACAACTGTTTGTTGTTTTTAATCGTTTTCCTTGAACCAATGTTTTAACAATCGGTGAACAATGTTTTAGCGTTGCAAAATATTAGATTGTTATACTCGTAATTATTTACTTGCAGTTTTATGAATAGAATATTCCTTTCTGAAGCCTCTCTAAAAATTACCTCTGTTCGCTGGTTCTTGTTTTAAACATCGATTCAAATTCAGTCTTATAAATTAGTATTTGTAAAAAGCATTTACTTTGTGGCTTGCCATAATTTACAATATAATACTTACACTTTATTTATTTAGAATAAAGTGGTCTAAAACAAACATATGTGTTTACATTGTAATTTACGGCCTCCGTGGTCGAAAGGGAAAAGCGATCGATTAGCAATGGCAGGTTCAAATCCCGGCATACGCAAACAAATTTTATTTGATGAAGATGCAATTTATTAATTTAAAATGATAAATAGTATTTTATTTAAATGAACACAATAGAAAATCTGCAAACAGAAAAATCATGAAAAGGTACGGTAACATTATTACAAATAAAAATGGAAAAAAATTATCCAAAACACTAAAGATGTCAATAAAAATACGCGTTAATAAAATGAAGATAATGATGCTAGTTCTTATGTACAGTTAAATATGATCGAATCAGGAAGGGATCCATTCGCTCAGTAGAGCTCCGCCCCGGCAAGGCAAGTCCTTGGTTCGTGTACTAGATATGACCGTATCTTTTTTTCTGATTTTTCTGTTTTCAGATATTTGATTGAGTTTCGCTAATATTGTCTTCATTTAAGATAGTCGATGGGTGTTACTCATTAGGTTTAAAAAAAAGTATATTTGCGGCACTTTTTAGAGAGGCAGGTACTCCAAGCATCTCCCTGGTAAAAGACCACCATTCAGAATTGAAACTTTGCTTGATACGGCATTAGCCGTGTTTGGAGACCAGATATGAATAGCCAGGTACTTCTCCTTCTACCTTTCTCTTCCTTAACTGCTTTCGATCCCCACTATCCCCACTGGGGATGCCGTAGTCTTGGGCTTAACCCACTGCCGATGGTTGGGAGCAGTTGGGTATTCACATAAAAAATAAATGAATGTATGTGAACATGTTGGGAACAATAAAAATAATGTTTTGGCACTAAAGGCGAGTAAAATAAAGTCCATAACAAAATTATTGACTATCACCAGGTCTGGCATGAAATTGTTCAGCTTCACGGACAACTGTCCTTATAAAAAACTAGGTCAGGTTTGGTTAAGTTTCTGTTGGCATAAAAGGGTATAATTAGGTTTATTACCTGTATATTATGTGTTGACATTGAAACTCCGATCAACTGTTGTTATGAACAATGTTTTAGCAACACTGGAAGGCTACTAAAACAAAACCAATATTTATTCATGTCTACCACTAGATGCGGGCTATTATGAAAAAAATATATTAGGTACTTATGCAATGATTCTATGACAGATGATCTCCCGACAGTTGCCCCCCCGGCATACTTACATACAATAAGTTTAGGGAAAATAATTTATACCTACTTACTGTGTAAAATATAACTGTGTCCCCGATGGAATGTGGAGTGAGGATGTACCGCTGAATAACGAAAGAATAAAATATATTTTCGTTCAAATGCATCAAAGATTAAACTATTTGTCTGTGTACCAAACTTCTGAAAACGACGGAATATTACATTGCTATTCAAGACCATAACGCCAATATTCAAAGAGTTTTCTCTTTAATAAACGCCCAGTGGACCAAGGAACACAATAAATTGCCAACAGAAACAATTTCTAAGATGATTTTAAAAATGACATGTCAAGAATTTTATTAAATGATTTCCAAAGAAAACAACGTTTTGGATAAAGTAGGTGAAAAAGCCGAATATACAAAATTGTAGATTTTTGTAATTTTTTTTTCCTTTTCGTCCACAAAGACAGATATGTTTCATTTTATTTTTATTTAATGAAAATTTTTAGTCAACTACCAGACCAGAAAAAAAGTTATGTTTTGTTTGTTTGTTTTATAAGTTTATTATGTTATGTCTACAGACATAAGACTCAATATTTTATTTTGTTATTGACATATTCTATATGTACAAATGCCAAATGATAACAAGAATAAGACTGATTAATGATTTTTTTATTAAACTGGTTAATGTGTGATTAATAAACAACTGTTACTTGTAACAGATTTTTTTATTATTATTTATAAAAGTTATGTCCAAAATTACGTTCGTACGTCCGGCTTTTAGGGCAAAATGTCCGGCCTAGTAAAGCGCAGAGTCAGGCTTTTTTTTATTTTAGAAGATGGCAACCCTATCTACACAGCATCCAGCACGAAGAAAATATTTTTTCTCAGGGCTTCCTGGTGGGGTTAATGTATTTAAAAAAAAACGCATTTTCTATCGTTTCTAAAATTATTGTTTGAACTATAATGCTACGTAGGTACCTATATATATTTTTTTGGCTGTGTGCATTTCTGATGATGAAAGTTAGGTTAGTCTCCAAGTGAATTGATCCTAGGAATATTGTATAGTACGGTGCGTTAGTATGTGGCCTGTTTAATTGCTAATTGTTGATTGTTGTTTGTCATACTACGTCCAACGATAATAATTGCGACTTCACGCATGGGCGGCCATGCGGAACGCACTATACCCACACTCACACTGTTGTAGTGGTATATTCCATACTAGAGTACTGAGTAGTAGTACAAACTACTGGACAATGTGTGATTTACACAGCCATTGTGGGAAGTGAACAGACTATAATAACGCATGCCAGCCGTGCATTTTCCCTTATAAAATTACAATAAATCTTTGATGTGTTTGCATAAAATATTGCCCACGTGCATAATCTATGTTGAGGACAGACTTGCGATTATTAATTATATTACATTCTAGATTTACAACCCGGCTTCACCCGGTTTTCAGAATTATTTTATCGATTTATAGGAAATGTGAAAAAATTAATATGGCTACATAAATTGTTGTTTGAGAGTAGGAAATGCAATCTCGTTCTCGCGAGATCTCGGCCTTTTTTAGCGAGATTGATCTCGGACGAAAAAAGGGCGAGAATTCGCGAGTTTATCGAGATTGCACTCGAGCATAAAAATGTCTTATTCGAAGCGCGGAAATAAGAAGCCGTTTAACAGACTGGCAGCCGTTTACTTGGAATAGATTTTCAAAAGTAAACAAAATGTTAAAGGAACTGAATTGGCTAACCGTGAAACAGATGCTGACCTTGAATACGATGATATTTATACATAAAATAATTAACAACATTTTACCAAAATACTTTTCAAATAAAATTGTATTCAACAAGGACATTCACAGACATAACACAAGAAAATGCAAAGAAATCAGGCTTAAAAAAAAGGATAAGGCAAAGAAATGAAACGCAGAACTGTTTGCTGTACAAGAGGATGAAGTTGTATAACAAGCTACCAGAGACTTTGAAGTCCACATACCAATTGGAAAGTTTAAGACGTATTGTAGGAGCTACATAAAATTTAGTTTGCAATATGAAATATTATAATTAGTCTAAAACCTCACCACATACCACCAGGAGGGGAGGGGGGTTAAAAAGTTGCTAAAAAAACATCACGTGATTTATGGATGACCCCTAAATCTCAAACACTAGGTTTAATCCCTCGGGTCTCGGGCTTATTTTGTCGGAAGGTCAAACTATTTCCGGTTTGCGATAAAATCCAAATAAAAGGAATATTTCTGAACGCATCCAAAAAATAAAATCTGTTTTTCAAAGGTGATGAAATACGCTTTTAAATTTTACAATTCGACATAAACACACAATTTTTTAAACGTAACATTTTTGAATAATATATTTTGATAAACACAAAAAAATTATAAAAATGGCACAAATTAAGTTTTTTCTAACTAAAATTATTGATAACTGATAACGAAAAAAAATAATACACACATATTTTATTAGGCAAAAGAGTCCCAACTTCTCCCGTCTGGAGCCAGTGGGACTATGGCATCCCCAATTGGGGTATGTTGTGAGGCTAAAGGTAGTGCGGGGGGAAGAGGAAGGTGGGGAAGTACCTGCTATTCAGATCTAGTCACCAAACACGGCTAAAGCAACGTTTCAATTCTGAATGGTAGTCTTACACCAGGGCGATACTGAGAGTGTCTTCCACCCTGGAACGTGCCGCAAATATACTGTATATTAATTTAGATGAATAAATTGTGAAATAACACAAATTATTCAAATAAAATTTATTTGCCACGCCGGGATTTGATCCCGCGCCTTCGGAGTGCTAGTCATGAGCCTTACCGCTGGACTACGCCGTCATTGTATTACATAAGTAATCGTCGCCTTACTTTTTTGTCGTATCATGTAAAAATAATTAATACATTTTTTTTTCAAATTACAGTCGGAAATATTAGATTCATAATGGTGTAAGTATATTTTAATTATTTTACGGTTAACCTTTACATTGGAATATACGACCTCCGTAGTCCAGTGGCTAAGACTCTCGACTCACATTCCGGAGGTCGCGGGTTCGAACCCGGCATGCGCAAATAAATTTTATTTGATTAATTTGTGTTATTTCACAATTAATTCATTTAAAATAATATATAGTATATTTGCGGCATGTTCCAGAGTGGAAGATGCTATTAGTATCGCCCTGGTGTAAGACCACCATTCAGAATTGAAACGTTGCTTGAAAATGGCTTTAGCCGTGTTTAGTGACCAGATCTGAATAGCCAGGTACTTCCCAACCTTCCTCTTCCCCACCTCCTTCCCCTCCCCACTACCTTCAGCCTCACAACATACCCCAATTGGGGATGCCACAGTCTCACTGGCTCTAGACGGGAGCAGTTGAGATTCTTGTGCGGTATACACTGTAAAAAAAAAAAAATAAAGCGTGGTGTTTTCTTTTTCTAACACCGTTTAGATTATATTTCTAACCACGATAGTAAGGGAGACATAACGATTTCTATGAGACCTATGCGAGTTGTTCCGAAAACCGAATAATAAGATTGAGAGGTTAAAGAACTTAACAAAATATAACATGATTTCAGAAGCCGTACTATAAAGTTATAGAATATCTTCAAACTTTATCATGACTGGGAAATTGTAAAAATCTTTGATATAATAGTTTTTGCAGACATTTGAAAATAACGAGACGATATTGAAATATGCGTAGCCACCGTGCAAAACCTTCTAATGAAATATCAAATTTCATGTGGTTTTCAGGCAGTAACTTATCTCATACATGTTTCGCACGAATTAACAAATTTATACATTTATATGGCTTAAAAAGCCGCAAACTAAAGCATTTTAAGCTTACGAATTATTGCATAACCACTTTGGCTTTCATTAGATATTAACTAACCAACACGTCATTTCACCGCAGAAGTAGACAGATATGATGGAACGCCACATTGCCACATAATAGATCTTTCTATACTCTCAGTACAGCTCTGGTGAAAGTTCGCTGTTGAAAATCGAAACGTTGCCTTTAAATGTCGTTCAGACATCGAATTTAACCGCGAGCAGGTATCTGTTGAACCGCGAGCGCTTATGTTTCCGTTAACACGACGCAGATCAAATAATTCTTCCTATGGTAGGAGAGGGGGTCAGATGAATTAGCGAGCGGCCACGGATTGCGCATTTTTTGTACTGAATCCCCCCTCTCCTGTTTTCGTCGGAGTGGGGGCGCTTAACTGTTGGCATATCGCCTCAAGAGTGGTCATGGCGTAAGATGTGCATTGTCTATGGTTCATGTGCGCATAAAGCGCTTGGGTGTGAACGGTCTGAAGGGCTTGTATGGAGAGCGTATTTGGCGTGCTATGATCTTTTATATTTATATGCTCAACCTGAACAGGCCTTTAGTCGTGTTTGGTTAACAGATCTGGATACCTAGGAACTTCCAAAAATTGCTCTTTCTTCCATCTACTTCCCGCAATTTCAAAACATATCTTTATTAGGGATGACGTAGTCCCACTTGCTCCTGGTAGTTGCGACTCGTGTGCGGTAGTCGCATGAAACAAAACATAGTTAGATACCTTCTTTTCCTATATATGTGTGATTAAAGAACACATTAAAGCAGGAAAATGTAGAAGATTTAACAGATGAGTAAAATAAAGCAAAACCAAAGTTATGCAAATATTTATATCTCTATGCGTGAAACCGTTTTTTCCGTAACTGTTTAAGTTTTGAAACGGTTATAATAATTTTGAGGACCAGAGAAAACCAGAAATATGTCGATTTTAAATCAGATTTTAGACGTATTGACCCTTTTGTACAATAAATTATAAATGGATTTCGAAAGATTGTTCTTTTATCTAGCATTCGCATGTTTTAAATTTGGAGAAAAAAAGTTTACTTTTAGTATAATAAGGTTATACCATAGGTCATCGGCAGATTTGTTAAATTTTCAAAAAAGATTTTGTATTATACCACACCCATTTCAAATAATAAAATCATGCAGTAAAATAAATCAATACATTATCTAGCAAACGTATGTTTTAGAATTTTAATTTTAGTTTCAATAAAATCATTAAAAAATATGTACGTACATGTGTTTCTTGGCGAAAATTGGTCCGTTTGTGTATTTATTTGCGCACTTACACACTAATATATTTCAGATTTTTTTAACATTCTTATTAAATTTAGACATTATTGAAAAATGATCAATACTTATTATCAAATAATAATTACAAAAAGTACATTATTTTAATAGTTTTATCATCACGCCTTTCAGCATTTTTGGATGTAGATATAAATTAAAGCAAATTTGGAATGAAATAAAATCGATATTGATTATAATTTTAAAAAGCTGGTACGGAGAATAATTAATATTTCTCATTGTAACCGCCCTGCACGATCGTAAGAACAACTTTCGACGAAATGTGGATTTTCGGCCGCTAGCTGGTTAAACGCTCTTAACCTTTTTAAAAAAAGTGTAACTACGCCCGCGCGAAATGATACCAATTGCTGCTTTTATAATTCCCACGGCAACGGTACGGCGACGACTACGACTTGAACCACTCATTTCTTTAATAGGAGTGAGGGAGATGCAAGAAAATGATTATTATTTTTCCTTTGGAGGAGGTAGTCATAAGTTCATTATTTGTCTAACTATTATTTGGTGCGTAAGAATGAGCTGCAGCATTATTGTGACGAGGAGCATACGTTGATTGCTTTTTTTGACGTTGCCGTGCCGTAACCGTGTGAATTATAAAAGCGCCCGACAGAGTAATAGAACACAATTTGTTATAGAATTCCGCACGAATCGTTTAAATAGTTCCTGCAACACTTTATTCGTACCGTCGGCGTTGCTGCGAAATGCTTTCGTGTGAAACGCTTCCAAAGCAACCGTTTGTTTTAAAAAAATTGAATACGTTGTTTCAGTTATTTTGAAATATATGCTAAAACGCCCACTTCTAATATACACTATTTTGTTCCTCCAAGTCGTAACATGACCTACTCCAGCTTTGATTCACTTGATCACGCCATGTCTTCCTGGTACTTATTTCATTTATCATGTGTTCCACTCTTCCCTCCACTTGCGCGTCATCTACCTACATAACATTGTTCTCCTGACCCTGACCTTCTTAGCCTCCTTTCTCTGTCCATCCGTTGTATGTGTCCAAACTTCAAACTATTTTAGCGTCCCTTTCTTAATTTTATTCACGACGCGTATGCTGTCATTGTATTCCTGGGACACAGATAGTTATTTGATTAAAATAAGTTTGCACTAACAAATCTGCACTAACAAATCGCATTTTTTGAGTTATGCTTTTTTTACCTGCTTTTAAAAGCATTATGCTTTCTTGTAGGTTGGTCTTATAAAATATGAAAAGTATTTCGAAAAATATTGTAGAAGTTTATCTAAAGTAAAAGATTTTTTTTATTCGATTAATTTTTTAAAGCACATTATTTCAAGGTTACGTTATGTTATTTTTACATGGGGGTTTCTTTCTCCCAAATTGTTCTATTTTACGCAGAATTGCCTTTTGAAGGTTAATAGTACAAAGTTTTTTTTAACATTATCTCCACACAGGAGGCCCTACGGAAATAAAATCCTCAATGGCTTATGTCATTATTGGGGATGCTGTGTGGATGGTCTTTTTAGGGAAATGAAGGAGAGGAAGTTCTGGGAAGAAAAAATATGAATGCTCTCCCGAGTCGGCCCACCACGCAGTAGGTGGGCAAAGGCATCCGCCTCCAAGATCTAGACAACCACACCCCATGAACCTGGGCACCTCTGTTAAGTCACCAAAAGTATCGAACCACTTGGAGTGACCTACGGCAGGGGGGTTGGTTATCCAATAAATGGTTCCCGGGGCGGCGGTACCCATACCCGCCTACCAAATTGAGAGTTAGTGGAAAAAGTATTTTATTACAATTATTTTTTATTTAACTTTGTGAAATCAACAGCCGAAATTTATATTATATGACGGCCGGCGTAGTCCAGTGGTAAGGCTCTTGACTAGCACTCCGAAGGTCGCGGGATCGAATCCCGGCGTGGCAAATAAATTTTATTTGATTAATTTGTGTAATTTTCCAATTTATTCATTTAAAATAATATATAGTATACTTGCGGCACGTTCCAGAGTGGAAGATACTCTCAGTATCGCCCTGGTGTAAGACCACCATTCAGAATTGAAACATTGCTTGAAATGGCGTTAGTCGTGTTTGGTGACCAGATCTGAATAGCCAGGTAGTTCCCACCCCCCTCTTCCCTATCTCCTTCCTTTCGCCATTACCTTCAGCCTCACAACATACCCCAATTGGGGATGCCACAGTCCCACTGTCTCCAGACGGGAGCAGTTGGGACTCTTGTGCGGTATTCATCTAAAAAAAAAAACCATAAACACTATCAATAAATATTATAGATTTCCTCATTATGTCATTTCCTTTTGTCCTAACGATCTTGATAATGTATCGAAAAACAACGCATTTTTGCACGTAGACCGGAACTGCTACCGCAAATTCAGAATTTATTAATTAATGTTATTAATCACTGATTTAAAGATTTAAACCTATTTTTGTAGGGTTCACCGAACTAAAACATCATCATCACAACACCGAGATGTGATTTGCATTAAATGGAAAAGCCATGTTTTAACACACTTTTGATGATGTTTCACAAAAATGGCGCTATAAAAATTATCCAAGCATTATTGTTATTATTTGAACCAGGAAAATAGTTACGCAGGCCGCTCCTGTTTTCTCGTTTTTTCAATTAATGTGATATTTTGCGAACTTGCAATGATTTCGAAATTCCAGGCAGAAAAATTTGTTCAAATTTAAAAACGTCAGAGATCTCCGTTCTATCGTGTATCGTAGGACAATTCAAGATTATCGGCTTTAATTTACATATTATATATATATATATTTTTTTATTGTTTTTATTTATTCCTAGAACAATCGTGATGAGTTAAAAAAAACTCATTTTAGGAAGAGAGAAAATTAAGATTCATAGGTGGGAGTTAATAGGTACAATTTTTAAAATGTATTTTGATATCAAAAATATAAGTTTCACGTTCATTACAGCATAAAAATAAAAGACAGGTCAAGAGTAGAACAAACAACGTAGAGAAAAAGCAAAGAAAAAAAAATACAAGTATGGATGATTACAAACAAAGGGAAAAAATGGAGAGAAAAAGAGATAAGACATTTAAATTCATATTATATTCCATTTTTATTGGGATAATTTTTGAAGGTTATACTCATCATTATAATGTATACTTGAAGAAGATTATAATAAAATACTAATAAATCTAACCGAAACATGAAACAGAACAAAACGTAGAAAAATAGAAAGGTGACTAGAAAATAGAAAGGTAGAATAGATAATTAGTTAGGATAATTTTAAATATGAGATCGACAAAAATGACAGAAAAAATACAGTGATCATGAATGACAAAGATCCAATGGCCGACTTGGTTTAGGCGCTATATCCCGGTAAAACAAGAGATCATGGTTCCGAGTCCCAGTTGCCATCGTCATCTTTTTATTTTCCGTGACTTGTTCTGTTTCATGTTTCAGTTAGATTTATTAGTATTTTCTTATTTTAAATGATATACATATTTCGTTATTTGTTTTTGGGGTGCTATGCCATGTTGCGCTACCTCCTTCTTTAGCCAACGTTTCGGACAGCGTTTCAATGTCCATCATCAGGGCAGATCCGGCAGATGTTAATCTCCCCTAACACTGCAACGCTGTCCGAAACGTTGGCTAAAGAAGGAGGTAGCGCAACACGGCATAACACCCCAAAAACAAATAACGAAAATACCTTTGGCCGTGAAAATCTAAAAACGTACCAGATATACGAGTACGTATTATATTATTTTCTGCTTAAGAAAGTAAATATAATTTCTGAATTAAAATTCGTGAAAAGTTGTTTTAAATGTATAGAAACAATATTCACGTTTCAATAAAAATAACGAATTTAGCTTAGCTGAGCGAATTTAGCTTATTTAACGTAGCTGTTATGTCCATGTTCACTGATATTGAGTCCTTTCTTACATTTATTACTAGATGTCTTATTTTTATTAGATCTCTCACAGCATCCTCGGAGATGTCAAGAGCCCTGGGGCAAATCCTTAGAATCTTTTGTGCGGAGTGAATATTATAAAAAAACAACCTCTCTCCTTTCCGTCTGCCACAAAGAGAATGGAATAAATTCTCTCAAAAGTGTAAAAGAAGTGTGATAGCGTGCTCTGATTACCCTTCAGCCATTTACAGTCCGTCTTGGTGTTCAGTGTTCATCTCCTATGATTTAGGACACCGTCACGCCTCAAAGAGAGACATATTGAAATTGAGATGACGTCTGAGAGTCTGAGTATATTTGCATCTATGTTGTGGTAGGTGAGTTTGGATGTAAGGAAAATTATGTTTTTAACAAAAATCCCGGGATTCGGACAACCACAACACCGGGATTAGGTCCGACATAGGTAGGGTTACCATATCCGAAAATGAGTTGTCCTGCCAAAAGACTTAGCAATAAATTTCCTAACATTTTGTGTCAGGGTTATAGTTGTGGTAAGTAGGTACCCACCGGAGGCAGCAAAAGTATCTAATTCTATAAACTCGCGGGTGAGCTTGAATATGCGTGTGTCCATAAAATTGTTATGAAAGACCAGCAGTTGCTGAAAGCAATATCCTGTAACAAACCATCCGGTTCAGATGAATGAAAAAAATTAATTATTAGATTTGATTATTTTTTTGCGATTACACTGTTTAATAAATATTTAAATATTTTTTCTCTCTTTTTAAAAATTCCTGACAATTTCCAATTTTACCTGTTTCCCTGACAGACAGCTAAAATTCCGGACATGTCAGGAAAATTCCTGTCATCTGGTACGCCTAGACAGAGTCTGAGGATATTTGCATCTATGTTCTGAGTTTGTGCGTAGGGAATATTATGTTTTTAACAAAAATCCGTAATCTAGGGATTCAGACAACCACAACACCGGGATTACCCTTTTTGTCTTAATTGTCTCGTAACACTGACTTAACACAAACGTTACAGAATCACTCTTCAGATCTGAATAGCCAGGTACCTACTCCCCGTCTTCTTCAAGCCCGAAACTAACTTTAGCCTCACAACATTATCCAAGTGGAATTACTGGCTCCGGACAGTTAAAAATCTTGTGGAGTCACCTAAAATAAACTTAAAAAAACAATCCTTTAACCTCAAAAAATACGACAAAAAGGTCGCAAATGTGTGTACATAATTGTAGCAAAAGAAGTTCTTTCTTTTACGTTAACTAAACCTTTTATATAACAAGTTTCTTTTCTGTCTTCTGACACAAGTCCGACCATTGCTCTCCCCCTTTCACAGAGACTTGATTGTTTTAGTTAATTACAATTTTAATTATCATTCAGGCGCGGAGATCTCAAGGCAACGTTTTAATTTATGTAAAATGTTGCTATATTATTAGAGCGTGCCAAAAATGTTGCCATGGGATTACCAGTAGCTAATTTATTACAGAAACAATATTATGTTTACTTAGTATAAAAGAGAGTCATTTTTTAAAGCTTTGCATACCTACACAGATTTATTTTAGATTAGGTTACTCCGAACTCTGAAGATCGCACGGTTGTGTCGAAAACTCGTTAGATTACAAGTCTTACTGTCTTGTTCCAACACCCTTTTCATGAAATAATAGAAATGTGGTTTTTGAAATATCATTGATATTTCAAAGCTCCCCAGCTCATGACTCGAGCTATGACATGTTTCGAGCTAAAAATAGCAGCGTGGAAATTCCAGACAGAAAAACTGTGCAAGTACCAGAACTCTCCGTTCCAGATATTTTACTGGTTCAAACAGATTTTAGATTTTATGGTCGAAATTGAAAATTTTGGAATTTTTTTGTTCAACTTTTTTTGAAGTGAAACTTCTTTAGCGCCGTTAGTGTCTTGAAATTTGGGTGAAACGGAAATACATCACAACTAAGTTCAGCACAAATAATCGGTTCTAACATAATGCTGTAAATTCGCACCTCGGTGCGTGCCTTCCATGGCGTAGGTGGCAAGGTGCCTGACGAGTCCCAGCGGCCAGAGAGAAAGACATTAAGCGAACAGGGGTTCGAATCCTACGAAATCCAAAAAAAACATGTCTATTTTGTGAAATCAACATCAAATCTTCAAACCACTTAAAAAAAACAAGCAAAAGAAAAGAAAGCGACATCTAAATACTTTCTAGTTTCACTTCTACCGCGTGTGAATTACACACTCTGATTTTTTTTAATTCGTGGATTTCGCCATATACATTTTTGAAAATATTTTTTTATGTGAATACCGCACAAGAGTCCCAACTGCTCCCAACCGCCTGGAGCCAGTGAGACTATGGTATCCTCAATTGGGGTAAGTTGAGAGGCTGAAGGTAGTGGGTAGGAGAAAAAAATGTTGAAGATGAAAGTGGGGAAGTTCCTGGCTATTCGGATCTGGTCACCAAGCACGACCATAGCCATTTCAAACAACGTTATAAACAATGAATGACAAAATTCACCGTGACATCTGTCTAGTGAATATTGCTCTGTTTTAAACGACTCGTGTTTTATTAAATATGTTCACAATTTTCGCATAATTATAAGTCTCCCTTCTTATTCTTATTTACATATATCTTCCTTTCAAACCATCTTCTGCTTCTTTTTGGACGCTTACTAGGAGGCCAATTTATATAAACGTTTTCAAGGAACGTTTGAAAGATTTATTTGACTTGTTACTAGTTCCTACTCAATTCAATTAATATTATCATTATAATCAGATATTTGATTTAAGGCTTGGAATTTAAGCTTGAATTCATGATAATTTTAAATGCAATACAGAATTACGCCGTTGGAAATCCAAATGTAACTAGATATGTATTTAACTCCGGTGAATGCGCAACGAACGTAATATATTTTAATCAATAGGATTTGCGCCGTGCAGAACTAAATACTGATTGAAATATATTGCTCCATTGTCGACTCCATGCAACATAGGCGGATATGCGTTTAAATTATCCGATCGTCATTGCATGAAAAAAGTTCCACAACTGACCCCTTTATAAATTTATGCATGGATTTTTTTCACCAATTAGATTGAGAATCAAAAATGGACTGTTATCAATAATTAACTATTTAATCCAAAAAATAACGACACAACTATGGGGATGTGAACAGCGGATGATGGAAAGGAATCAGATTCACCTTGACTTTATTGCAAGGAAGTTCTTGTTACGTTATTATCGATAGATCACTTGGCTGAGCACATGCACAAGTCTCCGCGCGAATCGATATTAAAAAATGAGAGATCAATACGGATATAATAATACTTACTAGTTCCTTTAATACTGTTTGTTGCTTGAGAGTTATAATTCACAGGCAGGTAGGTACTGTACAGGGCTGCAGATACTTTAATAGTACATAGCTGCTATCCCTGTACAAACGCAAGTGCGCCCCACGGTTGAATTTGGCAGTCAACTCTGGTCTGGAGCCCCAAAATGCCTGAAAAAAACCTTCGACACTGTGCAAAAATATGCGTTCCGTTTGATAGATTCTCCTATCTTAACAAACGGATTGCAATTTTTAGGAATGCAATCCTTGATCTACCAGTATTTCAATGGACGATGTTTCGAGTAACTTCTATTTTTATTTTAAATTAGCTCCACAGAGGCCTTGAGGAAAATAATTCCTCTCAGGGCCTATGTCATCTTTGGGGAGCTGTATGGAGGGTCTTTTTGTGAAAGGAAAGAGAGGAAGTTCTGGGAAAGAAAAGGGTGTTATAGGTGGGCAAGAAACTGGGGGTTAACGTGTCCAGGAGTGACGGACGTATGAATCCATTCCTACCACTGCGGTGCAAGTCTCCCTCACTCCCTTAACCATTCTCTCCCGATCCGGCCTGCCATGCAGCTGATAGGCAGACGCATCCGCGGCCCAGACCCGGACAAACCTCACCCCTTGAACCCGGGCACCCCGGCTAAGACACCCACACCCACCTCCCAAATTGAAAACTAGCGTCATTGATTCCTTCAGCACCGGTGCATGGTTGGAAAACACGCCAAACACGCGCCCAACATATGTACACTGTGGACATTTGTCGCATGAGAACTGGTAGTTTCTACGACTCGTTCTGAGTTCAATAGCTCGGCTGTGGAACGATTTTCCGGCCTCCCTGTTTCCTCCCTCTTTGATCTCTTCAAGACTTGATTCCTCAACATGGATCTCTTCAAGACCCCTATTCGCTCCTTCCTCTCTATAAAAAGACCCTCCACACAGCCTCTTCAAAGATGACATATGCCCTGAGGGAAATTATTTTCCTCAGGGCCTCCTGTGTGGAGTTAACACATGACAATACACGTTTTGACGAATAAAGATGGCGGTGCTATTACAAATATTTTCATATGCGTATAGTACCTAACTAGTATATTGGTGCCTCCAGTTTGGGTGTTATGATGATGTTTGTTTGGTGCACGTTTTAAGAAAAGTTAATAAAAAAAAAACAAATATGTACATCTTAACCACATATGAGGACGGCAAAATCGTAACTAATATCGCAACTGCACAAAAGTGCTGCGTTTAACCCCTTTTTATATTTTTTTTTATATATACGGATATTTTTTTCACCCATGGCAACATATTAATTTTACGAACAAAGATGGCGGCGTTACAGCAGCTGATCAATGACAGTTCATTCTTGTAAATCTGCATATATATACGTAGTTTAGAAATATTTTTGAATAGTTATTTATTATCTATGTGATTGAAGCGATGTACGAGCACATTATAGTTTCACGACTATGTTTTGACCATTTGCAGTATAATTATTGTAAAACACGCACTGGATTGCAACGAATTTTATTTCTAAGAAGCGGGAATGATTGTTTTTTCATTTCGCAATCTCACGAATGCTTATTGTTATTCTATGCCATGGCCACATGACGAACAAACGAATAATTTTAATAACATCGAGATTTTACTGTTTTTTAATTCATATTTTTATAAATACCTACTGTTGTATGTAAGGAGTTGTATAATAAGCAAGATCGGATAATGATTGCAATTAGCCAGCATGCAGTGATTGGTTGAAAAAGTCGGAAAGCACGCGAGAAAATTCTTTGACACATGCGGAAAAACAGAGTTGTCTTATGCTGACTATGCTTGGCCATTGTTTGTAAAAATTTCGAATAGAATTTGGATTTAATCCTAGGGCATAAATAAACACGACTTTATAATGCCTCACACAATATTATTTGTTTCTCTAAGGTCTGAAAATGCAGAATGAAACAGCTTAATTTATAAGTGGCACAAAGTTATAAAGTTTAAAAATAATTGTTCATAATTGCTTTCATTGATATCACATCATGTTTCCACTATTAACTAGAAATGATTCCACTTTATGTGGTCTTATATAAACATAAAATTTGGGAGGCAAGTATGGGTACCGCCGCCCCGGGAACCATTTATTGGACAATTAACACCCCTGCCACAGGTCACCCCAAGTGGTTCGCTACGTTTGGTGACTTAGCAGGGGTGCCCGGGTTCATGGGATGAGGTTTGTCTAGGTCTTGGTGGCGGATACGTTTGCCCAACCACTGCGTGGCGGGCTGGATCGGAGGAGACTGATTGAGGGAGGCCTTTTGACCTCTCCAGCTGGATTCTCCCAACCCTTCGCCTTGCACCGCAGTGTGAGGAATAGATACGTCCGTCACTCCTGGCCACACTGATCCCCAGATTCCTACCCAACCCTCATACCTTTTTCCTTCCCATATCTTCTTCTCCTTCCTTTCCCTTAAAAAACCCTCCACACAGCATCCTCAAAGATGACATAGGCCCCTAGGGAAATTTTTTTCCTCGGTGCCTCCTGTGTGGAGCTAACGTAAAAAAAAAAAAAAAGTGTCTGCATAAAATGGAAATTCTCTCAAACGAGAAAATGCAAATCTTACTAGTTATTCAAAACGGATCAAATGAAAAGAATAAAACACGAATGTCATCTAAGATCTCACATTGCTGTGAACCTTTTATTTTATTTTTTCCTGATAATAACAAACTAACGTAAAAATCCTTAAATGTATCACATAGTTAACAGTAACAAACTTAATACTCACTGCTCTGTAACTACATTCATGATAACTACATTCATTGTACCTACTTACTTATTTTATTTATATATGTAATTACTGTGTACCTTTAATTTATTTTTTTCTTTTTTATAATAATAACAAACATACGTACATTTATGATAGCAAAAAAAATTATAATAATTAAAAAAATAAATAAACAACAAAAAAAAATTAATTACAAGAAAATTACCTACTTTTATATTAATCGTTAAAAATGTTTTACACCACTGCAATACCGGTATGCTTCGAGTATATTTGGAATCACATTTTGTGTGATATTGTGACAATAATTATTGTATCTAATGTAGCATGAGCCCAAATACGAATCCGCTGGTTGAACTCCTTTTGTAAACAATTACTCGAATACTGATACCTACTTATGTTAGGCCTACTTATATCTTTCTAGCTCTGTTTATCATTTTATGTACTATATACTTATGATACTGCATACTTGTTATAATGCTCCTGTACAATTTATTTTATATGTAAAAGCCATCTAGGCGTAAACAAACAAATAAATAAATAAAATTAAAAAAATAAATAAATTCCCGGATTTCTACCGATTTGTAACATCGTTCCCTTGAACACTTTGTTTTTAAGCTTTTAAAAAAATTTTCTGGGTCAAAAAGTAATTATATGAAATTCCCTCGATAGAAAAAAATCGCAAAGAATCTCTGAAAATTTTAAAAACATATTCGTTTAAGTTAATTAAAATATTATAGATATGGAAAAATTTACAATGTTTCTGTAGACATTTGCTCTTTTTTAAATAAGTAATGCTTTATTAAATAAATTAACTTACGCGTATTAGTTATAATTCCTGTTTTAATATTAGCGATCTCCCTCTATCTTCGTATTTACATATCTCCATTTCAAACCATCTTCTTTTTGAACGTTTACTACGGAGCCTCGAGAAATGATGTCAGAAAAATAAATTAATACTTATTATATAACTAAATCCACAATTGAAATTAATAGATAACTTTGTATTAACCACTTAATTATTTACAAAAACCGAAAAAAACAAAGAAACACATTATTTTCTTTCAAATTTTATTATTGTTTATGTCTATTATTTTTCTCTATTACCTATGTATGTCTATTTTTAAAATTAGTTCTGTCAAAACTCTGAAGAAGTCAGCTTTGCTGACGAAACATGTCGGTTTTTGTAAATAATTAAGTGGTTAATACAAAGTTATCTATTAATTTCAATTTAAAATGTTACCAAAAAATAATTTTGCACTATTAGAAGAAGTAAATTCACAATGTTTATTTATTTTGTGACTTAATGATTTTAGGCAAAGCATTAAAAATATTAGTGCAATGTTTTTGGTCATGTAACATGCAATGCAATAAAGGCAAACAATTTGGTCATAAAACAAACCACAGTTGTAAAATTGAAATGGATTCGATCATCAAATGGACCAGAAGTAATTATTTTATTCAACTACTGTTAACAATATTAATGGTTAACATAAAATAATTCTTTCACAGATGGCGCTGGTTTAATTATTGGAGTAAAACTTCTTTAGCCCCGTTAGTGATTTGGATGAAACGGAAATGCATCATTAAAATTTATTATATTATGACGGGTCTTCGGTTCTAATATTAGGTCCTTACATATGAAATTGGCGTTTTGTATGGGTGGAACAAAAAGTCGATTTAAAAAAAAAAAAAATATATTTATTTAATCAAAGTATGTACCATTGCTATCTATGCACTTTTGCCATCTCATAGGTAGTTTATCGATCCCTTTACTAAAAAAACCATTCGGACGGGAATCAATAAAATCTTTGAAGGCGGTTTGGACTGCCCCATCGGAGTTGAATTTTTTCCCTTGTAAGAAGTTATCCAAATTTCGAAAAAAAAAAATGGCAATCTGTTGGGGCAAAGTCCGGAGAGCACGGTGGATGTCTTAGATATTCCAATTGAAGCTCCTCTAATTTGGCAGCCGTCTGTTGTGCAGTGTGTGGTCTAGCGTTCTAACACGCGTTTGTTGATTTGCTTCACTCATTTCTTGAGGTACCCACTTTTCAAGCTTTTCACCTTCCCAATTTGCTTCAAGTGGATTAAAATAGTTTTATCACTAACACCGCAGCCTGCAGCTAACTCGGACGTGGTTTGCGATGGATCCGCTTCCACAATAGCCTTCAATTCCTCATTATCAACTTTGGGCTCCGGTCGTCCACGGGGCTTGGTCTGCAGGTAGAAATTTCCAGAACGAAAACGTTGGAACCAAAAACGCACTGTGTTTTCTTTTGCGGCACCGTCGCCATACACATCATTAATCCTTCGAGCCGTTTCTGCAGCACTGGTGCCACGGTCGAACTCGTACTCGTAAATAACGCGATATTTCAAGTTTTCCATTTTGTAAACTAAGTGACGCAAAGACAAAAAAAACAATTAAGGAAAAAACAAATGAATTATAATTTTAGAAACACATATACATGAGTAAATAGCTGTACAAATTTGAATTTGGAATTCCTAACCACAGAGAAGATATTTGAGATCAAAGTTGCCAGTACGGCAAAACGCCAATTTCATATGTAAGGACCTAATATAATGCGGTAAATTCACAACTCCGCGCGAGCGTCCGGTAGCGCAGCGGTATAACGCGTCGCAAATCTCAGCGGCTAGAGAAATACGGCGAACGGAGGTTCGAATCCTACGAAACCCAAAAAAATAAACATTTTTATTTTTGAAAGTCAATATCCAATCTTCAAACCACTTTAAAATAAAATCGGCAAAATAAAAGAAACCGACATCTTGCGACTTTCTAGTTTCACTTCTTCAGCGTGTGAATTACACACTCAGATTTTTTAAAATTCGCTAAGGGCCTTCGCTCATGGAGAAACCGAAAACTGGTTGGCAACTTAGTTCACGGCGCAACTCAATTTATCAAACTCCTTAGCATAATCGATTTTTTTTTGATCTGACATACCGCAAATTGCTCGAAATCGCTACCATGGCAACCTGTCAACATGGCAACTGAAACGCTACGGCCGCAGCGACCAGCATTGCTAGTTACCGCGTCGCCCTTGATAACTGGTCTTTAACAAGTTGCTTGTGTGCGGAAAATTGAAATTCACAAGTTCCTTTCCTGTGATAGCGATTGAATCGCCAACTTTTTTTTTCAGTTTCTCTACGAGCGTATGGCTTAATTATAAATATTATAGCTTACCTATTTCAACAAGTTTTTGCTGCTTCGACACACAGATTTGTGCTAAAATTTTTGAATAAGCAATAAAATACAAAAAAATCGCATACCAGATTTGTATAGGTATTGATTTACAAACAATAAACAATGCTTTGCAATGTTTACACTCTGTATACACATTTTCACAAAGGTTTTCGATGTTGTAGATAGATTACAAATCGTCCTTGATCCATAAATGTTAACAAAGGACACAATTAGTTCAAATGCAAAACTCACCTCCTATAACAAATTGAAACTCGTCTATCAAGTTAATTATCATTACAAAAGGTTTATTGATCAACAAAGAACATTCACATTTTACACACGATTTTTCGAAATATATGTTACATGCACATATAAGTAAACCAAGTAGATCTTTAAAAAAAGTTTAATGTGTCGTGTTACGTTTGGATTGTAATTATGTATGAAAGGGCATATCTATATACAGTACTGTTCGAATTAATGTGAACACAAGTGTAGAATTAGAAAAAATAATATATATTCTTTATTGAAAAAAAAAATACAGAGACAATTACAATTAATTTTTTTTAATACGAAGTGTGTCCTACCTTAACTTTTATAACTTCTTGCACACGGTTTGGCATAGAATCAATAATTTTTTTTTACAATTTTCTGATATTTGTGTGTCTCTAAATTACTGTCTCAATCAGCTTTGTTTTTGTTGTGCTTGTCTTGCTTTAACATAACCCACCGATTTTCAATTGCATTAGGATCCGAAAAGTTACCTGGCTATTCAACGTACGTAATTTTTTGTCTTTGAAATATTAACAATCTTTGTGCATTTTTAAAGAGAAATATCCATCTTTAAAAATTAAGTTTACCTCTGCAAAAAAACTGTAATTCTAAAAAATTACAAAATTTAACGCATCTGTAGCTTGGTGTGTCTCGTAAATCACTGAATGATAGAACACAGACACAAAATGGCCGCTATTACAATATGCTACATACAACTGCAAGAACAAGTGTAATTGTGCTAATTATCACGTGTTCACAGTAATTCGCACAGTACTGTATGTAAATATGGGTATATTTATATGAAGTAGATTATTATCAGGATTTAGTATAAAATTAAAAGTGGAGGTGTTTTTTAAAATAGCATTTTTTTAAATTTACTCAGGAGGCCCTGAGGAAAATAATTTCCCTTCGTCGTCTTTGGAGATGCTATGTTGAGGGTATTTTTGGGGAAATGAAGGGGGTGAACATGGGTCTTGAAGATAGCCATGTTGTAGGAAGGAGGAAACTCAGAGGCCGGTAAATCATTCCACAGCCGAGCTGTTGAACTCAAGAACCAGTTGTAGAAGCTACCCGTTCTTATGTGACAAATGTCAACCGTGTATATATGTTGGGCGCGAGTGTTTCCCGAATACGCACCGGTGCGCGGTGCCGAAGGGATCAATGACGCTAGTCCTTCAGAGCATCTTCAATTGTAATATCGGTAGAACAAGACCTGACGCCCGTTACGCCTAGTGTTCTAGAGATTGCATTCCGCTTGTTATAACATAGGGGAATCTATTAAACGGATCGCCCGTCTCTGCAGCGTTGTTTCAAGAATTTTGGGGCACCACACCAGAGGTTGCTGCCAAATTAAACAGTGGGGGCGCACTTGCAGTTAGTATTTGTACAGTGTCAAGCACTTGTGTACTATTAAAGTATCTGTGAGCCCTAAATAGTATGGCCTGCTTCTGAGAGGCTAACTTGACTGTTTTCGATTTTACGAGTATTACAACAAATCCTGCCTTCTAAAAGAATATGAATATTTTCAGTATTAAATATTCTCACTCACTTTTAATTAAATAATTAAGTGCTTATATACAATAATATAATACAATCAAGGAATCTAATGTTATGTGTATAAAACAGTTGTACATCTATAAAATAATTTGTAGACTTTTTATCAATACTTATTCTGCAGAAAGAACCCCACAAATCCATACCACTAGAATTGGCTCAACAATGAAGTTTGTCGCAATAAGTACTAAAACATCTTTTGGCCAAAGAAACTATTTATATCAGGCTCCACTTATGTTTAATATTCTGCCAGATTACAGTCTTCTAATTCATTAGCTAAATTAAAAAAAAAATGTTAAGATTTTTCTGTTGTCAGAGGATTGGCATACTATTTTTAATAATATTTGTTTTTTAAATAATAAGATTTTTTTAAATAATTAGATTTTATTTGAGTTCCATTTTTCAAAATCGGAGTGTCACCCTAGTTGTTTTGAACTACCTTTGTTTCTTGGTGGGTATAGTAATTAAGGATTTGTTTTATGGTCTATATTGTTACAAATTACCCATCTGGTCACCAATATAATATTGTTATTTCTTACTTTCTACATGTAATATTTGAGTGTTTTTGGATGTATCGTTTTCTATTTTCACTAAAAT
The DNA here is from genome assembly GCA_917880885.1 of Limnephilus marmoratus. NCBI lineage: Eukaryota > Metazoa > Arthropoda > Insecta > Trichoptera > Limnephilidae > Limnephilus > Limnephilus marmoratus. The sequence continues at coordinate 35,575,047 of OU862918.1, read as the reverse complement.
TACTATTTGTGTGTAAATGCATCACTCAAATTTATGAATGTTAACCTCAATATAGGCTGCTAGTCCTAGTGAGGTTAATATTTTGTATGTAAAAAAAAAGAACACAAGTATGGTGAGAAATTATAAATAAATAAATAAAAATAAAAATCAAGTAACATTTAAAAGTCAAGCTGTGCTCAGTGGAATTAAAAAAAGTTATGTTAACCAGTGGCGGTCCTTCCCTCAGGTCAATTGGTAAAAAACCTCCCAAAATTATAAGGCGACAGTAAAATATAATGTATTAAGAAATATTATGCAAATCAAAACAACTGGTATTATTCTAATGTATTTGAAATGCACCGCGAGATAACGGGCAGCAACAAGCAGTGACATCTAACGACTTAAATGGAAGCTTTCTTTCACACGAACTATGATTGGCTAGGTCAATTTATCAAATGCCCCGTATCACGTCTTCTGTCTCTATATGCACCATACAATAAACGAGATGGCACTTTGTCGCCTAGTAAAAATGATTTCGGATTCTGAAAACAGTTTGGGTCATTGCCGTGATGGAGAGAGCATGATGAATATTATGCGTCTGAAAGAGATAGTTTGATAAACGTAGGTTGATTTTTAGAAATGATTGATTGTTGATCTTCTTTAAAAAAACGTAGAAAGGACTCTGATCTAATTTGCATATTTAAAATTATCAACAGTATTACTGATACACCTGCGTTGTTACAACTCATCCAGTTTAACATCCCCTCCCGTAGACTTCGAAATAATGAATTGCTGGTCCTCAATCAACATTCTACTAATTATGGATACCATTCTCCCTTATCCAGTATGTCGAGACTTGTCAACGCAAGTCAAAGCATTGATTTTTTTGGTGTAAAACTAAATGACTTTCGGCAGTTGATACGCAATATTTAAATGCTTCTTCATGCTTTGACTTGTAGTGTCTCTATGTGTACTTTTTATATTTTATATTGTCATTGCTATTAATTTATATGTGCTCTCCCTTCACTGTCATCTCTGTTTTTTTATTCGTGTTATTATTATGTTTTACTGGACTGTTGTCCGTAAATTAATAAATAAATAAATAAATTTTACATATTGTACGCTTGTCGCATGAATTAATTTACTATAATAAATATAATTTGACTCCCAAACTGAGGTATCATTTTTATAATATCATTTTTTTTAATGACCTTCCGCTTCTGGACCCCTAGAGCCGAGTCTGATGTTAACAATTTGTTAATTTAAACGCGACAGTCGTGATATCTAACTTTTTTAAGGTTTTCTAAATGTCCATTATCACATATCAAAAAGTAGTTTCATTCGTGTCCTCGATGACGTAGGGTTTTCCTATCTCGTCTCCCAGTCTATTATACACTAGTCGACAGTAGATGTGCATATTTTAAACTTTAAAGAGTTGTCAAAAAAACATGATATATAAATATTTATGGCGTGACGTAATATTGAATAATATTAGTGTTGTCGGGCATACAAATTGTTACATTCTCTAGACATCACTAGAACCCTTTCAATCCAATAATAAAAAATAACTAACATGTATTATTAATTTAATACTAAATAAAAATGAAATCAGGATCTTTGGTGAAACTGGTCGGGCGGTCTTAGGTGTCGGGTTCAATCCTCTTTTAGTCCTTCATCATTGCTGAAGCAAATTTCCCCCCTTATGTTTATAATGATGGAAGTAGGAAGAATACAATTATTTTCAGGTCCCTGACCCGAGAAAAGAATATTCGTGTAAAACTGATAAAAGTAAAGCACAAATTGTAATTTTTTTGGACAACCTTAACTAGTAATTCTGAGAACAGGACTTTGTGTAACGTTGACTTAGTCGCAGCGCTCATGAGCTCTGGCGGAATGAAAGGGTACTATCAAACACGGCTACCATCTTGACAGCATTGACCGGTCACGGAATACACAAAAAAGTGGTCGAATCAAAGCAGAACTTCGCTGAACTCAAGTCAATTACTTTTTTCGAATATTCCAATTAGATTAACATTAAAAGTCCCTCTTTTGTAAAATTCTATTTCCTAAAGATCCTTTCAAGGACATCAATATTGGAAGTTTATCGTACGTACCAGTACACACAATCTTAAGTATATATTGTTCGCATCAACTCTAATTCTGCGACTGTAACGGTGATAAGTTATTTAACCGGTTCGCTACGTTTGGTGATGTAACAGGGATGTCCGGGTTCATGGATGACGTTTGTTTTGGCGGCTGATGTGTCACCAACTGTGTGACAGGCCGGATCGGAAGAGACTGGTTTAGGGAGACCTTTTGATCTCTATAGCAGGTCTCTCTCGGAACATGGCCCTGTATTGCAGTGGGAGGGATAAACACACCGACCCTCAGATTCCTACTCACCCCTTATATCTTTTATCTTCCCAGATCTTCTTCGCCTTCCTTTTTTAAAAGACCCACTACACACCGTCCCCAAAGATGACGTAGGCCCTGAGGGGAATTATTTTCCTCAAGGCCTTCTGTGTGGAGCTAATGTAAAAAAAACTTCTTACGTACGAACAATCCAACATTTTCTGAAAATCACTAACAATGACGCCATACTAAAATAAAATAAAAAATCGAAAAATCGCCTATTGCAAAAATGCTCAAACGCTTTTAGCATGGTGTGAATGCGGTCGTATTATGATGGGTATGGGTATCTTCCAACTAAGGAATAACCAGAAAAGCCTGTTCTAAGGTGTAATATTTTGAAAAATGTATTATATGCATTTTTTGTTATGTTAAGGAAAAAATGTAGGTAACGGTGTTATGAAAAAAATATTCAAATTAAAGCACGGGACCAGTTCATAGTGATTAATCGCAGGCTGGTGATTTTCAAAATAGAATTACGAAAAAAGCTAATGGGAAAAAAGATGTTTTTCAAGAGATACCTGATAATTTTAATAACATAGACTGGTGCATTATAATTAATGGGTATATCGTAATACCTGAAATAATTTTGTACGTGAACCAATACCAATTAATATATCTTCGTTGAAAATACTTTAAAAAATCTATCTATAGATCTATAGATATAAATAAAAACGAATCTTTGAAATGTATGTACGCGCATAACTTCCGAACGACTGCACCAAATTGAATAATTATTTTATTTGTGTGTTCGTTATTGCCAGGACAAGGTTTGTATAAAGGAAGCGGTGAGTTCTGGCATAATGAAATTTGTATAAAAAAATGGCAGTATGTGGTACGCGAGCTGCTTGAAAACTGAATGTACTGGGACTGAATGTATGGAATGCGGGAGAGGGAGGGGGGATGGAAACTCGGGAGGGGGGAGGGGAACTTGAGAGGGGGGTTTGCGGGGCGGGGGAAGCAGGAGAGGGGAGTGAGGAGAGGGAAGTCGGAGTGGGAACGCGTGAGGGGAAGGGGATGCGGGTGATGAAGGGGAGGCGGAAGTGGAACGGAACGAATGGGAAAGGACACGCAGGGAGAAACAATTTATTTATTAAATGGCATAGCAACGCATACTGGGAACCAGCTAGTATTTAATAATTGCAATTGTTGCAATAAATCAATTAATTATAATCAAAAAGGTCAACTCATTTACTGTCATGCATTTGAGATTCTCATATCAATGTGTTATAAATATAAAACATTGACGACAGATAGGAAAGATGCGTTTGTTCTACCGGTATTTTAACGGAAGGAATTTCGAAGAACTTAGTCAATTAACCTTTCGGCACCGGTGCACAGCGGATAGACGCACTAAACGCTTTGCCCAACATTTGTATCGCTTGACATTCTTGTTTGTCGTTTTTGCTTCCCGATCTGCGTTTCCTACTTCCTACAACATAGGTCTCTCTAAAACCTAGGCTTTATTATTCATTCCCTGAAATGACCCACCACAGCATCCCCAAAGATGACATACACAAAATAAAATCCTCAGTAATAAATACCAGTAGTATAGCAATTGCGATCCTGTCATTTCTCCGAAGGTTGAGATTTCAAAACACGTGTACGAATATGTAAATTCCGAAATTCACGCAAATTTTCAACCGCTGAAATAACTCTCTAATTTCATTAAGGTTATAATTATTTCATTTCAAATACCGACATTATTATTTAATTACAAGGAAAGGGAGGAAGACTTACTTTATATTTTTAAGAACTTGAGTTTTGGTATTTTGGTTTCTCCGACTGCCCAATTATTCAAGTTCACGAATGGCGTGGATTTGTTTCATATACAATTCAACAGTTTTATTTCACTTGGCCTTCAAAAGAAAAGGAAGATCACTGTTTACATGAGATTTCAAAAAACAAAATTAAGCCCGGTCAACGCAGTGTGGTTCAGTTAGTGTATATGTTACTGTAAAAGCCCGTACTACAGTAAGTCTTAAGATTTTTCAGTAAATCCTGATTTACCAACTTTTAATGTTGGTAATTCTTATGATTTACTGGTAAAACCTTGGATTTACCAATTTACGGGCTTTTACAGTAAAATATACATAAAATATTACAGAAGACAATAGGTACATCCACACTCCACGGGTATACTTTCAAATGTATGGAAGATAAAAGTAATTTTTTCTAATTCAGATCAACATTCTTAAAATATGTGATTTTAATATTTTCATTCATAATTATTGATTTAAAACGATCTAAAGCCACATATTCCGCTATAACGCTTCAATCTTCAACTGGCTACAACGTCATTATGACGTACAAAACGCTACTGGCTGGTCAGACGGCTATCACCGGCATTGACCGGGTGACGTCAACAACGCCATAATCATGAACAAAAACGAATATGTGGTTTTGGCGGCAAATCCAAAAAAGAAAATAAAATATAATTGCCATCATTATCGTGATATTTTTTCGTAAATTTTATCGACAATTAAAAAAAACATTGAAAATTCTCCAATAATGATTATGCGTCCTCTCCAAGACGTTATTTTCGTAGATACCGTATTGGAAAAACCCACACATTATGTAATTTATTTTATTTGTTTATTTATTACTATTACGTTTGTTTACAGACTATTATCGAATAATAACTCATATATAATAATACGCACATTACAAATGAACTAAAAGAATGATAGGTACCTAGCTGCAAACATCTGAAAAAAGCAATGACAAATTGCCCAAAACTTACATCAGTAATATTATAATTTTCTTTTTGATGAAATTCCCAGATGATTCATGCAATATCATAAGTTTTTCTAATTGCAGTGTAGTCCAGACCTGATAAATCTGAGATTTCACAGAAGTAGTTATATATTAATTAATCTTTCTAATTTTTCAATCCACAGCAACAACAATTTTTCAATGGCTTGTATTAGTAGGTACTAGGTACCTGCCTAAATAAAACAATTTATAATTCGAGACAATCGAACTTCACATTTTCAGAACGTTCACACTTAATCGTCTTTTCATTAATATCTCCAGTTTTTTTTAATAACACGATTTATCAACAATTCATTATATTAAGGCCGTTGTTGAAGGGGTTTAATCGGTTTAGTCTGGTCGGTTGGCCAGTCGTCTGTGGTTGGTCGGTTTGGTATTTGTCAACTGTCACCTCGACAGTTTACAATGCCCGCCTTCTTCACAACTGATTGACTGCAATTGAGATGACGAAACGGATGATGATGAAGATCTTCAATGTCATTGTGGTCGATGGTCGATGGTTCTTGTTGACATTGAAAATTTGTCAATTGGGGTTTGACGTAGGAGGGGAAGTGTAAAGGCGGTCGTTGACTTTATTTTTACAAGTTTTTAGCATGCTTTTTGGTTCTGAGTTATGATCCTTTGAATTTTGTATTCAAAAGAACAACTAGTTGTAACAAACAGACACTAACTAGTTACGTTTTTTAGGTTATGTCAAGAGTCGAATTTTTAAAATTTAATTTTAATGGAAACGAAATTTTTTATCATAAGATAAACATAATACATGAAAATAGACAAGTTACATTTAAGCCAAAAGTATTGATTTACCTACCTATGTACATATACTGAAAAAATATGATGTTTTTGAGAATTTAATTTTGAGAATTTCTGTTTTTTACATTTATTTATCATCATTATTTATTTATGTTCGAATTTTATTATTAAATTTTAAATTTTATTACTGTTTATTACTAAACTTCCGACAGTTAACCAATAAAAAGTACCATTTGACAGGATTTTTTATTTATCTCAGTGAAATTGTTCATCTTGAACGAAATTCACCATTTTATACGAAGTGTCGAATGTTGGGCTGCGCCTACATACGCGAGCGATAAAAGAAGATTTAAACAATTTAGAATTATAAAAGCAAACATTTTAACACATAGAAAGGAAGATTCTTTCGCTATCTAGATGATGGACCACCATTAAGATGAAGTTATACGTGAAATCCTATTTAGATACTATTTTACAACGAATCGGCTTATAGTATGAACATCAAAAAATATGCTACGGATAAATCGAAGCTTTTACTAGCTTTTCTATGTATTGGAATTACAATAAAATTATTATTTACGTAACAAAAAATATAAGAGTAAACAACCATAAAAAATTTTTTTTCATGACTTAACTATGAACTAATACAAGAAACAATTTTTTAAAAATACCCCTTTATGGTTAAGACTATTTTTGAGGTTTTCCATTTTCTAACTTTTTTCGTTCTTATAAAATTATGCACAAAATAAATCAAAACCACTTTTTCGCTTACTTGCCTCGTTCTAATAAGACACTCGATTTTAAAATTTTGCAGGCATGAGATTCGAAATATTTCTAGCGTTTTAAGACTCAAAATATCTTAAGATTTGTTTTGTCACTAGATCTGAACACTCAGTTATTCCCAATCTTCCTCCATCCCGCTTTCTTTCGCTCATTTCCTTTCTTCTCACAAACATTATATTACTATGAGTACCTACCTTATCAGTCTGTCTCTGAAATTGTGAATTTAAAAGTACCGTACCAAAAAGTACCACTTTTTTTGCGCAGCGAGCAGTCACAAGTTGTTAAATTACGTTAGGCAAAAGTAAAAACTTCCAAATTTCAGATTACAGTTACTAATGCGAACTCCATTAGTTCTAAGAAGACGAGACTTATTATTAGTTTCTATTGGCATAGTGACAGTGGTTAGCGGAATGAATGTTAATGCTTCATTAGCACGTTCAAGTCCATACGTTTTAAACATACAAACGGAGTTTTTTGTCATTCAACTTTCTCCTTGATACCGCGCTTTGTTATTTGCCATTTTTATAAAGAAGAGAGAAACGCTTTGAAACAAATCACAAATTCTTAGCAGGTTTTAATTACATGGAAATTTTAATTCTGAGTAAGTACTTCATTTACTAAGTAAGTGCTCCTTGAGAGCGACTGTCAGTCAGAATTGAATATTGCGCGTTGCATGTAATGGCTTTAGCTATGTTTGCTGATCGTATTCGGACAGTCAGTACATACTTTCTGGGCTGCGTTTTTTTCCTTTTCTTTCAACTCCCTCACTTGCCCAAACAACGATGTATTCCCCAAAATGGGCATTTTTTAAGCTTTAGTTCCACACCGGAGGCATTGAGGATAAAATCCCCTTGGGCCTTGGTCATCTTTGGAGATGCTGTGTGGAGGGTCTTTTTCGGGAAAGGTAGGAGAGAAAATACTGGGAAGGAAAATGTATGAGGCCACCCCTCATACATTTTACCTTCCCAGTTAGATTTTGGCCGTCAAGGTCTCCAGGAGTGACGAAAGTATGAGTCCATCCCTCCCACTGCGGTGCAAGGCTATGGGCCGAGAGAATCCGGCTAGAGCGTTCTAAAGGCCTTATGCAGTAGGTGGGTAAACGCATCCGCCGCCAAACTAGACAAACCTCACCCCATGAAGCCGGGCACTCCTACTAAGTCATCAAACGTAGCCAATCACTTCGGATGACATGTGGCAGGGGTGTTGGTTATCCATTAAATGGTTTCCGGGGCGGCGGTACCGATACCCGCCTTGGTACGGCGGCAATAGTATGGACATGCAATAGTTGCACTGTTTTACGAGAGCTAAACTTTTTTTTGTATCTATTGCCTGTACAACTAAAAAAGTCTCGTGCGGTGAGCTCTGGCGTCACGAAATTTACACTCTTTTTTCTGTTTCACACATCTAGATCAAAGCAGCATAATGTCATTACATTACTATCACGAGCGATGAAGCATTAAAATAACCATTCACCTTAAAAATGATTAAAAACTCTTAAAATAGTAAAGCTGGTATCATCTGGGTTTGATAACGGTTTTGAATGCCCCATTTACTGACGAAAACCACTGAACAAATCAATCCTCTGTAGGTATCTGATTGACTTTCCTCTCTTGTTTGGTTGATTGTTGTCTATCAGAACTATGAACGCGTATGACAGTATTCTCCGCAATCCACGAACTATGAACGCACTAAAACCATCTCACGGTCGATGAACACTAACATAGTGGCAGCAGTTTAATGCGGTTTTGAGTTTTGAGCATGGAATTAACACGTTCAACGCCGGGCAATCTAATTAACCCTTTGATTGCCCGTTGAATCCAATTAATGGCCAGTGTTTATACTACAAGGTCTATTTGTGCCTGGACGGCAAATCGTTTGATTAATAATTCACAAATGTGCCCGTCACAGCCGTGGTCACGTGTCATATAATATACACGTATGTAATACATACAAAATAGACAACATATTATTATATGTCATATCGCACACCCGCTACTACACTGCAGTAAGTTTAAATTAGTTATTTGGAGTAAAAATGTAAATGATATTTTGGTCTCCGCTGACTTTTTTTGTGTTTTTTTTTCTTTCGTCTGTGGCTCATCCGTCGGTGGACACAACAAATTTTCGTTTTTTTAAGTGTGATTTTAACCCTTTGTAAAAAGAAACTGTGTGAAGGACAAGGTCAGAATAGCTTGCCCTAATATATTTCTGGACCCAACACTTTATTTGAATTATGTAGCTTCTCGGGATGATTTTAAATTAATTTTCTATGGCTTTGCAGCAGCTATCAATGGCGAAAATATCGATATTTTACGTTTTCAAAATAGTATAAAGGTAATTATTTATTTGAAAACTCCTTTTAATTGTTTTTTTTCTTATCGGGTACGTATTCAGGTTTGTGTAGAAATAATAAAATCAGTTTACATCTGTATGAATATATATATTTTTAAAATTTTCCAACAAAGGATTTTTTTTTTTAGTTTAGTTTAATCTGGGAAAACTTCTTACTATATTATCATCTAATATCAATAATAAGATATATTATCTGGTAAACAGAATACAATCGCAAAAAAAACCAGTTGCGTTGTTTTTATATCGATTTTTGACCAGAACTCATCAAGGTAATTTCCGCGTGGATTTTGAAATATCCCACATTTAACAGGTTAAAATGAAGCAAAAAAAATCTTGTTCCACATGTCACCACACGACACTCAGCCGAGTAACCGCCCAACCCCTAACCCCGACCCTAACCGCCCAACGCCTACTGATTCTTTATGCTTTAAGTTGGAAAAACAAAAAAAAAACCTAAAGAGTCACCGGAGACCAAATTTTCATTTACATTTTTTACTCTAAATAGTGTCACCTGTTAAAGTAAGTCAAGGACGTCCCTTAATACCCTGTATATCTTTTGAAAACAATTTTTTCTTTTCATATAAATAAAGACTTTACAATTAGATGATTTAGAAATAAGTTTTTTTCTCAAATTCGTAATACACACAAAATAATTCAAGTAATTAGTTACCCCCTCTATTTTAATCCGTGTCAATTGTACACTTATTTATACTTAATTCTTATATGTCATTTTAATTTTTAGTATAGGTACTTATCCCTCGAAGTGTCCCTTGGTTTTAAAGAGGGCGCTATATAATTAAAAGCAAGGGTTAAAATTAAAGTCATGCACCGTAACATTCGGAATGGGTCCGCTAACAATAACAATCCTTATGTAGATGGCCATAAGGTTTTAATTCCCGCTTAACACCAGCCACCTGTTTTGATTTATGCAAGAAAAAACATCGTCCAATTGTATTATTATGTGAAGTTCAGACTCAAATATTTAATTGTTTTACGATAATGTTATAAACAATTAAATTTTCCACATTACGCAATAAAACCATAACCGAAAACACGTTCGTAAGTAGGAGATTTTGACCGTTAATGCAGTTTTTATATGGCCTGATACTTTAATTTTTCAGGGCTTACAAAAAGATTAATAAAAAAAATGCTCGGTTATTTAGGTCAACATGAATTCTCTTCGCAATATTTAATTAAAGCATCCAAAATATTTCCAATGATCAAATTTTTAAACCATAAAACACATGATTTTGCATTACTTCGTAAATTATCGCCTTAAGGCTCTGCAACCGGGCTCGAAAAGAAGAAGATGGAGAAATACGAAATTACGAATGTTAGAGGAGAGCGTTAACATTTACGGCGACAAAATCGATGCGAAAATTGCGAAAATGTTTAATAAAACACGACTCGTTTAAAATAGAGCAAAATCTCGCGGGCATTGTCTTAAACAGCATTTAAAGAAACACTGTGATTTTTTTCATACATATAACTTGTAAAATAACTGGAACAAACGTGTTTATAATAATTTTTGAAGCATACTTTGCGATTTTTTTTTATATACAGGGAATTTTATATAATTTGCGTCTAGGTACGGGGAATGTCTAGATATTATCTTCAAGAATAACATATATATTTTCAAGAGCTTTAAAACTTACCGTGATTAAGGGAGATATGTAAGAAATCGGTTGATATTCGGGTTGTGGGCTCCATTAATATTTTTTATTTAAAATAAGAGTTGTCTAAAAGTTCATTTAAGGTCATAACCACATTAGTTCTAATTAAGGTCATAACCACATTTTTTCTGAGTGTTCTTTCAAACGTTCTACTTAACTCAAAACAACAGAATTTTAACTTGTGGCAGTGTATGTGCGGGAATGCGATATTTGCCATTGCCAACATATTTATATGGCATAAACAACAAAGACAACATATATGTGACACAGACAATATAGAGGAAATGGCTACATCGTCACGTTGCGTGTCGTATTATTGACATGTTACTCTTGTAAATATTTAATGATCTGCACAAGTTAATCTTCGTCACAGTATTATCGTTATTGTAAAGTTATTATTTAAACCCCTATAATCTATTTAATTAAATGAAGACAATATAAGCGAAACTCAATCGAAAATCTGAAAACAGAAAAATCAGAAAAAGATATTGACACATCTGGGACAACATGGACAACATGGACAACAATCTACCTTATAATCTGTAATAGCCTATGCGAAAGTACCTACTAACGTTCTGATTAACCCCTCAGGCTAATTTGTTCGCTATTCGGAACAACTCATACATGTCTTACAGAAATCGTTGTGTCTCCCTTACTATCATGATTTAAGCGGTGTTAGAAAGAGAAAACACCACGCTTTATATTAACAAGTTAACAACAAAATAATTAAAATGTACACCTTCATGAAACCAAACTTTCCGACCGCAATTTGAAAAAAAAATTATGATTCTTTGGTATTTTTTTATTCATTATTTTTATATGAAACGACAAAAAAGTGAGTTAACGATAACATATAAAACATGTGCGTGTTTTTATTTTTTTGTCCCTAGTAATTTCAGTTAAAAAAAGGGCAAGGCGAGTCATTAAACATTTTTTATTTGCATTCAAAATTTTTATATTTAAATAATCATTTGCTTATTTCGAATTATATAATTTAAAAGCATATTTCTTCTTCAGATATATTCCATGTTTCATAACGCTGATGGATTTCATACGTATTTGTGTTCCGATTGACCATGCAGATCGGAGGAATCCAGATTTTGGACTTCCGCACATTATGTGTACTTACCTATACGGTGGACTAAGTCAAGTACCGCAATATCGCCAGTCTGTTAACAACCATCGTAACAAATCGTAACGTGACATTTCGCTCTACGTTGAAATGTTATTTCTATCAATCGGAAGCGTATAATGTGAAGCTTTATATCGTCGTCTTTCATCGAATGCTTCATGTGAACCGTTTATTCGTCTCATGACTCAACTTTATCGTGGTTCTAATAACCGAACAAATTTTATCGTACGCCTTTGGATACACCTGTGACCGTCACCGAATGGAGATCAAGCCACGAGACACAACAGTGAGTATTGCTTAATTGTGTATACAGGATCTTGTTTGGTGATCGGGCATAATTCTTATCGAAATCCATAAGAGTTTTATTTAGCAAGGAGTAGCCGTAAGGTTTTTCTAAAACCCTCGTGCATCGTCACGATTCATGAGGGTTTGAATTTTGAATTTTCTTGTAAAGCGGAAAATTTTTGACCTTCCGGCAAAATTGGCTTGAGGCCTGAGAGGCTAAGCATAAATTGTAATGAAAATGGAGTAAGGCAGCACCAGTTGCAGCATTCGAACTCGATACCTAATAATATGAATACCTCGGGGTATTTATTTACCTACGAATGTAATCCTAAAACTTAGTCCCTGCTTGCTTGTAGTTGGAGTCACGTACCATCCCTAGTTAATTAATTTTATTTTATGCTGAGCATCAAATTGCAAAACAGATTTAAAATTAATAACAGACAACTTTTTTCGCCAAACGTCAAACGGTTAATCGTTTGGAATAATCTATTCCGTTTATTACCAAATAAATTATAGCTTCAGTTTTATGCCCGTCGTATTTTGAGTTGTTGTTCTGAATTTGGAATTAATTTCAACGCCAATAAAGCGATAGCGTCATTATTGAAAACAAGATTGGCTCTGCTGAGAATATTCTAAACGAAGATTTTTTCTACTAATTTTTGATAGAAGTAGTCTTCCCAACAAGTCTTTCGGTTGATACGCTAGGTGTAACCTTGCGACCAGCTCAGGTACGGGGGCGCTATCGAAGTCAGCACCCGAATTTCTATCGATTTCTTACATATCTCCCTTAAACACGTTAAGTTTTAAAGCTCTTAAAAAATATATGTTATTCTTGAAGATAATATCTAGACATTGCCCGCGCTGAAACGCAAATTATATAAAATTCCCTCCATAGAAAAAAATCGCAAAGTATGCTCCAAAAATTATTATAAACACGTTTGTTTCAGTTATTTTACAAGTTATATAAACTTGGAGATAAATTTTATGAATAAATCATTTAATATCATTGCTATTTATCGGACACACTCTTCTGTTCTAACCACATACATAGAAGAATTAAAAAATATATTACAACATCATAAAAACAAAAGAACAATAATCATCGGAGATATTAATCTGAATATTGCTAATGATTACTACTCTAACGATAAAGATAACTATCTAAATATGTTAGCAGAATTAAATTACATTTCATGTATAAATTCATATACCCGAAACGTTATTGGACAACGACCATCTTGTATCGATCATAATAAATAATAATATAATCATAATTAATAATAATAATACAATAATCCATACTTATTTTTTATATTCATATATCTTAAACTTATGTAGATATTTTGCATTATTTTTAATTCCTTTATACATCATACTTGTTTTAGATGTATAAATTTTTGTTTTTTATTTTTATATTATTTTGTTTTTCATCCAACTTATTTTTAATTTGTATTATTATACTTAACATAAAATTGGCCACTACAACACGGGCATGTGCCTAGTGTGATGGCCAAAAAATTATCCATTTACTGTAATGTATAAACTTTACTGAATAAAGAACATTAAAAAAAAAAATATATATATATTTACCAATACCAAAGATATACAAAATATATCATCTGCCGTAATAAAAACAACTGTAACGGATCATTATGCATGTATATTTAAATACGACTACAAACATCAAAACCTCCCATTACCAACCACAACTCCGGTTAATAATACTGATAAATACAAACATAGTATTAATATAAATTCTCTCACCAAAATATTAAGTAACGAAAAAGAATGGCTAGAAATATATAAATGTAACGATGTAGAAGAATGCTGCAAAATATTTGATAAAAAACTGAGTTTACACATAAACGCTTGTAGGAATAACACATCTCAAAAACCATCCTCAAAATTTAAGCCAATCAAACCATGGATAACCCAAGGATTAATCATCTCAATTAGACACAAAGAAACACTCTATAGACAATATACAAAACAACCGGAAAACATAACATTACAAAAACATTTCAAAGCTTATAAAAAAAAACTCACATATCTTATAAAAAACATAAAGGATGACTACTACAAACAAAAACTTGAACTAGCTGAAAATGACAGTAAAAAGACTTGGTCCATCATAAATGAAATTATAGATAAAAAACAATTCAAAAATAAAACAATCAACACAATAAGACATAATGATTCAAAAATTTGCTGTAAAGATAAACCCTTAGAAGCCGCAAATGTATTCAACAACTTTTTTGCTAATGTAGGAAAAAACCTGGCTAGCAAAATCCAACAAGACCTGACCCCAAATGACCCAAACACTACAGTAAATAATGAGTATACCTTTGAACTATTTCAACCAACAACAAAAGAAGAAATCGAACAAATCATTACAAGTATGAAAGGTGGTTCTTCCCCAGGTTTTGATGGGATCACAATACAAACACTGAAATGTATAAAATCACAAGTATCAAAACCATTAACTCATATAATCAATACAAGTTTTCAAACCGGAATATTTCCGTCCATGTACAAACAATCCGTAATCGTACCAATATTTAAAACCTGCAATCCGGAAGAACCAACCAATTACCGTCCTATTTCATTACTATCAAACATTGCAAAAATATTTGAAAAAAAAAAAATTGCTAAAAAAAGAATAACTCATTTCATTAAGATCAATAACATAATTCACCAAAACCAGTTTGGATTCATGGAAAACAAAAGCACAAAAGACGCCATTGCTAAATTATCTAGTACTATACAAGACGCTTTAGACAAATCATTAAAATGTGTTGGTATTTTTGTAGATCTCCAAAAAGCTTTCGACAGTATATCACATGTCAAATTAATACAAAAATTAAAGGTTGTGGGTTTTAATGACAGAGCACTACATTGGCTAAAAAGTTATCTTCACAAAAGAACACAAATTGTAAAAATTAATCACACACCAAGTCTACCACTCACAAGTGATTTTGGGATACCGCAAGGCACTGTTTTGGGACCATTACTTTTTATCATGTACGTAAACGATATTTTTAAACAAAACCTCAGTGGAACCATTATATCTTATGCGGACGACACGATTATCATAATTAAGGGTAGTGACTGGAAAATTGTAAACGAAAATGCAAATAATGACATCCATATCCTAAAAACCTGGTTCGATACAAACCTTCTTACAATCAATGCAAAAAAAACAGTTTATATCCCTTTCTCAATAAATAAATCCAAAACTTATCCCAACATTAATATAACTATACACAACACAAAATGTAACAAAGATGTCTGTAATAATTCATGTACCATATTAAACCATGCAACTGAAATAAAGTACCTGGGTGTAATTGTAGACCAACATATGAAATGGAACAGACACATATGTGAACTTGTTAAACGCATTAGGAAATGTATCTATATATTCATTAGATTAAGAAATATTCTCAAATTAAACAATCTAAAAAAAGTCTATTATGCACTAGTCCAATCACTAATTCAGTATGGAATCATTGGATGGGGAGGTGCATATGAAAAAATTATAAGTCCTGTAAAAGTGGTACAAAAACTAATTATTAAAGTAATTTTAAAAAAACCACCAACATTCCCTTCAGCATCATTGTTCAAAATTTTCGAAGTACCAAAAATTGAAGACCTCTACAAAAAAGATTCAATACTACAAATATTCAAAGAAAATGTAACTAAAAAATTTAAACTCAACTCATCATTAAGGCATAAATTTAACTTCCAAATTCCCCTATTTTCAACACAACAAATGAACAACAATTATATTTACAAAGGCATAAAATATTTTAATAATCTTCCCGAAGAAATTAAAAAAATAACAGATTTCGTAACATTCAAGAAAAAGGTCAAATTAATCTTTAAAAAAAATCAACAACCATAACAACACCAATCAAAATGTTATAACTTCAATTCCTAGCATATCAAAAATTAACATCACAACATAGTTTATATTTATTGTATATACTAAGTAAAATGTATGTTATAAAAGTGAAAAATAGTAGTTTATATATTATATTTATATATAGTTTATATTTATTGGAAAATGTAAGTAAAATGTATGTTATAAAAATGAACTAGCTGTAAAATAACTCCTACGCCAAGCTCAAGAGCTAGTACTCTTCATTGGCGTAGAATTTCAAAAATCATGTATCTTTTCATTAAATAAAAAAAAAAAAAAAAAAAAAAAAATATGAATGAAAAAATTCAGAGTGCTTCTTTAATTGCTGTTTAAGACAATGCCCGCCGTATTTTTGCTCTATTTTAAACGAGTCGTGTTTTATTAAACATTTTCGCAATTTTCGCATCGATTTTGGCGCTGTAAATGTTAGCGCTCTCCTCTAACATTCGTAATTTCGTATCTCTCCATCTTCTTCTTTTCGGGCCCGGTTGCGGAGCCTTAAGTTAGCCTTTCAGAAGCTGGGTGTACTAACCCTGTAAAAATCGCAATTGCGCCTCGCTGTAGAATTTGGCAGTAACATCTGGTCTGCAATAGAGGTGGGTAAGTTCTGCATTTTTCCGGAAGCCTCCGAGACTTGCTTCCTTTTAAAAGTACATGAGTTCTAGGAGCAGGTCCCGGGTCCGAGTTCTTAGGTGCGGACTGGGCACTGGGTATTGTTGCGGCGCACCGAAACGGGACGCACGGGTTCAAAGAACTCGGAACCAGGACCTACTCGTAGAACCCACACGAGAACTCAGAACCCCGGAGTCGGACAAGACCCGTACGAGAACAAGGACCCGTCACCCGTGCAATGTAGGTACATTCAATGTATCTACACTGCACGGTCTTTTATTGAGAATTTAAATAAGTAAATTAATAAGCTGTAATGCTTTACTATAAACTATTATTTTATAATGCACGTCACCCGTTGATTAACGATACCAGATAAGACGCTCTAATTAAAAACTACTCCGTGAAGCGGTCACGCACGCGTGTGTCGATCAACGAACAGCGATCGAATGAACGCCCAGCGCCTCGTGACTCAAGGGGAAGTGTCATAGTTGGCCGGCCGCGGGTAGCGGGGAGTGTCGGGAACTCACCGAGACCCGCGACTCATGTGTGGAATGGTGAGTGACGCCGGACCGTGGATCGCGGAGCAAGCCGGCGGCCACGGGGTGAGTCAGGAATGTAGTAGTTCGCGGCGTTCGCGCGAGTCCGGGAGTGGGCGGAATGAATGGATTGTGTCGCGATTCACGTAGCTTGGAACAAGGCGCTTGGGTTTAAAGGAACCCGGGACTTGTATTCGAGTGCGGTTTTCGCGCTTCGGCGTTGAGTTGCTCGGACCGCCGGATTACCGCCGGATTTATTTGGATGCGGAGAGTACTGGGACTGGGCCGGGTTCTCTGGGAGTAGTCGATTTGAAAAAGGAGTGGGAGTAGGAACCGCTTCCCGCAAAGGAGCGGATCACATGAGCCCGTTCCAGCTGAACTGACACATCGCTAGTCTGCAACCCCAAAATACCGTAGAGTTTATCATTAAAAGCGCTATGACCATCTCGTCGAAACGTGTAGAAACACTACTAGAATGCAATAAACGGTGCTCGTGTACCGGGTTTCGTACTTTCCGATCGTTCGGCGTTAGAGCGTTGGGAGCGTTAATAGTTGGAGGTCAATTGGAGGTAAAAATGTGGAACCTAATTTTTCGCTTTGTATCTCATCTAAACACAATAACTGAAAAATCCCTTGACTCTGCAGAAACGGGCAGTCCATTTGGTAGATTCGCGTATATAAACAAACGGATTGCAATCTTTGTCAACGTTTGTTCTTAGTAACGTCAGGTGGGAATGCTGTCGTTGTTGTACCGGTATTTAATGGAAGATGTACAAAGGAACTAGCATCGTTGATTCCCTCGACACCGGTGCACATTCGGGAAAGACATCAAACGTGCCCCTAACATTTGTACGTGGTTGACATTCATAGAATGGAAACGGGTCGCTTTTATGACTCGTTCTTATGTTCAACAGTTCGGCTATGGAATAATTTGTCGGCACGGTTTAACGCAGCATCCCCAAAGATGACTCATGTTTGGAGTTAATGTAAAATAATAAAAATAAAATAGTAATAATTTTTTCAGGCTAACCGAAATCTTCGGGGTTCATTTTTCGTTATGGATAGAAAATCAAGCTAGGTTATCGGCCACGAGGTTGTCGGCAACGATGTTGTCGGCACCGAGGTTGTCAGCAACGTTAGGCGTTGGTTCAAGAAAGAGAAGGAAGGGCAATATTCCAAAAACAAATTAGAACTAGATTATTCTCGTTTCTTCTCCTCTCCTATGTCTCCTGTTTTTGTAGACCTATAATTATGAATTTTTCTTATAAAATAACTTTGAATAGATCTAAATATTTGTTCAGAATACTAAAAAATTTTTGTAAATTTCTCTGATAACTGAATTTAATTTAATTTTCATTTAAAAAAGCTCATTAAAACGTTACACATACTTATATTCCTAAAAATATTTCAACGATCAGATCGAAAAAGAAATCAAAACGGAGAAAAATGTCATACTTATATCATTTTTGACCTTTACAGCATTCCAAATGTCCATGATCGACATGAAAGTAAAAAAGAAGTATCTGAAACGCTGTATTTCATACAGAATAGAAGATCCATCATTTTGTCTTTAAATTTAAATAATAATTTAATAATCAAAAATTTTGTCCTTTTTCCTCAAAGTATTTGATCGAAACATAACCCGTATTTTCAAGACGGAAAAACAAATTATTATTTGCTTTCATGGGTATCTAAATTAAATTTTTGCATGGGACATGCCTTACTGAAGTGAAAACTTCCTTATCACCGTTGTGATTTGAAACTAGGTGAAACGAAAAATAGCGACGATATTAAAAAGAGCACAAACATCTATAGGATTTTGCCTGCGAAAGAATGAGATAGTATAATATATAACCTCTTTGTGCGGTGCTTCGTAGCCTCCCACTCCTGTCTAATTTAGTTTTCTGTAGGTATCACTTCTACCGCCTGTGAATTGCACACTCTGTTTTTTTTTTTATATGTATTTAATAACAGCGATTCCCGGCATGTTGCAATGCCCCTTACATAAAGAAATGGTTTCTCCCTGCATGTCCTTTCCCATTCTTCCCCTTTCCCGTTCTCCTTTACACCTCCCCTTTCCATCTCCACCCTCTTTCCCTCCCTGCTAAACTACATGAAATAACCCATTTTTCGAAAAACTTGCGCGCTACCTTTTGCAATATTTTGATACAAATTTCATAATGCCAGAGCCAACTTTTATAAATAAAAACACGCTGGTGTGCGCATAACAACTCATCAAAGTTTCATCGCAATCGGATGACTGGTATAGGAAATAATTTCATAATGCTAGAGCTCACCATTACATATTTAAACCTTCCCGGGCATGCGCACAACAATGCACCCAATTATCATTGCAATCGGATAAATGGTACAGGAGATAATTTCATAACGCTAGAGCTCACCATTACACTTAGAAACGTTTCCAGGCATGCGCACGCCAATGCACACATTACACCAAAGTTTCATCGCAATCGGATGAATGGTTTGGGTACCGCATGCATAAGGGACAAACAAAGAAACATACATTTTTATGTATATTATTATTTGCAATTTGGCAATTTTGTATAATTACAGGAGAGTTGAGGGTCCTCCTTATGTATTTATATCAATGGCTATCACAAATTTGAAATGAAAATTTGAATAAAATAATTGAAAATTGATAAATTGAAAGCTCAAATAAAATACAATTAATACCCAGTCATTTCTTGTCAATGACACAAAAGTTTTTGAATCACGGAAATTTTTTTCCTAAGTACCTACCAACCTATACAGATGATTTTTTTTAGAATATAAATGGTTTTATCAAAGATATTGAAATATAAGGGTTTTATCAATAAAAACACTTTTATTACCCATAACGATAGTTACATACTTACTTTATAATCAGTCCTGTAAAAATACCTATTTATTTTTTAGAGGAAGTCACAAGCCAAAAATGTATGAATTCTTAATGTGCCTTATATCATCACGAACATAGGTAATAGGCAAACCAATCGCTTGGCAAACGAAGTTTAGAGGTCACCATTTCAAGCAAAAGTGGTTTTTGTTTATTTTGTGAATAATTTTATACAAGAAAAGAAGTTTATTAATGGAAACTATAACAGATAATTTTAGTTTTAAAGTGTGAATATTTTAAATATCTGCCTATGAAATGAATAATAAAGTTATTGTCGGTTGACTAATTTGTCGTCGTTATGTTCCTCGTTTATATTACGAGTTATGTTATGACTAAACTGATAATGGCGTTATTGTTTCTACGAATCATAAATTATGGTAAAATTAATTTATTCGTTGCGGTGATTCATTGCTTTAAAGGTGACTTGTGTATCGTTTAGTTATGTCGTCCATATCATCATCATCATCAAACAGTATTGATTGCCTTGCGTGTCTTCCTGATTGAAATTTAAGAAACCGGCTTCCACTGCATGTCTGACGCCGCGCCGCGCCATATAAACATCTGTGTTCGTGAAATTCCAATCAAAGCAATTGCTTTGTAATTCAGTTTGGAATTCGTCAAAGGATGACGCCACTTCCGTTAGCAAGTCGCATGAGAACGTGGTATAAGTACAATGATTTTATAAATTTTAGTATCTCTCCCGATGTTAATAATTAGTTGTTAATAATATTATCACGCGGCTGTATATATTACATATGCCGTCATTGCCTGTCTCAGTTACTTTGTCCCGGTGACTAGCTATAACTGGATCACAGTGGATCCGAGGAACGGGCTATTTTTGGAACCAGTTCCTATCGGATTTATAAAATGGTCACCATCACTCTAACTGGGCGAAGCCTAACCAAAAGCCGCCCGCAGGGCCTAGTGCTAGTTTCTATATAATGTGCAAACATGCGCACAATTAAATCCAGTGAAATGAAGCGGATGAACGCTCTCGAAATGTAATGCTGGGGAAAAATACGCGGGATTCCATGGATCATGTTGTGCCTAGCCACATCGTGATCTGCCGCCATTTCACAATGTGCCGGATATAAGTTAGACACATCATTGTCGCACAAAATTGTCACACGAACGTAAATAAAGCGCAGGCAGCGCATTGGTGCATTTTACAACTCTTATTTGAATGTGCCTAAAAAGCGAATAGCTAAGCGAATGTAAATCTGCCTTTTCGTGCTGTGCCTCGGCACATTGTGCAATGGTGGCAGATCACGATGTGGCTAGGCGCATCATGATCCGCCTGATTATACGATCGGCCGCCGACATATCCACTAACAATTTGCTATTAACTGTCTGCCTACAGCGTTTTCTAAGATATTTTGAAATATAGGACACGTTGCTCGCAAAACTGAAAACTCCAACCTGGAGAAACTCATGGTCACTGGCAAAATGGGAGGCAGGAGATGCAGAGGAAAATCGCCAATGCGTTGGAGTGATCAAGTATCACCGGTGTCCGCAGCTCTCCAAGCAGCCCAAAACCGCGAGCAGCGGACCCTGGAAATTGGAGTGAGGGCCACGATTCTCAGTAAATAAGGAAACGACTCAAGACTCAAAAAGGAACTCATCATCATTATTATTTGTTGCTTTCAGTAAGGTTCAGTACAAAAAAGAATTCCATTCTAAAGAGTGCGACTTATTGATGTATTTAGTACCTACCTAGTCATCAATCCGCAAATAATACCTTTTTATATATATGATTGTTTTTTTTTGAGTTTGTAAACATTCATGTACTTACGAGTATCAAATAAACTCACATCTTTAAACTTACCTACACAAAGACAACATAAGAATCCATGCTCCATTTCATGTAGTTGTTCTCGCACTTATTTTATGTATAATAAATTCTTGTTCACAGAGATTGCATCTTGCGGGCAATGAAACTTACTCTGTTTATATACATATTTCTTTTCAGTAACATTGCTTCATTTTAAAAGCAAATATTTTGAAAATATGCATGCAACTATTTGATATTACGCGTAATTGTTAACTAAGCAATTAAGAATCGTTGCATAATATGTAACTTATTGAGCACTTATGTTCTTTATAATTTTATTGTTTATTATCTATGATTTAAAGCCCAGAGGGCAAACGACATCTAAATAAATAATATTTGATTTTATACCGCATTACATCACATTCTTAAGAGGAAACACCAGTCGATGAGAAATTTGAAAAATAGATTTTTTACCAAACTGTTGATGTCACTGTCACTGTTATCCCTCTCCACAAACACTGGGCCAAAGAGACAACTGCGCCTCAGGCTAATAATATTTAAATAAAATCGTCAAATCGAGGTTATGTGTTCCCCATTTTTCTTCTCCAAAACTCGACCGATTTCTATGACTTTTTTTACCGACCGTTTTAGACGATAATCCTATTCACTATTACAAAGGCGAAAGTTCGTATGGATGTATGTTTGTTACTCTTTCTGAACGGACTTTAAAAATTCTTTCACTAATAGAAAGCTACATTATTTGCGAGTACTACAGGCTATATATGTTGGTAAGCTCTGGCGTTATGAATAAGCCCTCTTTAGGTTACTATGGAGATCCCTCTGACAGTTAAAATTATACGAATCTATACTAATATTATAAATGAGAAACTGCGCGTGTTTGATTGTTACATTTTAGTAGGTTGCACGCGAGCAGTTTGAAAAATGAATGTAACGGGTAATGGAAGGGGGGTGGGGTAGGGGGGGGGGTGGGAAGTGGCGAGAGCGAAGCCGGGGGCAAAAGCTAATATTTTATATGTTGCTTCTTTTTGTAAAACATTGTCTGGTTTGTGTACTGAACGTTTGTTGGTGGCGTTGAAACTGGTTCCATGACAACTCAGAATCAAGCGATTTCAACATACCTTCGAATGGACATTTAAAATTAGAATTTAAAAAAAAAAAATAACCAAAGTCCTAACCTCACGTAACATATTTTCAATATATTTTTTTCATCAATTTTAATGACTTTTCAGAGGAGATGTTGAAGTTGCACGAATCTGAGTTGTCCGGTCAAACAAGGCATTTTAATGATTTTTATTAGAGAGTCCCAAATCCTATAAAGAAGTAACTTGTCAAAAAAGCGAAACGTGCCGACACGCTAGTGGTCGATATCTATATGATATTAATTTTTTTTTGCTAAAGTGTCAAAATCTAGAGAGGTATTGGGGAATGCGTTTGTGTGGACAAGAAGCCACCCGATTTTCTGTTTACAATCAACCAAATTTCCACAAAGTTTGGGTTGGCGTAAAATCTCACAAGACAAGGATCAGTCATCTGCGATCTAATCATATATTTTTAGCATAATGTTATGCACGTCTAAAACCCACGCATATACAGTGTAATAATATATACTGAACATATATGGTGGTTTAGTTGCTGCTATGAATTACTTGGTCGAAGGCGATGAACGTTTGAGCGTTCTTATTTATCAAGTTTTGCGGTCAAGTCCAGCTATGTTGTATTAATGTATTAGTACTTAATACTTGTTGAATGAATAACACTCACAGTCAAGTAACATTTATTAGATCTAACATTCGAGTATATGTGGTCAATACAAGATTTCGTTATTTGGCCAGCAACGATTGCTTCTCTTGTTATATTGTTTAATTATATACCTACATAGTATTTAATGGTTCCATGCTAACTCAGAATCACGTCAACTCAGCCGTCTTTAAAAGTTATGAAAAAAAACATTAACGTCGGTGTCGAGTTGATTTCATTCTGAGTTGTCCGGTCATCAAATCTAATATAAGTTATAATTTTAATAGGGGAGATCGTCCATTCCTCCTCATAGGAATGCATGAGATTGCAGAGTAAACAAGGACATTATTTTCAAATGCCTACCAAGGTCGAAAATGAATTAAAATTAATTGCGTCAGTCCCGCGTTTTATTTTTATTTTGTTTTTATATAAACTCCACACAGGAGGCTTCTAGGAAAATAATTTCCCTTAGGGCCTGTGTCGTCTTTGGGGATGCTGGGTGAAGGGTCTTTTTGCGGAACTGAAGGAGTGAACCAGTAGAGAACCATGTAGAATCGTAGAAACGACCAGTTCTCATATGACCAATGTCAAGTGAATATAAATAATATTTGGCGCGAGTTTGGCGTGGGAAACACTGAGCACCGGTGCCGAAGTAATCAACGACGCTAATACCTCGGAGCATCTTTCATTGAAATACTGCCAGAACAAGGACAGCATTCCCACCTGATGCCAGTGCTATACGATACGATTGTACCACCCCAGCCAGGAGCACTCCTGTCCCGGTGAGACCGGTACACCAGGAGGCACTGATTTGTTAGGACTGGAACACATGCTCTGGGGATGGGAAGGAGGTTGTAGTTTAATCGACCGGTATACATGGCAACCTAATAAGCCAATATTGGAATTTAGGATGGGCAGGAATAAAGGAATGGATTGAGCGTTATGATTTTTTTTTTAATTCCTTTTTGTTATGGCTTCTTCTTGCCTTCTTCTTGCCTATTCTCAGCTCTTCTTAGATCTTCTTGTCTATTTCTGGTTTTTCTTGGCTGTTCTTGCCTCTTCTTGAATCTTCTCGATCTTCTTGACTCTTCTTGTTTTCTGTTGGGTCTTTTCGTCTCTTCTTGGCACTTCTTGACTATTCTTGTCTCTTCTTGGATCTTCTCGTCTCTTCTTGGCTCTTCTTGCCCCCTCGTGGCTTTTCTTGTGTATTTTCTTCTTGCTTCTTGTTTCTTCTGGGATTTATCTGTCTTTCTTTGGCCTTTTTTTACTTCTTCTTGTCTCTTCTAGCCTCTTCTTGATTCTTCTCATCTCTTCTAAGCTGTGCTTGGCTCTTCTTGCTATTTATTGTCTCTTAATATTTCTTCTTGGCTCTTCATGCTTCTTCATAGATCTTCTCGTCTCTACTTGTCTCTTCTTGCGTCAACTTGGATCTCCCGTTTCTTCTCTGCTCTTTTCATCTCTTATTGTGGTTTTTTTCTTGTATCTTCTTGCTTCTTCTTCTTTCTCTGTCTCTTCTTGGCTGTTCTTGATTCTTCTCTTCTTCCCACCTGATGCCTATGCTATAATATAGAAATTCGTTTGCTAATATAGGAGAATCTATAAACAAGGGTTAAAAAAAGAAGTCATGTCCCGATCAAGCGAACAAAATACTATACAAATAATAATAATTACTAGCAGTTAAAAACCCGCTCCGCAGGTTTTCACTGCTAGGCCCTGCCCGCGGCTTTTCGTTTGACTTCGCCCAGTTAGTGTTGGAGACCATTTTATAAATCCAATAGGAACTGGTTCCAAAAATAACCCGTTCCTCGGATCCACTGTCATCTAGTGGTAGCTAGTCACCGGCCAAAGTAACCAGGTCGGGCAATAACGTCATTTGTAATATATAGCCGCGTGATACAACTACTTCCGTACCCACTTCCGTAAATTCTTCCTTATCCGGAGAGATATTACAAATTCACGAATTCGTAGTACTTATACCTAGGGGGGCACATGCAACCTGCTAACAGAAGTAGCGCCATCTATTGACGAATTCTTGAATTCGAAACCGAATTACAAAGATAGCTTTGTTTAAAAATTCACGTACACAGATGTTATTTGTGGCGCGGCGCGTATAGCGTGGTGTCAGACATGCACTTAATGCAATTAATACTGTTTGATTATTAATACAAATATGGGTCGGGCGATGTCAAGAGTCCGAATAACACAAAGGGATCGGTGTGATAGTTATTTTGTTATTTATTTTGGTTAGGCTACATTTGTTATGACTGAGAAAAGATCCGGAGCATTACATTTATAGACCGATTCACTGGGATTTCTGAAATGTCTCCTGGTAATGACTAATGACTGTGATTACTGTTACGTTGTTTGATTACGGGACAATAAATTATTATTGTAATTCCTGATCCCCCCAGCTAATAATACTATAGGTTAGAATGGAATTAAACAGCCCAAAATATATTTTTTATAAAAATTTTGCTTCAAAACATTTCACAAAATGTTTATTAGTTTTATTACCTTTTTTTACAAAATTTTCAATTTGATTTTTCAAACATAAGCTAAATATTTAATGTCTTGAACACATTCTTGCACATCACAGAGTAATAAAGCGACTCTGTGTTTTGATATGAGTAATTATTTTAAGGTCACAATATCTTTCACTAAAATTTAGTTAAGTTAGAAAAAACAGAGTTGATCTGATATTATATATATTACTATAATTAAAATATTAATGTGAATATGTATTTCTTACCGTCAAATAACCTAATTTTCTGATAAAGCAAACTCACTCGACCCCGCAAAGAATCATCCATGAGTCAGGATTGGCAGGAACTCTGATTAACCCAGATACATTTTGCTTCAAATGCTGCATTCTTGCTCCGTGATAGTGGTGGTAATATATGATTGCATGATGATATATGACATCCGTTTTGCAATGACCGATTAATTAAGTTGAAATATTTCGAAGCGTAAACCGGTCGGTTATTTATTTATTTATATGTTACATATGTTATACGCAAAAATATCCCATTTTTTAACATTTCTTTTTTAGTTGTAATGATGTTTCAAAACATTTTGCCATGAAGGTTGGTCGGTAGGTTCTTGCTAATAATTAGTTGAACTATGAACTATTAATTTTCTATAAATTATTAGCATTTAGAATAGAAAATGGGGTGAGATTTGTGCTAATCTTGGCGGTGGTTGTCCCTTCCTTCCACTGCGTGGCAGGCCGGATCGGAAGAGACTGTTTGAGGGAGACACATTGTCCCCCAGATTCCTAACCACCCCTCGTAACTTTTTCCATTATTTATGCATTAAACCGCTTACTCGTTAATACGGAATATTTTTTATTCAAACTGTTGTATTTAGCTTTATTATCACGAAAAATGAGTATTTAAGTCGGGGGAGACCAAAAAACATGCAAAAAATATGCATTTAACATTTTAATTTTGTTTAAATTAATTCACTTACACGATTACAAATTCTTCGCCATATTCTATTTATATCAATAACTTATATGTTCATAGACAATAAATCCTTCACATTTTCCAAGGTACCAATAGCTAGAATATTAAAAAAGATTGCCATAGCGGAAAAATTGATTCTCAAATATTTAGGAAGGTACACCAACTAGTATTGTGAAGTTTTTATGCCTTGACGCGAGTAGGCGTTATAAAGGGGCACTTTCTTTTGTATCACAAACCTAGCGTAGCCGCTAAACTACTTGAAAACTGGGATGTTTTTCTTGCCTTGACGCGAGTAGGCGTTATAAAGGGGCACTTTCTCTTGTATCACAAACCATGTTACACAAACCTAGTGTAGCCGCTAAACTACTTGAAAACTGGGATGTTTTTCTTGCCTTGACGCGAGCAGGCGGTAAAAAGGGGCACTTTCTTTTGTATCATAAACCATATCACACAAACTTATACCAACATAACAAAATGACATTTGAAAATAATGTTTGAAAATGGACGGTCTCGTTTCACAGAATGAAAGCTAATTTTAATTTTACGTAATCGAAATTTAGAATGAAATATTTTCCACTTCCCCCAATGCAAATAGTTGTCTTTTAATGTAATTAAGGTGAATCAAAAAATTTTTCAAAAAAGTGCGTATTAACCATTGCCAGCGATCTCAAAAATTTACTTTATATTTTCCTCAGGGCCGCCTGTGTGGAGTTAATGTAAAAGAAGAAAATAATTCAAAACAAATTTTCGTGATCGAAAATCATTCGATTATTAAACAATATTTCGAAATCTTGTAAGTAAATTGATTATTAACATCCTTATTTCGTGATAACAGTCAAATTATTTCTTTTTTAATCGACCATTTCGTGACCTTGATCGCTTTACTGTTTTTTTCCGTAGTTCCGCGATTGATATTAACTAGGTAAGTACTATAATACCTGATTTGTCGTTTTACCACGATAGCGCCGACCATCTGCGGCTTTATTCACGCCGAAGTGTAATATATAATTGCGCACTCACAACGGTTCTCCTTTCACCCGACTCCGCGTTCGACATGCCACTATGACCTCGCTTTTTAACAATCTGTAAGTAAACCAATTGAAACGATGCGGACTCGAGATAATAAACAGAACGAAGCCAAGGGACAAGCGCAAGCGCTGCGCCGGGCTCTGTGACAGCAATTTGCGCGGGAATCGCGGCCATATTGCGGAAAATGCATTTTCTTTTGTTCGGGTTTGGAGGCGGGAGAGTGCAAACGAAATCTGTTCGAGCCATTCAAAGCTGTAAAAACTCTCCAGTCTCAATTTGTGGACCGCTTTGATTGCTATTTGAAGTAGAAATATAAATTCAAATAAATCAACTCTCTATAGTAGTATCTACAAGAATATTTGTCTTTTTTCGTCACGAAAAAACATAGTACAATCGATTGTATCGTAATTTACTTTGTTAGGATCACAGGCGTTACTTACGCACTTAGGATAGTGTGTATTATTGTATGTGCATGTATTCACTTCCTCCAGTGATGTCCTTGACGAACGTCACTAAGAAACGGCATTTTGTCTTGCTTTTGCCTTCTTGTTGTTTTTAGCGTTAAAAGGAAAAGTGCATGTACGAAGGTACACCACATTGTACAATCGCAGGTGTTACTTTCGCATTTATGATAGCGTAAATTGGGGCATATGTATGTATTGACTTCTTTCAGTGATATCCTTGACAAACGTCACTGAGAAACGGCATTTTGTCTTGCTTATGCCTACTTATTGTTTTAACGAAAAAAGTGTATGTAATATGTAGGTAGGTAAGTAGGTACGTCATTGGTCGTTCGTACATTTCAATGTTCAAAAAGTTTGTAGAGTTGCTTGAAAAGTTTTATGTTGCGTTATCTTTATTATGGTTCCATGACAGTTCATCCTGCGACAGTTCATCCGGCCGACAGTTCATCCTGCGACAGTTCATCCGGCCGACAGTTCATCCTGCCGACAGTTCATCCGGCCGACAGTTCATCCCGCCGACAATTCATCCTGCCGACAGTTCATCCCGCCGACAATTCATCCGGCGACAATTCATCCTGCCTGATCATTTAGAAGATTTTTTCTTCAAGTAAGTATGCAAAGAGGATATACGGCCGTACAACCTAACCTAACCTAACCTAACCTAACCTAACCTAACCTAACCTATTTAGTAAAAATATTTTTACAGCGGATTTCCACTCAAGATGCGTTCAGTTATAAGTATATCGATTTTGATTGTACGGCCGTATATCCTCTTTGCATACTTATATGTGTATACGCAAATGTGAATGGTAGAAGAAGTCGAGGACGCCCAAGAAAGACATGGCACGACCAAGTGAATCAGATACTTGAGTCGGGCCATGTCAAGAGTCAGAATAATAGAAGAGAATGTATGAGACGTTGTATGAATGTAAACGAGGCAAGGAATGTGTGCCAAGACCGGGATGTTTGGCGGTCCGTCCTCTCTGCCTACCCCTGCGGGGAAACGGCGTGATGGTTAGTTAGTTAGTTAGTTAGTTTTAAATGATCAGGCAGGATGAATTGTCGCCGGATGAATTGTCGGCGGGATGAACTGTCGGCAGGATGAACTGTCGGCAGAATGAACTGTCGGCCGGATGAACTGTCGCAGGATGAACTGTCGCCGGATGAATTGTCGCAGGGCGAATTGTCGGGTCACCCCTTATTATATGTATTAAAAAGGTTTCAATTTTATTGGAATTTATTTTTTAGAGTAGGATTAAAATATTGGAAAAATGCTTCTGAGCATCTGTCTGATTGGGTGCTGTGTTCGAGTCGACTCTGGTATTCTTCGTCAAATAAAACGAGATCGAAAGCAACTCCCACATTTCAATTTACGTAATTATGGAGATGTAAGGGAACGTACCCATACTACGTGACCAACTTTTTGCAATTTTTAACCCCCCCCCCCCCCCCCCGGTGACCAAAATCCTAAGCAACCCGCCGCTCATTTGTATGGAGCGTGACATTTTAAAGACCCCCCCCCCCCCTCTAAACGTGTCACGTAGTATGGGTACGTTCCCTAAGCTGCTTATTCACGTTTTTAGAAGCAGACGAGAGTTTTTAATATAATTCTCATCTTTTCTGCATAACAACACTTGTATCCACACTACAGTTCGATTACGAGTTTTGAATATTAATTTTAATATTTTGCACGCTTTTATCATCAATTAATAATTATCCAGCATAGCTGAGAAAAATATTTTTTACAGAACATGAAATATCTACTGATAAATATTCTTCGAAATTAATAAGGTATCATTACATAGTATAAAATGAAGTCGTTCAAAATGTATTTGCGGATAGATCTTTTAAACTACGCAACGGATTTTCATGCGGTTTTCACCAATACATAGAGTGATTCAAGAGGAAGGTTTATATGTATAATACATACTTATTTTAGTAGAGAAAAGCCGAGAAATTCGAATATTCAATTCAGACAGCGGGCAGCTGGCACTACCAGTGGATTTTATAAAGCTTGAGTAATGGCGTTGTGTTTCGTTAGTCACAGCAACGTGTGGCCGGGTCCGCTAGTTTGTTATAATAGGCATGTCAAGAACATACAAAACTTGAAATACTTGATTACCCACTTACCACTGGTATTTAAATTCAAGTACTTCATTTTATTCTTGTAAATCAACTTGGAAGGCGACAATGGGTACCGTTGTCCCGGGAAACATTTTTTGGATACCCAACATCTCTGCTATGGGTCACCCCAAGTGGTTGGCTACATTTCGTGACTTAGCAGGAGTGCCTGGGTTCATGAGGTGAGGTTTGTCTAGGTCTTGGTCCAGGCGACTTGATCTGCACACACTGAACCCCACATTCCTATCCACCCCTCGTTACCTTTTCCTTCTCAGAACTTCCTCTCCTTCCTTTCCTTAAAAAGACCCTCCAGATAGCATCCCCAAAAATGACATAGGCCCTCAAGGAAATTATTGTCCTCAACGTAAAAGAGGGAGAGGATGTGCGAACGTCATAGACGAAAATCTTCCTTCTCACACGTCTTGTACTATAACATTGAAAACATATATTATAAAGTCAAACTGATAATACAATGTTGCATGTTTAAAATACAGGAATAAATTAGGGACCAGGTATTGTTCATCTTTTCTTATCCTCATCTTCTTCCACTCCCCAAATCCTGTAGAAGTCTCTTTGGTTTCGGGCAGCTGCGACATTTCGGAACTCTCAGCTCTCCACTCAATGAGCGATGGATGCAGATGTTGCAGCGACCTCCACCAGGACGATCCTTTCATTTTTAATTAATAAAAAAATTATTTAAACAAGGTTGCATTTCTCTAAATTCCACATATAAAAATATCCTCCATTTATGGTCGGCTTTCAAAGAATTTTTATTTTGTTGATTAATTCTGTGGCTTGCTTCTGAAAGGGACAATGTCAGTTTTTCAAATTTTCACGAGGCCTATGTGGAATTGCTTTTTTTAGTGAATTTTAATTAGCATTTCTCGAAATCGGAAGGTTCTTTTAGATTTGAGAAGATAACCCAACTTTGATGCGAAACCGCAAAAAAATCTAATACTGACATCGGCTCTTTCAGAAGCAAGCCACATAATTCATTAATGTACAATTTTTAATTAATTCCGGAAATAAAATCCAAAGAACCAACATTTCAGTTCCGCGGAAGGCGAAATCTTTCCTTATTTTCATTTTAAATAGGACATTACTGAAACTAGAATCTTTTCTACACCGTTTTTTACAAATAATGTTTAATTAAATTTTATATATGTTATACATATCATCAGGGCTGGGCAAAATACATGCTTTGCTGTAATTAAAATACAAATTACAAAATACTTTTTTGCGTGTATTTAAAATACGAAATACAAAATACTTTCGAGTCGTGTATTTGAAATACAAAATACAAAATACAGTATTTTATCCATTTTTTAATTTCAAATACAAAATACAAATTACAAAATATAAAATACATTTGGTTTTGGTAGAACCTTTGGTTGCAATAAATTGTCGTAAGTGCCCATATCTAAGGGTGCGTTTCCATAGAAGCAAAGCTGAGCAGAGTGAAACAGAGACGTGCTAAAATTGACTAATCATATTGGTCAGCAGACACATCTCGTCTCCCCTCCACTTGTAAAGTTTTGTGGTATAGGACTTAGGTGTTAAATTATAATAATTATTATAATAATAACACTAGCTGGTTCCCGGCATGCGTTGCAATGCCATATTCAAAGAAATAAATTGTTTCTCCCTGCATGTCCTTTCCTGTGCGTCCCCGTTCCCCTACCGTATCCGCTTTTCCTCTTGCATTCCCCTTCCACCTTCCCTGCCTACCCTCACCCGCTCTCCCATCCCGCCAACTCCCCTCCCGCTTTCCATATATTTAGTCCCAGTACATTCAGTTTTTAAACAACTCGCGTGCCAGCTATTACAATTTTTTTATTCAAATTTTCATTTTTCTATATTATAAGAACAATCAATCAAATCTGGTACCTAACATAGGTACCTATTTAAAATATCTATAATTTAAAAAAAATCCATAGACAATTCTTTTGCTACGTAATTTTCTTAATTTTCTTTCCGTAAGAACCTTCTATAAAGTTTTAAAAAACTTAAAAAAAATATTAATTAAATATGTAAAGTCATTCTGAAGTTATGGCGTGACCAAGGGAAACAAGGATTCATTTCTATATATAAATGAATGACATTTGTATAGCGCAGTTTTGTGTTATTTCACTTCAAGTGGGCTCTACAGTAATTAACTTAAAAATAATCTAGTAATCAGTCAAATTATTCCTATAGTGCTTGATCTAATACAATGATACAAAAATGTAAATACAAAGCAATGACAAGTATAATTATACAAAAATGTAAAATACATAGCAATGACAAGTCTTAGTATTATATAATAAGAAACAAAATGTACAATAACAGTGCTATTATAGCACAGGACAATAATAATAACTAGCATGATGTTAAAAAATGTACAGTATATTATAAAGCAATGATGAGAACTACAAATAATCATTAGTAAGAGTGCTATAGCAAAGGACAATAGTACAGGATTTTAGCGTTTTTAGTCTTTGTATTATCTATGTGTGTTTATTTTTCATTATCATTATTAAGATCGCTAAATGTATTTGAAAATGTATTTTGAAGCCATAAGTATTTGAAATACAAATTACAAAATACCTCAGCAGCAGGTAATTGAAATACTAATTACAAAATACATTTTTAGGAAGTAATTGAAATACAAATACAAAATACGTATTTGTATTTCAAATACGTATTTCAATTACAAGTATTTCAAATACTGCCCAGCCCTGCATATCATATATCAACATATAATATTCCTCTACCTACAAGCCTTATATAAAGGGCATTAAGAAACTTCCTTTAACCAATGAGTCGTGACATCATTTGGAGGAAAAAATGTGAATTAAATTTTAGTCTCCGGCGATTTTTTTTGAAGATTTTCTTCAAATTTTTTTTTCTTCCAAACCAAATAAACATTGGAGGTTATCCACCACTTACCCGCCTCGGTATAAGGGGAGGAATGCAGATCCTGCCAATGTCTGGAAATTAAATAAAAGGCACTTTCTAGATGAGAAAAGTGTACAGAAGCTGAATAAAACAAAAATTAAGGCGCGCTCGGCAAAATTGAGGGAGATACAGCCGTTCAAAGTAGGTATAAATAAAATTTCACTTCGCGAACCGATACTGTCAGTCCGCCCGCCATTTTAAAAGACGTATAAATCTGTAAACTAAATATTGTCTTAAAGTTGATAGCACTCGTAATCGTCCTAAAGAAAGTGCTCCTTTATAACGCCTACTCGCGTCAAGGCAAGAAAAACATCCCAGTTTTCAAGTAGTTCAGCGGCTACGCTAGGTTTGTGTAACATGGTTTGTGATTCTGGAGTACTATTAATTCTATTTTTCATAATTACGCGCCTTATCATTTATCCCACGAAGTCGGCTACAATCGTATCTAGGTTTGTATTAGGTCTGGGATACCAACATAAACAGTGAAAAAATGGCGAACGGACTGTCATAATATCAGTTCGCGAAGTGAAATTTTAAATATTTTGAACGGCTGTATCTCCCTCAATTTTACCGAGCGCGCCTTAATTTATTTTTTATTCATCTTCTCCACACTTTCCTCATCTAAAAAGTGCCTTTTTATTAAATTCCCAGACATTGGCAGGATCTGCATTTCACCCGGTATAAGTAACAGATAGTTACTCCTTCAAGGCTCTCGCAAGGTTCTAACTTTTTTTTAAAGAATGAAGCTTCATTTAGTTTAGAACGAATTTAGACCTCCCAAGTAAACCAAACAAACAAAACAAAAACTTTCGCATGTCATCATCACTGGTCCCACAGCCGAATAGCCGCCCAATTCTTCTCCCCGACCATATCTATCCAATAGCTACTGATTTTATTTATGTTTGCGATTGAAAAAAAATCCTCAAAATTTCACCGGAGACCAAAATTTCATTACGTTATTTACTCCTAATAATGTCAGGAATCACTGGTTAAAGTAATTCAAGTCAAGTACCATGTATAAACCCGGTACAAGACACAGACCAACGACATTTTTAAATTTATAATATAGGGCGTAGTAGCTTACTGGCAATAATGGTTGCATTATTTTTCATTCAATCAGTGTTTCCCAAGTTATCGCTGGGAGAACACTAAAGCCACTTGGCGTGGCATTCAGCAATAGAGTTTGTGCAGTACTATTTTATCGGTTATTGTAAAGGGATACGTGCATTATACTGATTTTTTTTTAAAATTAACTGTTATCGGTTTCAGCCTATCACGGCCATCTTCACACTGGTATGATTTACAATCCACCAGGTCAACTAATTTTTCTTTATTTTGATAGTTAACTGTTGTTAAATGCCGATGCAGTCCTTTTCAGATTTTGATCAAATTGTAATAAGCAGAAGAAGACAACTATTATGCTGTTTAGCATGTCAGCCTATTACAATTTGATATAAAACTGAAACGCACCTAGAATCGGCGTACTGGAATATTTAAAATGTAAAATTAAACATCCATTTACCGTACATTAATGGTTGTTTATCAATATTGTAAAATTTAAAACACTGTCTATTTGAAAGTACCAGTACCATCCATTATGTATAAAAATGTCAGTGACTGTTAGGACCGGTTGTGTCACAGAAAATCCAACGTTACATTGTCTTCAAATGGCCATTCAGCGCCATTTTGTTTTTTGACCGTTGGAAGGTTCCAGTTAAATACCGATTCTAAGTCCGTTTTAACTTTTGAACATATTGTGATCAGAAGAGGACTACCATCATGTTGTTTTAAGCTTGTCAGCCTATACAATTTGATAGAAACCTAAAACGCACCAAAATCGGTGTTTAACTGAAATCTTTACAATGTAAAATAAACAAAATGACGAGGAATGGCCATTTGAAGACTTTGTCACACATGAACTGGGACTTACTTTTTATGTGATCTGATGATGATTTTTTTATATGAGAACGGGTTTATTTCATGAGAACGGTTCGTTTCTACGACTCTGATTTGCCGGCTGATTGTGTGTCTCTTCAAGACCCATACACTCCTTCCTCTCTTCAAAAAGACCCTTCACACAGCATCTTCAAAGATGGGGCCTCCTGTGTGGAGTAAAAATATATGTATGCATGTAATAATTTACCACCCAGATTTTTTTCCCGTGACTCGTTGGCTGGCATTATTTATTTTAATTTTTTGTGTGTCAGATGTTTCTCCTTCGAATGTATTCACTGTCATAATAACTACATCATTACAGTTTATACAATTTTCAGTGCCAGGGGCATAAGTTAAGTAAAAATTGTGAATCACTGGATTAAATGGTCTTGAATGTTGGCATCTGGCATTTAATCGACATAATATGCGGTATTCGCACCCGTATTATCTTATTTGTCCTTCAATGTGGAGCGGTAAAAGGCAACCGACCTTTTCATTAATCTGCTTTTCAATTTACAGGCGTATTCACTTTGTTGCAACACTCGATCGGCGGTTCTATTTCCAAGACCGTAGTTGGTAATCAATATTGCGGAAGTAATCATATTATTATAACGCGACTTGATACGTTAGATAATGCCAAAAACTATCACAAAATGTGGCAAGTAAGAGGAAGCCACAAGTAAAAAATGCGCATATTTTTAGTGTGCCATACATCGCCATGAATATAAGTAATTGGCATAAAAGTCGCTTGGCAAATGGTGTCTAGAGGTCACGATTTTAAGCGCAAAAGTTGGTTTAATTTATTTCCGAATAATTTTATAAAAAAACTAGCAGACCCGGCCACACGTTGCTGTGGCTAACGAAACACAATGCCATTACCCAACCTTTGTAAAATCCACACCACCCGCTTGCCAGCTGCCTGCTGCACGCTGCCTGAATTGTACATTTGAATTTATCGGATTTACTACACTATAATAAGCATGTATTATACATATAATTAACTAATTAACTCGCCTAATTATACAATGCTTGCAATGCGACACTGGATATTTGAAAAGGGAAAATCAAATACCTACTTACTCTAACACATCTATTTTCCAATTTCTTCCGTAGAACGAATTTCAAAAGTGACTATAGTACGGCCCGCCAGCCGTTTTAAATCGCACAAAAATATGTTTTCTTTGAATTTCTCGGCTTTTCTCTAATATAATTTACATGTATTATACAAATAAACATTCCTCTTCAATCACTCTATCTATTGGTGAAAACCGTATGAAAATCCGTTGCGTAGTTTAAAAGATTAACGTGCACATACATTTTGGCGGACTTCATTTTATACTATGTAATGATGATGATGAGTGAAGTATGAGATAGAATAATCGGTCTCCCCTTTGTGTGGTGGTTCGTAGCCTCCCCACTCTTGTCTATTTTTAGTTTTCTGAAGGTTTCACTTCTACCGCGTATAAACTGCACACTTGTATTAAAAAAAAATAATTAAAAAAACAAAAAAAAAACACTTATACAAAAAGGGTATTACACAAAACCAGGCGAAAATCTCAACCAATCTAAGGCTTATTCATCAAACCCACTAATTTAACATATAAAATTCAATTCTTTGCTTATAAAAATGTGAAAAAAATACATCATTTTATAACAACAATATATATGCATATGTTGAACAATAGTATAAATGAAAGTTTTGATGTAAGTTTGTATACTTGTATAACCCCCCCCCCCCCCCCCCGATGATCCGTGCGGTAATGCGCGTTTTCATTCCGCGACAAAATATCCCCGACAAAATATCCTACGGACAAAACATCCTTCAACAAAATATCTGCTGAAACCTAGCCTAACTGTATTTTACTATTTTTGAACAATAAAATTTATTGTCTTTACGGGATATCTGTATTATTTTTGTCCCATTTTGGTTAGGTCAGGTTAGGTTGGGTTAGGTTAGGAGACTGCGGCAAGAGAGGTGGGTTTGCAAATCAATGAAAATAAAACAAAAATCATGATGCAAACCAGAACCCCTCACCGCAGAATAAAAGACAAAGTGAAATTCAAAGACAATTATAATTTCGAAGTGGTCGAAGAGTTTACCTACCTGGGCTCCATCATAACGCAGGACAATGAAGACCCAGTAGAAGTAAGAAAGCGCATTACAGCCGCTAACAAAACTTACTTCGCGTTGCTGCCAGTGTTCAAATCCCGAAACGTCCATAGGAAAACCAAAATAACCTTATATAAAACAATTATCAGAACGGTCTTGGCCTATGGATGTGAGGCGGGAACACTGACAGCAAAGTCAGCGGAACGGCTGGACATCTTTGAAAGAAAGGTAAAGAGAGGCATGGAGAATCCGCCACAATAATGAGCTCTATGATATTTACCAAGCTCC
Source organism: Limnephilus marmoratus (assembly GCA_917880885.1). NCBI lineage: Eukaryota > Metazoa > Arthropoda > Insecta > Trichoptera > Limnephilidae > Limnephilus > Limnephilus marmoratus. Next base: position 35,537,063 of record OU862918.1, on the reverse strand, counting down.
CAGACTCTCCACCCATTTAAGACTCCAAAGATTAAGATGGGCCGGACATGTGCACCGAATGCCAAGCACACGAGTACCGAAGAAGGTTCTGACAGGACACCCGGGAGGTAAACGAAAGGCGGGCAGACCTAGACTGAGATGGGAGGATGATGTCAGGAAGGATGCAAGAGGATTACTCCATGTTGCAGATTGGAAGAAGACGGCCGAGGACAGAGGGCGGTGGAGGCTTATTTTGAAGGAGGCCAAGGCTCGAAATGGGCTGTAGCGCCATTGAAGAAGAAGAAGGTTGGGTTAGGTTAGGTTAGGTTAGGTTAGGTTAGGTTAGGTTAGGTTAGGTTAGGTTAGGTTAGGTTAGGTTAGGTTAGGTTAGGTTAGGTTAGGTTAGGTTAGGTTAGGTTAGGTTAGGTTAGGTTAGGTTAGGTTAGGTTAGGTTAGGTTAGGTTAGGTTAGGTTACGCCATATATAAAAAGTTAAACTTTATCAATATTTTATGTACCTATCTTACAATATTAAAGAGGGGAAAGTGGTACAGAAAGTGACACAATAAAACTCTTGTTTGTGAGCTCTGGCGACATTAAATTTGAACAGCATTTCTGTCTTGATATTCTAGGCTGCTGCAAAAATGACAATATTCCACAATATTATGTTTATTCCGTATGGGAACGTACCCATACTACGTGACACGTTTAGGGGGGGGGGGGGGTCTTCAAAATGTCACGCTCCTTACAAATGAGCGGCGGGTTGCTAAGGATTTAGGTCACCGGGGGGGGGGGGGGGGTTAAAAATTGCAAAAAGTTGGTCACGTAGTATGGGTACGTTCCCTATATTATTTTTTCTGTTATAATAAAATGATAATTACTAGTATCCGGTTAAAACACTTACCCACAAACCAAATAAATCTCACGTTATTTTCAATATAGGATTAATAAAGACTTTTCAGAAAAAGTATAACAATAGACTACTTAAAAATGGCATCAAATAGCCATTTACCTTGGCGGTAAATGGCTATTTGATGACAATGAAAGGTCCCCGTTAAACGCCGATTCTAGGTGCGTTTCAGTTTTATAAGTTGTCCTCTTCCGCGGATCACAATTTGTTCAAAAGCTGAAACGGTCTCAGAATCGGCATTTAACAGGGACCTTTCAACTATAAAAAAAAACAAAATGGCGCTGAATGGCCATTTGATAACACTGTTACTTTGAATTTCTGTGTCACCCGGTGGGTGCGGCGAGCGGAAGCTCCATCGCGAACGGCTGCTACGTCAAGACTAAGCGTCATAGAGAGTGACGCGTGGTGGGAATTTAGCGTGGGGGAACCAGGCTATACGCCAGTGTTGTCGGATCGCGCGTAAAATCGTTTCTCGCGAACGCAGCACGTTGGAGACCTTATTTTACGGACAGCCCCCGTAAGAAGATCCAGGAGTTAGATTGCTCTCACAAAATGTGAAAAAAAAAATAGCTAAAAAATAGAGGTGTTATTTTAGATATTTTTCTGGTAGGCGGGTACACGTTAATGTAATTGTACAAATTATAATTAGTCTTCAACACTTTAGGCGAATTTTAATTTAAAAGCAGCCCCCTTGGTGAGATAAATTTGGGCCACTTCGTATATTCTTTTTAAGTAACGTGACATTTTGCTGGAACCCTCCCGAAGATCCCGGAAACTCGAATATCCGAAAGCCTGTAAATATGTACGTACTCCACCTATCGTTTGAGAAGAAGTTGTTTTAAATGAAATTATGTTACAGGAGCTAATTCTGAATCGAGTGGGCGATATTTGCTCGAGGATTGTTTAGCCAACATTTACCCTTTTGGTATTTTACATTGCGTATTAACAGCTAATCGGCTTCTCGATATCGTGATCTAAATGAGGAAATATTACCCACACTAATGTACATAACCTATATGTCGGAAACTTACACAGGGTGTAACAGCATGTACCCGAAGGGTTTTATCAAACGATTTCTGAGCATATTGAGAGTAAAACATGTAGATGTCATTTTGCTGTCCAATGATATATTTTTGTTCAATCACGCGTCGCCACTGATCACACTGTTTCGCGCTGTTTCGTGTGTTACCGTGCTGCTGAGACGAGACGTAATGATTATCACGTGACCCGCTAGGCTATATTCGACTACTCAGTTGAGACGTGTGATGAAAAATTTATTGTTTTAAATGAAAAAAGTATCATGGGATTGCAAAAAGACATCCACATTTTTTACTCCGAACGTACTCAGGAATAGCTGGTAAAAATCCTCCGGATCCCTGCTGTTTCACTATGTATATGCTTCGAACACAATTTGCCGTCCAGTAGATATATTATAATTTCTAGTTTAATTGAATATTTTTTAACCCCCACACGATCCAATAATAACAATTATTTAAAAATAATTTTTCCACATTTGTAATATTAATAGTACAGGGTATCTGTATTTTTAAATACGATTATTTCAAAAAGTAATAAACGGTTTGGGGGGAGGGTGGCGCCGTTGGAATCACCGATCGTGCAGATTTGTCAGTCACGATGTCGCAGTGGTCGAGTGAGCATCGCGCGTTCGCTGTAGAGACATTTTTTAAGAGTAATGATTCTTACGTAATTGCCCGTTGACAATTTTGTTCAAAGTTCGGTATTCGGCGAATACGTGATGGACCGAATGTAAATTTAATTCGTTCGTGGATGGAGAGATTCCGCGCAACTGCTTCGGCTATGAATGCCCCACGGCCAGGGTCCAGTCGATCTTCAAGGACTCCCGAAAACATTGAACTGGTTGAAAGCAGTTTACGTGAAAATTCGCGACTTTCAATACGGAAAAGAGCAGCCTTACTGGGACTTCCAAGAGTGATTATTCATGAAATTTCAAGAAAGGATCTGAAGTTCCATCCTTTTAAAATTCAAATCGTTCAAGAATTGAAAGAAAGTGACTTTGATTTACGCAAAAATTTTTGTGAAACGATGTTGGAACGTTTTCACACTGTAAATCCCATTTTTTGGAGCGACGAGGCTCATTTTCACTTAAACGGCCACGTCAACAAGCAAGACTGCCGTTACTGGTCTCCAAAGAACCCGCAACCTTCGATTGAAACATCAAAAACAATTGCATTGCTCCAGGGTAACTGTTTGGTGTGCCTTATCCACGCATGGGATAATTGGACCATTTTTTTCGAAAATTCTTGAGGTCAGGCGACGAATGTCAATGGTGAAAATTATCGACGCATGATTACGGATTTCTTTTTGCCAAACCTACGAGCTCATCCATCGTACTCTTCACACACGCGGTTTCAACAGGATGGGGCGACTGCCCACACAGCCAGAGCTTCGATGAATTTGCTTCGGGAAAATTTCCCCCAAAAACTGATCAGTCGTTTGGGGACATCCCATGGCCGCCGAGGTCGCCCGGTCTAACTCCCATGGATTTTTTTATGGGGCTACCTCAAAGCGGTTTATAATGACAATCTCCAATCTCTTGTGGCTTTAAAGGAAAATATTCGTCGAGAAATCAGCTCAATTGAACCAAGTTTACTGCTGCGTATGGCGCAGAACACAAGGCTTCGTTTTGAACAGTGTGTGCAACTCGATGGCAGACATTTGGATGACATAATCTTTAAAAAGTGAAATCCGCACTTCTATTCTATCGTTTAATGCTCTTAATAAAACTTTGTGTCAATTATTACGTTTTTTATTTAAGTTTGAAAATATAAATCTGCCACCAGACACCCTGTATTTATTTATCAGTGTACCTAGGTACTTAGTAGGGTTTTACTCCCTGGCCACGATCTGAATTCTCGAAATGTTAATTTTGTTTTTACATTTGTATTTCGCTGAGAAATGCTTTAAAAAGTCACCAAGTTCTCAGTATATTATGTTTGGAAAAAAATTGGCGACTTGTGTCTTATTTTATTTTTTCAGTTATATACTCGTACCTACTTCAATAGCTCTTACTGGTAATAATTTTAGAAACTTAATATAGTTGACCTTGAAATTACAGTCAGTAAAAGCTGTGCAATTTTCGCGACGCCGTTCACACTGTCTTTGCCGCTAAAGCACAGATTTTCCGTTTTGTAACATCTGCGTTTGAGTGAAATATATTTTAAGAATCTGGCGAGAAATTAAATCCATAACATTTCCTGAATTGGCTGTAGCTGTGTTTAGTTAATAAATGTGAATAGCCATAGGTATACCTCTTCGTAACCATCTCCCACAACTTAGGGAACGTACCCAAACTACGTGACCAACTTTTTGCAATTTTTAACCCCCCCCCCCCCCCCGGTGACCAAAATCCTAAGGAACCCGCCGCTCATTTGTATGGAGCGTGACCTTTTGAAGACCCCCCCCCCCTAAAAGTGTCACGTAGTATGGGTACGTTCCCTTACAACATGCTCCAAAATGTAGGAATGCCGTGATCACACCGTTCCGGACAATTCTGCGTGGTATGAAACGATGTTATCACATTTAAAAATGATAACGCAATCAAACCAATACATAACAATTGTAGATTTGCATAACATATTTGTCAGAAAGAATATTGTTATTCCATATATGATTCTATTTTCAACGAAAAAATAACCGATTGCTCTGGTTTAGTTTGCAATCCATGCCTCAATTGTCATGCAACTGTGACTAAAAGCTAAAATTAGCCCCAATTCACTCTTAATTATCCGACGACGTAATGCACGTGGGAGTATAGGAAGTACAGTCGTGTGTGCAAATTTACTCCATTGTTGTGTACATGCGATATATAATTTTGCTTACAGCGGTCAACGGTTACAGTTTTTTTAACTTTTTGGTTTTTCCAATGATTCATTACAAACTATATATAAGTATTTTATAGAGATCTCAAAAGTGGCAAGCGAAAGACAAGGCAATTGTCGTATTTTAGATTTAGTGGTGTTGGTTTAGTACTAAACTGTCACGCGGCGCGTGAGGTCGTTTGCTTTCGTGTTTGATCAGAAAGTGTTTCCATTAAAAGCCAATTAATAACATTTCATTCGTAAATACACGCAAATGACTTATAGTACAATTGTGTTCATTATTTCCCGAAGATTTTTAGCTCCGTTAGGGAAAGCGATACAGCTAAAATGCGAAAATAGCAACACGTACGTATGCACATATAGGACAATCTACTGGTAGTACGTCGTCTCGTACAGCGTTCCGTATTCGTCTCAGTGAAGCGAGTAACCGTATCTTGTCATCTCACATAGATCTGTGACGTAGGATGTAGTAATAGCCGCATCTATTAAATATGAAAACGCCATCCGATCCTATATCTATTTCGTTCATCCGCACTTTTTTTGATATATATATGTTATGGTTAAGGTTTCCACGGGTGTAAGATGTAGAACAATTTTCTCGGTTTACCCGCGTAACGTAGTCCTTAAAAGGACTTTTTAACTCCTGACGTTTCGGACAGATCTCACTGTCCATCTTCAGAGTCCCTATGTCTTGAATTTTTGTCTCAAACTGATTGCTTTCACGTGTCTGTTCGGTCTAGAAACTAAGACTTAGCTCAGCTAAGACTTATGTTCATTCTTGTGCTTACTGTCGGAGCTTTTACGTTTTTTTGTACGCTTGTCTATCTGGTCTAATAATCGTCACTTCATTTGGATAGGGTTCTAATTTCACTTTACCTTGTTCTTGAGATATGAGGTGTCAAAGTTTGCAAAGACGATTTCTCTTAAATTATTTACCAATTTCTGATTTTGTGGTTGAATCCTGTGTAAAGTATTTTAATTGAACATATTTAAAAAGAAAAAAATGGATTGTAGGTATTCTTATCTACCATTTAAGAACATACCTAAACACACAAATAGAAGCACATGCAACCAGCTAGGCCATAATAATTCTTTGCATAAGGTTCTAATTACTAGTGCAATTTCAAGCTAGGGTCACTAATTCCTATTTAAATATATTCCTTTCAAATATTATAAACTAAAATATTTTACACAAAATTGAAACTCTAAATTAAAAATAGTTAAATACGAGTAGATGATGAAAATTCGTCAATGCAAAATTGAAACCTCAGAACATGGTAATGCGAAGTTAGAACCCTATCCAACCAAAGTGACGAACCGTAATGCGACTCGTAACAACTACCAACTATCAGATACAAACAAAAGAGAGTGTAAGTGATGTTAGAACGTTGTAAAATAAATGTTTAAAGTGCTTGATGTTAGAACTTTGTCATACATAAATATACGAAAATGTGGTCTGTGCCAGTCATTCTATGTTTTTTAAGCATTACCATTAAGATGGTTTTCTGTGCGATTTCCACAAGGCTGATGAGTTTGTTGATCATATATGAACAACGTTTAAATTAAGTTTATTTTTAATTACGATCTTCTTCTTGTGCCCTGTCCGTTCAACGGACGTTGGCTATCATGTTGGCTATGCGGGCTTTGTTTACTGCGGCCTGGAACAGCTCCACGGTAGACTGGCCAAAGCACTGTCTCAGGTTTTTCAGTCATGAGGTTCTCCTTCTTCCAGGGCCCCGTCTTCCGGCAATCTTTCCCTGCATTATGAGATGCAGGATCTCATACTTCTCTGGATGTCTCATCACATGTCCAAGATATTGAAGTTTTCGGATCTTTATAGTTTTAATTACTTCCCTTTCTTTATTCATCCGAACCATAACATCTTCATTTGTAACCCTGTCCATCTTATTTTAAGTATTCTTCTGTAGACCCACATCTCGAATACCTCAAGTCGCCTAATTAGTTCTTCAGTAAGCGTCCATGCTTCCATTCCATAAAATAATATCGAAAACACGTAGCATCTGACCATTCGCATTCGTAATCCAAGGTTGAGATCATGACTGCAGAACGATTACGGTCACAGATGTAATATCATCGTTTTTTCTCAATTTTTAGCCTAAGAATCTTATATCTTGGGGAAAAAGGACTAAACACATAATGTAGCAGACGATTAGCACCTCAGATCGTTCGACCTAAATCATTGTTTTAACACATCTGCGAGGTGTCATTTCAACACACAAACCTAGATACACATGTACTTGCCATTGTTAATGTATTATTATGTAACATAATAATATAGATGTCACGCTGACTTTAAATATACCTTCGTGTGCTGACACATTCCCTTTCCAACGAATCACACCAGAGAAATCAAACAATGAACATTAGCTTCACTATCTTTGCGGATACTTATTTAACTTTCACTAAGCGATAACACAATATCGTCTGGGTAAGTGCAACACTGCGGAAGAGGGAAAAGCTTCGGAATACGTTTTTTGTCGTTTTTGTTACCACGTTACGTTACCGTTTAATCGCCGTATTAAAATTGGCTATTAACGTAATATACCTTATTTATAATTAATATGTGTCAATATACGTAAATACATAATCCCTATCCCATTTTAATTAATTGCTTGCAAGTAAAAATTAATAAAACTTAAAGGGTGAAACAAACAACCTGTTAAATTTTAAGATTTAATTGCTAGGTATAAATACATTTTACATACGAAAAATAACGTCACTAAAAAACGACAAACACGTACATCCATTGGATTTAGCCTGCGAGATAATGAGATAGAATAATCGGTCTCCTCTTTGTGTGGTGCTTCGAAGCCTCTTGGTCTCCTCTTTGTGCGGTGCTTCGTAGCCCATTGGCCTCCTCTTTGAGTGGTGCTTCGTAGCCTATTGGTCTCCTCTTTGTGCGGTGCTTCGTAGCCTCCCCACTCATTGTGATTTGAAATTCGATGAAGCGAAAAAGCGACACTAAAAAGGGACAAACACATTAATCTATAGGTTTTAGCCTGCGAGATGATGAGATAGAATAATCGTTCTCCTCTTTGTGCGGTGCTTTTTTTTTTTTTGGGAATTAATTGAATTGAAGGAATGAATAAAAGGATTTTTTGTATTTCTTGGGCGCTGACTATGTAACAATTTCTAGACATTTTTGTTTTGAAAAGTTTTAATTTTTATTTTTTTATTATATAATCAATAATATTATTATTAAATTAATAAAAACAGTTTATTTTTAAACAGGTTCTGCTGTGTAATTATTGTTACGCGTGACAGCTGTTTCGCCTTCTGAAGGCATTATCAAACTGTATCACAGTTGATAATTCCTTCAAAAGGCGAAACAGCTGTCACGCGTAACAATAATTACACAGCAGAACCTGTTTAAAAATAAACTGTTTTTATTAATTTAATAATAATATTATTGATTATATAATAAAAAAATAAAAATTAAAATGGAGTTCTACAAATTAAACTTGATAACAATAAATAAATTGAAAAGTTTTATTTTTCGATGTACATTTGTTACTTTAATTTGAAATTTTTGCGACCGGTTTCGACACGTCCGTATCATTAACGAGCAAACTTAAAACTTTAAGTTTAACTTTTCAAAACAAAAATGTGAATAAAAGGAATCAATTCAAAAGGACAGGGGAATCAGACTGAATCGATTCACTCCTAGGAATCATTCTGCCCGCGTCTACTGCGCATACGTTCCCCTTAATTCATTTTCTACGTCTTTTTTATACAGGTACACAGACTTTTTTAACGTTTATCTTTTAACAAAGGTGACATTTTCTACGCATTTTTTACATACAGAAACTTTAACGTTTATCTTTTAACAAAGGTGGACAACTGTTATTTAAATGAAAACTGGTTTTTTTTAAATGTAATTGAATAAACAATCAATGCAAACAGATAATTGAATCGATCTGAAAAATATCTACCTAGACCGGATTATTTCACAGAATAACTTGAATTACTGAAAAATTCATAAAATTTCAAAGTTAACTAACAAGCTACATTCAAGATTTATTATTTCATCATCGGCCAACTAATTCTCAGTAGGATAATAATATAACTTGAATGGGACTTTCGCAGAACTTGAATATTAACTTTGAAATTTGATAATGGTTCAAATTCTGTGAAACAGCCCATCCTTAGTTACTGTGCTAATTTCTTTGACAATTATTTATTAAAAACATATATTTGCAGACGATTCAATACGTCAGATTATGAAAACGCAATGAATCAATTTAATGAAGTCCCAAATATTATATCAATACCCATGGGTGAAGTTCTAACGAAAAAAGTCCAATTAAGAAAAAGTTCTTACAAAACCAAAAAAAATGAGAGACAAACACGGAAGCTTTGAAGTAAGTGTTAAAGTAATAAAATTAAAAAAAACTTTATTGAGAAGAAGAAGATTCCTAAACACAGAATTTAGTAAGCATTTATGTAATAATAATAATTGGATGATTTCTAAAGCCCAATTTTTGTGAAAAATCCCCTATGCAATGCAATCATTGTACAACAAATCAATAAATTACTGTTGCAGCATTTTTTTCTCCAACGATGAAGACACAAAATAGAGCAATGAAAATTTTACCAAAGAAAAATAGATGTACGAAAGTCAAAGAAATGTTGGTGGAGTGATATCTAATATCTTATTATTTAAACAAATTATTTACATAAATACTATATTAAAAATACAATATAATCAATTACCATACGAGTACCTACATCACAAAAATAATTGATTAATTTACGGGTACTAAAAATATAAATAAACACGTGTATGATACGTTTTTAGATTTTCACGGCCAAAAGTATTTTCGTTATTTGTTTTAAGGGTGTTATGCCGTGTTGGGCTACCTCCTTCTTTAACCAACATTTCGGACAGCGTTGCAGTGTCCATCATCTGTCCAGCGTCTGTAATACGACAAGTAAAATTAAGTTAACCTACTATTCCAATAAGAACTACTCCACCTAAAATTAATTTTAATTGCATCCACAATATCAGGACTAAGTCATTCAGATATTCGCTTATGCTTAGATTGCATGCAGTGTGCAGTACTTTCTCGGAAGTAGTAGATGTGTTCAACAGCAAGGAATATAGTTTAAGAAGGCTATAATAACATAATAATAATAATCCACGTTAGCGTAATACTACTTTTCTGCATTGGTTCTATGTAATTTAAATAGCATATTACTTCATTATTATTACGTATATCACAAGTTGTAAAAGCCCGTATAGGCGTAAAATAATATAAACTTATGTCTAATGTTTTCCCACAACCTTAGAAAATAAAAACTTTCAAAGCTGTGTTGTTACAGTACTTTTAATTTATGATTCCCATAAAACTGGAAACACTAAAAAATTGTAGAAAAATAAAAAAGTGGATGGCCTGATATTTACGATTCAAATTCATGTTTTTATTTATCTAGAATCTAGATGCATTTTTTACGACCTGTAAAACATCGAAAATGCACCGCATGCACGCGCATGCATGTTATGTGAGCATTGCGCCTAGTTTAACAGCAAACTTGCGCAATCTTTCACCCGAAACAAACGCTATAATCAGATTTGGAGTGAAAGTTGGTTTTTTACGCAAAGTAATTCTCTTTATTCGACACTCATACAATCCTATAAAATAACACTTCAGAAATATAAACAAGTTTATATGGAGGCGAAGTAAACATCGGAGAATTTGTTGCTTTTATTTTCGAAATGGCTGCCATTTATTCAATTGATTGAAAATGTTGTTACAATCCAATGGGAATGTGATACAGTTGTATGTCGAAGTATGTAATGCTCAGGGCTGGGCAAAATACATGCTTTGCTGTAATTAAAATACAAATTACAAAATACTTTTCCGCATGTATTTAAAATACTAAATACAAAATACTTTCAAGTCGTGTATTTGAAATACAAAATACAGTATTTAGCCATTTTTTGATTTCAAATACAAAATACAAATTACAAAATACGTTTGGTTTTGGTAGAACCCTTGGTTGCAATAAATTGTCATCTGCATATCCTTTCCCGTGCGTCCCCGTTCCCTACCATTTTTCCCTCCTTCCCCTCCCTTCCCTACCATTTTCACCTTCCCCGCCTACCCTCTCCCCTCTTCCGCTTCCCCGTCCCGCCAACTCTCCTCCCGCGTTCCATATATTCAGTCCCAGTACATTCAGTTTTCTGCTCGCGTGCCAGCTGTTACAATTTTTTTTTTCAAATTTTAATTTTTCATATATTATAAATATTCATTTTTGTATATTATAAGAACAGTTATTCAAATCTGGTACCTAACATAGGTACCTATTTAAAATACCTATTATTTAAAAAATCCATGAACAATTCATTACAAAAAAAAAACAGCTGCCTGCTAAATTCTATTTCATCAAACGCTCGAACTGACAAACGAGCGAAGTTAAAAAAGTCGTTAATTTTTCTGAAATTATCCTATTTTCTGCGTAATTTTCTCAATTTTTCTTGAAAACATTAGAAAACTTTTTAAAAAATTTAGTGAAATAGGTAAAGTAGTGATTTTATGGCGTGACCAAGGGAAGGAAATAGGGATTAATTTTTATATGTATAGATGACATTTGTATATCGCAGTTTTGTATTATTTCACTTCAATTGCGCTCTACAGCAATTAACTTAAAAACAATCTAGTATTCAGTCAAATTATTCCTACAGTGCTTGATCTAATACCATGTTACAAAAATGTACAATACAAAGCAATGACAAGTATAATATTATAATATGATAAAAAATGTACAATAACAGTGCTATTATAGCACAGGACAATAATAATAACTAGCATGACATAAAAAAAGGTACAGTACATTACAAAGCAATTCCAAGAGAACTACAAATAATATAATCATTATTAAGAGTGCTATAGCACAGGACAATATTAATTATCTATGTCAGTTTATTTTTCATTATCATTATTAAGATCGCTAAATGTATTTGAAAATGTATTTTGAAGCCATACCAATTACAAAATACATTTTTAGGAAGTAATTGAAATACAAACACAAAATACGTATTTGTATTTCAAATACGTATTTCAATTACAAGTCAAATACTGCCCAGCCCTGGTAATGCTTGCACCACACTGAGGCCAACTTCCAACTTCAACTGTTCGTACGATTGTGTAGAAGGGTAGTTAGTGCTTGGAAGTTCGAGTTGGAAGATTGGAGTTCGAATTGGCCCGGGATCGCCTCCGAGGCCAAAACGAATAAAAGGAGTTGACCCAACCAGCCGTCCATAGTCCACATCAGTCCAGTCTGCTCACGGATAAAAATCAAGATAATAATATTAGGATTATTTTTTTGTCTGCACCCGTAATACGGTAAATGAATATGAATTCTGGTTTTATCCATATTAAATCTCATTTCTTTCAAGAAAGGCGTACACATACAAAATTGGGTTGAATCTCCGATACAATATTGTATTTGTATGCTTTTCTAAAAGATGGGGCCATTCATTTATTACGTAAGACGGTTTTGGTGGGGAGGGGGTCGACCCCCGATTTTTTCTTACAAGGGGGTGGGAGGGAGTCTCGATAGTTCTTACGTAAGATCACAAAAATGCGCAAAGTTGAAATTATTAGTAGATACCTTTGTAAGTACAAATAAACATTTATAAAAATTGTTACTTTGAAAAATAAACATTAAAACAAACCAAACGTGTATTCATTTTTTCCTTTAGATTCTTTCGTAATAAATATTAAAAAGGGGGGAGGGGGTCGGCCTATTCTTATTTATTCTTATAATAGGGGGGGGGGGGGGGGTCGAAAACTAGCAAAATTCGTCTTATGTAATAAATGAATGGCCCCATATGAGATTTAATAAATGTACAAAACTATTTATTCATATTGCGTATTACGGGTGAATTTCTACCGAATTCTTACATATCTCCCTTAAACACGGTAAGTTTTAAAGCTCTTAAAAAATATACGTTATTCTTGAAGAACATATCTAGACATTGCCCGCACCGAAACGCAAATTATATAACACTCCCTCGATAGAAAAAAATCGCAAAGTATGCTCCAAAAATGATTATATTCACATTTGTTTCAGTTATTTTACAAGTTATATGTATGAAAACACAGTATTTCTTTAAATGCCCGCGAGGTTTTTGCTCTATTTTAAACGAGTCGTATTTTATTAAACATTTTCGCAGTTTTCGCATCGATTTTGTCGCTGTAAATGTTAGTGCTCTCCTCTAACATTCGTAATTTCGTATCTCTCCATCTTCTTCTTTTCGAGCCCGGTTGCAGAGCCTTAAGGGTATTATTCCTAAAATAATTAAATTAGCGCCGTCTACGAAAGAGCAGATTGTGAATTCTTTTAAGTTTACCCTTAAGTTAAAGTTGATGGCCTAATGCGCCCGATGTAAAGAGGGATTCTGTTCATAGTTGCGTTGCATCCTCCACACATCGGTAATAATATTTGAGAAATAACATTCTCAATATTAATATTTTGAGTAATTTCAACACAATGTTGGCATCGGTTTTGCTTCTTATGGAAATGTGATTGTGTAATATCACCTGGATCCGAGGATTTTAGAAGGTGAGTGTTAGTAGTTAGTGTATTATTAGTACTTCTACATATAAGATTTCGAATACACCGCAAACCGCAAATCTCTACTTACTACATAATTAGATGCGTCAACATAACTTAACTACTTCGCATATTTAAATATGTAATATTATTGTGGTGTATATGAATATGTATGTAGTTTCAATATATTTCAACAGTGTATGTAGTTTTGAGGTGCCTCTACATCGTCAGTAAAGTTTTTTTTTTTAAATATGAATACCGCACAAGCGGTCTGAAGCCAGTGAGACTATGGCATCCCCATTTGGGGTATGTTGTGAGGCTGAAGGTAGTGGGGAGGGGAAGGAGATAGGGAGGATGAAGGTGGGGAAGTATCTGGCTATTCAGATCTGGTCACCAAACACAGCAACGTTTCAATTCTGAATGGTGGTCTTACACCAGGGCGATACTGAGAGTATGTATCACTCTAGAACGTGCCGCAAATTTAGGTACTATATATTAATTTAAATGAATAAATTGTGAAATAACACGAATTAATCAAATAAAATTTATTTGCCACGCTGGGATTCGATCCCGCGACCTTCGGTGTGCGAGTAAAGCGCCTTACCGCTGGATTACGCCGGCCGTCTACCATTTGAGAGAGTCAACTTTCGCCCGTTCGTGTCTAACACTCGAACGGTTACGGAAATAGCCGATGGTATCCGACCGTCAGCTGGGTACCTGCAGAGCCCAGTTTCAATTGCTTGCCGCAGATAAACACAGAGCATCCATTAGAACGGAAGTGTGGTCCAGTTAAATATTCATTGTAAACAAGACAATAAAAATACAACTCGTAACCTGGCGAATCAAGTACCATTGGAACTCCCGATTATCAGGGATTTTTTTTGGTTTTGCTAATATTACATTATACTAACGCAGACCCGCGAAAAACAAGGGATGGTCTGATTTCTTGAAAATCAGTTCCAATTTTGAAAATAACACTTACAGCGTAGCAAACACCATTTCCAGAGCTCATTCAACCAGAATTACGCTGAACACACCCACTCGCATAACCGAAATATGTTTGACCAGTGACATTATTTATTGGTAAAAAAGGTTAATGATATTTTTGTCTCCTATGAATTTGTTGTTCTTTTTATTTCACATGTTACTTAGCCGGTCACTTAGCCGAGTTACTCACACCCCAACCCAGACTGTCCAATACCTACTGTTTTTAAATATTTTTATTTGAAAAAAAATATTCCAAAGAAAGAGACCAAAATGTCATCTAAAATTTTTATAACAAATTACCTCAAGAATCACTGATTAAAATAAGTCAGGTACATCTCTTAACACCCTGCATACTTATAACTCTACCCACCTTTTTAAAGTTTCTCGATTTTTATAATAAAAAAAATAAGTTATTTTTATTTTATTTTTTTCTTTCGGAATAAGTTACATTACCTCCGCACAGGAGGCCCTGAGGAAAATAGTTAGAAAACAGTAGTCTTTGGGGATGCTGTGCGCAGGATCTTTTTGTGGCGTTTGGTGATTTTCGTTGATGGCGTTTTATATTGCTTTCCTTGAATTTTTATCTACTTAGACGGCAATAGAACCCGTAACATTCAACATTTTGACTCAAGGTCAAATATTAACCATTACCTTTACGCTACAAAGGCCGGTAAATTTTATTATAAACAAACATGAAGGAGAGAGCGGTAAACAGGTACATTTTGGCCTTGGCATTGTAAATCTACATTTTTTCTCGTTCAGCATTTTATAATAAACTTTGGTTGGTTTTTTGTACAGTTTTTCCTCGTTCAACATTTCTCATCAACAAACTTTCACTGGTTTTTGTGACAACTGAGATGCGTGAAAATCTCTCATTGAAGTATTTTTTTTCAGTGATGCATTTTATGGAGAATATTCCGAACTAGATTATTAGAATTCCTTTTAAAAAATCGATCGTGTAAATCGAAGTATCGATATGAATACCGCACAAGAAATGCTGCTGCTTCCAATTATTGTTCAGAGCCAGTGGGATATCCCCAAATGTGATGTGTTCTGAGGCTGACGGTAATGGCGAAGGGAAGGAGATGGAAAAGAAGAAGGTTGGGAAGTATTTGATCATTCATTATGTATATTTCAGAGTAGAAGATAATCTCAGTATCGCCCTGAAGTAAGACCACCATTCAGAAATGAAACGTTGCTTGAATGGCATTAGCTGTGTTTGGTGATCAAACCTGAACAACCAGGAACTTCCCTACCTTCTTTTTTCCTATCTCCTTCCCCTTCCCCACCACTTCAGCCTCACAACATACTCCGATTGGCGATACCAATTTTGTGCGGTATTCACATTAAAAAAAGAAACGAGTGTGCTTTAGGCCACACGACTGAAGTAAAACTTTACTAACTTGCGGGAACCCGCTGAATATAATGTTATATAGTGCAGGCGCTTGCATTAAAATGTAGTTTCCCGGAACTTGGGATGGAACCATAACGGTTTAGTTGACCCCGATGTAAAAGTTGCCTTGCAACGCATGCCGAGTACTCGTTGTATATAATTTTATATAGTGCAGGCGCATGCATTATAATGTAATTTCCCGGGACTTGGGATGGAGCCATAACAGTTTAGTTGACCCCGAGGTTAAAGTGGCCTTGCAAAGCATTCTGGGTACCCGTTGTATATAATGTAATATAGTGCAGGCACTTGCATTATAATGTAGTTTCCCGGGACTTGGGATGGAACCATAACAGTTTAGTTGACCCCGAGGTTAAAGTGGCTTTGCAACGCATGCCGGGTACCCGCTGTATATAATTTATTTATTAATTTACGTACAAATAGTCCATTAACAATAACACGAATAACAAGCGTGCGTAAAGGCCCGACCCGCCTATCAATCGATCACCGTTCGCATAGATTATTTACCGTTCGCATAAAATATATTTATATCCTTTTTCGTAACGCATTGACCAGCTTACCTCCCATATTGAGCGTGCGTAAAGAAGTTTTACTTCAAAAACAAATTCCGATCTGGTCACCAAAATCGGCTAGATCCATTTCAATAAAAGTTTCAATTCGGAATGGTGTGTACCTACTGGGGACTTTTGGATTCTGAAATCACTACAAATCACATATTTGTCGACCGTACGCGAGCCCTACTTTGACAATGCTTTCGAATAAGGAAACAGCGTTTCCTGTATAAACTCTTATCTTTAATAATTAAATTCATGAATATTCAGACCTTTTTCTCTCTAGCAACACTACTTCTGCCGGAACATACCGTAAAAGAATAATTTTATCGATGACTCATCCATAATAACCGCTAGTGATGTTCGTTAATTATGCAAAATAATCGATTGAACATTTTCAATTACTCATTTAAGCACCTCTTTAAATATGTACTGATGTGCTCAATACTCAACTGGTTGGCAACACTAATACAAGTGCTTTCTCTTAGTTTTCGCAAAAACACGTGGATATTATTATTTTACGCAAAAAAGTATCGCAAAAAGTTCGTCCTCTCACTTTTATATGGTGCCTTTGCAACATTTAAAAAAGCAGTCTAGTTCGTCTGTTTGACTTTAATTGCATTAGTAACGAAAAGCCTTTTATGTCATGAAAGACAGACAAAAGCGGAATATTACGTATTACTTCCGTAAAAACATTTACATGTTTCACATGAGTGGGTTTAAAGGTTGCACGGATAGCTCAGTGGGTTAAAAGGTAAAAATAATTCTCAGTGCACTTCACTTTTATTATTCGACTTGTACAAGTTTTAATTTGAGAGGCGGGTGACTTAGCAGGGGTGCCCGGGTTCCTGGGATGGTTTGTCTAGGCCTTGGTGGCGAATGCGTTTGTTCACCTACTGCGTGGCGGTAGGAAGGGGAGTGACTGGTTGAGGAAGACCTAATCTAGACCTGTCCGGCCGGACTCTCTGGACCCATCACCTAGCACCGCAGTGGGGACGATGGATTCCTAAGTACGTTACTCCTGGACCCATTTAACCTCAGATTCCTACCATCCTCGTGCCCTTTTCCTTCCCAGAACTTCCTCTTCTTCCTTTACCTAAAAAGACCCTCCACACAATCCCCAATGATGGATTTTTTTTTCACAGGGCCTTCTGTGTGGAGCTATATGTCCTTTCGATGGCCTAAAATTAAGGACACACTGGTCCCATTTTCGCAATGCTCGCAAAGACATCTGGACAACTTACAATCCATACGTTTTTTTAATGAAAATAGATACGTGCCTCAAAAGGAGGCGTCTACTAATATCTACAGGAATTCCAAAAACTGAAAAAATCGAACTAATACGTATGAGAACCAAAGTGTTGACGAATATCTACAGCTCAAACTGCTGACTAATATCTATGAGAGCCAAAGTGTTGACGAATATCTACAGCACTGGCAGAGGTTGGATTTGCAATTATGTATAGCATATTGGAATAACGTAATATTGCGTATGCAGTTTAAAAAACTTAATTTATGTAAGTATGTGTGTAAAAATCCCTAATATCGGACTATTGGACACATTTAGCTGATTAGTCCAACCTACGCTCTGTAGATATTAGTTCAACCTACGCTCTGTAGATATTAGTCAACACTGGGACCGTCATAGATATTCGTCCGACCTTAGCTCTGTAGATATTAGTCAACATATGAGTTTTTTTTTTTTTTTTTCGTTATTTGTTTTTGGGGTGTTATGCCGTGTTGCGCTACCTCCTTCTTTAGCCAACGTTTCGGACATCGTTGCAGTGTCCATCATCAGGGCAGATCCGGTAGATGTGTGAGCTGTAGATATTCGTCCGACATACAGGCTGTAGATATTAGTATCTGGAGTCGTCTCAAAATGTAACACTTATTTAATTTATAATTTAATAACCCTACCTTTACTAAATTTTTCTGTTTCAAGATTTCGATTATTATTTTCTATATTATCTTCAATCTTCAGTGATGAAAAGATTTATTTGTTTTTTTTCTATCATCAGATTTAAGGCTCTGACACACTGGTCCACATATTTTCTATGAAAACAGATATTTTACAAACACACTTGTCACACGTATGACAAGTATGTCACTGACACACCACCGACAAGTGTGTCAAAGTTAAAATAAAAATAAATATTCATACTGGACTTGCAGACAAGTCAATAGATATCACATATTAAGTAAGAAAATTAAGTAATGTTGATAGTTCTTAATCGAAGTATGATAAAGTTAATCATTACCGAAGGGGATAGGGTCCCACTAAGTCAGTGGTAGAGCATCGCCCCGGCAAGGATAAGATCCTGGGTTCAATTCCTAGCTGTTACCTTATTTTTTTCGGATTTTTCTGTTTCAAATTTTCCATTGAGATTCGCTAATATTATCTTCAATGATTAATTATTTCAATTTGAGGTTTTACTCATTCAGATCGCTTAACCAGCCAGCCGCCGAAAATCCACATTTCGTCGAAAGTTACGATCGTGCAGGGCGGTTACAATGAGAAAGATTAATTATTCTCCGTACCAGCTTTTTAAAATTATAATTCAATATCGATTTTATTTCATTCCAAATTTGCTTTAATTTATATCTACATCCAAAAATGCTGAAAGGCGTTATGATAAAACTATTTAAATAATGTACTTTTTTAAATTATTTTTTGATAAGTATTCATCATTTTTCAATAATGTCTAAGTTAAATAAGAATGTAAAAAAAAAAAAAATTGTAAGTGCGCAAATAAATACAGAAACGCACCAATTTTCGTCAAGATACACATGTACGTATATATTTTTCAATGATTTTATTTAAACTAAAATTAAAATTCTAAAACATGCGATACCCAGATAATGTATTGATTTATTTTACTGCATGATTATAAGATTTGAGATGGGTGTAGTATAATACAAAATCTTTTTAGAAAATTTAACAAATCTGCCAACGACCTGTTTATTAATTTGGTATAATAACCTTATTGTCCTAAAAATATTTTTTTTTCTCAAAATTTAAAACGTGCGAATGCTCGATAAAAGAACAATCTTTCGAAATCCATTTATAATTTTTTGTGGAAAACAGTATACTTCTAAAATCTGATTTAAAAATGACATATTTCGGGTTTTCTCTGGTAATATCCTCGTAAGTTAAAATCAAAATAAATAAACCATTATCTCAACACGAAATGGACATTGATGATTTTCAACAATTTCTATCTGTCTTTTTTAATCGTAGCTCTTACAGGTTAATGATTGTACATCCGTGATTTAAATAAACAACTCTTACTAAGTACCTATTCATGATGCAAAAAAATATGCATAATTACATTTTTTTAAACCTCTCACTCACGTTTGTAACGTTCACTTGAAAGGTTTTTGCATTTGTGCTGTCTGTTTTTTTTTAACAATCTTCCTGATTTCTAATTCAGTTCTTTCCATCCTCTAAAGCAGTGGTTTCCAAAATGGGTCATGTCGCCCCCTGGGAGCGCTGAAGAGGAGGTTTGTGATGGCTTCAGGAAGCGTATTTCCAAAACCTATACCGGTTCAGTCGCGGTAGCGACAATTTACATTTTAAATACACCTCTATATTGGTTATTTTTTATCACTTTGCCAAAACAAAAATTATTCTAAAATCTAGATAACATCATGTATCCAAATTGTATATTAGAAATTAATAATTTTATTTGTAAATATTTAAATTTTGATATTATTCCCATATATTGTAGAAACACCTCTACGCTGGTTTTTTTTATCACTTTGCAAAAACAAAAAGTGTTCTAAAATCTAGATAAAATAATCTTTCCAATGAGTATATTGACAATTAATAATTTTAATTCTAAATATTTAAATTTTGATATTGAAAATGTAACCGGTGTAGGTTTTGGAAATACGCCTTCAGGAAAGCAGGGGAGATTGAAGGACACTAAGAGGGACGGCGAGCCTAATAAGAAGGCCATATATACAAATAACGGTCGGCATTTATTTTCCGCATGGCTATTTCTAAAGATTTATGCGTTACCTAATACTTCATGCGTTGTCACAAGAATCAGGTCCCTTTATATCAGTTTTCCCTTTAGTTTGTTCGTTTCACCTTGCGATTTACTTTACAAAATTTTAAAGACATTTTTAAAATACGTATGAATTATAACCGATTGATTTCATAGATTTCACTCTTACCAGAAATTAGAGGTAAACTTAACACTTACTTTTTCTGACAGTCATATCCATAAAGTCTGTAACTTTTCACCTTCAGAGTTCGAGACATTGTAAATAACTAAATGTGTAATTTTTTTTTTCATTTACTCCGTAAAACCGTTGCACACCATTATATCACGGAGAAGATTAGTTAAAAAGATAGTCGCCGAATTGTGCAAATGTCGATGGTCAATGCAGAATCGTTAAGCAATTGAGTGGCTCTGTTGATTGGCGCGTTTTGTGGAGCATACAAAGTGCGTGGGATCTCCCATGAGTATACTTATTCGGGACATTTAACAGTTAACCTCTCTCAACATAGGTGTCAAATTTAAACAATTAAGAGTTTATAAGCTTTTTAAGGTCATTTTATAAAAATTCTCTAATCTTAGAGTCCTAAATTCCCCATAGTAAATATGTTAAAATAGATAATGTAAAATAATACATTTTTAAAATAATAGTGCAAAGTCGTATCTTCTCCAAGATTAAACTTTCTAATAAAAGTGTGTTAATCTGAAGTGACCAGCCAGGTAAGAATATTTTCTGTATCTGTGTGTAAATAATAAATTTAGTTAAAGCCTAGGAAGTCAAAATTATTGTACAGTGCCCACGAGGTGATTTTTTTACAAAAATGGCGCTATGCAATTATCCAATTAACTATTTTTCAAAAAAGTACTTCAATATTCCCAAATTACTAGTGGGCTTATAGCGTCATAGAAATGTTAGGATGAGGGAAGTTAGGAGGAAAAAAATGGATCTTTACCTATCCAGAGTACCTAGCCATTAAGACCTAGTCACTAAACATAGATACAACCAACTGAAGCAATATTTCGACAATGTTATTTCAAAAACTAAATCTAAAGGGGGCGGTGAGCCAAATAAGTTTAAGAAACGCTGTCTAAACCACAAAGCTCATCAACCACCAACTAAACACGAAGTAAAAACAACACCTGACAAGAAATATGATACAGTCTGCATCAAAAGTTCATAGTCGTAAAAATGCACGTGCCACCACCTATCTCAACTTAACACGACATAAAGCAACCTACAACCAAGTGTGTTTGTCTCTCCTCCTTCTAATCCTAACGCTCTAACAAGGTAAAATGCACTCGCGCATTGTATGCACAACAGTTGCAGTACGCCACTGTCTTCGGTGCAGGGGTGCGTTCCTTTCCATTACATAGATAAATAATTATGTGCTCATTTTTATATATCTAAAGCCTCGATGACACAGGGCGAGTTTACAAGCTACTATCTGGGAAATTCACTATCTGTCAGTAAACTCGCTCAGTGTCATCAGATTGTTGACAATCTACGAAAAAAGTTGAAAGGTTGTCAACTTTACTCGCTACACGCTTGCTCGTGATTGGTTTATTTATGTTTTTCAAGATGGCTGCCAATTAACAGCTGATTTCGACTGTCAAACATCACAGAATTAGTTCACGCAGGCGTCGTTATTCTTGTTACTGGCGCTATTCGCTAACAGCGACCTTAGTTTCCTACGCTACTAAGCGAGTGGACAGTTTTGTGTGTCGTCATGACAATCTCACTCGCCGATTTATCCGCTTTTAAACTGAGTAGATAGTAGCTTGTAAACCCGCCCTGTGTCATCGAGGCTTTACGCCCGGTCTTTGCGCAAAGTTTTTCAAAATCAGATGTGGGCAGTAATTTTCCTATTATTTTGAATATCAAGTGTGCAAAAATTGTGCTTGGGAAAAGGGGGTGGGGGTGGTCTTAAAAATCCCATGTATACAGTAGACCTTCCTGCTGGTTTGACGGTCATGTTTCCAAAATTTTATCAATCTCGTAATAAAACCTAATAAAATCTGTTTAAAAACAAACCCACATTCGAAGACTGTTCTTTATATATTATGTTACTGTAAAAGCCTGTAAAAACTTGGTAAATCTTAGAATTTACTGGAAAATCTTAAGATTTACGAGCTTTTACAGTAACATAATACAGGGTGATAAGAGATGTGTGGTATACGCCAAACTTTATGACCGGCCTGACGTTGATCAGAAATCTTCGCAACATGCGAGTTTAAAAGGACAAAAAAGTGGCATGCCCCCCCCCCCTGCCCACGTCTTTCTCTGACCCACATTGGAAGACCGTTCTTTATATATTATGTTACTGTAAAAACTTGGTAAATCTTAGAATTTACTAGAAAATCTTTACCGGAAGATTTACGGGCTTTCACAGTAACATATAGGATCAGAAAATTTCGCAATATGCGAGTTTAAAAGGACAAAAAAGTGGCATGCCCCCCCCTGCCCACGTTTTTACGCACCTTTTTCTTTCGCTTACGTTCATTGTAAAGTAGATAATCTTGCGAGAATGCATCGTACCTTGTTCAGGCCGGTATTAAAGTTTGGCGTGACGATAGAAGATTCTTTGATGGTGACATTGTCCCGTTGGCAAGACTACATTTTAAATTTAATTTCAGTTTGTCACAAAATGTTTAATTTTTAATACTTGAAAAAAAAACTCAATTTTACAGAAAAATCTTCCCTTCTTACAATATTAAGATTATTTCTTGTTTGGTAAGGACCTGGATTTTTTCCATCCCTACCTGCAGTGACGCTGCAGTTCCAACTCCCGGGGGAAATGACACGACCCAACTGTCCCCCTCTTTCCCCGCAACACCCGAGTGTCTGCATACACTGCATACCCCTCAGTCGGGGAAGATAAACGGATCATGATGATGAGACACTCGCAAGAAGGGGCATCTCGCCAAATAAATTGGATTCTTCGGAACACAGAAGTAGCGAGCACTCCCTACAATAATTTTATTTCTTGTGCGGGGAAGTACCTACAGTGTTATTTATATGGTGTGTTTAGTTTTGTTTTTCCAGGTGTTTTATTAAAAATTTTGTAATTTAAAAGAACTAGAATAGACCAGGTTTATACTTTCATACAACGTTGAAAATTCACTTTTTTTAAAAGTAAAGCAAGAAAAGGAAGTTCTGGGAAGGAAATACGTATGAGGGTTGGATAGGAATCTGAGGGCCAGTGCGTCACTTCGGCCGCCAAGACCTTGACAAACTTACCCCGTGAACGGGCACCCCTCCTAGGTCACCAAGCGTAGCGAACCACTTGGGGTGATCTATAACAGCGTTGAGAGCGAGAGAGAAAATGCTCATACTAGTCTGCTCTTGCAAATTATTTTGGTGTAAATATTAATTTATAGAGCATTCTTTCGGTCCTACGAGTGCATTTGTCGGAATTTAATAGAATGCTCTTCGTTTGAACCGCAAATGCGCCCGAACAGTTCTTTCGTGTTC
Organism: Limnephilus marmoratus; assembly: GCA_917880885.1. NCBI lineage: Eukaryota > Metazoa > Arthropoda > Insecta > Trichoptera > Limnephilidae > Limnephilus > Limnephilus marmoratus. The sequence goes on along the minus strand of OU862918.1, from coordinate 35,513,310 downwards.
GGATGCGATCGGTAGGTACTAGGGGCGATCTCTTCAAAGTGTTCTTGTGTTCTTGGAAGTTGCGTCGACTTGTTTGTACTAATTATGGATTGGAGACTCCAATCCAATTGACAATTTCATTACTCCAATTTGGAGTAATGAAATTGTCTACAAATGATAGAATCGTACCAAAATTTCATATCTCTCTGGGATCCAACTAATGGAGATTATAAAAATAGATCGCACATCACAGCGTTAAATACCTGGGACATGTTATCACAGACGACCTTAAGGATATCGAGGACATGGAAAGGCAGAAAAGAGCAATATCAGTTAGAGCGGGTATGCTGTCAAGACGTTTTTACTCCTGCAGCCCCAAAGTAAAAAGAATACTGTTCAACGCTTTCTGTACCTCGCTATACACGTAAGAACTGTGGGCTGACTACACTGCAACCCAATGGCATAAGTTAAAGGTTGCTTACAATAACGCTTATCGCCAACTTTTCCGCCTACCGAGATACTGCAGTGCTACGGAAATGTTCCTGGCGGGACGAGTGCATACTTTCCGTGCACTTCTCCGCCACCGCATGGGAAGTTTATGGCGCAGACTGCGCCATTCTTTCGCAAGCTTTTTCCCTTCCGGACCGCGACGGTCATGTTATTTAAAGAAAACGGACCCCTAATAAAAGTAATTGGTGACTCCTGGTGTAGTGTTTACGCTAAAGGCATCGGCTCGCCGATGATTGTTCTATCCCAATAATTCGTGGCTAGGTTCGCATATGTACACGCAACCTTGAGTTTTCAGCTCGCAAGTGAACACGCGGCTTTATATAGCTAACTCCAAGCTATTTTCCCGCTGGGGTAGGTAGAGAGAATGGAACGATACCCAACTTTATCTTAGCAACATTACGTGCTTCACTTTCATACATGCTCTTCTGATTTTCGAAACTTGACAAATAATACAATGCTTTCTCCGTGCCATGCACCTATACGTCACGTCTTACGTCCATTGCATCATATCTAATATGTCTACCATCTTTAGCGTGCCTTTCATAATCTTTTTCATTTTAGGATATCTAAATTCTTAATTCTGTCATACATGCGCCTTGCTATACATTTGCGAATTAGGTACTTATATATTTTATTTATTGGTACTGTGGGTACTTTTTTATTTTTTTCGTTATTGTTATCTAATTATTTAAATAATATGTACATTACACTCGCACTTTTGACCGGTCAGTGGTTGAGTGGGCATAGCGCTTGGGTCCCACCTGGGCGTCACGTGTTCGATTCCTCGGCTGGCTAAGTCCTCCATCCGCCATCACAACACAAGCAACATTTTCGGCTTTCTGTGGTGTTAGTAGGAGATTTTCAAACATTTTTGGGTTATTCGTTTTTTTTTCCCGGGAATGTTTGTCTTTAAAAAAAAATGTATATATATATATATATATATATATATATATATATATATATATATATATATATGTACCTCCTTAAAGGATAAAATAACAATTCCGGCAACGATTCTAGGGAGGTGATAACAGGAAGTGATAAGTGATATATTTTTACAATAGCTGCACACAGAAGGCCACGAGGTAAAAGAAATCCCTCGGGGACTATGTCATCTTCTGGTATGCTGTGTAGAGGGTCTTTTTAGGAAAAGGAAGGAGAAGACATTTTGAGAAGGAAAAATGTATAAGGTGTGGGTTGGAATCTGGCAGTCCAGTCTGGTCCAGGCGTGATCCATTCTTCAATTCATGAAAATCTGTTCAGGGGTTTCAAGGTCATCAGATCTTTTTTTGTGTTACTTAAAATTTTACTTATCATTTAATTAAAATGTCGCCACAATGTTAATTTACGATTATTGAAGAAGTATTTTGTCAGTTTTACCAGTTTTCTTCTTGGCAAGTCAAGTTATATCTCGTGATTTGCATGATAAATAACTAGTTACAAATATATATATGGATTATTTAAATAAATACATGGCAAGCTCTGATCTTTATTATATCTCGTAATGTTATGTAGTATTCACCGTAGAACAGCGACCACCGTTTTAGTTACAAATTCATTTGCGTAGTTTAATCAACGTATAGGTTTCGATTTGTGATGAAGCCACTCTCCCTAATTGAACGGGATGTCATAGGACCAAATTAGTTGGCTGACCACTTATGTTTGTGATGGATTTAAAGTTCATTACGTTTTACTGTCAAATATTGCTGCCACATTCGAATTGTTATCAACTGTTGCAGCGCTGCATATGGAAACAAAAAATGCGACAGACTCTTCAACTTTGAGTATTGTTCTTGTTTTTTATCTTTATTTATTGAGAGTTTCCATTGAGGAGTGTTATACGAATGTATTTGACTAAACGCATATCGTAAGGTTCGGTAAATCTAAATTCCAAATAGCATAATATATATTTTTTAAATAAAATGATTTTTTATGACTTTATATGTCCGGGTTCAATCTTCCCCACGGGAAAAACTAAACCCTTCCACAAACTTTTCTACAAATGATCATCTAGTCAATCCACGCTATGCAGGTGCACTATATAAGTATAATAAATACAAAATAATACAAGAACAACATGTCGACCTACCAGAGACCAAATTGGAAAATAATTCACCGACTCCAGATATTTTCATACCCGTATCAGAGGGTTTGGCTCCATTGAACTCCTAGCTGGACCGATAAATCCTACTGATCCCTCAATATTAATATTTAAAAAAAATCGTAATCCTACGTGTTTGTAAAATTATTTCTTTTTTATTATTATTTTTTAAATATATATGCCTATTATATTGTTGTGAATATGTATGTATTCTGATGTTTAGTTTCCTCCACTCTTTATAAACGCACATTAACCACAATGTGTAAAATGATAGTATTAAAAAAAAAATTTTGCGCTCTCCACCAAACAGACGTGTTGCCATTTTTGTTCTCCTTGAGACACTGCGGTGGTAGGTTGGCCGGTGACTAAGCACATTTCACGTACCACCTAGAAAATATATACCTAGAAAAATATAATAGATAAATAGAAAAACAGAAAAAGATAATGGTCGCAACTGGAACTCGAACCCAGAACCTCTCTTATACAGGGTGTCCGGGGGTAAAGTGCATTAACTTCGGGAGGTGATTCTACACGATGGTAGGAGTAAAAAAGATAAATAACTTTTTTCGAAATTCCAACTTTTTTTTTCCCATACAAAAAGATCTACCTACTAAAAATCCTTAGTGTGAGGTACGATCTTACTTGCCGGGAGCCTGCCGGGCACTATCGTGGCAACAATAAATGGTGGTGACTGGCTCGCATCGTAACAGCGGAAAATAATAAAGCTGGCCGCGCACGCCGGTCAAATTTTACGTTTTTACCACAAAACTACCCCTAAAAGTTGGATTTTCGAAAAAAGTTATATATCTTTTTTACTTACACTATCATGTAGAATCACCTCCCGAAGTTAATGCACTTTACCCCCGGACACCCTGTATATATTACGTTGATGGGAATAACCTTCAAAAGTTATATAAAGAGAGTTTTTCTTATAAAATTCAATATTATTGTAACGATTATTAAAAAAATAAATTAATAAAACGTGTTTGTAAAAAAAGTAGTTGTTATACTTCAATTTTATTATTCCATTTGATTTGACGATATAATCATCGAACTATGAATAATTCGGTTGGGGTTCGTTCTGCATACAGTCCTGCAAGCAGTGCTGTAAATCGGATGGTGAGTGGCGCGTTTTATAAAATAAGGAACTCCAGTGAAAAATATTCTGGCTTTAAAAAAATATGTTCATATAGACCAATAAACGCTGATTCTGGTAATATAAGTTTTATTTAATAATTTTAAACGCAGAGTTTTTAAAAAATTATTAAAAAGTCAATTTTTAACCGGTCGTAAACACACGTCATCAAGGTGACGTCACTGTTTGACGTGTCGTGACGTCACCGTAAAGTCATTGTATGGGAATGTATGACACAAGCCAACGTATTAATTTAATTCTTTATTTACATACTGTTTATGGAGATTTAGTTGTTGTGTTTATTGAAACTTCTTCTGAAACTTTCTTCTTTTTGTGTTGCTAGTTATAACCACCTGGTTTCATTTCAACACAATTGGGAGTTTGCCAATCATTTATTGGAGACTAGCAGACCCGAACCCCGGTGGTGTCCGTGGGTTTGCGGTGAGTTAGAGTGATAAGATTGAAAAATACGACATTAGGTAGGTACTGATGTTGTTGCAGCTAAAAATGATTTTTTTTTTTTCAAAATTTCAACTTTTTGTATGAAGATCTTTCAGTATGTGGATATGATACATCTCTTGACAAAAAGAATCCTGAAGATCTTCATACGAAAATTAGAAATTATGAAAAAAAAAATCATTTTCAGCTACAACATCAACGTCAATAACGTCATATTTTTCAAAATTAATCTTTAAAAAATACCATCAAATCACGCATACAAATGGCCTCAAATTCACTGAAAACTAGCTCTAGGTCACTGAAAACTCACGGACCGCCTCTGCCGGCAACACATTGCTGTGGCTAACGAAACAACGCCATCTACTGACAACGAAATTATACAAACTTTATAAATAACGCCATCTGTTAATTTGCATACATTTCAAATCCACACCGCCCGCCTGCCAGCCCGCTGCCCGCTTACCAGCCCGATCCCTATAAATATTATATATTTCAACCAATTTACACAAAATCCTGACAAATTAGAAATTATATACCTAAACCTTCCTCATGAATTACTCTATCTATTGGTGAAAACCACATGAAAATCCGTTGCGTAGTTTAAAAGATCTAAGCGTACAGACAGCGGGGGCCACTTTGCTTTATACTATGTTAGGATGAATCGTACTTTTGGTTTTAATTAGAGATGCCACGAATATTCGGCTACTATTCGGTATTCGGCCTATTCGGTCACTTTTTTTACTATTCGGTATTCGGCCGAATATTGCGTACCATTCGGCCGAATACCGAATACCAAATCATGAGAAAAAAACACGTAGAAAATAAAAATAGACACACATTTTTTTTTATTTTAACAATAAATCAGAATATTTACTCAGTACTTAAAACCTATCAGTATTAAGTTATGATGAATTAAAAAAAATTTCAGCATTTGTTGATAGCAAACGGTTGCGTTTTTCGTCAAAAATTATACCTGCTTCCGAATATAGCCGCTCACTATATTATACACTGCTACCGGGAAATGATAATAAATCTTAGCAAATTCTGTTAGGCTTGGATCAAAGATATTCAAATACAGAAGAGATATGCTATGGTGTCCGCGCAACTGTCGCCGGACTACGCGCTAATTAGCGTAGTTTTCATACAAAAAGAATTTGTTCATTTCGTTGATTTTTTGAAAATGTGCATTAACAATATATTAACAATATATTTTGAATAAGGAAAGAATTTGTTCATTTAGTTTAACGTTCGTTTGGTTTATTCGTTAATTATTTGTTCTTTTAGTTTATTTGTTAATTGGTAAACAATATCGGCGACACCCGGAAGCGCAGACCCACATAGTAAAAACAGCAGATAGCACATCTACCCTATATTTCAATATCTTTGGCTTGGATACTGTACGGGTCTGCAGTCCGATCGAGGCGAACAGTTTTCACGTAAAAATTAATTTCATTTGCGAATTGTAATCGATTTTTACATGAAAACTGTTTGCGAAATGTACTTTAGTGTCACCGAATATTCAGCCACCGAATACTCGTCGCTTCGGCCGAGAGCCTAGCCGAATATTACGTATTCGGTATACGGCAAAATCACTATTCGTGACATCTCTAGTTTTAATAATGGAATAGATTTGCCACACTTCAATGTTAATGGTACCCATTTAGACGAACTAGAATTCTTGGAAATTAATATTTTAAATAACCCGTTATTAATTTTTTTCTCTTCGTAAATTACGCTCTATTACCTCCTTCCCCCTTCCCACTCCCGCCTATCCACTGACACATTTAAGTCTATTTTTGTAATTGGTTGTTAACCCCGACGAAGTAAGCATACTTACGAAGCATGTTGTCTAAACATTATTTGATTAATTTTGAATTAACATGGTGCCACAAAATAAGTTTGTTTTGTTTGAAGAAAAATATTTTATCATTGAAGAAGAAGATAACAATAATATTCTAAACGAAAATTTGAAAGCGAACAAGACAAACAGAAAACGGCGATGGTCGCAACTGGGACACGAACCCAGACCTAACCGGGACGTGCGTGCCGCTATTGCCACTTATGTCAAACCGTCTTATTTGTCAATCTCATATTTCAAATTTTAGAATTAACAATATTATCTTCAACTAGTTCTTTTCCATATTACGGGTAACTACCCTTTTTATTGGAAACAATCATTTTAAGAATTGGTTTGTAACCTGAATAGCGTCTCGGATAAATATATCCGAATTTAATTGAACTATTGATTTTTTATAAAATTTTAAATGAATATTAAATTTTTTATAAGGAAAAATCTCTTTTTGTAACTTTTGAAGGTTATAATATAATATATTACATTGATGGGAATAACCTTCGAAAATTATAAAAAATACCTTTTCTTTTAAAAAACATATTTTAATTTCTTTAACGAACCAAAGGTATAACGAACCAAAGTGTTCTGCTTATTTTATTTATTTATTTATTTTACTTTATTTGGGAAACAAACAGTTGTACATATTTTATTAAATAATTACATTTGACAAATTTGCATGAACCAGTGAAGTTTCCACATTTGAGAATATAGAATTTAAAGAAAAAACAAAAAACTCATTAATATAAGAAGTTATACATACATAATACCTAACTAGATTACAGAAAATCAGATGAAACCAACATAATAAAATCAGATGAAACCAACATAATAATTCATACGAAAATCAGATGAAACCAACATAATAAGAGAAAAACAATAAAATAAGGCACACAGCAGGATTCACGATCAACAATCTGTTTTGATCTTCTCCGTTACATATTTTGTGAATTGAACTGAGGACAAATGGAAAATATCAGCGTCTGAAAGGATATTGTTATATTTTGTGCACGTCATTTTCAGAAATGTATGTTGTGAGTAGTTAGTTTTTGATTGTGGGATGTGGAATAGTTTGTTTGTTCTTGTATTACGTACTGGACAGTGGAAGTGGATGTTTTCCAGAAGATAGTTGCTGTCAACAGCGTTGTTGATGATTTTGTATAAAAATTTCTGGTCGGATATATTTCTTCTCTCTTCTAGTGATGTAATTTTATGGAATACTGTATTAATATAATATATATTAATATATACTATTAGAATACTTACCTGCTTACGATAAAACGTAGCTTCTTAGACCTAATAAATTTCTTTTATATTGCCTGCTTAAGTCTTCCGGCGTGATTTCCTGATTTCTTTCGTGATTTATAGTTGTAATATTTTGAATTAAAAATTACGTAACTATTCGCTGTTCGATTTTGTGTATTCCATTCGCCTTGGTGTGATCTCGTTTAAAATCCATTAACTTTCCAAATACACAAGACCTTTGTTTTATGTATTTCGGATACGAAAATAAGGAAGAGTTACGATGTTATTTACCTGCGGTTCCTGAAAACCTGTATTAACGGTAAACTTGAATCAAGTTTTGATATAATGTTGTCAAAGCAAGCGAGGCTGCTGTTTTTCACTGATTGTTCCGTTGTAATAATGTTTAGATTATTTACATTTTAACGCCGTTTTTACGAGAAAATCAATTCAAGGGCGCTTTACAACTTTATTTATAAGAATAATGTATTTAATCTGCACCCTACATTAATAACGGGTTGTTTAACAGAATTTGAACAAATCATCAAATTTTATTTTTAAGTTAGGGAACGTACCCATACTACGTGACACTTTTAGGGGGGGGGGGGGGGGGGGGGTCTTCAAAAGGTCACGCTCCATACAAATGAGCGGCGGGTTCCTTAGGATTTTGGTCACCGGGGGGGGGGGGGGGGGGGGTTAAAAATAGCAAAAAGTTGGTCACGTAGTTTGGGTACGTTCCCTTATGTGAAAATTCTATTCAAGTTCTTTTTTTCTGTCATTATGGGCAACCTGCTTTACAGAACTGAAATAAAAAATAAACTTGAATAGAACTTTTACAGAACTTGAAAATTAGCTTCAAAATTGTTCAAATTCTGTTAAACACACGTCTTAAGTCCCAATTGATTCGCAGAAATTCAAATGTACCATTGTCATCAAATAGCCGTTCGGCGCCATTTAATTTTTTTGACATTTGTAAAGTCCTCTTTAAACACCGATTCTAGGTGCATCTCAACTTTCTATCAAATTATAATAAGCTATAAATAGGTTCTCCTCTTCTGTTGATCACAATTAGTTAAAAAGCTGAAATGGATTTAATGGGATCCTTTCGAATGTCAAAAACAAAAGGGTGCTGAAGGGCCGTTTGATGAATTTGTCAGTCGTGAATTTCTGCGAATCAACTGGGACTTAGGATGAGTTTTATTATTATTTTTTTTATATATTTATCTTAAAAATGGGACATATTATAATATTACTGATCTTCCATTAAAATCGATGTTGTTTCAAAAAATTTGAACAATTCATGAAAAATTTTAAGTTAATTTTCAGGTTCTGTGAAAGTTCTATCCTATCTATTCTGTGATTATCTCAGTTTCATTAAGCAACTGGTCTATAATGATATAATGATAAAAGTAGAATTAGAACTCACATACACAGAACGTGAAAATTAATTTCAAATATTTGAAGATTTGTTATTTTTTTTAAACAAGCCGTCCTTGGACTCATAAGCAGTAATTTTTTACAATTAAATTTATTTCTAGCGGCTGTTTACTAAGATTAATGACTAGTGACTTACAACTGTTATAATATGACTTGCACTCGGACTTAACTAGGGTTAAAACTGGAGACTTACGACTAACGTATTTGTTTACATGATCAAATACATATTACGATTACTGCCCGTGCTGTCAGTTGTCAAGATAATAAAAAAATTTAAACTTAAGAAATTGTGATATAATTAAGGTGACAATGAGAAAGAAGAAGAACAAATCCCTCGGACTGAGTAATGAAACACTACTGTTATAAGCAGGATAAAAACAAAGACAAATACTAAAACCAGGACAAGACTATAGTCAATAAGCTAGCTGGTACTATCTGGGGATGCGACGCCAACACGCTCAGAACGGCATCCATTGCCCTGATTTTCTCAGCAGCTGAATACTGTTCTCCAGCATGGGCCAGAAGCGCCCACTCTTCCATGGTCGACGTTCAGCTTAATGCCACAATGCGAACCATCAGCGGAACCTTAAAATCGACTCCTCTTCCTTGGCTCCCCGTACTTGCAAATATAACCCCGCCAAATATCAGGCGAGAGATTTCAACACTGAGGGAATACAAAAAGGCGCTGCAAAAAAGCGAAATACCCTTGCAGGATGATGTCGTTTCTCACTCGGCATGCCGCTTAAAGTCTCGCAAACCCTTCTGGACGGAAGGAGAAAGACTCCTTCGAACACCTCTCACCCCAGAAGATAGGTGGAAGCTTGAGTGGCAATCAGCCAACGTCAAAAACGCCCATCTCATTCAAGACCCCACTGATAGACAGCCTGGGTTCTCACTGCCTCGCAAACTCTGGACTGCCATCAATAGGATAAGGTGCTCCCATAGCCGTTGTGCTCACATGATGCACAGATGGGGCCTTAAAGAGTCGGCGATGTGTGAATGCGGTGCGGTGCAGACCACCGAGCACGTGGTCAACGAATGCCCGCTCCATTCATTCCCCGGCGGGTTTGATGAGGTCCAAAGGGCTGCGCCTGAGGCCCTAGACTGGCTCGTAGACCTAGATGTCCCCCTCTGACCCCCCACCATACGAAAGAAGAAAAACTGTTATAAGCTATCTTTCTAACTTTCTACTAGGTTTATGTGTCATGTGAGAAAGAGAAACAGCTTACAAGGGAGCAATCACTTTTATCTACCAGTACTTAGTTCACAATGGAATCCTGTAACCTTGTGAAAACAACATCAAAATCTCTTCTTGCACAGGCGTTGATTGGGAATGCTGTCCTTGTTCTACCGGTATTTCACTGAAAGTGCTCCGAGTAACCAGCGTCATTGATTCCTTCGGCACCGGTGCACAGCCATTCGCTCGCTAAACATTTGTGAACAGTTGTTATTTGTCAACCGGTCGTTTTTATGACTCATTTTTGAGTTCAGCTGTGGAACGATTTGCTGGCCTCTGGGTTTCCTCCCCTTAACAACAGTTTCACTCCTTCCGGCTAAGATTAGTGATATAATATGACTTGCAACCGGACTTAACTAGGGTTAAAACTAGAGACTTAAGACCTACATATTTGTTTACATTATCAAATACATATTAAATTACTGCCCGTACTGTCAGTTGTCAAGATAATAAAAAAATTTAATCGTAAGAAATTGAGACCAATGCGGAGGTCGAGAGAGTGCTGGATAGGCTAAAAAATCTCCCTCAACTCTCCCTCAACTCTCCCTCCGAATCCGGCCCGCAACCCAGTTGGTGGTCAGACAAGACTTGGACAAAACTCACCCCATGGACACTGGCACCTCTGACAAGACGCCAAACGCAGCGAACCACTTGGGGTGACCTATGGCAGAGGTGTTGCCTATCTAATGAATGGAACCTAATACCCGCCTCTCAAAATGAATTGGAATTGATACAGGATATTTGAGATTCCTGAGGGTGAGAGTATAAAAACATGTAGACAAAATCACGATTTCGGGTATTGGAAATTAATGCAGGGCCGATAGTTATGAAAAAGTTTGAATGGGCCGCTGGGGAATGGTGTATAAGGACGGCATAAAAATCCTGGAGGGAATGGAAACATACGATTTGGAACTCCCAGGAAAGCGTGGCATGAACAAGTGAATCAAATTCGGGAGTTTTTTTTTTTTTTTTTTTATTTTTTATTTTTTTTTTTTTTATTTTATTTTTTTTTTTTTTTACATGAGCTCCACACAGGAGGTCTTGAGGAAAATAATTTCCCTCAGGGCCTATGTCATCTTTGAGGATGCTGTGTGGAGGGTTTTTTTTAAGGAAAGGAAGGAGAGGAGAGTTCTGGGAAGGAAAAGGGTTTAAGGGGTGGGTAGGAATCTGAGGTTCAGTATGTCCCGGTCATCCACCTCCAAGACCTAGACAAACCTCACCCCATGAACCCGGGCACCCCTGCTAAATCACCAAACATAGCGAACCACTTGGGGTGACCTATGGCAGAGGTGTTGGTTATCCAATAAAGGTTCCCGGGGCGGCGGTACCCATTCCCGGCGGGAGTTGAGGCTTGTTCAGAGTTGGAATAATTTATTCGTATCTATAAACGTAGATGAAGCAAGGAGCGTGTTCCGGGATAAATTAGTTTAAGTGAATAATGAAAGAAGCGTTCTTTGGCTACGAACTGGAACGTTTATAAATGAAGTGAATAGTACCTATACATTTGTTCCCATATTAACAGGCAGGTAGGGATCGCTTTTGAGAACAGCTCATATAGGTCTCGAGGAAATCTTTGGGTCCCCCGTAATGTCATGGTGGTCTAAACGGTGCTAGAAAGAGAAAAAAACGCGCTTTATATTCAAATAAACATAAAATGTAAAAACTGAGGTGAAAATAACGTTTATAATACTTTTATCTAATAAATCACATGTGTGTGATTTATTTATTTTTTGTTATTAGTAATCTTATTTAAGCTTCAGATTAACCATTTCTTCAACTTTTTTATGTTTGCATTCAAAATTTTAATATGTCTAAAATTATATGTTAATTTCTAATAATGAAGAATAAGTGCGGCAAGCAGTGTATTGCGTCTTCTCTACAGCTCAGTGATAGAAAAGCCGAGCTCAACATCAAGACAAAGATGGCAGTGTTTAAAACGGTATACCGACCGACGCTTACTTACGGACACCAGACATAGATGCTAAATGAACGAACACGCTCTAGAGTCCAAGCTGCCGAAATGAGGTACTTGAGAGGAGTGGCAGGAGTTACGAAATGATCTAAACATTGAACCATTGCTACTCTTCATAGAAAAATCGCAACTGAGGTGGCTTGGGCATGTACTGAGAATGTCTGAAGACCGAATTCCGAGGAAGATACTGAGTGCGATTCCAGAGGGTAGACGTCACACAGTTGGGTGAGGCAACTCCAGAAACTGTGTGAGGAGAGGATGGGTCTACCATGGACAGAGGCCGAATAATCAGCACAAAACAGGGACGTATGGAGGATATGCCGATGCAATGGGTCCCCGACCCGAATAGGATAAGGGGAAGATGAATTTCTAATAATGAAGTTTAAGAGCTTATTACATCAGCTTACAAAAGTTTTTAGTTTTCGTATACATTCATTTATTTGGATTTAAGAGCTTATTACATCAGCTTACAAAAGTTTTTAGTTTTCGTATACATTCATTTATTTGGATTTAAGAGCTTATTACATCAGCTTACAAAAGTTTTTAGTTTTCATATACCTACATTCATTTATTTGGATTTAAGAGCTTATTACATCAGCTTACAAAAGTTTTTAGTTCTCGTATACATTCATTTATTTGGATTTAAGAGCTTATTACATCAGCTTACAAAAGTTTTTAGTTCTCGTATATATTCATTTATTTGGATTTAAGAGCTTATTACATCAGCTTACAAAAGTTTTTAGTTTTCGTATACATTCATTTATTTGGATTTAAGAGCTTATTACATCAGCTTACAAAAGTTTATAGTTTTCATATACCTACATTCATTTATTTGGATTTAAGAGCTTATTACATCAGCTTACAAAAGTTTTTAGTTCTCGTATACATTCATTTATTTGGATTTAAGAGCTTATTACATCAGCTTACAAAAGTTTTTAGTTCTCGTATACATTCATTTATTTGGATTTAAGAGCTTATTACATCAGCTTAGAAAAGTTTTTAGTTTTCGTATAATTGTTTTATTTGGATTTAAGAACTTATTACATAAGCTTACAAAAGTTTTTAGTTTTCGGATACATTCATTTATTTGGATTTAAGAGCTTATTACATCAGCTTACAAAAGTTTTTAGTTCTCGTATACATTCATTTATTTGGATTTAAGAGCTTATTACATCAGCTTAGAAAAGTTTTTAGTTTTCGTATAATTGTTTTATTTGGATTTAAGAACTTATTACATAAGCTTACAAAAGTTTTTAGTTTTCGTATACATTCATTTATTTGGATTTTATTGTAAAGCGGAAAACTGTGTGTGACCTTCTGAAAAATATGCTCGTGGTTTGAGTGGCTAGATCCGTAGTGAAAACTGCTCTTATCGCCTTTTTGAGGTCATCCATGAGAACTGAAACGCTTTCCATTGATTGAAATGTCTCGTCGGCTATGTTTACTAATAAGTTCTGTATAGCTGCGTTCTTTCTAACCTTCTTCTTTCACTTCTCCTTCCCCCAGTGTCTGCAGTCTCAGAATATTGTATAAAAACTTTTTTAAATTTAGTTCCATGCCCTCCCAATGGAAGCGCTTTATTAAGTCTGTGGCATCATCACTGGCTGACAGACGCACGTGGTGACGCAATTACCCGGTGCAATATTGTTCCGAGAATATTAAGCGTCGATTCACAAACCCCCGCGTCTCAACGCGCGACCCCTAACCGGGTTGTATTTTATCACGTTTTAACTCTTTGAAATGGCGCGTCGACACTGCGCTATTATTAGTTAGAGTTCAAAAGCTAAGGTAGAATATTATAAGGTTTTAAGTCAATGCTTCATATTGAATAACTATATTTTTACTTTGTCTGAGATTTAGATTGAAAAATATGACAAATATTGACAATCAAGTGATTATTGAAAAAGGGAATAAGCTTAAGGGCCCGAACCCCGAATTTCTGCCGATTTCTTACATATCTCCCTTAAACACGTTAAGTTTTAAAGCTCTTAAAAAAATGTAGGTTATTCTTGAAATAATATCTAGACATTACCCGCGCCGAAACGCAAATTATATAAAATTTCCTCGATAGAAAAAAAAATCGCAAAGTGTGCTCCAAAAATTATTATAAACACATTTGTTTCAGTTATTTTACAAGTTATATGTACGAAAAAAATCACAGTGTTTCTTTAAATGCTGTTTAAGACAATGCCTGCGAGATTTTTTACTCTATTTTAAACGAGTTGTGCGCTGATGTTAGCGCTCTCATCTAACATTCGTAATTTCGTATCTCTCCATCTTCTTCTTTTCGAGCCCGGTTGCGGTGCCTTTAGAACTTTAGAGGGACGCTCAGATGGTTTGGGCTGGTAGAAGAATGAACGAGAAAAGGAGTGTAAGGAGAATATTTAATAGTTTAATTTTGCAGCACTTAGTCTGCAACTTAAATTTTACAATTACCTATGCACGGAACACGATGATGTTTTTTTTTTTAAATTGGTTGAAACATTTAAATGGGCAGAAGGGTGACATTACAGTAAGAATGTTGATAACACAAAGCACATCGTTATAAGGAACTTCAATGAAAATATTATGGCTTTAAAAAAATATGTTCATATAGACCAATAAACGCAGATTCCGAATATATAAGTTTTATTTAATAATATTAAACGCAGAGTTTTTAAAAAATTATTAAAAAGTCCATTTTTAACCGGGTCGTAAAAACAAATTTTAGTGGTGGTGACGTCACTGTTCGTCGTGTCGTGACGTCACCGTAAAGTCATTGTACGGGAATGTATGATATGACACAAGCCATCGTATTAATTTATTCGTTTATTTACATACTGTTTATAGAGATTTAGTTGTTGTGTTTATTGAAACATTATTTAGGCCTAAATAATGTTTCAAAAATAAAGGTATCTCTTATTAGTTTATCTCTATTATTGAAAATATTCAAAAACTACTGCACAAAAAAATAGTAATGCTACTTCTAGGAAGAATAAATACTTCGAACAACGGAATTCAAAATGGCGGCAGTTGATCAGCTGATTGCCCTATCCTATACTAATTTTTCAGGAGTGATGACATCACACGATTCACCATACATACGGTGGTTTTCGGGGGGTCTTGAAAAATTAAAATTTTGACAATTATTTTAACTATTAAAACTAACTCTAAAAATAAAAATAAAAATGCAGTTATTTAAGTTAGAACGTCATTATTCATTAAAAAAATTAAAAAATTGGACTGGAGTTCTCTATTATAGTCCCACCACATTTACCACATTACGATTACAACCACCCCCCTTTTTATATAACATGGCTCTCTGATATATTTGTTATCCTGTTTCTTTGATAAATTGACTCTTCTCACTTGAAAGTTTGCCGACCCCTGCGAATAGTCCAATTTAATGGTTGGCGATGTTTCGACTTATAAATGAATTTGTGAATGTCAAAAGTATATAAATATATCTCATTTTGCGGTCGTTAATTTCCACATAAATGTCGCTGTTTTTGACGGAATAACTCATGTGGGCGTTATTAAGACATGATAACAATAACGTTTCTAGCAGTGTTTGTTTTAAATTAATATGTAGGACCAGTTATGTTAAATCAGGAATCCGTAATAAAATATTTTTCACAAAAAAGGAATTTCATTGATCAGATATTAGCCATTTCAATCCACGGAAGTAACCGGTCCCCACAAAATGTTAGGAGATATGAATAAATAGTTGTTTTAGCCATAGTCGGATAACATGCGAAATCGAACAATCTGATCAGTAAAATGGCAAGATTGAATTTATCAGAAATTTCTTCATAACTTCCATATTTCGTATGTAGGTTTCCAAACAGTCATCCAGAAGCTTTTAATACAGAGAAGACACAATATTTGGCTGTCGGAGTAGGAGTCAGCTTCCAACCTTGATATATTATGTCCTTCCCAGACGAGATGATCTAGTAATTAATTATAATCTCGTTATTGATTTGTACTCTTATCGATTTAAACTGTGATTAATTTAAACTCAGATTGATTTCAATTCTGATTTATTATATTTTGTTATATTACAATTATGATATTTTGTTGAACAAAGTCTGGTGCTTCAAAAGGTTATTTAGTTTGCAAAATAATTTTACTTCTACGAAAGTATTAATTTTATTATCTTTACTTCCGTTTTGGCTTGGTACTCACAGATTATTTTATTTTTGCAGATGTAGGCCGGTCATAATAATTATTACGTGGGAGTATAAATAAACCAAAACTGTTTCGTAGCCCATTGAAGAAAAACAGAGTGGTCGTGTTTTTATAATCGTAACCGAAATATTATCTTTCTTCTTTATTTTTTTCAATATCGAAAATACAATATCGAATTTAAATGTTATTGTTTTGAAATAGAAAGAAAAGTTTTGACCATTCGAATTAAATCTTACAATTAGTGGAAGGTTTAATAAGTTCCCTAAAATCTATTTCAGTCGTAAACTTTTAATTTCATTACCACGAAAGTAAATATTTCACGAAAGTATAATAATAATTTATTTAGCCAGAAAGATTCTAATGAGGACGATACTGAGAACATTTAATATTAAAATTGAATTAAAAATATTTGAATTTTTAATGGTATTGTAGGCAGCCCTGAGTTATTAAGTTAATTACCTTCCATATACCAAAACGAACTGCTTGATTTTAAATTATTTTTAATTGCTACAACAATATCAGGACTGTCATTTAGATATTAGCTTGTACCTAGAATGCATGTAGGTATTTGGAATGCTTTCTCAGAAGTAGTAGATGTATTCAACTACACGGGATATAGTTTCAAACAGCCTATAACACATTCCTCAATAAATCAATGTTAGCATAATAATTAATATTCTTCTGCAAGGGTTTTATATAATTTAATTAACATAATTTTATTTACGTTTATAAATATTTAAACAATGTGGATGTATTTGACAACAATTTTGAATTTGGCAAACTTCAAACGACGTATGTGCCAAATATTTCTATCCACTTCATAAACTATTTTTATTCCTATTTTTACTAAACTTACGTCCTATGTTACCTACTTCGTTTCAACTTTAACTCTTATGTTTTATGTAACCTATACTTTGTTTCTTATATTTGATGTTTTTTCCTGTATTTTGTCAAAAACATATACTGCACTATATGTAAAAGCTCTCTGGGCGTATAAGTAAATAATTATTTCGTTGTTACTGTTTCACTATTATGTGAATTGTTTGTAAATTCCCGTATAGGCGTATATTAATGTAAATAAATAAGTATCAGGTTCTGTAAAAAGGTTGTAATCTGTTTGAAAGGAAGATGTTTAAAAATAATTCATTTAATTTAAATTATATATTTCCTGATAACGACGTCAAAATTCATTGATTTTCGCGACTGTTTAAAAATTCGACATTAGTTTGCAGATATCGTCATCATATTTTGAAAAATCCTTAGCTTTGGGGTTTCTTAATCTGCTAATCTTAATATATAAAACAAAGTCGGGTTAGTTACACTATTTATAACTCGAGATCGGCTGGACCGATTTTGATGATCTTTGATTTCTTGGATTTGTCTGCGCCCCGGATAACAGAATAACTATTAAAACATCGCATAAATTACCGAAAAAGAAAGTTATGAAGAAAATTCATTTCCTCATACATTTTGTATGGAACGAATTTTAATCTTTTGAAAGAGCTGTAGCAATGTTGTGGTAGGTAGGTATAATATTGAAGTTTGCTTGAATTCCAATAATTCGAAAACGTCAAATGTCAATGCGCTGATTATTTCGCTTTTGTTCTTTAACATATAATGCTGCCTCTCTTTCTTACACACTAAATTTCAATAGTCGGAAATGAGACAAACAGTGAACGTATGTCTCTGCACCCCTCCAAAGGAAAAATACAATAATAATAAATCTCTGAAATGAAACGCATTTTTTAACGTAAGCTCCACTCAGGACCTATGTCATCTTAGGGGATGCTGTATGGAGGGTATTTTTAAGGAAGGGTAGGAAAGGAAGTACTGGTAAGGAAAAAGGCATGAGGGGTGGGTAGGAATCTGGAGGTCAGTGTATCCGGGAGTAAATCCATCCCTCCAATTGCGGTGCAAGGTCTTTGCCTTGACCGGAATTGACCTTTTATCTTGACCTTTCCAGCCGGACTCTTTCGACCTATTGGTCGAGAGAATCCGGCTGGAAAGGTGAAAAGGACTCCCTCAACCAATCTCTCTCGATCCGGCCCGCCACGCAGTAGGTGGGCAGACGCATCCGCCGCGAAGACCCTCACAAAAGTCACCTCATTAACCCGGGCACCCCTGCTAAATCACCAAACGTAGCGAACCACTTGGGTGGACCTACGGCAGAGGTGTTGGTTATCCAATAAATGGTTCCGGGGCGGCGGCACGTGTACTCGCTTCCTTTCAAAAATTGGAAAAGTAATAAAATTACAAAAAATCTAAATCCGTACACAACGCCATCTCTGATACTGACAAAATCAAAACACGGACAGTAGCGCACCGATAATTGCTTCACTGTTTAATTTATAACTTAATAATTTATTTTTATTTAATTCAACAGTTATTGATTCTGAGGCGGTACGAAGTTCGTCGGGTCAGCTAGTACTAAAATAAATAAAAAAATATTTTTATATGTAGCAGCTTAAAAATTACATTTACAGTACGCGCCAAACTTAAATGTCGACCTGAACTTAATAGGTCAATTCTCACTCAGGTACTCATTTTACTGACTATTCAATGACCGTAAGCGAATGAGAAAGATGCGTAAAACGATGACCAACAACTTAGAATCATGCAACTTCAACACCTGATTTGAAAATTCATTGAAAGTGATGAAAAAAAATAAATTGGTTAATTAGGTTAGGTTGGGCTATTTTCCAATTTTTTTCATAACTTTTAAAGACTTTTCAAGGAGGTGTCGAAATTGTATGAATCTGATTTGTCATGAAACCGCGTAAAACATACGTGCGACATAGAAAGGCGTGGGTTGGGGAGTATGCCGCTTTACGGACCTTAAACTCGCCTATTGCGATGATTTCTGTATTTAGGCCCGGTAGATTTCGCTTAAAAAGAAGACGAAGGGGAGATATGTAAATACAAACGTTAGAGGGCGCAAGCTAATATTAAAAACGACGATATTTAAGCGACAATTGTTTAAACCGCTAATAAAACACGACTCGTTTAAAATGGAGCAGAAATCTCGAGGGAAATGTCTTGTATAGCATTTAAAGAAATACTGTATTTTTTTTTCATTCAGATAACTTGTAAAATAACAGAAAAAATGTGTTTATAATGATTTTCTTTTGGCGCATACTTTGAAATTTTTTTATAATTACTTAAAAACTTACAGTGTTCAAGAGAGATATGTTATAAAACGGTAGTATTAGTAGAAAGGTTATTTATTTATTTTATTTTATTGCAGTAACAAACAGTACATAATTACATACAGAAGAAAATAGTTACAAAGTTATGTTATTACAATAATTGGTACCAATGACATGTCGCTGTTATAAATAGATGTTTTTGTGTGATATATAATATTATTATACATTTAACCTAAGTTAAGTTAGTTAGTATTAGGTCCTTACATATGAAATTGGCGTTTTGTATGGGAGGAACATAAAGTCGATTTTTTTTTTAATATAATATATTTATTTAATCAAAGTATGCACTTTTGCCATCTCATAGGTAGTTCATCGATCCCTTTACTAAAAAAACCATTCGGACCGGAATCGATAAAATCTTTGAAGGCGGTTTGGACTGCCCCATCGGAGTTGAATTTTTTCCCTTGCAAGAAATTATCCAAATTTCGAAAAAAATGGTAATCTGTTGGGACTAGGTCCGGAGAGTACGGTGGATGTCTTAGACATTCCAATTGAAGATTTCTAATTTGCTAGCCGTCTGTTGTGCAGTGTGTTCTAGCGTTCTAACGCGCGTTTGTTGATTTGCTTCACTCAATTCGTGAGGTACCCACCTTTCAAGCTTTTTCACCTTCCCAATTTGCTTCAAGTGGATTAAAACAGTTTTATCCTAACTCAGCTTGCGATGAGATAGCTTCATTATCAACTTTGATCTCCGGCCGTCCACGGGGCTTGTTCTGCAGGTCGAAATTTCCAGAACGAAAACGTTGGAACCAAAAACGCACCGTGTTTTCTTTTGCGGCACCGTCGCCATACACATCCTTAATCCTTCGAGCCGTTTCTGCAGCACTGGTGCCACGGTGGAACTCGTACTCGTAAATAACGCGATATTTCAAGTTTTCCATTTTGTAAACTAAGTGACGCAAAGAAAAAAAAACAATTAAGGAAAAAACAAATGAATTATAATTTTCGAAACACAAATACATGATTAAATAGCTGTATAAATTTGAATTTGGAATTCCTAACCAAAGAGAAGATATTTGAGATCAAAGTTGCCAGTACGGCACAACGCCAATTTCATATGTAAGGACCTAATGTATTATGGAAGGAGAGAGGTGTATGTGAGAGAGAGGGTGTGTGTGTGTGTGTGTGAATGTGTGTGTTATGTGTGCGAATTCAGTGTGCTAGAAAAGTTTTTCTTAAATAGAAGGAGTGAATCAAAAAATATATCGGTATTTGTACTTGTTTGAATTGAGTCGAATGTTTGAAGGATGCGGGAAATAGGGGAGTTGGCTGCAGCGTTTGTTTTATTACTAGTTATGTAAAAAATGTTGGTGTGGCGGGTTCTTTTAAATGGGATGTTAAAATTTATTTAGGATAAAAGTTCTGGGCAGTCTATTTCTTTGTGTTTTATTTTATGAAGAAATGTTATGTGGGATTGGAGAGTGCAGATATAATTATTGTTTGTTGTATTTATAACCGAGATACTTAATAAATTTATTTTGTATGCCCTGTATATTATTGACGTTTAGTAGAAATTCGAAATGCTGCGGCTTAACGTCAGGTCGGTATTAAAGTACATTGGTACGTTATCTTATCGTGAGCATTGTAAATAATTTACTATAACACTTCTTTGTAATCAATTCCCTGGCGATCATAAAAGTCAGACCGATTCGCGTCTTATAAATCCGTACACCTTTACCACCTCAATATAGTAAGCTTTACTTCATATTTTCTAGATTGGTTTTCGCCGATGGCTCTGCGGCCTGCGATTCTCCGCTATAACCTGAGAAAAACCACAGCGATCTCTTGTAAGAGTCCAATAAGAAAACCGCCTTTCTTATTAGGCCCCATCTCTAGCTCCTCTCACAAATTCGGTACCAGACTAACAAGAGGTCACCAAGGTTCAACGTAGGTCATAGTAGCGAATCGCAGTCGATAAAGGATTCACTTCGATAAAGGATTCACGATAAAGGATTCACTCCGTTCATATCTTAGCGCCAGGTAAAGTTTGTATAAATTGCGCGTCATAATTTTCAGAGATTTCATTTGAAGCCTCTACTAGAATGATTTGTTAAATGTTTTTGCATTAATTCGTGAAACTCCATTTAATTTTTTAAAATTTTAACCAATCAAAACTGTCCAATATGCCGTCCATAATGAAGTGCTGGTACCTACCCTGATGTATTGCAGTGAGGCATGGAACTGGCAGAGAAAGGATGAAAGTAGACTGAATGCTGTATAAAGGAGATTCCTGAGGCGTATGTATGGTAAAACCATGTAATCGTGTGAAAAATGTGAACATCCGCAAAGAATGCAAGGATGCAATGCCGCTAAGATGGTTTGGGCATGTAGAGCGACTGAACGAGGAAAGGAGTGAAAGGAGAAAAAATGACGCAAATGTGAATGGTAGAAGAAGTCGAGGACGCTCGAGGAAGACATGGCACGATCAAGTGAATCAGATACTTGAATCGGGCTATGTGAATAGTCGGAATAATACAAGATCATGTATGAGACGATGTATGAAAGTGAATGAGGCTAGGAGTGTGTGCCAAGATCGAGTTGTTTGGCGGTCCGTCCTCTCCCCCTACCCCTGCAGGGAAACGGCGTGATGGTTAGGGAACGTACCCATGCTACGTGACCAACTTTTTGCAATTTTTAACCTCCCCCCCCGGTGACTAAAAACCTAAGCCCCCCGCAGCTCATTTGTACCAAGTATGCTATTTTGAAGCCCCCCTGAACGGATCACGTAGTTTACGTTCCCTTAGTTAAAAATTTTAATTTAATAATGTGATTATCAAGTTCTGCAAGTATTTTATTTTTTTTCTATTTATATTTAAGTATACAAATTAAAGTGGTATAAATAAAGATATTGTTCGATATGATTTGATACTTTCACGGCCAAAAGTATTATAGTGATTTATTTTTGAGGTATTATACCGTGTTATTACCACCACTCGGATTACGGTCATTTTGGCGTGTTTTGAAAAATTCGAACCTGCACAATTAATCTTAATGTATAAAAATGAATGTTTCTGTGTTTGTCTCTTATATGTTCCTAAACCGTTCATCTGATTGCGATGAAACTTTTGTGATTTGTTGTCCGTTTACACCCAAAGTTTCTGTTCGTATAGACGAGCTCTGGCTTATGTAGGGTTATGAAATAATTTCCTAAGGCATTCATCCGATTGCGACGAAACTTTGGTGAGTTGTTGACGTATGTATAACGGTGAGCTCTGGCGTTATGAAATTTATATATAAAATTTTCAATAGGTGGCACGCGAGTTATATATGTATTACCTATAGTTTAGGGCAGGGGTCTCCAAACTTTACAGCTCTAGGGCCGTACTGATTACTCTAGTAAGTTCCTAGGGCGAAAACCATTTTAATTTTCCTGCCATTATCATTCATGGTTCATGGGGTGAGGTTTGTCTAGGTGTTGGCGGTGGATGTGTCTGCCCACGTGCTGCTTGGCGAGCCGGGTCGAGAGAGACTGGGTGTGGGAGGCATTTTGACTTTTCCAACTAGACGCAGTTGGAGGAATGGATTAACACAAATCCCCAGATTCCTTCCAACCCCTCATACCTTTTCCTTCCCACAACTTTCTATCCTTCCCTTCCGTAAAAAGAACCTTCACACTGCATCTCCTAAGATGACATAGGTGTGAAGTTAATAATAATAAATAAAATACGCCTCCCAAATTCGATACTTCAATTACATATTTTCACGACTACAACACTTGACGACATCTGGTGGTTATATGACACTAAGCTTTACCTAACAAGTAAATAAAACCGAGTTACTATCATTCTGTGTTTTTATCCAACTTATCACAACAACAATAAGCCATTAGATGTTGCGGGCCTGATTGTTGACACTTTTCATTAGCTGTCGCGGGCCGGATTGATGACACTGGCGGGCTGGACTTGGCCCGCGGGCCGTAGTTTGGAGTCCCCAGGTTTAGGGTGTAGAACGGACGAGAACGAAGAAGAGGGGGATATCACGTGAGGGGGGAATGGGAAAGGGGATTGGGAAGGGGGAAGGGGAACGCGGGAGGGGAAAGGGACAGAATTAAAACAAAAAATCTTTGATCGGCAATTCAACGCATGCCGGGAAATCGCTAGTTTAACTATAAAAACGAATTTTAAAAACTATTGGTATGTGGATATTGATAATAAAAAAATTAAATCAAAATTCCCTATTCCTTTGGTTAAAGATTCAATTACAACGTCACATCACAAAATGTCTGCCTAAATATGAAAACACTATATTTATTTTACCCATCCTTCTATTTATTTTATCTCGAATTATTGTATTTTAACGTGTGTAATACATTTTCTAAGTATGTAATATTTGTTCAGTCAAAAACACTCAACATATCCACCCATCCAAACAACACTTCCTTCAAAAGAAATGTTGTTCCTGTTTACCTTACTTTGTTGTAACGTCACCACATTTAAAAAGAACTTTTCTTTTCCATTATTTGGCTTCATTGCTACGAAAAATGAAATAAAAAATTGTGTTCATCTTAAGTTGTTCTCAAACTGGGGTTATTATTTGTGGTCTACTGGATTATCCACTGTTTAGGATTCCAGTTGGTGATGGAGAGTTTTCAATAATACTTGATTCAACGAGATTATGACTTTGTTTATTATCGTTATTTTCTTTACAATGAATAACTAATTGGACTCAAACGTCTATTCTAAACTCCGCCCTATGTTGATCTGCGGCCCGCTGCTCAGTGAACTACTCGCCTGCCTATTGGATGTGATCGGATATATTCGTAACTGTTCGTGTTTTAGACGCGAAATGACAACTGATACCTCTCTTATGTAGTACCCATTACTTCTGACCTCTGTTAAAACAAGATATTGAAACACCTAGACTTTAAGTCCTCTCGAACATTAGAAAACCTAAAAGACTCATTAACATTCCATAATTTATCAACCTTAGAAGATAGAAGAAATATATCCGACCAGAAATTTTTATTCAAAATCATTAACAACGTTGTTTACAAAAACTATCTTCTGGAACACATTAATTTCCACTGTCCAATAAGAAACACAAGGTTAAACCAACTATTCCACATCCCACACTCAAAAACAAATTACACACAACATTAATTTCTCCGAAGGACGCGCACAAAATATAATGATATATTTTACGACGCTGATATTTTCATTTATTAAATTCATAATAGAAAAAATTAAAACAAATTGTTAATTACAAACTCTCCACCCCTGCTGCATGTTATTTTTTTTTTCATTCTCATTATGTTGGTTTTCCTTCTTTTTATAATAATAATAATTTTGGATGATTTACATATCCCACATGCTTTAATTTGTTTTTTTTTCATTTCTCTTATATATATATATTATTCTTTTTTTCTACCACTTTATGTTTTCTTTAATGTTTTAATCTATGTTTTTATATATATTACAAATTTTAGCGAAAACTTCGCTGGTTAATGCAACCATGTAATATGTTACTTTCTTATTAAAATATGTATTAACTGTTTGTTTCCTCAATAAACAAAAAAAAACACCTTAAAACTCTGTATAACTAACTACCCATTCCAACGACTTCTATTGGTATTGAAACTACATATTCTAATGACATCTGTTGAAAGACATCGAAACTTCTTGTAACACTAAACCATTTTATCTATAATTTTTCTTTTTTTTCAGGTATGTTCGCCTCACCAGTTCCTATAGCTCATCCATTGCTAGAAGGTTTGAATTTTCTTTTGATAATATTTATGCTTTTTGATTTTGCCTGAAATTTCAAAGTTAAAAATCTCTAGTGTCTACTTTGAGATGTTTTATTATTTTTTACCGGTCAGTGGCAGAGTTGGCATCGCGTTTGGGTCCCACCCGGGCGGTTTGTGTTCGATTCCTCAGCTGGCTAAGTCCTCCAACACGACACAAGCAAGCATCAAGCAACAAGCAAAGCAGGGTTTTTCAAATATTGTCAGGTTATTCGTAACCCGGGAACGTTTGTTTTTCTTTTAAAAAAAAAATATTTTATAAACTCCTACTATCACTTATAGGCGTAAAATGTTGCTTGACCAATGATGAAGGCCTTAGCTAGCAGAGGAATTAAATCCATGACGCCTGGATGGTAACCCCTCCTTTTGTCCACTCAGTTATTAATCGGTCGTTGAATATTAACTTGGAAGTTGAGAACTTTTTCATGTACCATATTTGTTTTCCTTTTGACACTTACAACTTCTGAAATAAGCAAATTTGAATACCATTTTCTCAATCTTAACCATTGGAGCGCTTTTTTGCTAAAATATGACACTATTTGAAATAACTCTGATTGCTTTGCTGCCTGTTTTGGCAAATTTTCACCTATTTGGAAGTAAGTGGAAGTTGAATTTGTGATAATCGACAAAAGTTAGGTGAATTCTTTGGCTATATAGAACTGTAATCAGTTTGTATGTCTCCATATTAAAATTCGGAGGTATGATTTTTTTTAATGTGGTCGGAAAATATTTAAAATGATCACCAAAAAATCTCGAGCAATCGGAGAAAATTTTTTTAAATTGCGCTGTCGTTCCAGTGGTTAACAACGGAAGAAAAAATATGAACCAATCTAGTTCTAATAATTAATCATCGTTTATTATTTGACAAATGAAGATAGACGAACAAAGTTTGGCTATCATTCTTAGTACCTTTTCTTTGTCTATTACATAACTTATTTTCTTATCATTCGGATTTCATATATTATATCTAATACCATTTCTTTTATAAAAAAATCGTTGCGACTTGAACACATTTGAAAGAATATTTTTTCATAGCGTCCATAACTCACAATGAAAATAATGTGACAAGCTAAAAATAATTGCTTTGACCTAGAAAGAGGTTTTCTCGTGGATTTTCTGATTGATAGTAAAAATTTTTTACCATTCATATTATTTATATATTTTTTCTAGTTACGTTTAACACAAATGCACATTTTCAATATTATCGCCCGTGGAATTATTGCTTCAAAAACAGGTATCTAATGCAGTACAGGTATAAAGATGACGTCAAATAAAATATTTGTTTTACATCAGATTTTTTTCCAGCAAAGCCTAGTCACGTGATGCTTTTATCAATACCTTAAATATTTGAATGTATTAAATATGTGCGGTTTTACTCTGAATAAAAAATGAACGTTCGCGTATCTTTTTTACAACACATTTCACATACATAAATTATAGATCCCAACAAAAATCTGAATTCCTCCTCTGTAGACAAAAATGATTCCACGCCCGTTCTTTTGTCACGTAGTAAATTTTAAAAAGCATTGCCCGTCTGTGTAACACTTTAATGAAGTTACCATGCTTAAAAATTCATCCACACGTCTCTGAATTCCCAGAAATTTAAATATTTTATGTCTGGCAACGCTTCACATTTTGAAAGAACAAAAAGGTTTTCTTAACCATTTGCATTCTACAAATGTTCATTTAAAGGTTTACTTCTGTGTTCCGCACGTATATATTTTTGTATCACTTTATAGGTATAGAAGATATATTCATATTTGCTTTTGCTTTCGTGTTCACCTAACTAGGTCGCTTGAAACGATTCTGTGTGTGGATTTATACGTTCATTGATCTTCCCAGAACTTCTTCTCTTTACTTACCCTAAAAAGATCCCTCACACAGCATGCCCAAAGATGTCACAGACCCCTCAGGTATTCCTCAGGGTCGCCTGAGTGGTGCTAACGTAAAAAAAAATAGAAAGATATTTTTTAATAATGTTGCGCACCGAAGTGTCTAATTTTCGCAACAAAATGAATAAATTTGATAGCCCTATATGTATATAAGCTGGGCGTAATGGTACTTCGTGAACGTATTATTTCATAAATTTCTCCTCACAAACAAACGTAATTCACGTTATTGAACAGAATTGATTTATTCATGCTAATTCTTAAGAAGCCTTGCTGTAATTCTTCAAACGTACACGTGGAGATCATTTAAATATAATATTTACCTACAAATAAACATTCTTAGACGCTTAGGAGTCGAAAGGTCTTAAGTAAATTGTTGACAATCGCTTTCTTTCAAATTCTTATGCACAAGGGCGTAGAAAATAAATGCTTCCAAAAATGTCGCTGTAATCGTATT
Source organism: Limnephilus marmoratus (assembly GCA_917880885.1). Classification (NCBI taxonomy): domain Eukaryota; kingdom Metazoa; phylum Arthropoda; class Insecta; order Trichoptera; family Limnephilidae; genus Limnephilus; species Limnephilus marmoratus. The sequence goes on along the minus strand of OU862918.1, from coordinate 35,485,927 downwards.
TTCCAGGAATGTAATCGAAGAGTACTTTTATATTTTTTCCTCTGTAATACTGACGCCTACAGGTGGGGGGGGGGGGGGGTAAAGCCCCCTAACCCCCTTCTTATAAATGCCCTTGAGTGTAGATTACACAAATACTTCTGAGGATTATCTATTCAGTGTTATTGCGTTTTCCCCCTCAATTAATCTTATATGACATCTGTCACGATCAATGTCGCGACACGAGAGATGTGTGGACTGTAAATCTGAATTTTTCTAGTACAAGACAATTGACTGCGTTTTGAAACTCAGTCACGGGAATTGGCGATGGAAGGAATAAGTCCCTACCTTTTTTTTTTTTTTTTTTAATGTTCTTTATTCAGTAAAGTTTATACATTACAGTAAATGGATAATTTTTTGGCCATCACACTAGGCACATGCCCGTGTTGTAGTTTTTGATGGTTTCATCAGCTGTTTCGGATCGATCCTGGTGCTGGCAGCTTTCCACAATAACGGCACAACTATATGTCACAGTTACGGACAATTTGGGGTTCATTAATTGATAATTTATGCGATATTTCAATTGCGAGGTGTTTTTTCGATTTTTCAACATCACAAGTAGGAAATTTTAGAGTTTTGTGCGATATTGTTTGTGTTTAAAGGAAACACCTTCCTGTCCTTTGTAGTAACTAAGTAGGGACTTCAAGGAAAGGAGGAAGACAAAGGGATAATGAATGGAGGACTTGGGAACATGGGTTTAGTTTTTAAACTGTTTCAGAACTATAATAACAATTCCCTAACACGAAATCTAATACAAACTACATATATTACTCCTGGTATTGGTATTACTGGCCAACCCAATCTGGACCAAGTCCCTATCATGTTTGATTACAGGTGCTTTTTGATGCCTGTCTCACTACGATATACCTGTCGAGAGAGGCGTAGAGGTACACGAATGCGTAGTTACATATGGTTAAATACAAATCAAAAAGAAAGGTAATTGGAAGTGTGGATTAATCCTACAAAGAATGTAATATTACCAATGCAGGAAAAAGATGAAGTAAAATAGATATTGCAATAATAATTTATTGTTGAAGTTAAATTTGGCAGAAATAAACTATGTTATATTTTGTTTAGGTTAGATCATATGTACATTGATATTCCTAAGTGCAATTGGTTTTAGATGTTTGCAATAGTGGGACGTCCTATACTTGCAATCCAATTCTTTATTTTGTGTTTGAATTCGGCCATTGTTTCTAATCGTAGCTGGTGGTGTATTGTGTAGTTTGCAAGCTATGTATTTAAAATTTCTTTGTCCAAAGGTAGTTTTAGCTAAAGGAGTTTGGAGAAGTTTTTTTTTGTTTTTGGCTCGGGCATTGTGTATCGTTTGTGTTGCTTTGTGGAGTGTTTTGTTGTAAATTAATAAAGATCGATCTTGCAAAAAGCTGTTTTTCGTCCATAACGTTGAGAGTATTGAAGGTATCAGTGCTGGTAGAAAGAAGAAGTTTAATAATTTATATAATATATATTCTTAGTGTGCCTTATTTTGCTACGAACATAGGTAATATGTAAATTATGCCAAAAATCGCTTTGCAAATGTAGTTTGTAAAAGCTCGATTACAAGTGCAAACATAGTTTTATTTATATTGAAAATAATTTTATAAGGAAAATGTCACAGATAATCTTCGCCGTAATACAGTATTTTGTTTAAAGTTCGATTATACATTATTAATGAAAAAATAATTGTAGTTTACGTTTATGTTTTTGTAAAGCAATTAACAAATAGATTTAATTTTATCAAAAGAAGCAAACACATTGTGACTTGAAATTTTAAATAAATAAAAAGAAAATACTTTGTTTTAAGTATAGTTTGGCAAGAAAGTGTAGAAATTAATTCAATTGGAACTAAACGTGTTCATTACTATGGCAACACCGAATTATATGACGTTTCCTATAGCTGTCATATTATCGTGTGTTACGGTTGATTTATTGTCTTAAATCTGAGTAGAATATCGCTGATTTGATAATATTTTTATTCATTGTTTGCCTGAATTTAATTAAAATGAATAAATTATTACATAGTGATACAAGAGGGGTTATATTCTGCGTTTTTCAACACTGCCTAGCCGAGTGTCACGCGAAGAAGCTTCTTTTTACTTTAGAAGATGTTTGCAAACGAACTGCAGAAATGACTGGTACGTAGTATAGTTTGTTTAATAAATTTCATTAGTATTACAAGATTTATGCCAATTTTCGAGCGATAATAACCATTACAATCTGATTTGAGGTTATGGTAAAAAAATCTGATTTTGACACTTCATTTTGACAGTTAATATGCGGCCACAGGAAAAAGGGAATAACTCAATAAAAGAAATAATATTAAACACGTAGAAAAGTTACTTTTTTCTCGTTTTCTCTTTCTTTCTTTCCAAGTGAATATTATATAGTGTGTGTTTTTAAAACTCCCTTCTATAATAATAATTTTAATGATTTTTCACACACAGGTAAATCTGAATCAACGGTAAGACGAATTGTCAAGGAAGGGGAAAAGGCAGATGGAAAATTTGAAACACCGGGAAAACGGAAAATGGGCATTATGTAATAGCATAAGTGCTGATGATTGGAAAAATTGTTGCAAACACGTGATGAAAATTGATACAAAATATTATGCATGAGGCAGTAATATATATGATGATATCGATGAACTGCGTTTAGATGAAGATAAAGATACGGAAGAAGAAGAATCACACGAGGACGAAGACAATAATTACATGTCGGGTGTTGAATTAATAGACTTAAATTTTTAAGCACCTACGTTTTTATATCGGAATAAACGCCCACTTAAAACTTGTTTTGTTTTATTTTGCTTCTATTAAATTACAGTTTTTTGTGCAAATTTTTTGAAAATACAAATACGCTATGAAATATGCATTTTGCCAGAAGTGTTTTTTTAAAACATACGTTCTTTGTCTTATGAGCCATCTTGGTGTTGCCATTTAAAACTAGAAAACGATCGCAGCGCCATCATTTATTTTCTACACTTTCTTGCCAAACTGTAACTTTATTGTTATTTTTTCGTCTACCGGTTTCGGTAGGTACCTCCGTACCATCATCAGGACTGAATATAAAAATACTGACTAATACAGAATAATATACATATATATAAAAATTGTTAAGAAAGAAAGAGACAGTAAATTAGAGTGGGACAGTGCGTCAGTTGTGGGAGGGAAGTGGGGGAGGAGAGAATGGGATAACGGGAAACGTACTTATAACAGGGTTGAATGTTAAATTTAGTTGATTATTAATGATTTCAGCCTTTGTATTAACTGATTAATTTAGAGGCATGGAAAATAAAAATAAAATTATTAAATAATCAACTAAATTTAACATTCAGCCCTATTATAAGTATGTTTCCCGTTATCCCACTCTCTCCTCCCCCACTTCCCTCCCACAACTGATGCACTGTCCCACTCTAATTTACTGTCTCTTTCTTTCTTAAAAATTTGTATATATGTATATGTGTATTATCCTGTATTTGTTAGTATTTTTATATTCAGTTCTGATGATGGTACGTAGGTACCGAAACCGGTAGACGAAAAAATAACAATAAAGTGACTTAAAACAAAGTATTTTCTTTTAATTTAATTAGATTTTAATTCTATTCAAGGGAAACGAGAGGAAAAGTTTCAATTTATCCACAGTATTTTTGGTATTCGAAGTAAAGATTAACCGAACATAGTGATTTACAGCGTTAAGTCTCGCCTTAAATGGAATTTTCGTGGCCTCCTTATTATTGAAAACTTCAATATCTTTTTCTTTAAAAATATTTGAAATATTCCTACCCAATTTAAAATTTACGAAAATTGTATGTTAAGCTCTCTGTCAATCGAATATGGAATAATCGGATGGGGTAGTGCAACATCTTCTGCCATAGATTCTCCTCCTACGACCTCCGTAGTCCAGTGGCTAAGACTCTTGACTCACATTCCGGAGGTCGCGTGCGCAAATAAATTTTATTTGATTAATTTGTGTTATTTCACAATTAATTCATTTAAAATAATATATAGTATATTTGCGGCATGTTCCAGAGTGGAAGATACTATTAGTATCGCCCTGGTGTAAGACCACCATTCAGAATTGAAACGTTGCTTGAAAATGGCTTTAGCCGTGTTTAGTGACCAGATCTGAATAGCCAGGTACTTCCCAACCTTCCTCTTCCCCACCTCCTTCCCCTCCCCACCACCTTCAGCCTCACAACATACCCCAATTGGGGATGCCATAGTCTCACTGGCTCCAGACGGGAGCAGTTGAGATTCTTGTGCGGTATTCACTGTAAAAAAAAAAAAAAAAAAAAAGATTCACTATCAAATATGTAAAAACTAATCATTACAAATATCATTAAAATCCTTTTAAAACAAGTTTTGAAGATATATTAAACAAACATCCAGTGCTAGATGTTCGACAATCTTTAATCACCTCTTTAGGGAACGTACCCATACTACGTGACCTGTTCAGGGAGGGGGGTCAACAAAATACCACGCTTGGTCACAACGGGGGGGGGGGGGGGGCTTAGTTTTTTTTATCACGTAGTCAATCTAGAAATCTCGCGTTTTTTTTCGAGCTACGAGGGGAGGTTTTTAAGTTCGCGGAATGGGAAGGTAAGTGATTAATGGGGGTACCACTAGGTACTAATTGAACAACTCATTTTTAGGATAAACACCGGGTTTTATTGTAATTAGGTCATTAGTCGTTGAGCTATCGTCGACCAAACACTTCAATCGGGAAGAAATTGTGAAATGTGGATAAAATTGAGTTCCGCGCTGTTATAAAGTTCCTTTAAGTTAATTTAAAGATCGGAAAAATGTATTACTGTTCTGTAAACACGTCCAATCTACTTACGTAAGCGATGAGGGCACGGATGATCCCAGTAATATAGAAAATTCTACCTGCGTTAATAATAATAAACCTATCGGGATCGTACAAATAAACAACTCATTGGTCAATAAATACTTGAATAAATTGGATGTTACTGAGGGTGCGGGCAGTGATGGTATCTCGCCATATTTTATCTCAAAATGTGCCAAAAATCTTGCATATCCTTTAACTAACTTATTTAACATGTCTTTAAAAAAAGGAATATTTCCCACAAAAATCAAAGAAGCCGTTATAATCCCCATCCATAAAACTGGTTCAAAAAGTAACATTGCAAATTATCGCCCAATCTCAATACTCACAGTATTTAGCAAACTCTTTGAGCGTATTGTGTACGATCAAATTTATATAACTATTGTCCGCAGCATACAAAACCAACAACATGGTTTTTTACAAAAAAGGTCAGTTCTAACAAACTTAGTCAACTTTACTGAATACTTAACAAGCAATATGGATAATGGACACCAAGTAGATGTCATCTACACAGATTACTCGAAAGCTTTCGATAAAGTTAACCACTCTATCCTCATTAAAAAATTACACCAATTAGGAATCAATGGCGACTTATTTAGGTGGCTAACTTCATATCTGCAGAAAAGACTACAGTGCGTATCAGTTGAGGGAACTAAGTCTAGCTTTTTTACTGTGCCCTATGGCGTACCGCAAGGTTCTCACCTGGGACCATTATTGTTTAATGTATATATATTTGATATTTATAAATGTTTTTTACATGCTAACTACCTTGCATATGCAGACGACAAAAAAAAATATACTTAGTAATCAAATCTATCAATGACTGCATAAAACTTCAAGAAGACCTAAATCGTCTTTTTGCATACTGTAAATTAAACAAATTAATCATAAACATTTCTAAGTGCAACAAATTATCTTTTACGCGTAACAAAAATAAAATTTCTTTTAATTATAACTTTCATGATACACATATCAATGAAATGGAATCAATCCGTGACCTTGGGGTAGTACTAGATGTAAAACTAAATTTTATCAAACATATTAACGAAGTAATCAACAAAGCAAATAAGATATTGGGATTTATAATTAGCATATCTAAACCTTTTCGCAATATTAAAACTATGTATTCCCTTTACACCACGTATATCCGCCCCCACTTAGAATACTGCACACTAATTTGGGCACCGTTCTACCAATGCCATATTGACAGAATCGAAAGTGTGCAAAACAATTTTTTAAACACATAAATTATAAATTCAAATTACTCTTTGCAAATAACACCGAATCCTTAAAATTTCACAACTTTACTCCACTTCAAACACGTAGATTAATATCTGATCAAATATTTTTATACAAAATTCTGTATAACGGCCTGGACTCTCCTGAACTCGTAAATTATTTAAGAATTCACATACCTGCAAGACCAACCAGACTAAACCATTTTTTTCATTTGCCCGCGTACAGAACCAACCTTAGAAAAAATTCTCCAATCCCCCGCATATGCGCGCAATATAACACGCAATTTAACAATATCGATATTCTTAATAATACTCTTGTGAAATACCGATACGAAGTCAAGCGTACGACCACAAATGTGAATTAAATTAATGCACAGCTATAGAAAAGGTACTGGTGAGCTCTGGCATTATGAAATTTGTATAAAAAATTGCAAAATGTGGCACGCGAGCTGTTTGAAAATTGAGTGTACCGGGACTGAATGTATGGAATGTGGGAGAGGGGAGAACTCGGGTAGGGGGTTCGCGGGAGGGGCTAAGGGAACCTGGGAGAGTGGAGAGGAACTTGGGAGGGGGGTTTGTGGGACGGGGGACAGGGGGAGTGGAGTGGGAAGAGGGAAGGTGGAGGAGACGGAGTGGGAACGCGAGAGGGGAAGGGGAGGCGGAAGGGGAACGGGACGAATGGGAAAGGACACGCAGGGAGAAACAATTTATTAGGTAAATGGCATAGCAAAGCATGCCGGGTACCAGGTAGTTTCAATAAATTTCGTGCAATACCTACCCAGTGAACTTACCGCGTCTAGCTTATTTCAAGTTTTTTCTGCGTTGGTCGATGAGTAAAGTTTACCAATAAATAAATAGTTTTATACAAAGATAATAGAATGCCTTCTATTATCTTTGGTTTTTTAGGAACTTATATTATTAGAACTTATATGTTTTGTATTGCTAAACCATGAATAATGAATTATTTAATTTTAAAAAAAATTATGTTTCAAAACAGTTTGTCTAGTTAGGCAGGTTATGTCCAACTTTAGTATAATTTATTTATTTATTTATTTTATTTATTTCTATATATTACAGTATTTACCTATTTATTATAATTTTTACATAATATATTTTGAAAACATTTTTACATAATATATTTTGAAATTTAATTATGTTGGGTGTAAGGTAGGTTTGAGAAGGTGAAACTGTGGATGGGTAATTTTGTATGTTTCGTGAACACCTCACTAGGAGAACCTGTGCTGAGGTGTTTACGTGTTTGTGATTAAGTGTGACAAGTATTTATGTGTTGTAGTAGAAAGTTTTTAATTTTTGTTTTAAACTTTAAGAGAGATAATATTAAGATATATATATATATATATATTTGAAAAAATAAGAAAAATATGTATATACATAAACATACATATACATACATATACATACACGTACATGCATATATACATATAGATATATATATACATACATTACAATACACACATATACAAGTTGTAAGTCTATGTATAGTTGGTGAATACTTGAAAACTATTTAATTATTTAGTTTATTTTATTTTATAATTTTGGTAGTTTTGTTATGTTTGGTTGGGGATTATAATGTTTTCTATAAAGTTAATATCTTGATTTTTAATCCAGGCATTCGTTTTACTGTTATAACTATTATATCTTATGTTATCTTGAATAGTAAGTACATTATTTCTGTTTTTTGAAATAAATGAAACTACATCAAAAATAAATGTTTTGGAAAGCCTTGCTGTTTCCATCAACATTGCAGACGCGTAAGACAACCTTCGACGCAACAAAACGTTTTCTCGCAACACGACTAACTTCCCCGAAAGTTAACCATTCAGGCTAATTTAATCGCTTTTCGGAATTCAATTCAATTCAATTCAATTCAATTTATTTTATTCTTTCAAAAACATTACAAAATTTAAAATTTCAATGCGTTTTTAAAATACATTTGTAACAGTATTACATTAAACATAAATATAAATGGTAAGCAAAAAAAAAAACTATATGAGCATCAATTGAGCTTGCCTTTTAAAGGCAGCTTCACTGACGCTAAATATGTCGATATCCGAATTAATTCTGTTCAACAGCAAAATTGCTCTCCCGATCGGCATGACCATTGGCAAGTTAGTCCTGCAGGCCGGAAGATAGAACAGCCTATGCTGTCGATGGCGAAGATAACCATCGGGAATATAAAAATGAATATTCTCCAAGATAGCTGAGTTCTCAAGCCATCCACGAATCAATCTGAAGAAATGCGTAGCAATGTGTACATCCCTTCTGACACGTAGATGGTTCATTCCGAGCATACCCAAAAGAAAGTCGGTAGGATAGAGCCACGGGTAATAGCCGTACTCCCTCATGTACAGAAATCTCAGAAATTTTTTCTGAACTCTCTCCAACATGAGGGAATATTTTGCTTGGTGCGGACTCCAAATTATCGACCCACTTTCAAGTCTACTCCTTACTAAGGAATTGAATAGAATTATGAGAACCCGGGTGTCTTTAAAATTCCTTGCAGTACGCAGAACAAAGCCCAGCATTCTCAATGAAGTGCTACAAGCCATCTGAATGTGAGTATGAAATGTCAGCCTACTATCAAACATGATTCCAAGGTCCTTCATGGTGGAGACACGTTTTAGACTTCGGGCGTCCATCGTATACCGGTAATACCAGGTATGACACGCCCTAGTGAATGACAAAATTAAACATTTAGATATATTGAACTCAATCCGATTTCTTTTACTCCAGTCAATAATTCTATCAATATCTGACTGGAGTCGATTGCAGTCCTCTAGGGTTAGTATTTCTAAGAATAGTTTCAGGTCATCAGCAAAAAGAAGAAACCTGGAGTGCAGAATTACTTCTGAAATATCATTAATAAATATGGAAAAAAGGAGTGGGCCTAAATTAGAACCTTGGGGTACTCCTGATCGTACAAAAAATAGAATAGACTGGAATAGTCCATGAGATACAAACTGTTTCCTGTCTGCAAGATAGCTAGCAAAAAAGGTGAGTAGTCTCATTGAGAATCCTATTTCAGCCAGCTTATTGAGTAAGACGTCGTGATTAACAGTATCGAAGGCCTTTGAAAAGTCGTTATACGAACAATCTACCTGATGGCCTTTATCTAAAGATTTTGATACGTAATCAGTAAACACCAATAAGTTGGTTTCTGTAGATCGACCTTTTCTAAATCCGTGCTGTTCTGAAATTAAGTACGGCTCCACTTGTGGCAGTGTGTATTTATGAATAATCGATTCGAACAGTTTGGCCGGTGCAGATAGTATTGCTACTGGCCTAAAATTTTCTACAGAGGTCTTTGTACCGCTTTTATAAATCGGACAAATCTTCGAAATTTTCCAGGAATCAGGAAATACACCGGTTTCCAGGGAAAGATTAAATAAGAAACTAAGTGGCTTTTTTAAAAACTCGGCACAACCTTTAAGGAAGAATACTGGAAGAAAATCTGGACCAAGTGAATATGTATTTTTCATTTTTCTAATGGAAGTTTCTATATCTGATTCATCAATTTGATTAATATCGATATTCTGGGCTCCCTTTATATTCAACTTGGCAGCAATATTTGTATTTAGTAATGGACACTCATTACTATACACGGATTGGAAGTATGTTGCAAAAGCGTTAGCTACGTCTACTCCACGAACTTCCCGATCACAATGCGTCATGGTGTCTTGAATACCACCATCTTTTCTCAGTGATTTGACGTAGTCCCAAAACATGTTTGGATCATGCTTGATTTCGTGTTCAATAGAATTTACATATAATTGGAAAGCAGTGCGTATATTGCGCTTAACCACGGCTCTATGCACATTGAACAAATCATAGTCACCTCGACAGCCGATAGCCTTCCATTTTTTATGGAGAGCATGTTTCTTCCTAATGTTCGCGATGGTATCTTGACAGAACCACTTCGGATATCGACGACCACCTCTACTGGGAGGTTTCCTAGAGAAACAGGCATCAAAAATATTGTAAATACAAGCATAAAAATGATGTACCGCCTCATTTATAGTGCTAAAATTGTACAGTTCTTGCCAATCTAGTTGGCTCATCATATTGTACAGTTCATAAACATCGCCCTGCCCAAAATTCCATCCACGCAAAGCATTCTTGTCATTTTTTAATAAATAACTCAAACTTTAACAATAACTCATATAGGTCTCATAGAAATCGTTGTCTCCCTTACTATCATGGTGAGAAATGTTATATGTGTTAGAAAGCGAAAACACTACACTTTATATTAAAATCTAAAAAATTTCGGATTGCAGTATGAAAAAAAATTGAAATTTTTTACATTGAACGACAAAAAAGTGAGGTGATAATTACATTTATAATTTATTTGTTTAATAAACTATGTATGTGTTTTTATTTTTTTCGTTATCAATAATTTTAGTTAGAAAATACGTAGGGTGTGCCATTATTAATTTTTTTATATGTTTGCATGTAAATTTTTATACTTTTAATTTATAATTTGAAAGCTTTTTTTTATCACCTTTCAAAAACAGTTTTTATTTTTGTCTTCAGAAATATTCCATTTATTTGGAATTTATTGCAAAGCAGAAATATTTTGACCCTCTGACAAAATATAGTCGAGGCCTGAGGTTTAACACCACAATTAGTACCAAATCAACACTACAATAATTAATACTATCAAATCTACGTATTGTTTACCTTCTCGTTGTTGCATTTGTTCCGTCAGATTGTCAGTTCATCCGGACTTATTCCAGTAATCCACCCCTTCTGAGGGTGGCTGCAGACTTTCTCCAACTTCTGCTTGTCAGTTTTATACTTGAAACTTTTATAAGTTGGTAGTTTGGTGTTGACGCGACTCCTACTAACTCCCTTCCCCCTCCCGCGGGGACTGTCGCTAGAAGAGTAGCACTAATGCGCGTCAACACGTACCGTGATAAAGTTGTGACAGTTTTTGGCTCCGGTTATTAAAGAGCGCAAAAATGTCGCCTGCGTTTTTGTGCGCTGATCCGAAACTTTGTGCAAACGTGTCACAAATTCTTGTCATCTTCGCATGTGTTATATACGCTAGTGTCCAGAGAACGTTAAACCTATTCTAGAACAATACAATACCTTTCCTGAATTAAAAAACTTTACTCTTCGAAATATATGAGAGAAATTAAGAGCGTTTAACCAGCCAGCGGACGAAAATCCACATTTCGTCGAAAGTTGTTCTTCCGATCGTGCAGGGCGGTTACAATGAGAAAGATTAATTATTCTCCGTACCAGCTTTTTAAAATTATAACTCAATATCGAATTTATTTCAATCCAAATTAGCTTTAATTTATACCTTCATCCAAAAATGCTGAAAGGCGTGATGATAAAACTATTAAAATAGTATACTTTTTGTAGTTATTTTTTGATTATAAGTATTTATCATTTTTCAATAATGTCTAAATTTAATAAGAATGTTAAAAAAATCTGAAATATATTAGTTTGTAAGTGCGCAAATAAATACACAAATGGACCAATTTTCGTCAAGAAACACATGTACGTACATATTTTTTAATGATTTTATTGAAACTAAAATTAAAATTCTAATACATAACTCTGCTAGATAATGTATTGATTTATTTTAATGCATGATTACATTATTTGAAATGGGTGTGGTATAATACAAAAACTTTTTTGAAAATTTAACAAATCTGCCAACGATCTATGGAATGAATAACCTTATTATACTAAAAATTAAAAAAAAATTCTAAAAATTTATTACATAACTTCACTAGATAAAAGAACAATCTTTCGAAATTCATTTATAATTTTTTGTGGAAAAGAGTCAATACGTCTAAAAACTTTTTTGAAAATGACGTATTTCCGGCTTTCTCTGGTAATGCCCTCTTAAACCCTCTCACAGACTCATAGACGTCAGACAATCTCAACGTTCCGGCGGGTATGTTCTTTGGTGAACAGAAGTAGAGCACGTTCACTCCCACCTCTCATTAAATATACCCACAGCATTCCCAATGATGATTAGGTCCTTGAGGGAAATTATTTCATCAAGGCCTCCTGTGTGGAGTTAATTTAAAAATAATACAATATATTGGGTAAGCACCAAAATAACGTCCCAGAAAGGTCGATAAAATGCACGTCGTCAACAATCGTCTCCTTCTTTCTTGCACGTTTTGTATGAAAACGAAAAAGACAGAAGATGTTGGAACGTCAGAAATAGACGACATGTACGACCTCTCTCCGGGTCTACTATATTCTAAAATGAACGTACAGTTAATTTTTTGTGCATTTTTTAAAAATTTGCTTTAAATCGCAACACCAAGATTATTATTTTTTTATTATTTTATTTATTTGTACACGCCCAATTAGGGCTTTTACACATGATAAAATTAATAATACATTTTATATAATCAAAGAATTAAGAGATATATAACAATTAAAATAAGTACCAAGTATAAATTTTTTAACTTAAAAACAACAAACAGAGTGATAGGATGCATGTATATCGATGATAGTTCAAAAGTAAAAAATGCACTTCTCAAATTTAAAGAAAAATATGAGTACCTTGCTGACCAACACACCCTACAAGGACGAAATCCTCAAAACTACTGAACATCGCGAAATTAAATACCTACATCTTTTGGCCAGAGAAACCATAATTTCCTTGCCACAAAAACTATATAATGCTCTTCCAACTGAAATTAAGAACACCATGTAGACACAAAAGTTAAAAAAGACATCAAATTATGGCTAAGTAAACATGAAGATGAGGAAACAACTAAAATTATGCAGTAATCCCAACGCAACCCACAGATAACAGACATAAATACTTTTAATTTTATTTATTGTTTATTTTGTGAAAATCAATAAAAGATGAGGCAATCATGATCAGCACCCTTATAACAACATACAGTCCGCCTCGGAACAGGAATACCTAGTGAAGAGGACTGTGAAGAAACTGCTTTACCTTGTATTTTTATATTGTCATTAAATAAAAAATAAAAATTAAAAAAGAATTAAGTAAGTAGGTATGTCATTTTTCCAGTAATGTAATTGGTTCAAAATCGGTGTGGTAGTGTGTAGGGTGCTATAGTGGTAATATATTTTTTAATAAAATTTAGATATTTTTTGTTTCGTGTTGAAATTGTTTTAATATATTTTTATAGTTTCGCCCATAGCATAAAGGACACATGAAAGCCATATATTTCATAATATGCATAACTATGTTTAACAATCATTATGAAATTCGATTGGGTTGGCCATACACGATGTCAGACAAGTCAAAACCCAAATGGGCATTGGCTACATTAGTTTCCATTCAAGTCTATTTATACTATCACTACCTCGATGTTCCAAAGTAAGTTAATTCTTCAGATTGTTTTGTAGTACTTTATGAAACCTCTGGATAGATGTACTCGTATAAAGGGACTGCCAAACATATTCATATGGCTATATTGTTTATATGAGAGTAAATAATAAATTTAAAAATTTAATACTCATGAACGAACCCTCGCAGTAGGTACCTGCCTTACCAACCCAAATTCAATTATATGACACTCGTGTTTCACGGCGGCATTGTAAAAGTTTATTTCGTATCGTAAAACCGAGATTGCTAAAATTAATAATCCAAAAATTGTACAAAATACGGCGCGTTTTGCCCATACAAACCCCACGCTACTCGGACGAACTGTAAACTGTAAGTCTAAGTACCTACTCTTGTTAATTATTTATTACTTTTGCGTGAAATGTTTTATGATAGACCTGGTAATAATTAGCAGCAGAAGGCTTTCTGGAGTTCAAGCCTTTTTCGCGCGGAGTTGATAGAACCCTGGAATTAGCAAGTTGAGAACAGCACGATCAAAGTCTGCAGGAAAAGAGGCTTTCGTTTACAGTGAAATTTGAGTCGAATTAACACTTTCTGGCTGTTGATTATGCGAAGTCCATTCATTACCAGAAATTGAATGAGGGCTTCATTACTTCTGAAGTTATTATATTATATGTAAACTAAACCATTAAAAACATCTTTTCAGTAAATGGCTTACTTGATTATACAAAACAAATAAAGATTCCTGGAAATCTAGTGTATAATGCCGTAGCATGTGACGATATAGACATTTTTATAAACAGTCTCGTATATTTGAAAAAAAACGTATGCTAATTTTGTTAGCTGTAAGCTAATTATGTCATGGCAAATAGAACTATTTGAACCAAACAATATGTAAATGAAACAACGTTATTTTGTTTGAAACCACTTATATATTTGGTTACGATTTTAGATTTTCACGGCAAAAAGTATTTTTGTTATTAGTTTTTGGGACGTGTTGCGCTACCCCCTTCTTTAGCCAACGTTTCAGACAGCGTTACAGTGTCCATCATCAGGGCAGATGTGTAATAGTTTTTTTTTCATTTACTGAAAAAAAAAATTGTACTTATCTACTTAGGAGCGATACCGTGTCGCCAGCTCCACTCCTCTACGAGCTGGCGCTACAATATATTTCAACATGTTTTTTGCTTTTAGCCTTGATGTAGCCGTCAATTACTGGATACCAAGAACTATTGAGCTTAGCTCCGTCGTATATTTGTATTCGGCCACTTGTATATTTGTTTAAAGCCGACCGGTTTCGGAACGACCGTTCCTTCCTCAGGGCAAACGTATACTGAGTTGATAAGTACAAAATAGTGGGTGGGTACAATGTATTATTACTAAGGATTGTGGTAGGGGTAGAGGCGTTGCTAGGCATTAATGAAGGGTGGGTGGGGGAACATATTCATGATTGGGCTGTAATATAATATTTTTTATTTGTTTTACCACGGACATATGAATATATCTGGACCTGCCCTAAGTGATAAAAACGTATTATTTCCCCCTCCCCATGGAACCGGCTATAGCTCCGCCTTGGCGCCAGCTCTCTCCATGTGGAGGGGAGAGAGCCACGCTTGAATCTAAAATATGTGACGTCATCATTCTTGTAGCGACCAGCGCAGAACTAACGTCCATACGTTTTACGAAATAACACGCCAAAAACGGCAGCTTGATTATAGGTACATATTATATGGACATAGCGAATGTGGGCGGTTCTCCAGTGTCCTCGTCGCTGGTTACAGGGGTAAGTAAATTATGAAACAATTGTAAAAGTATCTTAACTAAAAACGGCAACAAAATATTGCTATGTGAATTGGGGCGAATGTTTTCGGGGCAAGCATTTGGCCTTAGCAAATATGTTATTATAACGTGGCAAGCAATTCGCGCTCCCATGTAAAAAGGTCTATTCATTCAAAGCAGATTTTGCTTTTAAGAACTAACTGGTGATATTATAATGCGAGCTGCCTATATACTGTCAGATTGATTTTTTAACGAATCACAGTATCTTTCCTCTCTTCGCCCCCCATAGTTTGGTTTTACCCCTCATCTCTATCTTCTGGTCTATTCATTCTGATGTCTATGTGTTTTACTTAATATGTTTTATGTATTATTTTGCTTATTATTATTTCTGTTATTTCTTTAATAGCATCTCCACGTAGAAACAATTAAACCTATTTTTATGCATGCTGTGATCATTTTTCAATTGTATTGTTTTTTTTTTTTTTTTTATATAATCGGAGACGGTTTACATATATATAGTTCCCGAGAGCACTTAGGCCATAGACCCATTGTACTATCTCCCATTTTACCTCATTCCTTTGACAGTAATCCAGTCCCTTTTGTAAAGTTCACCAGGATTGTCATTCGAAATGAAGCTGTATCTTCTGGTCCGACAATGTGTCTTCCCAGGTCTCATTTCCCTCTTCACTCCTCCTTGGTTCCCTGAAGGCCCCACAACGGAAGAGGGCTTCATCTCTCCTCTCCACTCCTTAGTTCCCCGAAGGCTCCACGACGGAGAGTCCACCTCCCCTTGGTTCCCTAAAGGCCCCACAAGGGAAGAGTCTACCCCACCTTGGTTCCCCGAGGGCCCCAAGAGGGAAGAGAATTTCATCTCTCCTCCTTGGTTCCTTTAAGGCCCCACAGAGGGAGAGTTCACCAAGATGGCCTCATTTCTCCTCTTCACTCCTACATGGTTCCTCGAAGGCCCCACATGGGAAGAGGACATCATCTCTCCACTTCACTCCTCCTGGTTCCATAAAGGCCCCGCGCTGGAAAAGTGCCCTTCCCCTTGGTTCCTCGAAGGCCCCACAAGGGAAGAGTTCATGGAGGTGGCCTCAGCTCACCTCTCCACGGTTTCTCTTCTTAGTTCCTCCTACGGCCCCAGGAAGGAAATCCACATAGGTGGCCTCAGCACTCCTAGGTTCCCAAAAGGCCCCTAGTTTTAGAATGGTCCAATTTGTTTTTTTGTCCCACGAGTTACCAGGGAAATAGAAGGTCCACTCCAGCAGAGCCCTGAGTGCTGGAGTGAGGTCTCAATACTCCGAGATGCGACCTTGTTTCTCGGAGGCACCGTTCGTGACGCTGTTCCCCAGGACATTCAGCCTGAGCACGGTAGCTCACACCTTGGCTTGGGATGGCTATTGCAGGTATGTGTTTTCCACTCCCTGAGCGATGGGTTCGCCACACTCCCTACGCTAAAAATTGTATTGTTAATATCTGTGCATGTCGCAATGGCAATTTTATTAATTTAATAATATTGTTAACGCTCATACAATAAATAAAAGACGAAGGATGAAATATTATTTTTTGTTGATGTGTATGGATTAAAAAAAAAGATTATTGTTAAATCCCTACTCTTTTTAACATTTTCTTTGCCAAAATAAAGAAATAGTATGTTTACTTATTTATTTTTCCAATCAAAGATTCCCAGCACGACCCGTTTATAGGATCCTAAAATAAACGTAAACATTTAACGACGATTTCGTTTAATCCATCACGTAACATTATCTAATATGTTATGACCAAAACCTCATAAAATAGCGCTCAATATGTGATTATCACCGCTTTACGAGCCCGAGCCAGTGAGACTATTGCATCCCCAATCGGGGTATGTTGTGATGCTGAAGGTAGTGAGGCGGGCTGTCTATTCAGATCTGGTCACTAAACACTGCTAAAGCCATATCAAGTAACTTTTCACATCTGAATGGTTGTCTTACACAAGGGCAATACTGACAGTGTATTCCAAACTGGAACGTGTCACAAACAATAAAAATAGTTGGATAATTTGTAGAGCGCCGATTTTGCGAAAGATCGTCTCTTGGGCGATATACCTTATATTATTTTTAATGATTAAATTGTGAAAAAACCTGGGATTTGAACCCCTGACCGTCAAATCGTGAGTCGTGAGCCTTTCCTTTTAAATAATATTTTTCGAAATGTCTCATGAGAAAAAATCGGGGTTAGTAGCTATTTGAGAAAATGCCCCTTAACTAACTAACTGACTTACCATCACGCCGTTTCCCCGAAGGGGTAGGCAGAGAGGACGGACCGACAAACAACTCGATCTTGGCACACACTCCTTGCCTCATTCACATTCATACATCGTCTCATACATACTCTTCTTTTATTCCGACTCTTAACATGGCCCGACTCAAGTATCTGATTTACTTGGTCGTGACATGTCTTCCTCGGGCGTCCCCGACTTCTTCCATTCACATTTGCGTCATATATTCTCCTTACACTCCTTTCCTCGTTCATTCGCTCTACATGCCCAAACCAACGTAGCGTCCCTTTCTTAATCTTACTCATTACGCATACATCAGCCTTGCACTCTTCGCGGATCTCCACATTTCTCACACGATCTTACATGGTTTTACCACACATACGCCTCAGGGATCTCATTTCCACAGCATTCAGTCTACTTTCATCCTTCCTCTGCCAGTTCCGTGTCTCACTGCCATACATCAGGTACCAGCACTCCATAATGGACGGCTAACTTCGCTTCTTTGGACAGTCTTTTGTTGGCGCCAACGGCGTTCAGTCCTCCATTAATAGAGTTGCCTGCATTTACCCTTCTTTCGATATCTCTGTCAGCCCTTCTATTTCTCGTAAACATACTTCCCAAGTACACAAACTCATCCATCTGCTCCAAATACTCATCATTCACAACTATGTTGCACATTGTTTTTATACTCTCTCTTTCAAATACCATGACTTTAGACTTACTTACATTCATCATTAACTCATTCTTCATACATACTTCGTTCATCCTAGACACGAGAGACTGTAGATCTTCCATACTGTTAGATATCAGCACCGCATCATCAGCATACAACAGGCAACATACTTCCAGATTACTCAATTTCGCGCCCAATCCCATCTCTTTCAATTCTTGCATACAAGTATCCATGTATAGATTGAATAACCACGGTGACATTACGCAGCCTTGTTTAACACCTTTTGTTATGTCAAACCATTCCGTAAAATCGCCGTTTACCCGAATACATGCAACGCTTCCCTCATAAAGAGACGCAATTGCCTGTAGAGATTCGTACTCCCTCCATACTTGGACAACACCTTCCATAGTTTTTTTCTGTCAACTCGGTCGTATGCTTTTTGTAGATCTAGAAAGGCACAGAAAAGTTTCTGGTTTTTTGCAAGAAACTTCTCGGTAAGCATACGCAATGAGAAGATTTGGTCCATGCACCCCCTTCCACTCATAAAAGCTCCTTGCACATCCCATATTTTATCCTTTGTTTCCATGCGTACCCTTTCAATCAATATTCTGCCATGCAGCTTGCCGACTGAACTAAGCAAGCTCTATGATTCCCGCAATCCACACAAATGCCCCTTTTTCTTAAATAATTGTTTTGAGATTCTGTACTACCCCCTCCTTTAGTCAACGTTTCGGACAGCGTTACAATGTCCATCGTCAGGGCAGAAGTTGATTACACATCGGCGGTAGCGTAAATAGATCATGATAGTACAACAAAATAAATATTATTTAGATAAATGAAACAGCGTTGCTTGTGTTTGAACCACCTATATATTTGTTTAAAGCCGACCGGTTTCGGAACGACCGTTCCTTCTTCAAGGCAAACGTATACTGATTTAACAGTTACAAAATGGTGGATGGAACAATGTATTATTATTATTACGTATTATTATTTTTTTGTAACTGTCAAATCAGTATACGTTTGCCCTGAAGAAGATACGGTCGTTCCGAAACCGGTCGGCTTTAAATAAATATACAAGTGGTTCAAACAACGTAACATTGTTTCATTTATCTATAATGGATAACCACAAAGTTATAGCTATATTCAAAAGTATAAATATTATTTATTTAGTAAACGGTGTCACCTAATTCAATGATTGTTTAATTCGGAGAATTTTGTAGTCGTACCCTTAAAATAACTGTGTTAATATTCTGGTAAAGTGAAATGAAATGCAAAACTTTGCTCCAAAAATATATATTACGTTTAAAATATTATAATGTGTACTACCCTTAAGTGATAAAGTGCTTTGGGGAGAAAATTACTTAAAACCTTAATTCTAATTCGCCCCTTATTATGACTCCTATTTTACATATACACATCTATAAATCTTCTTAATGTGACATTTTAAATTCTTTTGTGCCTTTGTGCCGACCTCCACAATTAGAGGTAGACATCTGAAGTTTATAATCTGATTAAGCCATAACTCAACTTAATGAGAGGCGTTTTAATTGCGAATAATTCATATTTTCGCTTCGTTTACGTGATTAATGATCAAAGTAATAAGGCTTCATTTCAATTACATGAGCCTATGTTTACAGAAGGCCACAGAAGTTCTTTTTCAATCCCTGGGTATTCAACCAAATAATCAAATGATTTGATCTATTCACAAAATAAACTGTACCAGTTTTTGTAACTATTCAATCTATCAATGCCATTTGCCATTATTCCAAATACCCTTTTCCAAATATTTCTGGTGTTTACGCTTCAAGGGTGTTCTAGGCCAGGGGTCGATAAACTTTCAGAGAAGAGCCAATTTGTCAAAGAAACAGGATAACAAATATATCAGAGAGTCATATTATGGTATGCTGTCAAGACGTTTTTACTCCTGCAGCCCCAAAGTAAAAAGAATACTGTTCAACGCTTTCTGTACCTCGCTGTACACATCAGAATTGTGGGTTGACTATATTGCAACCCAATGGCATAAGTTAAAGGTTGCTTACAATAACGCTTATCGCCAACTTTTCCTACCGAGATACTGCAGTGCTACGGAAATGTTCCTGGCGGGACGAGTACATTCTTTCCGTGTACTTCTCCGCCACCTCATAGGAAGTTTATGGCGCAGACTGCGCCATTCGAAGAATGCGATCATCACCGCCATGACTGCCTGGGTGGAATCTCCCCTGATGGCCCTCTGCAGACGGTAGACGATGAAATACCCTCCGAAACGGCTATTTACATTCGTTTTTGTGTTTGATATATACATAATTTTTTTTTCAGTTCATTTCTCATGCTTATTCGTTTTTTTTTTATATTTAATTTATGTGTTGTTATTTACTTTTTACCTAAACTTATTATTTTTCTTTTTTTGTTATTTCAAAATATGGAATGTATTGCATTGCACTTCCCCTGCATACATTCTGGAATAAACTTCTATTATTATTATGTTATAGCGGGGCGGGGGGAAGGGGGGGTTGTAATCGTACTCTGGTAAATGTGGAACGATTATTACGATTTGCTTTGTGTTATCTACATTCTTACTGTAATATCACTTCTGTCCATTTAAACGTTTCTATAAACAGACTCGCACTACACATATAACACTGATGCTGATCGAGTCAAAGTTCGTTCGGCGGCTCCATCTTAAAAGGCTGGTTTAGTAAAGGTCAAATTGCAATTGATGGTTGAAGAATGTTTGAGCCGCATGCGGCTCGCGAACCGCAAATTCCGACCCCTGTTCTAAGTCATCATTTCAAATTATAAAGAGACGGGAGGTGAATTATTATATTAATTTTATTTAAATGGGCAAGTTTCAAAATTAAATGGAAGAATGGAGTCGAGTTCAGACTACGAAAAGAGATTAGTTGTTGATTGGAGTGGAGGCAATGTTAGAAGCCTTGGTAGCAAAGAGGATATTTGTTTAGAGAGGGATAACCAAAAAATATGTTATCTAAAGTTCCCACTCTAGACCACAGAAAGTACAATCTGGGAAGACCAGCACGTGAATTTTAAAAAGGCGAGAAGGAACGGAACCATTTCCAATTTTCACTCGAATAAGTGAGGTAAATTTATTTTTGGACATTTTGATTGAGGCATAGAAATAAAAAAATGACAACTTTTATTTGTCCTTATATTAATCTATTTTTTAAGTATTACTTCGGGATATAGCATACCTACATTCGGGAGACAAGCCAAATGCTTAACCAGCATTTCGATTCGTCTTTGTGAAGCACACTTGATGTCTTGTGCAATGTACTGTATGAAGTTGACCTCTTTTTATCAACAGCTTAGCTTGACTGTCAAATGGTTAGTAATAATTATTTATACATAGTAGTCAAATGTATTTTAAAGATTTTTTATTCCATTGATGAATATTTTGTCGCGGAGAAAATAATGACTGATATTTTTGTTTTCTGACTTTTACCTTTATACCTACATCAAGCGTGATAGAAATGTGACCTAATTGTTTTCATACCTAGGCATCTCCTTTGACAATCATTTTTATTGCCAGAATAACAAAAATAACTACAATCTCGACCCATATTCGTTAATCTTCTTGATTGATTTGTGGACCAAACCAAAAGGGACAGTCGTTAAGGGAGATCGGGAGAGCTACGGAAGGGTAAATAAACAGCAGGCCCTTAATATTTTATGAACTCGTGGAAAAATAAACCAAAACCATTTAATATTAAAAAGGCCTAGTACTCTCATTTTACTTTCTTACCTTGGCTGAGGAGTATTAAACTATTTACCTATATAAAAGACTTAAATTATTATTACATCAACATGGAAACTCAACATACTAAAGTTTCACGGGATCTAAAATCACAATGACCATATAATACAGAATGGAACTAGGGTTCGGTGGTACGACTTTCTCCTTAGTTTTTCCTCTCGTAATAAGTTGTGACGGTATTTTTCATTTATCAAAATACGTGGCCGAGAAGTGCAGTTCTTCTGCACTGGATTCTGAGAATTCACTCTTTACAGTCCTGTGTTCCTTCCAGAATATTTTTAGCATTCTCCTATAGATAAATACATATTTTCACAAGTGTCTCCCAACTCCCAACTGCTCCCAACGGTCATGCAACCTAAAAATATTACGTGAAGGATTGGATGTACAGTGGGGAAAATTTAGAGTGCGTACAAAGATATCTAGACCAAAATATGTATCATAATTAAACCTTTTTTTCTTAACGCTTTGTCATCAGTCATCACTAAAAAAGAAAGAAAAAATGGCCTTTGGAGGGATCGATTCATACATTTGCACTAAGTTGACGAAGATCCAGGATCAAAAACACGGCTGTGAAACCAAAAGTGACCGATTTGGTCGGTCTTGAGACCAGACAAGTATCATCATCATCATTATCATCATTACATAGTATAAAATAAAGTCGCTCAAAATGTATGTGCGCGTTAATCTTTTAAACTACGCAACTAATTTTCATTCGGTTTTCACCAATAGATAGAGTGATTGAAGAGGATTGTTTATATGTATAATACATGTAAATTATATTAGAGAAAAGCCGACAAATTCAAAGAAAACATATTTTTGTGCGATTTCAAACGGCTGGCGGGCCGTACTATAGTCACTTTTGAAATTCGTTCTACGGAAGAAATTGGAAAATAGATGTCCTAGAGTAAGTAGGTATTTGATTTTCCCTTTTCAAATATCCAGTGTTGCATTGCAAGCATTTTATAATTAGTGGCGACCGCTAACTATATTATTATATAAATAAAAAAAAAAAATAATAATATAATTGATTCAAGAGGTAGGTTTATATCAATAATACATGCTTATTATAGTAGAGAAAAGCCGATAAATTCAAATATTCAATTCATACAGCGGTCCGCGAGTGGTGTGGATTTGATAAAGGTTGGGTAATGGCGTTGTGTTTCGTTAGCCACAGCAACTTGTGGCTCCGGGTCTGCTAGTTCCTTAATAAAACGTTGAAGATTACGGGGGTTACAGATTCTGGTCTTACAGTCAACGCGCACATGATTGCGAACCCCATCGCTTTTGATGGCCGATGGACAAACTGCATCTACTTTGGATGCATACGGCAAGGATTTATCGTCCAGTTTCCTGAAGATAATTTATCTCGTGATCTCTAAAGGCAGTCTGCCTATCAAGTCGGAAATGTTGAAGGCTATTAGAGTAAATACCATAACACACGATAGCGAGTACAATGAATTCATGATTGATTAATTAATTGCTTAAGCGAGGGTTCAGTAAGTTGTTGTTTTTTTTTGTTCTTCGAATTTGATACACCCTCCTTTGGTTTTTAGAACATCGTGTTACTTTCAGAAAAATGGCTTCAATAATCATTTTAATATAAATATAAAAATCTGAAGATAGCTGTCCACAGCATAAATCGTAATGATAATTCACCGTAATTAGCTACATCTGCAAAATTTCCAAAAGTGTTATAACACATAAAAAAAAAATCGAGTGAAGCGAAACTTTACCAAAACAATCTCATCCATTTCGAATTCAAATCTTTCCATTTCCGTTTTATATCTCAACCAATAGGAGCCTTGATAGGAGTTTTATGCTTCGCATGTGCTGTATGCGTCATTTCCGTTGCACCAGAATTCCTAATCACAACGGGGCTATAGAAGTTTCACTTCAAAAAATTTTGACTCATGTTAGGAATATTATTCATTCTGCTCGTATACTCTGGTGTCTGGTGGCAGACATTTTTAATAAACATCTAGGCGCGCACGAAATTGGGAAGGTGTTTGTTTTTCTAGGACAACCTGTGTAAAGTAACGAGAACATGTCTGTTTTTCTTCGGCAATGATTTAGTTTGTCTTAGAAATTCGCATTTGTTAACCTTGTTTTGCTTTCTCATAACATGACTTTTTTTACAAAAGGCAATTTTACTGAATTGAACTCGGCACAAGTGAGTTAGTTTTATGTCTTACCCTCGTGGAAGGTTTTTTTTTTTAAATATTGCGCCTAAACTTCAAATTGGCACCTACTAATAAAATAATATTAATTGCGTTCTTTGAAAGTTCGTGTCACCTTCTATAATTATAATTTATTTCTACCTACATTTTGTCTTGCATTAACATATTATGCTCTTATTCAATTAGACAAACATAATATAATTACATAATAATATTAGAAGAATTTAATAAAATTTTCAATTTCAAATTTCGCATCGAGATATTTACAAAATTTGGCCCGCATCTTATGGGGTTTTAAGTGAGGTTGCGTGCGTTTTATTGTAACACCAATATGTTACATCAGTAATGTATAGCAATATTAACAATATCAGTAATGAACCTCAGTATGTATAAACTTCTCATGAATTGTACAATATGGTTTCGGCGAACCAATTTAAGACCAATCAATGAACAAAGCTTCATTGTGCGACAATCAGACAAAGGATTTATATGAAGCGATGTAATGAGAGATTTCATACTTCCCAGATTCGCGAGCTTCCCAGACAAAAATACTGCAAGTCAACTTGTTTTCAAATAGCAAGAATTCTCACGTGAAAAGTACATAAACACTTCGAGGAAGTTCTCCCTTCTTCGTTTCGTACAAACATCCGATACACGCTCAAAATTCGATGCGATGTGTTGTTTTAACTTCTGTTTGTTCTATCTGTAGTTTTACTATTATTTTATAATAGAGAACTCCAGTACAATTTTTTATTTTTTTTTAATGAATAATGACCTTCTAACTTAAATAACTGCATTTTTATTTTTATTTTTAGAGTTAGTTTTAATAGTTAAAATAATTGTCAAAGTTTTAATTTTTCAAGATCCCCTAAGACCACCGTATGTACGGTGAATCGTGTGACGTCATCACTCCTAAAAAATTACTATGGGATTGGGCAATCAGCTGATCAAGTGCCGCCATTTTGAATACCGTTATTCGAAGCATTCTCCCTAGAAGTAGCATTACTATTTTTTTGTGCAGTAGTTTTTCAATATTTTATATAATAGAGATACCTCTATTTTTGATACTGAATTATTTAGGCTTAAATGTTGTTTCAATAAACACAACAACTAAATCTCTATAAACTGTATGAAATAACGAATAACATGAAATGTTGTTAATACTGATGGCTTATGTCATACTTACATAATCAAAGATTTCAATACAATGACTCGTGACGCGTGACGTCAGCGCTAACCATTCAGTAATACCAACTTTACAGTGTGTTTTGACGAGAGGTTTTTTAAGAACTCTACGTTTAATATTATGAAATAAAACTTATATATTCAGAATCAGCGTTTATTGGTCTATATCAGTGTTTTTCAACCTGTGGGTCGCGACCCCCTGGGGGGTCGCGAAGCCTCTACAAGGGAGTCGCAGGGGGTCCAAAGTAAAATATTGAAAAAAACAATAAAGCTCAAAAATATTTTTACTATGAAAATATTAATTATAGGACATAGGACATTTTGAAGTTAACATGAAATTTAAATTATAAAATTTCTATGGGTCAAATAATAAATAAGTCTCATACACATTAATGTGAAGGTTGCGCCGGTTGTTTTTCGTCAATCAATCTCTGCCATCGCGGATCTGTTTTTGCAACATTTAGAATTAAGTCGTTTTCTAAATTTAATTTAAATATTGTATTCTAATTTTCTTTTTAACCAAAAGTTATCCAATTTAACAGACTTGAATTCCAAGTGCAACATTCCATCGGTAGATAATTCCAGCAGATTTTCTTTTAGGTTGGTTTCTAAACTTGCCTGATCTATAGCTGCATTCAAAAACGGGTTTATGATCCACCTTTTCCCAGCGCTCTGTGATAGTTCTTGCACCGAGAAATAATGACACATTTCTTCTTTCAAATTCTGCAAGACAATTTCCATACCAGGTACCTATATATGCTTTGATGTTAATCTCAAACCAAATTCTTTAGCAACCCTCCAGTTGGTGATCACTGGGTGTCATTCTTTTTTCATTTCATTTAATTTGTGATTCCTGAATTTCTCTAGCCACCCCCCCCCCTCCTGGAACCATAGTCGTCAAAGGTAAATTGCAGGCGAGGGTAGGGGGTCGCGAAATATTTTTTACATAATAAGGGGGTCGTGCCATGAAAAAGGTTGAAAAACGCTGGTCTATATGAACATATTTTTTTAAAGCCATACTATTTTTCACTGGAGTTCCTTATTTCTGGTTAGAAGCCCTAGTTATCGAGCAAACATTGCAAATTTTATCGCATTTATTTGCATTTCAACATTGCATGCTATACTTTCATCATAACATTTTTTAAACTGCGCGGGAATCGAAAACGACACCTCCCAACTAACTAACTAAAACTAACTAACCATCACGTCGTTTCCCCGCAGGGGTCGGCAGAGAGGACGGACCGCCAAACAACTCGGTCTTGGCAAACACTCCTTGCCTCGTTCGCATTCATACATCGTCTCATACGTGCTCTTCTATTATTCTGACTCTTGACATGGCCCGACTCAAGTATCTGATTCACTTCGTCGTGCCATGTCTTTCTCGGGCGTCCCCGACTTCTTCTACCATTCACATTTGCGTCATGTATTCTCCTTACACTCCTTTCCTCGTTCATTCGCTCTACATGCCCAAACCAACGTAGCGTTCCTTTCTTGATCTTACTCATTACGCTTACATCAGCCTTGCATTCTTTGCGGATCTCCACATTTCTCACACGATCATACATGGTTTTACCACACATACGCCTCAGGATCTCATTTCTACAGCATTCAGTCTACTTTCATCCTTCCTTTGCCAGTTCCATGCCTCACTGCTATACATCAGGGTAGGTACCAGTACTCTATTATGGACGGCTAGTTTCGCGTCTTTGGACAGTTTTTTGTTGGTACCGACGGCGTTCAGTCCTACATTAATAGAGTTGCCTGCATTCACCCTTCTTTCAATATCTCTATCAGCCTTCCCATCACTCGTAACGATACCTCCGGATACTTTATTTTTGACATTCTGCGTTACATTCTACGCTGTATTTGCGGAGTGCAAATAAATTTTATTTTTAAATATACCCAGTGCACTTTAAACATTTTTAAAACTTTGTTTATTTTTATTAGGTGGTAAGAATTTAATTTATTACATATTTAACATGAGTAACAGTTTTCAATTTAAAGTTTTTTGTTTAATATTATTCTTTTATAATGTTTGCTTATTTATGTGAATATCTCACAAGAGTCCCAGTTGCTCCCGTCGGAAGCCATAAAACATATAAATTTGTTATAAACCACTTTAATTTTATTTTATTCACACTCTACCGGTTTCGAAAGAACCCTTCCTTTGCCAGGAAAATATTAGAACTAACTAGCAGAGCAGTTCTAATATTCTCCTGATGAAGGAAGGGTTCTTCCGAAACCGGTGGAGTGTGAATAAAATAAAATCATTGTGCTCTATAACAAATTTATATTTTTTACAAATTTATTTGTTACAGTAAGTAAGATAAATGCGCTTATTTTTTTTTTTTTACATGAGCTCCACACAGGAGACCCTGAGGAAAATAATTTCCCTCAGGGCCTATGTCATCTTTGTGGATGCTTTGTGGAGGGTTTTTGAAGGAAAGGAAGGAGAGGAGAGTTCTGGGAAGGAAAAGGTTTGAAGGGGTGGGTAGGAATCTGGGGTTCAGTGTGCCCTGGTCATCCGCCTCAAAGACCTAGACAAACCTCACCCCATGAACCCGGGCATCCCTGCTAAATCACCAAACGTAGCGAACCACTTGGGGTGACCTATGGCAGAGGTGTTGGTTATCCAATAAAGGTTCCCGGGGCGGCGGTACCCATTCCCGCCTCCCAAATTGTACGCATATGTGTGCATGATTGCCACCAAAGTTGATAGAAATCAACCCTTCTATCTGCAGAGTTTCAGCTCGATCGAACGTCGGGAAGTTGTTTAATTTCCACTGCCAAGATTCCACTTCATTTAAACATTCAGTGAATCTGGAAAAAAAGTGAAATTATAAATTTAAATATGTGTATAATGAAAACCAAATAACTTTGTTTCAGCATGTTTCAAGAACATTGTTACCTTCATCAAGACAATGTCAATTTGATGAAGCTAACATTGTTATTAAAATATGTTGATATTCTCGTTATTTGTTTTTGGGGTGATATGCCGTGTTGCGCTACCTTCTTCTTTAGCCAACGTTTCGGAGATCGTTGGCTAAAGAAGGAGGAGCGCAACACAACACCCCAAAAACAAATAACAAACATACTTTTGGCCGTGAAAATCTTAAAACCATGTTGATATTGTTAATTATATAGTGGTTTAAACAAAGTTATTTTGCTAAGTTTGAAGAAGTTAAATATGTGTGTTTAATAAAAAACAAGCTGCGTCAATTTAATATTTAGAAAAGTAACATTTAATAGAAAAATGAAACAATACAACTTTGTATAAACCACTTATATAATGCGTAAATCCTACCGGTTTCAGAACAAACGTTCCTTCTTCAGGGAAAGCTTATAATAATTTGACAGTTTCGAACATTGTTTTATTATGGTAGGGGTGGAGCCGTTGCTAGTTATTAATGTAGATTGGGTGGGTAGGTATTAATGTAGAGTGGGTGGGTAGGGGAACCAATCCATGATTGGGCTGTTCGAAACTGTCAAATTATTATTAGCTTTCCCTGAAGAAGGAACGTTTGTTCTGAAACCGGTAGGATTTACGCATTATATAAGTGGTTTATACAAAGTTGTATTGTTTCATTTTTCTATAATGGAAAACTACAAAGTAATAGCTACATTAAAAATGTAACTTTTAATATTTATTTGAGCAATGTAAATTTTTTCGACAAACGATGTAGTTTTTGTTATTAATTTCGACAATATACGATTGTTTTCGTGATATTAAGTTTGCCAACCTGGATTATATTCTTATTCTTAGGTTTGGCAGCATACGATAATTTTCTTGTTGTTAACTTTGACAATGTAGGACCATTTTCTTGTTATAAAGTTTGACAACATACCTAATCTTACTGAAAGGTCCATTCTGTCTTCTAAACGTAAAGCTAGTTTTATAAGCTTCGTCTTTTTGCTCCGCTGTTTTCATCGTTTCAATATTGATTCCGATAACCTCCCCACGTTGGCGTTGGTTGGTTGCAAGATAAGCCAAAAATGTAGAATTTGTAACGAAGAGTCACGTTTTGACATGTTGTTTGTTCTGCTTCCTCGGAGACTCGAAACTTTCACGTCTCGTTTCCACAGTTCTTAGCGATTGTCTCGGCAGGTAAAAGGCCGCCTGGAAAAAAGCGCCTGACAAAAAGGCGCCTGAGAAAAGGCTTCTAGTGAAAAGAACCTAGCGTTAAAGGCATGGTCGTATTATATGTTCCCACATGTATGTTTAAGTTTGGCACATAATGCGAATGCGTAAACCTGATGTTTCCGCTTTCCTTTTTTACGGTTTTTCTCCCCCCTAATATTAACCATTTTATATAATACTAGCAGACCCGGACACACGTTGCTGTTGCTAACAAAACACAACGCCATTACCCAACCTTTATAAAATCCACACCACCCGCTTGCCAGCTGCCCGCTGCCTGAATTGAATATTTGAATTTCTCGGCTTTTCTCTGCTATAATAAGCATAGGTATATTATAAAAATAAACTAATTAACTCGCCACTAATCATACAATGCTTGCTATGCAACACTGGATATTTGAAAATGGAAAATCAAATACCTACTTACTCTAGGACATCTATTTTCCAATTTCTTCCATAGAACGAATTTCAAAAGTGACTATAGTACGGCCCGCCAGCCGTTTTAAATCGCACAAAAATATGTTTTCTTTGAATTTCTCGGCTTTTCTCTAATATAATTTACAGGTATTATACATATAAACATTCCTCTTTAATCACTCTATCTATTGGTGAAAACCGTATGAAAATCCGTTGCGTAGTTTAAAAGATTAACGCTCACATACATTTTGAGCGACTTCATTTTATACTATGTAATGATGATGATGTAATCATTCAAAACAACAAGATTTACTCGTATAAGTAATTTTAAGTTGATAAAAATGATGAAATATATTTTGAAAGGCCCTGAGGAAAATAATTTCCCTCAGGGCCTATGCCATCTTAGACGTTGCCCTGTAGAGGTTTTTTAAGTAAAGGAAGGAGAGGAAGTTCTGGGAAGGAAATAGGTATGAGAGGTGGGTAGAAATCTGGGGGTCAGTGTGTCCAGGAGTGACAGATGTATAAATCCATCCCTCCAACCGCAGGGTAAGGCGATGGTTCGAGAGATTCCGGCTGGAGAGGATAAAAGACCTCCTTCAACCAGTCTCTCTCGATCCTGCCCACCGCATGGCCGGTGGGCAGACGCATCGGCCGTCATGACGTGGACAAACCTCACCCCATGAACCCGGGCATCCCTGCTAAGTCACCAAACATAGCGAAACACTTGGAGTGACCTATGGCAGAGGTGTTGGCTATCCAATAAATGGTTACCGGGGCGGCGGTACCCATACCCGCCTCCCAAGTTGTTATGTGTTGTCCCGTTGGTCTAACCCCATAACAAACTTAAGTGCATCCGTATAAAAAATCTTAAAGTAGGTATTCTAGTACCTAATTGTCCCGATTGACTGCAACTCAGGGTAACAGTGGTTAATTTCATATAGGTATTTAATGTCAAAACACCGAATGCTAAGAAAATTAGAAAATAGAAAATTATGTTTCCTCTTGCGGGTGTTCCTTTGTTCGCGATATTTGTCAGGGGGATTTCTTATATTTATGTATATTCAAGGTTTAACAACTCGTACTCAAAGAATTTTTACCAGCGATCCCTGAGCATATTTGGAGAAAAAACATTATCTGTAATTTTTTTATACGGTGAAATTTTTTTTTATTGGTTCTTTCTTGACTTTGTTTTTTATTTTCTTTCCACTTCTTGCATTATCTTGCTTCCACTAACCATTTTTTCTTCTTTTTGGTTCTTCTGGCTTCATATTGCTTCTTCTTGGCTCTTCTTATCTCAGCTTACATCTTCTTGCAAAGTTCTTGGTTCCTCTCGACCTTTTTTCTTGATATTCTTGGTTCTTCATACTTTTCCTTGCCCATTCTTGCTTCATGGCTCTTCTTGGGTTTCCTGTCACTACTTATTTCTTCTTTCTTATTCTTGAATATTCGCATCAGATCAAATAGGTTTTGAAAATATCCTTTCACAGTTTTTTTTTTCTTTTATTTATCGTATGCATGTCGGTAAGTTCGTCAAGACATATTTATCTCTTTAAATGATACGCATTTGTTTGAATTGTCAGACAAAAAGACTTTCGCTGATTGGCACGTCTACAAATTTATAATATTAAAAAAGAAAGAAAAACAATCTCACGTTGCCACTGATCACATTCGTAGATGTCGCGGCGGAATCACATGATATGTGCACTGTTTCGTGTATTACCGTGCTGCTGAAACGAGAGGAAGCGCTTATCACGAGACCCGTTAGCCCGTACCAGACTACTCAGTTGCGACATGTAATTGAAAAATATTTTTATTGTTTTTAATAAACAAATGTATCATTTGGACAGCAAAATGACATAAATATTTTTACTTTCAAATGTGTTCAGGAATCGCTGGTTAACATCTTTCGGGTACGTGCTGTTACACCTTCTCTGTAGACTCCTCCAGGCAAAAAGGTGCCCCAATAAAAGAAGTCCCGGTGAAAAATTGCCCTTTGGTATGTCGGCGATATTTTATCAGATTATTTTTGCATTTCCAAAATAAAATTCTCCCCGGATTTTATCTTGGATAAAGATTTGTGTCACTCCATTGTGAAAATTACACACAGTTTTTTTGGCCACTAACATTTTAAGAATATTGTTTTTTCTCCTTCTCAAAGTGATTTTCATATTTTCTCAGAGAATAACCACAGATTAAATAAAGAAATAACAAACTGGAGATGAATTATGTATTATATTTTGAGACGTCTTTTCTGAAAAGTATGGTTTAATGTGATAGAAATAGCATTTAAGATGTGACCTACTTACAAAAATATTCGACACAATGAATTCAATAGATGTTGTTTACTCTTAACTAACTGAGCAATGCCAGATTCACTTAGTTTTATAAGAAGCTTATGTCCTAAGCTTAGCATGGTATTATTTAAAGAGCGTGGCAGAGATTTGAAGTGTTAGGCCTTGGTTGAATAAACGCGAGGTTCTTAAACAACGGAAGACATATTATAGGCATGATAACGTAGATTAATTAAAACCCTTTTTTTGTTATTAGTTTTTGGGGTATTATGCCGTGTTGCGCTACCTCCTTCTTTAGCCAACGTTTCGGACAGCGTTGCAGTGTCCATCATCACGGCAGATGTGTAAAAGTTAGGGGTGATGTTTGTACTTATCTACTTAGGAGCGATACCGTGTCACCAGCTCCACTCCTCTACGAGCTGACGCTACAATATAGGTACTTCAACATGTTTTTTTGCGTTTAGTCTTGATGTAACCGTCAATTACCGGATACCAAGAACTATTGAGGTTAGCTCCGTCGTCTCTATTAACATTTATAGGATTTTTATGAATTTCAATTGCCTCCGTAATCAGGCGTGCTCAATGAGTTTTGGGTCTTCCCAGGACCTCAGGGACAAATCCAAAGTAATGGCCGGTTTTGATTAAGTGCTCGGCGATTGCCGATTTGTCAGGGTGGCCAAGTTGACAGGCACGAAAGTGTTCTGATATCCTTTTGGAGATTGTCCGCTCTGTTTGGCCTACATAAACCTTGTCACATCCAGAACAGCTGAGTTTGTACACTCCATCAGTTTCTAGAGGATACTTGGTCTTTGCAGGCCTCAAAAAGTCTCGTAAAACTCATAGAGCACACCTGATTACAATTACGCAACACGGCATAATACCCCAAAAACTAATAACAAAAATATTTTTGGCCGTGAAAATCTAAAATCGTATCTAATTAAAACCCCTTTAGATGTATGAAATATTCATAAAAAAACGTATGAAAATGTTTTTTTTAGAATTTTCTGTAGGGCTCCCTTTCATACATTTCCAAATATGTAAAAAATTCCACAGTTTTTTTTTAGATTTTTAATGGGGTTTTAAGGGTCGCTACCAGCTGTGAAAATTTTGGGGCTTAACAAAAAGTTGGTACTTAAACTGAGTATTTATTTTAATTAAGTTTTTACAAAATATGTATGGTCCTAAAATGTATTTCCTGGTCATCCACCTCCAAGACCTAGACAAACCTCACCCCATGAACTCGAGCACACCTGCAAAATCACCAAACGTAACGAACCATTTGGGGTGATCTATGGCAGAGGTGTGTTTTTTTTTTTACATGATCTCCTCACAGGAGTACCCTGAGGAAAATAATTTCCCTCAGGGCCTATGTCATGTTTGGGGATGCTGTGTGGAGGGTTTATTTAAGGAAAGGAAGGAGAGGAGAGTTCTGGAAAGGAAAAGGGTTTTGGGGGGTGGGTAGGTATCTGGGGTTCAGTGTGTCTTGTCATCTGCCTCCAAGACCTAGACAAACCTCATCCCATTTGGGGTGACCTATGGCAGAGGTGTTGGTTATCCAATAAAGGTTCCCGGGGCGGCGGTACCCATTCCCGCCTCCCAAATTATTATATGTTACACATACCCTTGTGGGTGCTATTTTATTTTAATCAATCAAATTATTATATGTTACACATACGCATGTGGGTGCTATTTTATTTTAATCAATGAAATTATTATATGTTACACATGTGGGTGCTATTTTATTTTAATCAATGAAATTATTATATGTTACACATACGCAAGTGGGTGCTATTTTATTTTAATTAATGAAATTATTATATGTTACACATGTGGGTGCTATTTTATTTTAATCAATGAAATTATTATATGTTACACATACGCATGTGGGTGCTATTTTATTTTAATTAATGAAATTATTATATGTTACACATGTTAGTGCTATTTTATTTTAATCAATGAAATTATTATATGTTAGACATACGCTAGTGGGTGCTATTTTATTTTAATTAATGAAATTATTATATGTTACACATGTGGGTGCTATTTTATTTTAATCAATGAAATTATTATATGTTGCACATACGCATGTGGGTGCTATTTTATTTTAATTAGTGAAATTATTGTATGTTACACATGTGGTTGCTATTTTATTTTAATCAATGAAATTATTATGTATTACACATACGCATGTGGGTGCCATTTTATGTCACAATTGTAAATTCAGTCTGAGAACAAAAATTGCGTTATTATTCAAAGAGTCTAATTGCCATACTAATACGTTTAAACACGCTTGCTATTGTTTACAATGCCAGGGGGTCGGGAGCAGTGGCGGCTGGTGCTCATAAAAAAGGGTGGTGCGCTAAAATAAAAATAATAATAATAATAGTCTTTATTTCAGGATGTGGGGAGGTGAGTGCAATCCCACACATCCCATAGAGATAGGTATCCCATAAAACTTGGACCTACCTACTCCAATTAAAACAAATTCAATTATGAAAAAATCCTACCTATTTGTAAATTACGTCGATCGTCCATTGTCTCTGAGTGCATGCAATACATTGTTAAACAAGAGAAAAAGAGTTATAAAATAAATATTGATCCATCAGTATTTGTAAAGTCGCTGAGATCGTAAATTCAAATTCAATAACAGTTCATTCCTTAATTTAAACTTATCTAGAAAATTGTATGGAGATACTCTGGGACGAAAATCGAGTTCAGAAAATAGAAAAAAAAAATTCAGTTTATCATACATCCGAAAGTCTTCATAACGCTCCGAAACTCGAATGAATATATACTGTCATAACAAATGTCGGCATTGTTATGTTGTTACGCTGTCGTTGGTCGATGCTGAGTAAAACATTGAATGAAAAAGGGTAGACATTAAAATAAAGACACGATATGGATAATAATATGACACAAACGTGTCCCCGTTTAACATGCTACAGAACGAACCGTTCCTTTTGATATGGTGGAAATTTTTCGGGTGCCGTCCAGAGTATCGTAAAATTTGCAAAGCATTCAACCTACCTACGATTTTGCCTCAGTAAAGAATTATGCATGGAAGAACTCCTGTGATCGATTTGCAAAATGAACCACCAAACTGAAGATAGTCACACAACGATCTGCTTTGTTACGCGCGCAGTCCAGCAGGCACCTATAGGTACTATGAACTATGATGTATGCATTATAACCGAGTGTACCTATATTGTGAACTGTGATGAGGTGTGTCGGAAATAAATATGTTTTTTGGCGCTCGGGAATTTTTAGATTACCAGAAATTTTGGGAGTGCGGCGCTCCTCCGCACCTTAGAGCTGGCCGCCACTGGTCGGGAGAGGGTTGTGTTTAACCTTAATTCTGTATGCAGAGACATGTTTAGTCTGAAACGTTGCAGTCATTGCCTTGAACGTCGCGTATTTTCGAAACTTTGATCAATGATAGCGACCCCTAAAATTGATTTAAATTAAAAAATATATATAGATATGTAATTTTTTTGGATTTTGAAAGCATTTACAAGGGTGCCTATTTATCCATAACGCAATGCGCGCCAAATAATGTGTTTCCCGTGAAACTCACCTTTTGTTTCTACCGTATATTAAAAAAATGTTAATAACTACAATTTGGGAGGCGGGAATGGATACCGCCGCCCCGGGAACCTTTATTGGATAACCAACACCTCTGTCATAGGTCACCCCTGCTAAATCACCCCTACGTTTGGTGATTTAGCAGGGGTGCCCGGGTTCAAGGGGTGAGGTTTGTCTAGGTCTTGGAGGCGGATGACTAGGACACACTGAACCCCAAATTACTACCTACCTCTTAAACCCCTTTCCTTCCCAGAACTTTCCTCTCATTCCTTTCCTTAAAAAACCCTCCACACAGCATCCCCAAAGATGACATGGGCCCTGAGGGAAATTATTTTCCTCATGGCCTCCTGTGTGGAGCTCATGTAAAAAAATAATAAAAATTTATGTCTTTTGCATCAGTAAAATTTTAATACGTATGTCTTTATATACTTTTTTACATTATCGCTACACAGGGGGTCCTGAGGGTAATAATATTCCCTCAGGGCCTATGTCATCTTTGGGGATGCTGTGTGGAGGGTCTTTTTAGGGAAAGGAAGGAGAGGAAGGGTTGGGGAACGACAAAAGTATGAGGGGTGAGTAGAAATCTGAGGGTCAATGTGTTCAGGAGTGATAAACGCATGCATCCATCCTTCCCACTGCGATGGAAGGCGGTGTGTCGAGAGAGTACGGAGGTCCTGGAGGTCTCCCTCAACCAGTCTCTCCCGATCCAGCCCGCCACGCAGTAGGCGGGCAGAAGAATCTGCCATTAAGACCTAGACAAAACTCACTCCCTGAACCCGGGCACCCTTGCTAAGTCACCAAATGTAGCGAAGCACTTGGGGTGAGCTATGGATGGGGTGTTGGTTATCCAATAAATTTCTCGGGGCGGCGGTAATTGTACACGTATTTTTATTACCCGTACCCTATACTTTTTTAGACTTCAAACTGCTCTTACTTTAACTGTCCGGGGTAGTAACTTACCGTAACTGTCTGGGGTAGTAACTTACCGTAACTGTCTAGGGTAGTAACTTACCGTAACTGTCCGGGGTAGTAACTTACCGTAACTTTCCGGGGTACTAACTTACCGTTACTGTCCTGGGTAGTAACTTACCGTAACTGTCCGGGGTAGGTTGTGAGGCTGAAGGGAGTGGTGATAGGAAACGAGATATTGAAGAGGAACTTCCTGGCTCTTAAGAGCGTTTAACCAGCCAGCGGACGAAAATCCACAATTCGTCGAAAGTTGTTCTTACGATCGTGCAGGGCGGTTACAATAAGAAAGATTAATTATTCTCCGTACCAGCTTTTTAAAATTATAACTCAATATCGAATTTATTTCAATTCAAATTAGCTTTAATTTATACCTTCATCCAAAAATGCTGAAAGGCGTGATGATAAAACTATTAAAATAATGTACTTTTTGTAGTAATTTTTTGATTATAAGTATTTATCATTTTTCAATAATGTCTAAATTTAATAAGAATGTTAAAAAAATCTGAAATATATTAGTTTGTAAGTGCGCAAATAAATACACAAACGGACCAATTTTCGCCAAGAAACACATGTACGTACATATTTTTTAATGATTTTATTGAAACTAAAATTAAAATTCTAAAACATACGTTTGCTAGATAATGTATTGATTTATTTTATTGCATGATTTTATTATTTGAAATGGGTGTGGTATAATACAAAAACTTTTTTGAAAATTGAACAAATCTGCCAACGAATTATGGAATAACCTTATTATACTAAAAATTAAAAAAATTCTCAAAATTTATTACTAACGAATGCTAGATAAAAGAACAATCTTTCGAAATCCATTTATAATTTTTTGTGGAAAAGAGTCAATACGTCTAAAAACTTTTTTGAAAATGACGTATTTCCGGTTTTCTCTGGTAATGCCCTCTTAAGATTTGGCCACCAAACACGTTTAAACCCGAGCAACATTTCAATTATGAGTGGTGGTCTTTCATATGGGTGATACTGAGAACATCTGTCTCTCTGATCTTACTCATATATATAATGTATGTATCAAAGATCTAAGGGGTCGCTTGACACACCTAACTCAAGTTTCAAATATTCACTCACACTTTTTTATCAGACAAAAAGATTTTGTGTTGCCACTAAAGTAAAATAAAAGTGACGTCATTTGAACTTATGTTAAAATCATCGTACCATCTAGCTACGTCACTACTTGCGGCATTTCACAATGTTATGATGGGTTCCATGACAATTGATCCCCCGACAGTTGGCCCCCCGGCGTACTTATGTACAATATGCAGTCGGTTTAGGGAAAAATGGTATACCTACTTTTTTTTATGAATACCGCACAAGAGTCCCAACTGTTCCCGTCTGGAGCCAGTGAGACTATGGCATCCCCAATTGGGGTATGTTGTGAGGCTGAAGGTAGGGAGGGGAAGGAGATGGGAAAGAGGAAGGTGGGAAGTACCTGGCTATTGAGATCTGGTCACTAAACACGGCTAAAGCCATTTCAAGCAACGTTTCATTTCTGAATGGTGGTCTTACACCAGGGCGATACTGAGAGTATCTTCCACTCTGGAACGTGCCGCAAATATATTAACTAACTAACTAAACCATCTAACCATCACGCCGTTTCCCCGCAGGGGTAGGCAGAGAAGACCGACCGCCAAACAACTCGATCTTGGCACACACTCCTTGCCTCGTTCACATTCATACATCGTCTCATACATGCTCTTCTTTTATTCCGACTCTTAACATGGCCCGACTCAAGTATCTGATTCACTTGGTCGTGGCCACCACGGGCTTCCCCGACTTCTTCTTCCATTCACTTCCTTCCATTACATGTCCAAACCATCTGAGCGTCCCTTTCTTAATCTTACTCATCACGCTTACATCAGCCTTGCATTCTTCGCGGATCTCCACATTTCTCACACATACACCTCAGGGATCTCATTTCTACAGCATTCAGTCTACTTTCATCCTTCCTCTGCCAGTTCCATGCCTCACTGCCATACATCAGGGTAGGTACCAGTACTCCATTATGGACGACTAACTTTGGGCAGGTTTTTGTTGGCGCCAACGTCGTTCAGTCCTCCATTAATAGAGTTGCCTGCATTTACCCTTCTTTCGATTTCTCTGTCAGCCCTTCCATCTCTCGTAATATATTATATATTATTTTAAATGAATAAATTGTGAAATAACACAAATTAATCAAATAAAATTTATTTGCCACGCCGGGATTCGATCTCGCGACCTTCGGAATGGGAGTCAAGAGCCTTACCACTGGACTACGCCGTCCGTCAAAATATAACTAAGTATCCCGAAGGGGTGTGCAGACAGGATGTACCACCGAATAACAAAAGAATAAAACATATTTTCTTTCAAATGCATCAAGAGAAATACTACTAGTCTGTAGCGATCACCAGCATATGTTTGATATTCATACCAAATTATTATTTAAGGTGTCGGTTTTAGGTTTGTAATTAGTAAATTATACCCAAAAAGACTATCGGTGTGATGTGAAACACATTAATTTCCACTGTCCAATAAGAAACACAAGGTCAAACCAACTATTCCACATCCCACACTCAAAAACAAATTACACACAACATTAATTTCTCCGAAGGACGTGCACAAAATACAATGATATCTTTTACGACGCTGATATTTTCCATTTGTCCTCAGGCCAATTTATTAAATTCATAATAGAAAAAATCAAAACAAATTGTTAATTATGAACTCTCCACCCCTGCTGCATGTTTTCCTTCTTTTTATAATAATAATAATAATATTTGGATGATTTACATATCCCACGTGCTTTAGTTTGTGTATTTTTTTTTCATTTCTGTTGTACATATATACATTTTTTCTTTTTTTCTACCACTTTATGTTTTCTTTTATGTTTTAATCTATGTTTATAAATATATGTGGTATCTAACGCGACAGTTCGCAGCTGATTGTAATTGTAAGTACAAATACGTTTGGACAAAATCCGGATTAATATTTATAAAAAAAGATGACAATTCACGACCAATCCTCATAGATTCCGAATTGGCTCTTTCAAAACTGTGACTATCTACTCATTCCCACGATATTAGCGCTCTCAACCGAACTGAAATGTCATTTCCTGAACATCAACATAATGAAATACAAACAATTAATATGTCCCACGAACAACAAATATATTTCCTGTGTCCTTATTATATTATGATTTCTTATACTATAATCACTTTTATTATGATATTATGTAAACTTTTAATATTATATTATAAAATAATTATAAATCAGCATCAGAATAAATGTAAAGAATACTGGATATGTAAATCTCTAGACCGGCCGCGTTCCCCCGAATTCATGAAACGCTCTAATTCTAACCAAACTAAACTAAAAAATCTCCAAACCGATCATCTACCAAACATTACATCTTACAATTGGAAAAATTTTATATTAAAGATAGCAAAACCAAAAACTATTACATCTCAGTATAAAATTGTAATATCCATAGAAACTCTCAACTCAATTAATTTTAAATGGATGATTTCATAGCTAGCCAATTAGAAAATTTCTACAAAATCCATGAATACGAATGTGCAAGCACAGAGACTTGTAATGAATTTTTCCCACACAAATTTAACGGTTTATTCATATTACACCAAAATATTCGTAGTATTTTTCAAAATTTTGATGAATTTATTATTAAAATCAATAACCTAATATTACAACCAGACTGTATAATATTAACAGAGACATTTACAAATGATGAGTCACCAGCTTTTCAGCTTCCAAACTATACATACATCCCAACTAAAATAAATATTAATAAAAATAGTGGAATCGCAATATTTGTTCACACCAAATTCAGTATTGTCACGATTTTAGAACACCCAATATTACTGACTAACTGTATTCAAATAGAAATTAAACTCGATAAATATATTTATCACATAATTGCCATTTACAGAACACACGAATCAAATATTTCACATTTTATAACTCAAATGAAAAATATCTTACTACCGCTTAAAAATAAAACCTGTTTTATCGCGGGTGATTTTAATATTAACATTAACGAAAAATCAGAAAATATTTTCAAAAATGAGTTCCTAAATTGTATGACTGAATTAGATTTTAAATCATGCATAAACAAAAATACTAGAGAAATGCACGGACAAAAATCGTCTTGCTTAGATCATATTTGGGTAAACATAAAATTACAAAACCTATATAAAATCAAAACAATGGTTTGGCAAACGAATATTACTGACCACCACACTTGCTTATTATTGTATGATAGTGAAATAAAATCACAAATTAAGGCTCCAATTACTATTAAAAAAACCACAAATATTGCCATTTTAGAGGAAAAATTGAAAGCAGAAACTTGGTGTACGATACTACAATCTAACGATGTCGAACAATGCTCAAATATGTTTGAAAAACAACTTATGGATCATATTGAAACCTCCACAACAGAGGTCTCATTATACACGAATTCAAAATTCAGACGTATAAAACCTTGGATCACTTGTGGCCTAATAAAATCTATTAGAGAAAAAGAGAGGCTATATAAAAATACAACTAAAAATCCACACGATGAAAATGCTAAGATAGTTCTCAAAAAATATAGAAATAAATTAACATCTTTAATTAAAAAAAGTAAAGACGACTACTTTAAAAAAATAATCTCTACTTCAGAAAACAATCTAAAAGTTATTTGGAAAACGGTAAATTATGCGATTGAAAATAAGAAAAAAAATAATTCTATAAAATATTTAAAACATGAAAATAATATCATAGATGTATCCAAAGACCCAAAACTAACAGCAAACATTTTTAATTCTTATTTCTCTAAAGTAGGAAATAATCTCGCTGAAAAAATCTCTAAATCTGTACACGCACCTAAACCTATAACAACTAATACACAAAAACAAAATACACTATCCACTTTAAAAAAAACTACTGAAACTGAAATACAACTTGTAATAGAAAGCATGAAAGACGGATCCTCTCCAGGTTTTGACCACATTTCTGTGAAAATTCTTAAAGAAATGAAAATGTATCTACTGAAACCACTAAACCACCTTATTAATCTTAGTCTGACTAAAGGCATATTCCCAACAAATTATAAAAAATCTATTATATCCCCTATCTTTAAAACCGGCGACCCGCAAAATGTTTCAAATTATCGACCGATATCACTAATATCGAATATAGCAAAAATATTTGAAAAGATTGTGAAGAAAAGGGTTGTTGATTTTCTAGAAAACAATAAAATATTACATTCCCATCAATTCGGATTCTTAAAAACAAAAAGCACACAAGATGCAATAGCAAATGTAACATCATTTATATACTCTGCACTTGATGAAGGAAATAAATGCGCAGGAATATTCATAGACCTAAGAAAAGCATTCGATAGTATTTCACACGCAAAGCTTATCAAAAAACTGAAATTAAATAACATCAATGATAAAGCCGTTCAATGGATAGAAAGTTATTTAAACAATCGTGCACAATTTGTTAAAATAAATGACCAAACTAGCGACCAAGAAACATCAAATTTTGGTATCCCACAGGGCACCGTGCTTGGACCAATACTGTTCATTTTGTATGTAAACGACATATTTATTCAACCATTGCATGGCCAAATTATCTCTTACGCCGATGATACAGTTCTTTTAATAAAAGAAAAAACTTGGGAAAAAATTAATCTAAAAGCTACAGAAGACATAAATAATCTAAAAATATGGTTTGACAATAACCTCTTGTCGTTAAATAGTGATAAAACATATGTCATTCCTTTCGAAATTAACACTAACATCGTACCTCCAAATCTTCAAATATTCTTACATAATCATTCTCTCGCACAACACGATACTAATCACTGCCAACAAAAATGTTCACTTCTGAAAATAGCGGATAAAATTACATATCTTGGAATAATCATAGATAAAAACCTAAAATGGAAAGATCACATCGGCCATACAATAAAAAGAGTTAGGAAGTTAATTCATATATTCTTACGGATAAGAAACTTCTTATCAACGAAAAATCTATACTCAATATACTACGCATTAGTACAGTCTATTCTTCAGTATGCCATTATCAGTTGGGGAGCAGCTTACAAAACTAGTCTGACCCCCATAGAAATTGTTCAAAAACTAATAATAAAAATTATACTAAAAAAACCTCTAGACTTCCCAACTGATCGCATATTCGAAGAATTCAAAGTTCCAACATTTAAAAACTTATTTATAAAAAATTCAATTGTACAAATTATAAAAGAAAAAGATAAATACGCATTCATAACTGAAAATCGTACTAGACTTAAACATGTATTTGTGTGCCCCAAATTAAACACTTCTTTTGCCCAACACCATTATACTCACCAAGGAAAATTATTTTTCAATAACCTACCAATAGAAATCAGAAGCATTAGGAACAAAGTTCAATTGTTGAACTCCATCAAAAAGTATTTTAGAGAATGTCACACTAAAAATCATACTTGTTTTTCTTCTTACTGAATACATATTATATGTTTGCATATTTTAGTTAACGGGTCTGATTGCCATGTGTCTGTATTAACTGCATCTACATATATATATATATATATATATATATTGAAATACATGACTATAGTAAATAGTGATTGTATGTACTTATATGAAATGTATTGGAAATGGAAGACCAGTAAAATTATAATATATATTATAAATTTTAGCGGAAACTTCGCTGGTTAATGCAACCATGTAATATGTTACTCTATTATGAAAATATGTATAACTGTTTGTTTCCTTAATAAACTAAAATAAAAAAATAAAAATAAAATAAAAATACTATTTGCCATTTCACCAAACTTTCGATGAACCATTCTTCGCTGGTGCATCTTGAATAATATTTATGTTTTTGTGTTCGATTATAACCACAAACGTTTAAGATTATCATTCCAAGATCTTGTTTTTATTGAAAGACAATACAACAATGCAATACAATATCGACACCCATCTGAGACAATATTAATTATTATTATGTTTATAACAATTGTTTCATTGTCCCTTCAAATAATGGACTGCAGCAAAGATACATTTATGTTAATTAATAATACAATTTTATAATGATTTCAAATATATAATTATTTTAGGTATTAATAATAAGTAATAATTTTATAATGATTTCAAAATAATGACTGCAGCAAAGGTATAGTTATGGTTATAGTAACATTTTATAATACTTTAATTTAAAATCATGAATCATTCCTCATACATAATATTATTAAATACTAGCAGACCCGGCCACACGTTGCAGTGGCTAACGAAACACAACGCCATTATCCAACCCAACCTTCATAAAATCCACACCACCCGCTTGCCAGCTGCCCGCTGCCCGCTGCCTGAATTAAATATTTGAATTTCTCAGCTTTTCTCTACTCCAATAAGCATGTATTATACATATAAACTAATTAACTCGCCACTAATTATACAATGCTTGCAATGCAACACTGGATATTTGAAAAGGGAAAATCAAATACCTACTTACTCTAAAGGCGGCGGTTGCGCGCCGCGACCGAGACCGGAGACCGAGACGGGAGACAGAGGCAGGCGACCGCAACGGGTACTTGTCCTTTAGCTTTGTATGGGGGCCAGTTGGTGCGCGCGACCGAGACAGCAGACAGAGACGGGAGACGGGAGACAGCGAGACGGTCGCTGCCCTGGACAAGTAGTGTCTCGCGTCGCGCTTGATAAGTATGTGTGTTTGTTGTAAAAAATGACCGCTTTTTCTGACTAATACTGTGAGAAGCTGATTGAACTGATCAGACAGCATATACAATGCACAATTAGATTCCGAAAAAAATTAATTAATTAAATTAACAAATTAAAAAAAATGATAATTATTAATTTTTA
Organism: Limnephilus marmoratus; assembly: GCA_917880885.1. Lineage (NCBI taxonomy): Eukaryota > Metazoa > Arthropoda > Insecta > Trichoptera > Limnephilidae > Limnephilus > Limnephilus marmoratus. The sequence continues at coordinate 35,441,358 of OU862918.1, read as the reverse complement.
AATTAAATTAAATTAAATTTATTTTCAATGATATTCTTCCTTTTGTAGACATTGTCTTTTTGTAACTATGTTTTATTCATTCTAAAATAAGTCCTGAACATATTATTGTCAAACAATAGGTGATAGGTAAACTAAAAATCGCCTAAAATATGTACAAATCATCGTCTTCTTCTTCCTCCATTAGTAACTCTACTTGGGTTTCCATTAGTGTAAATTAATAACAGTACAACAATACCGACCTCATCGACAGACTGCGCTATACTGAAGGTGAAGGCGGTCGCGGTCTCGCCGTCTCGGTCTCTACCCACAGTAGTGCCGAAGAGACCGAGACACTTGTCGCTGTCGCCTGCCTCTGTCTCCCGTCTCGGTCTCCGGTCGCGGTCGCGGCGCGAACCGCCGCCTTAAGACATCTATTTTCCAATTTCTTCCGTAGAACGAATTTCAAAAGTGACTATAGTACGGCCCGCCAGCCGTTTTAAATCGCACAAAAATATGTTTTCTTTGAATTTCTCGGCTTTTCTCTAATATAATTTACATGTATTATACATATAAACATTCCTCTTCAATCACCTATTGGTGAAAACCATATGAAAATCCGTTGCGTAGTTTAAAAGATTAACGCGCACATACATTTTGAGCGACTTCATTTTATACTATGTAATGATGATGATATCCACTCGTTATTATTTAATACGATATTTTATAGTTATCATAATTTAATAAGATCTCTCTCTCTCTCTCTGGTTTCAATCCTGGGATTGGTTTGCAGCAATTTCCTTTAGTTTCCTCTTCCATTCTTCCCTGTCTTGTGCGGCTCTTTTGAGGTCTGCATATGATAAGCAGCGCACGTCCACCAGCAGGTCCTCCAGGTACTCTCGGCGTGGGCGTCCCCTAGAGTTTGTCCCCTCGGTCATACCCTCCATTATGGAATGCAAGAGGCCTTCTTGTCGTATTACATGGCCGATTCATCTTGCACGCCAATTAATAAGATATGAGTGACAATTCCACGATCAAACTTTGGTTAAACCTGGGACGACTTATTTATACGATTTTCAATGTCAATTTTTGAAGGAGTCTGAATTGATTGATTTCTGTCTTAATTAGTGTCTCAGAAAATTGGTGTAATTGGTAATAAATCAATTTAAAAACCTTCAAAAATTGGCATTTAAAATCGTGTAAATAAGTCATATCAAAGTGGTTTAACCTTCGTTTGAAAATGGCCTTGTAAACGGCTGCAACTACAATAAATACTAAAATCCTTGCAGAACTTGATGATAACGTTATTAAATTAAATTTTAAAACATTAAATGGAGTACTCGGAAATAAAAACAAAAACAATTTAAGCGTCTATGCATTTGTCTTTAGAGATTATGGTTTCGAAACCTGCGTAGCCCAAAATAGTGTAACTTTTCATAAGAAACACGTACGGGTGCTTACAATAAGTATGGTGTGAATTCAAATAAATTGTTGGATGGACCTTCCATATATACTAGTATTTTTTGTATTATATCGGTTTTCTAACCCCTAATGACAATATCTTCAATTATGATTCAGCTTTCAGACAAAAACGTGCCGAGTGTTCATAAAAATGATAATTCAGCAATATATTTTTTTACATTAAGTGGCCGAGAAATTTCAACAATAGGTAGTTTACCAAACTGTTGCTGTCACTGTCGCTCTTACTACCCCGAATACTGAACGAAAGGGACAACTACTGCATCTCAGGCTGATTACCTAAATAAAAACATAAAAATCAAGGTTTTGTGTTCACCATTTTTCTCTTTCAAAACTGGACCGATTTTTAGATTTTTTTACTTGCTGTAAAGAGAAAATACTCTATGTCTGTAAGTTTTGCTTTTTTAAATATATTATCCAGTGTGATGGCGTTTAAACCATGCAAGAGGGTCCTTACTCCTGTAAGAAGTAATTTATCAAAAAAGCAAAATGTGCCGATAGGTCAATATCTATATTATACTAAAAATATTTCCAATAGTGTCAAAATCCAGACAGGCAATTTGGGAATTCGTTTGTATGGACAAAACACCACCCGGTTTCCTCTCAATGATAAGAGGCCCTGAAGAAAATAATTTTCCTCAGGACCTATGTTATCTTTGAAGATGCTGTGTGAAGAGTCTTTTTGAGTAGAGGAAGGAGGGAACATGGATTTTGAAAGCTCCGTGGTTGCACATTAAAATAAATCGTCCGCAAGTTTCCAATGTTACAGATTAATCGGGCTGTTAACTGTCAAACTTCTTGTAAAATTATTTTAGTTTTAAATAATTTGGTTGATTTTATATTCTATGTTACATTCGGCGTAATTATGTGGTACGTTCCTCTGTTTTAGCTTTCGGTCAGAACGTAAAGGAATTCCCATTTGTCGTGGTATGTTAAGATTCAGCAACAATTTCAGTGGATACATTCCGAATGCAGAATATCTGGAATTAACTCAGTGTGTCACAGGGCCACGCTCTAGGTCCTCAGTTATAATGCTTTATCAAAAGGACAAATAATTGAGCCGAACTGAAAGAATTTAATTATACCTATTATCAATTTAATTTCAGGTTAGATAAAATACTTATTAACCAATCATCAAGTCATTTCTCCGCAGAGGTGGGCAGAGAGAGTGGATCGCCACCCAACTCTGTCCTGGCACACATCTTGCTTCATTCTAATGCATACGTCATCTCATTTATACTCTTCTGTTTTTCTGACTCCTGACATGTCCCGACTCAAGTATTATTGATTTACTTGATCGTTCTGTCTCCCTCGGGATCCCCGACTTCTTATATAATTCACTTTCGCGCCATTGTCAGTAGTCCCCACACCCCTTTCTTTGTTTATCAGCCCTACTTGCTCAAGCCATTTAAACGTCTGTTTCTTAAACTTATTCATTATGTTTACCTATACCAGTCTTGAATTCTTTTCTAATATGCACATTTTTAACACAGAAGATACCGTATTTTATTATGTGTTGGCAGGGCTGGGCAGCATTTGAAATACTTGTAATTGAAATACGTATTTGAAATACAAATACGTATTTTATATTTATATTTCATTTACTTCCTAAAAATGTATTTTGTAATTGGTATTTCAATTACCTGTTGCTGAGGTATTTGTATTTCAAATACTTATGGCTTCAAAATACATTTTCAAATACATTTAGCGATGATAATGAAATATAAACACACTATATCGAACGTGTCATAGGAATACGTGTGCATTGAACGAGTGCGCGAAAGTATATGACAACCCTGGAAATTCAAGATTGGAATTTACGCTGTCACAGAGTACCGTGCCGCGAGCACGACAATCTGAGTGCTGCTATTGGCTAGCGGAATAATGTGCATGTGGTGCCCCTTCCAAATGATTTGTCTACAACGCAATTATGTCCTTTAACTAACTAATCAATTGAAAACATTAATGAAATTGATAATGAATACGTGCGGCAGCCTCATTGGACTGGAAAACACATCTAAATAACCACCTAATACTTCCACAAGGGAGTCTAGACAGCAATGATCAACGCCAAGGAATTGGCTGTCTATTTACGTCACCCCCACCATGCGACCAGCCGAGCCACTATTGGTCAATTCTGAACAAAGGAAAAATCTGAATCGTAAATATTTACGACAGCGAATTCATGTTCCGAAAAATTTGGAGCTCAATTTCGAGAAATTGGGAATAATTTGGATCAAGAAATAAACATCATCACCTAAAAATGAGTATATGCTACAAAAACAACCCAAAAACTGACGTCTATCAGTGATTGTTGCACTTTAAGAAAAATATTTACTGTTTAAAATTGTACCTTATATCACATATGTATACTTGTACCTTTTCTTGTAAACACAATCAAAATGATGTGAGGCTTTGGTACTAAGTTGGTAAGATCATGGCAAAAACTATCACACATAATTTTGACACAGCTGACTTCCAATCGTAGCGACCAGGGAAATTACCTAAAACAAGTACCTTAGAAAAATTAAGGAGGTTCTGTCCCCCAAAAGTCCGACCTGAGTTTGCCCTATAAAAATAGAAGTCAAACCGGTAGGAAGTCAGTTCAAAACTATCAGCCAAGAAGAAAGATACCAACTCAAGATACCAACAGTCTCCAAGTTCAAACCTCTTTTCAAGTGTTTTAATCAGTCTTAGATTCAGTTTACCTCTCCCAGTATCCCAGTAACCTAAAAACCCCAGTCTCCCACAGTCTCCAAAGTGAAAAATATTTATTTTAATCCAGTACTCAAATCAGTTTTGCCATTATACCTAGAAGCATTTTTTGTCAAAGTAGTAAATTCATTTAAAAGACCAGTGGCGTTCCAAAATCCACTGGCGTACGACACTCCATTGGCGTGTCATTGTGGCCAGCTCCCTATTATATTTAGTTTATGTACAAACGTCTAGTACATACACATAGATAGTATATAGACTAAAAACGCTAGAATTCTGTACTATTGTCCTTTGCTATAGCACTCTTACTAATGATTATTTGTAGTTCTCTTAGGGGGCATACATTAATTACGTAAGCTCAAAAAGGGGAGGGGGGTCCAGCCAAATCTCACGTTACTTGAAAAGAATAAACGAAGTGGCCCAAATTTATCTCACCAAGGGGCGGGGGGGTCTAGTTTGGAAGAAAAACTGCTCACGTAATTATTGTTTGCCCCCTTATCATTGCTTTATAATGTACTGTACATTTTTTGTACGTCATGCTAGTTATTATTATTGTCCTGTGCTATAAAAGCACTATTATTGTACATTTTGTATCATATTATATTATACTTGTCATTGCTTTGTATTGTACATTTGTGCATCATAGTATTAGATCAAGCACTATAGGAATAATTTGACTGATTACTCGATTATTTTTAAGTTAATTACTAAAGAGCGCACTTGAAGTGAAATAACACAAAACTGCGCTATACAAATGTCATCCATTTATATATAAAAATGAATCCTTGTTTCTCTTGGTCACGCCATAACTTCAGAATGACTACCTATTTCATTATTTTTTTTAAAGTTTTCTAATACTTTATAGAAGGTTCTTACGGAAAGAAAAATTAAGAAAATTACGCAGAAAATTGGATAATTTCAGAAAACTTAACGACTATTTTAACTTCGCACGTTTGACAGTTCGCGCGTTTGATTAAATTGAATTTAGCAGGCAGCTGTTTTTTTTTGTAACAAAATAATTGTCTATGGATTTTTTAAGTGCCCATATTGCAACCAAAGGTTCTACCAAAAATGTATTTTGTATTTGAAATTAAAAAATGGTTAAAATACTGTATTTTGTATTTCAAATACACGACTTGAAAGTATTTTGTATTTCGTATTTTAAATACATGCGAAAATGTATTTTGTAATTTGTATTTTAATTACAGCAAAGCATGTATTTTGCCCAGCCCTGTGTGTTGGCGCGTGCGAGTTTATATACCTAATATTTTAGAATCCCGAAAGAGATATAACACGATCAAGCAAACCAAATAAGTCGGGTAATTTCAAAATTCAGAATAATAGAATAGTAAGTATGAATGTGAATAAAGTAAGAAGGGTGTGCCAATAGTTATGTGGCGGTAAATCCTCTTTACCTAACCCCCAGAGGAAAAATTGCGGAATGCTAAGAAAGTTAGTAAATCAATTTCCAATTAGTTAGAGTGAACCAATTTTAATAAATGCTTTCCTAATAAACTATCATTTAAAAGATTCTTGAAATGCATACTTTATAATATTTTCTGAATTACTGTTCTACGATTATTTCGAAATATATATCTACCTTATAATATAAGTAACTACCCACAAAGTATTGTGTCACAAGTAAAATACTTAAGCTTTTTGTAGGTTGGTACCTACCTAATTTAAATATATTTTATAACAAGTGAATTCGTTTTGAATTTTAAAATTGACATTCTGTCATTTCGATGTCATCTAATGTATTTTGAGATATACATATTTTGTAAATGTATATTTTTTAAATGTGTGTTTATTTTATAATTATAATGTTTATTTGTTCTGCGGACAATATCGTTACGTGGGTAGATTCTCTGTTCGTGTCTGTGTTTGTTTTGTTCAAGGAATCAACCCTTAACCCTCGTATATTTAAGTGTCACGTGTATTTAACAGCAGGTAATCATAACAAAATATCATTGAATTGTTTAATTAAATTATGTAGATAATCAAATGTGTCTACTTTTGGTAAATTTGCATTGGCGTGCCTCATCTTTCACGCACAAATTGTTAAAAAATACCGCTTTTATATAAAATCCAACTAACTAACTAACCGTCACGCCATTTCCTCGCAGGGGTAGGCAGATAGGATGGACCGCCAAACAACTCGTTCTTGGCACACACTCTTTGCCTCACTTACATTCATACATCGTCTCATACATATTCTTCTATTATTTTGACTTTTGACATGTCCCAACGCAAGTATCTGATTCACTTGATCGTGCAGTGTCTTCCTCTGGCGTCCCCGACTTTTTCTACAATTCACATTGTTCCATATATTCTTCTTACACTCTTTTCTTCGTTCATGCGCTCTACATGCCCAAACTATCTGACGGTCCCTTTCTTAATCTTACTCATTATGCTTACATCAGCATTACATTATTACGCCTTTATATCAGTTAATTAAAATGAGGAACAACTTTGACAAAAAATGATGAGCAGGTTTTTAGATTATACATTTTTTAATATTTTTAAAATTTGCCATTTAGAGGCGAGTGTGTGTAGGTTCCGCCGCAGTGGCACCCATTTATTAGATAATCAACACTTCTGCAACTGGTCACCCCAAGTGATTTGCTACGTTTGGTGACTTAGTAAGGTTGATCGGGTTCATCGGGTGAGCTGTGTTCTGACCTGGGCGGCGGATGTACCTGCCCATCTACCTGTAATATATTTTCCTTCACCGGATTTCCTCTTGTTCTTTTCCTTAATAAGACCCTCCATACACCATCGTCAAAGATGACGTAGGCCGTGGGGAAATTGTTTTTCTCAGGGCCTTCTATATGGGGTTAATGCAAAAATAAAACCTTAACTCAGAACCTATTTTGTAAAGTAGGTTTTCAGTTTGGGTTTAACAAAAAAAAATAGCCTAAGAACCTACTTTTGTGTTTTTTGTTGCTGTTAGGAATTCGTACGTATTGGGTAAGGCGCGCCTCTACACATTTACCCTAATTTTTTAAAGACTTTGACACGAAACTAGTCGAAAATATTTCTGGCTTGTTAACCGTATCGTGTCTACTAGTCGTCGCTTTAGTTCGTATTTGTCCAACAGACCATTTGAAAAATTTTCAGGAGAAGGTTTTCTTTAATTATTTCAATAAAACATTATGATTGGTGTTTAAGATAAAGCTATTTCCGTAAAGGTAAAGGTCCAATTAGTTTAAATAATTCTTAGTCAAGTGATTAACCATCATTTTTCATACTTTGTTTTTAATTTTAAAGTGGAGATTGAACAAAAACTAAAATGGTCTGTTGGACAAATAAGAACTGAGGCGACGTAGTGTGTAGCTAGCACATGTAGAACCCGTGATAATTAATTTATTAAATGTGATTATATCTACTTTTACGAGTGTCACTTGAAATTAGGAATGGCGAACGTGGCCCGTGTGCTCGCTTACTGGTTCTTAATAAAACTCAACGCTTGGCAATGAAATCCTTTATTACACAATTATTAAACATTAATCTAGTTCCATACTAACAACAGAACAAGTTGAGTTTCAGTAACCCGTCAAATTAATTAATACCTTTTTACCTTACCAGGGACTTCAAATTAGGACCAACTAACCAGCAACTATTCGGTGGTTCCAAAATACTGGCTTCTAGGTTTCATGGAATGCCATATACTAGGAAATAATATTAAATGATGATATCACGACACAAAGTTTCAAAGTGTTAGACAAAGGGGACGATCTTTCGACAGAATCATGTATAGAGTTGTGTTTCGCTTCAAATTTAATTGAATGTATTTGTGTTTTTTTCATACGAAACAAAATATTTTTTTTGTGATTTTGCGCTCTTCCTATCGTCCAGGGGCTCAATTCTCCAATAGCGATCAAGAGTTATTCGTTACGCGTCTTTTGTAACCGAAAAATTACCGCTTTTCTCGAAGGACTTGGTCGAATGTTCCACTTATACGTATTCTAGAAAGGGTTGAAGAGATTATTATATTAGCAACCCTTTGTTTCTGATGTTTTTAACGTTTCTGTGGTGTGAATTACGACCGCACTATTTTGAAATGGCTTTCGGGTAGATTATTCAAAACCGTAAACAGCTCGAAACCACCCGCGGAAAATAAATTTAATGCAGCTAACACCTGCAAAAACGACATTGCAACAGATTAATTAGGAAGTTAATTCTAAACTATCTACCCCCGGCGAAACGTTCTTTTTAGTCTCAAAGCATCTGCTTCAGCTTGCTCTATATTATGTATTGCAGTCAACATCGCTAGTAAACCAGCCATTATATGGAACCTTAAAACAATTTTGTTAAAATATATGATATTTGTCCTTCGAAGAGCGCGCAGGAAACGATCTTAGATTAAGATACAGTTCAATAAATGAAAAGAAAATACTTGGTTACAAGTCACTTTATTGATATTTTTTCACTGTCCACTGGTTTCGGTACCTCCGTACCATCAACAGGACTGTTATAAAAATAATGCTATCAATTATAGAAGTGCACATATAATATACATATTGTCAAGAAAGAAATGGACAGTATACTAGAGTGGGACAGTGCGTCAGTTGTGGAAGGGAGGTGGGGTGGGGCGTGGATATAAGTGAAGTAATGGGGAACATACTTAAAATAAGGCTGAAGGTTAAATTAAGTATGTTCCCCGTTACTTCACTTATCCCACATGCCCCCCCCCCCGCTTCCCTTCCTCAACTGACGTACTGTCTTACTCTTATATACTGTCCGTTTCTTTCTTGACAACACATGTATACATGTGTGTACTTCTGTATTTTATAGCATTATTTTTACAACAGTCCTGATGATGGTATGGACGCACCGAACCAGGTAAATAGTGAAAATATATCAATAAAGTGGCCTATAACCAAGAGTATTTTCTTTTCATTTATTTGAAATGTCAAGTCACAATAATTCACAATGTTTTTGCCTCTTTTGAAAAATTTATTGTATAGATTTTGACAGTTTTGTCGGTGTTTTTTGTCGGTGGTTCAGACCCACTCGTTGTCTGACGGTTGGCTTCTAAGTATGTACCTACTCGAGAATAACACAGTCGACCAATATATGTACTTTATGCGGCAATTACGAGCGGCCTCGATTGGAGAATCGAGCCCCTGGTCGACCACCATTCGGAAATGAAAAGTTTCGTCAAACGGTTTTAGCATTATTTAGTGACCAGACCCGAATAGCCCGATACTTCCCAAACTTTCTTTACTTCATCTTCATACATATATGTCATAGTCCCACAGGCTTCAGGAAGACAGGACTCTTGTGCGGCCAAAATTCAACCATGTTTTCACACTTCTCTTTTAAATTAAATAAAATGTCACCCAAGTGAAAAACGTACAGTATTGCTAGCAGGATTATAAACGATATCGCGGCATGTCTTTTTTTTTGACAACAGATTCAACATGAGCAAGAATCTGAATAATTGATAAAATGTAACACCGTTAGAGATTACCGTTCTCAAAATTTTAACGAGACACACAGAGATTTTCTGTTTTATAGTTAAGTTTGCCCTAGAGCATTCAGAACACCGAACTGATTTAGAATGTCTTTTTAATACACCGTTTAAACTAGATTATTTTTTCACGAGTGGTTTTCACTTTCAAACTCCGAACAGTTTTTGTTACACGAAAGTTTTAATCAAAATAAAATCGCTTATAACAATGCCAAATTTTACTTTTTGCTCTTGAAAATGTAAAACTCGTAAAAAAGTGACGAAACGCCACTGGTATGTCGGTAAATACTATTTTGTGAGACTTTGAGATTAAATGAAACAATTATTTGTTTTAAACCTCTATACTTTTTTTTATATATTAATGTCCACCGGTTTTGGAACAACCTTCCTAAGGACAAAATATATTACAAAATTATTATGGTTGAACATAATATTCGGTGCTATGGGATGGAGGATGGAGGATGGAGGCGTGACTAAGGATTAGTGGAGTGTGGGGGAAGGAGATAGAACGGACAGACATGGGAATGTACGAGTATCTAAGATCCCAATTTCGACACTTAATATATTATGTTCACCAATGATAATTTTGTAATGCTAAGTTCCAGTTGGCGTTAATATGTAAAAAAACATATAGAGATTTAAAACAAAGTAAAATTATGATGGATGAAGTTTGACCACAAAGTTCTTTTTACAATAACTTCATACAGGATACCTTTGAGGAAAATAATTTCCCTCGGGGCCTATGCCATCTTTGGAGATGCTGGGTGGAAATTCTTTTTGAGGAAAGGAGTAGAATTGTCGTAGACCGCTCTCACGTGACAAATGTCAACTTTATACAAATTTAAACGCGGGGGTTTGGCGTGTTTCCCGGAATGCCGAAGGAATCGATGGCGGTAATTCCTTGGAGCATCTTCCATTGAAATACTGGTGGAATAAGGGCAGCATTTGCAAATATTGCAAAAATTTTTAAACGGACAGCCCTTTTCCGCGCATAGTCGAGGATAACTTCATTCAACAGAATACTATTTGAGAGTTTTTTTGTGAGTATTGCATAGCTCTTTTTGGTAGTTTCGTGTCTTTGGTAGTTTGGGTATTTTTCTGTGCCCTGCTGTGCCAACGCTTCTTAGAAGGTTCATACGATTTACTTTGCAGCTCTGTTTTCATAAGATATAAGGCTATGTACCTCATAAGTTAGTTACCTATGCCACAATGTATCACGGTGAGTTAATGCAGTCAAGACGCTCCCGCTTGGGCGGGCTCCAAGACGCGACAAATAATGGAAAAATTATTTCGTCGCGCTAACAAAGTTGTTGTTGAAGGTCACCATGAAAACTGAAGCTTATTTTCATGCAATATTAAACTGAACTTTGAAGACTGACGATCCGGTGTTCGCACATTTGAATTCCGGCGCGGCGTGACCAAATAACATTTTATTGTATATTTGCGGTGCATTCCAAAGTTGTATATACTTTAAGTATCGTCCTGGTGAAAGACCAGCATTCTGAATCGAAGCTCGAGTCGTGTTTAATGACTACACCTGCATAGCTTGGTACTTCCTTACCTTCCTCCTTTTTTTCACAACATAACTACCCCATTTGGGGATACCATAGTCTCATAGAGCCATTGGGACTCTTGTGAAATACTATCATAAAAATCGCTATTTTCCCCTTTTGGCTGCTAAATTCCTCTCTAAACCAATATCTTCATTTCAAGACTAACTTCCTACAGTCAAACATCGTCAAATTACAAAACTGGTGTGTCGCAAACAACTTATTCCTCAATATCGATAAATGTAAGACACTAACATTTTGTCGAACAAAGACCCCACTATCTTTCAAATACACAATAGATAATAAAATCTTAGAAAAAGTCAAAGAAATTAGGGATCTTGGAGTTGTGTTTGATACGCAATTAAACTTTATAAATCACATACAACAAATAACTAATAAAGGCATGAAAACACTAGGATTTATAATCAGAACAATTAAAGACTTCGATACTCGTACGTAGCTTGTTGGAATATAATTCCATAGTTTGGTCCCCATATTATCAAATTCATATAAGAAATATCGAAAGAGTGCAGCACAAATTTTTAAGATTTATTAATTTCAAGTTACACATACCTATTCAACACATTAACTACACATCTTTACTAAACACACTTAAATTGCATTCCCTAGAAAACAGAAGAAAAATAAACGATCTAACTTTTTTGTTTAAAATTATTCACTCCGAATTAGATTGTTGCAAACTCCTGCATCTCATTGATTTTAAAGTACCTACTCGAGAAACAAGGCAAAACATATTATTCTGCAACAATAATTCTGTAACCAACATGCACATGCACCAATTTCACGATTACCCACACTAGGGAACAAATTCACCCCAAATATCGATGTATTTAATACAAGTTTACCTTTATTCAAGAAATATCTGAACAATATTTTTATGTAGAATATTTTGATATCTAAGGAGCATCACGTAGGAACTATTGCATATATTTGTGTATTTCTATAAATCTACAATGTAAAACCAATTACCGTTTTCTTTTTATGCATCTTGCATTTTGTCATGTATTTTTCATCACATTTAATTAGTCTCCTGTAAATTTTGTAATTACTAACATACCTACAAGTTTATTTCGATGCCATTTATAACTTAGAAACTTTCTCTTTTATTGTAAGGCACTATCTTTCCTTATATTTATCTGTATATTTACCTTTCATATGATGTTTACTAGTTATATTTTTATATTTTATATTTTTTATTTAAAAACTGTCTCTGTATTATAAACTTGTCATGTAAAAGCCCATCAGGGCGTTGAAAATTAATAAAATAAAAAATAAAATAATTTTTTTTTTTTTTTTTTTTTTTATTGTACAACAGACAGGTTAGTCCAATTATAGTACAATTTTAATTTTAATTTTTAAAATAAAAGATTAAATAAAATTGTCTTCCCTCCGTTAAACATAATATTTTGTAAGACTGAACACGACACCGATATTCATATACTTTTGAAATTTGCCTACTTAAAATCACCTACCCCTCTCTTCATAATTAGAAATGATTACCTAAAACATCCTCGGAGGAGCAGAACCAGAAAAATTAGATTTAATTTTTTTATTTATTTTGTATTTATTTGACAGTCGGGAAATGGGTCATGTGCATTGCGCGGCCCGTCCAGTTCTGATTATTGACCTCTTGTAACAAATTTAGGTCTTCAATTCCCAGAGCTTCAATTTCCCAATTTAAATTTAAAAAAAAACTTAAAATCGAAGCTAGTCTTATTAACAAGTCTTCGAAAAACGAAACCACAGTCTGTTAATCCTGAATTATGCAGTGAGACACGTATAAGTTGGCGGTGGCGTCAACACGTACTTACGCTGATTCTTTGTATTTTAATCTGGCAACCACACCTTAAATATCGTTGTGTCATAGATGATAGCGCCCTCATTTTTTGCCAACATATGTGTAGGAAGGTATTCTATATTGTCTCACGAGAATCTGCTCGGGTGTATCATTTCTCTAAGCTCTGTTTAAAAAAGTAACTTTACTGAGCAGTTTCTTTTTAAATTTTTAAAACATAATTTCGACTTGAGAAAACAAGTAGGTACCTTGCGAGCAGATAAGTCACGAGTCACCTAGAAGCTAGTCCCTTCGTATGTAGGTACATAAGTCGAGACAAACAGAATTATCACATTACTCGAGGTTTTCGCGAATTGTCCCATTTCACCCCGGTATCCCCTCCCTTTGCAAACAGTGCCAGTGCTAAAAGCCAAAGAGATCTCGCCAGGGATAAGAACATTTCCACGGAAAACAATGCGATCGTATCTCCCGTGTAGGGAGACGGGGGTCAGACAAGCCAATTGCAAACAAACATATCAACGTGATTGCACTTTAATTTGTAACAATGCATGCACGTGCACTCGTGCAAGGCGCAATAAAATGCAAAACAGCAAATATATCTGAATTGGAGCGTAGAAAATACCTCCCCAACGGTGAGCTCTGGCGTGATGACATTTTGCAGTTTTTTTTTTTTTAATTTTTATAAATGGAAGTTTTGGAAGACAGTGCAACTATTTGCAGTTCGCATTTTCAATGAGGAGCAGTGTTGTTTGTAATTTTAATTTTTGGTTGTGTTGCATCCGAAACTGCTTGCACTTGGAAATGGACTGTAACAATGAAATGAGACTTTAGGTATTTGCTGGAATAGAGATAATATGTGCAGAAAAAACAATGGATGCAAGGAAAAGGGATAACCAATCACTTACCCACTGTACCTCTATGAAGGAGCACACAACCCAATCACAAAATACTTTATTTATTTATATAGTTCCTCCGCGATACCTCGAGGTATTTATCACCACGACAACACGAATAAGGTTAAAAATATATTGTTTCCTTTCGAAATGGCCAAAAACCTTTCCTTAGTTAAAAATATTAATGTTATGAACACGAAAACACCAACAACTAGCTTCCAAGGTAGTAAAAAAAATGCTGTAAAAATAAAATAAAATAGACTTTAAAAAATAAAAACCATTTACAAAATATCTTTAAAGCGGTCGTCCATTCATCACGTGAGGCTCGAAAGGGGGGAGGGGGGTTCGGAAAAAATCACGAAATATCACAAGGAGAGGGGGTGGGATATAATCACGTGTATTTATTTTTCGTAGAACGCACGATAACGTTCTGAAAATTTCAATGTACTTTGTACTAAAAAAATACACGTGATTTTGGGTAGGGAGGGGGGGGGGAGGTAGTCAAAAACCTCACCACATATCACCAGGGGGGGGGGGGGGGGGGTTAAAAAGTTGCTAAAAAAACATCACGTGATTAATGGACGACCACCCTAAGCATGCATGTTTCTTGTTTTGGTTGGCGCTTTGATTTTGAAAGCTATCATTTTTGTTGCCGAAATAAAATAAAGTTACATAGCTTTCCATTAAATGACGTACTTAAATTGCTTTTAAATTTTATTTAAATATTTTTTTGGTTTGAATTTTTTTTGTATTTAATCAGCGTGCGATCCAATGCGGTGTCTACTATCCGTTTTATAACGAAATTCAATTGAAAGGGACAGCCTTTAGTTTAGAATGAAATATTTGGCGTTTTAACCCTTGCACTATCTAGACTTGCTATCGGATAAAGCCTTTTTACATTTAAAACAAAGTGTTAGGAGCAATCGAATCAGTACGGCTCGTTCGGAATGTGACGGCTGGCGTTTTGGCGGGAAACGATTGGTTTCCGCGGCGGCCGCTAGGTGGCAGGCGTCCGCTGGCGGCTATTGGTCGGCCAGATCGGGCGTTCCCATTGGTCTGGATGAAACTTTTCGATTTGTTTGGCGCGAAACAATCCGATTGCGGACTGTCAGTGAGGCGTGGATACAACGTTTTAATGTCAGCGGGCTCTAACTAGAAGCTTAAATTGAATTGAAAGGAATTTCGGACGACATTGTGGTATTTTAAAAATGCTTTACCTTACACTGGTCAGACGTGACAATAAAACACGGATGAGATGATTTCGATTGAGTATTTTTCCTCGCAATGCCGCTTGACACGAATAAGCTTGTTTTCGTGAAAAAAAACGTTTTATTTTGTTCTACTAATCTTCCATCTGCTTAAACGTGTCATAAATACATTTTTATTACGTCCTACGGATACGCCCGATTGTTGTTAACATTGTATTTACGGACATTTTGTACCGTAAACCAGATGTTCACATCACCCCACCTTGTTAATGTGACGTGAAACCTGTGTAGAAGGAAATGAGATTCGTGAAAACAGAAAAAGAATCCGATATTGTGATAATCTTTTTCGGATACTCCGAAACTTTCTCATGCGGTGTTTTATTGAATTATTTTTTGATATCATTAATACGACCTACGATTTTGACGACCTCCGTAGTCCAGTGGCTAAGACTCTTGACTCACATTCCGGAGGTCGCGGGTTCGAACCCGGCATGCGCAAATAAATTTTATTTGATTAATTTTTGTTATTTCACAATTAATTAATTTAAAATAATATATAGTATATTTGCGGCATGTTCCAGAGTGGAAGATACTATCAGTATCGCCCTGGTGTAAGACCACCATTCAGAATTGAAACGTTGCTTGAAAATGGCTTTAGCCGTGTTTAGTGACCAGATCTGAATAGCCAGGTACTTCCCACCTTCCTCTTCCCCACCTCCTTCCCCTCCCCGCTACCTTCAGCCTCACAACATACCCCAATTGGGGATGCCATAGTCTCACTGGCTCCAGACGGGAGCAGTTGAGATTCTTGTGCGGTATTCACTGTAAAAAAAAAAAAAAAAAAATAAGAATAACTGGATGATGTTTCTTGCCTGGTAGTAGAGGCTTCCTTGACTACGAATCTGGAGACTGGGATCGACTGTTTTTAAACAAAACTATTTTTCACACGTTTTCTAACACACCAATTTTTATTTTCTGTCCATGTTAAAAAGGTATTCGGTACTTACCGTGAGATTCAAACTCGGTTCATGCGACTCTCAATCGATTTTTCATGGAGGGATGAGGACCCTTGCTTTTGTAGGGTTTTTTTTATCTGTAAAAAATTTCCGTTAATGCCTCCTATTCTTATAACTTGCCGATTTCTATTCTCACGTTTCAAATTTTGTCGAAATTTGATGATATTTCCTTTTCTTCTCACGCGTCTTGTTTGACAACGAAGAATATATAGATACTAGAACAATGAGGCCACGGAGATCTCTCGCTGGGATTAGTATACTAGGGATACCATTAAAATGTGTGGAATATTTAAAGTTTATTTTTATTATTCATTCATTTATTGTGCATTCCAAAAATGTGTAATTTTATTATTTTCATTCATGATTTTAATTGTTTTTAAAAACGATCTAAATCGCACACACCAAAAGTGTCGAATTTGCTATGACGTAGCTAAAGCCACTGATTGCTAAGCAACTACTGTCTCAAGAATCCGGGACTGCCTCTACAAACGTTGGTCGGTGTTTGTGTTTATGTCACAAACGCCACCAGCACGAACATAAACTAAGTTAATATCGTTTTGGTGACACTTAAAAAATGGCACATTTTACATAGATATATAATACGAGTATAGATTATTATTTATTCAGCATAAAAGAAAAATTAAATGATATTAATGTAATAATTCTTGTTTTTTCGACGACGAAAAAATATAAAAATGTGTTAATATCTCATTGTGAAACAAGTCATAAAAGCTAATTTAATTTTTTAAAAAATAAGTGAAACCTTCAGAAAACTTAAGTAGACAAAAATGGGGATGCTACGAAGCACCGCAAAAAGAGAAGACCGATTATACTATCTCATTTTCTCGCAGGCTAAATACTATATATATATATATACATATGTGTTTGTCTCTTTTAGTGTCGCTATTTTTCAAGGGTGCTAAAGAAGTTTTCACTTCAAGAAGCCGTAGTCATTCGGTCCTTCGAGCCGGGATTAAGCTTCCCCTCGTTCAGGTTCTTGATGAATCCCCTGGAAAGGCAACAGGTGTTTCCATGGGGTCCAAGGAAGCCCTGCTAATTCACTGATAAGTTATTGTTTTGCGTGCTCAAGTGTTGTTGCGGTATCGGACGAGATGAAGATATGAAAATTTATTCATTTGTTCAACAATACCTGTGTCGTTTGCTTTGTAAATCGTGATTGCAAGAAATGTAGTTTTTGACCCCCTTTATAAATTAATCTTGCTTTATTGAGAACTTTTGTCAACCCCCTTTTTTGTATTTCTTTGAATTGATATGGATTTAATTTTTTTGTTTGTTTATTTCTAAGGTTTCTAAGGCACTATTTAAAAAATGCATTATTATTTGAATTTTTAAAATGAGTTTTTTCTCTTACTAATATAATTCTCTGAATAGTTAATATTTCGAAAACAGGGTTCATGTTTCTTGATTCTAGTTTTAATTTTTTTTTTCAAAAGAAGCAAACACATTGTGACTTGATATCTATCTTCTATCTTCTTCTTCTATCTTCTTATATGTATAGTACAAATCATTCTCCACATGTTCATACCCATAATTATTTGACTGTCCTAAAACGGGATAATACTCCTAGTTGGGCAGTCAAAATTTAATAAATAATGTATATAAATGTATAATATATTGTGCTAAATAAACAAACAAATAAATAAACAAATAAAAATGAATCGCCGAAATGTATGTACGCGTATAACTTCCGAACGACTGCACCAAATTGGATAATTCTTTTTTGCTTGTGTTCGTTATTGTCTGGACAAGGTTTGTATAAAACTACCGGTGAGCTCTGTCAATATGAAATTTGTATTAAAAATTGCAAGGGGGGAGGGGAACCAGGGAGGGGGTAGGGGAACCTGAGTGGAGGAGGGGAACTCGGAAAGGGGTTCGCGGGACGGGGGAAAGGGGGGAGTGGAGTGGGGAGAGGAAAGGTGGAGGAGGCGGAGTGGGACCGCGAGAGGGGACGTGGAGGGAACGCGGGAGAGGAAGGGGAGGCGGAAGGGGAACGTGACGAATGGGAAAGGACACGCAGGGAGAGACAATTTCCTTATAAAATGGCATAGCAACGCTGGCCGGGTACCAGCTAGTTTTAAATAAATAAAAAGAAAATACTTTGTTTTAAGAAGCAAACAGACTGTGACTTGATATTTTAAATAAATAAAAAAAAAACTTTGTTTTAAGTCACTTTATTGTTATTTATTAGTTTACCGGTTTCGGTACCTCCGTACCATCATCAGGACTGAATATAAAAATACTAACAAATACAGGATAATACACATATATATATATATACAAATTGTTAAGAAAGAAAGAGACAGTAAATTAGAGTGGGACAGTGCGTCAGTTGTGGGAGGGAAGTGGGGGAGGAGAGAGTGGGGTAACGGGAAACATACTTATGATAGGGCTGAATGTTAAATTTAGTTGATTATTAATGATTTCAGCCTTTGTATTAACTGATTTTTTTTTATTTCCTTCTGTTTTTTTGGGTAAAGTCCTCCACAAAAATGGGATAGGCTTAAGATTAAATAATTTAGAGGCATTGGAAACATACTCAAGGTTCGTAGAAAATGCATTTTAAGCGCATCTTCTACAAACTTTGACTTATAGCTACACCTACATATTTTTGCCACATTATATTGTGAAATGTATATCTCGTTTTTTCGAATTTATTAGAAATGTCCTTGTTGTTAATATTTTTTTAACTTGGAATTAGTGAATAAAGCTGAAGAAATGTGATCAAGTAATTAATATGCGGAATATTTTTAAACATAAGTCACCTGTATAAAGATTATTTAGGGCGCCTTCAATTTAGACCTTTCGTGTCGGACCGCTGCAGTGCCGAAGCGGTGCGTTTGTCGCATGGCGCAAGGACGGTCATTTGTTTTCATACAAAGTGCACGGAGCGGCAACAGTGCGGCGTCGGTATCGAGAACGCTCGACGACAGGACGACAACGTCGCAAGTACCACGTGTTCATTTTGCTGTTGAATAGTGCGGTGACAAGACGTGAGAGCTAATTTCATCGAATTTTCATGTTTATTGTATGCTTAAACTGGATGATATAAACGCGGATGAATTTATAAATGAAATTGAAATTCTGAATTCAGTTTCTTGCCGTTAAATTTTAGTTTTAACTAATTTATGGAAACAGTCTCTAGACATTTTCGTTATTTGTTTTTGGGGTGTTATGCCGTGTTGCGCTACCTCCTTCTTTAGCCAACGATGTCCGAAACGTTGGCTAAAGAAGGAGGTAGCGCAACACGGCATAACACCCCAAAAAAAAATAACGAAAATGCTTTTGGCCGTGAAAATCTTAAAACTTATCAGTCTCTAGACATTCTTATATAATTAAAAAAATTGCTTGGATCTTGTTTTAACCTAGGGTAAAGATTATGGAAATCACCAAAATTACATGTTAATGAAAACATCGGTGATGCTCTTATACGGGGGCGTCGTTTTTGTTTCTGTTTCTGTTGGATGTTTTCAACAAGAGCACTAACAGTAATGTTTCTTTTTTTTAATTTTTTTTTTTTATTATTATTAAGTTAAAAGAAACATAATATTTCGCTTTCTTAACTTAAATACAGAGCATATATAGTACAGTAGTAAGAAGTAATATTTTTAATTTTGTTCCAACATTTTGAGTTTAAATAGTTTTTTTTAAAGGTTTTTATATTATTTTCCGTTTTTAGGTTATTTGGAAGGAGATTATATATATGAACTCCCTCGTGACCAATACTTCTCTCGCCACTTTCAGTCTTGACAGTATTTGTGTACAATTTATTGTGTTGTCTAGTATAATGTTCGTGTACTTGTGATGTTTTTATAAATGTTGTGTTTGTGTGTATAAGTCCATTTTGTATTTTGTAGATTAAAAGACATATGTTATATTCGTACAATGTTCTTATTTTCAAAAGGTTCATTTCCTGGTATAGTTTTTTTGTGGGAGTGTCTGGGTTATAGTTGAAGAGTTTTTTAATAACTTTGTTCTGTATTATTTGTAAGTCGTTTAAGTACGTAATGTATGTGTTTCCCCATATTTCTATTAAATAATTTAGGTGGGAAATTTAATTTTTAAAATTTTTTAATTATTTTTTTTTCGTTTCTTCATCAGAGTCCATGGCTTAACTGCTTTCAAATGAATTTAAAACATCAAACGATCCACGTTTAAACATTACTAGCATACAAACGCACGGCAGTCAGACACGCTTTCAATTTAGGCGTTTGGTATCGGACTGCTACCGTACTGCAGCGACACGGCAGCGGGATATAACCAGCGGCACGGTAAACGTGCGGCAGCGGTCCGACACGAAACGTCTAAATTGAAAGAGCCCTAAATAAATTTTTTGTAACTATTTCGATTCTTATTATCTAAGCGGTTTCTTATTAATTAAGGTTTACGTCCATTGTTTAGGGCGAATTGTGTCTTGTATTGTTTATGCCAAGGTTGTGAAATTAACATTATAAAACAAGTCACATTGTGTATCCAAGGCTGAAGTACACTAGTCGGTCGTGGTTGTGACTTTATTACTTCACCGTCGTGATTGGGTGACAACAGAGATTTTTCGATTTGTTGGTTTTTAAACATTTTTAATACAGATTTTAAATTTAAAATTATTTAAGAAAAAAAATTATTTTATTATGTAGATTAAAATAAAACCCATTACAATGCAATCTTCTATATTCTATAGACTGTCGGCGATAATCAGTTTCAAAGTATCGCAGTATTCTGCAGCGCGAATAAGAGAATATTAACATACTAGCAGTTTTTTTCAGCTCCGCAGGTTTTTGTTGCTAGGCCCTGCGGGCGGCTTTTGCTTCGGCTACGCCCATTATGAGTGTTGGTGACCATTTTATAAATCCGGTAGGATCTGGTTTCACAAATAGTTGGTTCGGATCCACTGTGATCCAGTGACACCTAGTCACCGGGACAAACTAACCGCGACAGGCAATGACGTCATATATAAAATATAGCCGCATGATACTATTATTCACAACTGCCTATTACAATAATAATCATATTACCACCAATCTTTCCTTATCCGGAGAGATACTCAAATTTACAAATCCGTAGTACTTATACCTGCCAGGGGCACGTCCTCATGCGGTCTGCTAATGTAAGTGGCACCATCCTTTGATATTATTGGCTACTTACTTGAATTCGAAACCGAATTACAAAAGTAGCTATTTAAGAAACTTCGAAGTATGGTTTTGCGTAAATACGAAGATGGTTTTGCGTATGGCGAGGTTTCAGGGTTGCATTCTCAGCCGGATTCTTAAATTTCGACCGTACAAACATTAGCGTAGTAATAACGTCCGATAGTTTCAATTTTTCTCAACAGATGTCGTTATAATAGCGGTAGTTATAAGTAGTTTTAAGGTGTCTAAAGAGAGTTTGGATGTACTATATGAGAGAGAGAGAAAGACTACTGTCGCTCATTCGGATCTTTTACTGAACAGTTACGAAGATCGCCATATCCACCATCATCATTTCCGATCTGCAGGTGGGCACCTCAATGAGCATTTCCCCTGCAACAGATTATTACAGAGCAACCTTTAGAATGGAAGTTAAGTCCAATTATATATACGTTGTAAATAAGACAATAATAAACAAGGCGCGTAATACGTAGTTATTGAAACTCGTCGATCGTCAGAGTTGGATTTTTCATTAGAGGAAACTATAATCAAATTATATGTGAAATAACATGAGATGTCGCCTTCATTTTTCTTTATGCATACATGCATTTCCAAGCTCATTCGAAATTCGAAGTAATGCTATCAATTCTTCTTGCAATGATCTCCAATCATCTATGAAATATGAAGGAATGACAAATGTATCAGTTGGCGATATGTGCCTCAAGTGGCATTCACTCTGAAATATAATATTTGTATGAGATTCCAGCATTTATGTAAGGGCAAATGGTTGCGCATGGTTTACGGTCTACGGTCATGGTTTACGGTCAAAACGGTATCAAAATATAAAATTTAAAAACATCTTGTGAGTTTGATACACCTTGAAAATTTTGGTCTAGAGCTGTAGAAAGAATTCTTGATAAATAAGTAAGTAAATTTAAAACATTTTCTGCACTTCTTTTTCCGCATAGATCATTAAATTGATGTTTGCAAATAAATCTTTTTAATCATTGAAGGCAATATTGTCGACTCTCAAACGAAAGTTTTAAACAGAAACATTTAAAAAAAGATACGGTCGCATCTAAGATCTGGAAAATGAACCTTGCCTAGATCCCAGAAGGGACAGTATCGTTTTCTGATCTTTATGCTTCAAACTATCGTTTGAGATCTAGGAAGGGTTAATTTCCTAGTTGCGACCGTAACTTATTCTAATTTTTCTGTTTCAAACCTTTGTTTGAGAGTCACTAATATTAGCTTCGATGATTAAATATCCCAATTCGAGTTTATTAAGTTTTTCCAAATATATAAAATTAATTTTATATAATTATACTCCACACGTTAGTTTTCCTTCGGGAAACCACTTATATTTGATAAAATATTAATTCCTACTTAATATAATATCGATTGAATATTCACTGTTACTGTTGAATTGCTCTGAAATGGTTGTACTTTGAGAAAACACAGTTTCTCCGAGGCCAACATAAAAACGATTTATCCATTATGCACATTTTTTGACATCAGCAAACCGTGAAGCATCTCAGGATTGGTAACAAATTATTGATTATTTTATTTATGAGTTAATCCAACAGGCCTAATGGCCATCACATAAACTCTTTCATCTGTCATTGTGGGGGTCAGGAACATGTATATTAGTTTTGAATGAAAAATGTATCCATCCTCGGAGAAAGCAGCCTCTTTGGCTTTTTTCAAATTATTCCTAATGTGTCGAAAATCAATTCGTAGTAACGCTAATTGTACCGACCTTTGAAGTAGAAAGATCTGCAAAAAATTGCAAACGCTTTCTTTTCATAAAGCCTTTTTTACTCTTTTTTTTAAAGTTCAAATACTTTATTTACGGAAAAAATAGCCTGCAAATAATTGGTCGTTATCATTTTAATTATCGTGATAGATTTTGAGTAAAGGGTCCGCCCTAATTATCTGCGCCTTTGGCAGATCCAAGGGGCCTCCTAATTATAATACAAAGTAAATTAGGCCGAATCTAATTAGGACGATAAAAATGTAGGAAGATTATCCGGTTTCAGGATTCTGAATTCATTTTGAAAAAGAAAAAATAATATAAAGGCATCGATTCTCGATTCATGATTTTAATTGCCCAAAAATCAATTATTAAGATTATGTACAAAAAAAATAAATCGTATGCCTCCAAACAATTGTTTAAGGAAACTGATATTTTGGACCTTAGACAGACCTATGGACTTCAATGTCTTAAATTTATTTACATGCGTCCAAATAACTTTCTAAAAAATTCAAATCGTACCAGCCAAAGACGTGGTACATGTGAGTATGCAGTACCCCACTGCAAAACTAGGTTGTTCCAAAGGCATATTAGTTTTATAGCTCCAAAAATGTATAATTTACTATGTACAACCTTTAAAGAGAACATATGTCAAAATCTTCAATCTTATAAAAAATATACCAAAATTTGGCTAAAAAACACTGAAACAGATATTTTTTTCCTTTAAGTTTAAATAAAGCCATTAAATATATCTATCATTAGACAGCTTTTAGAGAAGATTTATAATATTGTTTGCTAGTTTATTTTGTTTGTTTTTTATGTTTTTAAATTGCACTTGTAACATCTATTCTTACAAAACTTACAAATACAATAATAACAGTGCAGACTGTTATTATGCTGTAGTTTTTAAATGCATTTATTCAGTTACTTTTTTTTAAATCCCTTATTTATGTATACTTAAAATATTCACTATAACCATGGAAATAAAAGTAAAAAATCTATATTATACCCACGCACAGGCATTGCCTTTGGGATTTTTTTGTTCATACATTTATTATATTAAGTTTTTTTTATATACTTTTCATTATTTCATGTATGTATTATATGTATTGTATCAAAAATTTTCAATATAAAAAAAAAATGCTTACAGTTGGTTATCGTATTCTTCAACACTGGATCATAAACATTTTCTTTGTTAAATTTTCTTCTCCTACAAGTTGTTTTCGATGCTCCACTCGTGACTTTGTGACATATAGAACAAAAGAGCACCTATTTTTCCACACTTTCCTTTTGACTTGTTCTGATGCAAGATTTGTATTTTTATCTGCCTTTAGAAACATATATTTTTTCCAATAAGTATTGTATATTAATAATTATGTACGTAATTTAGGTTACAATATAACTCTAGTATTTTGGAGATTGCTTGGATAGTGCCATACAGACTTAGAAATAAGGTGTAAGAAGTTTTACAAGCGCTGCATCCAGCTTTAGAACCCATCCCTTTTAATATCTCAAAACTGTATTTTTTAACTGACAGGAAAAATAATTGCAAATTCTCTTTATTTTAACTGTAGCTTTAAAAATAAATGATCTCGATAAGTGACGTACGGCATTTACTTGTAAACTTTTAAATATTTTAAACTTTTTTTAGATTTGAATTATTTTTTGCAGAAATAAAATGTTTAAAAAATCTGTAAATAATATGCTTCAAAGTATGTACAATAAAAGCATTTTAACAGATTTTGTCATTGACGTACGGTGTACTTGGTCGAAGGATTTTGTATTAGATTCGCTGTGTTGCCCTGAATATTTTGTTGACATAGAATTTTTTCCGGGCTTTAAGAGTAGGTACTCGTATCATTTCTTCAGACATCTATACGTATAGGTATATAAAAATGAGTTTATGTTTGCTTGCTTGCATGTACTCGTATGTATGTTGTTTGTGTATTGCTATATTATTAAGCACAGAAAATGTTTGAAACTTTCCAAATACCTTCTTTCCACCCTCGCGAAGTTTTCTGGATTATTACAACCACATGAAAAACCACAGACACACGCCCCACAGACAAATAATTTGGATTTAATCAAAAATTATATTTATTTTAAATAGGTACCAAATTTGATAGATTGCTCTTATAAATGAATGAATGTTGTTAAAGGAAATGAATTCAAAATTAAATTTTTCGTTGTTTTAATCACTTTTAATGTCTATAAAACCGACAGTTTCGAGAGCGATGATATTTTTACTGAACCCTGGGGAAGAGAGCATTGCTCTCGAAACATGCCGGTTTTATAGACATTAAAAGTGATTAAAACAAAGAAATCTTTTAATTTTGAATTAAAATGGTACCACAAAATAAGTTTTCTGTATTTGAAGAACAAATGAATGCTCGTAATATATGAAAAATTAATATTTATTTAAAAAAAAATTGCAATAGGTGGCACGCGAGCTGTTTGAAAACTGAATGTACCAGTCCGGTATTCAGCCCCGGTACTACCGGGACGCGTATTTCCAAAATCCCTACCGGCTCAGTCAATTTATATTTTCAATATCAAAATTTAAATATTTCGAAATAAAATGATTTATTTCTAAAATACACATTGGAAAGATTATTTTATCTAGATTTTAGAATAGTTTTTGTTTTTGCAAAGTGGTATAAAATAACCAATATAGAGGTGTATTTAAAATGTAAATCGTCGCTACCGCGACTGAACCGCTATAGGTTTTGTAAATACGCTACCGGGACTGGATACCGTTCCAAAATTTACAAACAAATTGAAAATATTTTGGAAGGGATTCACCTGTTGTGGAACATTAAATATTAAATGAACTAATTAAAAACTGTCGTTTACATTAAGTCCTTTTTCCGATGTCTCCAGAAATAAAGAAAAAAATAGTCTACTTCTGAAACCCGGACACGCCCACGTTTATTACGTATATCATTTTCAATGCTAGCTTTATTGTATTTAAAACTTGCAAATACATACAAGTAGATAATCTTAAAAGAAAGGAAAATTATAAATAATACGGGATTAAATGAAATATTTTTTTACGTTATCAAGATGCTACTCGCTTTCCAAAGCTAAGGTCCCGACCTTTGGAACTAAAGGTCGGGTGTCAATCTTATTATTTTAATCTCTCTTCCTTTGTCGTAAGGTGACCTATTTTATATAGGACACTTCCTATCACACTTGATTTATCGTCAACTGTCCGAATAAATGTTAAATGATGCCTGATTGGAAAACTTTCAATGATATCGTTTTTATTTAAATAATATTATAATTATTTATTTTAAATTAATGTATTTTTTTTGTTCTAGGTAAGGAGCGGTAGCGGAATAATTGAAAAAATGTGTGGGGAGAATTATTTTTGGAAAATGTGAGTCAATTATTTTTATTCAATTGTGTTGCCACGTACCCGTCAATGATGTTTAATGATGTTTAATGATGTTTTATGATGTTGTCATCACAATAAATCTTGAACGAAGAGATCAGGCGTTCTGAAATTTAAAACGCTTTTTATGTGTCATTATATTTTGCTAGCATTTTTTTTTAATACGAATCGTGCAGTCTTTTATATATTCTTTTAACTGAAATAAATGTTTGACTCCACGCTATTTCAGAAAACAAGGTGTACAAGGTGAAACACATAGTATCTACTTACTATGTATTACGTAATTTTAATTATTTTTTGGACTATACGTATTATTGAAATATGATTCTTACATACAGGTAGAGCAGCTTGCTTCAAATAAAAACGTATGTGATATTTTCCTGTCCGATCCTATTTTTACTAATTTAAATTAATATATTTTTTTTTGTTTCGATCACACTTCTGCGTGTGGCATTGGGATAGCGTTCGGATATGATATGCTCTCTCTCTCTCTCCTCTGTTACCGTGCTGCTAGAACGAGATGGAGTGTGCATCACGTGACCCATGCTAGCTGTATCCACTTCTCAGTTGTGGCATGTGATAGAAAAAAATATTTTTGGTTTTTAATTGAAAAAGGAAATCATCGAACAGCAAACAACATCTACATTTGTAGTATATTCCGAACTTAAGAAATATAACAATTCCAATATTATATTAAACACTTCACACGTTGCTTACTATTTCTGTTTTTGGAATGGTTACGAATGTTATATATTAGTAAATACGAAGTCGCAGTTTTAATATAAACATTAGATAATAAATACGATCATTATTTGCACGTCAACCTTATGTGCGTTGTTTAGTTTGCCTTATCTAATGCGGATTACATAAAACAAGCAAAGTTCGCCTCGGCGGGATTCACCAACGGAGTAGAAACAATATTTTGTTTTTCAGTCGCGTGATTCTTAACCGAATTACCTAAAGGATTGAAAATATGATAGGCGTGAAACCCATTTTTCAGGCACTCCATTTTCTTTATGTTTCCTTGCGCGCCCATATTGGTCGTGATTGCTAAGCCGGAGATGTTTTCCTTGTACAAGCACAGAAGTGAAACACTATCTTCCGAGACATGCGAGTATACAGCCTCCCGAGTGACATGATCCGAACGACTCCAGTCACATTCCATCATGAACGTCACCTCGGATCATACGCGCTACCTTCCCCAAATCACAGCGGGTAAATTTCCAAATTTCCACGTCGCCCACACCTGATAATAATAATTTATTTTTTGCCACGCATCGCCCGCGCGTGTCTACGCTTTTTTCCTTGTCATTTTCTTTACTACGGCCGCGGCGGGCGGCGTAGCGGGGGTGTTAGGTGGTTCCCTACGAGCGAGGTGGCCTTTTGGTGCCCTAGGGGCGGGGGCGGAGGGCTAGGCGATAGGTCGCGCGCAGGCGCCTTCGGTTCCCTTGCGCGGCTGCTAGCGCCACGGCGACACTTTCGCGAAGTAAACATTTCCATTTCGCTCCGTAATCAGTTGTTCGCCGATCGAGTTGGCGGGCGCGCGTGTGTTAAGCTACAGTCGCCGCTCTCTCGATATTACGTCATTGATACGCGATCTCTGTGCTGTGCTACGAGCTCCGATGCGGCGACCGTTTCGTACGCGATTTTCACATTTTTCCCGCGTGATTAATATCTCGCTAAATAGTCTCGTCTCAATTCATTAACCATCGATTAAATCAATTCATATTGTTTAAAAGCCGTGTAATTTGTGGCTGTGTTAATTGACATATGTTTGTTATAATATTTGTTTGTGTTTGAAACTGAACGATGGAAACTTGACAGAAGTGTTCCTGATTGGTGTGGGAAAATACTCTGCGGTGAATGATGTTGCCGTAATAAAAGTGAGTGGTGATTATCATTGACACACTGTTCTAGATTTTATTGTAGAGAATACTCGCACTGACGTATAACTCTATCAATAAAATATACGTAAGTTAATACCGACTTTTATTATATGTTTGATGTGCATTCCGAGTAATAAATCTTGCGCTTATAAATCTCTGAAATATTCGTTTATTTCCGTGATGGTTTCCGATCTGAATTAGTTATTAGTTAGTTTTAGATCTGCCATCCGTTTTACAAAATAAAAACATGACGCGAGTTAAGTTTATTTTTAAACCGGATATTTAAATTATCACACGAAAAACAGATTTCGCCTAAATTAAATTTACCAAGGACATTTAAAGCCAAAACTCTTTTAATCTAAACATTAAAAACACGGCCACTTGCGAAGCTGAAATTGAATTCGAAGTAAATTGACTAAAAATATTCATATTTTCTCGGAAAGCGTAAAAGAGTGAAGTGAAAATAAAACGTGCTCTTTTATGGATATTATGTATGTGGAGCATTTCATAAATATTAAAATGGCCACTCACTTTTTACGTCGAAAGTAATCATGTAAACGCGGCCATATATATTTTCAAATGGAGAGGCTGAAATAGTGACGTTAAGCTGCGAAAGCAAAACTCAAGTGGATTCTGATAGTGGAATTAATATTGAACGCCGTCATATTAATAGGCGATTTCAATGTTAATATTTTTTTAAAACAATACTGATGAATTATTGATGATAAGAATAAAGAAATCGTTTTTTGCCGAACAATTTCTCAATATTATTATTTTGTTTTGGATATATTTTTGTTTTAATATATAATTAATCTAGGAAACTTCTTTGTAATTTACGTTTTTAGATTTTTACGGCCAAAAGTATTTTCGTTTTTTTGTTTATTTTTGGGGTGTTATGCCGTGGGGCGCTACCTCCTTCTTTTGCCAACGTTTTGGACAGCGTTACAGTGTCCATCCTCAAGAAAGATGATGGACGCTGTCCGAAACGTTGTCTAAAGGAGGTAGCGCAACACGACAACACCCCAAAAACAAATAACGAAAATTCTTTGTAATTGTTTAATAAATATATTTGATTTTAAAATACCGCGTTTAAGCATTTTTTTTATTTTGTTTATTATTTTTAAAAATAAATAAATAATACCCACGTAAATTTTGTCTTCTTTTGTAAACGATCTGAAATATAAAGCAACTTTCTCTTCAAGTATATTAAACAGGGTTTTATCTCAATACACTGCTTTTAAGTTGGATTACTAAGAATTTAGAAAGTGGTGAAGTATTTATGATGGAATTTATTTTTTTGTTTTAAATGGTGTTGAAGATCAAAACAAATATTATCGCAGTTGTATAAATCGTTTGCAACTACGTGCAGCTCTCTACCGACTTATCAAATATGTTTATATATCAGTTAAAGAAGCATTTAAATTTCGGATATTTCATAAATTTTGTTTAAGTTTTATCAATTACTTAAATAATTTTTTTATGTTTAATGTTGGTTTTGATTTTACTTCCAGCTTCCCTGTTAACTAACAAATTTATAATTTCTCAAAAAAATATCCACTTTTATGTATAGTTTAAATGAATAGTTATAAAACTCGGATAATCCTTCTGAAAACGACTGGTTTTCTTAAAAAAATTTTAGATTTGTTAAAAAATGATATCAAAAAAATGTTTCAATATATTTTGAGAAGAATATGTTTTTAGATCGAAACTCAAATATATTTCTGACTTAATCGCAAATGTCTGTCGTGTTTGACCTATCATAACAAAATTTTTATTCGCTAATATCAGAGTGGTTTTCCCTATCAAAACATAATTGCATACGCTTTGAAAAATTATAATACTCTATTGATAAGATTTATTTGTTTATTTACTTGGGGATTTTACATATAATAAAACAATATTAATATATTACATTAGTGCATTGAAACTATGTAACTTAATAGAAATAAACAATAATATATTTAATCTGAGCAATTAATAATATGCAATTCATTTTATCTATATTGGCAGTATAGCAAATAATGGAATGCAAAAAAATTAGATAGTAACAAAATGAACCAGCGTAATATGATAAGATATTAAATTGCATTAATGCATTTTTTACAGTTTTAGATTAGAGAATTAACAATATCCACTCCCTAATAAAATTTACTTCGCAATAATTTTGGTAAGTTAAAGTATTTTCATCATTGATAAATAAATGACTGTAACATTGTATGTCGCTTTGGTATTATAAAATGTAATGCTAGTAAAAACTTTATCATTTCTGTTAATGATCAGTTATTATATTTTATAGAAAACATTTAGAATTGGGTATCGTTTTCGGGTGACTTGTAATAGATTTTGTTTTGTACGTCCAACTAAATAAGATATTTATGGTAGTTATATTTAAATAATATTTTTCTGTAACACTATAATCTCCTCTTTGCCCGTTTCAAATGCAAATTTTCCAACATTTAAAAATGTTCTTACCGTAATTATAAGTATAATTTACGCCTGTCTGGACACAGGAAATATCGGCTTCACTAGTGTAGCGAGACAGGCAAGGTTGTAAAAAATTCATTCTAAATAAAAAAAATATAACTATCCATACTAAAACAGTACTTATTATTAATAATCATTCTATATTCTTTATCCTTTGAATTGATCAAAATTTATCCTAGGTTGTCATTATAATGTAATATAATTAATTATAATAACTTAAGTCATTCTGGCATCTACAAGCTAGATTGTCCAAAGACTATGATTGTCCAGCATTTTACATAGGTAAAATTGTAATAAATGTTATAACGAGGGTGTTTAAATACAAGAAGTGCCTGAACAGGGTAGGTTTTTCAGAATTTGCAACGCATTTAATTGATAAAGTTCACTCTTTTCAGAAATTTTCTTGTGAAGATATACTTCATACAAAAAGGGATAGGTCTCACCACGCCTTTTCCAAAATTGATATTCTCGTACGTTTCCTAAACACAGTAATTCTATAATTGATTTAGCATATTTTTATGAAACCCTCACGATGCATCGTGAAAATATATATATACTGAATAAAGTGGTATTCAAACAACGTTATTTCAGATACGATTTGAGATTTTCACGACCAAAAGTATTATCGTGATTTATTTTTGGGTTATTATACCGCATTACGCTACCTTCTTCTTTAGCCAACGGTTCAGATTTGTAAACACATTATACATCAATAATGCTATCCGAAACAGTAGCTAAAGAAGGAGGTAGCACGGCATAATAACCCCAAAACAAGTCACGATAACGTTATTTTATTCTAATTATAATAATTATGTATACCCAGAAAGCGATTGCAAATGTGATTTTTTATGTACTTTTAATATATTCGGCTTCACAGATCCCGAGACTATAATATCGTGTGATTTTTCATGGGTCTTCGCTAGTATTGGAAATAAAATGTGTGTAAAGCGTTCTTGTTTTCGTATTTTCATTATTTATTCATATACACACTTCCCGATACACGCTAGATATATATTATAGGTTGTATAAAAACGTCTACCCAGAAGTGCGGGCTCAGTATGGGGTTCCATTCAATTTCGGTTTATTTATTGCTATTTCCACCACCGCCTTCTTTATTGGTTCGAGTCATCTCCTCGATTCCCCATCCCCCTCCCCTCCCGCTTCTCATAGCTCTGACTATTCTTCTGCTCTCATCTTCACCGATATGGGTCCGTTTATCATTTATACGGTTTCGTTTACATTTTTTTCGCACACTTGTGCATGTTCACATTCTTGCCTTTCGTCCCGAGGCCGTTGCGTGTTCCAAATGTATTCCACCCGGAACTTGGGATTTAAAAACCATTTCACTCATTGGATTTTGTCATGTAGAATGTACTTCATTTTACTTTTCTGACCATAAATGTTTGTAATTGCTCCTAAATATATCTAAAGCCAACCCAATTCATTAGCAACGTTGATGTAATGCTGCTATTTTTATTTTTTATTCCAGTTAAAAGAAAATTACATTTTCACTCATTTAACTAGAAATAATTATACACTTTAAAATAAAGTAAATATTTCAATACAGCGCTATTCAATTTCATTATTTTGTTTATCAAGAATAAATATTAATAATTTTTTTTTAAATTTACCCAGCTTCTTTTCGTTTTTAATGTCGTTTGGGAGGCAATTATATAAGTTGCCCCCCTCGTAACCAATGGATTGTTTACCATAGTTAGTGTGGATGGTATTTAAATGTGTGTTATCGTGTTGTCTTGTAAAGTGTTTGTGTACTTGGGACGTTTTAATGAATTTTGTGTTTGTGTGTACGAGTTTATTGTTTATTTTGTATATAAGGACACATGTATTGTATTCATATAGTTTTCTTAATGTTAATAGTTTTGTTTCCATATATAATTTTTGTGTGGATGTTCTGAGCTTGTAGTTAAATAGTTTTTTGATTACCTTATTTTGTATTACCTGTAATTCATTGATGTATGTTTCACAAGCGTTTCCCCAGATTTCAATCAAATAATTTAAATGTGAATGTACGAGACTGTAATATAAACCTTTTTTAAATTTATTTGGCATTAGATATGATATCCGGCTAAATACGCTAATTAAGGGGATGATTTTATCTTTAATGCCTTATATATGTTGTTTAAATGTCAAATGCTGATCAATGCACAGCCCAAGATATTTTTCCTGGATCAGGATTTGAAATTCGTTGTTTTCAATTTTTAGGGTACATTGGCTTTCGCTTTATATTATAATATCCTGGTGTATGGGTTAGTCGTGTAGTTTCAATATTCTTCAAAGTTTTGTGGTATCTCAACATATAACTGTATTATTAGTTTTTATGAGTAAAACCTCAAATTGTAATATTTAATTTAATGAAGACAATATAAGTGAAACTCAATCGAAAATCTGGAGACAAAATAATTAGAAAAAGATATTGGCACCTCTTTTTTGATTTCTTCTGATTTTTCTGTTTCCAGATTTTCGATTGAGTTTCACTTATATTGTCTTCATTTAATTAAATATTACAATTTGAGGTTTTACTCATAAAGTTAAAATAAAAATAAAATATTCATCCAAGACTTGCAGAAAAGTCAATAAATGTCGCATGTTAGATAAAATGGATAAAGATTTATTCAGACATTATCTAGAAAGCATTTAGTTTGGGTTTGAGTCTTGCAATCATACGTAAAGATAACAGCCAATAATATATGCGTTAAGAAAATGAAGATAACGTGGGTGGTTCTTAGTCGAAGTATGATACAGTTAAAAATGACCGAATTTGATATCGACACCTTGTCGTAGTGGTTTAGCGCTTTTGCCCGGAAAGCGAGAGGTCCTGGGTTCGAGTCCCAGAGGTGCCAATATCTTTTTCTGATAGCCGAAGACATCTGGTAGTCGGGTAGACGTCACCAGTCTGGCGGCCCGCAGCGACAGAATAACTTAGAACCTTCTACAAGTAAGGACGTCCGCTCCAGTTAGGTAATCACTGTAAACTTTAAGATAACGTAAATGAAGTTTCCCAACACATTTCTAATAGGTTGTCTCATTGGAATTAACATTATACTACAAATATTATGTTAGTGTTCCTCAAACTCATTTGTACCATGCTCCACATCAGTGGTTCAGAGATCTCCATGCCCCTCCCTAACATAACTTTTGGGCTAACAATTTCTGAGAAAATAAATGATGGGCCCAATTTTCCGAAGTCAGTGAAACTGCGATGTCGTCTCCAAATGGGGTACCTAGTACCCATGTTTTGAGGTTAAAGAAATTGGTATATGAATTACAAGGAAGGAAGCGCCGCATGCCAAAATTTTGCTTCGTTTAAGATGAAGTCTACAATATTGCCGATTTCTAACGTTAAGCATAAACCAAACGCAATGATTTTTTTGCCAATTGCACAGCGGGCGAAAATACTTTGCGATTTTATAATTAAAAAAAGTTGATGATTGAGCGTTGCTCCCCAAAACGTTCAAATTGCCCCCCGTGGATGGGGCGTGTGCCACATGTTGAGAAACACTGCGTTAGGTAATAAATATTAAATAATGAAACATTAAACAGTATAGAGGTTGCATAATTTTTTATATTTTACACAAAAGTACTGATAATTATTTTGTTAAACCTTTATTCATAATTCATAAGTGATGGGTACTTTAGCGTAGAAGGGCAAAGAATTCAATTTATAACTATGTTGCTTTAGAAAATGTCTTAATCCACATTTATTTACCAGGTCTGAATAACCAGTTACTTCTCATTCTTTCTTCTCCCTTTCTCCTTCATCTATTTCTACTTGTCTTACAACATTTTCGGATCGGGACTACATACACTACATACATACACTACACACAACATTTGACATATTTAACTCTGCACCACACTCCTTAAAATCACACACACGCTCTCTCGATACTTTACAATAACAATAACTACAGACACCCTCTAATACAACCACCACTCTATTAACTTCCTTTTTTTCTTACGCAATTTTTTGTTACGCATACTTTTAACACTATACCTCAACCTAACCAATCCCCCCCCCCCTATCCTACCCCCTCCCTATTCCCCCTAAATAACTTGTATCTTGAAATGTAATTTTTTGTACACTTGTACACAATAGGTACTTATGTGGAAACCTATAAATGGTTTAATTATTGTGACTTAATAACTATAATGCTCTATTTAATGTAAACTGTTGGTCTCCCAAATAAAATAAAATAAAATAAAATAAAATAAAATAAAAAATACGTGGTTAACATACTTGTTTCGGACAGTGCGATTCTTATGAAGTACACGTGCAAAAATATCATTACATTTTTGTGTTCGCTTTTTCGGTCTTTGTTTTTCAAGTCATCAAATGAAAGTGTAATAACTTTAATAATAACAAAAAAAATTCGAGTGCAGTTGACATGCGCTAGATGCGAAACTTTACCAAAACAATCTCAAACTATGATTGTGATCTCACTAAAGAAACCACTCATTCACTCTGAATGCAATTATTAATGTTCTCCAAAATGACCTTGAAAAAATATCACACCTTTGCGATTCTTTCAAAGACATAAAGAAACCATCCCTTCGTTCAGAATACAATTTTTAATGTTCTCAAAAGTTGTTTTGACAGAAGCAAATCCCTGTGATATCTTGAACGAAACCATTTTTTTGTTAAGAATATTATTAACTAAATATACAACTTGGCTGTCCTGAAACGGGTATTCTTCGCAGTTGGACAGACAAAAGTATCATTTTGTAATGTATTGTAATATATATGCATGTATAAATAAATAAATATGAACCTTAAAAAGTGAGGTCACAATCAAAGCGCAATGAGTATGTAGGCCAATGAGAGCAGACCTCGCGTCGTTTCCGTTTTATATCTCAACCAATAGGAGCCTTGATAGGAGTATAATGCTTCGCAGGTGCTGTACGCGTCATTTCCTTTTAATCCAAATTCGCTGTATAATTATTATAAAGCGTGACAACTGTTTCGCAATCTGAAGACATCATAAGCGTTGAGTTTACTTACGAACTTTTATTTTTTACTTTTATTATAGTTACTTGTAATGAAAATCTAATTGATTTTAATTTTAATTAATTTTAATTAATTTTATTACCCGAGTAAGTAAATTGTCATTAAGTAAATATCACAGTTAGATAACGCTTTCAGAAGTCGAAACAGCTATAACGCGTTACAATAATTACGCAGCAGGACTTGTTTATAAACCAGTTTTTGTAAAACAATGTTTTTTTCAAAAGTTGTTTAATAATATTATTGAATGTGTGAAAGATAAATTAAAATTAAATTGAAGTTCTAGAAATTAAAGTTGATAACAATAATATTTATTAACACTAATGATGAAAAACTGTTATCGCGTGCATCTCAATTAAAAAAATCAACCCGTGAAAAAAAAGATTTTTACATCTATTTTCATTTTAACCATCTCTTGGGCCGGCTTGTAGCCACTTTCAGAAAAATGAGTGTGTGCGCGTGAACGTCACCAAAAGACTGTTGATAAAGTGCAATATCATTGACAACGAGTCTACCTGTCGAGTTTCAGCTAGATCAGCAATCGGGAAGTGGGTTAATTTCCACTTCCAAGATTTGCATCACTAAAGAAAACAAAATGGTAATCTCGTAAATGTGTTTAAATAAATTAATTTAATTGTTTTCTGCACTGAGTTTCTAATATAATCGCCTTTATTTTGATTTGCTCCAAGGAGAAGTTTGAAATGAACATTTTTCATAATCTTTTATTATTACAACTTGTTAAGGTTTTATTTCATAGCTTCAATCTTATTTTTAGTTCACGCCAATTAATTTTGCCAATTGACTGATTACAGAGAAAATAACATAAGATTATTATTGCTCTACGAGCAAAGTAAAGTAATATAATGAATTTCTTTGAAAATAGTTGGTTACGTGTTGCCAGGAAATTAATTTCCTCGAAGTATTTTAATTACCATTTTTTTTTATCTTTGAGCTCTGAAATGAATTTCCAGCTGTTGTACAAGCAATTAATACGTAATAATAAAAATAATTGGTTCCGTCACTTCAGTTGAGATGATGGAATAATTTGAAATAATTTATTAAGCATTTTCGAATTTCTTTAGCTGCTAAGCCAAAACTATTCATTGGTTTTGTCAATATTAGGCGTTCGTAAATGATTAAATCTGGTGTTGAAGTTAATAAATATGGTGTGGTGTAGGTTCTAATAATTCCTCTGATCAGCAATACAATTCTGATGTTAGGGAGTTTTCAAAAATACTTCGTCTCGTCGAGATTAACGAGTCATGTTTATTATCGTATCGTATTTACAAGTTTAAAATCATAGTGTTTTTTTTTGTTTTTTTTTCTTTATTTTATTCCATTATATCTTGATACATTTCAAAAGTATTTTTTTACATATTTTCTAAATATATAAAACTTAACATGAGATACAAATAATTGAATTGATTCATGAATGTAAGTAAGTATAAAGTCATGGTGTTTGAAAGAGAGAGTACGAAAACAGTGTGCGATATAGTTGTGAATGATGAATACTTGGAGCAGGTGGATGAGTTTGTTTATCTGGGTAGTATGTTTACGAGAGATGGGAAGGCTGATAGAGATATTGAAAGAAGGGTAAATGCCGGTAACTCCATTAATGGAGGACTGAATGCCGTTGGCGCTAATAAAAAACTGTCAAAAAAAGCGAAGCTAGCAGTCCACAATGGAGTCCTGGTACCTACCCTGATGTATGGCAGTGAGGCATGGAACTGGCAGAGGAAGGATGAAAGTAAACTGAATGCTATTGAAATGAGATCCCTGAGACGTATGTGTGGTAAAACCATGTATGATCGTGTTAGAAATGTGGATATCCGCAAAGAATGTAAGGCTGATGTAAGTATAATGAGCAAAATTAAGAAAGGGACCCTCAGATGGTTTGGGCACGTAGAGCGAATGAGCGAAGAAAGTAGTGTAAAAAGAATGTATGATGCAAATGTGAATGGTAGAAGAAATCGGGGACGCCCGAGGAAGACATGGCACGATCAAGTGAACCAGATACTTGAGACGGGCCATGTCAAAAGTCAGAATAATAGAAGAGTATGTATGAGACGATGTATGAATGTGAGTGAGGCAAAGAGTGTGTACCTACACCGAGTTGTTTGGCACTCCACCCCCTTTGCCTGCCTCTTCGGGGAAACGGCGTGATTGTTAGTAATTACAGTGAATGTATTAGTGGACTTATTGTCTGTTCTAAAGAATCGAGTTTTTTGGATGTCCGTCCTCTCTGCCTACTCCTGCGGAGAGATTATCTTATTCCGCCCGCCTGTAGATCGGACAAATTCGTAATCGTTCGGGTTTTAAACCCGAATGGGTGACACTAATACCGACTTCTGTTGAGACAATTTAAAACTACATATATAATACAAATTTTAACGAAATCTGTTGAGAGACATTGAAAATACATACTCTGATGACGTCTGTTGACAGACATTACAACTACATACATATTCCCACACACTACATATGATAAATAACAAAAATGTCGGTTATATTGTATCAGAGTAGTGCTTTGCAAACATTGAGTCTAAATCCATTTACCACTACGCTAAATACTTGTGATTCACTACATAATATGATAAAAATACTACATACATCAGGCTATAAAACTATATCCACATTTCACTTCCCACACAAAACAAAACATCGCACTTATGTAATCAATTTAACAGTACAAAATACGTGCATGGTTTAATTTGCATGATGGAATGAATATTCGCAATTTAGTAATTGGTAATATTAAGTTTTGGAAATAATATTTTCAAAGTTTTTTTTTTTTGAGCAAGTCTCAGTATCATAACTATTTAACACGTTGTTCCATTGTTCATATCTTAGTTTTTTGGATAAAATAGTCATATTTGTGTAGGATTTTGTCTTTGTTAGATTAAATTTTTTATGTTTAATTTTGTTATCATAGAAAAGAATGCATGCATGGTGGTCAGTTATATTAGTTTTCCAAACAATTGATTTCATTTTGTCGATATCTTTAATATTTATGTTAGTCCATATATGGTCTAAACAAGATGGAGTGTGATTTTTTATCTCTCTCGTATTTTTGTTAATGCACGATATGAAGTTAAATTCAGTCATACAATTAATATATTCATTTTTGAAATTATTTTCTACGTTTTCATTAATGTTTATATTAAAATCTCCTGCAACAAAGCAAAGTTTATTTCTAAATTTTAACAGTATGTGTTTAAATTCATTTATAAATGACGAGATATTCGAACCGTGTGTTCTGTAAACAGCTATTATGTGGTAGTTTGTTTTGTCGAGTTTTAATTGTATTTCAATACATATGCCCACAGTATAGTGCAATTATTAGTGTGAACTCAGAATTTATATGCAATGAATACAATTAAATAAGTACCTATAGTTTTCAAACCATTTATCTACGAGTATGTAATCCACCCGTGGATGTGACGTATATTTGTTTTTAAAATATATTAAATTATAATCATATTTTAATTATTAAAAAAGAAAATCATTGAATTTTTAAGAAATAAAGCAACAATGTACAATATTGCAGAAGTTATAAAGCTTGCACTGACTAGATATTTTAGAACTTACGATAAGAGAGAGGGGAGAGGGAATGCGGGGAAGGTGGAGGGGAACGCGTGAGGGGAAGGGGACATGGGAGAGGAAGGGAGACGGAAGGGGAACGGGACTAATGGGAAAAGACACGCAGGGAAAAACAATTTATTTATTAGTGGCATAGCAACGCATTCCGGGAACTCGCTAGTACTGTATAAATGCGCGCAACGATTTGGTCGCTCTGACGGAAGCGTTTTCAAAAATAGATTTAATTTGTGTTTTTGACGTCTTGAACAAAATTTTTTCGACTCCGTTTGTGACGTTGTAATTTTTATGTCAAAAATGTATTAAATTCCGTTAGCAATTTGAAAATTCCTCGCCGACTTGCTGATACATACACATAAATGTTACGCTGTACATAAATAGGCACATATCTGCCAAGAACGTCCTGGAGTTGTCATTTTTACGTAAGTGTGTAATATAATACTTAAACTACATACAAAATAACAAATTTCAGATATTAATAAGTCGAGTTAAAAACATTGTGTAAGTTTTTTTAATAATTTTGTGAGTAGGTGCCTAAATAAAGTGTATTTTTGATCTCGATTGAATTGTTAAGATTGCAATCTATGGAATAGGTATAGATGACAAGTGAGAAAGTAGCTTTTTGTCTGCTGGTATTTCAAAGGAAGGTGCCTATAAAATTTATCATCGTTTTATAATATTTTTTTCTAGTTTTCTAGTAGACAATGTTTTGTTATCGTTTTATGGAACACTGCGTAAATTCACGAAGAGGTGAAAAAGATAAACGAGTTTTTATTATTATTTT
The DNA here is from genome assembly GCA_917880885.1 of Limnephilus marmoratus. NCBI lineage: Eukaryota > Metazoa > Arthropoda > Insecta > Trichoptera > Limnephilidae > Limnephilus > Limnephilus marmoratus. The sequence continues at coordinate 35,401,167 of OU862918.1, read as the reverse complement.
TTATGTAACCACAAGAGTCCTAACTGCTCCCAACCAGTAAAGTTCGAAGCTCTCCCAGTTTGGAGCCAATAAAATCATGGCATGCCCAATTGGGGTTTGTTGTAAAAAAGTGAAGGTAGTGGGAACGGGAAGCAGATGGAGAAAGGTGGGGAAGTATCTGGCTATTCAGATCTTGTCACCAAAAGCTGCCGCTACCCGAATTTCTACCGATTTCTTACATATCTATCTTAATCATTTGATGTTTTTAAGCTCTTAAAAATATATATATGTTATTTTTGAAGGTGATGTCTACAAATTATATGAAATTCCCTCGATAGAAAAAAAATCGCAAAATATGCTACAAAAAATTATTATTTTCACGTCAGTTTCAGTTATTTTACAAGTTATATGTATGAAATTCACATTGTTTCTTTAAATGCTGTTTTAGACAGCCCCCAAAAGATTTTTGCTCTATTTTAAACGAGTCGTGTTTTATTAAACATTTTCACAATTTTCGCGTCAATTTTACCGTTTTAAATATAAGCGCACTCTTTCCAACATTCGTAATTACGTATCTCTTCATCTTCTTATTTTTGAGCGCTGATTCGTGCACAACAGCTCGGCTGTGTAATACTTGACGACTTATGTTTCTTACTACAATATACTTAACCCCCTCCCCTCCCTAAAAAAAATCTCACTCATGAGAAAATTTGTCTCTTATTTGGAATTAATATTATTTTTTGAAAAGACGTAATAAATTTTAAATAACCTTAAAATATTTTTCTTCTAGTTATAATACGACAACTTCATTTAGCAAGGGTACGATATCAAACCAACGTTCAACCCTTACTTTGAACCCATTATTCCATCATAACATTCATATTATAGTCGTAGATTCGTGTAGGCAGTAGACATGTTCGGAAACCTCGGAACAACACCAATAAATACAACACAGAAAGAACAATAAAAATGGTTCCGTCGCGCAAACTTCTCAATTCTTTTCCATAACAAAGATCATTAATTTGGTCCGATACGATCGGCACACAAGATAATGAATTATATATATTGTTTTCTCAGGAAAGTCCTGTTCCCTTAAGCAACGGTCACACGGGGCGATATTGTCGCTGCTTCCGCTTCTAGATTACCTTGGTGAGTGATATCCACTTGTTAGCAGACGTTAGCAGACAGCCACACTGAGCTTCTGTAACTGCAAGTATGTATTAGCGCGTGAAATGTACTGTTAAATAAAGGGTACTGTTTTAGTGTTTTAATCACGTATTTTATTCAATACCTTCCTTTTATATTATAACAAAAAAGTGGGACCCTTCGGTCACAAGCTGGTGACAATACATCACGACAATGAGTTGCAAATTTGAAGACAAAAAATTAGTATTGACACAAAGGACGTATGGTGGTGACGATAAAATAGGAATCTAAAGAAAATGGCTCTTTTGTATGAAGGAAAATGGAAAAAAGGATTCTATTAATATCGAAAATTCCTTGGAAAAGAGGCATACATCTTAAATTAAACATTATACCTACTCAGCGCAGGTTATCTTAGTGAGGTGTTCACAAAACACGACTGCTAACCTATACAAAACGAACGGTTACTGATTTTAAAAACATTATATTTGTTTTACTGGAACTTATTTTCTATGTAAACTATTGTAATCATTTGTAAAATGTATATTCGAGAATACATAAAAATAAACTATATGTCGAAAAACACGTGAAGCAAACCAAAAACATCCAACTAGCGATTTGAGATTTCGGACGATGCATCATAAGCGGTGTGTGTGCGTGAATACGTCACGTGTCCTGGTTTAGAATTATATATATTATAATAGAACTAGAATTGAACATGTGCTAATATCGAATCGCAGTGGCTTCAGGCTCTGCGGGAAATTATTTTCCTCATTGCCTCATATGTGGAGTTAATGTAAAAAAATAGCTACTAGATGAGACACTCGCAGCGACCAGCTTGTCACACGAATATATGATGATGCTATTTAAATAGCAGCGACAAAATCGCTCTGTTTGATACGTTATATGTATACTACTGCCTTACAACGATAAGTTAGGGGATGAAGGACTGGGGACATTTGTTCCGACGCGACGTTTTAATCCGAACATTTATTTGTTCAGCCTATATATCCGAAGGGTTTGATTTGTGATTAATGCGATACGGGAAAATTCATTTCGGATGCCAAGTTTTCATATTATTCTCGTATAATATAAGCGCTCTTGAGGTGATTTTTTCACAAATACGGCGATATTGAAATTTTCCAATTAATCATAAATTAATATTTTTCATTAACTAGAGTTATTACCCGGCTGCGCCAGTATTTTTTTATTATTGAACTTGGTAAATATGGTGTTCTGTCATATTTTTCGAAAGATAAATGTTTTTACAAAAGCTCCATAACTCACTCAATGATGGTCTAGAAATTTGAAACTCAATAGCGTGTGCAATTTGCACGACGCTAGAACTTTCTGTTTTAAATGCTTCTTTAAACAGACTTCGTGAATGTTAGCTATTTTTTAGTGAAATTCTATTCGTTATTATTTTTAACTGATAAACTAACGTTTAAGACAAGATTTTTTATGCATAGCACAAAGGGTAACAATGGTTATAAGCAATATTTATAATTATCAGCGCCTGAAACACTCATCTACATTGAAAAAATCTTTCGAGAAAAGATACATTGTTTTCAGGTTTACAGTTGTTTTCAGGTGAAAAAAAAATGTAATAAACAGTAAATGTTAAATGAAACACTAGTATATATTGAATTATTTGGCGGGTAGGAGATAAGCCGACATAGCTCAGTGGTAGAGCACCTGACCGGCAATCAGAAGGACACGGGTTCAAGTCCCGTTGGCGGCATGTATCTTTTCTCGGAAGATTTTTTCAATGTAGATGAGTTTTTCAGGCTAATAATTATTGCTTATAATGAAATTCTTTTCAATAATAAATTGGTTATCTCTCTTTGTGATCACAGTATAAACGTAAGTAAGTATCTCATTAGTTTTATCCGACCTTTCTTTACTTTAGGCAGGCCCTGAGTAAAATAATTTTAAGGGCCTACGTTATCTTTGGGGATGCTGTGTGAAGGATATTTTTAAGGAAAGAAAGGAGAGAAAGAGCTTGGAAAGGAATGAGGGGTGGATATAAATCTGGGGTACAGTGTGTCTTTAAAGATCGGACGAATGAATCCATTATTCCCACTGCGGTGCAAGGCGATGGGTCGAGAGTCCTGCTGGAAAGTTAAAAGGGTCTCCCTCAACCAATCTCTCCAAATCCGGTCCGCTACACAGATCAAGATCTACACAATCCTCACTTGTGAACCCGGGCACTCTTGCTAAATCACCCTGCGAACCTCTTGGGGTGACCTATGGCAGAGGTGTTGGTTATCCAAAAAAATGGTTCCTGGGCGGCAGTACTTACACCCGCCTCCCAAATGTCCCACACAAAATTCTGGATAGTTTTTACTATTTAGAATCTTACGCTACTTGTACATGTACATACGTCAGAGCTCTCTTTCAGAGATTTTTTCCACTTGGGAAAATGAATGATTTCTTTCTCATACTCTTAGCTCAGTATATTTATTTTTTTTTTATGATAAAATTTGAATTTGATTGAAAGCCCTAGATAAAACTAGATTGAGTATTCCTACTTTGTCTAGCTTTATACATTTTTTACGAATGGTTTAACGATGATAAAATTTGGCTCCGTATAAGCTTTTCTATGATAAACCATTTCTACATCTGAAACAATTCATCAAATTGGACAAAAACTCAGCGTGTTGTAATATTCTGACTTCCTAACTTTCCTTCACGGTTTGAATTTGAAGTAAACCTAGTCCCATTTCCAGCCAGCCTTTTTCTAAAGACCTCATTTACTGCGCGAAATTTTGAAGCACTTTTAATAAAATAGTATTTCTTATAAGAACCTGTTCAGAAAGCTCCACAAAGAAATCCGAAACATGGAGCAAAATAAACTATGTAAGCGAAGGCCATTACCGTTCCATAGAATATATTGTAACGTTCAGTAATTGGCTTACATAAAATTCCTTTGTTGCATTGTTGAAGCATTATGAATACACACTCGGCGCTTTTTACGACTTTTTATTTTTAAGGATCGAAAAATATAATTTTGTATAAAGAAACTCCCCCTGAAAGCGTGCTCGGTCGCGTTACCCGATCCTGCGAGCTTTGTGCTTTGAAGGGGAATTATTTTATCTAGTGTTGGTAAAACAGAATTTAATAATAATCGTGAGAATTATTTTTAGAAATTTAGACTTACAGAAACTTGTAAAATTCTTGCAGTGGCGTGCGGTCCAAAGTTACGTAATATTGTTTGACTCTTATTGACTGTGAAAAGGTTTTATTGCATTGACAGTTTATTAAAATTACGTGCTTGTGTTATATTAAGAATTTCCACGTAAGCGCTTTTGGACACTAGCGCCATTCGCCCATCGTGAGTGGTGATTTTTAAATGTTTTAAATATGCTTGTACAATACTCTTTCAGTCTTACATATAAAAAAACTGACGACCGTTAAACGGAGTTTTTGTTACACATCGTATAGACTACATTTTTCTGATTTTTGCAAATAAAAAAAAAACATTATTATGTTGGCAACAATAAACCTCGGTACCTCCTTATTTTCACGCGCTGCAAAATTATAGTTTTGATGTGTGATATTTGCTGTGGGATTCGTATAATGTTTTCGTACGTAATTTTTAATGACCAATTCACTGTTATATTAGCATAATTCAAAATAATTACTATTATTTGTGGTATTTTTCGTCAGTTTCAATAGTGTGATGAATTTAGTTGGTTATCAGGAAAAGTAGGGTTATTTCGACATTTTTTTTATTGACTTTAGCCGCTTGAGTTTAATAAAACTCCCTTGAAAGTAAAGCAGTTTAATAATATAAATGCCTTTATGTATGTGTAAATAAGTACAAATTGTGCAAACATGAATTCAAACTGTCATATTTTTCGGTTACTCTCGGGAAATAATTATTATAATTTTTTATAAATTTTGAGATAAAAAGTGAAGTGACAGTTTGTTGCAAATACCTCTAAATAAATGTTTGGGTTTAGCTTTTTTTGTATTTTTTTTACTTGTACTTAGAATATCGCAATTTTTAAACACTATATTTCAAGTACAAAAATCTAAGAGGTAATTTTGTCTAGTTTCTAAAATGGTATTTCTATTTACGACGTCTTCAAAAATTAATAATATATAGAACAATTAAAGTACCACGTAAAAATTCGAAATTCATTTAAATGTTATTAATAAAATAAGTATATATAGCAGATAAACTACTGTCTTTGGCTGGATACGCAATGTATACCAATATCTTTCCATGACCTATTTTTTGTCAGTTTTTAATTATAGGTTTTCATATACACGGTCGTTTATCAATCGAATAAAATGTTCACAACGTTTTTTAGTAAGATTGTTTATTTTTATAGAACCAACACTCGTTTTTACTTATGATGTATACTTTTTCTATGTTCACGCAATATATATAATCGTGCAAATTTTATGTAATTCGTTCTTTTATTTCCCGGCTTCTTTTCTTATATTTTCTCCCCTCTTTGTTTTAGTTTCGTGTATCTGATCGTTTTGTATGAACAATGTATGTACGTACCTATTTAATAGCATAATAAATCTTTTGCCCGGATTATTAGGGAGATGCAATATAAAACATACCAAAATATCACCTTACGCCATAAATGATGAAGTATATAATATATTTATGATATAAACATTGCAGTGATGTAGGTGTGATTGTAAATCTATCCATTAGCCCTTATTTTACAAATAAATAATGCATTTTTTCATTAGTTTGTTGTATCCTTTTAAATTTACTTGTTGCTTATTGTTCATTTATTTGTTATGTATTTTTCAATCCCATTGAGTGGGATTACTTGGAATAATATTCAGGAGTCTTCAATAAAGCTTGTGGTTTGACGAGATTTTAAGTCTTGTCTATTTCGTTATCGTGACTATAATGAACATCTACTTGACCACAGACGTTTGAAACTAAAAACAGTTCTGAAGCTCAGTCGAACTCGACTGTCTCTATGGAATTGGTTCGGCTATCTTCGCGAAAGTTCAGGGTTAGACCCGAATCGAGTGACATCGCTTGTGATACGTCATAACTACACTACACTACTTTTTTACGTTTTATTGAATGTTCTACCACTATGGATTTCTCGTACATTGCATTGCATAACCTCTGCATGCAGTCCAGAAAAAATAATAATTGTTGGGATTAATATTAATGCCTTTCTTCTTTTCTTATGGTATGCACAGCTTTGGAGTCTCTGTTAATTGCTTTTGATATATTTTTAATTAAATACATCGCGATAGCTGAAAACATATTGAAATTTATTTGAAAGCAAATTCCCTGGTTGCTAAAATGTCATTGGATTTGTCTAAAAACTATATTAGACGTTCGTAATTCGAAAGATGAAATGATAATTATCTTAATTTCACAAAGCTTACCAAGAAGATGTAATAAAATGGAACAATGTACAAATCATCCAGAATTCAATTACAATCTTTGTATCGAAAAGCAATTATTAATGAGGCACTCAGCATTCTTGGGAATTGGATTATTGTTTAGTCGGCAGTACTACAGTACAGCCGAGATTCTGCAATAAATTCTCTAAATTACTTTGCAGAATTATTTCTTCGACCAAACATCATTATCAAAGTTAACGTTTGTTGTGGTTTTCGCGATGTAATTGAAATGTATCTAATCCAGTTTCGGCCCTGCTTTTAAATTGTTTTTGTTTCAAAGAAACGATGGGAGAGTGAGTAAACTAATTATCGAATCTCAGTCAAAAATATTCGCCCTTTGTCGGACGGTGGGACGGTGGGCGCGCGCCGATGCTCTTAAGTGGGTAACGAAGTCGAAAAATTATACAGAATTGTAGAATACAAATGTTTTTTGGATCGCCAATTCAATAAAGAAGCTCTTGATTGTCAAGGGAAATTTTTCTCAGAATTGTCAGTTGTTGGTAATTTAAATTTAATTTAGTACTTACCTACTTATCCGAACCTGTATTAAAAAAAACCTTAGATGTTTTGGATGCGTCTCAAAATTCTCAAAAAATTACGGTCATGGGCAAATGGAAAGCAGGAAAAACAATAAAGGGAGATCACGTTTGCGCACGGTTTGATCAAATCTCACAAGCTTTTGGAAGCTATAGCTTTCCATGGAGTGTAAGACAATAGAGTACTGAGAATTTAAAAAAGAAAACAATAATACATCTACAATGTTTTATTAAAAATACTAATTATATAATTTTCCCTTGAACAACAGGTAAAAATTATATTTTTGGAAAAAAGCACAATAAAAATAAAAAACTTAAAAAGATATTATTTTTTGCCTTTATCAAATTTAATTCGTGGAACTCCATTTAAAAAATAAACAAATATATATTTTTTATATATATGAGGGAGAAGAAGTTCTCCCACAATTCCAATAATATTTTTTTCAACATTTTACAGTACCTAGTTAGTGTGGTATACCTAATTAAAGTTACATTATGTATTCTTTAATTTTTTTTAATGTATTCAAATTAATTTTTGCAAAGATAATATTAGGGACGTTGTGAACCCTCACTGGTTCAAGAACTACGTTCATGAATTTGGAATCTTACCCACGACCCAAAAAATTCGTGTGTCACTCAAAAGTACGTACGTACTTTTTCCGACCGCTAAAAAAAACCATGGATGTATAAATGATCAAAAAAATCATGCAAACATGTTGAAACCTTGCATCTGGTAACACTGACAGAGAGAGAAGCCAAAGTTCATCAGAGATATTGGCGTAGAACGAGAGTTGTGATGCTCATCAACAAGGGAATTATTGCGGAGAAAGGAAAATACTCAACCTGTTTTAACGTTTTTTTTTCTGACTGAACCGATATTACTTGCGTTATGATTTTGTAATTTAATGACTTCTTTAGTTTTTACCCTGTCAAATCAATACTTTCTTAGATTCGATGGAATGTTAAATGTTATAATTTGTTATTTTTTCCCACTAACTATTCTGTTTTGGAACACAAGATATCCACTTAGATTTTGTAGCTACACTATTGTAATGGTTTTGATCAATGAAAGTTTCAGACCCGCAGGGGTGGATTTTGTCTTTACCAATTCGATTTTTTTTAAGTGTTTCGTTTATTCATTTATTATTTATTAATTTTAAATCAATGTAGGTATGTGTAGTCGCAGATACATTGACTGCGAAAATCAATGACCTGTAATCATAAAATTATCGGTTTTTTAAAATGACATCTCTGGGAATAAGTGAAAAGTGGACACCGGGAGGGTAACTGATTCACCTTAATTTCCCACATCACATTCTTGTGATATTATGGCATCGATCACATGACTGATCAAGGCCCGAATCAATATTAAAGTGACTAGATATCACAGGAGGTGATAACTGCACGGTTTACTTAAGTAGACTGACAGCTCCTTGGAGTAATTGTTACACTATGTCATTATGTAGGTAATATTGGCACATATTGTCAGATAGGATAGGTATGGAAGGTAGTTGGATGGAGGAAGGTAGATGTACATAGTTACATTAACGGTATGAATAAGTTGAAATAGTGTCCCAAAGAACATTAGAGTAACATTTTATGACGCAGCGTAAATAAAGCCAGTATATTGGTTATGTAAAAAATCGGGTCGTCATTCTTTTTTTTTTCTAACACAGCAAACTTATTTTGTTTCACCATTTTAATTCAAATTAACGAAATACTTAGTTTTTATACAATAAGTATTTTATTAATTTGAGTTCTCATTTTTATTTATATTGGTTTTTTCTAATTGTTGTTTCGCATCTTTATATATAGTGAAAGATAATTCGTAAACTGCGCTTTCTGTGAACATTTTAAAATGAATTATTAAGAGCGCTGCCGGTCGCTGCGAACATTTATGAATAGGTATTTTAAAAAATCTCTTTTATTTCACTCTCTGACAGTAGTCAGAATCGCGCTCTAGATGTGTGAGTGAATGCAGGTCTTGTGTGAGTGAGCCACGCGCGTCATCCGTAGCCGCAGCCGAATTATTATTTCTGCCGACCACGCATGTACCAATCTGCAAATGTGTAGACAAGACCAAACATCCAATTTCTCTCACCGCTCACAGGAGCGTTCCATTGTTAGCGTCCATGAATATGCTATTATAGCTACTTTAATTATCGTTGTTGCGCGCACAAAATATCCTAAGGGTATTTTAGAATATTAGGATATTTAATAAAAAAAACTTTAAAAAAAATTAGGGACCCATATTTTTATTTATTTTTATTAATTGTACAGTTATTTTTGATACCATGTTTCGGTGAAAACAAGTGGGCTTAATATACATTTTTTTTTATTAAAACCGACATTTTTTTCTTAAATTTTGCATTCAGGATTTTTGTGCGCACTTTTTATGCACATATGATATTTTTTGTAGCAAACGTAGGAAAGGCAACTTGGCCTTTCTCATATGACCCATGTCCCTCAGGCCTCGGGCATATTTTTTCATGGTCGAAATATTTCCGCTTTGCAATAAAATCCAAATAAATGGAATATTTCTGATAGTTTCCGAAAACTAAAAACTGTTTTTGAAAGGCGATGAAATACGCTTTTAAATTTTGAAATCCGAAATAAACCTTTGCTTTTCAAATATAAAAATTTTGAACGCACAATTTTTTTTAAAATGACACTCATCTTACGTTTTTTCTAACTAAAATTACTGATAACGAAAAAAATAAAAACACGTACATATTTATTACAAAAATGTATTGTTAACATTTCCGTCACCTCACTTTTTTATCGTTTCATGTAAAAATAATTAATAGATACAAAATTCCATAAGTTTCGTAAACTTTGGTTTTACAAAAGTTCCCAAACTAACAAATAGCCGGGGGAGGGGGGGGGGGGTTAAATTTGGATTTGTGACCAAAACACCCAAATAAACTGAAAATGTATTTTTTTATCAAAAGGTAGAGAAAATATCTTGTGCGGATAAATATTTTTTATTTTATTTATTTTTGTTTCAAATTACGAAATATTGGTCTTAAAAGAATTTATTTCGTATGATTTTGGATGCAACTTAATTTTTTGGTAATTTTTTGAGAGTTAAATATTAATATTAAAAAAATATTTTTGCTTTACCTACTGAGTTTATATTGAAAATATATACATATATATATATACAAATATATGTAAAACAATTTTCTCGGTTTACCCGCGTAACGTAGTCCTGAGAAGGACTTTTTAACTCCTGACGTTTCGGACAGATCACACTGTCCATCTTCAGAGGCCTTATGTCTTACCTTATGTCTTATGACTGCCGGCCCCACCTCGTACCCCCAGCACCATAAATCACATTCAACCCGGGTACTCCGTTCTAGCCATAAGAATTGATTTGCACTCACTTAAGTCTTGGACTCTGGACCAAACAGACATGCGAAAGCTATCAGTTTGAGACAAAAACTAAAGACATAAGGCCTCTGAAGATGGACAGTGTGATCTGTCCGAAACGTCAGGAGTTAAAAAGTCCTTCTCAGGACTACGTTACGCGGGTAAACCGAGAAAATTGTTTTACATCTTACACCCGTGAAAACCTTAACCATAACATACAAATATATGTATATATATATACAAGGTGTTAAGGGACGTACTTGACTTACTTTAACCAGTGATTCCTGACATTATTTGGAGTGAAAAATGTAAATAAAATTTTGGTCTCCGGTGACTTTTTGGGAGTTTTTTTATTTATTTTTTCTACAAAAACACAAAAAAATGGTAGGTATTGGACAGTTAGAGGCGGGGTTAGGGGTTGGTCAGTTACTCGGCTGAGTGATCAGTGACGACATGCAGAAGAAATTTTTTTTTGTTTGATTTTGAAGAAAAAAATTTTGAAAAAATTAAAAAAAAGTCATCCAAGAAGTCACCGGAGACCAAAATTTCATTAACATTTTTTACTCCAGATAATGTCAGGAATCACTGGTTAAAGTAAGTCAAGTACGTCCCTTAACACCCTGTATATATATATACATATATATTTTTTTTTAAATATTTAATATAGGTAGATATATAATTGTACAGTGGAGTTATATAAATTACATATGGTGTACATACATAGGATACGGTTACATACTAAAATATTGTGCACTTAGGAGAAATTCGAAAAAACTAAATAAAATAGAGATGAATATAGATTAATAATAAATAGAAAGAATGAGAAAAACAGGTAGTTATTTAGTTAATTATTCCTGATGAAGTGTAGCTTCAGTTTGAGTTTCAGTTTATTGATGTCTTTGGTTTTTTTTATTTCAATGGGAAGGTTGTTGAAAAACATTATCCCTAAATAGATATAATAAATTGTTTTGCATTAGTTTGGTATTAAATTTTGGTATTTTGATGTTATCTTCATATCTTTTTGATTGGTGAGTTTCAAATTTTTTGATGATATTTATATTATCTTTGTAAATTAGGATAATTGCATTTTTCTTGAAGATATTCTCTCCTCGAGGCACCGTGAAATCTGCGAAAAGCGTTTCTGTTAGATAGGTGGAGGGTTTCTTAAGGAATACTTTAATGATTAGTTTCTGGATTACTTTGATCGGGGTTAGAATATTGTTGTATGACCCCCCCCCATCCAATAATTCCATATTGAATTAATGACTGGATTAGTGCATAATATACTCTTTTTAGATTGTTGAGATTATTGTATATTATAAAAAAAAAATTCTTTGGGTAATTTTAATTTATGTGCGACAAATTTGAGCTAAAAAAATAATACGAATTCTTGCACACAAAAAACTTTTTTTTCTCATTTTAATTTTATAATTTTATATTTTTTTTATATTTCTGTAGTATATAGGGATTTAATTTTATATTTTTTTTATATTTCTGTAGTATATGTAGTATATATTTTTTAAATAACTACCATTAATTACAAGTAATGGTCAGAGTTGCCTCTAAAATGATTAAAAAGATGAGTTTGAAAAATGGGATATATTTATGTCAGATTATTTAGGAAACCGCTGTGAATCAAATGGTGTAAACAAAAAAAAATTGTTCGAAAACCTTACATGGGATATTTTGTGAATGCAACGACGATATGTTCTCAAGAGTTTTGAGAATAAATATTTATAGGATATTTTTTACGTTATTAATTTATCAAAAAAAAAACATTCTTGCATCTATTTTATTGTACCTATACTTGATGTGGAAAATAACATATTTACTATAAGCCAAATAATGTACATGCGGATATACAATTGGATATATGCATAATGATAATTATACTAAAAAGGTTTTATTTCTGGGAGTGCAAAAGTCACACAGCTTCATATGTGCTAGAGCTACAAAACTACACTACTTGGATGTTTCTGACCACAAATGTTTAATAAACTGGCGTAAAAGTACTACCTAATGATGTGTAAGCCCATAGAAGGGTTCTCGAGAAACACAGAAATGCATTGATTGAAATTGCACAAACGAATTGGTTATCGCTACCCAGCTTGAAATGCTGCAAATGGGTCCAATCTTTGTGGCGTCATTCTTAATTAAATGAGAACAAATAACTTTGTAGAAACAGCTTTATGTAATCAATATTATCAACATGTTTCGAAAACAGAGTGTTCTTCGTCAGGATAAGATTAATATTAAAAGACAAACAACTATAGGCATATGAGAATTATAGACAAAATATTCAAGGGAGAGGTGATTAATTACTTAAAAATATCACAAAATGCAATTATATAAAATGAAATATAAAAATTATTTTTAAGTTAAATACCCTTATAGTATAGCAAAGTCATTAGAGAAGCTGTGTGGAGGTAATTTTTAATGAAAGGAAGGAGAGGAATTTCTGGGTAGGTAAAAGTATGAAATGATGGTGGAGAGAGTCCGGCTGTAGAGATCAAAAGATCTCCCTCTTCCAGTTTCTCCCAATCCGGCCCGCCACGCAGTAAGTGAACAAAATCATCCGCCACCAAAACCCATGCAGACCTCACCCGTGAACCCGGAAACCCATGCTCAGTCACCAAACATAGCGGACCACTTGGGGTGACCAAGTGGTGGGGGTGTTGGTTATCCAATAAATGGTTTCCGGGGCGATGGTACCTAAAACGCCTCCCAAATTGAAAATTTATTATAGTACTTGACATAAACAATTTTAATTTTGCACAATTTTAGTATGAAAGCTCGGTCAGTATTGGTATACCGCGATGACTCACTAAACAGAAAAAAAAACGAATAAAAAATATCGATTATTCGGGCAAGGACAACACTAGTCTACCGATAAAATTCGTTACATCACTACTTCGCTTTATATGTATGTATTTGTCAAAACCCTTGTTCCCCGGCCCCCCTCGGGAGAAATGAGCGAAAGGGACACCTGCACGTCGGGCCGAAAATACCTAAATAAAATCTTCGAAATCGATGTTTTGTATTCCCCATTTTTCTTCTCCAAAACTGGACGGATTTAAAATTTTTTTTTCACTAACTGTATTAAAAGAAAATATTCTATGTCGGTACGTTTTGCTTTTTTTCAAAATACATTGTTTAGTTTGTATACTGAACGTTTTTTGACGGCGTTTAAATTAGGCAATTTTATTCATTTTTGGAAGGTCCTAACTTCTATAAAAAGTAAATTATCAAAAAAAGCAAAACGTACCGACACGCTAGTGGTCGATATCTATATTATGTAAAAAAAATTTTGCTCTAGGGTCAAAATCCAGAGAGATAAACGGGGAATACGTTTGTATGGAAAAAAGCCGCTAGTATTTCCTCTTAATTGTAAAAATATTTTCGAAATGCACAGTATTTACCGATGATTCACTAACATAAATAATTTAAGATAACGTACTCAATAATGTATCAAGATGGCTAAAAAAAACTTAAATTAAATACAGAATTTATCATAATTGGACAAAGAAGATATGCAGTGAAAGTATAATTATAATTTATGGTGAATTTATTTAAAATTTTACGGATACATAAAATACTTTAAAATAAATCAATGATATATGAAATACTTAGGAGTTACATTATATTCCGTACTGACCTTTAACAATTTTCTTATTTTGAGCGAACAAATAAGAAAATGTACAAATTATAAAAACAATCGTCTTTTTTTTCCTGGGTAATGACAAACAACGAAATAAGATGTTCCATTTGTTTATACCCATAATAATTTGACTATCCTAAAACGGGAATACTCCTAGTTGGGCAGTCAAAAAAATTAATGAATTATGTATATACATGTTTAATCTTGTACTAAATAAACAAATAAAATTTAAAAAAAATAAAAAAAAGATGCAATTTCTTAGAAATATGGGAATGAGAATAATAATTAAGCGAAATATTTTTAAAATATTAAAGGAACTAAATTGGCTAACAGTGAAGCAGATGCTGACCTTGAACACTGTGATATTTATACATAAAATAACAAAAAAACCTGTTACAAAAATGCATTTCAAATAAAATTATATACAACAAGGATATGGTTCCATGTCAATTCGGAATGAAACCAACTCAGAAACACCCCAGAAAGGTCATTAAAAGCTGTGAAAAAATAATTTTAAAATAGCCGGTAACCCTAACCTAACTTAACCTATTTAACCAATTTTTTATATTTTTTTATCATCACTCTTAATGACCTTTCTGAGGTGCTTCTGAGTTGGTTTCTTTCTGAGTTGTCTGGTCACCCAAGGATATACACCAAAATTATATACGACATTTACAGACATCACGCAAGGGCGTGCAATGAAATCAGGCTAGCAAAAAAGGACAAAGCGAATACGCAAAATAGTTTACTACAAATACAAAGTGATGAAGAAATATATTGCGCTACTGGAAACTTTAAAGGTATCAATTGATAGGTTCAAGAAAATGTTGTATGAGCCACTCGAAGCAGGAGAAAATAATATGTTATAATTAATTAGTAACTTGTAAACTTTGATGTACAAATTACAAAAATAAAATGATCGAAAAAAGTTACCTATGCTATAAAGAATTAATGACACGTGCTGTTAATGATTCTACAATAATATTATCAAGTGTTCATAATTATTGATAAAATCATAATATTATCAATCAATCCTCAGTTTATTAATTGTTTCGCGATCAGTCTAATATTAAACAACGTTTTTATAAAAGCAGTTATTAAACTTGGTCAAAATAATAACAAACGAATAATAATGAAGTGTTGTTGTGATTTAATAATGAATGATTGTATCATTGAATAAATCACAATACGTCGTCATGTCAGAGAATTAATAAACTAATTGATTTATATTGCGTTATTTTTTTAAGGTTTCATGTTTATGAAATTTGCACACTAGCCCAGCCGCTTGAAAAACAAGCGATATTACACTTTGTTGCAGAATTTGTGTAGCTGAAACTATATATATTTTTTAAAGGAAAAAATAACCGAACGAAAATTCGTTTTTCTATATAAAAAAGTAAAAATAATGGGTGCTCCCCTTCTTACCCATGAATAAACAACCGAAAGCAGTATGTGTGTTTAAAATCCGCAATTTTTATTATTTTTTTCACGTTCTGAGACGGAGGAAAAAATAACCGAAGGAAAATTCGTTTTTCTATATAAAAAAGTAAAAATAGAATGGCGTTTGTTTTTGTTTGTTTTTATTTATTCAGTGGATTTTTTTACATTTACCTGTTTTTTTTTTTAAATTATTATCTCGAAACGGTATCTTTTTTACGTTAATTTCTAAAATAGAAAGATCTAAAAAACCTGTGACCACTGCAAATATTTCTAAAAATTCAACAATAAAATAATATATAAATGATTTATTTTTTACACAATTCATAATATTAATACATTCAAAACGCTGTTCACAACGCTAGTCAGAAGCATTCTTGAATATAATTCCTCTCTCTCTCTCTCTCTGGTCACCTTTATACAACATAAATTCACATAAAATTGACAGATCACAACATAAATTTTGAATTCACATAAATTATAAACTACATATTCCAGGAATTGATAACATAAATTATAATGATTTAACGCAATTATTTAAATTACCGAATTATCACGGCGAAGAAAAAATTGTAATGTTTTATTTATTATTTAAAATCATTAAAGGACATTCAGACAGTCCTGAAATGCCGAGTATCATTAAGTATCGTGTACCCAATAAATACAAAGCTAGACTCCATGTTTCATTTAATTTGGTTGCTTCTCGCACTAATTTTATGTACAATTGTTGTTCTCAGAGTATTCATCGTGTGGGGAATGTAACTTGCTCTGTCGGCGTATTTAATGTTAACAACGTTGCTTCCTTTAAAAAGCGTAATATTATATGCAAGCAGATTAGCGGTTTGTTATTATATTATTTTTATGTTTATAAGAATAACTTAATTTATTTATATTATTTATTTAAAAAAATTACATTTCTATGTTTGTGAAAGCTCATTGGGTATTTAAGTAAATATAATGGATAAACGATGGTTTCGGATATGTTCTGAAACTGTGACTAAATCCAATCGGCGAAAATTGATATTATTCTTGTGGAAACCCGTCTTGTTTGAGAAAAATACAAAGGCTATATCATCCACGTCAAGATGGACCGTGAACCTAAAGTAAGTCCTTATGTAAAATAATAATTTATGAAAGTTGTGTAATTTTGTGTAAAATATTTCAAATTTTCACCTCGAATAATAAACTAAAGGGTGCACTTTAAAATTTTACTAAATAATGCTTTAAAGTAAATATTTTAAATTTTTGAATGTAGCTATTACTTTGTGGTTATCCATTATAGAAAAATGAAATAATTCAACTTTGTATAAACCACTTATATGATGCGCTAATCCGACCGGTTTCGGAACAAACGTTCCTTCGTCAGGGAAAGCTTATACCAAATTAAATTATAGTATAAGCTTTCCCTGACGAAGGAACGTTTGTTCCGAAACCGGTCGGATTTGCGCATCTTTTAAGTGGTTTATACAAAGTTGAATTATTTCTTTTTTTTTAAATATTTTAAATTATTTGAGACAAGTTATACACTGTTAACTAAAATGAGACCTATTTATAGCCTATTATAATATCCAATCAAGTACAGAGAAGTTGTTCCATACTATTTTGTATTCAAGAAGCCCAAGTTCTCGGTCCTTGGTCCTTGTGGAAGATGTTGACTATTCCTTTTCGGTTTGTAAATATTTTGACGTCCCGTGTTTTTTAGAGCGAAAATCTTGGATGGATCGTTGCTTAAATAAAATTCCTTTCTCTCGGAAAATTATCTGTCATTGTCAACGACATAGCTTTTAGAATTCGTTGGGATATTTCGACTATTTGTATACGTTCAGAGATGTCGTGCCTTGTATTGAATTTATTGTTGGGGTCTTTAATTACTCGGGCCATTTCTCTTGCGTTCTTGTTTGGGAACAATTTAAGCTTTGGAGTTCTTTAGGGATCCTGTTTTGTCAGCCATTGTTTGGTAAATGACTCGATCAGATATTGTGAAGTTCTTCCATTCAACTTGATTGTTTAATTCCGCGATGTTAATGACGCCTTTTGAATTTTTTTGTCACTAACAAATACTAAATTATGGCTTTTTTATTGTGCTTTCATTCACTCGTTTAAAGCTTTGTTATTTACAATACGGTTTATTTCGGATAATAACTCCATGTCAAAGATATTCGTCCGACAATGTAATGTCTCCATTTTACATTTCATCTGTCTTAGAAAAAGAATTATACTTCTTACGTAATATTAAAAATTTGGGAGGCGGGTATGGGTACCGTCGCGAGTACCATTTGTTGGACAACCAACTCCTCTGCCACAGGTGACTTCAAGTGGTTCGCTATGTTTGGTGACTTTTACGCGGTGCCCAGGTTCATGGGGTAAGGTTTGTCCGGGTCTTGGCAGATGGTTCATCTGCCCACCAGCTGCGTGGCAGGCCGGATCGGGAGAAACAAGTTGAAGGAGACCTTTTGATCTCTCCAACAGGACTCTCTCGGAACATCGCCTTGCACCGCAGAGGGAAAGATGAATTCACATGTCCATCACTTTTGGAGGCACGGACCCCCAGTTTCCTACCCACACCTATTACCTTTTTCCTTCCAAGGACTTTATCATCAAAACCTTTTGTCAAAAAACCCTCCACACAGCATCCCCGAATATGAGATTAGGCCACGGAGCTGACATTTTTCCATTGAAGTAGAATTTTCAACCTATAAAAAAAATAGGGATTTAATTATCTTTTTTTTGCGAATCGTAGATAAGTCTTGGGTAAAATTCGCTTTCCTGTATACATTGATTAAAATTTACTTTCTATCAGTGTATTCTATTTATTAGGATAGTTATTTATTAATTTATTTTTTTATTTTTATTTATTAATTTTCAACGCCCTGATGGGCTTTTACATGACAAGTTTATAATACAGAGACAGTTTTTAAATAAAAAAAAGATAAACTATAAAAATATAACTAGTAAACATCATATGAAAGGTAGGTATACAGATAAATTTAAGGAAAGATAGTGCATTACAATAAAAGAGAAAGTTTCTAAGTTATAAATGGCATAGAAATAAACATGTAGGTATGTTAGTAATTACAAAATTTACAGGTGACTAATTAAATGTGATGAAAAATACATGACAAAATGCAAGATACATAGAAAGAAAACGGTAATAGGTTTTTATATTGTAGATTTATAGAAATACACAAATATATGCAATAGATCCTATGTGATGCTCCTTAGATATCAAAATATTCTACATAAAAATATTGTTCAGATATTTCTTGAACAAAGGTAAACTTGTATTGAATACATCGATATTTGAGGTAAATTTGTTCCCTAGTGTGTGCAATCGTGAAATTGGTGCATGTGTGTGGTAGTTGGTTACAGAATTATTGTTGCAGAATAATATGTTTTGCCTTGTTTCTCGAGTAGGTACTAAGGATAAGGTATAAAGGATAGTTGTAATCTAATAGGAAACGGATGAAAATAAACGTTCGGTAAACCCGTCCATTATGTTGAGTAGGCATATCCTCTTGAGAAATGTCAGGGTGTTAGAATTTGACACGTATTTTAGCTCCAATAATGCAAGTTGCACGTACGTAAGCATTTGGAGCGCATTCATCCCAAATTAAGTCGATGTAAGCTGAGAGTTAGCTCCGCAAGCTGAAATTTCAGGTTTCGTAAATCAGAGATGTATACAATACATGCCTAAATTCACCGTTCATAGAAGAAATCAAATAATGTTGATAGCTCTCAATTTGGCAGGCGGTTATGGGTTGCTTACACTCCTGCCACATGTCACCCGAAGTTATTCGATGCGTTTGGTGACTTAGAAGGGATGCCCGGGTTCACGGGGTGAGGTTTGTCTAGGTCTTGGCGGCACATTCGACGGCCGGCGTGCTCGAGCGGTAGGGATCTTGACTCGCAATCTGAAGTTCGCGGGATCTAATCCCGCCGTGGGCAAATAAATTTTATTTCACTCTGTTATTTCACCATTAATTTATTTTAAAAAAATGTAGTAAATTTGCGGCACGTTCCAGAGTCGAAGATACTCTCAGTATCGTCCTGGTGTAAGACCACCATTCAGCATTGAAACGTTGCTTTAAATGGCTTTAGCCGTGTTTGGTGACCAGATCTGAATAGCCAGGTACTTCCCTACCTTCCTCTTCCCCACCTCCTTCCTTTCCCACTATTTTCAGCCTCACAACATACCCCAATTGGGGATGCCGTAGTCTTACTAACTCCAGACGAGATCAACTGGGACTCTTGTGAGGTATTCACATAAAAAAAAACATATCTTTTCCCACCTGTTGCATGGCGGGCCGGATCAGAAGAGACTTACTCCTTTACATATTGACCTCCAGATTCCTACCCTTATACCTTTTTCCTACCCACTTTTCCTTCCCTCTTCTTACTTTCCCTCAAAAGACCCTCCACACAGCAACCCCAAAGATGATATAGGCCCTGAGGGAAAAGGTTTGTATAAAGCTTGGAAACACTATATAAATTAATATATAGTATATTTGCGACACGTTCCAGAGTGGAAGATACTCTCAGTATCGTCCTGGTGTAAGACCACCATTCAGAATTGAAACATTGCTTTAAATGGCTTTAGCCGTGTTTGGTGACCAGATGTGAATAGCCAGGCACCTACTTCCCCACCTTCCTCTCCCCCACCTCCTTCCCTTCCCACTATCTTCAGCTTCACAACATACCACAATTGGGGATGCCGTAGTCTCGCTGACTCCAGACGGGAGCAGCTGGGACTCTTGTGAGGTATTCACATAAAAAAACATATCTTTTCTAACCTGTTGCATGGCGGGCCGGATCAGAAGAGACTTACTCCTTTACATATTGACCTCCAGATTCCTACCCTTATACCTTTTTCCTACCCACTTTTCCTTCCCTCTTCTTCCTTTCCCTAAAAAGACCCTCCACACAGTAACCTCAAAGATGATATAGGCCCTGAGGGAAAAAGTTTGTATAAAGCTTTGTAATACAACTTTTCTTTCGGCTAGTAAACAATACATTCGAACTACGAGAATTGAGATAGATAACGCCGCAGGAGAAAAATCAACATATCTATCACATAATATGAATATTTTTATTCGTGAGTTTTTGCTTATATATTTGCCCTTCTGTGTTTTGGCTCTAGAGAGGTCGTTACGACATTTTTGAAATGATTGCACAACAAAACATAGTTTGAATAGTTAGTCATTCGTGGAACATAACCTGGTTTATGATTCGTAGAAGTAGTGTGTCATCGAATGGAGGTCTTGTGTGTAGTCGTTAAATGACTTAAGCAAATCTCGCCGAGAAATCTCCATCTTGCAGTACCAGTACCTATGTTCGGTCTGCGCCTTGGATTTAATTACGGTTTCGCATTGGATCACGTTGATGTAATTAGATTTGTGAATCGTGAATGAAGCCTTTGAAGTATTTAAATGACTGAGTAAGCACACATTTCAATGTGATATTGGCATGTAAATAGACTGGGAATAGTTTGACTGAAGCGGCGTTACCGATACGGTTCTGCTGAAGCATTCTGAAGCATTCTGAAGCATTTCCAAGGCATTTTCGACAGGCTCGCGTAATTTGTGTTGTATCAAAAGGCTTCTTTGATCAGAATCACAAAAGTTCCACTGTAAGTGTGCAAACAAATTGAACCTAGATCGTATTATGGTAGAAAAAAAAATAATCATGTGTTTTTTTTTTCAAGTGAATCACTCACTAGTCCCAACTGCTCCCGTCTGGAGCCAGTGAGAATATGGCATCCCCAATTGGGGTATGTTGTAAGGCTGAAGGTAAGTGGGCAGGGGAAGGAGAACGGAAGAGGGAGATGATAGTCACCAAACACGGCTAAAGTCATTTTAAGCAACGTTTCTTTTCTGATTTGTGGTCTTAACACCAGGGCGATACTGAGAGTATTTTCCAGTGTGGAGCGTGCCGAAAATATACCTTTCATTATTTTAAACTAGCTTTTGCCCCCGTCTTCGCTCGCATAGTATTAGGGGGGTACCCACAGCGCCTCCTCCACCTTCCCTATCCCCACTCCAATCCCCCCCTCCTCCTCTCCCCCGCCCCCTTCACCCCTCTACCCCCCTCCCCTTCCCCCCAAATCCCCCCTCCCCTCACCCTCCGCCCAGCCCCCATACCCTATCCCCCCCTCCATACCCGTTACATTCATTTTCAAACAGCTCGCGTGCCACCTATTGCAATTTTTGTATATAAATTTCATAATGCCAGAGCTCTAAGCTATAGCCTATAGCCTATTCTGATGTATGAGCTATATTATTGTAAAGATTCATTAAAATCCAAACAGTGGTTTTTTGCGTGAAAGAGTAATAAACATACATTCATACAAACTTTCGCCTTTATAATATTAGTAGGATTAGTATGATGATTGAATTGTAAAAACACAAATCAATCACAAAAAATTATCTGCGCACGCCGGAATTTGATCCCGCAACCTCCGGATCGCTGGTCGAGAGCCTTGCCTCTCGACCACGGAGGTTTCAGTTAAAAAGAGGGAGGTTACAGTGTAAAAGTTGAAAATTTATATATTTATTTTTTTTAAGTATAAGTACCTTCCTAGTAAACATCCGGCCTCGTTCGTTATTTATTTCGTCGCATAATTAATACTATTTTTTAAAATCAAGAAACAATCCCAGGTAATGAATATTTTATTTCTTGATGCAACCATCATCCTACGCGGAAAATGTTACCTGTGCTGTAATGGGACTTGGACTAGGCTAAGGGTTGAATTGGTAAGCGTAGGAGGGACCCTGACCAAAAATAAATTTACCCCATAGGGACGTATAAAATTTAGTGAATATCGCAAAACCAAATATAATATTGAAAATTACAAACTTTTACAACATCTGCTTTTTTATCAGCGTTGCTGTAGAAACGAGACGAAATTAAATAAATAATTTATTACTGTTTTTTGTTGAAACTTCAAAATGTATAACATGTTGCACAGTCATAAAAAAATATTTCTTGCATGGAAAAAAACCTAACCACTAAAACAATAATAACAATTATTATAGTGTTTATATTCCACGCGATTGAAAAGTTAGTCCCGTAAAAAAACATTTTTAACGCTTTAATTTTATAGCTCTAAGAATATGAAATAGATTAAAAAATGGCACGTGGACTTGTAAATAAACGGCAAAGAGCAAACAAACAAAATCCACGTACTTCTTTAGACGATCTCACAACTTTCTTAACTCAAAACAATTTACTATGCACTATGCGGCGTATGTCAATCTTTAATCGCGTACGGTATAATAGCCCGGGGAGGAACGCTAACACTAACGCTGCCACTAACGCTAACATTAAGCTCAGAAACTAATTGTAAAGATTATTCTAAAACTACCGATCACAATCAGTTCGGATGAAATCTTTAGGACAATCTGTGTTTTGGACTTTATGCAACTTTATGCCAAAAATATTCTAGCTTTTTATATATGAACAAGATCACTGCGTAACCGGTTATTTGTTTTTTTTATTCTGTTCTTCTTAACAGCATTCATTATCTGGTTACTAATTTGTTCTCTTTTTCTATTGTTATGTTTACTGATGTAATTTGAAAAAAAATCTTTGCTTTCTTCACTGTACCGACTATTAAAAAACTATATGTAAATGCACTTGCATTTGTGCCGTAAGTTCTAAATAAATAAATACCTCTTCAAACACAGAACCGTCTTAGATAATGTCCAAACTTCTCGTGATACTAAAGGGTGGCGCAAAACTACCGATATGGTTTGAATCTTATTACACATTACAATAAGATTCAAAATTTAACGATAGTTTTGCGCCACCCTATATATAACCAAAGAGCATAATCTCTTACTTCTTCTTTCGCTAAAACAACTTTCAGCCAAAGAAATTTTAGATACTTTTCAACAAAGCTACACAATGCATTGCCACTGGCCATTTTTTTTTTTTTTTAACTGTGAATACGGCAAAAGAGTCCCAACGGTTTCCGTCTAGAGCCAGTGAGACCATGAAGAAAAGAAAGCACCGGGTTATTCAGATCTGGTCACCAAACACAGCTAAAGCTATTTCAAGCAACGTTTCAATTCTTAATGGTCGATTTACATCCGAGCGATACTTAGAATATCTTCCGCTCTAAAATTAGTCAGAAAACAAATTATTTGAAATATAAATTCGTCACCAAATCTTGGATCATCATTTGTCATCATTATCAGTTCTTCGTAATCCGGGAATGTTTGTCTTTCTTCTATAAAAAAAAACGAAGATCGAGAAAAATCAGCCAAGAGAGATCAATCATCAAATCAACGATCTTATTTAAACCTATTTATAATAATTTATTTCCAATGGTACGATATTGACTGTCTTTTATTTTTAATATAAAATTGCGTTTTTATTTTTATTTTTGTTGTAAATGGCTGCAATCAACACAGGATTTCCCTAATTAGACAGAAACACCACGTCACCAATGTAATGTAATTAATGCAGGTAAATAAATAAATAAAAAATAATAATAAAGCACTCATTACCCACCCACTCTACATTAATACCTACCCACCCACTCTACATTAATAACTAGCAACGGCTCCAACTCTACCATAATAAAACATTGTTCCCATCCATATTTAGAAACTGTCAAATTAGTATACGCTTGCCCTGAAGAAGCAACGTTTGTTCTGAAACCGGTCGGATTTACTCATTATATAAGTAGTTCAAACAAAGTTGAATTGTTTCACTTATTTATAATAATAAAGCACTACGCCGAAATAACGTACTACATACTCGTAGAAGACTTAAAATATAATTTATTATTAAATATTTTAAAAATACACACACTAGAAGACAGATACATAAAATGAACGACTGAACATTTTTATTCAAAATACTTAACTCTAAATTTGACTGTTGCGAACTCCTGCAACTCATAAACTTACGAATACCGACAGTAACTACACGACAAAATACACTTTTCTACTGTAGCATTCATAAGCGGAACTACATTGCCCACTCTCCGATACAACGATTTCACACTATGGGAAATAAGTACTTAGATGATGTTGACATATTTAACATAAACTTGGCGAATTTTGTTGATCTTGTTAAAAACTTATTCCAAAACTATTCCTAAACATATATGTATTTTTGTACCTAAACCTATGAAATCGCTGTTTTTGTATTTTTATGACTTGTGTGCTTTTTAATCTAATTTAATTTTTATTATTTCTTTATCTGTTTAAAAATCATCTGTCATGAATTAATTGTACTACCAAACATGTAAAAGCCCTTTAGGCGTTAAATAAATAAATAAATATAATATAATATTAGGTCCTTACATATGAAATAAGCGTTTTGCCGTACTGGCAACTTTGATCTCAAATATCTTCTCTTTGGTTAGGAATTCCAAATTCAAATTTATACAGCTATTTACTCATGTATTTGTGTTTCGAAAATTATTATTCATTTGTTTTTTCCTTAATTGTTTTTTTTCTTTGCGTCACTTAGTTTACAAAATGGAAAACTTGAAATATCGCGTTATATACGAGTACGAGTTCCACCGTGGCACCAGTGCTGCAGAAACGGCTCGAAGGATTAATGATGTGTAAGGCGACGGTGCCGCAAAAGAAAACACAGTGCGTTTTTGGTTCCAACGTTTTCGTTCTGGAAATTTTGACCTGCAGAACAAGCCCCATGGACGGCCGGAGACCAAAGTTGATAATGAAGAATTGGAGGCTATTGTGGAAGCGGATCCATCGCAAATCACGTCCGAGTTAGCTGCAGGCTGCGGTGTTAGTGATAAAACTGTTTTAATCCACATTGGGAAGGTGAAGAAGCTTGAAAGGTGGGTACCTCACGAATTGAGTGAAGCAAATCAACAAACGAGCATTAGAACGCTAGACCACACACTGTACAACAAACGGCTACCAAATTAGAGAAGATTCAATCACAGCTTCTACACAGATGAGTCAATCGCGATCGCGGCTTGACGCATTTTTCGAGCTCTTCGGTTTTTAGTGAATAACCCTGTTAGATTTGGTTCAGTCGGTCTAAAAATTTGTCAGAATACATATTTTAATTAATACAAAATTAGAGGAGCTTCAACTGGAATGTCTAAGACATCCACCGTACTCTCCGGACCTTGCCCCAACAGATTACGAAATTTGGATAACTTATTGCAAGGGAAAAAATTCAACTCCGATGGGGCAGTCCAAACCGCCTTCAAAGATTTTATTGATTCCCGTCCGAATGGTTTTTTTTAGTAAGGGGATCGATGAACTACCTATGAGATGGCAAAAGTGCATAGATAGCAATGGTACATACTTTGATTAAATAAATATATTATATTAAAAAAAAATCGACTTTATGATCCTCCCATACAAAACGCCAATTTCATATGTAAGGACCTAATATCTAACAACTGCAGTTCTCTTGGAAGAGGCTTTTAGTTGTTAAAGATTGTCTCTTTGCTCGTAGTTTGGAAATAACTCCGCAACTGTCTGTTTACATACGCCCTTTTGTTGTTCTACCATGAACGTATGTAAGTATACATTCTAGAATCAAGAGAGATCTTCTGGAAGTTTTGAATTTGAGTTTATTCAAAGTATGGAAATAATAATAAAAGTCTATTTTTATAGTGCTGTTAGAGAATGATTAATTTACATGTGGTGAGTGTTTTCCCAGAAATTAACATGTGTTTTATCTTACTGGATGAGTATAGACAGAGAATATGGAACGTGGCGCAATCAAAGACGTTACATACTTTAGACGCGGGGTAGAAATCTCAAAGTGGGAAGCCAAAAGCAAGACAATTGCACTGGTCTCGATTTCTAGTACTTTAGTACTAAACTATCATTAGTCAAGTAAGGTCATGTCTTACCAGTAGGAAAATTGCATTTAAAAAGCGCAAAATGCCCTTCTTTATGATGAAAAATTACATATGTACACACAAATTACTTATTATTATCGATTATTATAAGCAATACAATTAATTTTTATGTTCTCCGTCCGACAATTTTGTACGTCATTAGAGAAAAAACACACATTCTTTGATTGTCTTATGGTACGGCCACACTGAGGCCAATTTCCAACTTCAACTTTCCAACTTCAACTTTCGGACGATTGCGTAGAAGGCTAGTTCATGCGTTGGAAGTTCGAGTTGGAAGTTTGGCTTCAGTGTGGAAGTAGCATAACTTTTTAAAACATGAATAACTTTGAATTAAGAAATTACTGAAAACCGCTGAAAACAAAAGAGTGTTGCTTACTTGCCACATTATTTTGCGAGCATGTGAGACTATGGCGATATAACGTCATTTATATAACGTCATTGGGCGCAATAAGTTCTTCAAGACCCATGTTCATTCTTTGAAAAGACCCTCCACATAGCACCCACAAAGATAACAAAGATGAGTTACTGTATAAAAGCGTCCGTTTATTAATATTGTGCATTATGATTACATCGGACTGTATTCAATCGCATATGATTTCGTCCGTTTATTAATATTGTACATTACGATTACGTCGGGCTGTATTCAGTCGCATATGATTTCGTCCGTTTATTAATATTGTGCATTACGATTATGTCGGGCTGTATTCAGTCGCATATGATTTCGTCCGTTTATTAATATTGTGCATTACGATTATGTAATGTAATACCTAAGTCACAAGGATCTTTTTTCATCTCCATTCTGACAGCTTTGTTGTCCTTAATTGGTTGGTACCAAAACTCCCATATGCACTGCTACCCCCGCTTCCTATGACAAACTTTTAACAGAAACTACTTCAGTTAGTCCCCAGTTAGTTGCATTTTCTCAATTTACCTTAAAATTAGCAAATATGAACGAAAACAATATTTAAAATATGCTTTTTTCTCGTAAATTTCAGTTGTTAATATCAGATGACGTAGTTGGGACGAGCTTGACTTACTTCCTGACCATACACGGAGTAAAAAAATTAAACGATATTTTGCACTCCGATGATATTTTTTTTTCTCATTTAAAAACATTAAACAAACTCGGGATCATTATTGGACAGTTAGGATTAGGTCAAGGGGTTGAGCGGCTAAGGGACTAGTGGACCAGGGACGCCATGTGAAAAAAAAAAAAAAAACGTAAAAAGTTACAAGAGACCAACATTTCATTTACTTTTTTTACTTCAAATAATGCCAGGAAACACTGGTTAAAGTAAGTCGTGCAAGTCCCTCCGTATATTATGTAGTTTTAATAAAATGGTGTTGGTTTAATAAAATTTGTCTGATTCAATATATTTTAAATTCAGATTTTAAAAATCGCAACGTGAATATTAATATTCATCATTTGATATATTTACTCAAGCCTCTGAATCGACTGCTGTCCTCAAAATAAAATTTATTTTATATTTACTTTTATTATTATTTGATTGACCCCATAAAATTGTTGATTTGGTAATTAATCATGTGTGACGTTATGTTTGACAATATTCCATTCAATGAAAAAAAATCACAACGACAGTAACAAAATATGCCATTGGAACAACACGGATCTAAATGCCATTGATTGACGAAGATATCTGAAGATACGGAGATATCGAAGTTCATAGTTTGAATCCGAATAAAATACCGACACTCGAAAGTTACGAACGAGTGAATATGCCGAACAGATTGTATTTGGTTTATCTACAGTGCGTTGTGCATACGCACTTTTTTGTAAGTGTTATTTTTCATTAATTTTTTCAGTTTCGCGCAATTGGCAAATGGAGTTTTGTTGCCCCAAGCGAATGAGCTCGATCTTAAAGCAAATGGAACCATGTTGCTTCTAAAATATGTTATTTACGGCAGATAGAACTAAGAAGCTCTTAAAATTTGCGAACGCATCCTTGTTGTAAGCTAATTAAAAATGATGTTCTTTCATAAGCATTCACAACATTCTTTAATAAGCCTCAACACAGGCTAGCCTAGTGAGGCAGGTTACGAGAAACCTAAATTTATAATTATAAATCTCTAATGTTTAAGTACCTACTGTATATATGTATTTTGTTTTCTGTTATTAACTTTTGTCATTATCCAACTTCTAAACTCTACTTTTACTGTACTTATGATGTACTTTTTGTTTTTGTAGTTATAAATCTTAATTTTTTTTGTTCAATAAAGATACCAGATTTAAATGTCCGGGTTAAATTTTCCCCCCAAAAAAAAAAAAAAAACAAAAAAAAAAGAAGGAAAAACTAAACCCTTTCATACACTTCCCCAAATGATCATCTAGTGAATCCACGTTATGCAATTGCACTATATAAGTATTATAAATACAAAACAATACAAGAACAACATGTCAACCCACTAGAGACCAAATGGGAATATAATTCACCGACTCCAGATATATTGACATCGTTCGTCCATTTCATACGCTGCCTAGGAATACCTGCTTTTGTTTTTTGGGGTCTCAGATTATCAATGTTCATCTGTATAGATGACATAATAAACCCATTTTCATTTCCGTTGGTTGAAAATGACATTGTGTCACCTTTCAAAACAACTTGGAAATGATTTATTATTTATTTATTATTCATAATAGTACTATTAAGTTGCTTTTAAATTACAAGTGGAACCTCGTTGTTTTAAAATATAAATAATGTAGAGCATTTTAAACACAGCTTTCTTGATAATTTATCTGCGAACTCACATAGAAATTGGACATATTTTAGATAGAGAGAAAAATCTTAGAAACTTGGTGTAAAAAGTACAAAAAAGTAAAATACCTAATTATTTCTTAATTATTAGGGTTTACAAATATATTTTTAAAATTTAGGTGAAACACATTGTTTTATCATAACATTTAGTACTTGTTTCTCTTCTTGCAACACAGAATAAAGGAAAAATGAAATAGCACGATATTACGAAATTAGGATTTAATTTCATGCTATCTCTCTTTTCCTTCATTCTATATAATATTTTGACTCATTATGAATGTATACATATAAGCACACACAATGTATTTTTTGATTAGTATAATTTTGTACTCTGATGATGGTTGTGCTTGGGTTATAAAGCGAAACCGGTCGGCCGTAATAAATTAAATAAATTTCGTAAACAATAAAATGTCGATATTATTATAATCATTTTAACTCTGCATTAACGTTTATATGACAGTCATTACAATACGCTAACAATATTGCAAGCTTTCCTATAACCCACACTTGCGTATATTCGAACAATGATTTGATATTGGCAATGTAATTATTGCATTTATTGGGCTTGGTTTGAATACTTTGTATTATTTTGTAACAAAAGTACTGATTTGATTCATTTATAGTAAAAGTGATTACTTTATTATTTTTAACCGTTGACCGAGTTTCATACGAATGTAATAACCGTAAAATAGTTCCGACGCAACCGAACTTTAATAGCGGCTTTAAAATATGGTAGTTTAAAACAACTATAATCCATTTCATTATACGAATACAAATGACGTCGTATAACGTAACTTTGAATGGGATAAAAAATAAAATCACGGTTATTCATTAGTGCTTTCGCCACTGAGGCGACGTGCAATCATTTAGAATCTCAGAATAAAACTGCGTAGGAGGCAGAGTAATGTTGATTTATCATGCCTTGAATCGTGCACACAAAAAAATAAATCTATAATGAATCCAACAAAATTATCGCTACAGAAGCCGCAGCGCGAATAAAGCTTTTGTGTCATTCAGTCTTGAAAAAATGAATGAAATAAATTTGTGGAACTTAAAATTTTAGTTAAATTCGTCTCTCAAATTAAAACTTACAAATTGTCATCCCTCGATTTAAGAACAACAAAGTGGTTACAAAGCTGAGCAGAAAGGAATTTGATAAGTTATTGTAAACTGTCGGAGTTTGACTACCATCGAGGCTCTCTTAAAAGGGCATTACCAGAGAAAACCAGAAATATGTCATTTTCAAATCAGATTTTAGACGTATTGACTCTTTTCCACAAAAAATTATAAATGGATTTCGAAAGATTGTTCTTTTATCTAGCATTCGCATGAAATAAATTTTGAGAAAGTTTTTTAATTTTTAGTATAATAAGGTTATTCCATAGGTCGTTGGCAGATTTGTTAAATTTAAAAAAAGATTTTGTATTATACCACACCCTTTTCAAATATTATAATCATGCAGTAAAATAAATCAATACATTATCTAGCAAACGCATGTCTTAGAATTTTAATTTTAGTTTCAATAAAATCATTAAAAAATATTTACGTACATGTGTTTCTTGACGAAAATTGGTCCATTTGTGTATTTATTTGCGCACTTACAAACTAATATATTTCACATTTTTTTAACATTCTTATTAAATTTAGACATTATTGAAAAATGATAAATACTTATAATCAAAAAATAATTACAAAAAGTACATTATTTTAAAAGTTTTATCATCACGCCTTTCAGCATTTTTGGATAAAGGTATAAATTAAAGCTAATTTGGATTGAAATAAATTCGATATTGAGTTATAATTTAAAAAAGCTGGTACAGAGAATAATTAATCTTTCTCATTGTAACCGCCCTGCACGACCGTAAGAACAACTTTCGACGAAATGTGGATTTTCGTCGCTGGCTGGTTAAACGCTCTTAACCAAGCAAGTGTGGAATGAAAATAATATTATCGCGATCATTTATGGCTTGTTCAATTGTTGTTAATTTTTTAAATTTCAACTTTGACAAATTGAAACAAATCTGTTTTGTCCACTCGTTGTAGCTCTCACAAATCCTAAACTGATATTTTGCGTCCCTCTAACCACACAGGGATCTAATAGTTACATCACATAGTCCAATACTCATTTATTTTGCCCATTCTTGGCAGCTCTAATAAACCTAAATCTGGCAGTTTATCTAATCACTTACGGCTCTAATAGTTAAATCACAAAGTCTATTGTAATATCTAATAATACTGATCTATTTTGCCCATTCTTGCGTCTTTAATAAACCTTTTCTGGTTTGCGTCTATCTAACCACTGGGCTATAATAGTTCTACACTGATCTACGAGTATTTGCAATTGTTGGTGGCTCTAATAAAACTTTTGTAGTTTGCGTCAATCTAACCACTGGGCTTTGATAGTTCTACACTGATCTATTTGCATATTGTTGACGGCTCTAATAAAACTTTTGTAGTTTGCGTCAATCTAACCACTGGGCTTTAATAGTTCTACTCTGATCTATTTGCATATTGTTGGTGGCTCTAATAAAACTTTTGTAGTTTGCGTCAATCTAACCACTGGGCTTTAATAGTTCTACACTGATCTATTTGCATATTGTTGGTGGCTCTAATAAAACTTTTGTAGTTTGCGTCAATCTAACCACTGGGCTTTAATAGTTCTACTCTGATCTATTTGCATATTGTTGGTGGCTCTAATAAAACTTTTGTAGTTTGCGTCAATCTAACCACTGGGCTTTAATAGTTCTACACTGATCTATTTGCATATTGTTGGTGGCTCTAATAAAACTTTTGTAGTTTGCGTCAATCTAACCACTGGGCTTTAATAGTTCTACACTGATCTATTTGCATATTGTTGGTGGCTCTAATAAAACTTTTGTAGTTTGCGTCAATCTAACCACTGGGCTTTAATAGTTCTACACTGATCTATTTGCATAATGTTGGCGGCTCTAATAAAACTTTTGTAGTTTGCGTCAATCTAACCACTGGGCTTTAATAGTTCTACACTGATCTATTTGCATGTTGTTGGCGTCTCTAATAAACCCGAAGCAGGCAATTTGCATCTCTCTAACCACACATGGCTCTAATAGTTAAATCACATAGTCCAATACTGATTTATTTTACCCATTCTTGGCGTCTCTAATAAACCTTTGTAGTTTGCGTCTATCAGAGATGTAATATCTGTGATATCTATCAGAGATCTAATAGTCTATACTGATCTAATTGCATATTGTTGGCGGCTCTAATAAATCCTAAGCTGACAGTTTTCGTCTCTTTAACCTAGCACAGGGCTCTAATAGTTGAAATACATGGTCCAATACTGATCTATTTTGCCCATTCTTTGCTACGCTCACAAAACTGATGCTGACAATTTGCTCTCTAACGACAATGCTCTAACGTTAATCTTCTCTGAGATATTTACGATTGAACTTTTGAATCCCATTACCTATCTGCGTGAATTTCATAGCTGTCACACGGACAACTTTAAACAGATAAACTAACGAGTAGAAAGCTTTACTAGTAATCGGATGTCTATTAAATGCTATTAAATTACGTTCATTATTTTAGTACTGTTTTAACGACTTTTCTTTACACTTCATAATGGGATGTTTCCCAAATAAATGGCCTTAAACTATGAAACACATTGAGCTGTCTATTCGACGATGCAGCTTAACGCCCCTTAACCAGCGGCCGAGAATTAAAATTTCGTCGAAAGATGGTCGATGATGATTTCGGGGAGAGATTATTATTCTCCTTCCATCATTTTAAGTAAATAACTCGATATCGATTTTATTTCTTTCAAAATTCTCTTAAATATACATTCAATTTAGTTTAAGTAATAAAAATGATCAAATACGGCATAATAAAATTGTGTACTTATTGTAATTATTTTTTTTCGTAAGTGTATATGATTTTTCAATAATGTCTAAATAAAATAAGTGTGTAAAAAAATCAGAAATATATTAGTTTTTAGACCGTAAAAAACTAGACAAGCTGTGGTATTTTCAAATTTAAAAATCGTGCGCGTTTTTTTTACGACTTTATTTGAACTAAAATTAAAATTCTGAAAAGTAGCTTTCGTAGATAATTTTTGATTTGTGTAATTATATGATTTCAAATGTGTGTTGTATAATACAACCTTTTTTTTGAACATTAATTATAACAAATCTGCCAACGACCAACGGCATAACCTTATTATAATAAAAATAAACACATTTCTTCAAAATTTAATACATAACTTTACTAGATAAAATAACAAGTTTTCAAAATCAATATATATTTATTTTCTAGAAAAGAGTCGATACGCCTAGAATTTGATTTAAAAAAAAAACTTATTTCGGGTTGTGTTATTACTTTTTAATTTTTTTTTTAAATTACGAAAACATTTTAGAAGCTCATTTTTGTATTGTGCTGCAATTTAGAGCAGCTTTTTGATTAGATTTTTGTTTTTTTTACTAACTAAATATCCATTTTTATTTTATGAAACTAATTTCAGGTTGAACTTAAACTATTTCTAAAAGATTCCTAATCTTAGTTGAGCAATTCCATGAATAGTAAAAGGGGTAGTTTAAAATTAAACATTTCCTTTTTATATTGTTGTTTCATGTATTAGCTGCTGTAAATTTTTAAATATAATGTCAACTAATTTCAGAAAAATGTGTAGATTCCCACCAAAAGTTGGTGCATTATAATATGCGAGCCTGAGGTGTGTAAATAACCCCAGACCCTCTGGGCTTAATACCCAAGAAATTATGATTATGAAAAAGAAACTACTTGCGCGAACTAATATCACAAAGGATGGCACAAAAGAGAAACTCCAGGGAATAACAAATCCACCAACCTTGTTTTTGTAGATCTTGAAGTGTGGAGGCCTCCTTAATGTCATCCAACCAACAATTAGATGCAGTCAATGTAATCCTTGGGTGATTTTGAAGTTTTTACAAGAAATTAAATTTGTCAATGAATACACAAACTCAAAGTTCCTTTTCAAACAATGAAGAAAATTTTCCAACAAAACAGACAGTGTCAGTTCTTTTCTTGTTTTAGAATTTATTTTGAAAATCAATCCATTTCGATGTCTTTGTCAATTCCAAGGAGTAAAGTAAAGTAAGTACCATGCTTGTGATATATATTTATTTAAAATTTCGAACAAACAAAAAAAAACATATTGCAATGCGTAACCAGTTGGTAGAATGAATTGTCATCGACAACCAGTTTTTCTGTCGAATTTCAGCTAGATCGAATGTCGGGAAGTGAGCTAATTTCCAAAAAAAGTTAAAATCGAAATTCAAATACATGTATTTAAAAAAAAATCCCACGGCCGAGAATCGAACCCCGATCAACTGCTTGCAAATTTTAAGAACGGCGTAATAATTTACTGAGGACAGGTTGTTTAAAAAAAATGATATTCATAAAAATTTTTAAGTTAATTTTCTAAAGTTAAAGTTCTATTCAAATTATGTTGTTATATCGTCATTACTGGCCAGTGCTTGCTTCGTACAACTAAAATAATCACTTAACATGAATATAACTATCTTCTTCTTCTTGTGCCCTGTCCGTTCAACGGACGTTGGCTATCATGTTGGCTATGCGGACTTTGTTTACTGCGGCCCGGAACAGCTCCACGTTAGACTGGCCAAACCACTGTCTCAGGTTTTTCAGCCATAAGGTTCTCCTTCTTCCAGGGGTCTTCCGGCAATCTTTCCCTGCATTATGAGATGCAAGATCTCATACTTCTCTGGATGTCTCATCACATGTCCAAGATATTGAAGTTTTCGGATTTTTATAGTTTTAATTACTTCCTTTTCTTTATTCATCCGAACCATAACGTCTTCGTTTGTAACCCTGTCCATCCTGCTTATTTTAAGTGTTCTTCTGTAGATCCACATCTCGAATGAATGAATTTGGAATATATTTTCTCTTCTACGGGCTGCCCATTTTAGAATGTTACGTATTCACAACCGAAATTATTTTTTTTTTATCAAAAATAACATAACAAATTACTTTTCTGTCATGGAATAGAGTAACAACCCCTCTATTCTTTCATCACCGCAGCCCCTCATTTTTTATTATTTAGACATTTTAATTCGACATTCCTTTTATTACATTTAGCCCCGTGTTCGTGCGTGGCCCGCCTTGACCGATGCGTGTTTGGAAACGTGTCCCGGGCTTTTTATTGTCACCCATTACTGGGGCGATTTGTGTCACTGGTGTTCCCGTATCGGTAGACATCTATGAACACGGTCGGTTAACTGAACACTGAACACTCGATGCACGACGCATTGTAAAAGTGTGGCGGTGATTTTATAGAGGGATTCCCCGCTTTTCGTGCGCGTATTTGGGATACCAACATTTTATTCGGAAAATGTAAAGTTTTTCAACATTTTTCATCATAAAGATGGGAAAACTAACCATTAGATACAATAAATTTATCTTTTAATGTTTTTTTTTTAAATTTAACCGCACAAAAAATATTTCTCGTGTTTGAAATTTTATTTATAAAAATAAAAAAACATCTGAATATGAAAACAAAATAGGTTGTTTATTCGAATTATTATGTATTTCGATATCCATTATCTCGTAATATTCAATTAGGGAGGCGGGAATGGGTACCGCAGCTCTGGAAACAATTTATTGGATAATCATCACCTCCGCCTTTGGTCAGTTTGTGATTTGAGGGATGCCCGGGTTCAACGGCGTGGTGGGTTCGCCTGCCCATTCACCTACCCACCAGCTGCATGGCAAGCTGTATCGGGTGAGGCCGGATTAGAGAGACCCTTTGACCTCTCCAGCTGGTCTCTCTCGACCCATTGTATTGCACTGCAGCGGGAAAAGGGATGGATTCAAACGTTCGTCACTCCAGGATACCCTAGATTACTACCCACCCCTCATACATTTTCCTTCCCAGAAGTTCCTCTCCTTCATTTGATTGAAAAGACCCTTCACACAGCATCACCAAAAGAGGAATATTATGCGTATCTTTTTCTAACTGTTCTGTTTTCATATCTTCGATTGAGTTTCGCTAATAGTGTCTTAATTTTATGGAAATTATTTTCCTCAGGGCCTTCTGCGTGTGGGTAATGTAAAAAAATGCATTAATTGTTTTTGTGTTTAATAATTCGTCGAACTCCATTTTTAAAAAAAATTATTAAAATAAAATTTAATAACGTTATTATCAAGTTCCGCAGTTTGTATTTTAGTAAAAAAAAATGAAAATTACCTCGAGTTGAAAATGGTTAGCTAGAATTTAATAAAAGCTCTTTTAACCGAAAAGATTCAGGATGAAAAACATGTGCACAAATTAGCACACCTTCAGAACTTATCGTTTGAGATTTTTCGCAACTTCAGAAATCAGATATTTCTGGATTTTTTGTATACGTTCGTACAGATGGATATGGATGAAAATATGACTACCAATAAAAAATCTTACACCTATAACTAAATCTTTTTTTGATTGTTTCATTTAAAAGCATCATTGTATTATTAATTATTAATTAATGTTTTTGAACAACGTACGGTTGTGCCTGAATCCAAATAGTAATTTAATAATGAACAATGACTCTGAGTATTAATTGTTACTTTAAGTAATGATTAAATTTAATTATCTAAAATTAATTGTTTTTAACTACACACATTACATCGCCACAAATTTAATTTTAAACGGCCTCTGGTCGTTGATTGTTGATGGATTGTTGGTTGATGTTTACTTAGATGTTTACAATGATTACTTAGGCTGAATTTAGTCTCACGCTCACCGTCATCGCTCATAGATCAGCGCGTAGTTCGTCAGCGCTGAGGCTCAGCGTGGCTCGTTTCAGTATCGTACTGACCGCCTTATTGTACAGACGAAGACCAAAATGCGGAGTGTATTAGTTATTGCTGCTTTGTACTACCTATCCCAAAAAAATAAAAACGATTCGCCATGACTGTACACGCTGACGACGTCCGCTCCGCTCGACACTAGAACGCTCACTGAAAGCAGAGAGCAGAGGCGCTCGTGCGTAGCCATCAGCGCTGACCACCTTGCACGCTGATAGCTACGCGTCATTAAAACGCTTCCTAGAAGTTTTATTTTATTTTTATTTTATTTTATTTTATTTGGAAAACCAACAGTTACATTATTTACTTAGGTGTATTTACATGTGTATATGTTATTGAACCAATGATAGGTTTTCACTGGTGTGTATTAATTAGAGAGATTAAAAAGTAATAAAAGTTATAATAGTTATAATAGCTTATTGGGATGGGATGGTGGGCGGGAGGGGAAGGGGATGGATCTATTCTCGGAGTGAATAAGTTATTTGTATAGAAGTATAATAGTTTGTATATGTTTAGAAGTTATTTATTGTTTATTTTTTTTAGAATTTGGGGTGCTGTGTTGAATAAGTCGAATTCATTGTATGAATTGTTAAAAAAGTGTGAAGCGCGGTTAATGAATGTGTTTTGTTTAGAGTTAGTGTTGCATCGAGGAGTGTTAAGTGTGTGATTTAGTCTAGTTTGTCTGGTGGGCACTCTTAATTGAATTCTTTCAAGTAATTCCGGGCAATCTATCGCAGAGGTGGCTATCTTTTGCAGGAATATTACGTCTGCAGAATTTCTACGATTTTCTAGTGACGAGATTTTGAAAAACGTGGCTGACTCCACATTACTTAGATGAGGACGATATCCCCGAAAATCAAGGTATCGTAGAAAACGATTTTGTATTTTCTCAATCCTTTCTATGTATGTTGTGTACCTGGGATTCCAGACTTATACGCAGACGACATGAAAATATTCTCTCCTGTTACAAGTATACAATAGGGTGGAGCACGGATGTATGAAAAAAAATTTTTTTTAAGATTCAGAGTTCTAAGAGGGGGGGATTTGTGCCTTATGTTAAAGTAGAAATACGTGGGATTTTTCATTTCATTTGATTAAGATCTTCAGTCTCCGCAGTGACTTTAAAAATTGAAAATTAGGGTAAAAAAGTTTCAAGTTTATAAGGCAATACATTGTGATTAATTTAGTGGTAAGTAGGTAGTAATTTAGTGGTAATGATAAACAATATGTAATTAAGATATTTATTAAGGCATTGCTGTAAAAAAAATTAAATTTGAAACAAACTCGAAGAATTAATTATACATTTATTATTTAGGTTTAAAATCCTTTTTAGTTTCAAATTTAGGCATTTGATTTCGCGATTCCAGCTTGGCATTTATTGCATCTAATCGCGAATTTCTTATCCACTGAGAAATGGAAACCTCCGTTGTATTCTTTAAAGCTCTTTCAACAGCTTGGGTATGGCAGGGAAGCCTTATAAACAATAGTTCGTTTTCACCACCAGATTCCACGACATTCTGAATTTCCTAGTCCAATAAGTTTTTCAAAATCGGTGGTTCGGTTAAGTTTTCCTGCCAATTTATTAAATCACTATATGTAGAAGCATTAAAATCTATTGATGGCACTTGAAACAGTCTAGGTGTTGGAGGTTGAGTAGTATTGCGTGCCTTTAGTAGGGCTGCCAGCTCTCTAACATGTTTTTTTATCATCTGTTATCATCGCAAGAAGAATCGCTTCAGGATGGCAAAGTAGCCGTTTCTTTGAATAAAAGGATCTATAATTTTTTTTAGAGTTTCTGGCAGGTAACTGGAGGCCTTAATAATATTGAACAGGTAACACGTGCCATCTTTGCATGATGGTTTACTTTTAATTAAGAACCAAAACGGTGCGTAAACTTCGACCACAAAAGTAGCCAGAGTTTTCAAATTATCAGATGGTTCTTCAGTAGATACATACAAACGTAGTCTTCGATGACCCAACGGGTATGTGATAGTTTTTTCTGGAGATTTATTGCCTAGGTCTTCTGGAAATTCATCTGAAACTACAGCCGAGACAATTTTATACAAGTACTGTTGGTCTGGACTCAGATCTTTGGCCATTTCTGGTAGCATTTGACCTTCCATGCGTTCAAAATTTTTAACAGGCAGCTTTTTACAGGTTTCCAGTGATTTTCCCAGTGGACCAATATAAGATTTAGGTCCCGAAGAAGGTCACCCATCGAGATAAAAAAACAGATGTCTCAAAGGCAGTTGGTTAATGTGGAGTAAAAAAATTATCCACTGAAGTGGTTTTTGTAGCCTTTTCTCAAGCAGTCTTATAATTCCAGCATACTTTCCAGTATTAACATTCGTACCATCACAATCAATAGCCATAAAATCTATCTTGGGAAACTTCTTTATGTAACAGAAACCCTGTTACCACGGTATCTATTCCTTTTGCTGTACCAACATCAGGTACCACGTATCCCATGTAAATGGATCCCGGCTCTTGAAACAGTGAGACAGGTTCCTTTTTTCCGCTGATTACCATTACCCGAGACGTTCTTTTATCGGTCAAAAAAGGTTGCTCTTGTTTGGGAACCTTTTAATCCTTAGGATATTAACACTAAGCGAATGCTTTGTACTTGCATACTGAAATATCAAAAAGTATCTTATTGTTTTTCTGAAAACTATTTAACTTGTCCAGGAAGAGCCTCTTGATAGACTTGAGTAGATTTTTGCACTTTAAATGATATGCTTTCAACATTTGAACGATCCTTGTTCGTGTCAATGTAGGAATAGATGCAGCGTGCCATATATTTTCAATTTCGACATTACTATATCTCACCAAAAATTGGTTCTTTTGCAGTTTCTGATTGCAATTTCAGTTGATGTCTCGTCCACTCATAATGGTATTTTACTGCATCTTCGTAAGTAGGTAGAAAGTTCTCTTTCATCTCACAAACATCACCAAATAGAGGACATTTGAATACACTCCGAGTTCTTTGCATAGTTGCCATGCAAGAATATCGAACGTAATTTTAACGACAAACGATCGTGCGACTGATCCGAGCCTCGAACAAATAGAGCAAGCAAGCTAAGTATCACCTCCCGCGCTTCCTCTCTCCCCTTTATTTAAATTATAAAACACAAATTCGAACTTCTTTTTATTTTGTGTCGAATCTATATTTATACCAAGTAAACTTTCTTGATAAAAATTAGTACGTTTATTCAAAAAATATCGTACATAAACATGACTTCCAATTAGAGTGAAAAACCGACTATTTTCGTAAATTCAATGCCATTGCGGAGGCAGTTACCCTAAAAAAAATTGAATAATATTTTACATGGCTTAAATTAAACCTAAAAGGCACCAAATTTTGACTCTTACATTACCGTCCAGTGAAAAAAAAGAATTCACTCCTACCTAGTATACAACATATTATGTTGAAGAGCAATGGTCCCAATAATGACCCTTGGGGTACTCCTGACGGTACGGTTACCCAATTTGATTTATAGCCACCGACGACTACTGCTTGGCTGCGATTTTTCAAATACGACGAGAGCCATCTGAGGAGATCTCCGATCAAGTTCATATATCTCGACCATCAGCGTAGTGTTGGGTAGGACACGATATCAGGATGAGTTTGTATGAGGTACTCAAATATCGAAATGAGGTGTTGAGGTGTCCCACCTCATTTGAGGTGAGGTGTTACAAAATATTTTCGCTTACGGGGGGGGGGGGGGGGGGTGGTTTTTTCCTTTAACTTGATTTTCTTGGTTCAGAGGTGTTGGTTTTCTAATAAATACCGGGGTGGCGGTACCCATACCCGCCTCCCGTGTCTGTTATTTTTGTAATACGAAAAGTGGATATACAACTACTACCCCCTCCCCACCTTCACCATCTGATCCCCTCCCTGCACCTCCCCACTGATCGCCCCCCCCTGCACCCCCCTCCCTGCACCCCCCTCCCTGCACCCCCCCT
Source organism: Limnephilus marmoratus (assembly GCA_917880885.1). Lineage (NCBI taxonomy): Eukaryota > Metazoa > Arthropoda > Insecta > Trichoptera > Limnephilidae > Limnephilus > Limnephilus marmoratus. The sequence goes on along the minus strand of OU862918.1, from coordinate 35,360,229 downwards.
CTTATCCCTCCCCCTCCTCAGCAACCCCCTCCACCTCATCACAACACTGCCTCATCCTCCCTCCCTTGGGAGCTGTTGGGAATCTTATGCGGTATTTACATAACATATAACAATAATTTAAAATAAAAATATATTAAAAAAAAATTTTTTTTTTTGGCAATTGGTACTGTTGTGCGGTAATCATTTATCAATACATAATTTACAAATAAAAATATTTATAATAAAAAAGCAGTTGGGACTCTTGTGCTCATAAATTATTGTTAGGTGTATTCACATAATTATAATTTACAATAAAAAATTTTCTAAAAACAATTTTTTTTGGAGCAGTTGGGACTCTTGTGCTCATAAATGATTGTTTTGTGTATTCACATAACAATAATTTACAATAAAAAATATTTAAAAAAAAAAAAATTTTTGGAGCAGTTGGGACTCTTGTGCTCGTAAATTATTGTTTTGTTTATTCACATAACAATAATTTACAATAAAAAAATATTTAAAAAAAATTTTTTTTTGAGCAGTTGGGACTATTGTGCTCATAAATTATTATTTTGTGTATTCGCATAACAATAATTTACAACAAAAAAATATTAAAAAAAAATTTTTTCGAGCAGTTGGGACTATTGTGCTCATAAATTATTATTTTGTGCATTCACATAACAATAATTTACCATAAAAAAAATTTTCAAAAAAAAATTTTTTTTGGAGCAGTTGGGACTCTTGTGCTCATAAATTAATAAATTATTGTTTTGTTTATTCACATAACAATAATTTACAATAAAAAAAAATTAAAAAAAAAAATTTTTTTCGAGCAGTTGGTACTCTTGTGCTCATAAATTATTGTTTTGTGTATTCACATAACAATAATTTACAACAAAAAAATATTTCAAAAATTTTTTCTTCGAGCAGTTGGTACTCTTGTGCGGTATTCACTTAACAATAATTTAGAATAAAAAAATAAAAAATAAAAATTTCGGATCTGTTGGGTCGCTTCTGCGGTATTCACAATATATGAATTGGCTTACCCCATCACCACCTCACGGTTCTAATACAAAAATGTCATAGAATATACAAACACTTCACGCCTCACCACCTCATACATTTGTCCCAAACTATGCGAGACATGACATGTAGTTTAATACATCAACCACCTCACACCTCACCTCATATTTGTCCCATACGTGACAACGTGACATGACATGTAGTCCAATACACCAACCACCTCACACATCACCTCATATTTGTCCCGTACATGACATGAATGTAGTCCAACAAAACAAACCACCTCACACCTCATGTTTGTCCCTCCTTCATATTGTCCCCCCTTCATATTTGTAGTAATACAAAGAAAAAGAGTTGGTACAAATACATATTGTGAGGTGGGGGGACATTTTACGTGTTTGTATGGGACATTTGAGGTGCCTCTTGTATGAGGTACTCAACACTACATCAGCGCCGACGGTGCGCGTGCGGTCGGCGTAAGACTAAATTCAGCCTAAGGCTTTATTTTTTTTTTTTACAATACACTTCTCTTATTTTGAATTGGCATTGTTTGTGTCCTTTTAAACTATGTTAGTTTAGCGTTATTGCCTTTAATTCCTATGTAAATTGTCGTTTCTCAGTCAGTGCTGAAGAGAGATAAGGAGAGCGGAAAGAGAAGGAAAACGTTAAGGGAAAAGAGAAGAAGAGAAATGCAGATTGACTATCTAACCCAATACCTTTCTCAATGCTCCAAATCTGTTACTTTACTATTGTGCGGTAATACAGCCTGCTTCAAATATACAGTAACGCATAATAAAATAAAATACGCGTGAATATTATTTATTGATTCAATCAATAATAACTTGCCAAAAATGTAAAGCTGAGATAAAAGTATTTTTATTCATTTTCGCGTTATTTTACTTTTTATTAATTTTTAATTTGTATGGGTATGGGTACCGCCGCCCCAGGAACTAATTGTTGGAACACCCCTGTCATAGGTCACTCCAAGTTCAGCCGTGAATTGATTTGAAGCCTTTGTATTTTCTCCCTACAGCACAACAGGTTTCATTAAGACTTATTCGAGCTTTCCGCTCTTTCCATCAAAAATCTCTTCACGTATCATCTCCAAATATTAAATACCTGTGTCAACTCAAACTTTGATAAAAACAATATTATCGATGTTATTCCACCCACAGACAGAAAGTAATTTCTGCTTTACGAAATGAATCGCTGTGGCAAACTTTTGTTTCGAAACACAATAGAGCTGAAGATTAATGTACTCTTATTAATAACGGCTTTATTGATTGGAACAGATATCCATTAATTCCTGGTATGCTTGGTACAGTCGCTGCAGAGGTACACGGCAGAGCTGATAAGCTCCACTGAATGTTTACAATGTTTATTGAACTTCAGATAAACGTTTCCCTGCCTGTGCATATATTAAAGGCAGAGCAGTTCCGTGAATAGACTCATTATTTAACAAGTTAATGTTGCTTTGACGTGCGTTAAGGAATGAATAACACTGTTTGTTTTATTTTAATTTTCTCGGGATGCGTGAAATGAGCATTCGTTGAATTCATTATTTTGCAATATTAGTAACCTAGTGGGAATCGAACGTTATTTTATGGTTGTTATTTATTACTCATAATTGAACGTAGTTATTCCAGTCCACAACACAAAATTGATTTTGTTGTCATCCAACGGAGTAAGGTCAATTCTATATTCTACTAAAACCAGACAGGTCTCCTTCATACAAAAATTCATAGTAAATCGCCTTCCAAAATATTCACACCAATTCCTCATCTGCCAAAATAATTCAAAACCACAATTTCGGGCAAAATATCATGGCGTCATGTTTTGGTACCGAAAAGACATCATTTTGATCGAACTTCTACCTCAGGGGATGACCATCAATGCATAACGAAATTGGGTTATCCAAAATGAGCATTAAAAACAAAAGGAGGTGTTGTGAGGAGTTTGCTTGTTTAACGAAATCGTCCGTTCTCACACGGTCAACATAGCCAACATTATGCTAGTGTACTCATTTGGTTGGGCTGTTTTGAACCACCCCCCGTATTCTTCAGACTTTGCGTCTTTAGATTATCATCTTTTCACCTCCCTGAAAGCATATATGGATGTAATTAAGTTTTCAACCGACGAGCAGTTGCAGAAAGAGGTTCAGAAGCAGGCGAAGGAACTGGCGGGAGAGTTTTTCAAAGAGGGCATAAAGAAGCTTGTGCCATGGCTCACCGCAAATACGGAATCGCGATTAACAATATTCTGTAATTTTTTTTTCAAATAAACTTTTTCTAAAAAAATGTACACTTACTTTGTAAACATCCCTCATTATATTAGTTATATTATTTTTAAGTAAAAACATTCTAAGTATTATGTAGATTTGATTACTTTAGTAAAAGGTGCCTTTATCTCAGTTTAAGTTTTTTTATGGCTGGCTGGTTTCTGCATAACTTCGTTAAATTATATGTTACCCAAGTGTGGAGTACGCAATCTACATTATATTTCGCCAGTGCGTAAGAATGTATTTTTTTGTTTAAAAGAGATCTTTTCTTCATATTGCAACATAAAAAAGAGTGATACGATTAAAATTATATAATTCCTTGCCTGTATAACAACTACTTCCACAGTAAGTCATTATTCCATGCATGAAGTTGGATTATGAGACCGATATAATAAGTACAAAAAGAAAATCATAATTTTTTTTTATTGAGTTGATGAAAAATCTTATTTTGTCTACCGGAGCAGATGAGCGAAGGTTGGATTAAATCAGCGGACCTGTATTTGATTGAATCTTATACATATAGTTACATATCAATCGAATTTGTTCCATTGAATTGCACTCGATGACCCTTTGATGTTTGATGGATTTTTGATTATTTTTTTAACTCACTTTGTTAATTATCCAATTACATAGATTAGATGGTAGATAGTCGCAGGGGGTAAAATTAGGTAGGCAGCTGAAGTGGCTGATTAGAAGGCTTCCGTTTTTTTGCCGCTGGTAAAGCAGACTGTTCTAAACCTGTTATCAATGCAACCTTTGGAGACAAAATATTTAAAACTAATGGCCATCCCTATGCTTAGAACGACCACGGCTCAGCACCACTATTTGTATTTAGGTGTAAGATGGTACAATATATTATTATCCAATAACAAAATTAATATAATAGATACACTGAATTATGAATTATTCAAAAAACAAATTAAGTCCCTTAAATTGGATAATGACATATTGTACCCTTAATGTTTACCCTTTATGTAATTAATTAATTTACCCTTACTTAAACAGCAATATTTAATATAAAAATAAAAAAATTGTATTGATATTGTCCTTATATAACTATTTTTGTCTAAATTGTGTACCTACCTAAGATATTTATTTCATTAGTTTTTTTGAAAATTGTTTACATAATGAACATTATTATTATTTTTTGCATGTAAAATACTCCTCCCATAAACACGAGCTCCTAGAGCTCAACTTATGGAGTAGTAGAATAAAACATGAATTATTTTGTAATCTTGCATGTATTATCATTGTAATGTATAAACAAAAATCTTGAAATAAATAAATAAAAAATTAAAAAAAATAACACCGTTAATTGGCAACACGTAAAAAAGCTAGGTACTTCTGATTCTTTCATGTTTTTTGAAATTAACTATGATTATTGTCAGCTCTGCCTACTTTTTATTCTTAATTCATGCCTGAAAGAATAAAAAATATTTGTTTCGTTTTTCCAAATTAAAATCTTTACTTTAATTTATTCAGTTTCTCTTAGTTCTCATTTTTCAAACCTCATTTTTCATCCCCTATGTGATCCTCAACTCTCTCTAATTCGGTCATCAAGTCTAGAGTATCTACGTGACGTTTTCTCGGTATCCAATTCACCTGTTTATCCGCTGTTTGTTGTCTTCTTCTTCCAGGGTCTTATCATAAATCTACACATCACAATCCAACCACTAACATAGGTTATGACTTTATCTAATCATAGATAATGTTCAGATAATTCATTTTGCTGTTAGTATGAATTTATCAAATAATAAAAACACACTTTCTTTATTAACCAATACATTTTGAGTTAAGGATATATTTTATATTCTATTTTTATTTTGTTATCTTCTTTTAACATCGTGCCATCAATCAAATGGAAGTACGTTATTATACTCGTATGATATTATTATTATTTTTTTAACGTTGTTTACTTTTAAACATCCCTTTCATTTAGTATTGTTTCCGGAAGTTTTATCAATTTTTGATTTTTTTTAATATAAATAAACCAACGTAAACTTTTTTAAATAGTAAATATTTTCACCAAAAGGTGATTTATTTTTTGTATAAATAAAGCGCTACTCTTTCAGAATAAAAAATAATAATAATTAAAAAAAAAACATGATTTTACTGGAAATTTATGGAAATGTTACCACATGGCTCCGGCGTAGTTCAAAAATTGTGTGGTTAATTTCCCAACCAATTACGAATATTGTGGCAATAAACTTTATTTGCAAGTCAAATTGTCATTTACCTTATTTGACATTCCCCAGGGGTTAAGTGAAAAGTTTCATGAAAATGAAATATTCAAATCTGCAGAAAATCCCCGAAGTAATAACGTATCATGTAGAAAATTCATATTTTCATGTCGCACAAGTAATAAAAATATACAAATCATAAACAGCGCCGGTTGTCAACTTTGTGAAACTTTATTAAACATACGAACTTTTTTCCGTATTTTTAACCGAACTTTTTGGTAAAATAACATGTTTCCCAGTTCTCGGCAAATTGTTTCTTTGTGCAAATGTAATTTTAAAATGCGTACGTTTTACGAAAATTTGTCTTCTGCGTGTTGAATATCAATATTTCAATCAGAGGCGGTAGAGAAAGTTTTTATGTGGTTGGTTCGTTTTAGCAAACGATTTTCGTGGTTCTCGACAAATTTTTATTTACGTTGGCAAAATTCAAATATTTTTATATCATTTTTTAGCGTAAATTCTTAATTTTCTTCTTTTCAGAATATTTTTCGACATGCTTAACTACAAAAAAAATCCATTGCTGTGTGACTTAACACATTTTCCGATAAATGCGATTATCTTTTATTTTTGTTTTCCTGGCTATTCTATTCTGGTCACTAAATGCTTTTAAATACATTCCAAGAAATGTTCCTTCTGAATATAAGTGGTCTTCCACCTGACCAGGGCGATATTGAAAATATCTACCGATTTCATGTACATACGGCTTTTAAAACTCAGCGTTGTAGGTATCCACGTGTATTTTTTTTTTAATTGAATAAAAGTTTGGTTGCTCTACGTGGAGTGTAAAACCACGACTTCTTGGCAGGGGGCCACGGATTTTACCACACTGCCACACAGGTTTTCGATGTATTCATCAACCGCATTAACAATAATAGAATAATTTGTAGTGTCGTTTTGTGAAAATCCACTCAAGGACGCTATACAATGTATCATGAGTTCTCAGGTTCTTTCTAATTTTAGATATTATTTACAAAAAGATACAGAAAACAAACTTACCTGGCAAGTCACTTCTGATAAACACACTTTTATTAGAAAGTTTAGTTAAATTGAAATCAAATTACGATTTATGTGATACAAATCTTCTACGATGAAAACGACACTTTGGTTTTCAATAAATGCTCAAACTATTGAGAAACTTATCAAAAACTTTTGATATCTGGTCTTAAAGATAATTTGTCTCTTGGCTCTTGACATGCTCTTATGAAATTCCGCTGCGCTTTATTTCCTAGTTAGACAATATGAATTCTCCTTATATCTTCTCAATGACAAAGAAGGACAAAGGCCGCAGGATGTAGCCTTAGCCTTTAATAACGTTAGATAATACGTATTATATCTTACTTACGTAATTGTGGGTGGTAAGAGACTGACTTTTGATTTTGGTGGTTCGACGGGTTCGGCCGGAGTTTGTTTCCGACACGCAGGTGTTTTATCGAAATTGAATAATGTACCCGGTGCCGGTGTTTTGGCCGTGATTGGTATTTACTTTTATACCGAAACCGATTACAGTACCACCTCTGGTGAACGAAGCCTCGTTATATTAAGGTTGAAAACATTTTTTTGTAATAATTGTGAACGTGTCTTTTGTAATAATTGTTAAATGTCAGTGAACTTGGACGAATGCAGGGTTATGATGTGCCAATGTTTTTGTGCGCAAAGTGAGTAAACTGAAGAAATTACATTAAATAGTCTATAAAATATACTTAGATGGATACAAAAAGATAGATAAAACGGACCGTATTCCTATTTTTTTTAACAATAAATTGATATTGTGAAGCAGCTATTCACAGTGCTCCTCGATAAAGGTTTTGTTGATCTGAAAATTCCACCCAGAGCTTCGTTTTTTAAGATTTTTTTTAGATTTTCTGCTTTCTAACCGGGCCCGAAAAGAAGAAGATGGAGAGATACGAAATTGCGAATGTTAGGGGAGAGCGCTAACATTTACAGCGACAAAATCGATGCGAAAATTGCGAAAATGTTTAATAAAACACGACTCGTTTAAAATAGAGCAAACATCTCGCGGGCATTATCTTAAACAGCATTTAAAGAAACACTGTGAATTTTTTCATACATATAACTTGTAAAATAACTGAAGCAAACGTGTTAATAATAATTTTTGGAGCATAATTTGCGATTTTTTTCTATCGAGGGAATTTTATATAATTTGCGTTTCGGCGCGGGAAAAGTCTAGATTTTATTTTCAAGAATAACATATATTTTTTTAAGAGCTTTAAAACTTACCGTTTTTAAGGGAAATATGTAATAAATCGGTACAAATCCGGGTTGCCGGCCCTTACGATGCCGACAAATTTTGTTATGTTTTCACTCACCTCTAACCGGTAATATAGGTTAAAAAAACAACGAAACAAAGAAAGAAATATTTCTGGGGGTCTAGAACAGAGAAATCAATAACTTTACTGTATGAACTCGGGCACGGTTTCACTGTTGATAGCCGAACCGATATCGACGGGGAATAAATTAGAAATCGATATACGCTGGCAACACTGAAGGTGTTTTCTATGAATTGACAATCCGAAACGTTAAACACCAAACAATTACGTAAAAATATAAATAAACCTAAATATATATTGGCAGTCCGCATTTATTTTTTGACAGTACAAAGGGAGTTCATTAGTTAATGAGGTCTTTAGTCATTAAACCACTTTGTTCATCCAAGATCGAACGGAATAAATTTATCGCGTCTTAGATGAATTAATTAATTCTACTGATCGCATATACGGTTTCCTTCAATTCTAAGAGCTTCGTTATTAATACATTCATTAATAAGCCAGTTATTTTGCATAACGAACTACATTACTCATAAAGTGGTGTACATTTTTGCTTGCGCAACGACAGAGGTTTTCAGCGTGCCGATGATTGAACCCGTGACGACTGCTCGCATACCAAAAGCATTGGAAGCCGCGACTACCAACCGGACTTATAGGTTTTGTGGGGCGTATCAACTGGCTAACCGAGGCAGTAGTGTAAAGCGGTGCTTATTGCCAACCTATACCTAGGCCGGGTAACGGACATGGGCCCGTGGATTGACAGACGGCTGCGGACTTCCTGTTTAACGCTTCTGGTTTGAATCGCGGATCGTTTCCCCTTTGTGTCGAATGTTTCGAATTGAAAGATTTCGCGATATGTAATGCACACGACAGGACTGTCACGACACGCAAATTTTTGTACGGCTTTATGTTTTATTTGTTTCGCATTTATTCGTGCATGACGATCTGTGTTTCAATTTATAATGTGTCATTTTTATTTTAGTTTTCAAAGTTAAAAAAATGATTCAAAATGTGCTTGCATTTTATTTGACGTATTCTCAATGTTTTGTTTCAACTACCCTTTCTAAACACCTGTAATTTTCTGCGACTTTTAAAGCATGCATGATAATGAGTGCATTCACTGAGAAGAACTCGTAAAAAAAACATCAACACAAAGTTCCTTTTGATCTCGCAACGTCAATATTCAACAACCAAGTAATTTAATGTTATTACACTATATATTATTTTTATAATAATAGGTAGATTGATTGATTTTTTCTACATTGTCATTTCTAAATTAATAGCATATTGATTATTTATTGCAGTATATTTACTGTTAATATATTATTTTTTATTTTCTTATTAACTTACCATTACACATTAATTTTCTAACCTAACCTAATTTTAAATATTATAGATTAAACCACTTTAAAAAAAAAAGAGTTATTTCAAAGCTAATTTCAACATATGGTCACTCTACATTTTTTACGTAATAATGTATCTGTTCCTATAGCGCCGTAGAGGCCCATTCTGTGAGAAATATTATTGTAACAATATTGTCTTTCAACACATTATTTTGTGTACTCAATAAAATTGTTAATCTCAAGTCAAAATGAAGTTCAAAATTTCAATTTAAACAATAACACCTAAATTAAAAAGGTAAAGAAACAATAAATAAATAAATATATAGGGGTTATCGTATCCCATAACTTTGTCAAAACTAAAAGATCACGCGGATGCCATTTCTAAGGTGTCACTTACACTATAAAATACAATCATATTTTAATGAAAACGGTCACTTAAATGGAATGAAAACAATAATGTTTTGATCAAAACGGTTTCTTTCATATTTATTTCATAATTATTTGATAGTCACTTTAATATTGCATAAGAAAGATTCGCTCTAATGTAATCGCTTATAAATCTTTGTTTTTTTTCATTTTTTATTTTTTACACATATTTAAAAAAAAACCTCAGGACATATATTTTTTTAATTTTATCTATTGTTGAAAATGATATGAACTAATGATATAATGAATGAGAACATTTTGTCTGATCTCTCAACACTTTGTTATTAATTCATATATTTTTATCACTTATTATTTTCTCTGTTTATCATTTTATTTTTAAATTTTATTATTTTGCTTTTACTTAACTGTTTTGCATGACCGATATTTGCGTGTGTTATCTTTATTAAATTGTGAAATTATTAACCCCGATACAGGCGAACCCTAGTGGGGTTAATAATTACATGCTAAAAATATATGTATATAAATTGTGAAGAAGCAATAAATAAATAAATAAAAAAAGGTAACTCTTCACTTTGTAGATATTTACTTTCGGTGTCTTATCTAAATTATAATCCGGATTTAAGGGTATTGCGATATAACTTTAGGTATCTACCTACTTAATATTTTCTAAGTCAATACATTATTTGTAATTTCCACCATTTATCATACTCAACATATTTAATACCAAATAAGTATGATTGTAAATGACGTTATTTAAAATTGGATTGTACGTGTTGATTGATCGTTTTTCTGCTCTGTTTACTGACAAGAAATTATAAAAAACGACTTTTGTTAAACAAAAAATAAGCCTTGTAAATATTAGAAGGCCTTTCGCAATGGTAGAATGTACGATTGTGTATGTAGGTTGTAGGTACCGACACAAAATTAGGTATTATTTGAATATTTTCGCAATGGTAGAATGTACGATTGTGTATGTAGGTTGTAGGTACCGACACAAAATTAGGTATTATTTGAATATTTTCGCAATGGTAGAATGTACGATTGTGTATGTAGGTTGTAGGTACCGACACAAAATAAGGTATTATTTGAATATTTTCGCAATGGTAGAATGTACGATTGTGTATGTAGGTTGTAGGTACCGACACAAAATTAGGTATTATTTGAATATTTTCGGCTCGCACAGCCACAGTCCATGAGCTTTGGACCTCTGAAATATGAGATATGATTTTAGATTTTCACGGCCAAAAGCATTATGGTGATTTATTTTTGTGGAATTTCGCCGTGTTGCGCTACCTCCTTCAGCCAAAAGAAGTAGGTACCACTAATATACGGCATAATACCCCAGAAAAACCACTAGATATCTAAAATGTCAGTTTGTCTGTCAATTGTTTGACATTGTTTGACCAGTTGGTGGCTGTGTTGCAAATGCTTCGTATTACCACAGAGGCGTCGCGCGTCGTGGGTGCAATTCCTCTACCTGCTAAGTCCTCCATCACGACACAAGCAACATGTATGTTACTCTCCATTGGTTTTGAAAATTTATTATTAATTTTTGTTATTTGTTTTCGGTCTTTCAAATAAGCACACTTCTATTCATTTACATCTCCTTCTTCCGTTCACATTTTTTATCACACTATTTTCTTCTTTCATTCGCTCTACATGCCCAAACCATCTGAGGGTTCCTTTCTTAATCTTACTCATTATGCTTACATCAGCCGTACATTATTTGTGGATATCCACATTTCTCATACGATCATAGATGGTTTTACCACGCATTCGCCTCAGGAATCTCATTTCAACAGCATTTATTTTACTTTCATCCTTCCTCTGCCAGTTCCATGCCTCACTGCCATACATCAGGTAAGGTACCAGGACTCCGTTGTGGACTGCTAGCTTCGCTTCTTTTGACATTAGCGTCAACGGCATTTAGTCCTCCTTTAATGGAGTTACCTGCATTTACCCTTCTTTCAATATCTCTACCAGCCTTTCCATCTCTCGTAAACATACTACCCAGCTACACAAACTCATCCACCTGCTCCAAGTATTCACCATTCACAACTATATTGCACACTGTTTTCGTACTCTCTTTTTCAAACGCCATGACTTACTTACTTACATCATAGAATGCATATTGAAAATCCAAAAATTTTGCCAAAATAAATTTATTACACTTATTCCTTCCTTCCATGCGTCAACGTTTAATGATAGAGGTTCCTCAGGAGTTTTTCGTTCTGAATCCTGGTTGCTCTTGGTATAATATATTGTGTTTATCTAAATTATGCATATTTTTTCTTTTATTCTTACGTCAATCATCTGTTTTCGATAATGTGTGATTGGTCAAAATTCCTCATTTTTCTGGTATTTTTAACCTTTGGAACGGATGCATTAGTGGATAGTTTCTATAACTATGGAAATTTTCTTTTTTCGCTTTTCTCATTAATAATTGCAATCACATTGTAGGTCCAATTACGGGAAAAACATCTCCTATTATAGGTGATAGTTAATCCATCTGAACTGTTTTTTTTTTAAATTTAATTTTGGATTTACTTTTATATTTTGACTCACTTATCAGTTGACCTATTAAAATTTTTTTTGAATGGGAGTTTCAAAGCTAAATTATAAATGCCTTAACGCGTAATAAAAAAACAGGAGTGGTATAATGACTTGGTGATTATCTTTCACTCCGAAGTTGTGCATTTATCGCCGTAAGCAGTCATATCCGTTCATTAAGAGGAAGGAGTATGCCCGACTTAATCTGAAACAAGTCACTAAGATAAATTAGGCGGGACACCCCCAACGCCCCCTGCCCCCGCCAAACAAAACTTTGCATGAGTTGTCGCTAAGTCGTACTTAATAATTGTCGTGAATGTCGCTAAGTTGTACTTAGCGACGCTAATACTTTTACGCTAAGTAAGTACGCCGGATTCGTGATATACTTAAACCTACATATATAATATAAAGCTGTACATTCAACGCCCTCTTATTTATAGTGCTTTAATGTGTTTCGAATTATAAAATATATTTGAATGAGACACAAAACCCTACTCTTGAATAATTGTGTTTCTCTATATTGCTGCCAAGTAATTTATAGTTATTTTGTACGGCTTTTGTGGATAAACTGAATGAAGAAGTTTGTTAATTGTATTCACGTGGTTACATTATTTAACATAGACAAACAATTTAAATAATAATCAACAGAGGCACTAATTTAACACAGTGGAGACGTAAGAAAATAAGAAAAATAAATAAATTATAGTTTGCAGCCATTAGCAAATGAATAATACTCAGACCTATCTAAAATGGAATTAGATTTAAAAACCTACCTCTTAGAATGAGCATTACAACATTGCAATATTACTTCTTCTAACACAGCAAACTTATTTTGTGGCACCATTTTGATTTAAATTAATAAATTACTTCGTTTTTACCACTTTTATTGTTTACAAAACCAACATGTTTCGTGAGCAATGCTCACTTCTTCGGGGTTTTTTATTGATACTAATTATAAATAATAGACGTAGACAATGGTGTCAATTGAAAAAGAATGGACATAGACAATGGTATCAATGAAAATATGAGAGTGGGTAGAGGAGAGAGGGGAAATGGGAGACAATTTACAAAGGGAACAGGTTTAATATTGGGTCATTTAAGAACAATTTTTGGTTATTAATAATATTCAAATTCGCATTAACACTCTTTCGGATTTCTAAAATTTCTAGTTTATCCCACTGAATGCCATTGACATTACAATGCATTAATTCTATTCCACTATTATTATTTACAATGTATTTTATGCAAATAACAAACTCAAAAATTACATTGTAAATAATAAAGATAGAGATTCAAAAATGAAAAAATCTGGAATCTATATATTGAAGTGTAACGATTGTGGTTTCTTCTACATAGGTAAAACTTCGAGAAACTTCGAAATAAGGATTAAAGAACATATCAAAGCTTTAAACAATAACAGTTTCTCGGAGTTTGCCAACCATTTGGTGGAAACCAGTCACACCTTTGACTTCAATAGTGGAATAGAATTAATGCATTGTAATGTCAATGGCATTCAGTTGGATAAACTAGAAATTTTAGAAATCCGAAAGAGTGTTAATGCGAATTTGAATATTATTAATAACCAAAAATTGTTCTTAAATGACCCAATATTAAACCTGTTCCCTTTGTAAATTGTCTCCCATTGCCCCTCTCTCCTCTACCCACTCTCATATTTTCATTGATACCATTGTCTATGTCCATTCTTTTTCAATTGACACCATTGTCTACGTCTATTATTTATAATTAGTATCAATAAAAAACCCTGAAAAAGTGAGCATTGCTCACGAAACATGTTGGTTTTGTAAACAATAAAAGTGGTAAAAACGAAGTAATTTATTAATTTAAATTGCAATATTATGTTACATCACAAATAAAATTTGAACATTACAAAGAGGTAATTGTTGCAAAATTCACACATCAGGAATCAAAAACTAATTCCTCCAATATGCCGGTACTTTCTCGGTCCAGTGTTTTTATGAATTTGGGAGCTAAGAAGTTTACGCCAGAATATGTTAAGAGGAATATAAACGCTAGAAATATGTCGAATCTCATGCCTGCAAAATTTTAAAATCGAGCGTCTTTTTGCACGAGGCTAGTAAGCGAAAAAGTGGTCTTTATTTATTTTGTGCATAATTTTATAAGAACGAAAAAAAGTTAGAACGTAGATAAAGTCAAAAATAGTCTTAGCCGTAAAGGGGTATTTTTTAAAAATTGTTACTTACATTACTTCATAGTTAAGTCATGAGAAAACATTTTTTTTAGTGGTTTACGCTTATATTTTTTGTTACGTAAGTAATAATTTTATTGTAATTCCAATACATAGATAAAGTAGTTGAAGCTTCAATTTATCCGTAGCATATTTTTTGATGTTCATACTGTAAGCCGATTCGTCGTAAAGATTAATCAAAATAGTATCTAAATAGGATTTCACGTATATATTCATCTTAACTAAAAAATAGACATCTATCAGGATAGAAATCACAATCAGAATTAGTGAAACGAGATTTCTCTCTCCGATAGTGGAAAATATTTTAGTGTTAGTGCAAAAACACGACTTTTAAAAGCCGATATAGATTTGATTTGTTGAATTAGTATAGAGACTAAACTATGATTTGTATTGGATAAAAACATTATATTATCATGTCAGAACTATTTTATATATTTTTAAATATCGATGATATTGTCATGGGAATTATTTAGTAACCTAAATATATTTTGCTTCAGTATCATTTTATGCTGGATTAATGGATATACGTGCTGGATTGAATCGCCGACCTCTGTATCTATAGAAAGTTATCTCTAGACGCTATGCTATCAATCACGAGTCATGACTTTCATAATCTTTTAGTGTTTGCTTTTTTCCCAATTCGCAAATAATCTACGACTATCTATATAAGCTAACCGCTGTACAAATCATTGATACCCACAGCGCAGATCCGGTTTCACCAACTGCCGAATTGCATTCCATTTTATAGGTCGTTACAAAAGTAAAACAGTAAGTCGAGTCTGGTCAAATCATGCCCCATTTATCTCTTTCAGTTATGACCTTCAGATAGTTACAAGGCGTGTTTTTTTCTGTTGCAGGTACACCACTAAGTTCCGCTCCACAGCTGCTCTCCTACGTGATCGTCTCGTCTCGCTACATCTCTCCGTAACTTCTAACTGTCTTCACACCTGTTCCTTGAATCTCTTCTTTATCTCTCCACTGCGGCCTGAAGATTCTGAAGAAATCAAGAATGCAACCTTGATTCGCAATAGTGAAAACAGTTTTATTAACCTTTCCATCATTTCGTTACAACGAATAAGTCGTCAATCGCGACAGATCAGGAAAGCAAGTGCCGCTTGTGACGTGGCGCAACGTCACGAATTGGATCGTCATAATAATGTTGCTGTGATGAGCTTAGCCTGAAAACTTCACTGTTTTATAAAAATGTTTGTGTTTCGCTGTTTTATTTGATTAAATGTAATTGATTTGAAATGCGTCCATTCGATTTGAATAAATTCCACGTCAAACAAACTGTGGACGGTAATAATAAATAATTTAATGAATATTAATAATAAGTGCTTTTTAGTGTTTTCTGGTGCCAAGAGTGTCACTGATTGAACCTTTTTTTTGTTCGTTCGAGGCGAATTTTGTTCAGATTTCTTTTGTGTGTGTTTATTTGGTGTTATGATGCGATCAAGATGTGGGCTAGTAGTACGAGTGACTCTCGGGGTGTTGTGCGGGCTGCTGGTGATCGGGTGGCTGCCCGGTGTGCGCGCGGTGAGGAAGGCGATGGTGTTCAACAATGAGTTTGCCGTTCACGTCCCGGCGGGGAAGGAAGCCGCCGATGCGATAGCTTCAAAACACGGATTCGAAAATATTGGCCAGGTGAGTTTCTAAATACACATTTAAACCATCATATATCAAACGCGGTTATTCGGCAAGGTCCCTCTCGGCTAACTCAAATTTGCCAAGAAATAAGAACAATATTACTAAACTAGTCGATATTTTCATGGCAAACAATTAGGTTGATTGTAACAACTAAATTACTTATATTTGTTGACACATTTCCAAATGGAAACTTTAACCCTAGATCACTAACCTTCGTCGAATCGACGACGCAGGATTAAAAAAACCGCGATAACTTTCGCGCTCGCGACCGTAATTCTTTCATACTCTGGCTAATCTCAATCGGCCCGTTACTTCTGCTATTGACGGTAGTGCGGACAATGGGGGGAGTCCACAAGCGCCTATTCAGCAACCATGGCTCGTAACATCGACGAAGGTTAGTGATAACGTGACTTTTTATTTTCGCTAGATTTTCACCAAAACTTTTATTTTATTAGTTAATTCAAGGCTTTGTTTTTGATATTTGAATTGTTTTTTCTTCAAAATTTAGTTATAACTAATTCTAATACCAACTTTAAAAATGTTACTATTGTTGATTTTGCATGAAAACTATGGTCTCATTCTAAGGCTTTTGATTAATAAATTCGATATGTTTGTTTTTCTAAATATGAGAAATAATACAAATAAACACTGTTCATTAATAATAAAAAGAAATATGTACATATTTTATTTTAATAAAACCCTTAAGCCTTAAACCCCCTTATTTAGTACCGTAGTCAAAATGACGAAGGTTAGTAATAAGCGTCGAAAAATAAGGTTAGTGATCTAGGGTTAATATCTCTGATGACGCAGAGCACGTCTCAAAAAATGTGCTCAGAATTTCGAAAATTATTTAATCTTTTTTATTTTTACAATATCTTCACACAGCAGGCCCTGAGAAAACAACACCGTTTCATCTTTGGGGATGCTGTGTGGAAAGTACATTAAGAAAAAGGAAGGAGAGGAATTTTTGGGAAGGAAAAGGTCCGAGGTGTGGATAGGAATCTGGGGGTCAGTGTGTCCAGGAGTGACGGACGTATAAATCCATTCCTCCCACGACGGTGCAAGTCGATGGGCCCGAAGAGTCCGGCTGGGGAAATCAAAGAGTGACGGACGTATAAATCCGTTCCTCCCACTGCGGTGCAAGGCGATGGGTCGGGAGTCCGGCTGAGGAAATCAAAAGGTCTCCCTTGACCAGTCTCATACGACGCAGGCAAACGCATCCGCCGCAAGACAAATTTCACCTCATGAACCCGGGCACCCCTGCTTAGTCACCAAACGCAGCGAACTACTTAGGGTGCAGGGGTGTTGCTATCTTCACTATTATTATTGTGTTTTTTTAAAATATATTTGCAAAGTAGGCACTCATCTAGATCCACCTATACGCACCCCACTCAAGTTCAACCTTTGAGGTTTTCAAGTAAAGCCTTAAAATTTTAGCACCATAAACTCTGGTGTTTATTCATCTTTATTCTCTGACACATTTTACCGTTCTTTTTTTAGTTGAATGTAAAAACCTCTCTAGTAGGTAGATATTAATTCCTCCTTTTGAATGTCGCTCATGAAACATGTTTTAAACAGAGCCGGGATGCTCTATGGTTTTAAAAATCATAACCAACATTTTTGCGGAGAATTGATATTTAATTGCCATATCGAGACGACCAAAAAAATGAACGCTTTCAGGAAACATGTTTCCGAAGGCTGAATAAATAAAATCTTGTTCTAATTTTAGAATATGCGAGGGAGGTCGTTTTAAATGTCTCAAGAAACGACACCGTATTTATTTCTTTGGTAAAGATAAAGATAACGGCATCTACTGATGAAAAAAAAATCGAGAAAAACGCTGAAGATGAAATTAATGTATTTCGTGAATACCTCACAATAATTTCAACTCTCCGGAGTCAGAGGGACCATGGCACACAAATCGTGTTACATTGAGGTGTTGATAAGAGGGGGGAAGGAAGAAAGTTGGGGGGGGGGGGAGGGAGGTTGGAAAATGGCTATTCAGATCTGGTCACCAAACAGCGTATTTTATAAAGGTCACCAGCTTTGTAATAACCTACGAGATGCCATATTGCACTTTTCCTAAAATATGTGCTGTATATGTGAAAAACAATTTGTGTTTGATTACCAAAATTATTTAATTATTTTTTTTGCTAGATGTATAACAAAATCTTGCGTTCATCTAAATAAAGAATCAATAACAAAACAAACACGGCATGAATTGGTTACGTTTTAAGATTTTCACGGCCAAAAGCATTTTCGCTATTTGTTTTTGGGGTGTTATGCCGTGTTGCGCTACCTCCTGGATGTCCTACAATATACCGGATCTGCCCTGATGATGGACACCGCAACGCTGTCCGAAACGTTGGCTAAAGAAGGAGGTAGCGCTACACGGCATAACACCCCAAAAACAAATAATGAAAAAAAAAAACGGCATGAATTATTTCGAGTAACGTTTAAATTCCTAATGGTGGTTTTTGACCAGGGCGATACTGAGAGTAACTACCACCTTTTTTTATATTGTGCATGCAATATATGAGATAACATTGTGTGCAAACGTTTCTTTCAAATGAATGTTATTGATTTTTTTCTATTTCTGCATTAACATTTTGTATCGATCTCTTCCGAGTATATTTTTGAAGGCAGGCCACAGCTTCAATGAAGAAATCAAACTAAGTTTAAACATTAAAATATTAATATATATTTTAATTTGTGTCCCTTAAAAAACTTATGAATAACCAAAAAAAAGTATTTAAATAAATGAAGACAATATACTTTAATTTTGATTACAATTTGAGGTTTTACTCATAAAGTTTAAATAAAAAATAAAATAAAATAAAAAATCAAAAATTAATTCATTAAACAAAATAATAGCTCCCTATAAGTAACCTTTATTGACCAAGTTTCCTTGTTATTTTGACTCCCCCACCATTCTCCCTTTCCCAAATCTCCTCTCCCACTACCCTCACCTAATAATATCTAATCATTTCTGTACTTATATAATTTTAAAGTTAGTTTTAAGAACGCTACTGAGTGACACGGATGTGTCGAAATCGGTATCAAATAAATAAAATTGAAGCAAATTACATTAGAATAAAACTCTTTAGAATATTATTGAACTTTTATAACTTACTATTTCCTAGTATCATTATTACGTTCTCAGAATAATCTACCTCATCGCGTAATTTATTGCCTTTCAAAATTCCTACAGAACACTTAACAAGCTGTATTGATAAATAGGCAAGTGGTGCTTTGCCAAATTTCGAATGTTCACGTAGCGTGAGAAATGTCACCTTGGTTGAAACGCTGAAAGTACCTCTGGCCCGGTGTTTTGTTCCGCACTGCACAAAAGTTTTCGTAGTTTTTGCCAGTAGAAACGAGTTTGTCCGAAGCTAAATGAATTCTTGCGAATGAAGCCCGGTTTTGGTTTTCTATCCATTCGCGTATCTCGAACGTTCTCCGTTCTCCCATCTTTGAGAGCATCCAGCTTCAATATAAACATATGAGGGTCGATGCTTCTGGCATTCATTAGGGGAAAATAAACCCGCTGGATATCTGGCGGGTAAAACAGCATTTTAAGGGATGCAGGGTGGAATCTCAGATCGCAGGCTTTGATACGTAATTTCTCTCGTCTCAAGTTAAGTTTTTACTCTAGTATAAGAGCACGATAAATATAAACGTTTCACAATTATTGCGCTCGGTTACTGTAGTGCGGTTTCTTTATTTAGTTTATTTTCTGACAATTTTTTCTGTCGCCGGTTTTCTGTAAAACCTTTTATATTTATTTTTAGGAAAGAGTTCTTTCGCGCTCTTTTCTGTAATCTAACGATATTTTCTCATAATTTAATTACAGTTTTATAAAAACCTCCGAATTATAATTAACTTTTCAAAGATATAATTTTTTGCTTTCATGACAAAAATGAATGGATACGAAGTTGTTTTTTTGTATTAATTTTTTTTCACTGTAAAGCGTTGAAATCATTTGTTAAAATTAAATGCTTTGGTAGGTACCAACTGTAAAACATATTTGAAGTATACTTTTTCATCCATCACACTTTTTCGGGTAAAAACCGGACTTTGAAGGTTTTCATAGTAAATAAATTAATTACAATTAATTCTTGATTTCTTGTCCGCATTTATTTACTAACGTTTTAAAAGATTAATATTTTTTCTAATTTCTTTTTTTATAATGTTGATACCGCGCAAGAATTCTGCTGCGAGATTGCTCATAATATTTTGTAGCCAGTGGTACTGTAGCATCCTCAATTGGGGGGTATGTTGTGCGGCTAAGTTGTGCGGATAGTGGTTATTATTATAGGGGAAGGTCCTTCCTTCCCCACTATCCTTAGCCGCACAACATAGTGGTAGGAAAGAGGCTGGGAAAGTACCTAGCTTTTCAGATCCGATCACCAAACAAGCTTTCACCAGAGCGATATTGAGATATTTCATTCTGGAACTATAACTATACTATTACATATAATATTTACTATAAAATCTAAGGTGTTAAGGGACGTTCTTGACTTACTTTAACAAGTGATTGCTGACATTATTTGGAGTAAAATATGTTAATAAAATTTTGGTTTCCGCTGACGGAAAACTAATTGACGATGAAATCATCCATTACAATTACACGTAATTAAACAACAGTTATAAAAAGTTTTTGTCAGTAATCCGGTTTACAAACAACCATTGAATAAGGCCACATAAGAAAACTGGCGGATTACCAACGCTATTTATAAACAAAAAGCTGGCGGTGAAACGTGTCGAAAGATCATAAAAAGATTTACTAAGCACTTATTTATTAATGAAAATCGATCACTTTCACCAACCAAAGATTAAAAGCCAAACACTTTTGTTATCTACGTAAAAACTAGATCTACACCAGTGTAATTTATGGTTCCAATTCCAACATGGCTCTTTAATACATCTTTGAAAAGTAGTATAAAGTAATTACAAGTGAAAAAAAATAATTGCCCTTATCCTTAACTAACATAATCTACTTTTTTCCATTACTTTTCATGACTTTATATTACTTATCAAAGGTGTTTTGAAGTGCCACTGAGTTGTCCGATGTTGGTTTAACTCATAGGTTCTCAACGTGGGCGATAACGCCCCCTTGTGGGCATTTGAGACGGTCAGGGGGGCGGTTGAAGACCCAGAGAAAATTAAGGGGCGTTGAGATGGCACAGTGAGGGCGTTGGCAGGTAAAAAAATATGGTAAAAAAGGCAAAAAAACACACTAATCACGTACTTATAAACCAAAGTAATCTTAAATATTTGTAAATTTTTGTTATTGTATGAATTGTAATTATTTTTATCATGTATGCGAAAATTCATACATTTCGGCAGTTCGGGAAATGTGTGAAAATTGAACTGAAAAATTCCTTTACATACAGATCTACTTAAAATTGAATGACATTTTTTATTTATTTTTTATTATATAGTAATGTCATGTATTAGAATTGACACTTAATCATAAGAAGGAAGCAGGTAGCAACCCGGTACTTAAAATACAAAATAATAGCTTTTTACCTAAACAAAAAGCTATAACAAATAATTTAATATGTTTTATTTTTAAAAGAATTATTGATTTCGTGACATTTGAGCCCCCTAAGTAAAAAACTTGGGCGCGGCTCTAGAAAAAAATATATTCTCAAAGTGGGCGGTGGGCAAAATAAGGTTGAGAACCTATGGGTTAAACTTAAACTAAACAATAATTCTTAAGGCTTTTACAATTTTCCTCTTAAATAAATTTTTAGATTTAAAAAAGTATGCTTGAAAGTAATAATTCAAATATAATCCTCCACGCAATTCTTATAATCTATGTATGTAATACAGAAATAAACATAAAATAATATATAGTATCATAAATATCTTTCTGGTAAAACATAAGTCTGTTCAGACAGTAAAGGTCAAAATTAGATGAAATTATTACATATTATCGCAAAAACAACAGTGCCGACAAAAAATAATTTTCTTATGCAAGCAAAAGCTTTATTTTTGTAATTCATATATTTATTCTTCCTAACTTACCAAATGTGCCTCTGCCAGACTAAATGAAGTTGCAAGAAGTAGGTATTCAGCTCACTTGTGTTCAGTCAGATCATATCTCCCATCTCCTGGTCCGGATTTGCAGACTCGAGTCTAGTGATACTCCCGCCGTAGATTCCGCGGCACTAACCTGATAATTCCAGACGGTAAGAACTCAAAAAGTAAATGAGTTCTGTGCAACTTTCCCCCCACAAGGCACTCCGGTTCGCCTTTTTACCTGTGAAAGCTCTACCGTTTCCCAGGCGATTCTCATCAGTAACGTTGGAAAAAACTCCAAACTAAGAGGAAAACACGAAATTCGCGGAAAATGCATCTGCGGCCACTGGATCCTGAATAAAGATACTTGTTCCAAAAAGGTTTTCCGTTTGGTTAACTCCTTGATAACATCTTGGCGAGATCATAATACTTCATGTTTACAAGTTTTAGATGAACTTTGCTGGAGATGTTGGCTTTGCATTTATTTAACGGGAATTTTGTCGCGTTCGGGTAATTTCAAGTCGTGCTGAAGGGGCGGATTAAGTACGAGAAGTTGGTATTATATCTCCCTACCAATAAGTCTTTTTAACTTTATAAGCAGAAAAACGGGAGGATGTTCAATACTAAGCCGATTTTAAAATAACACAATTTAACGAAGCAAATTTAAATATTCAAGAAACAAACTCTGGCTGTTTGCTTTGAGATGAAAAAAATACAAGTTCATTAAACAAACTGGTTTTCTGTGTCAGATAGATAGTTGTTGATCATTGAACTTCAATTAAAAGTCAACAGAACTGTTATTTAATTTGTGCAGCGTTCCTGCCTTTTTAATGTTTTTATCAGGCTTTTATTTAAAAATGTAATACCTATTTTTTTTAAATCCAATTGTTTACGTAAAAATAATAATCATCATCATCATCTTCTTCCCCTTATCCTATTCGGGTCGGGGACCCATTGCATCGACAAGGCTCCTACATATGTCCCTGTCTTGTGCTGATTGTTCGGCCTCTGTCCATGGTAGCCCCATCCTCTCCTCACACAGTTTCTGGAGTTGCCTCGCCCAACTGTGTCTGGGGCGGCCCACTGGACGTCTACCCTCTGGAATCGCACTCAGTATCTTCCTCGGAATTCGGTCATCAGACATTCTTAGTACATGCCCAAGCCACCTCAGTTGCGATTTTTCTACGAAGAGTAGCAGTGGTTCAATGTTTAGATCATCTCGGATCGTGGAGTTTCTTATATGATCCTATTTCGTAACCCCTGCCACTCCTCTCAAGTACGTCATTTCGGCAGCTTGGACTCTAGAGCGTGTTCGTTCATTTAGCATCCATGTCTGGTGGCCGTAAGTGAGCGTCGGGCGGAATACCATTTTAAACACTGCCATCTTTGTTTTGATGCTCAGCTCGGCTTTCCTTATCACTGAGCTGTAGAGAGGACGCAATACACTGCTTACCGCACTTATTCTTCTATCAATTTCTCCGTCTTGCCGAGTCTTGTCTCCGTAAAAATAATATCAGGGTAAATTTTGATCTCTTCTGCAGGACTCTCGGCTTCGCACCGCAATGGGAGAGTTGGATTCGTACTTTCATTACTCCTGGACACACTGACCCCAGATTACTTCCCAGAACTTCCTCTCTTTCCTTTTCTAAAAACTCCCTCCACACTGCATCCCTAAAGATGACATAGGCCATGAGGGAAAATCTTTTCTAGCTGATTTTAAAAAAATCTTGTAAAAGTAGTTAACAAATTAAATAAAGCAAGGTATAAGAAGTATTTGTATTTCTATTTGAATACATTTACTTCCCACGAGCAACTTGTTTTTTTCCACAAGCACCAAAGTATAAAGTAGGTATTACCATTTTCCATGGAAACTGTATTCTGACGCCCCTCTTATCCTTGTTTATCTTCCAGCGAGATCATTCTGAAGACTTGTCTCATTTCTACTCGTTAATTCCACATCCTCTCAGAAACTCCAAGGAAACCATCCGGAGTAAGAGGCGAAGTAACAGAGCGCACTTGTGAATATTTGAATTATTCATTATTTTCATATCTAAAATTCGAGCCAAGGTTGGACTTGGAAACTGGGAAAACGAACACTCACATCTACACAAAAGATTTTCCCTTTGTTCTCTGATTCTATTGGAATCTGTTTGAATGCGTGTTAATGCTCTAATCACATGGTTTTCCCCACAACTTGCGTTTTCATGCGTTTTGAAATAGTTACAGAGTCTCATTATGTTAATACTCGCATATAATTATGGATACTTGGCAATCATTCCAACCGGCGTAGCGTACGTATCATATTTTATGACTGATATTATGCAAAATGCTAAATGCTTTATTATACCATGCAGGCTTTTTCCCATGCGTAAGGCAAGGGCCAGTAAGTGACACTTTTCTATCTTGACATACATTGTCTTTATTATCATAAATAGACATTTATAATCAATTAATTTTTAGACGGACCACGTTTGTTTTAAATGTTTGTAAATTCAAGGTTGTTGAGGCTTATATTAATATACGAGTATATTATACACAATTTTATTTTAGAATTGATTTATTCATATCTTTTTAAAAGATATTTTTGTGCATTCGTCAATGTCTCTAGATAAAAGAAGTGGCATATAATTTAAAGTGTTTTTTGTTCTTCGTTAATTGGACGGGTGACAAAGAAGCAGAATATTAAAAAAAAATCGATCCAGCGGCCGGCCAAGCATAAAAAATATTTTCGGGAGCTCGTTGGGTGAACATGATTTAATAATTTATGCTTTCAAATAATTATTTTTTAAAGCTTTGATAATATTGTGAATCTTTGATGAATTTGCGAAAGATTAACTCTGCCCAAAATGTGCCCTCATTATATGGAAAGTCTTTGAAAGCAATGAATGGCTACGTCCTGTACTGTTTCAGAGATTTCGATCAAAGGAATTTAATTGTGCTCTAAATTGACCAACAGACGTTGAACAATAACTTGTCGAGCAATTAACTTTCAATGACTATGCTAATCGCCCTCGCTTTATATAATACTTGTAGATATCTCAATGTCATCCGCATTTCAAGGTTCTGTTTGTCGTGAAAGAAGGCTGCGCTCGCTCGCTCGGTTGGACTGTACGCTGAATAACCCCGCTGTTTTTTAACGGTTACAATTCAACAGCCCCGGATCTTCGTTTTTTTTTAGGCGGGGCAAAAACTGAAAAATGCCGCCCCCGCCCACTTAGGTATCTATATTTATTTTAACCTTGCTGGGGGGGGGGGGGGGTGGGCCATATTCGAATCAAAGAACTGGTTTTACTGTAACTAATTAAGAAATTTAATTATAGCTACACCCAGAACATGCAAATGGTTTTCCTTAAATTCTGGCTGCATATAGTCTGCAACCAGAATTTTAAAACTGCACTTTGAACACGAGAATGGTTTCCATCAAAATGCTTCAGCAGATGAAATCACAACTGAAATTTATCTTGCTGGCTGCTTATTCGTTTTAAACTGCTACATTGCATTGTATTTAAATAAAAGCTGAAATAAAAAGGCTGTTTTACTTCTCAGTCATATGATGGCTGCCATCGTGTAATAAACAAATCATGACACGCATAACAAGTAAAAATTTTAAGTAAGTTTGAATAATGACGAATTGACGACGTAAGTGATTGCACGTATTAAATTGAGTTTAAAAAATAAATATAGTAACTTAAAAAGCATAAGATAGTTATATAAAATACTTACCCAGAAAAGCGATCGATGAACTGTGATAGATTTATTGATGCGACACTAATGACATCAGTATTGTACCTTCGGTTGATCAACAAGTACTAAAGAGTAAAAATAAACAATACACTTTTGACACATTTTTAAAACAAAACACTGTCGTGGAGAGAGATCGACGAGGGAGTTTTCGAATATAGCTTCATCTCTTTCGCACGCACGGTAACCAGAGCAGACGCGTGCTGCCGCGATCTGTGGTTCCTGCGGGCGAGCGGGTCGGGTGCGTATTTTGAACTATGCCTACGCGCCTCGCGAATAATAAATGTTCGTTCAGCACGTCTCACTCAGGGCTCTGGGTATCAGTCGAGTTAATATGGCCGTGAAATTTCTCTACTTGTACTATTATTTATTCCGTGGTCAAAGTTGAGTTTGGCCGCCCTCTGAACTTGCCGCCCGGGGCATGGGCCCCGGCTTGCCCCCCATTAGATCCGGGGCTGCAATTCAAATCCACCCTTGTTTAAATTGCGTGAAATGGTACAAAGGACGCGGGCACCGCAAACATACCGCCTCAACTACCCTTTGTACTAATGACCCGTATCTTGTTCCGCCATCCCCTTGCGCCCAATCAGCGTTGGTGGGGTTGTTGGATTTTGCACTGAGTGGTCCGTTTTTTTTCTCAACCCTTATATTTTTTCTCTTCTTCTACTTACCTGTATTTACATTACATTAGCGTCATTCTTTCTTCGCCGGGCTACGTGATTGTAATACTCAAACGCTGAGCTTTTTCAGCGATTCTTCCTCCTTTTCAAGCCGAGTGTTTCATTTTGATTGCTCCGAAGTTCTTTGGGGATTAAGTATTAGCTTCGGTCCGCTTATGAAGCCGGGTGTAATTTCCACGACCTTTTTGATCCTGCGCGTTCCAGGGAGCCATTTCATTTGGGCTCTAATTAACGATGTCGGCTTTATTTGAGATCAATAGACATTTCTTAATAGTTAGATGCCCACCAAGTGAGCCATACTTGTTTTATGAAAATATCACCAATTATTAAGGAACGAAGTCAATATTTTTTTGTTCAAGTTATCTGTTTATTGGAAACATTTTTCGTCACTGATTTCAACTTACTAGTAGCTACAGGGTTATAAAACATTTTCACATGTTATTTGATTTGGATATTTATGTTATTTGTTGGATTTTATGCACAGGCGTTGGTCTATGTAAGATTTTTGGTTACGTAGGTATTTCTTTAATTTAAAAAAAAAATGTATTTTCCTCTGTTGTATTCTTGAAATAATAAAATATGTGTGCCTCCAAGATTGTAATAACATTTTGTGGGGTAAATGCGGAAGTTTTTGGTGGCGTAGGTACTTCAATCAGTTATAAGTTATGGCGTATCCCCTGTCAGTAGGGTTGTCCCTTGTCAAACCTTTGACTTTTCACATAATGTGCATCGCCCAAAAGAGCACGAATGTTTGTCATTTCTTCGAAGCATTTCCATTTATAAGTTTATAAAGTTTATTATGTTCTTTCCGTGGTTTCCACGTAGTTTTGGATTTAATAAAGCCTTTTCAAGGAATGCAACTTTATTCCTCGTGGCCTCCTTCTTCTGCGTAATACTATGGAAATGCAGCTCTCATAATTTTATAACTAGAGCGTTAAGCTCCCTGGCTCTGAACCTAAAGGTTGCATATTTTACACCCACCATTTTACAGGTTTTTTATTCCCGAATCAAAGTGAATTCAAATATTGTATATTTGCACCTAGGTCCAGAATGGTACATACTCAAAGTATTGCTTTTGGACAGATAGTGTAATGCAGCAACAAAAATTCGCTTGAATTTGCTTTAGCTATGTTTAGTGATCTCATCTAACTAGCTACTTTTAAGCCTTCCTCTTCCAGTTCACCTTACCAGTCCCCACTTCCAGTAATCTAACAAGATAAAACGGTAAAAGTGTGTTTTGGGCGTAAGATGGTGTTTGCGACGTAAGTTGGTGGTGTTTGCGAAGTAAGATCAATATTCCCTTACTTCGGATTAAATTGATTTTTCAAATGCAGTTTTTTTTGTTGAATATTGACTGTTTGGGGTTGTTGAATATTGACTGTAGGAGTCGAAAGATTTTATATTAATTAGCGTCTTCAATTTCTGTCAAATCAACTCTCTCAACATTCAACTAGGTATGCAAGTGTTTCGATTGCATTATGAACTACAATTATTGTGATTACAATTTGGGAGGCGGGAATGGGTACCACCGCCCCGGGAACCTTTATTGGATTACCAACACCTCTGCCATAGGTCACCCCAAGTGGTTCGCTACGTTTGGTGATTTAGCAGGTGTGCCCGGGTTCATGGGGGAGGTTTGTCTAGGTCTTGGAGGCGGATGTCCAGGACACACTAAACCCCAGATTCCTACTCACCCCTTAAAAGCTTTTCCTTCCCAGAACTCTCCTCTCCTTCCTTTCCCTAAAAAAAATCCCTCCACACAGCATCCCCAAAGATGACATAGGCCTTGAGGGAAATTATTTTCCTCAGGGCCTCCTGTGTAAAGCTCGTGTAAAAAAAAATTAACAAAAAAATGTTCGAACACGAAAAATATTTTTTGCTTCATTCAAATTCGTGCAGCTTCTTCGTGTACACTGTAATAAAACTCATTACTTTTTCAAGGCGTTAACAACTTAGTCACAGATAATCAAGGTATCAAGAAAATTGTGATAAATGATCTCAGTCATCTCTGTCGCGTAATGCGTTTGCCACGTTCCGTGGTCTTTGCTGCTGACCAATTTAGATCCTAGTGGGACGCTCGTGCAACGTCTAATACCCGCGCAGCCTCTCGGGAACGGCAGAATTACCTAGAAATAGGTTATAATTTAAAGTATTGCTGTTTCAAGCGGGCTGAATTATGGTATGCGGTTCACGTCACGGACGGTTCTAGAGAAAAAAATCTTGGATGGAAATTGTTTCACGAGACTTTTGCGTTGTTGCGAATCTTAGAGTAAAAAATGTGCGAATGTGTCTGTTACCGGTTTTGAATGGTTTCTAAATGTCCTGAGGACAATAGTTAAAAACTTTTGTTAGTGATATGAACATCTAAGATTCAAACAAGCCTACAGGATTAGAGTGAAACTCTTAAGAAAAAACCGGACGACGTTTTGTCAATGCAAAGGTATTCCCTAATTTTTGTCTGAATTTTGACCCTAGTGCAAATATTTTTGAAATATCTCTCACTATCGTCGCGGTATGTTTTAGTTTTTTTGATGATCACCTCTTAAAGGACTTCGGACCCTACAAAAATCCTTAAATTGCCTGGTTTAAACGCCATAACATACGTTCAGTATACAAATTAGACAATGTATCAGTATTTATTAAAAAAAACCTATTGACATAACATATTTTCATCTAATGCAGTTGGTAAAAAAAAAATTAAAAATGGTCCAGTTTTGAAGGGGGAAACTGGGGAATATAAAACCACGATTTTATTTAAGTGTTAAGAGCCTGAGTTACAGTTGTCCCTTTCGCTCTGTATTCGAAGGGGGAGAGGGGGTAACAGCGACAGTAACAGCGACAGTCTGGTAAAATATCTATTATCTAAATACCATAAACGAGCCTTATATTTTGTTTTTTGAAGAGTTTTATTAAATGTACATTTGTTATTTAAATTTAATTTTTCCGCGACCGGTTTCGATACAACCGTATCATTCACGAGCAGAATTAAAACTAACTTAAAAATAATCCCTCCCACTACTCCCACCTAATTAATCTTTGGTACTTGCATTTAATTTTTAAGTTAGTTTTAATTCTGCTCGTGAATGATACGGTTGTATCGAAACCGGTCGCGGAAAAATTAAATTTAAGTAACAAATGTACATTTAATATAACTCTCCAAAAAACAAAATGTCTAGAAATTGTTACATAGTTAATGCCCAAGAAATACAAAACAAAAAAGAGCCTTACTTTATCGACCTTTTAGTCCGAGTCTATACACTAACTGCTGCATGTGTTTATACCAATGTTAGTTTGTTTCATAAAGTCTCGTCTGATCTAAGAAGTGTTCTTGGTAATTTAAATTTAGTATAATGAATAACTGATTACTTTGTATAAAACCACTATTTTTAAAACAATATCAACATGTTTCGACAACAATGTTGATATTGTTTTAAAAATAATGGTTTTATACAAAGTAATCAGTTATTCATTATATGAAAAATGATGCCACAAAATAAATTTGCGAAGTTTGAAGAAGTAATTTAAATTTAGTTTTAAGTTATTTTCTATCATTTGGAAGCGCTCTTGAACGCTAATCAGAATTTAAAAAAAGTATGTATTTCAATACTTGACAGAGAAAAACACGGTTTACGTTAAATAATTTGTTTTTTACATCCTAACATCAAAATGAGCAGAGGAGATTCAATCTGTCAATACCACTCCTTTGTGTTCTCAGACTCACATAAAAATCACAATCAAACATAATCGAAACCGGCATGTCGTTGTGGAAAGATTTACAATGAATTAAAGCATCTCTATGATTCAACTATCATTATTTTCTATTTCTGTTATCCTTCACAGAACCTTTTTATCAAAAGTCTTCAACTTGAATACAATTTTTCGATCATATTTTTTAACATCTACACAATTTTATTAAACGATCTTTTTGTCGTATTTTACAGACCCTTTCATTGAAAAAGCAAAAGCCTTCAAATCGAATAATAATTTCTCGCACAACAAATATTAGAATTTTTGACTATAATAATTTACAGTGCGAATCGAACGAGATCGCAGAAATGGCGACGGAAATTACCGAACAATGGCTTCGGAAATGGCTACATTTGAATATTCAACAAAGCAGCGGCGAACCGACTCGAAAGTAATGCTGTTCTCTGCATTTGACATGGATTGTTCTCAGAAATATTTCCCGAGGGAAAAAAATAACTTTTCCCGCCGTCCTCCCGTACAATCAAATAAATACATAGGTAATACAAATCTATGTATTCTGAGTTCCCTTGCTCCAAATGGCTTAAAACGAAGTTTAACTTCTATGGAAATCATAAAATTTAAATGAAATTTGTATTTATTTTATATTGTGTGTTTATCAATTCCAGTCATTAAGATTACTTGAATTGTGTTGGGAAACTTCCAAATTAGATCAATATTCGTTGAGATTACAAGTTACTTTATTTACGTTCATCGTAATGTTTACTACGAATATTTAACTGGACCAGACGCCCTTTCTACAGAAGGCTCTAAGTTATTCTGCAGTTTGGTCTGCGACACTGATGGAGTCCAGCTGTCTACCATATGCCTTCGGTTATTATCGTAACCGTTCGTAAATTAGACGCAAACGACGTTATATGATACTCTCCTAAAATACTACGTAACAGATACCTGTTGAGATACCACAAAACTACGCACTACTATGCTAACGACATCTGTTGAAAGCCTATACGCCACAATAAATTAATTAATTTTAAGACTTTAAGTGATTTTTAACTGATTTAATCCAATATTAAGCTCCATGGATTTAATAGCACATAGTAGATAATGGATTTAACAGTCAGCTTGGTGTAAAACATAAATTTAATACAATAAGTTTATTTTAAACTATATTTTTGTGCGTACGTGTGTGTAACAATTTCAAAATTGGTGTAGGTATGTGTTAATTAATGTGAAAATTAATCAAATTTTAAGTTTTTGTTGAAGAATCCGGTCAAGCGATAAAGTATGCATTTACTAAATACATTATTCCAGACACTTACGTTTAATCTAGCAATCTAACTTTTAGCAAAGCATGACTTGTTTCTTCTTTAAATTATGTAGTCTTTGGTGCCAAAACGACAAATGGCTCCGTTGACCAATAAAATCTATTCAGGTACCTCATTATGTCAGTATTTAATATTTTTTTATTTGGCTTTATTAAATTCGACAGAAAATCAATCCGTAAAAAAAAGTTTTTTTTTTTATAAAACATCCATTATCAAATGTCTTTTAAAACTTAAAAATAAATTAGTTTGACTGAAGTTTCAACTTTTTCTCTTTTGATCGCAATCTTGCCAAATTCCGCTTTTTTAAAATCGACACTAATTTCGTACATTAATTGCAGTAATCTATTCAAACTTCAGAAAAATGCTTATATGTTCGCGTGTTTGTGCGTGATTGCGACCAAAAGTTGATAGAATGCATTGCCATTGACAATGAGTCTATCTGCCTAGCTTCAGCTTGATAGGATGTCGGGAAGTGGGTTTATTTCCACTTCCAAGATTCCACGTCAAACAAACAAAAGAAAAAAAGTAAATGCTTAATTTAGTACGGTGGCGGTGACCTTTTCGTTTGTTACGGTTTTCATTTTGCTTTCGATACAAAATTACGTAATTACTTAGAATTCGATACCTACGTACGTTCTTATACGACTCTTACAAAATTGGACAATATTATGATTATTAATGGCGAGATTAACGAAAGAAAAGTGCTTTCCACTGATTGTTATTTTTCTTTTATTATCGTTTGTGATAATATTATCGCCGTTAAAATCGGCTCTCTTTATTATACAAATATTAACCTTAACTTTATATAAAGCGGAAAATAATATTATGCTGGCGTAGTTTCTGATAATGAAAAACTCTCGAACACTGAAATCGACGTCGTGAATTTTGTACAGATTTTTTTGTCTAAAATTTCGAAGTGTCGTTATAATTTTGCTATTGTTTTATACCATTTTTTCAAAATTATACAAATAATGTTATCGTGATTTTTTTTTTTTTTTTTTACAGTGAATACCGCACAAGAATCTCAACTGCTCCCGTCTGGAGCCAGTGAGACTATGGCATCCCCAATTGGGGTATGTTGTGAGGCTGAAGGTAGTGGGGAGGGGAAGGAGGTGGGGAAGAGGAAGGTTAGGAAGTACCTGGCTATTCAGATCTGGTCACCAAACACGGCTAAAGCCATTTTCAAGCAACGTTTCAATTCTGAATGGTGGTCTTACACCAGGGCGATACTGATAGTATCTTCCACTCTGGAACATGCCGCAAATATACTATATATTATTTTAAATGAATTAATTGTAAAATAACACAAATTAATCAAATAAAATTTATTTACGCATGCCGGGTTCGAACCCGCGACCTCCGGATTGTGAGTCAAGTGTCTTACCCACTGGACTACGGAGGTCGTCAATTTATTTTTATGGTAGATAGATAGTATGGTATTTTGCGCAACCTCCTTCGTTAGCCAACATTTCCGACGGAGGTACGGTGCCCATCATCAGGGCAAATGCGTAGGCTGTGACCCAAACATTACCTTGCTCCTCTCAATCTCCTACAGGGCGAATATGGGTATCTCAGTTAGAATATATATCTCTGTCAAACATCTCTGTCAAACACGTGTACGTACATAGTAGGTACCTACTTACACAGTTGCTTTGCTTGCGTACAGCATTTATGTTATTCGATTTCAGTAAAAAATTGGTGGGACTTAAAACAGAAGAACACACCGTATATATAATAAATATTACACTCGTTACCCCCCCTGTAGCTAAAATAATGTGTAGGCGTAAGCAAGAAAAAATGCTGTTTCTCAGTTACTTTTCGAAAGACAACTGTCGGAAGGGGATACGTGCATCCATTCCCAGAATGCTTTTGATTCGGTTGTTTTGTTCCACTCTAAATGCACTACCTGTAACCTTAAACAGTACCTACACATGTATATCGTATGTTATACAGACGTACGTGTTTATTGACGTATCGTCCTTTTTGACTGAAAGCTAATTTTTGTACAGTGATTGCAGACCTACCTTCAGTACATCTCCGAAACGAGAACACGTGACCCGAAGAGCCCACAAACAATTAAAGTAATGTGAGAACTAATCATAGACTAATTATTAATTATGAAACATTACACTTACATACAGTCCAATACCTACAAATTTTTAATATTTTTAAGTGAACAAAAATAAATGATTACTGAATAACGTTTTTTTATTTTTCCAAATAACCCCTGGAATCACTGGTTAAAGCTTGTACTTGTAGGTCACGTGTAGGTCCTGATACACCCTGTATAATATATGTTATGTATAATGGGCTCGTTAAAATTATATGAAATCAGCAATGTGAGAATTTTAATTTATATTATTTCATCACAATTATTCAGTAATATGCATGTTCCATGCATTATTCAACAACGCATTTCAAACTGAAAAAACTTCTTCTTTATTTGTTTTATTTTTAATATCGGCTGAATAAATCGCTGACATCGTCATAATATTGTACAAAAAGTGTGCGTGTGCATTATTAGATGTAAATGATTTTTATCCTCTGTCAGCAACTGATGTTTTTTGTATTGTATTCCTATGATGACATATTGCATCGATGAATAAGCGAAACTTGAACAGTAATCCATTGAAAATATAAGTATTATTAAAAACAGCGAATTGAGTAATTAAGGGGTTATTATTCTATTATAGAAAAAAAAACATTTGTTTTTCTTCTCATATCATATCGCCGCCATCTCTGGCATTAGCGTAACTACTTATAAGAGTTGGTGTCTTAACACAAGCACGGTATTTAGCTCGTTAATGCGATACAGAATCCCGCATTTACGAAAACTGTCAAATTGTGTCATATACGGCCGATTTAATACGCGTCAGACTATCGTAACAGATAAAGAATCGCTCTTCATCATTTTTAAAAATTTGATCAGCCGTCATCCAACGTTTTTTGCACGTACAATTTCATTACCTATCTTAATCAGTTCTTTTCGATGACAAAAACGTATTAAAGCCAGATATTGCAATATCGTTGAACTTAATACATCTACAATATAATCTACAATGGGAAGCATATACAACACCGTTGTATATGTTTCCCAAATTTTGGATTTGTATTTAATATGCTCGAAAGCACACACAAAAAGCTGTTAGCATTTCCAATTTACTGGAATGTTGTCTCCCTTTTGACGTTAAACGCCAAAATATCGTGTCAACTGTTCATTGAAAACCAGGATTTTTCGATGACTGTGCGTCATCGCATTTCTCTTTAGATGTGTACTTTTAGTTACAAGGGAATAACCAGAGAAAACCGGAATATGTCATTTTTAAATTAAATTTTAGATGTATTGACTTTTTTCCACAAAAAATTATAAATTTATTTCGAAAGATTGTTCTTTTATCTAGCAAAGTTATGTTTTAAATTTTGAGAAAAAATGTTTATTTTTAGTATAATAAGGTTAAACTATAGGTCGTTAGCAGATTCGTTAAATTTTCAAACAACATTTTGTATTATACACTATTCAAATCTTATAATAAATAATCTGGGAAAGCTACACTTCAGAATTTTAATTTTAGTTTAAATAATTTTATTTTCTTTAATTAAATGAAGACAATATTAGCGAAACTCAATCGAAATCTGGAGACAGAAAAATCAGAAAAGATATTGGCTCCGCTGGGACTCGAACCCAGAACCCTTTTCTTACATGGAAACAGCTCTACCGATTAAGTTGGTGTCTCCAGATTTCGATTGAGTTTCGCTAATATTGTCTTCATTTAATTAAATATTATAATTTGAGATTTTACTCATAAAGTTTAAAAAATTTATAATATATTTTATTTTCATTAAAAAAAAACCGCGCACATGTTTCGTGACGAAAATACTTCAGTTTGTCTATTTAAGTACTTACGGTCTTAAAAACTAATAAATTTAAGATTTTTTTACATTCTTATTTTGCTTAGACATTATTGAAAAATATAAATACTTGTGATCAAAAAATAATTAAGAAAAGTACATAATTTTAATAGTTTTATCATCACGCCTTTCAGCATTTTTGGATGTAGGTATAAATTAAAGAAAATTTTGAATGAAATAAAATCGATAAAGAGTTATAATTTTATAAAGCTGGTACGGAGAATAATTAATCTTTCTCATTGGAACCGCCCTGTACGATCGTAAGAACATCTTTCGACGAAATTTGGATTCTCGGCCGCTGGCTGGTTAAAGGCGCTTAAGAAGCATATATAAATAAGATACTAAGGTAATTATAATTGACCAAGTCCTGTTTTGTACTCGTTTTGTACTGTTTGGCATTTCATCAGACTGTAAATTTGTTGGCGCCTTCCGTTTCCACGTTCGAAAATCTGTTGCGTCCACATTATTATTCACTTCCACTAGGTGGCTAACTTTGTCTGAGCTTTACATTAATTATTTTGGTACACACCTGCCTGATGAAAGTATTAAAAAGAATTGTCATTGAGATAGTCACGTTTTTTTGGACAAAATTGTGTAATTCCTTAATGATCTTTAATTTAGCGCATATTTTTTATTATGTCTGGTAGCAATGTACATACGTATAATTTATTTTAATGCCATGGTCATCTAACTTAACTACTATTTCAATCCAATAATTTAATTCTAACAATTTAATTCTAACAGTTTAACTATAATAAGTTAATATTTTCTTGCAGAGCAGGGACGCTGAATGCAGCTTTTGTTTCTAAATGTTTTTTAATGTTATTTAAACTCGGTGTAATCACCGTTAAAACATTTCACGATTTAATAACCCTTTGTAATCTTTATGCCTTATCTTTACGTCAACAATTTCCCGCGTTTAATTATATTTTAATTTTTTGATTGGCAAAACACGTACGTTAGTTGCTTTTCAAAGCACGTGTTTGAAAGTTGGCAGCCAATAACATTAAACACGAATTAAATTGACGTATTGTTATGTGGTTCGCGGTTTCTAGTACCTACTTGAGTCAATAATTATTATATCTAGCTTTTATCCCTGAAAAGCCTTTCTACATGGCAGAGATAAGGTTACTGATTCGATTCCAGCGGTGCATGTTTTTATTTATTAGTATAAATATATTATATTAGCTGGTACCCGGCATACGTTGCTATGCCATTTAATAAAAAAACTGTTTCTCCTTGCGTGTCCTTTCCCATTCGTCCCGTTACCCTTCTGCCTCCCCTTTCTCTCCCGCGTCCCCTTCCTATCTCGCGTTCCCACTCCGCCTCCACCACCTTTCCTCTCCCCACACCATTCTCCCCCTTCCCCTGACCGCGAACCCCCCTCCCTATTTCTCCTCCCCCGAACCCCCTAATCGGGTAGGTAGTAGTTCACCTCCCCCCTCCCACCTTCCATACATTAATTCTCGGTACATTCAGTTTTCAAACAGCTCGCATGCCACCTATTGCAATTTTTTTATACAAATTTCATAATGCCAGAGTTCACTAGCAGTTTTATACAAACCTTGTCCTGACAATAACGAACACAACAAAAAAAGAATTATCAAATTTGGTGCAATCGTTCGGAAGTTATGCGCGTACATACATTTCGGCGATTAATTTTTATTTATAGAGAAGATATAGAGATAACTAACCATCATGCCGCATCTTTGCAGGAGTAGACAGTGAAGATAAATCGCTATACACCATTGTCTCGGAATCACACTCCTTGCTTCTTTCACTTTCATTTTTTCTTTTTTTTACGGAAAATAATTTCCTTCAGGGCCGATGTCATCTTAGGGGATGCTGCGTGGAGGGTTTTTTAAGAGCGCTGCCGGTCGCTGCGAACATTTATGAATAGGTATTTTAAAAAATCTCTTTTATTTCACTCTCTGACAGTAGTCAGAATCGCGCTATAGATGTGTGAGTGAATGCAGGCCTTGTGTGTGTGGGCTACGCGCTTCACCCGTGTCGAATTATTATTTCTGCCGACCACGCATGTTCCAATCTGCAAATGTGTAGAGACAAGACCGCTCGCAGGGGCGTCCTATTGTAAGCGTCCTATGAATATGCTATTATAGCTACTTATCGTTGTTGCGCGCACAAAATATCCTGTGGGTATTTTAGAATATTAGGATACATAATAAAAAAAACCGAAAAAAAAAAATTGGGGACCCATATTTTTATTTATTTTCATTAATTGTAGAGTTATTTTTGATACCATGTTTGGGTGAAAACAAGTGGGCTTAATATACATTTTTTTATTAAAACCGACAATTTTTTCTTAAATTTTGCATTCAGGATTTTTGTGCGCACTTTTTATGCACATATGATATTTTGTGTAGCAAACGTAGGAAAGGCAACTTGACCTTTCTCATAGGACCCATATCCCTCAGGCCTCGGGCATATTTTTTCATAAGGTCGAAATATTTCCGCTTTGCAATAAAATCCAAATAAATGGAATATTTCTGATAGTATCCGAAAACTAAAAATTGTTTTTGAAAGGCGATGAAATACGCTTTTAAATTTTGAAATCCGAAATAAACCTTTGCTTTTCGAATATAAAAATTTTGAAAGCACACATAATTTTTTTTAAAATGACTCATCTTACGTTTTTTCTAACTAAAATTACTGATAACGAAAAAAATAAAAACACGTACATATTTATTACACACATGTATTGTTAACATTTCCGTCACCTCACTTTTTTATTGTTTCATGTAAAAATAATTAATAGATACAAAATTCCATAAGTTTCATAAACTTTGGTTTTATAAAGGTGTACAATTCCATTATTTTGTGGTTAACTTTTGAATTTGAATATAAAGTTTGATATTTTCTCTTTCTCTTTCGAACACCGTTTAAAACTTATTAGTTTTAAATCAACATAATAGTAAGGGAGACACAAGATCGATATGAGTTGTTCCCAAAGCTAACAAATAGCCGAGGGGGGGGGGGGGTTAAATTTGGATTTGTGACCAAAACACCCAAATAAATTGAAAATGTATTTTTTTAGCAAAAGGTAGAGAAAATATCTTGTGCTGATAAATATGTTTTATTTTATTTATTTTTGTTTCAAATTACGAAATATTGGTCTTAAAAAAATGAATTTCGTATGATTTTGGATGCAACTTAATTTTTTGGTAATTTTTTGACAGTTAAATAGAAATATTAAAAAAATATTTTTGCTTTACCTACTGAGTTAATATTGAAGAAAATATATATATTTTAATATTTAATATAGATGTATAATTGTACAGTGGAGTTATATAAATTACATATGGTGTACATACATAGGATACGGTTACATACTAAAATATTGTGCACTTGGGAGAAATTCGAAAAATCTAAATAAAATAGAGGTGAATATAGATTAATAATAAATAGAAAGAATGAGAAAAACAGGTAATTATTTAGTTAATTATTCCTGATGAAGTTTGAGTTTCAGTTTATTGATGTCTTTGGTTTTTTTTTATTTCAATGGGAAGGTTGTTGAAAAACTTTATTCCCAAATAGATGTAATTGTTTTGCATTAGTTTGGTATTAAATTTTGGTATTTTGATGTTATCTTCATATCTTTTTGATTTTAGTTTAAAATTTTTTGATGATATTATCTTTGTAAATTTGGGTAATTGCATTTTTCTTGAAGATATTCTCTACTCGAGGCACCGTGAAATCTGCGAAAAGCGTTTCTGTTGGATAAGTGGAGGGTTTCTTTAGGATTACTTTAATGATTAGTTTCTGGATTACTTTGATCGGGGTTAGAATATTGTTGTATGACCCCCCCCCATGCAATAATTCCATATTGAATTAATGACTAGATTAGTGCATAGTATACTCTTTTTAGATTGTTGAGATTATTATTATTTTTTTATATGAGCTCCACACAGGAGGCCCTGAGGAAAATAATTTCTCTGAGGGCCTAGGTCATCTTTGGGGATGCTGTGTGTATATTATTAAAAAAACATTTCTTTGGGTAATTTTAATTTATGTGCGACAAATTTGAGTTAAAAAAATAATACGAATTCTTGCACACAAAAAGACTTTTTTTCTCATTTTAATTTTATAGTTTTATATTTTTTTTATATTTCTGTAGTATATAGGGATTTAATTTTATTATTTTATATTTTTTTATATTTCTGTAGTATATGTAGTATATTTTTTTAAATAATTACCATTAATTACAAGTAATGGTCAGAGTTGCCTCTAAAATGATTAAAAAGATGAATTTTTGAAAAATGGGATATATTTGTCAGATTATTTAGGAAACCGTGGTGAATCAAATGGTGTAAACAAAAAAAAATTTGGTCGAAAACCTCACATGGGATATTTTGTGAATGCAACGACGATATTTTCTCAAGAGTTTTGAGAATAAATATATATATATATATATATATATATATATATATATATATATATATATATATATTTTTTTTTTATACGTTATTAATTTATCAAAAAAAACATTCTTGCATCTATTTATTATATACTTGATGTGGAAAATAACATAGTTACTATATTAAGCCAAATAATGTATATGCGGATATACAATTGGATATATGCATAATAATAATTATACCATAATAAAAAGTCATACAGCTTCATATGTGCTAGAGCTACAAAACTACACTACTTGGATGTTTTTGACCACAAATGTTTAAAAAACTGGCGTAAAAGTACTAATGACGTGTAAGCCCATAGAAGGGTTCTCGAGAAACACAGAAATGCATTGATTGAAATTGCACAAACGAATTGGTTATGGCGACCCAGCTTGAAATGCTGCAAATGGGTCCAATCTTTGTGGCGTCATTTTTAGTAAAATGAGAACAAATAACTTTGTAAAAACAGCTTTATGTAATCAATATTATCAACATATTTCGAAAACAGAGTATTCTCTTCGTCAGGATAAGATTAATATTAAAAGACAAACAAGTATAGGCATATGAGAATTATAGACAAAATATTAAAGGGAGAGGTGATTAATTACTTAAAAATATCACAAAATGCAATTATACATATAAAATGAAATATAAAAATTATTTTTAAGTTAAATACCCTTATAGTATAGCAAAGTCATTGGAGAAGCTGTGTAGAGGATATTTTTAATGAAAGGAAGGAGAGGAATTTCTGGGTAGGTAAAAGTATGAAATGATGGTGGAGAGAGTCCGGCTGTAGAGATCAAAAGATCTCCCACTTCCAGTTTCTCCCAATCCGGCCCGCCACGCAGTAAGTGGACAAAATCATCCGCCACCAAAACCCATGCAGACCTTACCCGTGAACCCGGGAACCCATGCTCAGTCACCAAACATAGCGGACCACTTGGGGTGACCAAGTGGCGGGGGTGTTGGTATCCAATAAATGGTTCCCGGGGCGATGGTACCTATAACGCCTCCCAAATTAAAAATTTATTATAGTACTTGACATAAACAATTTTAATTTTGCACAATTTTAGTATGAAAGCTCGGTCAGTATTGGTATACTGCGATGAGTCACTGAACAGAAAAAAAAACGAATAAAAAATATCGATTACTCGGGCAAGGACAACACTAGTCTACCGATAAAATTCGTTACATCACTACTTCGCTTTATATGTATTTGTCAACACCCTCGTTCCCCGGCCCCCCCAGGAGAACTGAGCAAAAGGGACACCTGCACGTCGGGCCGAAAATACCTAAATAAAATCTTCGAAATCGATGTTTTGTATTCCCCATTTTTCTTCTCCAAAACTGGACCGATTTTAAATTTTTTTTTCACTAACTGTATTAAAAGAAAATATTCTATGTCGGTACGTTTTGCTTTTTTTCAAAATACATTGTTTAGTTTGTATACTGAACGTTTTTTGACGGCGTTTAAATTAGGCAATTTTATTCATTTTTGGAAGGTCCTAACTTCTATAAGAAGTAAATTATCAAAAAAAGCAAAACGTACCGACACGCTAGTGGTCGATATCTATATTATGTAAAAAAAATTTTGCTCTAGGGTCAAAATCCAGAGAGATAAACGGGGAATACGTTTGTATGGAAAAACGCAGCTAGTATTTCCTCTTAAGGAAAGAAACGAGAGAAAGTTCTGGGAAGGAAATAGGTATGAGGGGTGGGTAGGAATTTGGGAGTCAGTGTGTCCAGGAGTGAAGGATGTATTAATCCATCCCTTCAACCGCGGTGCAAGGCGATGGGTAAAGAGATTCCGGCTGGAGAGGATAAAAGACCTCCCTAAACCAATCTATCGATCCTGCCCACCATACGGCAGGTGGGCGGACGTATTGTCCACCAAGACTTGGTCAAACCTCACCCTGCTAAGTCACCTAACGTAACGAACCACTAGGGGTGACCTACGGTTGTTGGTTATCTTGTAAATGTTTTCCGGGGCGACGGTAACCATACACTCATTCCAAATTCATATTTCGTCTTAGCTATGATATAAATAAACAAAAAAATATCGAGAAACATTAAAAAATAGGCGACACTGTGTAGAAATTCTTCATATTTATCAGGGACGTGAATTGAATTAACTTTAGAAAAGAAAAAAAAGCTTTTTTTGCATTATAATGATTTCACAGTGAATAACTACGATTCCTGGAAGGTTTGGATTTATAATATATATTTTGTAAGTGTCCAGGCTTCCTGTGACCGAATATTCCATTAAGTCCGCTGACATTATCCAGTTGAAAAGTCAAACACAGGTGTGGTTTTTGAATTCATATAGAAACTTTTTAAACCTTTCACTCAAAGGAACAAGATATATTGAATTCGTTTCGGTCACAAAATAAGCTATTATTTTGTGACCGAAAATAAAGACATATACAAAATAAGCTATTATTTATAAATAAAAGGTTCCTACTTCCCGTACACCCATTTTTCGGAATATTATAAAATAATACAGGTTAAAAAAAAAAACAGTTCGATGACATATTTCGAAGAACATAATAGGATGGGTACTAATTTGTATGGGTACAATTTTAGTTTTTTTTTTTTTTACATTAGCTCCACACAGGAGGCCCTGAGGAAAACAATTCCCCGCAGGGCCTATGTCATCTGTGTGGAAGCTCTTTTTAGGAAATGAAGGATAGGAAGTTCTGGGAAGGAAAAAAAAATGTGAGGAGAGGGTAGGAATCTGGGGATAAGTATTTCCAGGAGTTACGGACGAATCTATCCCTCCCACTGCAGTGTGAGGCGATGTTTCGAGGGAATTGTGCTGGAGAGGTCAAAAGGTCTCCCTTCACCAGTCTCTCCCGTTCCGGTCTGCCACGCAGTTGGCGGGCAGACGCATCCGCCGACAAGACCTGAACAAACCTCATTCCATGAACCCGGACACCCCTGCTAAGTCACCGAACGTAGAAAACCACTTGGGACGACCTACAGCAGAGATGTTGGTTAATCAACAAATGGTTCCCGGGGCGGCGGTACCCAAAATCGCCTCCCAAATGTCTACATGATATCATATTTCGAATGTAGTGAATGTGAGCTTGGAAGAGTGAGACAAGCGATGCAAGAATAAGAGCGCGAAAGTGTGAGAATCGTTTATAAAGTTAGGAGGCATCATAGACATCCAAATGGATAGACTAGAAGATACAGGTGAGGGGTAAAACCAAACTATGGGGGGGCGAAGAGGGGAAGAAGACTGTGATTAGTTGAAAAATCAATCTGACAGTATATAGGCATCTCGCATTATAATATCACCATTTAGTTCTTAAAAGCAAAATCGGCTTTGAATGAATAGACCTTTTTACATGGGAGCGCGAATTGCTTGCCACGATAATAAAATATTTGCGTAGGCCAAATGTACACCCCAAAAAGATTCGCCCGTTTTCACATAGCAATATTTTGTTGCCGTGTTTAGTTAAGACACTTTTACAAATGTTTCATAATTTACTTACCCCTGTAACCAGCGACGAGCACACTAAGGAACCGCCCACATTCGCTATGTGCACATTGATATGTAGATATGTTGTATAGCAAAAGCTACTGTTTTGGC
Source organism: Limnephilus marmoratus (assembly GCA_917880885.1). NCBI lineage: Eukaryota > Metazoa > Arthropoda > Insecta > Trichoptera > Limnephilidae > Limnephilus > Limnephilus marmoratus. The sequence continues at coordinate 35,316,870 of OU862918.1, read as the reverse complement.
GTGTTATTTTTTCGTTAAATGTATAGATGTTAGCTTCGCGCTGCCCACGGCAAGAATGATGACGTCACACATTTTAGATTCAAGCGAGGCTCTATCCCCTCCACATGGGGCGAACTGGCGCCAAGGAGGAGCTCCAGCCGGTTCCATGGCGAGGGGGAAATAATACGTTTTTATCACTTAGGGCAGGTCCAGATATATTCATATGTCCGTGGGAGGCATACATTAATTACGTGAGCAGTTTTTCTTCCAATCTAGACCCCCCCCCTTGTCGAGATAAATTTGGGCCTCTTCGTATATTCTTTTCAAGTCTTCATTTTTTCTTCTTTTATTCTTTGTGAGATTTTGCTGGACCCCCCCCCCCCCCTCTGAGCTCACGTAATTAATGTATGCCCCCTTAACAACATTGTGTAAAGTGTTCCGTTCAAATATGTGTTAAAAATCAGATCTGGCTTCTTAATTACTTTCCCTGACATTTAAATGTATGTACCAACAATTATTTTAACCATTATAAAGATGTCGGAAAATACAAAAGTTAAATTTGTAATATTTTAGATTTAAATCATTGATTTCCAGATTCACTTAATGTCTGTCTACGTTTCTTATAATTATGCGTGAAAGAACAAGATGAACAAGTGTAATTATTTTTTTCTTGTACTATTTTATGGATGGCTTTGAAACATGTTTTAGTTTCCCTTCAATTTCTAAGATATTTTCTCAATATTATTCAGACTGCGTTGTGCGGTTGCAAAGAGAAAAAATGCTTCAATGGAAATAGACATTGGATGACTTTTTAAAAAACTTTTATCGGCGATAGCATAGACATCCAAATTTAATAGACGAGAAGATACAGATGAGGGTATAACCAAACTATGGGGGGCGAAGAGGGGAAAGATGACTGTGATTCGTTAAAAAATCAATCTGACGGTATACAGGCATCTCGCATTATAATATCACCATTAATTCTTAAAAGCAAAATCTGCTTATGAATGAATAGACCTTTTACATGGGAGCGCGAATTGCTCGCCAAGTTATTAACATATTTGCGAAGTCCAAATGCGGCAAAGTAAAGTTCGCCACTTTTTACAGACGAATATTTTATTGCCGTATTTAGTTAAGACACTTTTACAAATTTTTCATAATTTACTTACCCCTGTAACCAGTGATAAGCTCACTGGAGAACCGCCCACATTCGTTATGATCGACATATTTTAGGGTATGCACAGTGGCGTAGCGCGGGGGGGGGGCGGGGGGGGGCGGCCCGCCCCGGGCGGCACTTTTAAGGGGGGCGGCAAATTTTCACCATAAATAAAACTGTTATCTAGGAAAAATTTAAACCATTTCAAATCATTATTTGAAAATGTTCTACGATACCTTCGTTTACGAATCCAACTCTTTTTTTTTAATTAAAAATATCAATAATTATATTTTTTTACTTTGCAAATTTCGCAATTCGTAGGAAAACCGTACGCATATTATGAGAGTAATACTAATAAAAGCTGATAACTCGCAAACAGATTCATTCTTAATTAAAACCAGAATTGTGTTCAGAATGTATTAACGAATGAATTTCAGTTGTTTATTCATCTGCTGATACGTTTTGAAAGAGGCCATTATTGTATTCGTAGTGCAGTTATAAAATTCTAGTTGCAGACTATGTATGTATGTGCTGCCAGAATCAAAAAGATGATATTTTCATATTCTGAGTGTAGTTTTAATTCGCCAAATACAGATTTAATTTAACCCGTCTAATTACAAGAAACGCAAATTGTCGTACACATTTAATTTTAAAATGTAATTGTGAAACTATATCCCACACATTTAATTTTAAAATAAATTTGTGATAGCGATAAAAAGTTAAGATATAGCTTTTTTTAAATTTTAAGTTCATTCTATTTTAGGTCCTTTAATTCAAATTTTCGCAGGCATGTTTTTTTGAGCGTATTCACATTTCCAATATCAAAATTTTAATATTTAGAAAAAATAATGTTCTAATAAGCACGTCAGAACAATTACTTTATCTAGATTTTAAAACAATTTTGTTTTTTGCAAAAGGATTAAAAAAACAATAAAAAGGAACATTTAAAATGTATGGGAAGAACCGGGATTATTGTGCGCAAACATTGACAGGCAAAAGTTTAAAGATATTTTTTTCTTATTTTTCAAAGGGTTAAAACAGTTTTCAGGATGTAAAATTCCATTTGAGGATTCATCTGCTGGCATAATTCAAAGGAAAACATTATCTTAGTCGAAGTTCAGTTATAAAATTCTAGTTGCAGACTCTGTATGTGCTGCCAGAATCAAAGTAAAACCATTTTCATGTTCTGAGTGTACTTTTAATTCGCCGCACACAGACTTAATTCAAACCAATTTTGTGTTGAGAATGTAAATTTCCAGTTGTGGATTCATCTGTTGATACATTTCGAAGGAAAATATCTTCTTATTTGAAGTTCAGTTATATTATTCTATTTGCAGACTATGTGTGTGCTGCGTGAATCAAAGAAAAACCATTTTCATGTTCTGAATGTAGTTTTAATTCGCCAGGTACAGATTTAATATAAACCAGTACAGAATGTAGAATTTCAGTTGAATTAATCTGCTGACACATTTCAAAAACATTCTGTTATTCGATGTGTAGTTATAAAATTCTAGTTGCAGACTATTTATTTAATGCCAGAATCAAAGAGAAACCATTTTTATGTTCATAGTGTAGTTTTAATACACCGCACACAAACTCGTTTTGTGTTCAGAATACACTGATAAATTAAATAACGAGTAGCTGATTCATCGTGCATCGAGTGAAGCGCTACATTTGAGTTACATAATGCTGTGAAATTCTGAGAAATTGATTGTTGCGTGTGTAACTATTATTTGGGGGCTCTAACGCAGTTTCAATTAATCAACTTTAAAACAATCCGGCTCGTATATAAATAGGTCGTTATACAAAAATTAATTACACCCCCCCCGCCGCTCGAAGTACTTAAATAAGGGGGCGGTGAAATTTTCCTCCACCCCGATGGATTGATGAATTTTAATTCACCACGTACAGATTTAATTAAAACCAGTTTTGTGTTCAGAATGTAAGTGCCGCCAGAATTAAAGAAAAAAAACATTTTCTTGTTCTGAGTGTAGGTAGTTTTAATTCACCGCATACAGATTTAATTAAAACCAGTTTTTTGTTCAGAATGTAAGTGCCGGCAGAATTAAAGAAAAAACCATTTTCATGTTCTGAATGTAGTTTTAATTCACCGCATACAGATTTAATTCAAATCAGTTTTGTGTTCAGAATGTAGTGCCAAGTGCCACTAGAATCAAATAAAAACCATTTTTATGTTCTGAGTGTAGTTTTGATACACCGCATATTGAGTTTAATTTAAACCAGTTTGATGTTATCAATATAACAATAAGTTACCGATTCATCGTGTACCGAGTGAAGCTTTGCATTTGTGTTGCATTCCATACGTACGCGTGTAGATGTGAAATTGTATGACAAGCATACCATTCTCGAATTCTGAGAGCAGTTAATTAATATTATATAAATTTATAAGCTTGATTTTACTGGAAGCGTTCTCGACACATGGGATTGTAAAAATCGGTATAAAAAAATTGGCATAAAAAAATAGGATATCTCCCCCCCCCCCCCCCCGGCCAGCGCTTGAAAATTTGCGGATGAAGTGCCTGTAGAAGTTAGTGGGAAGGGGGGGGTGGGGGGTGGGGGGTGGGGGGTGGGCGGCAAATTTTTCCTCCGCCCCGGGCGGCCGAACCCCACGCTACGCCACTGGGTATGCATAGCACAAGCTATCATTTTTGCCGTGTTATTTCGTAAAATGTACGATGTGAGCTCGACGCTGGTCAGGACAAGAATGATGACGTCACAATTTTTAGATTCAAGCGAGGCTCCATGGGACCGGTATGGGGAGGGGGAAATAATACGCTTTTATCACTTAGGGCAGGTCTATATATATTCATATGTCTATGGGCGATAGCCATTTTTGTTTTGGATTTTTTTTCTACACGATGTACATAATTTTTCGTTTTGTTTACTGGGTTTAATTTACGGTGGATAAATATTTTTTTCCGTTAACATAGATGTGCCTATAAAGTATCTTCCGCATAAATGTTTTTATCAATATTTTCCTCGTGTTCAACACCCCCTTTCTCTTTTGGTATCCCATTTTCTTATCCGTAATTCACACTTATTTGATCCTCCCGAGGATATTCTTTACTCTGTCAGTCTAACCCAATCTGACAGTTTATTTTGGATGTGGTTGAAAATGTAATAAAAGAAAATTGATATCATTATATTTATCATGTAACCAGTAGTGTTTTGTTTCTATATCAGGTGATAACGGAAAAATAGTGGTAAAATATTCGGGTAAGCTTTGGATAGCGTAGGATAGGTTGGGCTGTGGCAAAATGGTGTTCACGTAAAACTTTTTTAACAGTATTGTTACTACTGTAATTTGGACGTACCTATTTCTTTACGTTACAAATTTCTTTAAATACGTCCTTTTACGTGAAAATTGATTACATAACAATAATAGAGTGTAAACATATGTTTTTTCGTTATTTGTTTTTAGGGTGTTATGCTGTGTTGCACTACCTCCTTCAACTCCTTTAGCCAACGTTTCGGACAGCGGCATATGTGTTGTGATGTGTGCTGGATCTGCCCTGATGATGGACACTGCAACGCTGTCCGAAACGTTGGTTAAATAAGGAGGTAGCGCAACACAGCATAATACTTTTGGCCGTGAGTATCTAAAAACGTGTTGCGCTACCTCCTTCTTTAGCCAACGTTTCGGACAGCGTTGCAGTGTCCATCATCAGGGCAGATCCGGCATATCCGGCAGATGTGATGTGATGTATGCAGGATCTGCCCTGATGATGGACACTGCAATGCTGTCCGAAACGTTGGCTAAAGAAGGAGGTAGCCGCAACACGGCATACATCACATCACATCTGCCGGATCTGCCCTGATAATGGACACTGCAACGCTGTCCGAATCGTTGGCTAACGAAGGAGGTAGCGCTACACGGTATAACACCCCAAACACAAATAACGAAAATACTTTTAACCGTGAATATCTAAAATGTATCTGTTAACATAAATTTTAGATAAACTAAAATTTACAATTTTGGAAACAAAATGTTAAGAGGACATAGGTAGAGAAACCCAGAAATATGTCATTTTCAAAAAAGTTTTTAGACGTATTGACTCTTTTCCACAAAAAAATATAAATGCATTTCGAAAGATTGTTCTTTTATCTAGCATAGTTATGTAATAAATTTTTAGAATTTTTTTTAATTTTTAGGATAATAAGGTTATTCCATAGGTCGTTGGCAGATTTGTTAAATTTTCAAAAAAGTTTTTGTATTATACCACACCCATTTCAAATAATGTAATCATGCAGTGAAATAAATCAATACATTATCTAGCAAAGTTATGTATTAGAATTTTAATTTTAGTTTCAATAAAATCATTAAAAAATATGTACGTACATGTGTTTCTTGACGAAAATTGGTCCATTTGTGTATTTATTTGCGCACTTATAAACTAATATATTTCATATTTTTTTACATACTTATTGTGCTAAGACATTATTGACAAATCATAAATAAGTTTGACCGAAAAATAATTTTGGGAAGCATTTAATTTTAATTAATTAACAGCTTCGCATTTGACGATTTTATCATAGCGCCGAAACACAAAATTTCGCAGTTCATTACGGTCCGAAACGTGGCCAGACGAGGACGTGTCCGCGTCGCTCTGAATTACAACAGTTTGAAATAATATTTTGGAAACGAAATGTAAATACATACGAATTCCTTGTTTCACGTTCGTAAAATCTACAGGGTTGACCGAATTTCATTTTCATTGAATATTTTTATGCAAAAAGTTTTATATTTAAAAATAAATGTTTTTATTTGTCCCTTATTATACGATACAAAAAACAAGAGTCCCAAATGCCCCATTTTTTTAAAGTAAAACTTCTTTACGCATGCTCGACACATGGGGTTAACTGGTGAATCGTTACGAAAAGTGGTGATTGTTACGAAAAGTGGTGCTGGTTACAAAAAATGACATGCGAACGGTAATCGATGCGAACAGTGATCAATTGCTAGGCGGGTCGGGCCTTTAGGCTCGCTTGTTATTCGTGTTATTGTTATATTGTTAATGGACTATTTGTCCGTAAATAAATAAATAAATAAATTATATACAGCGGGTACCCGGCATGCATGGGTTCGGAAGTTATGCGCGTACATACATTTCGGCGATTCATTTTCATTTATATACTAGCTGGTGCCCGGCATGCGTTGCTATGCCGTTCAACAAAAAATTGTTTCTCCCTGCGTGTCCTTTCCCATTCGTCCCGTTCACCTTCCGCTTCCCCTTCCTCTCCCGCGTCCCCTTCCCCTCAAACGTTCCCACTCCGCCTCCTCCACCTTCCGACTCCCCACTCCACTCCTCTTCCCCCGTCCCGCCAACTCCCCTCACGAATTCCCTTCCCCCCTCCCAGGTTCCCCTCCCCCTCCCTGGTTCCCGTCCCTTTCCACCCGCGGCACCAATACCCAAGTTCCTATCCCCCCTCCCGCATTCCATACATTCAGTTCTGGTACATTTAGTTTTCAAACAGCTCACGTGCCACCCATTGAATTTTTAGTATACACATTTTATAATGCCAGAGCTCACCAGTAGTTATATACAAACCTTGTCCTGGCAATAACAAACACAACAAAAAAAGAATTATCCAATTTGGTGTAGTCGTTCGGAAGTTATGCGCGTACATACATTTCGGCGATTCATTTTCGTTTATTAGCATTTATATATATGCCGGGTACCAACCTTTGCCATTTAATAACGAAATTGTTTCTCCCTGCGCGTCCTTTCCCATTCGTCCCGTTCACCTTCCACCTCCCCTTCCTCTCCCGCGTCCCCTTCCCCTTTCGCGTTCCCACTCCTCCTCCACCTTCCTTCTCCTCACTCTACTCCCCCCCTTTTCCGTCCCGCGATCCCCCCTCCCGAGTTCCCCTCCCCCCTCCCATAATCACCTCCTCCCTCCCGCGGATCCCCCTCTCGAATTCCCCTCTCCCCTCCCGAGTTCCCCTCCACCCTCCCGGGTTCCCCTCCCCCCTCCTGCATTCCATACATTCATTCCCGATACATTCAGTTCTCATACAGCTCGTGTGCCACTTATTGCAATTTTATTATACAAATTTCATGATGCCAGAGCTCGTGTCCTTTCCCATTTGTCCCGTTCCCCTTCTGCCTCCCCTTCCTCTCCAACGTCCCCTTCCCCTCTCCTCACTCCCCTCGCCCGCTTCCCCTATCCCTTAAACCCCCACCCGTTTTCCTCTCCCCCCTCCCGAGTTCCCCTCCCTTGTCCCCCTCCCCTTCCCTCCCTCATCCTTCACCCCTCTCCCATCCGCCACCTCCTCCCGCATTCCATACATTCACTCCCGGTACATTCAGTTTTCAAACAGTTTGCGTGGCACCAATTGCAATTTTATATACAAATTTCATAATGCCAGAGCTCACCAGTATATACAGAAACCTTTAGTCCAGTCAAGGAAGGGGGTGTAGAGTGCGTGAGCAGGGACCTAAGCGATTCCTTCAGAAACTTGTTTAGGGTGCTTAGGATGTGAACATACTAAAAATCCTGACGTCTAGGTGGTGAGCTAGGGGGGGGAGGGGGAGGGGGAGGTCCCAATTTTCGGGTTTCCGCTTATATCTCAAAAACGGTGCGCCGCAGAGGAAAATTTTTTGATAATAAGTAAAAGCTGATAAAATTATCTACAACTTTTATTCTATACGTAATTTTCGAAATCCCAGCCATTTTCGAGTTATTCGCTCCACAAATGTAGATATTTTCGAAAAAAATCATTTTACCTCACATTTTTCATCAAACATTCCTTCATATCGTCTAAAATATTCATCAAAGAAAAAAATTTATTCGAAAGAAGTTGTAAAGAATTTAATTTTCTTTTGGAATATATAGACATATGTAAATTTATCTTCAACCGTTCAACATTTACAGCAATTTGAAGTTTTTTCGTAAAATGTTGTCATTTTCAGAAAGAGCTGTTTTTATCTTATTACTGACACACAACACTTGTTCGTTCGCCTAATAATATGTGTGACAACACTTTAAAACCAGTTATTAAATAAAATAGGTAAAAATCATATTACTTGAAAAATACATAATTGTATTTTATAATCATAATGTTTATTCTATTTCGTTACATTAAGCACATAAAATTATAGATCTCATTGTTATCACTGTTCTCAATAACATCATGTTACATTCTCATCCTCCTTGGACGTGGGGGTCCTCGCAAGCGTTGTTCATCCATGGCATCTTCATCCTCAGTATTGGATGGTTCTTGCTGAATGGGCTCTATGTCGTCGTCATCGTCGTCCTCGGCAACAGGCACGCTATTGAGGCATCTCCCTTGGCAGGAGACTCGGAGACACGCTGCAGAACAGGTCAGCATTGCTTTTCGGCATCCACATTTGCCAATTGCACAATCCCTGGTGCAGCGGCAAAATATCATATTTAGAAGGACCTCCGGCGCTGGTGGATCTTTTGTTGTATTTGGCATCAGGGTCTCTCCTTCATGTTTCCACCCCCATTATTCAGGGGGCAGCTCAATCGGTGCACTGGGAATGGTGTTTAACTGCGTTCTCTGTTGGAGGGAGGGAGCTGATGTCAGGCTTCATATTTGCCACCAACCCTGTGAACGACTAAAAGCGGTACTGGTTAAGGAAGGTCTGTCTTTTTGGCGCCGCATACCATTTCAGGAAACATTTATTTCCAGCCTCTTCAACCTCGCCGTGAGTAGAGGAGGGGTTATAAAGATCATTGCCGCTTGCTTGATGAATTCTGACTCCAAGTACAATTTTGAGAAGCCCACCTTGCTTCTCCTGAAAGTTGCAGATGTTGTGTCGCAGCCGGTAAATGAATGTAAGAACAGGATGTGTTCAAATGCACGGTGCTTCATCTTTTGGATGGACAGTGGCATTGTTTTGGTTTTCCCTCGTCCGTTGTCAGCAGCAGAATATCTTGGGTGGGAGGAGTGGAAGCAATCAAAAGGAAGTGAAAGCTTCTCACAAAACTGTGAGAGGAATGTTCCACAGCAATCTTCACAACAAGGAAGTCAGTATCATGTCCTGAAGAGTCTGTATCCCATTCTCCCGAAGCTTCGTCTGTAGTAAAGAGATGAAGTTACTTTTGTTGGTAGGATTGGATAACAAATCTTCCTTTTTAACGGGTATTGAAGTGTTCCAAGTCAAATTGATGTCAGCTGACCTTCTCAGTCTGTATCATCGCATCTGTTATTGTGATTTTGTACCGTTGGCTGGGTTTGGATACCAATCAAATACCACAGTGTGAGTCATCCAGGATAGTGGTGGTTGACGTAGTTGATGTAACGATCACAAATTGTGACAAGGAAGGCATCTTTTTGCCAAATTACTCTGTGTAGTAGAAATTTTCCGTCCACAACTATGTTCACCTGAGACAGTAGACCAGTTTTTTGGTAGGCTCGAATAAGCTGTACAGGACAGATTTAGTTGTCTTCCACATCCCACCTTCATTGAACAGTGCCAAGGGAAATGGGGCCAACTCATACTCAAAGAATTTCTTCAAATCCTCATCTGATCGTTTGCTTATACACATCCGGTGAAACAGAAATGTTGGGTCAACTGCAACCTTTTCATCGTGATTTTTTATCGACGAGCTGACAGAAGACATTGGGAATTGACATTATTTCATTGGCTTGTGGGAAGGGAGGATGTGCATCAAACCACTGACTGAGTTTGAAAATGTCTGCTGCATCTTTACTTCGGTGGGCTTGTCTGAGGTCCTTGTGTTGTTACTGGACGTGAAGACTCCACAATACTCTTCAAGGGAAGTGCAGATCTCATGAGTTGCGCTCATACCAACTAACCACTTCTAGTGCATTGTGCAAAATACCTCTGCCTCCTGTTATGCCTTCTCGGCTTTTGAATGATAGCATCAATGTGGTTTCCATGGTCATATCTGATCATACGCCTTACTAAAAGAGCGTCGCATAATCGTCGTTGCACGTCGGTGTGTCAGTAATAAGATAAAAACAGCTTTTTCTGAAAATGACGACATTTTACGCAAAACCTTAAAATTGCTGTAAATATTTACTGGTTGGAGACTTATTTGCATATGTATATATATTCTAAAAGGGAATTAAATTTATTACAACTTCTTATAAATAAATTTCTTTCTTTGATGAATATTTTAGACGATATGAAGGAATGTTTGATGAAAAATGTGAGGTAAAATAATTTTTTTCAAAAATATCTACATTTGTGGAGCGTGTAAGTCAAAAATGGACGTGATTTCGAAAATTACGTAAAGAATAAAAGTTGTAGATAATTTTATGAGCTTTTTTTACTTATCCTTAGGAAATTTTCATGTGTGGCGCACCGTTTTTGAGATATAAGCGGAAACCCGAAAATTGGGACCTCCCCCTCCCCCCCTTCCCCCTAGCTCACAACCAAGACGTCAGGACTTTTAGTATGTTCACACCCTAAGCACCCTAAACAAGTTTCTGGAGGAATCGCTTAGGTCCCTGCTCACGCACTCTACACCTCCTTTTGGAGCATTTATTGACTGGACTACTTTGCGGGCGTGCTCACAACAACTCACCAAAGTTTCATCGCAATCGGATGAACGGTTAGCAATTCACAGGAAAGTATGTAGAACAGTTTATATGGGAGAATTAAATTGTTGATTTTACTATCTTCCTCGCAACTTTTCCATATTTTCTCAACGTTTAAACCTTTCCTGGACTACGACAAACATTTCAAAACCAAAATCAGCTAAATCGGCCCAGCCGTTCTCGAGTTTTAGTGAAACTAACAAACAGCAATTGATTTTTATATAGGGGGGGGGGGGTAAAAGAGGCGGGGGGGTGGAGGGTGTTTAGAGGTTGTGGGGTGAGAGGGGGAGGGGGTTGAGAGGGATGGGGGGTAGGCTTTTTTATATCCATTTTTCGTATTACAAAAATAACAAACATGAGAATCGGGTATGGGTACCACCGCCCCGGGAACCATTTTTTTGATAACCAACACGTCTGCCGTAGGTCATCCTTAGTGGTTCGCAACGTTTGGTGACTAGCAGGGGTGCCTGGGTTCATGGGGTGAGGTTTTTTCAGGTCTTGGCGGCGGATGCGTCTGCGCACCAGCTGCATGGCAGGTTGGATCTAGAGAAAGTGGTTGAGGGAGTCCCTTTGACTTCTCCAGCCTTACTCTCTCGGAACATCGCTTTGCACCGCAGTGGGAGGGATGGATTCATACATCCGCTCTCCTGGACACGCTGACCCCCACATTTCTACCCACCCCTAATACCCTTTCCTTCTCAGAAGATCCTCTCCTCCCTTTCCCTGAAACAAACCTTCACACAGCATCCCCAAAGAAGAGATAGGCAATGTGTCGAGCGATTGTAAAAAAAGGTCTCTCCCGATCCGGCCTTCTACGTAGTTGGTGGGGCAGATTCCACCGCCGCCGAGATCCTGACAAACCTCGCCCCATGAACCCGGGCTACCCGTACGGTGTTGATAATCCAATACATGGTTCCCGGGACGGCGGTACCCATACCCGCCTTCCAAATTACTGATACTATTTATTGACGGCCGGCGTGGTCAAGAGGTAAGGCTCTTGACTCGCAATCCGAAGGTCGTGGGATCGAATCCCGGCGTGGGCAAATAAATTTTGTTTGACTAATTTGGGTTATTTCATATAAAAATAATATATTTGCGTCACGTTCCAGAGTGGAAGATACTTTAGTATCGCCCTGGTGTAAGACCACCATTCAGAATTGAAACGTTGCTAAAAATTACTTTGGCCGTGTTTGGTGACTAGATCTGAATAGCCAAGTAATTCTTCGCTTCCTCTTCCCCATCTCCTGCCCTTCCCCACCACCTTCTGCCTCATACTATACCCCATAGTCATGTCATAGTCTCACTGGCTCCAGACGGGAGCATTTGGGTCTCTTGTGCGGTATTCACATAAATATAAAATTAAAAATTATGCACACGAATAAATATTTCAAAATGAGATATTTTTTACAATCCAACTGAATATTAGGTACTCTTTTTTTCATGAATACCGCACAAGAGTCCCAACTGCTCCCGTCTGGAGCCAGTGGGACTATCACCCCCAATTGGGGTATGTTGTGAGGCTGAAGGTAGTGGGGGAGGGGAAGGAGTTAGGGAAGATGGAGGTGGGGAAGTACCTGACTTTTCAGATCTGGTCACTAAACACGGCTAAAGCCATTTCAAGTAACGTTTCAATTCTTCCACTCTAATGGCCGTAAAATAAAATGAAAAAACAAAAACCAAAATATTAAAAAAATATAACAAATTGTTTTTTTGTGTAGGTATCTACTTTATACCTACTGTGTTTATGTATCTATTTATGTCTACGCACTTCAATACACAAATTACAAATAACTACTACTTATTAAAATTCTGGAAGCGAGAATTCAACATCTTTATCTGAACCATACTGTAGGTCCAGCTTCGCGTGAACTATAGGTACGTGAAACCCGGCTTCTAGCGGAACGAAATCTAGTTCCAAAAACGTCCGCTTGCAACGGCTGATGTGTGAGCGCTGCAGTCGGAATCGAAATTATGATTTGCTGGTATGACAGCCTTAACTAATAACTGCGTTAAAAAATAGGTGAAATGCTTTTTTGTGCGTTCTTTCGGTACTATTGAAAATATCTTCTACTCTGCATATTGGTTGCCTAAGCTTTGTATGTGTGGTATAAGGCAGTTTATAAACGAATTGGTTTTGACAAGATTGTTGCGGTGAAAGACATTTTTAGTTTGTGTGACTTTATTAGAAACATGGAATGAAATCAATTGCAATAATGCAGGACTGTCAATAAGTGAATCAATGATTTAAAAATTAAAAAAAATGACCCCAAACATCAATTTTCTGTCAGACCTCTTTATTAATTTTAAATTTTTCATTAGAGAGTTGTGGTTTATATTTTCAATAAAATCCCATACATAAATAAATAATTCGGTGGCCAAATAGTTATATTGAATTTGGCGCCGGATTAATAAAGTATGAAAACATTTTAAAGTAGATGTATTACAAAAGTCTTCGGGAATTCTTATTATGAAGATCGAGCATTTTCATTGCTTTGTTCGTAATAATATTTATGTGTGACAAAATAATTATTTAACTTATTATCAAAGTCTACCCTGAATCATTTATTTCGTTGACTGACTGACAGTTGAGTAACGATGTAACTCAAATTTGTAGTCTTCTCAATGATGTATGGTGTATAACTGTAATACGAAGTTCATGAAAAAAAAATTATATGTATACTTATACACTTATACATGAATTACGGAAACGTCTTTAACCAGTCAGGTCTATTTGTTCGCTTTTCGGACCAAATCATATAGGTCGAACAGAAATCGCTGTGTCTCTCTTATTATAATGGTTAGAAATATTATCTAAACTGTGCGGTGTTAGAAGAGAAAACATCACGCTTTATATTCGAATCAAACAATTAAACACAAAATTATTACACCTTTATGAATCAAAATTTTCCCGCCGTAATTAAAGAAAAATATTATGAAAATTTGGGTATTTTTTATTAATTATTTTTCCATGAAACGACAAAGAAGTGAGTTGACGATGACGTGTATGATTTATAATTTGCCTATTAAAATATGTAGGTGTTATTATTTTTTTTTCGTTATCGGTGATTTTTGTTAGAAAAAACGTAAGGTGAGCCAATTTTAAAACTTTATTATTTTTGCATGCAAAATTTTTATGCTTCAAAAATTATATGTTCATTCGAATTAAAAAATTTATAAATAAAAAAAAACAATTTTTAGTTGTCGGACACATTCATGAATACTCCATTAATTTGGACTTCATTCGGAAAATTTTTGTCCCCCTGACACAAATTGTCGAGGTCTGAAGGGTTAAAATATGTTAGCTTTAGAACGTATTGAAGTCGAATCAGTAGATTTTGTTTTAAAAATCTTTTATTTTCATGTATTTCATTCATATACCTATCTGTTAAAAATAAAACTTCCTCTATACTGGTTCATACGAATACTTCCATTAGAATTACCGAACTTCCTCTAAAATCGTTCGTTCTTTGTTACGCGTTGGTGTCGTGTAACGTACGTAAACATACCAACACAAATGTATGTAAAGTGTGTAAATGTAAAGTAGGTTCGTTTCGTCATGCGGATGTTGTAGGTGAGCGTAATTTCGTGCGACGATGTTGTCACAATTGTAAACTTGTATACCTATTACCTATCCCGTTTCACTTTTCGAAAATTCCTGGAGAATTGGTTTTTTTCTGGAATTGTCCTCCTTTATCGATTGGCTTGCTCCAGTTATTCCTGTTTTAAATTCGTTACTCAAGTATTCGAGATGTACATCCTTTTATTGGAAAAAACATCTAGAGATGTGCTTCAGAAAGACAATTTCATTTGATATTTGACTTCTTATTTGTTTCCAATTTTTACGACACGATCAATTTGTAAAATTTCTTCTTTCGGCAAAGTTGACCGGAAAGTATATATTTTTGTGAAAGTGATTTTAACTTTATTGAACATTAATTCAACTTTAATTTTGAAATTGAAATTATCGATGCCACTGAAACCTGAATATGAAGTGCTTTATTTTTCAAATATTTATTACGATAAAACGTTGTTATTGATGTAATCTTAACTGGTGAAACAGATAACCTATAAGTATCAACAAAAACTCTAGAACTGTGAGCTTTTGTGTCATGAAACTTGTATAGCATTTACTGTGTGAAATATATAGTTCAACACCACTTTATAGGTAATCTTAACACATTATTTCCATCGTGAGCTGTGAGCTATAATGGAGATTTTAAATGTTTTGTCAACTCTTAGAAATAAAATAAATCACCACACTATAAATATCAACTACCATTTTGCTAGTGTTCATACACGACGCAACGCGTCAACCATGGGTTTGACATCAGTTGCATGCTACGTCAGTCGCATATGCATCTACTACTCGTTTAAAAAAATGGTGTCCAAGCATGATTTGAATGTTAAATTTGATCTGGGGGTTGGAAAATATCCAAGTTTATATAAAAAAAATCTATTTACTGGAATACGTATGATAGGATTTAGTGGAGATGGTGTGGATTGAGGTTGGAAAAAAGTCATTGTGACATCATTCGACGAATGCCCATTTAATTAATATTTATTTTCAATACATTCAATTAATTCTCCATCCATCTAATCTACCTTCATATCTTCCCACAATCCCTATCTAACTTTCCTAATTTAAATACCATGTAAAATATTTTTAACTTAATGTGAATTATTTAACCGAATTACTATTATTGTCGAGCATATTATGAATACTTCTAATCTCCATCTGCCATAACACAGGGACATTCATAGCATGGCGGGTGAAATAATACTAAAAATGTTCCTTTTTTTTGGTGAAATAAATAAAAAATTTAATAAATTGATCGTTTTTTAGGCTTATAATAAAGATAAAGAAGAATAATATTGTCTTCGTCGCGAGAGTCACTTGAAATCGTTTTAACTGCATGTACGGAAACCAGGTTTGAAGAGTAGCAAATCTGTGGGCGATTTGTGATTGCATCACAGTCACGTAGCTTGTTAGTATTTCTGTGTACGAAAGGCCTAAACCCTTTTTCCGGTGGCATAATGGCTTGTCACGTTAGTTTATTTACCTGTTGCCTCAACGGCTCAAGTACTTGAGCCATTACAAATAATATTGTGTGGACCGACCCTAACCAGTCGGCACGTCTGGTCTGCATTTAAGGCGATCCACTAGTTCAGGAATAAATCGAAATCGGAATTCACGCCCTTTATGGGAGGAGTTTAAAAATACTTGAGAAAAAGCTTTTGGAAAGGTTGGAAAAGGTATTTGAGAGTTTTGTTTTACAGGTTGATTTCGTAAAGGCCTGTAAAAAATATTAATTCCTGTTTTACACATTGTTTATTGTAATAAAACGGAAATTTAAAATTGATTTCACGAAATCAAGCGACGCGGAGTGACGCGTCCATCTCCCGCTCAGTTCGGGGCGTGACTGAGGTTTGGCAACTGGCGTGAACAGTAGTTCTTCGGTGGACGCCATAGGGTTCACTTTGAAAAACCGAATTCGTCGACTAGCGGCCGTATTGTAAAATAACAACGCGAAAATGCATATTTTATTTTATTTTGGGAAGATTGGGTGTTAATATCAACTTTTTTTGCGATTATTATAAAATAAACTGAATTTGCCACATTATACAATAAAACCATAACCGAAAAGGGGTTTATAAATAGGAGAGTTTGGACTTGAAAGTGTGTTTTCTAGACCTTATACTTTATTTTTTATAGGCTTATCAAAAGACTTATAAAAAAAATGACCGATATTTTTAAGGGCCAAGGTATGTTCTACACGCAGTATTTAATTGAAGCATCTACAATACTTCTAAGCGATCAAATTTTCAAAACAAAAACATATGATTTTGTATGATTTTGCATTATTTACTATGGCTTCATCTTAAACATTTTACAGTCTCTAGTACGATATCAAATTTAAATCATTGTCCACAGTTTTAGAGAGGAAATAATCGTTTTGAACTTTTGGATATAATTTTTTCTTTACCTGGCTTAACAAAAAAATTCAAATATGGTTAGAAATGTACGTCAATGTAGGGTAATTTAGACTGTTACTTTTACATGTAAATATTATTTAAACGTATTTTTTGTTTGTTAATCAAAGGTTTTTTTTTAAATCTTGGTTATGATTGTAACTTTTCCTCATATGATCGATTCCATTTTAGGAACTTACATCATCTTCGAAACCCACTATTCTATTATAATAAACGGATTAGTTAACTCTAAATCCCAAGATTTAAGCATAATTTGTTCTGAAAAGGATCGGTACTCGCTTTGCGTATCGAACTCAGTTCGTCCAACTATTCTGCCGTTGTAAGTAAAAACATAGTATCGTCCATGAGACTCTCAAGGCAATATTATTACTATCACTCAACTATTATTATTACTATTACTCAATATTTAGATCATAATAATACGTAGATTTCCCTAAAATAATATCTCCAATTTGTGTTTAGTTATAGGTCCATCTCATTTGTGACCGATTTCTTGTCTTTTTTTCCCAATCATGGTTTTTTTTTTCAATTTATGTCATTTGTGCTAAGTACCACATCAGTTTTGGTTCAATTTATGGGTAGAAATATCGATTGGCTGTACATTTTAAAACACCGTAGATGTGACATGCGGCATTTACAATGCAATTTCAACTAATTTGATTGGTTTCACTTGCATTATCGCAAAATCCCACTCTTTCACAAAATGTCGATTGGTTGCAGTAAAACCCTGCACATCTCTATGCAAGTGTTGAATCTGGGGTAGATTCCATAAATGGATTCACAGCACGGACTCCATTATCCGGTAAAGAGATGTTGCCGCTAATGACTATGTCGATCAATCGATAGGCAAACTATTTAACATTCCAATTTGGGAATGAGACAGGCTTGGCGATATAAATGATTAATTCGGTACTTACTGGTATCTGCAAAGAACTGATAAAATTCGATCAATCAAACTTCCACATTCGTAAACTTTGTGGAATAAATTTTTGATCGAATTGACTGAGGAAGTTTTCTGAAGTTACACCCAATGCCCTCCTTTCATTCTATCTAGGGATTGCGATTAACGATTTCTTATGGTACTTCCAGTTGCCAATTGTTATTGGGGAGTATTGTGACGTGAAAGGTATTGGCAATGAGAAGAAGAAGACAGAATTTGGGTAGTACCTGACTTCAAATCTAGTAACTAAGCAAATCATAAGCCAATTCTTAATGCCCGCCTCCAAAAGAATTGTGAGAATGTTTAAATCTTTCGATCGAGGAGAAATTATAAATTTTAATTTATTTAAGCGGTTTTGAATCCCCGATCTTTGATCCCAGAGACACATAAGTACCTCTTTGCCACGGAGGTCGCTGACATCGTAAATTGTTGAAGTCTTCTTAACACAATTCCTTGTTCTTTGCAAGAATAACCTCACGCCCAGGAATATTCTACGTTCTTGCTTACAAAATAGGACGCGCATTCAACCAACAGATTTTATGTTTAAAAACATGTCACTTCTCTCTACAGCACATGTAAACAGCCAGAGAAATTCAAAATATTTCGCGATGTCTCTTCCACAATACTAAAAAGAGGTGATTTCGAAACCGCGTGTAAAAATAAGAATAGCGGTAAATTTGTGTCGCAGTGCCGACAGAGATGTTGTATTTCCTGTCACGTTTTGGACCTCGATAATAGTGACTTTTACTTATTTTGACCTTGATAACCCGATCTACTTCAGATTTAACAGTTGTAACTGTTATTTTCTAAGAAAACGTGCTATAAATTATGCGTACCTGTTTTATGTAAATTAGTCCGGTAAAGCCAGTTTTATTTGTAAGTTGGCTATTTTTATATCTGTTTTTTTTTTATTTTACACAAGTAGATTTCGATCGATCAATTAAAATGAAATTTTATCAAAATTCTAATTTAAACGACCTCCGTAGTCCAGTGGCTAAGACTCTTGACTCACATTCCGGAGGTCGCGGGTTCGAACCCGGCATGCGCAAATAAATTTTATTTGATTAATTTGTGTTATTTCACAATTAATTCATTTAAAATAATATATAGTATATTTGCGGCATGTTCCAGAGTGGAAGATACTATAAGTATCGCCCTGGTGTAAGACCACCATTCAGAATTGAAACGTTGCTTGAAAATGGCTTTAGCCGTGTTTAGTGACCAGATCTGAATAGCCAGGTACTTCCCAACCTTCCTCTTCCCCACCTCCTTCAGCCTCACAACATACCCCAATTGGGGATGCCATAGTCTCACTGGCTCCAGACGGGAGCAGTTGAGATTCTTGTGCGGTATTCACTGTAAAAAAAAAAAAAAAAATTCCCATTTCATTATGCCTTCCATTTGTTCTACGCGGCCGGGGACTCACGAGGCGCATCCTGTAGTGCGCTACTTCGATGACCGTTTTCTTGACAAAATCATGTCAAGGGCTCTTTAAATATTGAAAATACTGCGATTGTTCGGGTCCCGAGTGAACCGGACCGGGCCTGATCATTTACACCCCCATGAAACCCCTTTTGGAACACTCTCTATGGGCATGAGTTCCGGGGCGTCATCAGGCCGGAGGACCTGGGCCCGTACGCGTATTTACAAAACCTATACCGATTCAGTCGCGGTAACGACAATTTACATTTTAAATGTACCTCTATATTGGTTATTTTTTATCACATTACAAAAACAAAAATTGTTCTAAAATCTAGATAAAATGATCTTTCTGATGTATATATTAGAAATTAATAATTTTATTTCTAAATATTTAAATTTTAATATTATTCCCATATATTGTAAATACACCTCTATATTGATAATTTTTTATCACTTTGCAAAAACAAAAATTGTTCGAAAATCTAGATAAAATAATCTTTCCAATGTGTATATTAGAAATTAATAATTTTATTTCTAAATATTTAAATTTTGATATTGAAAATTTAAAGCGACTGAAACGCGGTAGGGATTGTAAATACGCGGCCCGTACCCCGCGTGCCCGTAGGGTAAAGCCGGACCATCTATTTTTTAATTTCTAAAAATATTCTTCCGAAAATATGTCATTTATCTTTTCGTGGTTCCAATTTTTCGGTTGTGTTGTGGAACCATGAGACAAAAACGTCCACTGTTAAATTCTGGTAAACTTTATCAATACACATGAGCCCCAGTCGCAATATTAAGTAATAAGATTAAATATGCTAAATAAAACAATGTAAGCAGTATAAAATGATTATGTAAAATTAATGTTAAATATAAAATTTGCTAACGTTCCTTTTCTGTAATTTATTATTTGCATAATTCGGTAATAATAATAAAAACGCATTATTAACACTTTTTATATATTGTTTTGAACACTTAATTTTTTTCCAAGTTCGATGCTCTGAGCCATTCGTAACAAGAATCTACATATTTTCGACTGAAATTATCTTTTGAAAAAAACGTGTAAGGTACAAAAAAGACTGTCATAACGGGTTCAATGTACCCGCCTTATAAAAACTTTAGGTAATACAAACAACTTAAGCCGTGCACGTAAACGCTATATAAAAGTATTTTTGGATTTAAACGCCGTCTGTCGCTTAGTAACACAAGGTCAATGGATTAAAACCCGTTTTGTATTCAAAATAAATTATTACGAAATATTATTGACTAGTTCTGAGTGGTGAGCATATTTACAACACTCCGTTTGCAGTTGCTTTAAAAAATCCATCCAATATTGTTGAATCGCAGACAGGCTTTCCCTAAATTTCAAAGCCCTGTTCTCAAAAAAAATTCTTGCTCATCTATGAAAAAGTGTGACTTGTATTATACGTTGTATTTTAAATGATTGACCTAATATGCATAACACTTTAACTAAAACATGCGAACACCTCAGCACAGGTTCACCTAGTGAGGGGTTCACAAAATATTACTATTTAACCATTTACCACGGTTACTGATTATTTTTCACTCTACTACCTCGTTTTATATTACGAACATTTTTTGTATTACTTGCGCTTATCATCTATTTATTTGTAAACTATGTTGTGAGGCTAAAGGTAGTAGGGAGGGGAAGGAGATAGGGAAGAGGAAGGTGGGGAAGTACCTGGCTATTCAGATCTGGTCACCATACACGGCCAAAGCCATTTAAAGCAACGTTTCAATTCTGAATGGTGGTCTTACACCAGAGCGATACTGAGAGTATCTTCCACTCTGGAACGTGCCGCAAATATACTATATATTATTTTAAATGAATAAATTGTGAAATACAAAAATTAATCAAATAAAATTTATTTGCCACGCCGGGATTCGATCCCGCGACCTTCGGAATGCGAGTCAAGCGCCTTACCGCTGCACAACGC
Source organism: Limnephilus marmoratus (assembly GCA_917880885.1). NCBI lineage: Eukaryota > Metazoa > Arthropoda > Insecta > Trichoptera > Limnephilidae > Limnephilus > Limnephilus marmoratus. Next base: position 35,295,868 of record OU862918.1, on the reverse strand, counting down.
CGGCCGTCATGTATGTACGAATATAAAAATAAATAAATTTAAATATGAAGTTTTGCGAACTGAATGTACTACTTGCGTTCACTTTGAAATAATTCTAGACCATCGCCAGAGTTCACATCTTGAAAGTTTTATGCTTCAGAAACAGAAACAAACAGAAACCAATAGATACACTTCTTTAGAGAAATTCTACTTAAAATGGATTTCCACAACCTCACTGACTTGTAAATAAACTTATTATTATTATTATTATGTTTGGTGCGTAAATATTTGTGAGATTAGTTAAATAAAATGAAAAAAGGTTTCAATTTCTGAAAATTTCAGACCATAAATACCTTCGCTTTGAATGATCGTCTATAAAGAATTTGGAGTTTCTGAATGAAAGAGATTATCCACAGAGCTATTGGCAGCCTATATAATATTGTACTCCTTTTCTTTACATTTTCATCTTCTCCTCTCCTTCTGAATGTTTTGATACAGCAGCCAGTATCCCTGAGTGGGTGCGACCTGCTCCGTTCTCAATGCCTTTCATTAACATTTGTTAGTCCGTCAACTCGTTCCACATTTAATCATGGTCCGTACTAATTCCCCGAAGGTTTCTTAATTCAATTTATATCCTTTTTCCCAGGCGTAATTCAATTGGGGATTTGAATTAAGGGATTGTAACCGAACTCATTTTAATTGTGCTGAAGTTACTTAAAGATATTGTTTCTTATTGTGGAGTTTTTACAGGACAATTCAATTACAAATATCTTGAGTAAAGTTATTTAATACATTATCAAAGAATTGCAAAAATAATAAAAAAAAAAAACTATTTTTAGGAATTGTTTGTTCGTGTAAACAATTGTAATTATTTCGTCACGAATTATAATATGCATAGAATAATTTTTTTTTCTGTTTTAGTGTTGGGAGACCATTCAGAAAATGGTATTTTAACTAGATTTATTGGTACCTATTTCTCAACCTTCCTTTTTTTCCACCACTATACTATACATGCCACCAACCTACATTCCCCAATGTAGAGACCATTGCATTAGTTATTACGTTAATACTTTTTTTTGCCCAAAATTCTAATAGTGAGATGTTCGTGAAACACTATAATGTGTAAATCATTTTTTTTTACGTGAGCTCCACACAGAAGGCCCAGAGGAAAATAATTTCCCTCAGGGCCTATATCATCTTTGGGGATGCTGTGTGGAGGGTTTTTTTTAAAGGAAATGAAGGAGAGGAGAGTTCTGGAAAGGAAAAGGGATTAAGGGGTGGGTAGGATTATGGGGTTGAGTGTGTCCAGGTCATCCGCCTCCAAAGCCTAGATAAACCTCACCCCATGGACCCGGGCACCCCTGCTAAATCATCAAACGTAGCGAACCACTTGGGATGACCTGTGGCTGAGGTGTTGGTTATCCAATAAAGGTTCCCGGGGCGGCGGTACCCATTCTCGCCTCCCGAATTGAAAACTTACAGAATATATCTTCACCTCATCCTTACTTTAAACCATATAATCTATGTATTTTGTGTAGTGAAATATTTTTTGTATTATGTATTAAATAAATTTAAATGTTAACTTTTTGACATTGGCTTCACACAGGAGTGATGTTGAGTGAAGGGGTTTTTTAAGTAAAGGAAGGAGAGGAAGTTCTGAGAAGGAAAAAGATATGAGGGATGGGTAGGAATCGGGATTCAGTGTGTTCAGCAGTGACGAACGTATGAATCCACACATCCAATTGCGTTGCAAATCGATGGGTCGAGGGAGAGCAGCTGGAGTGGTCAAATGGTCTCCCTAAACCGACGTCTCCAGATCCGGCCCGCCACGCAACTGGTGAGATCCGCATCCGTCGCCAAGACCTAAACACACCTTACACCAGATGAAGCCGGGCACCATTGCCAAGTCGCCAAAGGTATCGAACCACTTGGGGTGACCGATGGAAGAGATGTTGATTATCCAATGGATGATTCGCGGGGCGGCGGTAACCATTCCCGCCTCCCAAATTATAATAATATAATAAATTTAAATGTACGCCAAATATATAATAAAACCAACACCTCTGCCATAGGTCACCCCAAGTGGTTCGCTACGTTTGGTGATTTAGCAGGGGTGCCCGGGTCCATGGGGTGAGGTTTATCTAGGCCTTGGAGGCGGATGACCTGGACACATTCAACCCCGTATTCCTACCCACCCTTTAAACCCTTTTCCTTCCCAGGGCCGTCCGTGTGGAGCTCATGTTAAAAAAAAATATATTAAAATAACTTCCGTCCAAAAATATTTCTGTTTATCAACGTTGCCCAAATTCCACATGATATTCTATTTACAACACCATTGGCGACACTTTTTGTGTTATGTCAGGCTATTAAAAGAATTTTTTTTATTCTGTCTGAACTTTGCATAAATAAACGTTTGACTCTAATACAAAAATTCTGAATCCATAATATTATGTATACATGTATTTGTTCGATGCTTAAACAATTTGCTACGCTAATAGAACGTTGAATCCCGAGAATCGTGTTCAATATTGCTAATCGTTTTGTATTACTTTACATCTAGAGAATTTAAACTAGTTTGTAATAAGTAATAATATAACACTATTATATATATGCATGGAACCAGTGGCGTGCCCGAGTTTCAGGAAGGCAGAATGGAAAACAGCGAATTCACTGAAAAAAAATTACTTTAATTAGGTACTCCCTTAGTGCAAGTTTTCTCTAAGAACGGCTATGCTGGTGATTTCGTAAGTCAATTACTTAATTGGATATATAAAATTTCCATATTTTCCATCTGAGTAAACACACATTTTTAAAATTATTATCATTACATATTTCGTTATTTAAGTTGAACTAATTAATAGACGTACCGACAGATGGCTTATTGCTTTATTTTCTGGCCGTCGCAATTTGTTCTGAAAAGCTCCGCCTATTTAGACACCAACGCAAACGAATAAACGAAACGAACACGAAATCAACCCTGACGTGAACGAAATTTGGCATAGTATGCTTAGTTTCTGCTTTTGACACGTTAGTGCACAGTCTCGGGACGCTGCGTGAGGCGCTGCGACTTGTAGCTGGAAATTCACACGTATTTTTGAAAGTCAGGTTGATTTCTTGCAATAAGTTTATTGGCAGTGTTTATGTGCCAGTATGAGATCCACGCCTCTAGAGCAGTGTTCCGCAAGCTTTTTAAACTTACCAAATCGTGAAATTTTATTGTAAACCAAATTAGTATTATTGTAAACCAAAGAAAAAAACCAATGTTTATTTAACATTTATTATTAAAATCTATATATTATGAAAAGATGTTTAATGAGAAATGTGAGCCTGCTTAACTGAGCGCAGGCGATCAAAATTTGGAGCTATCGTTGATAATGCTGCTATCATCTCTTCGTCGATCGTCCTCAGGCGTTCTCTTTTTTAATTTAGAGTTGAAAACCCCGATTCGCATAAACGCCATATGGTAAGAGAATTGCACGTAGCTTTGAAAGCAGTGGATACTCATTTTTTTATATGCATCCAAAAATGTGCTAGCTCTGTTTCGGAAAATTTTAGTTTTAATGTCCAATCAGTTTTTAGCTCCACGAATTCTTTCTGCTCGTTTATCGGTATCTAAGGGAAATGCTATCTGAGAATGGATTTCGTACCCAGTCCATAGGCTGCAATTTTTTTCTGCTAAAATAGCTTGCATAAGTGTTCATTATCAAAGCCTGCACATTTTTTCTAAATCCGCAGCCATGAAGCCTGTCTGCTCCGTGTAGGTGTAGGTATATCACCGCTGTAAAGCGTTGACATGCACGTCGCACGTCGCTAACTCTGAGTGAAACTTGGTACCTTACAACGGTAATGATTAATGATTTATAATAAATAAATAATACCTACATAACAAAACATGTATGGCGTACGAAGTAATGCACCAATTTCACCAAAGTAGCACTAAATTTGGTACTATTTTATTATATTATATTATATTCATAGTTTATATTCTATCTATATTTATGGTTATTGTTTTTTATATTTTAGCAGGAGTAGTTCAAGACACAAGCGCGGTGTATATTCATACTTTCGTACTTATAATATAATACTGTATAAAACATGTTTTAAAATCAGTGAAAATAATTTGTAGCCACAAAAATCATTGCAGTTTCATCGCTCAAAAAAATCATATAGATTATTACGTTCGTTATTATATCTAATATTGTAAATTTTAATATAGTTTCTCCTATAAGTGTACTTGTATTAAAAGTTCAAACTCCTAAACACATAACCTAACATAATTTGATTTCTTTATGTTGTAAATCTTTTGTAATTCCTCCATCTTGTTCTTTTAATTCCTCCATATTGTAAATCTGAATGTATTATACATATGTTACCAGGTTAATTCGGTAAATCCGATTATAATATTTACTACCAGATTACCTTTCTACTTTGTCACAAAAAAATGTATGTGTACTTATATTTATATATTTTATATACATTTTCTTTATTACATACCTTAGTTTCAGAAAAAAATGAAATTTTCAGTTTTTTTTTTTTTTTTGTTTGTTTTTGTTATGTAATTATGTACATTTCAGGTATAATATGAACTAACATGTCAATTTGTCTGTCCTGGAACGGGAAACTTTCCTAGTTGGACAGGCAAAGCTTCCTAATTGTAATTTGTACTTTCTTTTGTATTTCTATAATAAATAAATAAATAAATGACATTTGGAAACATTTCATTACTACCATTGGTAGCGTGGCTGATCCGTAATACCAACTTAGCGCGAAAGCTTTCAATCCTGTCCGATAACGTTAAAATAATAGAATTTCTGCTTCGCACTTTTTTGTTGAACATTTGCACGTGACAGTGTAACATTGCGGTGAGGCACACCAACTTAATAACCACGGTACGTACACCACTGTGCCGTGGCACACACTTTGCGGAACACTGCTCTAGAGGATATAGGCTAGAGCTGGTGCTAATGCGACTAACTCGAACAACTCTTGCTTGCCTGTCCCGGCTGCCTCTAAAAAAATGCATACCTGTCCAGCCTTCTACATTTTAAAAAAAATTTTTTTTTGATGCATTAGTTCAAATTTGAAAGTATAATTGGATAATGTTGGCCTCACTGGACGGCTAACCGGTGCTGAGGTCCCTCCTGACTCCTGATCTCTCCTTATATTTCTCCAAGTTCTTCTGTCCAATTATATGGTGTTTGCTTTAACAGACACTCCTTCACCTTCACCCTGTAAGTTTATTAAAGAAGTCTGTTTCGTGGTCGGCCAGCTTTCATCCTCGCTTCATGCCCTGCATAGCGAAGCCGTCCCAGTTATGTAAATCTCGTTATTGGCGTCTCTTTAAACAGTTATTAGTTATAAGTATTACAATATTTACTTTGGTTGTTGTATTTAATTATTATAGTATTTGGCCTTGCTTGAAAAATTATTTTCTTATACGATCTAACGATTCTCCTAAGGATATTTCTCTCAAACCTCCCACTTATAACCCGATGATAAGCAGTAGTGTAATGAGTTTACTTAAAGGTTTTGTTATTCTCGCGAAAGTTTCGATACTGACGTATCTTTATATGAGGTAATCAAATTTTTTACTTATATACAATAGGAACATTGCAAACCCCTTTAAAGGAAGATTATATAAATTACCAGAAGAAAATACCATATTTTAATCATGAATAAAACACGAATTTCAATATTAGGTAATAGTTACACATAAAAGGGAACAAAATTATACAATTTTAAATAGGTACCAACTAGAAAGTAGTTTCGATGTATTCTAATCGCAGATAAATTACAGTAATAGTAATATACAGGGTGTTAAGGGACATATTTGACTTATCTTAACCAGTGATTCCTGACACGATTTAGAGTAGAAAATGTAGATGAAATTTTGGTCGCCTCGAGTTGTTTTAAAACTTTTTTGATATATTTTTTTCAAAACCTAGCAAAAACCGTGACCGTCACTGGTTACTTAGCCGAGTGTTACCGGTGCCGAGAGGAACAATGACGTTAGTTCCTTGGAGCATTGAAATACCGATAGAACAAGGATATCATTTCCACCCGTTGCCTGTGCTCTAAAGATTGCAATCCGTTTGTTAAAATACTTTCTGCAGAGTCGACGGTTTTTTTAGGTATTTTGGAGGTCCAGACCAGAGTTGGCTGCCAAATTCAAATTACGTATTATGTTTTAAATTGAAAAATAATATAATCATCGAAAAGGTCACTGGAGACCAAAACTTCATTTACATTTTTCACTCCAAATAATGTCAGGAAACACTGGTTAAAGTAAGTACGTCCCAAAGATATTCAAATACAAAAGAGATATGCTATGGTGTCCGCGCAACTGTCGGCGGACTACGCCCTAATTAGAGTAGTTTGCATACGAAAATAATTTGTTTATTTCGTTGATTTTTTGAAGATGTGCATTAGTATTGGTTAACAATATAGTATGAATACGGAAAGAATTCGTTCATTTAGTTTAACGTTCGTTTGGCTTATTCGTTAATCATTCGTTCTTTTAGTTTATTTATTAATTGGTAAACAATATCGGCGACACGCGGAAGCGCAGTCCCACATAGTAAAAACAGCAGATAGCACATCTACTTATATTTCAATATCTTTGGTACATCCCTTCACCCTGTAGGTACGTTCTCATGGTTGTAAGCAACAACAATAATTACAATATGATTAAATAATATAAACGTGGTTGAATATTATCTAGTACTCATTAAGTGCAATTAACGACTTCGTAGGTACATAGTACAAAACAAAATAATAATGAAGCGATTCTCTTTCTCCCGCCACTAGCCAAAATTTCCGGAAACCGTCATGTAGCGGTGTTATTTCATTTCATTAGGGCGTAAATATGTCGGAGTAATGACAAATTAATTATTATAATTTGTGTCTTGTTGTCTTTTGTACTGAAGACTGTAAATTAACCACCCTCAACTGGCCACAAATTTAGGGGGAGCCAATTCCAGCAATTCAGGATAAGGTGATACTGTTATGCTTTATTTAACCCTGGATTACCGTCCTTGGTTATGTTTGCTTATTACAAATGTTCGTCGATTCGGCAACGCGTTTAACAATCCTTTGTTATGTTTGTTTATTACAAATGTTCGTCGATTCGGCAACGCGTTCAACCATCCATGGTTTTTGTTTGTTTATTACAAATGTTCGACGATTCGGCAACGCGTTCAAAAATCCTTGGTTATGTTTGCTTATTAAAAATGTTCATCGATTCGGCAACGCGTTCAAAAATGAAGGATAAATACATACAACCGACTAGTTATAGCAAAAATTCGTTTATATAGTATTAATTTGGTTTTTATCTAAACAAATTTTAACTTATTTTTGAAGAAGAAGATAACAATAATATCATAAATGAAAATATGAAAGAGAACAAGACACAGAAAACACTTGGATAAAAACCAATTCTTTTTTTTAAATTTTTTTTAATTTCATATATTTTTTATTAGTAACAGATATTTGGGTTTTTTTTGGCTACCACACTAGGCTAAGCCCGTGTTGTGGTAGTCGTACATTTAATATTTTAACATTTCAAAAAATATTAAGAAATACTTAAAACTAAAGAGAAAAAAAAGACCATATTTTAAAGAAAAGTAAAAATGAAAATTCAAATTCAAATTTTGAAATACAAAAATTAATAATAAAAATTAAATGTTAAGAACTCAAGTGTTCTGTATAAATTAAAACATATAATTATATAAATCAAAATTAAAAACATATATAAATTTAGTGAAAAACTAAGAGAAAAAAATAACAACATTTTAAAGTAAAATAGAAATACAAATGGAAATTAAAATTTTGAAATGCAAAAATTAATAATTAAAATGTAGTGTTAGAACTCATGAATTCTTTAAAGTGCGTTCGTCCCCTTTCAAAAATCCAATCTTGTACACGTGTTATAAAAAGAGAATTAGAATTACTTGACTTTATGTCAGTACTCAGAGCATTATATATTTTAGGAGCGATGAACCAGAATTGTCGTTGAGCGAATGAGGTATTAGTTTTTGGGACCACGCAACCCAGGTTTGATGAAAAGCGGGTGTGTGCTTGATGTTGTGGAGCAATTAGTAGATTATTTTTTCGTATATAACAAATGCTTGTTTTAGTAAATAGCTGTCGAATATCTAAGACCCTGATTTTTGCAAAGAGTTCATTTGACGGATGGGTAGGTTGACATTTAAATATAATTCTCAGAATTAGTTTTTGAACTAAAATAATTGGTCTAATAATGGATTCAGCACAACCACCCCATCCCACTATACCGTATATTGCTATGGATTGGAAAAGGGCAAAGTATACGCTTCTTAGAGTCTGTAAATCTAAGATAGACCTAAGGGAGTAGAATATATGGCAGAGTTTACGAAGTTTTTTTACTGTATCACCGATGTGAGCTTCCCAACGTAGTTGGTTGTCTATGATTATTCCCAAATATTTAACTATTTTTGATGATTTGAGGGTCGAACACGTACAATTAATATTAGATGTGGTTTCCGGATTGTCTAAATTGAGTGGACACGAGTGGATGATTGGTTTAGGGCAGTTGTTGGGTATATCGTATTTGCGTATGGAAAATGTCATATATTGTGTTTTGTCGATGTTAAGTGTGAGGAGGTTTGTGTCAAGCCAATGCTTTACTTTTATTAAAGCATTATTAGTTTTGTTAATAACTGATTGCCATGTTTCATCTTCGAATATTAAGACCAAATATGAATATTAATATTAATATTAATATTATCTTTGAATGATTGTTTCCAATAAAAAGGGTATTTGCCCATAATATGGAAAAATAATTAGTGGAAGATAATGTTGTTAAATCTAAAAAAATTTAAATATGAGACTGACTATTATGACGGCTTGACAGAAGGTGGCAATAGCGAAATTGGTTAACGCGCACGACCCGGTTATACAAGAGGTAGGGGTTCGAGTCCCAGTTGCGACCATTGTCTTTTTTCTGCTTTCTGTATCTTGTTCTCTTTCATATTTTTGTTTCGATTATTATTGGTATCTTCTTCTTTAATGATATATTACATTGATGGGAATAACCTTCAAAAGTTATAAAAGAGGGTTTTTCTTATAAAATATTTAACTTATTAATTTAAATAGTGTTTATTAAATAGTCACATATAAAAAAGTATGTTAAATAAAATAATAAAGTCTATAATAAAATAATGATGTAAATAAAAAAGTCTTATGAATAAAACATAAAATCGTATGGTAAATAAAATAGTATGGTGTGTAAAATACATATTTCTTGAATTTATGATTTCGTGACTTTCATTTTTTGTAACATCGCACCGGGTAGAAAAATGCACGTGCGAAAAGTCATGATCATGTAACTACCTATTGTTTCACAGTGTTTTTACATAAACGAAGTATTGAATTCCGTAAAATTAAACACCATTAAAAACCTTCGTCGATACGACAACGCACGTGCTTGAAAACTCTTCGTTATATATGTTAACCCGATGCACGAAGGATTACCAATATTTTACATAAAAAATTTAAAACATCTGTAAACTCATTAATAAAAGCACTTTAATAATAAGTGTGTCTCGGCGTAGTCGATTCCACGAATGTTTGTAATCTAAGGTTAAATTAGGAATAGGACAATACTTGCGAGTGGCCCTTTATGTCGGCACAAACTTTCCTTTTGATACCGAATATATTGCATTCTTTTAACGATGTTTATAAAGGGATTTGAAGAATAATTTAGAGAGTTTATGTCGGTTACCGTTCGCTAATGATACTCGGGAGCCATTCTGCCTTTATTATCACGGGCCCACAGTGAAAATTGTGGAAAAACGACCTGTGTATATAAATAGCATTAAGCTTATTCAATACTGGAATAATTTATATAGATACGTAATATTTTATTTTATTAGAATATATTTTTTAATAACCTTTGAAAGTTATCGGTTTAAATGTAATATATCATTGGTGTGTATGAGAGAGATCCTGGGTTCGATTCCCAATTGCTGCCGTTATCTTTTTATTTTTCTGCGCCTTGTTCGGTTTCATGTTTTGTTTAGTTTTGTTAGTATTAGCTTCTTCTTCGATGATACATTTCATCGATGGTTATAACACTTATAACACTCAAAAGTTATTAAAAAAGTTATTCCAATAAAATTGAGTATTTTTAGAAAAAAGTCAATATGTGTCCCACATAAATAAAACACTATCTCTGTTGAAAACAAATTCATTGGAAATTTGTAAATATTTAAAAAAGATAACAGCCAAAAATAAGGGAAAAATTAGTTGAAGATAATGTTTTTAATTCTCAATATGAAATATGAGATCGACAAAATTTATGTAAAAATAAATAGGTCCCAATAGCCTTGTGTACCGGTAAGAAAAGATATCCTGTGTTCGATTCCCATTTGCGACCGTAACCTTTTTTTATTTTTCTGTGTCTTATTCGGTTTCAAGTTTTGTTTAAACTTATTAGTGTTAACGATTTATTGGTACACAATATTTAAATCAAATGCAAATGTTAATTTTTTTAGGTTGTTGGGTGCTGTATTTTTTGGAAACCGCCCGGAAAAAATTCGTGTTATTTATATAAAAGTTGATGATAGAGTTGTAACTTCCCAGAGCCTGTGGAACAATGGCATATCCGATATAATGTAAAATGTTGTAAGATTATGGGAAGGTATTATTTGTTCTTTTAGAACTGGCCACTAAACTTATTATCTTATGCCATTTCTGCTCTGAACGTCAATGATTGTATTTCACAAGGGCAATTCTCATTTGTGATTACCATCGATATATTAACTATAGATTAGCCCTTCCATACCCATTCCCAAAGTGACACCACCTACGAGAAATTTCATAATAAAACTACCAATCGAATTCTGTTGCATCTCTTGCGTGACGTAGTTGTTTTACTAGGAAGAAATTAAACATTTTTTATCAAGTGTTACTTTTCTTGATACGCTGCCTCGAATTCATGTGTACATATTTTTTTAGATATTCATATAACTGATTAAATTGTTAATAATAAAGTCCGTGATAGCCCGTACCTAAAATATTTCTAACTGCCTGAAATTTGTGTTTTAAAAATGATCTTCAAAAAGCTAGTAATTCCATTACCGCGAACTTGCTGGAAAATAAATTAGCTCCACGCAGACCAACTAAAGGTACAAACCAATGCTTCTTGCGATCTTTTTACTGTGAGATAATGGACTTTCTTTTTGATAAATGTTTTCGTAAACCAATATTTTTGGTTACGGTGACATTTTTAAGACCTACACGCCCTGTCTAGATATACTTGGTCGAAGGTGATTACTCATCTCATAAGTAACTCTTTTGTTTTATTTTAACTCTACGTTACTTAAAATGACCTACATGAAATCAATATTTTTTATTTGGCCCCGCCGAGTATTGAACCGCTATCTCCGAATTAAAAACCACGCAGCTAACCACAGCGCCACTGATTGACACATCACAAGATATAGCGGTATAGCACCGCTAAAATAAACTAGGTTGTACGCCATTCAAATACTGAAACACGGTTACCTAATATTATAAGAGCGGCATATTTGCGAGATATTCCGGAATTGAATTAGCTCATAGAACTTACGTATCAAGATGACAAGGCCAAAGCGGTGCTTAGAGCAGTAATAACCGAAGGATTAGCCCCGTGTTCTTTGGCAGTTAAGCTAATGGTCTGCGCCGTTTTTCATCGTGGCCTTGTTGGGAATATTTCCCTTTGTGCCTCGTACAGTTAGCTGTGTCGATTCTTCCGAGAAACAACGACTTTGTACTTTCGGTCGGTGTTCGTTTGCGCCATTTTGGAAAGTGATTTTAGAACAGAAACTTGGTAGACTGTGGACCCAATTAGGATTGTAAAAATACGATGGAGACACAGTGTAGGATTTCAAAAGGAAATAGTCTCTTCAAATAATAATCTTGAATATATACAATTATTTTATTAAGGTATTAAGTTGTGTCATTTGTTTCCTATTTTCAACCTATTCGTCTAAATATATGTAGGAGTACCTACGTATTTTTATAAGTATTAAAAACACAACCAAGAATGGAAAAGAACTATGGCATTTAAAGAAAATATCTTTTATCATTTATTTTCGTTTGGTATACTATGTATAGAATTATACTTTTCTCAAATATGAATCAGAAGATGCATGTTTACCGATTTCTAACGGGCCGCCCATTCTATTATCTTGGCGCGCACCGCTCTGATATATATGTTTTTGTCTTTCTAATACATCTGACTCGATAATAGAAACATGTAACATAATACCGTTTTGTGCTGTAATGAGTGTAATGTATAATATCTGAATACAGGAGACCTAAGTTGTCCCAAAACATCATATATATGCCGTTATAATAACAGGAGACCCAGATTGTCCCAGAGCGACCGTGCATTATTAAAACAGATATCTCTCTTCCTGTCATGCAAATATTTGTGATTTCTCTTATGTTAGAAAGTGAAAGAAATAATGCTTCTCATTGCTTTAGGATTAAACGAGCTATGTTATTCAGATATTTTCTAAACCCAATCATAAGTAACTGTTTTATTTCGCGCCAATTTATGGCGTAACCCACATTTAATTTTAAATTAAAATTGTATGAACGTGATAAAAAGTGAGATGACAGTTTTATTTCAAATTTTGTTAAGAAAAAAAATCTGTATTTAAAATTGTAAGTTAATTCTATTTTAAGTACTTACTTTAATTCGAATATTTGCTGGTATGAATTTTTTAGCCATTTTATATTTCCAATATTAAAATATTAATATTTAGAAACAAAAATGTTGATTTCTAATAAACACATCTGAAAGATTATTTTATTTAGATTATGGAACAATTTTTGTTTTTGCAAAAGGGTTAAGAAATAACCAATAAAAAGGAATATTTAAAATACATGGGACAAACCAGGAATTTAGCGCGCAAACCTTAACAGGAAAAAGTTTACAGATTTTATTTTCTCATTATTCGAAGGCTTAATATATTATATTTTTTCAACTTTATTGTAATTTTTTTTATTTCTTCTTTTTCGTGGGCCCTATCAGGTCCCCCTGACATTGGCGATCACTCTGGTAAATGTATCTCTATCTTGCGCTGCCCGGAATAGCCCCTCCACACTTCAAATACCGGTCCTCTCTCGTACATTCGCAGTTAAGATATTTGTCTCCTACTAGACCCCCGGCTTTTGATATTTTGCTTTTTAAAATAATAAATTATACAAACATCTTAATTATCTTAACTAACTCACGCTGTGTTTGTGACAAAATTGATTATGCGCAAAATATTAAATATCTCGGTTTAACTGTTGACAATAACTTAAAATGCGATCTCCAAATTAACCTAATTACAAAAAAAATACGGAAACTCTCTTACATATTCAAAACAATTCGAAACATTATGTCACTACCTCAGCTAAAAAATATATATTATGCACTCTGTCAAAGTATTCTAATGTATGGTATTTCAGTATGGGGAGCAGCAGCAGAGACTCACCTCAAATCACTTAAAATTAATCATAAAACAATAATCAGAATTATGTTTAGAAAGCCTTATCAACATCCGACAGAACAGATAATGATCAACAATAACCTATTAGACATAAATAAACTATACATAAAGAAGATCATCCACAAAAACTGCATAAAAATATCACCACACTTCATAACTCACTCGCAATACACAAGAGCAAACACACACAATCAATTACAAGTACCATATATCAAATCAAATTTTGCAAAAAAACATGAATCTTACTTGGCACCATATATATTCAATAAGTTTGTAGCCCAAACAAAGACCTACGTCGCATCTAATAATTTGAATTGGGTTTTCAAAAGATTTTTGAACTGGTTGAATGTCAAAGAAAGAAGAGAGATAAGTAATATTCTTAATATCTAATATTATATATTTTCTATTTTCTACTCTGTTTTTAAATTCTGATTTTCCTCGTATTTTATTATTATTATTTTTACTATAATATATATTTTTCTTTTTTTTTATGTTTTTACCACTTATTTGTTTTTATGTAATTAGAAATTGTTAGTTACCAGCCTCAGAACAGACTCTTTGTCTAGTGAGGAGGGTAAGGAAAAAAAATCATGTTGTACATAACTAATAATAAATAAACGCCCGGGTTGCCGGCACTGAAATTGAAATTGAATTGAAATATTGATTATTTCTGTACTTAAAATATTTGTAAACTTCATTTTAATTTAAACTTAAAAAAAATAAATAATTTAGATCAAAATATTTTACAATGCTTTCGCAAAAGAAATAAGCTGTTATGCGTGGAAATATTAATAATGTTTTCCTTGCACACTTTTAAACCTTGTATTTAATTTAATTATTAATGTTTGTCATTAAAACACTGTATTTCATTAAAATAAACTTCCCATCTAAAAAAATGTAATGGAAAATGTTTTAAAAATTAAGATCATTAAAAATACGTTAGGTGATGTAAAAAACGTTCTTCCTTTTGTAAATCCAACAAGGTGAGCCTTGGCATACAATATCGCCCGGAGGTTTCGTACCGTTATATTCGTAAAGTCGTGAATATATTGACCTATTTCTGTAACCTTTCAAACCATACGAACACTTCGTAGTAACACTTAAAAGTTTTTACTAAACAGCAGATGCTTTTTGCGCCTCAGATTATAACTTGCTTATTTTAGTACGTACTCGGCTGAAAGCTCTTAATATAAGTAAGATAAGTGCATTCCATTCACAGGTTCTTATGGATCTAAATATGATGTAATGGACCAAGTCTGACGGTGATTCATCTCTCACTAACAGATCGAGCATCCAAGCGATCTTCGAATATTAAATATTATGGTTTCGTGATCTTGATGCAAATAATGCACACGCGTTATTTATTTTTGCGGATTTGATATGGGTTATATACCAAGCTCTCAGTTATACCTAGCTTTGCCACAGATTAACACGCTATTTCTTATTGAACCAAAACATTTAACAGACAACAACTATTTATTTATTATCGCCCTGTTAGGCTTTTACATTGAATTTTACATTTATATAATTACAGTTTATAAGTATAAAAGTACGACAATGACAAAATGATTAACATAGTAGTAGTACACAGATTACCACAATTTAAATACTATGATTGTAGTGTATGTGATTATGTATGTCGTTTCGATGTCTCTCAACGTATGTCGTTAGTATAGTTATAGGTGTTTTTAATGTGTATCAACAGAGGTCAGTACGTTGTTCTGTACATAAGCAACCGTCGCTCGTTCGCATCTAATACCCGAAGGGATACGAAGATAGCCGATCATGTCCAATCTACAGGTGAGCACCTTCAGTAACCATTTCCCCTGCTCCAGATTAACACAGAGCATCATTTAAGAGGGACGTTAAATATTAATTTTGAATAAGATGATAATAAACAAGACACGTAATCTAGACGAACCGAAGTATTATTGAAACTCCGGATCATCAGAGTTGTATTGTTTATCAGAGAAATTAGCAGTACTCCACAATAATGGATGTTGATTTTAAATAAGACCTGAAGTAGTAAGTATAACAAACTGCGACTTAATGTTAGAAATGCCTATGTCAAATTTGTAAACCGCTCAGGAATGAAGATGGTGTTTATCGATTTTCTACATTAAAAAAAGCTAAAAAAATATTTTGATTTCTCTACTAGATAGGTAACAATTTCAACAATATAGAATGACAAGTTATTCAAAGCATTCAAGTAGGGGACATTATAGAGTACTTTAGTCGCTAAATCAAATTACCTAAATATCAACGTGGACAATTCAGGCATTTACCCCCAGATACAAACTTGTCTTAATTTTAGTAGACAGTTTAAAGTATATTTCAAATCTTGACAGAAAAAGGTATGCGAACTTTATGACGGAGCTCACCGTTACGAAGGTTTTACGGCTACATGCTATAATCTGGTTTACAGTAGTATTTTTGTTATTTATCAATATAAAGATTTATTTAATAAATGACACGTCAAATTAGGCCTATACCATAGACATCAGAATTCAATAGACCAGAACATACAGATGAGGGGTAAAACCAAACTATGGGGGGCGAAGAGAGGAAAAATGACTGTGATTCGTTAAAAAATCAATCTGACAGTATATAAGCATCTCGCATTATAATGTCACCATTTAGTTCTTAAAAGCAAAATTTGCTTTTAATGAATAGACCTTTTTACATGGGAGCGCGAATTGCTTGCCACGTTAATAACATATTTGCTAAGGCCACATGCTCGCCCCGAAAAGATTCGCCCCAATTCACATAGCAATATTTTGTTGCCGTGTTTAGTTAAGACACTTTTACAAATGTTTCATAATTTACTTACCCCTGTAACCAGCGACGAGCACACTGGAGCACACGAGCACATTCGCTATGTCCATATAATATGTGGGTAAAATGTATAGCACAAGCTACCGTTTTTGGCGTGTTATTTTGAAAAATGTTTGGATGTTACTTCCGCGCTGTTCAGGACAAGAATGATGACGTCACATATTTTAGATTCAAGCGAGGTTCTCTCCCCTCCCCACGGAGTAAGCTGGCTCCAAGGCGGAGCTCTAGCCGGCTCCATGGGGAGGGGGAAAAATACGTTTTTACCACTTAGGGCAGGTCCAGATATATTCATATGTCCGTGGCTTATACTTATGTATAGTAGATTCTACATAACATTACGAATTAATGGCTAAATGTAAATCACTTACAATATATGCAATATTGAACTGTCAATGAATTGAAATAAACTCACGCCGGGATTATTAAACATAAAGATGATATTATAAATGAATTAATGTTATCCTATTTTTATAGGTCTGATACTTTTCGTGTGATTCGCGAAGCAAAACGGCAATAACCTAAGAAATCTTTTATTAAATTCTCCGTTAAAATACCCGTTCCCTGTTGATGTTGTCAAGGTGAGAACGAGTTGTGTCTGACTCATTCTGTTATAAAATGGTCCGGTATATGGAACGAGCTACCGGTATTTATCTTTCTTCCGTCATTTAATCCGAGTCTCTTCAAGACCCACATTCAGAAATTGCTTCCTTTATCCCCTTCTTCAAACCACCTCACTAACTCGTCGGCTGGCCATATAATATTTATAGTCCACTAGCTGGTTCCCGGCATGCGTTGCAATGCCATATTCAAAGAAATACATTGTTTCTCCCTGAATCACCTTTTCCGTTCGTCCCTGTTCCCCTCCCTCGCCCCCCTCATAGTTAGCTTTATAAATTGTAGCCTATATGTTATTCTGATGAATGCAGGGGCGTGCAATCCATATAGGCACATAAGCACTGCCTACCCTACCGTATTTGTAAAACGTAAGCATGTAAATAATATTATAATTTATTAAATTATTGCTAAAAATAAATACACACTTTCAAAAATAAGCGCGATAAAGCTGATCAACCGAAACTACGCGAGCGCCTATTCAAACGGCATATAAAAGCGCGGCATAAACTGTAACTAGAAACTACATACGCGCCCTCCGACTGCCTCACTAAAATGCGGCTTAAGCAGGAATTATTTCTGCTTGGAGCTAACTTCATACAAGATATAATATAATGTTTACGAAATACACATAGCATAGAGTAGAACTGTCGTTTTGAATTTGCTTCTATGAGGTTTTTTGTTAGTATTAGGCAGTGCATTCTGGAACAAAATTAGCAAATAATCAGTGACGACCGTAACATCTGTGGTTATCTACTTCTATCAACTAGTTGTCTTACCAGCAGCAAGCACACATAGCGAAAACTTGTACGAAGAGAGTTATTTGTAGTAAGTTTTTTTTATTTATTTGTTCGAATCAATTCGGCGGTTTTCCTACTGCCTACCCTGATCAAAAACTCTATGCACGCCACTGGATGTATGAGCTATATTATTGTAAGGTTTCATCAAAATCTATTCAGTAGTTTTTGCGTGAAAGAGTAACAAACACACAAACATCCATACAAAGTTTCGCGTTTATAATATTAGTAATATAAGATGTAGGTAATACTGTAGCCATAGTTTAGAAAGTACAGCATTTACGAGTATATTTCTACATTTGATTGTTCAATTCAAATGTTCAACGTTTGATTATAAAATTCGATCCTTCATATTACTAAGTTTTAATTTATTTTTAAAAATCCAATTAAACTTTTAAATACATCACACCATATCATTGGCGTTTTTAAAAATCGGTTTTTCGTATTATGGAAATAATTATGGATTTGAGAAAAAATTAACTACCTTACTAACTAACCATCAAGCCGTTTCCCCGCAGGGGTAGGCAGAGAGGACGTACCGCCAAACAACTCTATCTTGGCACACACTCCTTGCCTCGTTCACATTCATACATCGTCTCATACATGCTCTTCTATTATTCCGATGCTTCACATGGCCCGACTCAAGTTTCTGATTCACTTGGTCGTGCCATGTCTTCCTCGGGCGTCCCCCATCTTCCATTCACATTTGCGACATATATTCTCTTTACACTCCTTTCCTCGTTCATTCGCTCTACATGCCCAAACCATCTGAGCGTCTCTTTCTTAATCTTACTCATTACGCATACATGAGCCTTGCATTCTTCGCGGATCTCCACATTTCTCACACGATCGTACATAGTTTTACCACACATACGCCTCAGGGATCTCATTTCTACAGCATTCAGTCTACTTTCATCCTTCCTCTGCCAGTTCCACTTCATACATCAGGGTAGGTACCAGCACTCCATTATGGACGGCTAACTTCGCTTCTTTGGATGGTCTTCTTATAAAATTATTCACAAAATAAATAAAACCACTTTTGCGCTTCAAATCGAGCTTTTTAGACACCGTTTGCCAAGCGGTTTTTAAGCCTATTACTTATGTATTATATTCGTGGTGATGTAAATCACACTTAGAATATACACATTTAGAACTTCGTAGATATTACGTAAAACTACAATCTTTGGAATTCCTCGTTATCAAGAAAACAATTCATTGGAACATTTCCAGTATCGTTTTATACACGGAAGTGTTTATTACTTTTTGATCTTGTTGTTTGTTCAGCTTGTAGGTACTCGATCCTTTCTCCCCAAATCTATTATGTTTGAATTCCAGTAACGCCTTGAAGGAATCGACATTACAAAAAAAATACTAAGTGAATTTCTTTCATCTTCTCCTGAAGTCTTTATGGAGTAATGATCGAGGTAAATTCTACATCATAATAAAATAAGGGAAACGCGTTGAAAGCGGGATACCTAGTAGCAACCGATAAACCACTGAATATACGTTCCAGGTAGGGTTGCCATCCGTCCGGGTTTCCCCGGATTTGTCCTAGTTTAGAGGGCGTCCGGGGAGCGTCCGGGCGGGGTTTCATTTGTAGTCCGGGTTTAAAAATTTAAAGTCTTGGGCCAAAAAAAAACACGAAACAAGAGTTTAAAAAATGCACACATGATTTCTACAAGGAAATCCAAACGTACATTGAAGAATGGATGAAACCGTTAAAACAATTTGAGAAATTTGACTGGATGTTTTTGGCGAAAATTAATAACAACCCAGATCGGGCTCTTATTGAAGACACTGTGCTTTATTTAAAAGACAATAACATAGATATTGACGACGCAAAATTAATTGACGAGTGGGTGAATTTAAATGCTTTGTGCCAAAACCTACCTGAACAAGGTAACCTTTTAAATTCAAATCAACTTTGGGTACAATTTTTTAAAACAACAAATGCGAATTTATATTCGGAATTGATGAAAATTGCACAATACTTTTTTTGCATTCCGGCTCATAATGCCAACGTGGAGTGAATATTCTCATTAAAAAAACCTGTTGACATGTCCGGGTTCTGGGCACTAAAATCCGGGTTTTCACGCGTCTTGTCCTAGTTGCCAAATTTTAGAGATGGCAACCCTAGTTCCAGGGGAGGTTTAATTTTTTTTTTAGAAGTTTCTTTATATCGTCTTACTTTGGAAGAACGTTGCAATAATGTTTAAAACTTCAGATGAGTAAGAAAAAGTGAACCGATATCGCCGATATGGAATATGTGAATGTTGAAAAAGTATGAATGAGTTTATTACAGAGTTTCAGGAAGTAAAACTCATAATGGTGTTTGAGGCCTCACTTTGATACGTCAATATTTGATTTGATCCATTTTTTCCTCCCTCCAACCACGAATCAAAATAGATGTTCTTAATAATGTATTTGATTCATATAGCGAGAAGTGTGCGTATCGTTGTATAAGTTTGATTCTTGCAAAGCATTTGGTGTGGTAGATACTCTCAGTGTCGTCCTGGTAATAGACCATCACTGGTTCCGATTATCCAGGTACTTCCTTCACCTTCCTCTTCCTTATCTCGTTACCTTCCACACTTCCTTCAGACTATCGACATCCGGGTTGCCTTCGCCCACTGGCTCCAGGCAGTTAAAAGCAGTTGGGATTCTTGTGCTGTGTTCACATCGAAAATTCTAATGATTTCAATTCAATTTAAATTCAAATAGATCATTCGCTTTTCATAACAAAATATAACATATATAATTTGGCAAAAAAAATACATTACAGACATTGATAATGTTTAATTTATTGAATAACCTGTGCCTTATGTCACCCCAAGTGGACTTTTGGTGAGTTGGTAGGGGTCCTGGGTTCAGGAGGTGAGGTTTGTCCGGATCTTGGCGGCAGATGCATCTGTCCACCTATTGCGTGGCAGACCGGATTGGGAGAGAACCGGTTGAGGGAAACCTTTTGACCTCTTCAGCAGGACTCTCGGAATATCGCCTTGCACTGCAGTGGGAGGGATAGATTCATATGTCCGTCATTTCTGGATACATTGATCCCCTGATTCCTACCTACACCTCAATTTTTTTTCCTTCCCAGGGCTTTCTTTCCTTCATTTCGTCATTATCCTTTACTCAGTATCCCCAAAGATAATATACACCCCGAGAGGAATTATTTTTCTACTGTGTGAAGGTAATTGTAGTGTCCGTGGTACACTGTGGCCGCGGGGGGGGGGGGGGGGGGGGGGACCGGGTGCCGAACGTGGCCGAAGGTTTCCGATCCTGCTCGAAGGTGGTAGTGGAGGGGCAGGCCAGAGGCGCTGGCAGTGCACGGCGGCTGCCGGCATTCCGCGAATTACCTTACTAGCGTTAGCATTGTACTTCTTCATAATTGACTTAATAAATAACCATTCGTATAAACGAGACCTTATCAATAAATTGTATTTGTAATTGTCACAGACATTACAGTAAGGAAAACAAAAAAATTAAAAATCATATCTCGAATATACAACATTTGAACGACACGCCACTTCCAGATACGTAAATATTATAATGTCTAGTTGGCGGTTCTGACGTAGGAGGAACTATCTACATAGGAATTTGAATTGAGTCAGGTTTTATCGGTAACGCTTGTTTTATTGTTCTTATATCAGTCGTCCGGGGATTGTTTGGGACAGGTAAACAATGGCTTTACAACTTTACGCATTTAATAATACGTTCTTGAAATAAATTATCTCAGTCCTCAAAGGTTCCAGTGAATTTGTACGCGGAAGATTTGATAGCTTCCAAAAGATAGTTAATTAATTCTGTATTTCTATTTACTTTTGCTTTTATTTAAGATCTTTTAAATTTACATTTCTAAAGTAGCTCGGTTTTATTCAGCTTAAAGCCCGGCTTCCCGCATTTCTACTGATTTATTACATATTTGCCTTTAACACTTTTAAGTTTTAAAGCTCTTAATAAAATATAGGTATGCTATCCTTGAAGACAATTCATTCCCCGCGCCGAAAGGGTAATTATATGAAATATACCTAAAAACCTTCCTCAAGAACCACTCTATCTATAGATTTAATAACTTTATTGAAAATAAAGCAAAAAACATACAAACATTTTTCATATAACTCTACTAACAACACTGTTTTAAATTTCAAATGTGTTCTACCACTGCCAGTTTTAATGCAGGTCTAAGGTACAGTTTATATGATGTGTTAACCTTAATAAATCTCCCATCTCAAAAATTAAACTCCTCGACCCAACATAGCGGCGTTTTAGCGTTTAAATGATATTCGTCTACATTCTACATTGTTAATGATTTCGTTTTCAAACAAATATGTACACATTGGAAGAACAAGGCAGACATAAAGTTTGTTACAATGGCTGTTAATAGAACAGTCTAGTTTCCTGGTTAGCGGAATATTCAAATCCCGGTCATTACCCAACGTTTTAAACGTTTTTCAATACCTATATCATTTTTTGATAAATACTCAATATTTGACGTTAATAATTCTGTATCGAACACCGGCAGAATAAAAACCTCATCCATGTATCTACTTACTGTACTACGTGTAGGTACTTACAAATGGGGGACTGGGGGGCAGTAGCGACACAGTAAGCCCTACATTTGCATAATAAAACTAGACTTCACTTAGTTTGGATTTAATTTGTGTGAAGTTTCCCTGCAGCTTCCTTAAGTACACACTTAAGTAACGGCGAACTGGTCCCGGCCCTTCTAATTAGCGACTTTTCAACAATAATTATTATTACTACGGACAACCCTGCTTGTAATTTATGTATTTTCAAATTATTAAACATGTTTTATATTTTTGTTGGTTCTATCATACCTTATCAAATTGAAAGGCTTGGTGCTTTTATAGTTTTAGTTTTGGTGCTACATTGCTTGGTGCTTTTATAGTTTTGAAGCTGTATTTTATTTTATTAATTAATAATTGTTTTCTTCGTTGAAAGCCATTTTTTATGGCTTGGTCCATGCTATTTTTCAGAAGCGGATACAATAAGCCCCATCTCACGGTAAGAATTTAAAACAAATTTCCTGCTTGTCAGCTACACTTATGCAAATGCGGTTGCGATCTCTCTAAGACCTGCTGTTTCAGCATGTCTAAAAGTCGAATTTATCCGCACGAGCGGAACGCTAATTTAAAGAACGTATTCATGGCGCTGTGAAGTTGGGCTACACGTGTCGTTTTGTTAGGATGGCTGTCATAGGCTTAGAGCTAAGGTTTGCTAATCACGTACTTGTAAAGCAGAATATTTTATAAACTTTAATATTGGTTAATTTTTGTTATTGTATGTATTTTAATCACGTGTCCGAAAATTCACATAATTCGGTAATTCGGGAAGTAAATGAACAGTGAACCGAAAGATTCCATTACATTCAGATCTACGTTAAATTGGATGATATGAACATTTTTATTTTTCATTGTATAATATTTCAGTTGAGCCCCCCCCCCCCCCTATGAGTAAAAAAACTTAGGGCTCTAGAAAAAAAAATTCTGAAAGTGGACGGTGGGTTG
Organism: Limnephilus marmoratus; assembly: GCA_917880885.1. NCBI lineage: Eukaryota > Metazoa > Arthropoda > Insecta > Trichoptera > Limnephilidae > Limnephilus > Limnephilus marmoratus. The sequence continues at coordinate 35,272,594 of OU862918.1, read as the reverse complement.
AGAACCTATGACACTGTGAGTTTATCTATTATGGGTTCACGTTATGTACTACTCATCTGTTGAAGTATTTCTTTCAAGAGTTATTATCCATCGAATGAATTGACGGATATTAATATTTAAAAAGCATAACTGAATAAAAAATGGCATTTTTCCACAAATGCTACGTTTTGCACTACGAGAAAAATGGTGATTTTTCCACAAATGCTACTTTTTGCACTACGAGAAAAAATGATGATTTTTCCACAAATGCTACTTTTTGCACTACGAGAAAAAAATGGTGATTTTTCCACAAATGTTACTTTTTGCACTACGAGAAAAAATGGTGATTTTTCCACAAATGTTACTTTTTGCACTACGAGAAAAAATGGTGATTTTTCCTCAAATGCTATTTTTTGCCCCCTAAAATCATGAAAAATTAATTCCATGCTCTATATAATAAATATTTTTTGGTACGTATTATAAAGTACTCCATCCTTGAGCCGAGATCTGTAGAGTGGGTGTACCCAGTTGTTATGATTATGTGTTATTATTTTTCTTTGTGACATTTACGGCGATAACATTTTTTTTAAATTTAGCTTATTCATCTAGCACAGGACTACGCTAAAAGTAGACGACAACAAACAGGTCAAATAAAATTCAGCTCGCTAATGCAGCATCGTGTAATATAATAAAAATATTTGCTAGGGTGTTCACGCATTTTAAAAGTTTTGTTTTATAAAAAAGAAAAATAAATTGATTAACTTTTCTGCCAATTCATGTGTGTACTATGTACCTATGTTAAACCTCTTGCTTTTAATACAATAACAAAGTAAAGTGGTTGAATGCATTTGTTCAATTATTATAACTTTGATTAAGCCATTTGGAAAAAAATAAGTGTTTATATTTATAGTTATTTTATTTTTTATTATGTTCTATTCATTAACTTATAATGGATTTCCGCAACCCCGTTATCCACACCATCAATAGACTGTCATTATACACTCTGATGAATAGAAGTGAAATACTCGAGTATTTTCCCCATTTCCAAAGCAACCCGACGAATCTTTCCGCCCCTCTTTTCTCTATTACGAGTTTTTTCCTCCCGGAATGATTTTGAATTCCTACTGAGGTGTTATCGTTGTCACCATGTATAAGGTTTATCCCTTCCCGGAATGGCTCAATAACCATATTGAGCACGGTGAACTACCCATACATGAATATTAAAAGAATAAACATTACATTCCATTGGTCGTTAGTCGTTAGGTGGTTACGGCCAACGAATAAATTCAAACCATTCTTATGTGTGTATTATTTATTTGATGTTTTATCGTGATGTAACTAAAACTAGAACTGTATTTTAGTATTCGATGTGTTGTCGTGAGAATTTATTAGAGTTTAGCTTCTTTTGTTCTTCAATAACGTGTTATTAAATAACGCTTCCAAAACTGTTGACATCTTTAACTCTTGACAGGCCAAGATGCCAAACAGGACGTCCGTAACCGTGGGAGTCGGCTGATGACCCCATTTTTTATTTTTTTTTTAAACTTTTAAATAAAGAAAACACTTTTTCTTTTTTTGATTTTTTTTGTTGTTATTTATGTTTTTGCAGGGAATATTAATTACCTATATTTGACAAAATATTTTTTCCTGCGATCAACGATTTTTTCACATTTTTTTTTTAAATGGCATATTATGTATTAATCCTTTGCGCAGGAATACCTAAAATACTAAAAATATATTTCATGTATTTAAGTAGATATAAGAAGGATAGTTATTTTGGGGTCTACCTTCGGCCCCAGTTGGCTGCGGAAGGGTTAACAATTGCCTTGAAGAATTCAAGAGGCATTCAAATGCTACTCATTACCTGCATATAATATTATGTATGTATCTCATGTCACTATTTAAAGTTTCTTTTATTTACCCATAAAGGTGTAGTTTATGTCATATGTGTATTGTAATTGGACACCCAGTCTGAAATTAAATTTAAAAAAATATATACATGATTATGTATAAAACCACTACTACAGGGTGGGCCATAAACATATGCACTTTTGTAATCGTGCTAGCTGCGATTCCATACGGGGGAGCAGAGCGGGGTCACTTATGCGTGGTTCCCCGCTTCTTGGAAATATAGTCATAATGGATCGCTTTAAGGGAGAGCAACGTGCTTTCTGGGTAAAAATTTTTTACAAAAACAATGATTTTGTTCTTTTGTTACATAAAAATATTTGTAACAAGGTGTGTGCACCCTCTTATACACACTTTATTCATGGTTTCAGTGTGTGGCACCTCTAGTGCTTGCCCATTGACATTTGGGGCATTGGTAATATGGTAGCCCTGGAATATTTTTGAATGCAAGAGTTGCTGATCCTGGAAAATTAAAATCAGGAGATTTGAAAAGAGAGAGGATCATTCTTTGTACGATGCATTTGTAGCCCAGAGCATTGGGCGATCCTCTGGACCGTAAGACGACGAATGGAGTATAAATCGTTATCATACAAGATCATACATGTGGGAAGTCACTCTCGCCATCTTGGAAGCCGACTTTAAATCATCCTGGGTGGATGATTGGCCACTGAAGACATCAGCCTGTCCTGCTTCTGGGTGGACTTTTTTTTGGTTTATAGCCAAGAATTTGCAGCCCTGCCATTCTCTCGATGTGAGATTCTTTATATAAAACGAGGAGTTTTCGACAAGCCACGCTTCAGCCACACTACGACTTATCACGGTATCACCATCAACCTACATATTATCTAAGCAAGCCCTTTATGCCAGACAGTTTTAGACTTAGGATGTCCTTTTTAATTCACAATATACTCTTTTTTTATTTTCGAATACCTTGTTTTCGTACTAGAACCTAATCCTTGTATTTGGCATGTTGAGTCCTCATTGCTCATAATAATCTACATTGTTGCCACCTCATCCCAGGTAACACTTTCCTGTTCAACAATGATTCTGTTCTGTTTTATAAAACAATGATGCACGCCGCCTATTTCGTTCGCATTACCAGTTACAGAGTATTAATCAATGCCCAAGTATTAATTAAATTAAATCATGGTTTAAAAATTTCGAAGAAATCGGCAGGAAAACAAACAGGGCGGCCATTGAGTAAAAGAAATTTATTAAAGAAATTTTCCCTAACAAACTGATCTCGCACAGAGGAGATTTTCCATGGCCTCCCCGCAGCCCGGATTTAACCCCAGCTGACTTTTTTTTATGGAATATGTTTGTGTATGTATATATTTTATCTTACATGTCAATTCTACGTGAATAAACCAGCGACATTACTCCAATTAAAAGAGAACATCCATCAAGAAATGGTCAACATCCACCAGATTTGTGTTGAAAAGTTTTCAAAAATCTAAGGGCCTGCTTTGAGGAATTCCAGCGGCGAGATGGCGGCCATTTTGGCAAAATTATTTTTACGAAATGATTTTCAACGTTATTTTTGTTCTTATTAATAATCATTTATTTAAATATTATATGTATATTTTTTTCATGATTATTTCAAAAGTGCGGATGTTTATGGCCCACTTCACTTTTATTATAAATATCGTTTCTAGGTGGAGTGTACAATACATATCGACCATCCAGATGATTAGCCATACACATCCATATACTAAGTTTTGAGATAATGAGGAAAGTTATATTCGAATGCTCAATATAAACAATTTTTTACACGTTATTGTGTTTTACATATTAAATCTATATCTATATCTTCTATCTTCTATCTATCTATCTATCTATCTATCTATCTATCTATATAAATAAAAATGAATCGCCGAAATGTATGTACGCGCATAACTTCCGAACGACTGCACCAAATAGGATAATTCTTTTTTTGTTGTGTTCGTCATTGCCAGGAGAAGGTTTGTATAAAACTACTAGTGAGCTCTGACATCATAATCTTCTATCTATATAAATAAAAATGAATCGCCGAAATGTATGTACGCGCATAACTTCCGAACGACTGCACCAAATAGGATAATTCTTTTTTTGTTGTGTTCGTCATTGCCAGGAGAAGGTTTGTATAAAACTACTAGTGAGCTCTGACATCATAAAATTTGTATAAAAATGAATCGCCGAAATGTATGAACGCGCATAACTTCCGAACGAGTGAACCAAATTGCATAATTCTTTTTTTATTGTATTCTTTATTATCTGGTGAGCTCTATCATTGTGAAATTTGTATAAAATAATTGCAATAGGTGGTATGCGAGCTGTTTGAAAACTAAATGAACCGGGACTTAATTTATGGAACGCCGGAGGAGGGGGGGGGGGGAGAACCAGGGAGGGGGGAGAGGAATCTGGGAGGAGGGAGCGGTACTCGGGTGGGGGGTTTACGGGACGGGGGAAGGGGGGGTGTGGAGTGGGGAGAGGGAAGGTGGAGGAGGCGGAGTGGAAAGGGGAAGAGGACGCGGGAGAGGAATGGGAGGTGCGGGAAGGGGAACGGAAAGCATGGGAAAGGACACGCAGAAAGAAATAATTTATTTATAAAATGGCATAGCAACGCATGCCGGCTACCAGCTAGTATGCCATAAAAAACAACAAAAGGCATAACAGTCCGGTGCATATGAGTGTGACATTTTGAAATATCCTATTAAGTGTTGTAAGGAGTGGGTATCGCACGCCGTTTTCCGGTGAAATATAACTTTATCAGTATTAGATCAATATTCTTTTTAAGCAGGTCAATGCTTTTTAGTAAAGTTCGTGAACACGCATATCTGACTTAAATTGTTAACTATGTATACTTACATGTTCATGTCCGCACCCGTGTATTTGCTATTGTCAATTGTGCAGGTCTCATTTTGGGGTTTATAGTCATTCGTTAAAGTGCTGACTGCATAATTCCAACAAACAATCGGCATACTTTATTCAGCCCCTTTTTATAAACCTTTTGGCATATTTATAATACCATGACTGTAGGTAGGTATCCGTTATTTTTGGTAGAGGAGTCCATGAAAACGACACGTGGAAGATAAATATTCCTTAATCATTTTCTGTTCCACCTATTACCTAATATTTTCATTTTCATATTCACTGAAAGACGTCTTTATAATGTAGGTTACATTAAAATCGGAACCATTATATAAAATTCTTACACGAACATAACATCAATGTGTAATTATCGAAGTACTGCGTGTATTTAATTTATTTAACAACTAATTATTGCACCTACCAATCTATCGATCAACAACAGATAATATTTATTTCTGCAATATTGCGGTTTAACGAGTGTATGATATTATGCTGTTTGATTATATGAGTAATTACTCTTTGATAATCTCACGTAATACGTAACTTTGCGGCGTAATAATGATGTTTCATTCTTTTTACGTTAGTTCCGCACAGGAGGCCCTAAGGAAAAAAAACCTATGTCCTCGTAGAGAAAGTTCCGTGAAGGAAAGAAATATGAGGTGTGGGTAGGAATCTAGGGTCGATATGTCAAGGAGTGACGGACGTAAGCATCCATCCCTCCTACTGCGGTGTAAGGCGATGTGCCGAGAGATTCCAGCTGGATGGGTATAGGTTAGCTCTCCCGATAGCTTCTCCCGGTCCGGCCCGCCACGCATAAGGTGAACAAACTCGTTCTCCACTAAGACCTAGACAAACGTGAACCCGGGCATCCTTCCCAGTACAGTCACAAGTCGTAGTAAACCACTTGGGGTGACCTACGGCAGAGGTGTTGGTTGTCCAATGAATGGTTCCCGAGGCGGCGGGTCCCACACCAGCCTGCTAAATTAAAAAAAAAAAATAGATTTAATTATTAAGATTCCAGAATGGAAGATTCTCTCGGTACCGTCGTGGAGAGACCACCTCCAGAGTGTAAAGGATTGAAATCGCATTTAGTGGCTACCTTAGTAATCAGTTCTCCATTATCCTTTGCCTTATCATCAAATTCCTGTCAGTTCTCCTAAAGCTGAAGTCACAAGGTTCACTCGGATGAAGGTTTACTCGATGAAATTTTCCATTCTCGTTTCATCGAGTGTTCAGACGGTTCCTTCGAAGGAAGAGTTCACTCGACATTCTCGCTACGAAGTCGTCGAGAGTAGTCGCGGCCGCATTGGAATTCGTCCGGCGCTGACGGCCAAGTTCGGGAATATTTACGATTTCAATTGACATTTCCGATAACGTCTAACTAAATTACGAGAAATTGGCGATTCTTGTAAACAGTAAATAAATTTCAGCACCATAAAATGAACATATGGTTAAATAATAACCTGAAAACTGATATCTACCAGTATTTTTGCACCATGAAAATATTTTTATTCCAAAATAGGCCTCGGCTTGCAATAAAATCCATATAAATGGAATATTTATTAACGTATCCAAAAACTAAAAACTGTTTTGGAAAGGTGATGAAATATGCTTTTAAAATTTATTATTAGAAATAACCACGTAATTTTTTAAATAGAATAATTTTTAATGTAAACTTTTAAAAGTTTAATAAATGGCTCTACTTGCTTTTATTCTAACTAAAAATACTGGTAACAAAAGAAATATAAAAACACGCACTTATTTTGTTAGACAAATAAATTATAAACGTTTCTGTCACCTCACTTTTTTGTCGTTTCATATAAAAATAATTCATAAAAAATTCACAATATTTCATAATTTTTTTTTCAAATTCGATCAGAAACTTTGGTTCCATAGAAGTGTACATTCGTATTATTTTGTGGTTAATTGTTATATTGAATATATAGAGCATTATTTTCTCTTTCCAATACCGTTTAGATCATATTTTTCACTATGATAGTAAGGGAGAAACAACGATTTCTATGAGACGTGTAGGAGTTATTTCGAATAGCGAACTAAACGGAGCATTTTGACGTTTAAGCCGCTCCGGCTACTCGTCCTCACGCCAGAACATTTCGGCCGACTGATTTGCGAGTGAAAGACTGTTCACTTGAGTGTTCACACACATCATTCGCGTCACGTGGTGTTAAATTCCGGTTGCGAGTGAACAGTGCCGAAGGAAGCATTCCAACATTGTTGGAATGCTTCATTCGGCACTGTTACTATTCACTTTCGTGTTCACAATGTTCATTTCGAGGGAAAGAGGCGGAATGAAATCACGAAATGAACGATAAATGAATCATGTGAATGGGCTATAATGGAGATGCCGTGGTTACACCGTCTCCCCGGCAATCAGAATGTTAAAATACTATAACTACTAATTTCACCCTTTTTCGTGCATTAATTTCTTTAACCGACATAACGCCGTCCCAAAAAATAACCCAACAAACCTAGAACGAGACTTTCAAGTCTCAAGATCAACCCTAGTTCGCACGGCGCGTCGCTGAAGAAATGTCCTTTCTCCGGAATCGGCTAAGAGCGTATCATCAATACAGTAACTTCTCCACCCTATTTATGACGGAAATACGAATGATTCGTACGGGGTATATTTTAGTGTTGTATATTTCTGGTTATGCGATATTGTAATGCGGGATAGAGAGGGCCATCAATCCGGCACAATCGCGTGGAAATGTCCGGTACACATTTTATTGAACGAGAAAGGCGGCCGTCCGAACTTTATATATTTTCGACCCTGGTGTTATGCTCCGAAAGGGGATCTGTTGGCCACTCCCGACTGCAGACCGGGCGAATTAAATACCCGCCACGAATAATTATGTTTGGCCGCGGTGGAATATGAAATGGCGGAAAGTTTTGGAGTTCTGATTCAAAGGTCACCGGATTAAGCATAAATTTGGTTTTAAATCGTTCGCAGTTTCGGTTCCGGAAAAGTCTTTCATGTATGTTCTGGTGGTATCATGATGTAAATGCTTACCTTTTAACCAATGGTTTGTGGGCAAAGATATATGTTTGTTTAATTCTTTCTGTTGATTATACGGAAACGATAATGCTTCAATCAACGGGGTATTTGATCCATGATTTTCCCTTAATAGACTAAATTCTAAATGTTAAGAAATTAAAGTTGATATTTAGTTGAGCAAGGGTTGAAATGTTTCTCCGCTTTTAACAAAGAGGTCAGGCATAGTTGTGGTTCGAGGATTTACACATAGATGTCAGGGTTGGCTATAGTCTTCCCTCCCAAATGGACCCTGTTGTAAATTTATAAATAGGATGAATTCATTATTTTCTACCTCTTTCTGCATTAGTTTGCCTTTAAAAGGAAACGTTAGATTATCAGTCCGTTGGGGGGATTTAATAATTTATTTGGATTGGAATTGTTGTACATTATTGCCAATAAATTAATTTTGTATCTACCTTGAATTTCTTGTTGAAGTTTTTGAAGACCCAAAAACTTACATTATTTGATTAATCGAATCAAAACCCTAACATTTGGTCCTTCGAGCCGGATTAACGATTGAATCGCGAGTGATAAAAGAACCAGCATCTTCAACATTCATCAAGAGAGATCTTCAGAGAAAAGGGCAAGTGACCAATTCCCATTCCTATATACCTTATTTTCCCAGGCAGGAGAGCATGATTGATGGAGTACATAACCGTATTTCTTTGTTTGTTTTAAATTTATTTAAAAAAAACGGGCTGATTATTGCTGTGGTGTTAAATTGATTTCATACCCAACAGCAACATTGTCGATAAAAATTGTTACATCAATGTAAAAAGAAGTTTTAGAATACTGAGAAAGCATTTTAAATTTCATAAATGATTAATTACGAATGATTATTTGAAAATCCGTAAGTTAAAATTCGAATTTTACCGCGAGGCGGTTGTTTAAACGCAGCCGTAAGCCTAACGCATGCGCGGTAGGAACAAATAACAAATAATATTATTCTTAATTTTGACAGCTAACGGGCTGTGGCATTTTGCGAGATAAGATTCATTTCATGGTTAAAATTCATTGTTTATCGGTTAATAAGTAAAATTCTGTGATCAAGGGCAGTGCACGTGTAGTGATTAATTACAAGTGATTATAATTTAACGTTTGTGTTCTGTGAGTACCTTATTTTTGATATTTAAAAAATGGATCTCAAAACATTAGTGGCCCAGAGGGGAATCTGTAAAGCTAAATTAACTCGATTCAACGAATACATCCAAGGAAATAATTTGTCGCAATCTGAAATTGAAGTCAGGTTAAAGAAACTCGAACCAATTTTAGATTCTTTCGATATAATCCAAGATCAAATTGAAGCGCTTTCAGCGGACGAATTGGCTAAACCATTGGAAAGGCAAGCATTTGAAAATTCCTACTATAGTCTTGTTGCCAAGGCTAAAGATAAATTGTTAATTAAGGTTCCGAATGCAATTTCACACAATATTAGATTGCCTATTTTAGAGTTGCCTAAATTCGACGGCTCCTATGAAAAGTGGTTAAATTTTAGAGATACTTTTGTAGCTCTGGTTGAAAATAACCCATCCTTAGAAATTATTCAAAAGTTGTATTATCTGCGATCATGCCTGGAAGGTGACGCGGCTAAATTATTGATATCATTGCCAAATCACCAAGACAATTATTACACGGCCTGGGAAATGTTGACCAGCCGATACCAAAATACAAAATTTATTATACATAAGCACGTGGAAGCATTATTCAAATTGCCTGAAATAAAATTTGAAAATTCCACAGCATTAAGGAATCTTATTGATGAATCCGAATTACATTTAAAATCGTTGAATAATTTAAATATACCCACCGAAAATTGGGATATTATTTTAATATATTTATTGTCACATAAACTAGATAGCGAAACTCGAAATCATTGGGAAACATTTGCAACCAAAGATAACCTACCTACATATAAGGAGTTTATAAAATATTTATCAGATCGCGTCCAGATTTTAGAATTTGCCGGGATTACTGAAGCAAAGGTTAATCAAAATAAAACATTCCCTGTCAAGTACAGAAAGGAAGCTATGATTTCATTAACGCCGCAAATGATAAAATGTATTATTTGCAAAGGCGATCATAGGATTTATAATTGTAAAAAATTTTTAATATTAAATGCTAAGGATCGAATTATAAAGATACGTCATTTAGGTGCTTGCTTGAAATGTTTGTGCCTAGGTCATAAACTAAAGGAATGTAAAAGTAAATACAACTGTCGAATATGCGAAAATAATTCGCACAATACATTGTTACATTTAAAAAAGGAAATAGATAATTCATCTCATAATAAGTCTCCTCAGAATAATGATACACAATCAACATCAAATAATGAAGTTTTAGTTACCAATCATTCAGCGAAGGTATCTAATAATTTTATTTTGTTATCTACGGCCGTTATTAAAGTGTTGAATAATAATGGAAACTTAATTAAGGCAAGAGTATTATTGGATAGCGGAGCGCAGTCTAATTTTATCTCAGAGAAATTCGAAGCTAGGTTGCAATTAAAACCCAAAAGTGCAAACATACCGATTACCGGAATACAAAACAGAATATTGAATATTAAGAAAAGTGTAAATTTAAGGATTTTTTCAAGCTATTCACCTTATGAAAGAGACATAGAATGTCTCGTTTTGAAGGAAATAACGAGTAATCTGCCGCAAATTTCTTTTCAGAAAAAGGATGCTAGCGTACCTGATGGTCTACAGTTAGCGGATCCTACCTTCTACGAAACAGGCTCCATAGATATGCTACTCGGAGCGGAAATCTTTTGGGAAATTTTGAAACAAGATCAACTACGAAATGGAGACTCAGGACCTGTACTGCAGAGAACGGAATTCGGGTGGCTGGTGTCAGGACCTATCGTCACAACAAAAACAAAAAGGCCAGTAAAATCTTGTCACCTATCATTAAATATATTACATAAACAAATGGAAAACTTCTGGAAATTAGAAGAATTCCCGCCGGTGAAGCACCGGAGCCATGAGGAGCGAGCGTGCGAGGAAATGTTCAAGGACACGCATAAAAGAAATGACGAAGGTCGTTTTATGGTAAGCTTACCGCAGCGCCCCTGTGTTAAACAGTTAGGCGAAACACTGCCTATGGCAGAAAAGAGACTTTGCAATTTGCAAAGAAAATTTTCTTCAAATCCTGACCTGATGAAAAAATATAAAGAATTTATGCAGGAATACATAGACTTGGGTCATATGACCCGGTGCGAGGCACCTTCTAATGAAAAAAAATATTATTATTTACCACATCATGCAGTAATAAAAGAATCGAGCACTACCACGAATACTCGAGTAGTATTTGACGGTTCTGCAAAATCATCCACTGGTATATCCTTAAACGATGCGCTCATGATAGGACCTGTTTTACAGAAAGATTTAGCTGCACAATTGATATGTTTCAGAAAGCACCAGTACGTGATAACAGCAGATATAGAGAAAATGTACAGACAAATATTGGTGCGACCCGAAGACAGGGATCTACAGCGTATAATATGGAAAAATTTCCCGGAGGAGGAAATTCAGCATTATCAGCTTAACACCGTTACCTACGGTCTGGGGCCGTCATCATTTTTGGCAACTAGATGCCTTGAGCAGTTGGGAAATGAAAATATGTCATCAAATCACAAGGTCAGTCAGATTATAAAGAATAATTTTTACATGGATGATTTGCTTACTGGTGATGAAACAGAAGAAAGCTGTTTATTAATTAAAGAGCAATTAATATCTATCATGGCATCCGCTGGAATGAACTTGAGAAAATGGCGATCAAATTTGCCCTCATTATGTTCAAAGCAAGAAAGCATGTCGGATATGATTATTAGTACAGATTCAAATGACAGCAAAATATTAGGCTTGTCATGGAATAACCAACAGGATAATTTCTTATACACGGTGAAGTTAATAAAAAATCCAATTGTTAGCAAACGACAAATGCTATCAAGCATTGCGTCCATATTTGACCCTTTAGGATTAATAGGTCCTGTCACTGTTGTTGCTAAATTGTTGATGCAAAAATTGTGGCAGACGAAGGTTCAGTGGGATGAGCCTATTCCACATGACATGTTGAAGACATGGGAAGCTTTTATGAGTGAACTGCCTCAATTAAATAATTTAAGAATAGGTAGAAAGATTCAATGTCAAGATCATGTAAATTTACAGCTACATGGATTTTGTGATGCCTCAGAGAAGGCATATTCGGCCTGTGTCTACCTGATATCTACTGATAAATTGGGTAAGAGATACTCCAATTTGATAATGTCCAAGTCACGGGTAGCACCTTTGAAAAGCGTGTCTCTACCCAAATTAGAATTATGTGGAGCTGTATTATTGACAAAGTTAGTGAATTATATTAAAGAAGCCATATGTACACCGGATATACATACAACATACTGGTGCGATTCTCAAATAGTACTGTGCTGGGTCAGGGAGCAGCCTGCAAGATGGAACACTTTCGTTGCGAATCGGGTGGCGGAAATCCAGGAAACCAGTCAGCCGGAGCAATGGAAACATGTAAGGTCGGAAGACAATGCAGCAGATGTGCTCTCCAGAGGAACCGGTGTTTCACAATTGTTAATTTCCAGCATTTGGTGGCATGGTCCAGCTTGGCTGATACTGGATTCAGCGTGCTGGCCGAATGCCGACACATTTTGTATTGATCCACCAGAGATCAAGGCAAGCTCGGTTCTGTTGTCTGCAGTGAAACAGGACTGGGACATTTTTAATAGATATTCTAGTTTTTCCAAATTACAAAGAGTAACGGCATACATTATTAGATTTCAGTTTAATTGTAAAAACCCTTTGCAGCGCCGCTATGGTAAATTAACAGTTAGTGAGTTGGAAAATTCAGTAAATAAATTAATATCTCGGGCGCAATCATACTGTTTCAGCGTCGAAATTCGAGCTTTAAATAATGGCAGTAATATACCTAGAAATAGTTTTTTAAAATCATTAGATCCTTTTATTGAAAGGGATCTAATTCGAGTGGGGGGAAGACTCTCCAAAGGTAAAATGGTAGATGAAAACCAGCAGCACCCAATTATATTACCTTCACATCATAAAATAACAGAGCTAATTGTAAGACACTATCATTACTTGAACTTACACTCGGGAACGCAGTCATTATTGGCGTTGATTAGAATGAAATTTTGGCCGATTAAGGGAAAGAATGTAGTAAAAAGGATAATTAAAAAATGTATAATTTGTTATAGATGCAATCCCAAACCAGAACAGCAGTTGATGGCCGACCTACCAGCTGAAAGAATAACTGAATGCCGGGCATTTCAAAATACGGCAGTCGATTATTCCGGTCCAATACTGATAAAATCGGGTATTCACAGAAAAACCCATGGCGTTAAATCATATATTTGCTTATTTGTATGCATGGCATCTAAGGCAGTGCACTTAGAAGTTGTGCTGTCTTTGAGCGCAGAAAGTTTTTTAAACGCTTTGAAACGATTTATCTCGCGTCGTGGTAGACCAAGTAAAATGTTCTCAGACAATGCAACCAATTTTAAAGCGGCTAATAATGAATTAAAGGAAATTTATAATTTTTTAAATATGTCCAATGATAAAATTGATAAATATTTATCCACATTAGGTATTCAGTGGAGATTTATACCGCCTCGTGCCCCGAACTTTGGGGGGCTATGGGAAGCCGGGATAAAATCAGTTAAACATCACTTAAAAAGAATAACAAGTATCGCTTCATTAACGTACGAAGAAATTAGTACGGTGTTATGTCAAATTGAATCTTGCTTAAACTCCAGGCCACTGACTCCCTTATCAAATGACCCTTATGACCTTAATCCCTTGACCCCTGGTCACTTTCTCATAGGAACTAGTATGGCAGCGATTCCAGAGCAAAATTTGGAACATATCACGTTCAATCGATTAAATAATTACCAAAAACTAATACAAATTGTTCAAATGTTTTGGTCGAGGTGGCGGAAGGAGTACCTGGCAGAGCTACAAACCAGGAACAAATGGACTAACAGGAGTCAAGGACAGTTACAGCCTGGCGACATGGTAATACTGAAGGAGGACAACGTCCCTTCTTGCTACTGGAGGCTGGGACGGGTGAGCGCCGTACATCCTGGCGCTGATGGACGAGTTCGCGTGGCGACCATCATCACTTCGAAGGGCATAATCCAGAGGGCCATTTCAAAATTATGTCTGCTACCAATAGAAGACAACGGACCCGACGCAAATGATGTTCATACAAAAACTGATGAAGAAAATAATTGAAGGTTCCACAAGAAAAAACTCGACGCAGAAATCTAATAAACTTCCCGCAAGTAAAACCAAGTGGCAGTGAAAATTTATTTTCTAAAAAAGTTATTTTAAAAAAAAAAAACAATGTTTCAAGATATAAATCAAGATTTAAATAATTAATTTAAAGCAAAACTACAAATTTAATTTAAATCAAAAACAGCAAGAGGCTTAAAATTCAAATTTAAATATCAATTTTTCTACACACTTCAAGATTCAAGATGGAACCATATCCGAACATTCAAACCTAGAAGGAAGACCAAGGAGCTTCGCACGTCAAGATCTCAAGATTGCTATTTATTTATTTTTTATTGTTAAAATTATAAATTTTTGTTTTTAAATGAAGTTATAATGTTTATTAATAATTAGATTATTATTAATAGTTCTTAGAAATAGGATAGTTTTTATTTGGAAATTTTTATGGTTTAGTTAAAGTTAAATTATTATTATTTTTTGTTTCTTCCAAATTGATTTTAGCATATGTTTATATTTAGGTGTTTGATTTTTTATCCTTATTTTGTTTTGATATTTTAGAAAAAGTGACCTCCGTTCCCTTTTTCGGGGGGAGTATATGTTAAGAAATTAAAGTTGATATTTAGTTGAGCAAGGGTTGAAATGTTTCTCCGCTTTTAACAAAGAGGTCAGGCATAGTTGTGGTTCGAGGATTTACACATAGATGTCAGGGTTGGCTATAGTCTTCCCTCCCAAATGGACCCTGTTGTAAATTTATAAATAGGATGAATTCATTATTTTCTACCTCTTTCTGCATTAGTTTGCCTTTAAAAGGAAACGTTAGATTATCAGTCCGTTGGGGGGATTTAATAATTTATTTGGATTGGAATTGTTGTACATTATTGCCAATAAATTAATTTTGTATCTACCTTGAATTTCTTGTTGAAGTTTTTGAAGACCTAAAAACTTACATTATTTGATTAATCGAATCAAAACCCTAACACTAAATCTGTAACGTTATACCTAATAAGCAGAAAAAAGGCCCGAAAGCTTAACAAAGAAAGGGATCACGAGCTTCAGACGGATTTTTTTCTCTCCGTTTTCTAAATCAACGCAACTCTTTTCGGCTTATCTATCAATTCTTTGGAGTTTTCAAAAAAATTCTGTATAAAATCGCCATATTTAAACTCAGACGAAGACGGGGAGTAACTTGATACTAAATTTTTGGTAAAACAATTCGTCAACTTTATTTTTATCATCTGAGATATGTTACGGATTAAATAATTATTTCATATCGTTTTGTGAATTTTTTCAAATAATTGCATAATATTTAAGGCGCCGCAACCGGGCTCAAAAAGAAGAAGATGGAGAGATATGAAATTATGAATGTTAGAGGAGCGCGTTAGTATTTAAAGCGACAAAATCGATGCGAAAATTGTGAAAATGTTTAATAAAACACGACTCATTTAAAATAGAATAAAAATCTCGCCGGGGTTGTCTTAAACAGCATTTAAAGAAACACTAAATTTTTTCATACACAACTTGTAAAATAACTGAAACAAACTTGTTTATAATAATATTTGGAGCATACTTTGCGATTTTTTTTTATCGACGGAATTTTATATAATTTGCGTTTCGGCGCGGGGAATGTCTAGATTAGAGGTGGGTAAGTTCTGCATTTTACCGGAAGCCTCCGAGACTTGCCTCCTCTTAAAAGTACACGGGTTCTAGGAGCAGGTCCCGGGTCCGAGTTCTTAGGTGCGGACACTGCGGACTGAGCACTGAATGTTGTTGCGGTGCACCGAACCAGGACGCACGGGTTCAAAGAACTTGGAGCCAGGACCTACTCGTAGAACCCGCATGACAACTCAGAACCCTGGAGCAGGACAAGACCCACACGAGGGCTCGGACCCGTCACCCGTGCAATGTAGGTACATTCAATGGACCTACATTGAACGGGCTTTTATTGAGAATTTAAATAAGTAAATTAGCTGTAATGCTTTATTATAAACTATTATTTTATAATGCACTTCACCCGTTGAGTAACAATACCAATATACGCTCTAATTGAAAATAACTCCGTGTCTAGTCGAATATTCTAAACAATTCCGCGATGACGTTAGGCAGCAGTATACTGTTACGCCAAGCGGTCAGGCACGTGCGTGTTGATTGCTGGCCGGGGTCGGAATGACTGAAGACTGAATGAGGAATGTATCGTGGTTCATGAGTCGCGGGAGTGGGAGGGAGTGACAAGAGTGGCGGGTGTTTGTCGCGGTTCACGACTTACGTCGCTCGGACCAAGATGCACACTCGTACTCGGCGATCTCGGGACTTGTAATTCGAATCTGCGCCGCGGCTTCGCGCTGCGGCGTTGAGTAGCTCGAGTGTTTCACGATTCACGCAGTTCCAAGAACCCGACACTCGCCGAGACTCGCGACTCGTGAGTGGAGTGGAGAGTGTAGCGCTTCGGGGACACCGGACGGTTACTACTACTCAGTCACTAGACTCACTAGTACCGGAGTACCTCGCCTCGCGGCGAACACGGGGACACCCGCCGGCCGGTGGAGGCATCCGAGTTTTTCGGGTTTGGGAATGAGCCCGAGTTCCGGGACAGGGTTCTCTTGGAGTAGTCGATTTGAAAAAGGAGTGGGAGTAGGAACCGCTTCCCGCAAAGGAGCGGATCACATGAGCCCATTCCAGCTGAACTGACACATCGCTAGTCTAGATATTATCTTCAAGAATAACATTTTTTTAAGAGCTTTAAAACTTAACTCTTTTAAGGGAGATATGTAAGAAATCGGTAGAAATTCGGGTAGCGGCGTCTTAATAAAATTTCAATGAAGTCGTCATTCGATTTGTACTGAAAAGCAAAAAGCTTCCAGTCCTTATTTTTATGATTTTTCTTAAAATATACTTTACATCGGAAAGTTTGGGACATATGAAATTGGACGAATTGAGTTTTCCTATCGTAATGTTTTCTTTTTATCGAGTTTTCTACTAATCCACATTTTTATAAAATTTTATTACCACCGAAAGAAACATCCCTTGATTTATTGCCGTGCGTTAAACTGGAGAAAATCGTTATATAATGTCCCCGAAAAAAAACAAAAAAGTTTCCAAAGATGAATAAAATTTTATCGAATTCCATTTTATTTTATTTGTAAAGTTGTTTTATGAATGTCGGGAAGAACAATATTGTTTCAGATACCAGTTTTTGACATTTTTCTTATTTCAGCTTATCCTTCAGACTCCTGCCAATTTTCTCTGGAATCCAATACCAGTTTTCATCGTCCATTTATATATTTAATCTGTTTAAGTTTCAGCTCAATAAACAACTCCCATAAATAAATTTGACGTAAAAAAATTATTGCTCAAAAGAACACAGAGATATAAAATATTAAATCTTTACTACTAGTATTTTATCTGTCCAAAAAATAACGCAATTTTATGGTTTACTTTTAATTAAGTTTTGGTAATTTATAAAGTGTTCCGTGGAACGCATGTGGAATGAGATAAATTACAACGCTGTATATTAGTGAAAATGATGAAAATTTATATTAAGTGCTCTCATTAAGGGCCCGCTACCCGAATTACTACCGATTTCTTACATATCACCCTTAAACACGTTAAGTTTTAAAGCTCTTAAAAATATATATGTTATTCTTGAAGATAATAATCTAGACCTTGCCCGCGCCGAAACGCAAATTATATAAAATTTCCTCGATAGAAAAAAATCGCAAAGTATGCTCCATAAATTATTATAAACAACTTTATTTCAGTTATTTTACAAGTATGTACGAAAAAAATCACAGTGCTTCTTTAAATGCTGTTTAAGACAATGCCCGCGAGATTTTTGCTCTATTGTAAACGAGTCGTGTTTTATTAAACATTTTCGCAATTTTTGCATCGATTTTGTCGCTGTAAATGTTAGCGCTCTCCTCTAACATTCGTAATTTCGTATCTCTCCATCTTCTTCTTTTCGGGCCCGGTTGTGGAGCCTTAATAACAGAACATTGATAAAGAAAACATCTTTCTTTGCAGTGTGACCGGAATATTTGAGAATTTTTTATTTTGTTTGTATTAGCTCCACACAGGAGGCCTGAGGAAAATAATTCCCTCAGGGCCTATGTCATCTTTGGGGATGCTGTTTGGTCTGTATAGGGAAGGGAAGGAGAGGAAGTTCTGGGAAGGAAAAGGGTATTAAGGGTGGGTAGGAATCTGGGATCAGTATGTCCAGGAGTGAAGGAAGCATTAATCCATTCCTCCCACTGCGGTGCAAAGCGATGTTCCGAGAGGGTACAGTTGGAGAAGTCAAAGGGACTACCTCAACCATTTTCCCCGGATCCGGCCTGCTGCTGGTGGGCAGACGCATCTGCCGCCAAAACCCGGACACACCTCACCCCCTGAACCCGGGCACCCCTGCTAAGTCACCAAATGTAGCGAACCACTTGGGGTGACCTATGTAATAGATGTTGCTTATCTAATAAATGGTTCCCGGGGCGGCGGTACCCATACCCGCCTCCCAAATTCAATTGAGGGTGCAATAACGGAAGCGGTGACGTATTTGAGCTAAGAGTTCAATACGAACAAAGTATCAATAGAATCGACAAGATAAGGAAATAATTCATCCGTATCGCTGCGAAATATGTGATTGTGGGGGTGCGGTGTAACCGTTCACCGAGTGAGTTGAGATTCCCTTTCCCCTCAGGCCTCGGACTTAGTCTGTCGGAAGGTCAAAATATTCCCATTTTGCAATAAAATCCAAATAAACGCAATATTTCTGAACACATCCACTTTGAAATTTGAAATAAACATACAATTTTTTAACATAAACATAAAAAAGTTTTTTTAAATCGCTCACCATAGGTTTTTTCCAACTGATATTACTGATAACGAAAAAAAATAAACACACATGTTTCATTAGGGAAATGTATTATAAACGTTATCGTCAACGGACTTTTTTGACGTTTCATGTAAAAATAACTAATAAAATTTCCTAATGCTACACAATTTTTTTAAAAATTGCGTTCGGAAACTTTGGTTTCAGAAAGGTATATATTTTAATTATTTTGTGGTTAACTTTTTAATTTTGGTTAACTCGATTTGAATAAAAGGCGCGGTGTATTCTCTTTCCAATACCGAGTAGTTCATATTTCTAACTGTGATAGTAAGGGAGATACGACGATTTGTATGAGACCTATATGAGTTGTTCCGAAAAGCTAACAAATTATCCTGAGGGGTCAACATTTTTAATCACCCTCCCAAAATTCTAGGAATTTTTTTCATGTTCTTTAAAATTTCAGATTTATAAAAATGGACAGCATTTCTTTGTTAGACAAGAAAATATAAATCACAAATCCCGTAGAAAAGTGTCAAAAAGTTAATTTTACAGGAGATAAGAAAACAAATAAATTAATGATGAATAAGGGAACGTACCCATACTACGTGACCTCTTCGGGGGGGGGGGGTCTTCAAAATGTCACGCTTGGTACAAATGAGCGGCAGTTTGCTTAGGATTTTGGTCACCGGGGGGGGGGGGGGGGGGGGGTTTAAAATTGCAAAATATTGGTCACGTAATATGGGTATGTTCCCTAAGCGTCCCGTCGAAAAGAGATTCTAGTGACATCTTGCTGAGAAGAGTGATCTAACTTAAATACGGGTTTCATTGGGCATAGATAAACATAATCACTTTACTTTGCAGAGATAAAACGTAAAATGGAAAAGTTTGACTTACGACGCTTTTCTATGGGATGTGCGATATTATATTTCAAATACACCCCGACGTTGAAGAATCCTCGACACTTATATTTACCGTAGCTCACGTGAAAACAGGTCTTCACGCCATTTATATTCGTATTTTCCACTGTAATCTTTTTATTCCACGAAAAGGGACTGAGTATTTCACTGTTTACTGGTTCCCGTTTAGAATGGCGTCTCGGGTTGGAAGTGTTTCGCACTTTTGGGTCATCTTCGGTGACTTTTCACCGGATGCGACCTGAATAATAAGGCGGAAAATTCGCACCGCGGAGATATCATCAGGAAATGGAAAAGAATTCTGCATTTCCGGTTCGATGGATTCTTACGTGACGTTCTTAAACTTCGGGTTTTAACAAAATCCTTTTGAAACCTTAAAAATATTTTATTACCATGTATTTTGTATTGTTATTCTTCATTACATATATTATATTACATAGTATAAAATGAAGTCGCTCAAAATGTATGTGCGTGTTAATCTTTTAAACAACGAAACGGATTTTCATACGGGTTTCACCAATAGATAGAGTGATCGAAGAAGAATGTTTATATGTATAATACATGCAAATTATATTATAGAAAAGCCGAGGAATTCAAAGAAAACATATTTTTGTGCGATTTAAAACGGTTGGCGGGCCGTAGGTACTATAGTCACTTTTGAAATTCGTTCTACGGAAGAAATCGGAAAATAGATTTCCTAGAGTAAGTAGGTATCATTACATAGTATAAAATGAAGTCGCTCAAAATGTATGTGCGCAATATTTTAAACTACGCAACGGATTTTCATGCGGTTTTCACCAATAGATGGAGTGATTCAAGGGGAAGGTTTGTTACATGAGTATTATAGTAGAGAAAAGTCGAGAAATTCAAATATTCAATTCAGGCAGCGGGCAGCGGGCAGCTGGCAAGCGGGTAGTGTGGATTTTATAAATGTCGGATAATGGCGTTCTGTTTCGTTAGCAACAGAAACGTGTGGCCGGGTCTGCTAGTATACCAATAAAAGCTACATCGACTTTTGGATTAGATTTTCGAGCAAACCGCAAAATTCCGGCGTGTCAACAATGCCGCAGAGTAATATTTTGGCTCAGCCACTTAAGTATATTAAATCGTATATTTTCTGAAATTATCCCCTACTAAGCATTGGACTATCAAAGAGACCCCTGTGAAGTGTAATTTTAGTTCTTTTAAATAGTTAGAATGAATTAGAATTGAATTATTTTTGTTGTTTGTTTTTGGGGTGTTATGCCGTGTTACGCTACCTCCTCCTTTAGCCAACGTTTCGGACAGCGTTACAGTGTCCATCATCAGGGCAGATGTGCATACATCTGATATTTACGATTCTGATATTTTTTGTATGCCTCTACTGAAGTATAAAGCTGTACTAATTAAACAATTTAGCAGTACGTTTTTTAACAAGGTCACCATATACAAGTATTTTCTGTTTGCTTCTTCTTCACTGCTTTCAATAACTTTGTATTAATAGGTATTATTTTTCTTATGTATTATTTTTCTTTTGGTAGAATGTATTATTTTTATTTTGGTAATATGTATTATTTTTCTTTTGGTTTATTTACAAGTAAACTTATAATTTTACATTTCTTTCTTTTTTCTATATTGAAAAAAAAAAACATGTACGAAAGGGCACTTGTGCATAATTATAAATAATTAATAATAACTAAATTAGTAAATAATTAAATTATGCATACATTATAAATAATTAAATATTTTTGCCTGAACTTTAGTAAATAAGATAACGTTTTTTGGCGATGATTTGTTGATTTGTGTCCCAAATTGGTCATTTCTAAATTAAATTTACGCCTATCAAAATGTTTGTCATTTGACTGTCCTAGAACGGGAGACCTTCCTAGTTGGACAGTCAAAGCTTCTTTGTACTGATGTATTCTCTATAACAAATAAACGTTTTTATTATTATTATTATTTTTATCTGCCCTGATGATAAAACGTTGGCTAAAGGAGGAGGTAGCGTAACACGGCATAACACCCCAAAAACAAACAACAAAAATTAGAATTGAATTAACTTACGTTATGTTTCGCTATTATATTTTTTTATTTAATAATATTTTTTTGCTTTAGCTCCATACAGGAGGCCCTGAGAAAAATAATTCCTCTCAAGGCTTATGTCATCTTTGGGGATACCGTGTGGTTAAGAGGGCAGGAATCTGAGGTCAGTGTGTTTAGGAGTGACGGACGTATGAATCCATCCCTTCCATTGCGACGCGAGGCGATGTTCCGAAAGAGCGTCCTGCTGGAGAGGTCAAAAGGTCTCCCTCAAGCAGTCTCTCGCGTTCCGGTGGTGGGCGGACGAATCCGCCGCCTAGACCCGGACAAACCTCACCCTATGAACCCGGCACCCCTGCTAAATCATCAATGGTAGCGAACCACTTGGAGTGACCTATGGCAGAGGTTATCCAATAAATGATCGATTCCCGCGGAAGCAGTCCCCATCCCCTCCTCCCAAATTGTATGTAATATAAATTTCAAAAATATTTACATACGCCCGAAAAAAATGTATAATAAATCTATTTATTTAATATCAACTGTATTCATAGAACGTAAACAATAATTGCATATCACAGTTTACAAGCACAAGAAAGTAGTAAAAAAACATGATAATTAAAAGTGTCATTAGATCTTGAAGGATATAAAAGTAAGAGGTATGCGCACACACAAAACATATAAGTACACTTAGGTTAAATTATTCTTGATTGAAAAGATGTGATAGTGTATCCTTCTTGGAGCTACCTTCCTTGCAGTTAAATATATCCACCACATCTAGATTTGTAATGCTCGGTACTGGTATTGTTACCTTTAAATATGATTTTAGAACGAGTAGATCTGGTAGGTATGTGAAATTCAATCAGGTTAAGTAAATAAGGGTTGTCTATACTACCATTTACAAATTTGAACATAAATATTCGGCCGGATATAATTGATAGTAAATTTAATATCTCCCCGATATTATAATTCACTAAAACTAATAAATTTAATAAATCCCCGATCTCTACTAAAAGTAGGATGATTCTCATTTGCATATACAACCATAGTGTATTGCACAATTCGATATCTGAAAGTGGTTGAAACAATATTGCATCGCGAATGCATTTCTATTAAATATGTGCATTTCCTTTCGATACGCATTCGTTACATAATTCTCAGTAATAAATGGTAACAGATGTAGCAGATAGCAGGCACGTTCTTGTATTTAGCTTCGTGTTTCGTGTCGCATGTTTTAATTAGTAACATATCTTAATGGCTTGGTGTACATATTTAATACTGATAAAATCTCGTCCTCCTTTCGCCCCGTATCGTTTGATTTGGTATTATCGTTCAATATGACGTTCTAATTAATCCTAAATGTGAACTTTGCTGAATTTCAAGCAATTTCAATCAAAATACATCTTTTCCAAGGAACGCTCAAATTGCTCTTTCTAGAATTTTAGCTGACAAAAATTCTTAGCCAGGTATTTTCTTACTTCTTAAATTCCTTTCTCCTTAGTTCTCCCTGATCTAAGTTTTCTACAAACTTTTATTATTTTTCCACATACCTCGCAAACTCACATCGAGGCAATATGTATCGTTTTATTGTGACAACTCCAACACAGATTCACAATTGTATACCCCCATTCGCCGTGTACAAAATTTGGGTAATGACAATGACTAAACGATATTTGTACATTTTACTAATTTTTCGTTATTTGTTTTTGGGGTGTTATACCGTGTTGCGCTACCTCCTTCTTTAGCCAACGTTTCGGACATCGTTGCAGTGTCCATCATCAGGGCAGATCCGGCAGATCCGGTAGATGTGTGTGTGACTAATCTTACTAATGTTATAAACGCGAAAGTTTGTAAGGATGTATGTGTGTTTGTTACTCTTTCACGCAAAAACTACTGAATGGATTTTATTGAAACTTTACAATAATATAGCTCATGCATCAGAATAACATATATAGGCTATAATTTATTAAGCTAGGTAGGAAGGGGATGCGGGAGGGGAACGTGGACGCACGCGAAAGGTGATTCAGGGAGAAACAATGTATTTCTTTGAATTTGGCATTGCAACGCATGCTGGGAACCAGCTAGTAATATATAATATATGATATACACAAAATTTGGTTAATGACTATAAGATGTTGATATTTTTAACACATCATTCACAAAATATAAACAAATCATGCATAGAAGAATTTATATCTGAAAGGATAACAACAAATTTAATTAAACATGGTGGCGTGACTTGTTTTTATTTCGATTTTTTTTAGTTTTGATTTTGTTTTTGATTTTATTTTGCTCATATAGATGTTCTTTGTGAAATAAAAACAAATAACGTGAAAAAGCCCATCTAGCTCTGACACTCAAAATAAATAAATTACTGGCAGCTATTATACCAACGGCGAAAGACTGGAAATTTCTTTACACCAACTCGGTGATCAGTGTTCATTGGGCATTTACGGGGAGCTTCGCTGCTACAGAAAAACATCTATTTTTATTTTTATTGTGAATATCGCACAAGATTCTCAACTACTCCCAACCGCTTGGAGCCAGTGAAAATATAGCGTCGCCAATTGGGGTATGTTGTGAGGCTAAATATAAGTGGAAGAAGATGAGAGAGAGGAAGGTGGGTATGTACCCGGTTATTCAGGTCTAGTCACCAAACATGGCTAAAGCCGTTTCAAGTAACGTTTCAATTCCGAATAGTGGTATTACAGGCAATACTGAGTTTATCTTCCATTCTGGAACGTGCCGCATATATATATTATTTTGAAAGATTAAATTGAGGAATAATATAAATCAGTCAAATAAAATTGACTTGCGCATGCCGAGATTTGAATCCGCGACTAACGGATAGTTAGTCGAGAACCTTATCCCTCGACTTATGACCTCTGATTTTTTGTCAAGATTATTCACATCGATTTTCAGGATCTTTCATAAAGTCGTAAGGTCCGTGGCACGTGATTTTTTAATAATAAATTCCGCCTGGAATCCATTTATTGGATAACCAACACCCCTTCCAAAGGTCACCCTAAGTAGTTTGCTGCGTTTGGTAACTTAGCATGGGTGCCCGGGTTCATGAGGTGAGGTTTGTCTAGTTCTTGGCGGCCAATGCATCTGCCCACCTACTGCGTGGCGGGCCGGATCGGGAGTTATTGGTTGATCAAGACCTGACCTAGACCTCTCCAGCCGAACTCTCTGACCCACCGCCTTACACAGCAGTGGAAGAGATGGATTCATACCTCAGTCATTCCCGGATTCCTACACACCCCACATACCTTTTTCCTTCCCAGAACTTTCTCTCCTTTTATTCCCTAAAAAGATTCTCCACACAGCATCCCTAGTCCTGAGGGATTTTTTCCTCAAGGTCATGCTGATACAAAAAAAAAAGTTCGCCACAAACAACTAGTTAATGGCACATTTAGTAAAATGACGCGGAAAGACGGTTCTAGATACAGCTTCCTCCTCACATACAAAATAAGATGTACCATTTACCAGGCACAATACATTATCACGGCGCAAGGGCGGCTCAGAAGTTGTAGGTAGAGTAACTCGTATGTTTGGAATCGGCCGCACTACAAAGGTAGGTTCGCCGAGTTTGCTCTCACTGCGCGTTGTGGCTGTTAAGACTCCCCGACGTCACGAGCACAAGACCCCGGTTTGTCAACACGGCAATATTCCGACTAACTTCTGCCCTTAACTTATTTTCAAACCGCCAAACTTAAAGCCACCAGGGCTGCCACCGGGAACTTTTCATTCAATTAACCTGACGTGATATAAAAAAGGGGCATCCAGTCGCGTTCGCGAAATTCAATAAAAATACTAACTCGAACATATTTTTATGAGTTGATTTAATTTGGAAGATAGAATGACTCCCTTGATTTATTTTTTTGGTGTGCTTTGTTCGTGCTAAACGCTGAAACACCAACTTTCTGCAGATCATTTTCTTGAACGTTGAATTCACAATGATTATCTTCCTGAAAGCCATGTTTTCAAAAGCTGATTCCTCGAATGTTGTTTTTAATAAGATCAGTTATAAAAGCTTCATTACCAACTAACTTGATTAAGAAGACTGTCAAATTAATTTCAGCGAATTTTTAGTGATTTTTAATGCCTTTAACCAATTTAAGAAATTACGTAATTGACCCCTTGTCTGGAATAATGTTGTATCCAAATATATTCTTCATATAAATCAGTAATGAAATGATTTTAGATTTCTTATGGCCAAAAGTATTTTTGCTATTTATTTATTATTATGCCGTGTTGCCCAACCTTCTCCTTTAGCCAACGTTTCGGACTGTGAAAAAACGCGTTATAGTGTGCATCATCAGCGCAGATGTGTGATGGACACTGCAAACACTGTCCGAAACGTTGGTTAAAGGAGGAGATAGCGCAATACGGCATAACACCCCAAAAATAAATAACGAAAAAAAACCAGTGTAATGTTTCATGACATTTTATATTTAAAATACGATAAACGTACAATTCTTAAGTGTTATATGTGAAAAATAATAAAGAAAAGCAATAAATTTAAAATTCTATCAACAACCGAGCATTGAAGTTTTGTTGGATATAACATTATTCTAGGAAAGGGCTCAATTACTAAAAAAATGCTCCACATTGAAAATTGCTTACAAATAAGAAATAATGTTACCGATTAAAGAAATATACAAACATGTCATATTTGAAAATGCTGTATGGAGGGACTCATGTTGTAGGAAGGAGGAAACCCAGAGGCCGGCAAATCGTTCCACAGTCGAGTTATTTAATTCAAGAATGAGACGTAGAAGCGTCCCGTTCACATGTGACAAATGTCAACCGTGTACATAATTCGGCGCGCGATTGGTGTGTTTACCGATTATGCGCCGGTGCCGAATGGATCATGACGCTAGTACCTCGGCATTGAAATACCGGTAGAACAAGGACAGCATTTCCACCGACGCGACGCCTGTGCTCTAAAGATTGCAATCAGTTTGTTACGATGGGAGAATCAATCAAACGGACCGCCCGTTTCTGCTCAGGGTCGAGGATTTTTCAGGTATTTTGGGGCTCCAGACGACTCCAGATACTAATATCTACAGCCTGTATGTCGGACGAATATCTACAGCTCATATTTTGAACTAATATCTACGAACTTCAGAGTGTTGACTAATATCTACAGAGCGTAGGTTGGATTAATCAGCTAAATGTGTCCAATAGTCCGATATTAGGGATTTTTACACACATACTTACATAAATTAAGTTTTTTAAACTGCATACGCAATATTACGTTATTCCAATATGCTATACATAATTGCAAAACCACCTTTGCCAGTGCTGTAGATATTCGTCAACACATAGATATTCGTCAACAGTTTGAGCTGTAGATATTCGTCAACACTCTCCTTCTCATAGATATTAATTCGATTTTTTCAGTTTTTGGAATTCCTGTAGATATTTGTAGACGCCTCCCTCCAGACCAGGCACTTGCGATTTGTAAAGGGTTAGCAGTAGTTGTATTATATACATTGCTGTTTTTGGAATTTAGATCTTTAAGAGTTTTTTTATTCGGTATTTCACTTTAGAGTATTCTTAATAACCCCTTTGCAAGTCATCAAATTATCTTTGATAATTGATGACAGCTTTTTATGAAAAATATTTCATTGTATCAAACGTACCTATCTTGACACCATGTTATGTCGTGGTAAATATTAATTAACACGGTTAAATTTGGAAACTCATTTATTGAACCTGGTGAGCTAACCTTCAGTTTACAAGTGGCAAATGACAGGAAGCGTACCACAGACCATGAGGTAGAAAAGTGCATAGAATAATATGAGCATAAACAATAATACCAACACTTTGCTCGGTTAAATTTTATTGTATAGCTGGAGAGATGTTTCTGCGTGGCTTTATATTTTTTTCTAGCTGCGTAATGTTATTTTTGCGGAATTGAATTCTTAGTCAAATTATTCTTAATTTATTTGCGCCTTTTAATTAAAAAGGGGTGTAAAAATCCCAATTCATAAATGTAATAAACCCGGTCAGTTAGTAAACGTAAATATTTGAAAATAAACAAATATTTACCTAACGAATTTGCCTTTTGTTCGCACATTTCCATATTAATTTCTCCCTTCACCGAGCGCGGTGAATGCGTGGTGCTTATGCGTGGCGCGTGGTGCGTGCCGCTGAGGTGTTATTTTTAGTAAAATGACTTACACACACAATTTTTATTAAAAAGCCGTCCATTCGGCGTTGAACCTTGTGCACCCAACGAGCATTTGAAAAAAGCTCTCCCCTTATGAAGTACATGTTTTTATTGGTTTTACCTTCGATGGCACTGATCGTGTTCTTTGTGATTTTACATTTTTCAAATTTGTGAAACCAATTTTAAATTTTTGAAATAATTTTGAAAGCTTCCACAGAGAAATACTTGCTTTTGAATGGTATACTAAAATTCAATATCAAATAGTTGAGTCGGGTCATGTCGAGAGTTGAGAGTTTCGAATAACACTAGAGTACCTATTTGTGGATTTATTTATATTTTATTTCATTGCATGGTAGGTATTATTGTTTGCAATTCAATTTTAATGTCACCAGAACACGCCTGTATTGAATGTAACATTTTTTAAATCATACAAATAATTCAAAATAATTTAGATAATGAAAGACCAATATTGTTACATTAATGCTTCTTACAGTTAATGGGTAAGCTTAATGAAGCTAATACCTATTTTATAATGTAAACATGGAGGGTGGCCATTGCTGAAATTTGATTTGAAATTGATTTATTTATTTATTAATCTTAAGGCCCGGCAGTAAGCGTTAAAAAATAAGAAGAAATGGTGATATTTAATACGAATATTAATGACGATAACTAAGCGAAAATTGTGTAAAAACATGACTCGTTTAAAATAGAGCAAAAATCTCGTGGGAAATGTCTTAAATAGTATTTAAAGAAGCACTGTGATTTTTTTTGTACATATAACTTGTAAAATAACGGTGAAAAGGTTTTTATAATAATTGCCGATTTTCTATCGAGGGATTTTGTCTAGATCACAGATCAATCAGGGAGTCAAGAACTTCAATTAAAAAAATATATATATATTTAAAAATGCATTATTTTGGGGTTTTTTTGTCACAGGATAAACTAGTCCACGAGAGTGATCGTACGTCACCTTTCTAGTATGTTCTGTCTTTTTCGTTTTAAATCAAGACACATAAGAAGATAGAGGACGACCGGCGATGACGTCCGTACGAGCTATCGCTGGGACTTGTTTACAATATTTTCGTTTAATATTAAGTTATTACGTATCGCGTTGGATTCCTTTATAAAATGTTTGAATTCCACTTCGCCACATTTCATATGCCTGTCTTTAATTATTTTAATACAAACCTTACATTTGTCTGTATAAATAATCTATTACACGATATCACCGTGTTATTAACGCTTTGCACAAACTACATAAACTTCTTAAATACCTTATACTGCCTTGGTATTTTAATGAAACGTGATATTTTAATCATATTAATTATTATTCTCCTAGATACATTTTTGAAAGCGTTTTACCACTGTTATACGTTATTTCATACGCGTATGGCTCAATCGCGGGCGTTCCATCAAAATGACGTATTTAACAGGAATATAATTATCATCACGCAGCGACACGCCATCTAGGAATTAGGTTGGGTTCTGTTCGGTGTATAACTAAAAGTACATAATACGTAAATCAGCTGTAGTTGATTGTGGTTATCCATCTTTAGCGTTATTTGAATTAAATGACCCGATACCACGGTACGAATCACTTACGTTATTATTATTTATATGGAAAGCTGTTGATAAGTTTTTTATTGGCGTATTCATCGTTTGGATAGTTTATGGCTGGATATCACCATCATTCTGGTATTAGTGCTAAATCGATCTTCGTGGCATAATGGCACTATTCTTTACTGTTTGTTTCGGGAGGTTGCGGGTTCGATTTTAATGTTCTCAACTTGCACTCGATGCAACAAAAAACAGTAGTTGAATAAGTGCTTATTTATCTATGTTTTTTCCACAAAGACTGATTTAGCTAGAGTTCTGCGATACGCATTATTTATTTTTATTTATTTATTTATTTGTACACGCCCAATTAGGGCTTTTACATATGATAAAATTAAAAACACACTTGTTATAATCAAAGAATTAAGAGATAACAATTAAATAAGTATCAAGTATAGATTTTTTAACTTAAAACAAAAGAGTAGATTATAGGATACACATTCATATACATTTAAAGAAGTGATTTTCTTGCAGCTTAAAAGCAACAGAATAAAATAAAGGATACACATTCATATACATTCGACACATATTGAAAATTTATGAACATTTCAAATTTATCTAGATAGACATACAGATTTAATAACAATGTTTTTATAGGTTGATAGACTTTCAGTACCGTTGGTGTTCATGTAATATTTATTCCCTGTACTGTGCAGTCGGTTCATTACTGAGTTTGTTTCTGAATTGGTACCTGAATTGTTACAATGGTAAGGTACAATCTGACGAACCGTTCTACTAGGCACATGAAAATTAATCAGCCTAAGGAGTTCAGGGGAGTCAAACATGTTATTAACAAGTTGATGTTATTAACAATTTTTACATTATCAATGCAATACATTCCATAATGTAAAATAACAAAAAAATATAAATAATAAGTTAAGGTAAAAAGTAAATAACAACACATAAATTAAATTAAATAAACGAATAAGCATGAAAAATGAAACTGAGAAAAAAAAATGATGTATGTAAACACTAAAATGAATGTAAATAGCCGTTTACGGAGGGTATTTCATCTTCTCCCGTCTCCAGAGGGTCATCAGGGGAGATTCCATCCAGGCAGTCATGGCGGTGATGATCGCATTCTTCGAATGGCGCAGTTTGCGCCATAAACTTCCCATGCGGTGGCGGAGAAGTGCACGGAAAGTATGCACTCGTCCCTCCAGGAACATTTCCGTAGCACTGCAGTATCTCGGTAGGCGGAAAAGTTGGCGATAAGCGTTATTGTAAGCAACCTTTAACTTATGCCATTGGATTGCAGTGTAGTCAACCCACAGTTCTGATGTGTACAACGAGGTACAGAAAGCGTTGAACAGTATTCTTTTTACTTTGGGGCTGCAGGAGTAAAAACGTCTTGAGGCTTACTTTGGGGCTGCAGGAGTAAAAACTTATCATTGCACAAATAAAGATGTGCTCGTCTACAATTGGAGTCATCTCTATAACTACATTGAAAATATGTAATAAAAAAACTGTTATAATTATGTAATACAATATTAAATAATAATAAAATTAACCATAAAATAAATTTTATATCTACATTCGTAGAATCCACCATTGTTATTAATACCGGGATGCTCCGAATTCAGCAAAGCTACCAAAAACATTTATTTACTGCGAATCAATTAAATGTAAATTTACCGCAATTAAGTCATTATAGCATTCACAACATTGCGTGCAAAATCATTGCCGTACAATTAACATTGTTTTAACCTTCATTCCTTGTGTTTGGTGGACCAAAAGTTTGAATAAACTGTACAAATAATGGGTTTATTTAGGGTTGCCATCTCTAAAATTTGGCAACCAGGACAAGACGCGTGAAAACCCCGGATTTTAGAGCCCAGAACCCGGACATGTCAACAGGTTTTTTTAATGAGAATATTCACTCCACGTTGGCATTATGAGCCGGAATGCAAAAAAAGTACTGTGAAATTTTCATCAATTCCGAATATAAATTCGCATTTTTTGTTTTAAAAAATTGTACCCAAAGTCGATTTGAATTTAAAAGGTTACCTTGTTCAGGTAGGTTTTGGCAAAAAGCATTTAAATTTACTTCAATTAATTTTGCGTCAATATCTATGTTCTTGTCTTTTAAACAAGCACAGTGTCTTCAATTGCCCGTTCTGTGTTGTTTTTAATTTTCGGTAAAAACATCCAGTAAAATTTCTCAAATTGTTTTAACGGTTTCATCCATTCTTCAATGTATGTTTGGATTTCCTTGTAGAAGTCATGTGTGCATTTTTTAAACTCTTTTTTTCGTTTACTTGTTTTTTTTGACCCAAGACTTTAAATTTTTAAACCCGGACTACAAATGAAACCCCGCCCGGACGCTACCCGGACGCCCTCTAAACTAGGACAAATCCGGGGAAACCCGGACGGATGGCAACCCTAGGTTTATTGAATTTAAATCTACATCTGTATACGTTCAGCCAACAAAGCATTACGGTGTAAAAATATTATAATTCAACTCGAAAACTTATTTTCGAATTATAATTATATTTTTTGCGCACCATTTTAACCCGAAGGTTGCCCTTTATTTGAAAATGAAATTAAATGTTGGTTGCACGCTACCAAATGAATGAATTTTTAACAAGTTTACTTTTGTGTAACCAAATCAAAAACGATTTGTCATCCTACGTGAGTTTTCATATTAAACAGCGACAATCGTTTTGTGTTACTAAACATAAATGGTAGAACGAAGTGTCGGTAACGCAGTTTTGATATTATATAATATAGTATAGTAATGACCGTTGGCTGAGTTGGCATCGCGTCTGGGCCTCTCCCAGGCGTCGTGAATTCAATTTCTCGGCTGGCTAAGTCCTCCATCATGACACAAGCAACATTTTCCGCTTACTGAGGTGGTAGTATGAGATTTTATAAAATTGTCTGATTATTCTTAACCTGGGAATGTCTCTCTTTAAAAAAAAAAGTAATTTTCTTATTTTATTCTAAATAAACTAGCGCTTGGTTGTAAAGCATCTCAAATAATATTTTTTTCGAAATTGTCTGGATTTTACAAATTTTATAATTTCTTTTGAATTGAACTGTTAATCGACGTAAGTTACTGGTATATAGGTACAAATATCTCAAATTTCGCAGAATATTTGAATTAATAAGTAAATACTGTAATATCTGACCTATTTCCAAAATGTATTTAAAATCCCGACAGCCTTTGAAATTGCACAGAAAAATGAAAACATTAATATTAATCCCATAGTAACAATGTTTTAAAATAATGAAAGATTACAAATGGAGAAAATAATCGAATAAACAATTTAATACAAATCCCATTTCATTATTTAAATCATGGTATTTACTAAAAATTGTGTGTATTGTCAGTTGTGAATATTATGTTTTGTTTTGAAGAGGTTTATTTCACGTGTACATTTGGTACTTAATTTTTATTTATCTGCTACCGGTTCCGTATCATTCACTAATAAACTTAAAACGGATGTGTCGAAACCATGTGTACAATAATCCAAGAAATACAAAAAAAAATTAATATAACATTCTGTATATTTCAATCAAATTGTACAATTGTGCTCCTGTACAAAATTATTAACTTGAAAGTTGACTGCCCGGAGTTGCTAAATAAAATAAATTTCCATGCGCCGACTCGATATAGCAGACAAAATATCCTTTTCACATTGATAGATGCAACACTAATTCCAACCAAAATGAATTTATGCAAAGGGCATGTAACTACTATAACATTAAATTTGCACGTTTAGAAACACTTGCTGACATGTTCACTGCTAGTTACTTTTGCTACAGAATTTCATTGTATCACATTCTAGTTGCGAATAATACATAACACATATTCATGATGATTAAATTAATTGAACCTAATATTTTTAAATTACCTGCGTGGCAACTTTCCCTTATCTCTGTCCTCCCCCTACCCGTCCCAACCCAATTACCTATTTCGCAACCTATTTTCTCTACAGTTATAATCGTATTTTATTGTATTATTGTGTTTTATATTTAGGTTTATCACTTGCTGAATCTACACCTGTATTATGATTTCTTTTTAATTGCTGCTTTGTCCTGTTTTTTTTTTCTTTTCTTAAATATTCTAGTTTACTTCTATGTTTCTAAATATCTATATGTGAACATATATAATTGGTCTGTTTTTTGTCATCCTCTTATGTATATTATGATACTATGACTGTTTATGTTCCTTAAATAAATAAACAAATAAATGAACAAATAATTCAGTATATTATAAATTGTCGTGACTGTCCGCAATTCCGCATTACTTTAGTTTCATGGAATCCTGGGAGCTTATAATAATACATGTCAACAGATGTCATTGTGTACCTATATTTTATATGTAAATATAAAATATTAATTTGTTTTTATATTGTTTCAGGTAAATGACATTCGATTCACATTTGAGAGATTCACACCCAATTAACATTTGAGTAAGTGCGTGTTATCTTTATTTATACTGCTTTAAAGATGCTTGCTTGAAAGTTATCGATTGAATATTTGTGGTTCATGTATTTATTATTACAATCATTAAAACATTTTTTAAAATACTATTTTAAAATGTTAATTAGATAATAACTTTAGTGCCGAAATAAGGTATTTGAGAGGAGTGGCAAGGGTTACGAAATGTTACGATCCGAAACGATCTAATCATTGAACCACTGCTACTCTTCATAGAAAAATCGCAACTGAGGTGGCTTGAGCATGTAGGTATTAAGAATGTCTGATGACCGAATTCCGAGGAAAATACTGAGTGCGATTCCAGAGGGTAGACGTCCAATGGGCCGTCCAGACTCTGTTGGGCGAGGCAACTCCAGAAACTGTGTGAGGAGAGGATGGGACTGCCATGGACGGAGGCCGAACAATCAGCACAAGACAGGGATGTATGGAGGAGCCCTGTCGATGCAATGGGTCCGTTTGATAGATTATCCTAACATAACAAACGGATTGCAATCTTTAGTGCACAGGCGTCAGGTGGGAATGCTGTCCTTGTTCTACTGATATGCCACGTTTACTCCTTCCTCTAATAAGACCCTCCACACAGCATCTTCAAAGATGACACAAGCCCTGAGAGAAACTATTTTCCTCAGGGCATCCTGTGTGGGTTAATGTAAAAAAACACAGACTGTACCTTGTACCCGAGTCAAAAATAATCTCCAAATTCCTTTTGCTAAAACCACATTTGGACAGACATTTTAAATACATAGCTTGCAAACTATACAATACACTACCAGCTATGATTAAACGGTTCCATGCCAACTCAGAATCAAGTCAACTCAACACCTCTTTGGAAATTCATTAAAAGCTATGAAAAAAATAATTTTAAAACGGCCCATGACCCCAACCTTACGTAACCTGTTTAACCAATTTTTAATATATTTTTTCATCGCTTTTTATGAATTTTCAAAGGAGGTTCTGAGTTGGTTTCATTCTGAGTTGTCCGGTCACCAATTGAGCGAATATAAAAAAATTACCAAATTCACACACGAAATAAATATTTGGAATGTTAAAATAGGTCGTCCCTGAATTGCAAACCTGTTTAAAACATGATACACGTAAATTTGCGTACAACGTAACCTAAATGTTATAATCTTGTCAAACTTAACTTCTATAATTATTAATATAATATTTATTTTATTTCATCTTTTCTTTCCACATTTGTAATATTATTCTTTCTGTATCATTGACCCACGCTTCCGACTATCTTTTTCTTTTCAGCCAATATTTGTGTGTAATTTATGTATGTGTGTTTGTAAGTATTTATGTACCTCCTCCCGCAGTCTCGACACAAGTATATCCTGGTGAGATAGGCTTCGGTAAAAATACCTAGATTTAAACATTATATACTTTAAAAAAATTTACGTAATGTAAATCTTTTTATTTACATTTTTATTATCAAGAATTTCGTATGAAAATTATATATACATTTTTTGACGAAAATGCTTCATAATACCGGATTAACATTAGTCGTTGTTTTCATTTTTAATGATCACAGCATGTTCTCCCAATAAAAACCTATAGTTTTGAATTTCCTCACCACAAACTTACGGAAACTGCTAAAACAACGTATAATCCCCCGCTACTTGAAAATGAAATGAAAGTTTCAAAGCTTTTTGCGGTGTCCAACATTTAACTAAATTTCAGTGCGAGCTTTTTCTCGTATATTTAGAACTTTTAGAACTTTTAATGCAGTGAACAAAATATGACACTTAATATGCTGATACTGCAGATTTTTGAACGTTCGTTCTGCAATTGTTATTTCAAAATCCTGCAACATTATTATAAAACAATTAATTTTCCTCGCGTAAATTGTATTTTTCGAATACACCATGGTTCAAATAATGAAATGGGCTTTGTATGAAATTGTTCATTCGATTATTTTGCCCATTTGTAATCTTTCATTCTTTTAAAACATCGTTTGTGGGCCTACCATGGGTGAATATTATTGTTTTAATTTGTCCGTGCAATTTCAAAGGCCGTGGGGATTTTCAATACATTTTGGAAATAGGTCAAACATGTTAGTATTAACTTATTAATTTAATTTTTCGGCGTAATTTGAGATACTCCTACACACCAGTTTGTGTAGATACACCTGCGAGTCGAATATAATACGAATCGTGGTAAAGGAATGAACCATCGATACAATAAAGAACCAACCGCAAACGACACGAACTGCCATTTGTGATAGGTTCGTTCTTTTTCCATGATTTGTGGTTCGGCTCGCGGTTCAGTTAGCAAGTACATATGCACCATATTGAAACTAATTAACTGACAATTTTCTGATTGAAAATTGTTAAATAAAATTTCGAGAGGCGAACATAAAATATTGTGCAGAATTTCGGATTTCCAAAATCCATAAACACGAGAAAACGTGAATTTACTTCGAGCACCCCTTTGTGAAGCATTTTTAGAGTGGTAGATACTCTCAGTATCGCCATAGTGAGAAACCACAGTGGTGGGGGTTGACATTGAGATCTGTACGTACATAATTATTTGTAAGTTAGTTTTAAAAACGCTAGTGAAATGACACAGACTGTAAAAGATAAATAGCGAATGCAGGTAGATTGTACCTTAAATGGAACTATTCTGAAACAAAGAGTAAAAGAAAATAAAAAAAAATAGTGACGATTTTCTGCGAGGGTCGATGTCGATGCTCTTTTTAAATACTTTTTCCTAAAAAAGTAACGTATAAAATTGAAAATGACGGCGTCAATGCTGCCATTTTGATGTAATTTTTAATACGAAAAGTTTTAAAGAAAACCCGAAGATAGTAGAATGTCGAGTATAATGGAGAATAGATCCATTTATTCGGTAGGTACTTCTCCATCTTTAGATGCCATTGTAGCGTGTTTCCTCCGATTGTCTATGAAATCCATTGTCTTTTGACGATTTCTTTGACGGTCAAAGACAATAAATGTTTTAAAATCTAAATGTAATCTATTTACAGTAATACCAGGACTTTAATAAGTTTAGCCTTCAACAGTTTTGTCGGTCTCAATTTCGATCATCTGAAATGATTGTCGATTTTTTTGTGAATTGACTGTGAATAAAATAGTGTCATTGTAATTGCTTTAAAATACAGTTGCAGTAAATATTTTATTGCAAGTAGGTAATTTTAACCGGAAATATTTTAAAATTGTAATTTTGTATGGTTTCTACTGTACTCAAATTTATTATTTAATTCGGCGATGAATGCGCTATTACTATTCGGTTAAATAGAGCGTTGTAACTGAATTAGGAAATCGAATCTCTCCTGTCATCGATGTATCAACTCTAGATATGGCGTGTCTTACGAATTCAACAATAACAACTGCTAGTAATAGTTTATTCCAGAATGTATTCAGGGATAGTGCAAAGCAATAAATTCCACACTTCGAAAAAACAAAAATAGAAATTAGACAGTATAAGAAAAAACAAATTTAGACGTAGTGACAATAGATAGGTTTTTAAAATAAAAATAGAAAAGTAAAAATATATTGCGAAAAGAAGTGAAAAATGTTAATGTTATGTTACCCCAAAAATTCCAGAGGGCCATCAGAGAGTACTCCATCCAAGCAATTGTATTATTCGATTGTCTGCGCCATAAGCTTCACATGTGGTGGCGGAGAAGTGCTCTGAAGGAGTGCATTTGTCCCTTCAGGAACATTTTCGCACCGCTGCGGTATCTAAGTAGGCGGAATAATTGGCGATATATGTAGCCTTGACCTATATTACAAGGTTATATCCCTCGTGTGTGACCAGCTTTAACATCGGCTACCTCCGTCTCGTTTTGTGCAGGCTAAAATTACAAATGTGTTGTAGAAAAGTAAACGTCTTTGCTTTATTTATTATGGTATTAAAAGTATTTCATTTTTATTAGTTTAGTTAAAAAAAATTATATTTTATTATATCGCTGATTTCTATTGTAAATGCAGGAAAGTGAGTAAAAAAATAGTGGATACATGGAATTCAAACCCAATATTCAAACTCACCAAGTCTTCCTAAACCTTTAATGTCTTTTTAAATTTCGATTTTGTTTTCTTGAATGAATGAAAATCTTGGAAGTGGAAACCATCCGACTTCCCGAAATCCGATTGAGCTGAAATTCAGCAGCTTTTTTCTTATCTAGTTAATGTTTTAGAGTTTTCTATCATTGTGCTATGTGTGTATATTAACCAAACTAAGTTGTTGACTATTTCGACTATTTTTGGCATTTAATCAACGATTTTCGTATTGCAATGTTGTAAGTCATGGTAAAAATCCTAACCTTTTAACAATCGTTTTTGCTATTAACCTCCTTTCCGAAAACGTGTCATGATCATCGAACAACTAATACGATGATCATAATGAATAATGATACAAATAACGTTCAGCACGGGCTATAAATATTGTAAATTATTACCCGTGCCTCCCTTAAAATCAGGTTTCTCCTGTACTTATTAGTGTTTACACACATGATGAAATTCAAGATTTAAGGGCGTCCATAAAATCAAATTAGGCTGTTATTTTATACGGGCGTCGGAAGCAACATAGCCTACGAGGCTCACTGGCAGTTTGTATCAAGATATTTTCCTTTCACCATCATAATAATAATATTACGTCGGTGTCTTCCGGCCGTTTCCTCGCGGCGTCGCGTCGATGGCACGCGCGTCGCGGCGCAGTAAAGCCTCGTTTATTTACCGTGAAAATCCAAAGCAAATAACGCGAATTGCGGAATCCACCGCGTTTCCGTATGCTAAATGCAAGAGACATTTGACATGAAACGGAAAATTCCTAAATATAAACGAGTTTAGGAAAAATGCCTGGCGCAAAAAACACAATGGAACGGCTTTTGTTACAAAATGTGGGTCGATGAGAGCTTTGATGATAAAAACTGTGACACTCCTTTTAATTGGTTTTGTTTTTTTTTGTTTCATTTTAAGTCTGGAGATACAGTCCATCTTCAACACAATGAACAATGGAGTATTTGCACAAACTGTGAAAGTACCGTTAAAAATGTTTGGAAGATTCAAGTTCATTTTTCTAGTTCTGATCATTACTGTATACGTGTAATTTTCATTCATAATTATTGATTTGAAAAAAAAACGGCACATTCCGAAATGGTTGCAACTGGCTATAACGTCATGACAAAGAAAACGCCAACTGCTCTTAAACTAAAACTTTGCCCGAGTGACGTTAATGCCGCCGAATTCTCGAATAACAACGAACGTGTCGTTTTGGCGGCAAATCGAAAATGGCTCATTTTAAATCGTTCGTTCATCATCCTATTTTTTTTTCTCATGTTTTTTCTGTGAAAAAAAAAATGTGTTTTTTCTGTGAAAAAAAAAAAAAAGTTAAAATGCCCTATTTAGTATTTGTATTTTTTTATAGCGACACGTATACATATTTCGAATCTCCGTAACAATAACAGTGTTTACATCTTCCACGATTAGAACTTTACGTTAACATTCCAAAAATGTAATATAAAATTGGTAAAACTAAACACGATTTTTGAAGTCTTTTCCAAAAATAAGCTCAAATAATAAGTGTACATGAAATTATTGAACATAGGTATTAAAAAAATTATAGTAGAGTGTTTAATTAAGGCATTATGTGCCTTTTATATATATATTTTTTTGTAAAATCATGAATTTAAGATTAAAATTTAAGAGAAGATTTTCCAGGGCTTTAAGCAGCGGAAGTGTACTTGTATACAAAGAAACGTAAAAAAATTGTGAGATTAAAAAATAATACCAACATTTTTCTCGATTCATTTTAGGGGCTTAAATTATGTTTGTGTTTTAAAAAAAGGTTTTGGTATTTTGGAAGGTTTCTTATATTATGGACTTGCGTTACTTACCATTTGATCTTTCCGTTAAGGCTTTTAAAGTTATTATTTCGGTAATGAGATGGCGATAAGTTAGGTTTTATTATGCGCCTCTGAACACAATTTTACAGGATAGCAAAATAAGGTCTTGTAATCCATTATACAACATTTTATTAATTGTGATACAAAATATTCACAATTCCGAATGCCAATGTGATCTCTTAATTTTATTAAATTTCCTTGCCTTTCATATTTCTCCAAATTACCAACATTATTAGCTAAAAGAGTCCTACTGACTCCGAGCAGAGTAATCGTATTCTTATCGATAATGTACATTTAAAAAAAATTGTTAATGGTATTATAGAGAGCCCTGATTTATTTAGCCTAATTACCTTCCATATCCCCACCTGAACTCAAGATCTAAACTTATTTTTAATTATTAAACAACAATATCAGGACTGAGTTATTTAAAAAATACGAATAGTTTGAAGTAGTAGATGTGTCTAACTGCACGGAATAAAGTTATAAGAAGGCTATACTAATATACCACAATACTAATAATCAATGTTAGCATAATATGGGTTCCATGTAATTTAAAAAGCATATTTTACTCCACGATTACTTTTCCACAAATTTATTATGTATATCACATGTTATAAATAAATAAATTATTCATAGATGTAGATAATTTTTTTACTAAAAAAATACATAAATTAACTCACCATTAATTCTTTTTCGTTCATTGACATTTTTTTCCAGTTTCTTCAAACCTTTTATATTGTAACTATTTTATTTTCATGAATAACGTTATTTACAAGAGTTCAAGCTTCTCCCAACCGTCTGGAGCCAGGGAGACTGAGAGATGTGATATCTCTGATTGGGGTATGTTGTGAGACTGAAGATAGTCGGGAGAGAAATGATATGGGTTAGAGGAAGGAGGGGAAGCACCTGGCTGTTCTGATCTGATCACAAAACACGGTTAAAGCCATTCCAAGCGACGTTTTAATTCTGAACGGTAGTCTTATCCAGGCCGATACTGAAAATATCTTCCACTCTGGAACGTGTCGCAAATATACATATACTCGTACCATGTCTCGTTTTAAAATGAATAAATTGTGAAATAACTCAAATTAATCTAATACAATTTGACGCGACCTTCGAATTTTTAGTCGAGAGCCTTACCCACAACTACGGAGGCCGTCAAAACTTATATTAAAACCCGTCTTCTTGTTTAGGAATAAGTACATCCCAAAACACGTAATCGCGTTATATTTTCATAAGACCAAAAACGTCCCGAGCGACCTTACATTTAAAAGCTACATATCTCTCTCTCTTCCTCTCTTACAATACCCATGTGGAAACCTGTAAATGGTTCAATTATTGTACTCAATTATTAAATACTTTGTTATTAATGTAAACTGTTGGTCTCCCAAATAAATAAAAATAAAATAAATAATATGTATTTTTTCTTTTAACCAGAAAGAGAACAAAATAATGCTTCTTATTGTCTTTGAAATGTGAAAGCTATTTTGCATAGATATTTACAATCTCGGTCCAAAGTGACGATTTCAGAATTTTCGTGCGAAACTGAGGCTATCAGATTGTGAGATATATTGAACGAACCAGACGGGTTAATGTTGTGCAATGGAATAGAATATTTGAAAAATGGAAAATTTTTCTGTGCTAATAATTAGCATTTGAATGAACAGTTTCTGTTTTTTTTTTTATAAATAAACATCTATGTTCGTATCGTTTTGTCTTGTAACTGCTCTAGTATGCGGCTTGAAGTAAGACCTTTTCCTTAGTATGTTAATTTCCTTAGACTCTTATGTGTATTCAAATTTGCTCCACAAGCACGCATCGAATACTACAGATATTCGTACGCTCACAATAACTCCCATATTATAATCGCATTCATCGCCTTAGTTGATCGTGTCTGCTCTGCGTCGTAGTACAGAAAGTAAAAACGTCTGCTATGCATGGCTCCACGCAACACTGGCACTGGCGGGACTCACATAAATTATTCCGCTCGGAATGAAGCTATTTGAAAGATTACCCCATATACATGGGCCCTACCCACACCATACTCCTTCCCACGTGAGCCTCCCCCTGTCACGTGGGATCCACGCACCCTTTCTTTGGCGACCCCCGAAAGAGTAATTTGAAGCGCCTAGCGCCATTTTTGGAACATGTTTAGCAGGTTGTCACTTGCGAATAGTTGAAAATTAAAAAAAATCATGTTCCCATTTTGTAGGTTTCTTTTAGCGATAAGCCTTTTCATGTCAATTCTAAGCATTTCTTCAAGGATTTTTTGTGTGTTTTCCAGATTTTTTTTTAAAACTAACAACATTGTTTAATTCTTAAGACAATTTATTTGACGGGCACAATTGTTTTGCATTTTGCTAAAGTAATTTCGAATTTATCTAAAGTTTAAAGTATCTTTCATGTATGTCCCGGAAGTAGGTAGATAATCCATAAAATGTAAACAAGCTTTCTCTTTTCTGACAGTGCAATCTACAACTATCTTCATATACATAGGTTTTCTGCTTTTCATTTATATGTCCTAAAAAAAAACTGATATTCTTAGAACAGATCTCGTATGTTTTATTTTCGTAATTTGTTTTTGGGGTGTTATGCCGTGTTGCGCTATCTCCTTCTTTTAGCCAACGTTTCGGACAGCGATGCAATGTCCATCATTAGGGCAGATCCGGCAGATCCGACAGATCTTTTTGGCCTTGAAAATCTAAAAACGTATCAGTATGTTTTAACTGAGATTTTTGAAATGCGATTTTTTCATTCTTTGTATTTATGAGATTATTCAAACTCCGGTCAAATACTTCTCTTTGACCTTGTATTCTCTTTCATGGGGGACAATATATTTTTTATTTTTTGTCTTTGCGCCTAAACTCAAGGCCGCTTTTTAACTTCTTAACGTAATATTAAAATTAATAAGGATAAAAAGCTTAGAGTTGTTATTACCGAAGCTTTTATTACCCACGGCGAAGATTAATTTTCCTCCAGAGTCGAGCTTAATTCAACGCGTTGTCGCTTTACCAGGCTTAAATAACTACTTTATGATTAACTAATTTATCTTTGTCCACAATTTCGTGAAGACAGACACTGTTTCAGTTTTATACGGCCATCTCCTTGCTTCTGAAAACTTTGTAAGATTGCCTCTAGCATGCTACTTAACGTGCGTTTTAATATTTTGAAGATCTTATCAACACATAATAGGTATGTAGGTCCTATATGAGAAAAAGTCTCTTCCTTACTGTGCCAGTCGTTGAAGTGCGCACAAGCCTAATTGTTTCTCCGCGTGTCGAGGAAATATATTTTACATCACGCATAGGATCAGATATCAGGCAAATTACCGGATCTTAGCCGCTATGCAATTAACCAATAACTTTTGAATTGCACGCGCTGCTGAAGGGGCCGTGTCAAATTGTCGACAAATGTTTATTCAATGCCAACAAAAGAACTGAGAAATTTCCCCATAACGTCAAGGATAACTTGGTTATGGTGCATATCTTCTAAATATATTGTTTGTACCTTCCGGTAATTACCTATCATAATATATTAAGAACAAAAACGAGGAGGAGGTGTACTAATTGCGTTAAAGAAGCACCTCGTAGCTCACGAACGTAATGATTGGATCACGAATGCAGAAGATATATGGGTGACTGTTTCGATCAAAAATATCTTAAAAATTCACTTATGCTGTGTATACATTCCACCAGGAGTCAATCACTCTCATAACATTAATGAATTTATGAATAAATTATGTGAACTTAGAGCACTTCACCATGACGATCATTTTGTGATCTCGGGTGATTTTAACTTACCAATTATTAACTGGTCTCTTAGTAACGGAAACAGTATGCAAATTATGAATGG
Organism: Limnephilus marmoratus; assembly: GCA_917880885.1. Lineage (NCBI taxonomy): Eukaryota > Metazoa > Arthropoda > Insecta > Trichoptera > Limnephilidae > Limnephilus > Limnephilus marmoratus. The sequence continues at coordinate 35,228,846 of OU862918.1, read as the reverse complement.
TTATCAATCTGAAATTATCTCCAAACTATCTGACACCCTTTCATTTACAGATCTGTCGCAGTATTGCACCTTTCCGAATAATAATTATAAATTCCTAGACCTTGTTTTTAGTTCGACCCCTGTAAATGTATCAAATACTGACCAGTATCTCATCCCGGAATGTAAACATCATAAAGCCATTCTCTTTGACATAAACATAGCTCTTGAAACCCCTATGGTGAACAATAAACGGACAATCAATCTCTTTAGGAAAGCTAATTTTGAAACAATAAATAACATTCTTGGTAGTATTGATTGGGACGCTGAATTCTTAAATTTATCAACTAATAATGCCATTGATCGTTTTTATGTTATATTATATGAAATAATTCGCTTAAACGTCCCATCAAAGGATGTTCATATCAACAACTCTTATCCCTATTGGTTCAGTCCAGCTCTGATAAAACTGACTAAAGAAAAATATAAAGTGTTCAAAACATGGAAAAAATGGTCCAATCCTTTAGACTACCATGAATTTTGTATCCTTCGAACAAGGCAGAAGAGAATGTCTAGGGAATGTCTCAAACAATTTATAACAAACGCTGAACTTAATATATCCCGTGATCCCAAAAAATTCTGGTCTTATGTTAAAGGAAAAAGAAATAATTCTAGTTTACCTCATGTAATGAAACTGGGCGACGTTACTGCTGTTAATCCTTTTGCAATATGCAACCTGTTCTCACAGCACTTCGTCTCCACTTTTAATTATAATACTACCTCCGATGTACACTCTACCAACCATCATAATATAAATAACCAAGTTAACATCTCTTCGGTATCAGTTTCAAAAGAAAAAATAGAAAAAATAATCGATACTATTTCTAACTCATTGGGTGCGGGTAGTGATAAAATTCCAGCATTCTTTATCAAAATGTGTAGCAAGGCAATCTCGAAGCCCCTATTATTGCTCTTTCAATCCTCATTGAAAGAAGGCATCTTTCCGGATCGTTGGAAGTGTGCTCTTATCACACCAGTATTTAAGTCTGGGCCTAAAAATGATGTCCAGAACTATCGTCCGATATCTAAGTTACCAATCTTCAGTAAAATTTTTGAAAAAATTGTTCACGAACAACTTTATAACTGCGTCCAGTCTGTAATACTCGTGAACCAACATGGCTTTATGAAAAAAAGATCGGTTGTCTCCAATCTTGCCATATTCATTGAAAATATTACGAAATCAATGGATGATCAAATCCAAGTTGACGTAATCTATACAGATTTCTCGAAAGCGTTTGATAAAATTGATCACAGCCTTCTTTTATCCAAATTACTAGCTTTAGGAATTCACGGAGATTTGTATCGATGGTTAGTCTCTTATCTTAATGGGCGCACTCAAGGAGTAACAATTAATGGCTTCATCTCTGAGTTCGTAAATATTCCTTCTGGTGTACCCCAAGGATCTCACCTGGGACCGTTACTATTCACAATTTTCATCAACGACATTATAAAATGCTTTAATTATGCAAATGTTCTACTCTTCGCTGATGATATGAAAATATATCTTCCGATTAACTCTATCATTGACTGCATTAAATTACAAGAAGATCTTTATAGGCTTAATGACTATTGTATAATTAATAAACTCAACATGAACACTTCAAAATGTTATGTGATTACCTTCACTAGAAATAAAATAAAATTTGATCATAACTACCATATAGCCAGCCAATCACTCAAAAGGGTTACTCAAATTCGCGATTTAGGTGTTCTACTTGATAGTAAACTTACATTCGAGGCACATATTAATATGATTGTGAAGAAAGCCCTTAGAATGTTAGGATTCTTATTCCGTATTGGAAAAGAATTCAAGAACATCCAAACACTTAAAATATTGTATTTTTCATATGTTCGCAGTCATCTTGAATTCGCTTCTCAAATATGGAATCCTCAATATAATATTTATATTAAACGCATTGAAGCCATCCAAAGAAAATTTGTTCATCATTTAAATTTCAAGTTTAATATTGGTTATCATAACATTAACAGCTTGCAGGACCCTTATGGACTTAAATCATTAAAAATTAGAAGAGACTCTGCAGATATAATATATCTTCATAAAATTATCAATGGTTTTATTGATTGTTCACCCCTTTTGGCTGAGATTAATTTTAGAGTCCCCTCCGTTAGAACCAGAGAAAAATCAATTTTTCATCTTCAAAAATGTTCTACTAATCTCAGACAAAATGCTTTTGTATTCAGAACATGTAATGTATTTGATAAGAATTTTAATGATATAGACATATTCTCATGTAATTTAAGTACCTTAAAAAAGTATATCATAGTCAACATTAAATAATTTTTTGACCGTATTGCAAGTTACCATATTATTGCTTTGAATCCTTTCCAGTTGCATACTTGTCATTCGACTTACTATTGTATTTACTGTTGAGTTGTAGGTATGTACAATGTACATATTATTATTATTGGTGTTGTGAAGTGAGAACAAATTTCTGACTCCTACTTCATGTTTGAAATTTTGTAAGCAGATTATTACAGTTTATATTGTGTTTTTATATCTTTTTTTTGAATAATTTTCAGGGTTATATTTTTGTTAGGTTCTTATGGGTACAGGACCCTCACTTTTTGTTTTACTTTTTAATTATAATTTTAATTATGTGAAAATCTATCATTGGGTATTATGTATATTATTATTGTTATTACTACAAGTGTAAAATATCTGTTGATTTTCCAAAATAAATAAAATAAAAATAAAAAATACCATAGGATAGAGTTATCCCGCCGTATAAGTTTATAAGATCAGGATTGTGCAATGATGGAACGAATATTTCAAGACAATCATCTCCAGAAATGTCACGAGCCATTGGAAGGTTGAGGTAAGCAAAATGCATTTCGGGTACTATGTTCAGAGATTGCGCTTTGAGCGTATCCAACCCAAAAGCTTTGAATGAACACCCACATGAACTGAGGCGGATGAGAAGTTAATAGAATTTAAGGCGAAACTAAAAACTAGAAACCCTTAATTTGGATTTAGTTCAAAGAGTCTAAATTTTATAAAATATGTTTTTTTCTAATATTTCTATTTTTGAGAGTGATAATTTATGGTGGAATGATATTATAATATAATGTAATAAAACGATTATAAAACTTTATTCCACTTAATTTTATTTGACCGTAACCGGTTTCAGCTCGTTAGAGCCATCTTCAGACTGGTACAAATAATTATTAGTCTACGGTTCATACACACAACATATTGGGAAGGGGGAGAGGGGTGGTCTACAAGGATTTTAATAAATTATAATAATAATATTTTTTGCTAAGTTAAATTTCTAAATATTTTGGTAATTCCAGTAAGCTAATTACCTTGGGTTTGTAGCTCACTTCAATGAAGATTAGGGAAAAACCTTACAAGTAATATGAGTTACTAATGACCTAATTTTATTGTCAAATCGTTATTATATTTATGAAGTATGGTATTTTTTTATTACTTTTTGAAGGGATACATTTTTACACTGGAGTGGGAATGGTCTAAACTGATTACATATTTTAGTATCGAAATTATTCTGAAAATTAATGTTTTTTTCTTTTTACACTTTTACGAAAATTTCTATCTTTTACGTTCTTTTAGTTTTCAGTTATTTTCGAATCACATACGTATTTGATCTTTTTGGTAGCCTTTGATAGATAAACATGTCTTAAATGTCGCTTATACCTGTCTTAAATATATGTAACAATATATTTTAACTAATTGACTTTCTACAGCACTTTTAAGGCGATTTTCATAAAAAAAATGCGCTGTGGTAACAATTTAGGTATTGTTAACGACCTCAATATAACATATCCCACACTGTGTAGATGTACTGGAACACGTAGATACGTCCGTTATGCAAAGGATGTATCTCGCTGTAAATTCTTTGTATATCTGAGTTCCCGGAAACTTTGAGGCTTTATGATTAAAGCGACCCTTTAATTATGTATAATATACAACGAACCACCCTGTGTGTGACGTGACGCACGTTTTCTTAAGGGTTAACGCCCCGTGGATTATTGTAAAGACAAGTGGGGGGAGGTGATCAACCCTAAGGTGACCTGAGAACCCGTAAATGTGTTATGGGGTGCAAAAGATAATGTTTACTCTTCCAACGGGTGCGTGTACCTTCACGTAAGTACCTTTAATCCCTAACAAGGGTATTTATAATATATTTATATCTACATTTGAGATTATAACATTTACGGAGGATTGAATATTCTTCTTCTGCTGCCGCCTTCTTATTACAATTTCAGAACAATTTTCATCTGAAGACCGCAACCCAGAATATATAGCTAGTTTGGTTTTTCGATACCATGCACTTTATCTCATCTATATCTACCAGTTTTCCATTTATTCCATTTATTTAACGAACTGACTAATTATCAATAATGACAAATCAATCGCACTCCCGAGTTTTTGGTGATGGCAGTGTTGAAGATACGGATTATGTAGTGAATTTAGCTCATTCTGAATCTGATGGTTAGTGTTTATCTATTGATTACAATTTTTTTTTCTCATAAAATGTATAAAGTATAGAGTCAGATTGAATAGAATGTATTGTTTAGGCATGTTTAGCTTTAGTAGGAATCTAATAAATGATTTACAAGTATAATTATAATGCAACCTTTGGGTTCGTAAACCTTGGGGCTAGGGATGCAACGATATATCGGAAAACCGATAAATATCGATGTATCGACCTCTAAAAATATCGATATGCGATGCGCCGATATCGATATATCAATATCGAAAAACTCAATATATCGTATCGAAATATCTATCCAAATTAAAATACCCACAAAATCGGGTAAAATCTATTACCGGCAACATTGACTATTCAGAAGATGAATATAAAGGTGAATTTGATTTTTGGAAGCACCATAAATCTTTGAGTCACACGCAAATAAAAAAATAAAAACTGACAGTGACGACGAGCTTACGTAATATCTTTCTGCTCCTATAAATACTCTAAAAATCAACATGCCAAGAGATGCAAGGTGTATATTCCAATCTTTTTAAAGTGGAGTCATCTACAAATTGTGGCAATAAGTGTTGATTCCGAACGTCTTTTTAAAAAGGCAGGAGCCACTATAACTCAAATCAGAAACCGGCTACAAGGAAGCAGACTGTCAAAGTTACTATTTTGAAGTTCGATAGCTGGTACAAAATACTGGAATTATTTTTTTTAAATACATTTATGAAAAAAAACACATTTTATATACCGATCCAAATTTTGTAATTATTCACATACGTAAGACTAAAAAATATATACATGCATAATCGATAAACGTTTGATATAACTAAAACTACATTGGATTTCTATAAGATCTTAAAAAAAGAAGAAATATCGATATATCGGCTAACTAGACCGATATATCGATATATCAATATCGACTTAATTCGATATATATCGATATCGATATTTTTAAAAACCTTGCATCCCTACTTGGGGCCCATTATCTCATTTCAAAATTTGCGTTGTTTAGGCTCGTTTACTGATATTTTGATTATTCTACAGCGTTGGTATTAGAATTCTTCTTTAGACTTAATTTTTTTGAAGTGGCTTTAGCCCTTTTTCGCCACTTGACAAATATGATATATTTATTTGGTTTAAAATTGTGTGAGGTTTTTTCAGGGTTGATCAAAAGAAGTCACGGACTGCGAGCAGTTAAATGAAAGACGCTGTTAATTTGGAAACTTTATTTGCACAAGTGACAGAGACACCAGGGGCTCGGTTGTGACAAAGCCGACCGCATTGTTTGCGGGGCGGAGTGACAATGAGACAGTGACAGCACCAACAACCCCCATCCCCCACCCCCTAGCCACACCCACAGCCGTGTGCAGGAACTTTCCAACTTTGTCATAAAAGCCTTGGGGTTCCTTCCATTATCAACATATTATGTTATCAAACTGACTAACTAACAGATGTTTTGTGGGATTTTAGATAGGTTTTCACGAATTTCAGTTTGTTTCCCTGACTGATCACCAAAAAGCTATTTGCCTCCGCCGATTTATAATGAAATTATTTCAAAGAAGAGTTTTAATCAGTGGAGTGCTATTTTGAACTGAATAACCATCATCCCTTTGTTTATGTTTATCGTCCTTCTTATTCTAGTGCCCTCTCTTTCCCTTATCTTAAATGGATGTCATCTGGGCTTACCGTCAGTGGCGGCTAGTTCTAAGGAGCGGAGGAGAGCTGCAATCCGAAAATCTCTGCCAAAATAAAAATTTCCCGAGCGCCGAAGATCATAATTAATTTACGACACGCCTTATCACAAATCACAACACTAAATACACTCGGTTATAATGCATACATAGTATAGGTGTCTGTAGAACCGTGTGCGTAACGAAAAAGCAAGGCGTTTTGCACCTACATTCCGAGTGGTGGTTCATTTTGAGTATCGCTTACGGGATTGCACGAAAATGTACCATAATTCTCAAACAAGTCGGAACGGTAGGTAGGAAGAGTGCTTTGAAAATATAACAGCAAGGCGGACGGAGATCCGAAATTTTCCACCACATCAGAAGGAACAGTTTGTTCACTAGAATGTTAAGCGGAGACGCGGTTGTGTCTTTTTATTGTCGATATTGTGTGTTTAATTTACCGTCTACTCTTTTTCTTTCAACGTTTGATTGGTGATTTGTAAAGACATTTGAGATTAAATTTTGTCAAGTACAAGCAAGATTTAATTAGTTAACGAACTGTTGACAATTTACAATCAGATTTTTTTTTTATTATTCCAAGCGACGACTTTACAAATACCGATGGGTCAATTTCTATTTTACAACTAAATTATGGGAATGAATTTTCAGATGTTCTTTTGGAGTGTGTATTGTTAAAAAAATGTGCGTACAATCCCTATGACCTCGGTAGAGAAGAAAGGTGTTTTTCAACTATAAAATAGATAGGTAGAATCTTTCTTAAGAAAAACAATTAGTTAAAATAGTCTCAATGCATTGTCAGTGCTAAGCATTGAAAAACGCCTTATTCAATCTATACCGGACTTCAACTCCAGGGTCACCGACGTCTTCGCACTCATAGACACCTGGGGATCGATCTAGTCAGTTAGACAGTTAGGATTATTTTCATAAATTTTATTTATTTTTATTAGAGTAGGTAGGTATAGAAGGATTTTTAGCGCCCCACCCATTTTTTTAGCACCAGCCGCCACTGCTTACCGTGTGGATTAAAGCCCAGAATAACTCACTAAAGTGTATTTTTATCAGTCGAGCATTTTTTAAAAGTCGTGAGTTGAGATGTTTTGTTTTATTTGTCTCTCATTTGTTCCCACGGATTAGCAGTTTGATGATGTTGTACCAATTTGTCGCTCTGCAAGATTTTCTTATTCGATCAAGAATCTTTACATTGTTGTTTATTTAAGTTGTCCAAGATATTAAGAGTATGTTTATAGTATATGTTTATTTTTTCATAGCAATGCTTGGCTTGCTTTAGCTTTAGTGTCCAGGCTTCCATACCATCGTAGGAACTACTCGTAATTTGCCACACCGACCCAAGCGCGGTTTACCGCGTATCCGATGGTAATCGACCCTCTCATTTACGCATTCTTATTTTTTGAATTTAAAAAATAATATCATTGAAGAAGATGATAACAATAATAATCTAAACGAAAATATGAAAGAGAACAAGATACAGAAAAACAGAAAAAAGTCAATGGTCGCAACTGGGACTCGAACCCAGACCTTCAAACAGTTATAAAAGAGAGTTTTTCTTATGAAATATTGAATATTCATTTAGACTTTTATAAAAAGTCAATAGTTCCATATAAATAAAAATTCGGATACATTTATCCGAGACGCTATCCAGGATACAAACCAATTCTTAGAATGATTGTTTCCAATAAAAAGGGTAGTTGCCTATAATATGGAAAAATAATTAGTTGAAGATAATATTGTTAATTCTAAATTTTAAATATGAGATTGAGAATTGTGACGGTTTGACAGAATGTGGCAATAGCGAAATTGGTTAACGCGCACGTCCCGGTTAGACGAGAGGTCTGGGTTCGAGTCCCAGTTGTGACCATTGTCTTTTTCTGTGCCTTGTTCTCTTTCATATTATTATTTTACAGTTAGGTTCAGTGCAGGCCTATTGTCTGTATCACACTGTAGGAGCAAGAGAGAGCAGTGCGCGCGCACATTTTCTCTCTTCCTATCATATAGATTATAGATGGAGCAGAAGTTTTACTTCAATTGTGTGGTCTAAAGCACACTCGTTTTTTTTTGTATTGACGTATTCCCGTGATAAATCGTGGGATATTATAATATTGTAGGATTTGTGAAGCTGAAAGTACTTGTAAAATATTTGCATCAGGATCGTTGCTTTCCAAAATCAAATATTTTTTTGGTTGTTGATAAATTAGAGACGTTAGAAATTAACCTTTCGAATGTACACCGTTCTACATTGTAAGCTTGTGATAATTAACGATAACTGTCAAAAAATGACCAAAAGAAATACACATTTTTAATATGGAACTATTATTAAAATGAAATTTTATGTTACCTATTGCTTTATTGATGATATTGGTTTATATATTTATCAGTTACAATTTTTTAAACTTCATTGAATGTGAATAATTTTATGCATTACGCAGGATTGCGCAGGAATATTTCACATTCTTCACGCGTGCATCGATGTACCGACAACCGAAATTAGTATATTCGATTGCTAATATCAGGTCCTTTTAAACGCAATTTCAACTGGTTCAATTTTACTTTTAACCTTTTATGTTTTTAAATGGCTTTAAGTTTTAAAAACTTTATAAATTGTAATCTTTAATAAATGAACAGCTTAGTTACATTGATACAATGTTCAATGCACTTCCACTGGCCATTACACAGAAACACATTATTTTAAATGTAAATCAGACACTAAGTTTTGGCTCATCAATTATGGCAGATCTCTAACATCAAAGATTTTACCAAAAACAATTTTTAAGTATGCATTTCCAATGGTACGATGCCGACTGTCTTTACGCATCAGATTTAAATGTCCGGGTTAAATTTTCCCCATAGGAAAAACTAAACCCTTTCACACACTTCCCAAATGATCATCTAGTCAATCCACGCTATGCAATTGCACTATATAAGTATTATAAATACAAAACAATACAAGAACAACATGTCAACCTACCAGAGACCAAATGGGAAAAAAATTCACCGACTCCAGATATTTTCATATCAGAGGGTTCGGCGCTGTGGAACTCCTGATTGAACGTGTAAATCCTACTGATCCCTCAATATAAATATTTAAAAAATCTTTTGTAATCCTACATGTATTTAAAATGACTAAAAAACGTAAAAATGAAAATAAAATAAAATTAAAACGTAACATTGTGTGGTTATTTGTATTTTTGTTATAAACAGCCAAAATTGCGCCTGCTCTCAAAACAGGAATTGTCTCAATGACAAGCACATCACCAATTGTAATAGAATTAATAAAGATGAATAATACCATCTACCATAAACAAATAATAATAATAATTGGATAATTTGTAGAGCGCCGTTTTTGTGAAAAATCACCTCAAGGGCGCCTTACAATTTATTATGAATCTTAGGCTCTATCTAATTTTATTATTTACAAATAGATACAGAAACATACTTACCTGCAGGACACTTCCGACAAAATACACTTTATTAGAAAGTTTATGCTTGGAGACGACTTTGCACGTGGAGGTCATTATATTTAAAACACTGGACATTGCCTGACTTTACCCTTGCTACCCTTATCATTGTTGATTTTACATTTATAAGAAGATTTATGCCAAAGTTGAGTTAATATTTATTTTATTTTTCTAACTGAACAACCTTCACACCCATCATGCCCGATGTCAAATGTTTATATAATTCAAGCTAACCCGGCAAACGTTGTTCTTCCATTTTACATTGTTTCTAAGTGTGGATTAAAGTTCGATGTGGCGGACGTAGCGCCATCTGTTATTCAACAACATAAATATTTTGATTCTGTTCGAAAAACGAACGACTGTTAAATTTGTTCATACAAACATACAAAAATCGCGATTAAAAATGGGATAGGGGAGGGAGATGTAGGAGGGTGAAAATTTGGGGTAATAGGTCTTTTTTGATGCCAAAAAAATAAATACAAAAAAAAAATCTGGTTAGGGTCTCTCTTATCACCTAGCCGTATGAAATATACTTTACGATTTTCTCATACCTACTAAATATAGGTACCTACATAAAAAAAAACATAAAAATCGGTCGAGCCGTTTCGGAGGAGTGCGACCCGTAACACCGCGACATGAGATTTTTATATATGTATATAGATTATATATCTACCTACGAAAAAAAAACATGTTTAACTTGCCATTCAAAATCAGAAAAGAAAATTCAAGTGATAATAAGAAAAGTTTATATCGAAAAAGGGCACTCAAAAATAATAAAAAATAATTCGAGCTACCATATTCGTTTATATTATCGAACTTGTTCGTCAGGACGTCACTATCGGAAGTGTATAAACGTAGGTATGCATCACTACACACTTTCCTAAGTTTGCATTGTTTGGTTCAATTCAAATTCTCCTCTTCCCCTATGACTAAAGCTTATGGTGAAATGTGAACTGAACAAATTTATTGCAACACCTTTAAATACCTTACACGAACTGAGCAAGCTTACAAAGAACGCACAATAATAGTTAGGTACAATGAATTCAGCTTTCAAACGAGAACTGTACTAAAAGCTACCTTCTACAAAATGTATGAAAGTGGACAAAACCTAACAGGGTACCAGGAACGGAGCTGGTAACGCGTATTATCCTCGCTGTGAATGATTAATATCGTTCTGGCTGTCAAGTTCTAGTTTGTTTTGTTACGAATCTAGCTCGCAAATATTTTGGCAAACATTATTTATAAAGACCGATGTTACAGCGTTGAAGTACAAAAGCTTTGTTCCAACACGCCCTGAAAACAGCCCTATAAGAAGTGCTTTGGTTACAGTTAAGGTTAAGTGAGGGTTAGTTGTATTTGGAAGAGTTACAGTTAAATATCATAACTCGCAGTCGCAAAGTTTATCTCGCAGATCCATTCAATTTATTTTTTAACAATTACAAATTGAATTTGTTGAATCATTTTAATTATATAAAAATAATAAAATTTGTTTAAGCCACTATTTTATAAAAAATATCAAATAACAAGGGGGCAAGGTCCGGAGAGTACGGTGCTTGTCTTAGACATTCCAATTGAAGCTCCTCTAATTTGGTAGCCGTCTGTTGTGCAGTGTGCGGTCTAGCGTTCTAACGCGCGTTTGTTGATTTGCTACACTCAATTCGTGAGGTACCCACCTTTCAAGCTTTTTCACCTTCCCAATTTGCTTCAAGTGGATTAAAACAGTTTTATCACTAACACCGCAGCTTGCAGCTAACTCAGCCATCAATTCTTCATTATCAACTTTGGTCTCCGGCCGTCCACGGGGCTTGTTCTGCAGGTCGAAATTTCCAGAACGAAATCATTGGAACCAAAAACGCACTGTGTTTTCTTTTGCGGCACCGTCGCCATACACATCATTAATCCTTCGAGCCGTTTCTGCAGCACTGGTGCCACGGTGGAACTCGTACTCGCAAATAACGCGACATTTCAAGTTTTCCATTTTGTAAACTAAGTGACGCAAAGAAAAAAAAAACAATTAAGGAAAAAACAAATTAATTATAATTTTCGAAACACAAATACATGAGTAAATAGCTGTATAAATTTTAATTTGGAATTCCTAACCAAAGAGAAGATATTTGAGATCCAGTTTGCCAGTACGGCAAAACGCCAATTTCATATGTAAGGACATAATATTAATTCATCACCAAACTCTCCATCAACAGTTAATTTTTTGTTGTTGATTTTATGGTTTTTCCGCTTTTCACACTTTTACTTTTTAGCCTATTTTATTGAAATATTTTACAGAGCCTCTCCAAAGAAAAGTTGTTCTATTCTTATATTTTGCTTATCGACCGTATTATCTTAAAATAACAGTACAATAAAGTTTTTGATGAATGTGTAAGTACTTTTAATAAATACGAAGAAATAAAATCATAGAAATTAAATGTAGCATAAAATAAGATTAGTTTAAAACTCTAAATAGTTTTTTTTTTACATTAGCTCCACACAAGGGGATCTAAAGAAAATAATTTCCCTCGGGATCTCATATTTGGGAATGATGTGTGGGTGTTTTTAAGGAAACGAAAGAGAGGTATTTCAGGGACGGAAAAAGTTAAGAGGGGTGGGTAGGAATCTGGAGGTCAGTGGGTCCACGAATGACGTATCAATCCACCCCTCATGCTGCAAGCTAATGGGCCAAGAGTCGTGTGGGTGGGTTCAAATGGTCTCGCTCAACCAGTCTCTCCTGAACTGACCCTCCACGTAGTAAGTGGGCCGACGCAAGACCTAGACAAACTTCACCCTATGAATCCGGGTACCGCTGCTAAGTCAACAAACGTAGCGATCCACTTAGAGTGACCTATGGCCTGGGTGTTGGTTATCTAAATGGTTCCCGGGCAGCTGTACCCATACCCGCCTCCCATATTGAAATTCTCATAACTCGGGAACAGAATTTTTCTGACCATCTTTATCAAACAATCCATTAATTTTTTTACCGCCACTTTGACGGCTTCCGTAGTCGTGGGGTAAGCCTCTCGACTTGAGGCGAGTTGCAATCCCGCCGTGAACAAGTAATTTTTATTTGTCTCAATTGTGCTATTTCACAATTTAATAATTTTTGCGTCACGTTCCAGAGTGGAAGATACTCTTAGTATCGCTCTGGTGTCAGACCACCATTCAGAATTGAAATGGCTTTTGAATGGTTGGTGACCAAATCTGAACAGCCAGGTACTTCCCCACCTTCCACCTTTTTCGTCTCCTTCCCCTCCGTACTACCTTCAGCCTCACAACATACCCCAAATGGGGATGCCATAGTCTCACTGTCTCAATGCGGTTGAGAGGAGTTCGGACTCTTGTGCGGTATTCACATTAAAACAAAAAAAAAACTCGTGGTTAATACTAAACTTGGCTTGACAATCGAAAAATGTGGAACGACATATGGTGTTTCGTCTACTTTATTTATACAGTTAAAATAAAGTTTCGATGATTTATAGCTCATTATAGAAATTTTCGAGTTAAAAATGGTTGCGTTGGTCTAGAAATTTCAAACAGATGATAAATTATGCAAATTTCACGACTTGAAATATTACCGGTCAATGCTTTTTTCGTGAAACGCACAATCAGAATTCGTCTGCATTAGAATTAATAAGACATGGCGTGCAAAACTCTGCTTTATAGTTGAATTTAAGCTCATATTCTTGTATTAGCAAATAATTGGCATAAGAAACAAATCGAAAGATCGGAAGGCGAGAACTACCCTGATAGCAGAAATTTACAAAATGGTAAAGAATATCACGAAGAAGAGAGTATTGTTTGCTTTTTCAATAGATCTATCAAAATGGACAATGCTGTCTTCAAACCATCATCAATTACTCTGAGAGAACCTAATAACAGGAAGAAAGAAGAAGAACACAATAAGAAATAATATTACACCAGTATCGCGAAGATTCAGAATTGAAGCGTTGCTCAAGTATTTGTCGAGACTTGTAACTTGTAACGTTTGGAGACGAGATGTAATTATCATTATTATTGTGAATGCTCACCGCGCTTCTGGTCTAATATCATCCGCCCGAGCCGCCGTTATTAATGGCCTGTCATTTGCTAAACAACTTCCATACATTTATTATTACATATTATTATATTTCAAGACGTACAGACGCCGGGTTTGGGGGATTCACTAGAATGCTAATTCGACGCATTAGGAAGATATAATCGGTGTGTTTTTTGCTTCAGCACATTCATTTTAAATAACTCTTGAAATGTTAACGACCAAAATAAATTAAATTACTTTATTGAAGTGTTCTATTATTCTATTCGGGTTGGTGAGTCATCGTTAAAATGCACACATGCGTATTATGTGTCATCTTTTTTTGTCGCTCTGAGATTGGTTGATCTTAACGACAATTTAGAATACCGTTGAAAGGACCATTGTTACTCCTGCATATTTCTCTTATATATACCTACTCCTTTTCCTCTTGTATGTTTTGAGAGTCCCAGGAACGCAGTGATAAAATGAACATTGAATGTGTCAACTTTCGGCACCTTAACTAGTGCTTTCTTTTGCAGTGCGAAAACAATCAAAATTAAAAAAATGTTTGGTAAATATCCAGAACGGTAAATAATTGGAAGTTTTGTATTGAGTATTAAATTTTAACCACCATACTATCTACTTTTTGCACTGTCTACAGCTGTTATAAAGTTAGTTTATTAGTAATTAGTAATTACAAAACCCTAAAGTCTTTCACTGAAATATTTATTGAGATATCAATTTTTTTTTTAGAAAAAGGTTTCCATGGTCTGAAAATTTTAAATAATTTCCCTCAGGTCCTGCGTCATCGTGTGGAGGTTTTTTTTGATGGGATGAAGGAGTGAACATGGGCCTGGAAGAAACCCATGTTGTGGGAGGGAGGCAACTTACTGCAACAGAGGCCGGCAAATCATTCCACAGACGGGCTATTAAACTCAAGAACGAGTCGTAGAAGCGACCCGTTCATGTGACAAATGTCAACTACGTATATATATTGGGCGTGCGTTTGGCGTGTTTCCCGACTGTGCACAGGTGCCGAAAGGATCAATGGCGCTAGTTCCTCAGAGCATCTTCCGTTGTAATACCAGTATAACAAGGGCAGCACACCTACCCGACTCGTGTGCCCTAAAGTCTAAAGATTGCAATCCGTTTGTTAAATAAATAATGATGTAATCACTTAACCATCAATTATTTTTTATCGCCAACGTGATATGATTATCTTATAGAATTTTGTGAATAAAATCAAATAATATCGTTATATATTTTTGGGGTGTTATGACGTGTAGCGTTACCTCCTTCTTTAGCCAAAGTGTCGCACAGCGCACCGTTGCAGTTTCCATCACCACAGATCTGTCCCGATGATAAACGAAGGACTAAGGACGTGGTGAAAATCTAAAATCATGTATTTATACAACTTTACTATTATAACCACACTGTTTGGTTTTCTTTGTAGGTGTGTGGTTTCAAATTTCATCACGCTTAATAACAGTTGACTGTTGGAAAATTTAGAAAAACTTTCTTTCAAAAGAAAGATTTTCTTCGGAAACATTCTTTAACGAGTTGGTATCATCCCGTTTTTATTTTCCCCGTACACTTATTTATAATCTGAAAAGTTGTCTGAGGAGCGACACTCATTCTCAACTGCCGGCGAAGTTTAATAACGCGGCGTTATCGAAACGCACGCATTATTATCTGCGTGACACTTGTAATGGTCCGCCACCCTTGGCTTTTGACACCAATTGTGATGAACCCTACCTAGCTGATTTACTTTCCTAAGCTTCTACCTCGTAGTTTAAATCTCGTAGCTCCTGTCTCGTAGCCACGCTCATAATTCTACCCTTATGTCCTACTGATCACACCACTAGGTATGATGGCCTGACTCAACCCTCCTTTCGGTTTATTTCTACCTCAGGCTCGTGATTTCTAAACCCCTATACTTTATAATCTAGCTAAACCTACCCTATCTTCTTAAATCCCCGCGATTTTCTCACAGTAATCAAGATTTAAGATTTTAGTTCACATTATTTCTATAATCTGCGTTGTGTATTTTTTGTTTTAGATTTTACATCTGTTTGCATACTTAATATGCACACATATGTAGAGAAGATAATGTATTACGTGTGGTAACCCATAGATTCTTTTAGAGAAAGGGTGAGAATCTTCCGATTTATTAATTATTATTATTTGAGTATCTTTTACCGAGTTTGATAAACTAACCCCGCCTTAAACTTTGTGTCTATCTGATTTCTGTAGGAATTTAGTGTGTTTATTTAATTCTTCCTGTCACCGCGGATACATCGATAACATAAAACAACAGTTAATAAATTTAACATTTCAAGAAAGCAAACCTTACCTTACCGGGGATCGTACTCGAGGGTCCAGTTTTCTCAATTGAAGTCCTTGTCCGCAACCTCCTAACATAATGTGTTTGTAGTCATAGTTAGTGTTATTGGTTAGTATTCGCAAAATTGTTGAAAGAGCAGGAATGGAGGGATATGGGGAGGGGGGTAATATGTTTGCTGAAAAGTCGGCTCCTCCGCTAACCAAGTGAAAACCGATGAACAACAATTACAAACCCGGATTCTTCCAGTACGTTTGCTAGGCTTATCCTTAGATCCGAGTTTTACTCTCTTCGACGAGCGTCTCATGCTATGAAAGGGGCCCTTCACGCCAGCAGGGAGAATACCAAGTCTTCATGCCGTTTTTCTGTCTTACTCCGACTTCCGACTCCTCCGGATTGAATTTAACTCTACTGAGTCTAGAAGGGGTATTTCATGTCTTCCCTTATCATGCCTCTATCCGTTGAATGTGGCGTAAGCTTGTGACGGGCAGATCCTTCCTCCCACGTGACCGACCCAGCGTTACACTCCACCTCTGACTAGCTGACATAAAACTCACCTCGTGAACCTTATGTTTGCTTTCAGGTTCGACAAGACTCACGGTATGCAAATAACCTGTGGCTTTAATGCCGCGTCAGCGTACTGTCCGCATACGTCCTTCCTCTTCCCCGCATGCCCACCTCGACAATACCGCCACAAGATCAAAGCCGTCCGTTCGAGAAAGGTTGACACTTGCATTTCCAGATGGCCCATACCTACATACAGGAGCCTTGAAGCTTACATTCGAAGACAAGTTAGGATTCAGGACTGTATGAGTATTTGAACACCAGTGTTTTTTAAATGAGGTCACTAGCTCCTCGTGTATTAGGTTTTAGGATTATGGGTATTTATGGGTTCTTGGATACCTACTTGCTATAAGAAAGATTTAAAACGAGATAAGTCAAGTTGTCATTGAATTAATGACCTCCTGAATAATTGTGATGAGCTCTCTTTGAGTTTGAAGCTAGTCGCAGTACTTTACTTTGCGAAATTTTGCGCGGAATCAATGCTACCTATTGGCGATCGCTCTAGTATAATCAGTTGTTTTGAATTGAGTGAATTTAACGTCGATTTTTCTTTCACATATTGGGCGAAGTTTCCGTCGTAAGCTATGATTGATAAACCAGCCCCTTGACTTTTGTGCTTTTGTTTTGTTTATTCGTTGATGGAATTTAGGTGACCGTGTCATTGAACTCCAATCGAAATTTTAGATACACAATCGAAGGTCATATAACATACCCTAATCACGCTGGTGAATGGAATCGGTAGGTATTTGTTATACCTATCAATTTGCTATTTCCATTGATTTTAGTGTTACGTATTTCATTTCTCATGCTTATTTGTTTTATTTAATTTATGTGTTGTTGTTAATTATTATTCCCTCACCTTATTATTATCTTTATTTGTAATTTTAAAATATGGAACGTATTGTATCGCACTTTCCCTGCATATATTCTGGGATAAATTATTATTTTTATTATTATTATACCCTAAGTTGTTTGAGAGGCATATTTCTATTCACATCGTGTAATAAATACCTAATTACATTGAGCCAATAAATGATTACCTCCAATGAACGATATTAAATAGGGACGTCATTTGTTATGGTTTATTTGTTTACACTTCACATAGTTGACCTTCGGTATACTGACCTACTTTGGAGATTGTTTATTTCTACGGTCATTGTCCTTTTGAAGCACAATTCATCGTTTAACTAATTCTTTTCTATTTATTTGACCTAGTTTTGCCCGAACATTAATCATTTAAGTAGGTACTTTGCTAACCTAAGAGCTACCTGGGTGACCTAGTTTCAACTAAGGTATTCCTTGCTTGACTTGTTTTTGAGAAATATAGGTATTTCGGTTACGAGTCAAACTGATATCGTATGACGCCTATTCTTATACGCGCTTAAATATACAATAGACCTACCTAACTAAAACAAGTACTTGTATGACCTAATTTATAAGTAGGTATTTGTTTGTTTGACCTAATTTTGAGACGCTTGTATACCCCCGCACACGAAATATAGAATAAAGAGCTTCCACCATAGTCATTTATTACGTCCTATGCGCCTCGATTCGTTTTATATGAGTTATAATAAATTAGCGTATTTACCTAACTGAAGCAAAAACCTACATATGTAGCCTAACTCAGAGTAGATATTTCCTGGTTGGCTTGCTTTCGAGCTGGTGAGCATTGTTATCCTGCGTGGAAAATAACATAATCTTTTAATTAGTTGCAGTGTGTTAGTACAAAACTCCAAAGCTCCGATTGATTTATTGGTGATGCACGCCCGTCTCTTTCTTCTTTGTCTCTGAAAATAATTAATAATTGTTTTGATCTTACCGGCCTCGATCGATTACAATCTTTTCCAGTCGGGATCTTATAACTTCGACATTGTGATCGAGGCTTTCCTTTTCCTTTTCCTAGCTAAATGGGTTCCTACCGACCCTTTGAGGATTAACCCTACCCTAAACCTTTCAAATATCTGTCTATTATAAGATTCACATCGGTATTTCACTTAGTTTTCAATCTCGTATTAACTATTGTTCTTTATTTCATTCGATTCGAAAAATGATCTATCAAATTGCAATTCAGATGTTTTAATTTTAAAAATCCGGAATTAGGTAAATTATTATGTATTCTCAATATTTTAATATCACTTTAGAATTAATAACCGTAGATACGCACTTTTTCCAAGTGTCCGAATTATTATCACTACTGTTTATTACAATTTCGTTATTTAATTCAATGAAAATTTAACGCATCTTATTATAGAGGAACTGACGTAAAACCATGACTCGAACAATTCGTCATTATTATTTATTTCACCGATGATTAGTATTTTATAGTAAAATTGTAGTTTTAATTATTATATCACCCTTAGTAAGTTTTAAAAAATCGCGTGATGTGTTTTCTTTTATCCGATAATTGTATTTATTTTAAGACACTGGATTTTTTTGTTAAATGTTATAAAACCACTAAATATAAGTTGTAAAAGAGAACCCCTAATATTATTTAATCCTTATTTACTGACTTTAAACACTTTCATTATAAAACACCCGAACTTTCACGAAGTGTTATTTTAAAGCACTTTATCGGACTTTTATTTCTCAATCTTAAGAGGAGAATAAAACACTGAATTTACTATTTTTGCAAACACTTGTAGACATTTTTCAACCTTACTAGAAGAGACTTCTTCGCGCACTTTCACATTTTCTTAATCTCCGCACTTCCCGTTGTTTCGTCCGAACTATCCTCCGATCTGCCAACGAATTCCATTTCTTTATCAAACCATGGTCTTTTAAAAACTTTTTAGAGCTCTCCTTTCATAGAAAAATCACCCCTGATCGCCCAGACTTTCATAGGAAAAGGACCAAATTCGGTTCCTCCGTATATGACCTTTTGTCAAATCTCTGTTAATCTTCTATCTCATGTCTTAGAACCAAATTAGTTTAGTGTCTCTCTCTCGTAAAAAATCACATAAATTTTCTCATTGACAGGTATTTATTTTAAAAATTTCATGTACTTGCTCGTAATTCATTTTTTAATGCCTACCCCATAAAAGTAATGTTTTTATTTTAGAGTAAATATTCGTATTTAACTTGTATAATTTTGTTTAGGTCGTTTCGTGTTAATGATACCCTTAATTGCTTGAAATCATGTTCTATAATTTTATTTGGATAAAGTCATATCAACAAAGTGATAGCCAACCTTTTTTCTCTAGTCAAACGGTTAGCGATTCCTTCGACGGTTCACACGCATTTCCAGTGTCAGGCTACGTTAAGCATCTTTTCCTGTGATTTGATTTAATTGTAGAGTGACCAAAATGTACCGTGGCCTTTGATATGCAATATTTTCAATATCCTGTTCATCGTGAATAGTGTTGTCAGATCAGAGTAATCCTTATATCGGTACCTATTAAAGTCAATTTAAGTAGTTCCAATCAGTTTTCTTTTGAGATATTTGGCTCTAATAACTTCGTTTCACCATTCCATTTCCATATCAATAGATTTTCCCACTTTTTCAGGTTATTATATTCAGTTTGTGAAAATTTCCGAGATTCTACCCGTTTTTTTGTGATCATTCCAGATCGGTTTTAATTAAATCGACCCCTGGGACCATTCATGTTACGTTTTCCGTGCCCTTATTGATGATTTTTCATTTACTTATTTTCAACATTTCCGCCTAAGATTTTCTTGTTTCCATTTGAAACGTTAGGTGCCCAAAACCTGCAGTTCTCGATCGCGCCTTAAATAAACACGACCCGGGTCAATAATCCTTCAACTCTTTGTCTTTAGTTCTGTTTACTATTCCGTTCGTTGAACTTTCGTTCCTGTGGGAAAGAATTCAAGGCCGCTCAATCTGATCAAAGCCCACTAAAACGATACACGCCTATAATTTCTCTGATTGGTTCAAATTATTTTTAATCGCCTTATTTACTCCCTCATTGGCAGAATCCAAACTTCCTTTGTCCTCAAGATAGCTATGATATGGGGGTTCCCTCGCTCCAGTCTCTATGCAGATTTCTGTATAGTTCCCAACTGCTCGGACAGATGTCGCCGAATGTACCATTTTCTCTACATAATATTTAGAGGAAAAATTTTTTTTCTTGTAGGCTTCTCGTAGGTTGAAGGTTGGCATTCATCACACACTGAATGAATTTCCGACAGCCATCTATTAATGACGAGGATGTCTCTTTCCGTGTTCGGAGAACCTGTCAAATTCACGTATTTGGTGACAGCTGTGTCAAACACAGTGCTGAACACGGTTTCGATTCAAACAGCTGTCAAGTATTGGGAGATAGTGTATGAACTCGTGAAAGCGTGTGTAATACCTAGTTACTATTATTTATTTCTTACTAGTGACTACCTGACTTCACTTGACCTTTAAATTGCAATCTTGCAGAACAATCCGAAAATATTGAAAATTTTTTGGCAGCATGTCTTATTTTTAATGGGTTTTTCAAAGTTGTAAAAGCTCCCGATTTAAATGATTTTGTGTGTTGAAAATTATTTCGTTTATAGGTAAAATTCAAAATTAAATAAGGCCTAAAGAGCTATCCGTTGGAGGATTTTGCCGATGCAGCTATTCGGATTTCGCTTGAAAAAAGGTATCTTTAAAAAAGAAATATTTTATGGACCAACACCCCCAATCCTTGAAAATATATTTTTTGACAATCACCGAACTTTCTGCATTGTATAACATATCTCTAAAATGATAAAGAATCCCACTTAGGTTAAGTACATTGTTAAAAAAAATTAAATTAAATGTCATTGTAATGTTATTCTTCTATATCTATTTTATACATTGTGGTTTTTCGTTTGTGGGATTTAGTGTTATAATTAATGTTGTGAAATTGACCTGCTGACAAACTGCTTTGACAGTTGAGCGGACAGATTTTGCAACTAACATGATATTATATTGTCGAGACCCGAGTGGTCAAATAAATCGAAGTTTCGCGAAGTTCTCAATAATATGCCAGAAAGCTTTCAATATTAATCTGAATAATTTTTATCCCCTGATTTTGATGCTATTATGCAGTATAGGTATAGGATTAAATGCACAAGTCCATCCTGAGGTGAAACAGAACCGTGTTAAAATAAAAATTAAATGTAGAACAAAACAACAATTTTTCAATAATTTATTTTCCTCACTTAATCTAAATCCAAATCTTCAAATCTTGGCTGCCTAGTATGCGATTCTAGCCTTAATTGAATCGAATAGTATTAATCGGCTTGTGTCTGCGTGGTTGCATTTAAGAACTCTGCTTCGAACGCGTGTCTGCTGCCGCACCACATAAACATAAACAATCTGTGTACGTGAAATTTCAGACAAAGCTAATTCTTCAAAAGATGGCGCTACTTTCGTTAACATGGGGACGTTCCCCTGGCAGATGTAAGTACTACAAATTTGAGATCTTTTAGTATCTCTCCGGATATGGAAAGATTGACGGTAATACTTAGTTGTAATCCGCGGCTATTTTTTTTTTACATGAATACCGCACAAGAATCCCAACTGCTCCCGTCTGCAGCCAGTGGGACTATGGCATCCCCAATTGGGGTATGTTGTGAGGCTGAAGGCAGTGGGGAGGGGAAGGAGATAGGGACGAGGAAGGTGGGGAAGTACCTGGCTATATTATTTTAAATGAATAAATTGTGAAATACACAAATTAATCAAATAAAATTTATATGTCGTCATGACTTGTCCCGGTTACTTTGTCCCGGTGACTAAGTCCCGATGACTTTGTCCCGGTAACTAACTATCATTGGATGATAGTAGATCCGAGGAACGGGCTATTTTTGGAACCATTTCCTATTGTATTTATGAAATGGTCACCAACACTAACTGGGCGAAGCCGAACCAATTCCGCCCGCAGGGCCTTGCAGTAAAACCTCCGGAGCGGGTTTTTAACTGCTAGTGGTAATTATTAGACATCGCTCCGTTCCCTTTCACGTTTTTAAAATTCCTCAGTTGTCTGGAAGTGGGAACTTCAGAAGACATGTTTTTGATCGTACCTCTTCATTGACGTATGATATCTGAAGAAATAACCTCTCACGCCTTATTTAAAATTACCTCCACCTCGTTCAATGTTTCATCGCTTCTAAATATGAACTCTAACCTTTTAACTAAGGTAACTAACTTCTAATATAACTTAATAATAATAATTTTTAATATTACCTTTAACCTAAAGACAAGCAGCTGCTTTATTAGGAGAGTGATTGAAATATTGTTGTTATATTATGTTGTAAAATTGTAACTTTAATAAATGTTTCAACAAAAAATAAATAAAAAAAATAAACAAAAAAAACATAAAAACACCTTCTACCCTTCCACGTACGTAAAAAATATTCCAATTTAAATAAAATTATCTTGACAATTTCAAATTATGGGCTAGAACACTATTGAAGGGTAAAAGTCAGAAATATTGAAAAGAATCTAATAATCCTAATATTCCTATGAATTACACCAAGAATTAGCGGTTTCAAAAATAGAAAGATTCGCCACATTCTTAGGACTGTTCGCTTTGCAGTAGAGAGTGACATCACGTCGGAAACAGAATCTAACAATGGAACAAATGCTTGTTCTACTTCTTTTTCCGTACTCTTAAAAGCTCGGCATGAGATTAGTAGGAAAATGCCTAACGTCAGCTTACCCAGTATGTGCCTCCTATCTGTGGAAGCTGGACTAGCTTTTTTATGATGACTGTGTTATTACATTTTATATTATGATTCCAAATTAATACGGACTTTTCTGTTTAGCCTGGTTTAGCCAAACGTTAACTGATAACATAATATGCTATTACTTAATGTTTTGCATAATATAGTAATAACATTATTATCAGTATGTCGTATTCACGGTGTGTGTTGAGTCACCTTCAAATGTACCCGTTCTATGTCATACGCCTCTATACTTCGGTGTAAAGTTTTGTTTTGTCTGAACGATGGGCAGTTACAATGCTCTGGGAATTTTATTTTATGTGTTCCTTTGATTATATTAGCCAATGGTCGAAATTAAAAATTAGCCCTTGTGAACTGAGTGCATTCATTTCTTATCCTTGCTACGTTTTTCAAATAATGTTTAGCGTGACGGGTTTTTTTTTCAAATACTTCTAATGTGTTATCTGAACTATTTAAGTTATTGGTTACTGATCAAAATTATCCACAATTACTTTAAATTGATCACAGATGGCATTAACTCGTAATGGCCAATATTATTGTTTACATGATGTGACACTGTACCAAAATAATATTACTGAAGTCCTAGCCTATGGACTTGGACTCGACTGCACAGATTTCAGCTAGGCCTTTGATAAATCTCCCATGATTATTTTTGTAAAATAGTAGTTCAGCCTAAGCAACTATTATGTGATATTATCTTTGACTTATTATAGGTAAATATTCACTTCAAAATATCATAATCTCACAATGTGGCCTGCAAGGCTTCCATTTTTGACCAGTTGGTTACGCATTGCAATATGTTTTTTGTTTGTTCGAAATTTTAAATAAATATATATCACAAGCATGGTACTTACTCACTCCTTGGAATTGACAAAGACACCGAAATGGATTGTTTTTCAAAAATTGATTCTAAAACAAGAAAATTACTGTCACTGTTTGTTTTGGAAAATTTTCATGCATTGTGAAAAGAAACTTTGAGTTTGTGTATTCATTGACAAATTTAATCTCTTGTAAAAACTTATGAATCACCCAAGGATTGCATTGACTGCATCTAATTGTTCATTGGATGACATTAAGGAGGCCTCCACACTTCAAGATCAGCAAAAAACAAGGTTGGTGGATTTGTTCTATTCCCTGGAGTTCCTCTTTGTGCCATTTGTGATATATTTGTTCGCAAGTAGAGTTTTTTCATAATCATAATTTCTTGGGTATTAAGCCCAGAGGGTCTGGGGTTATTTACACACCTCAGGCTCGCATATTATAATGCACCAGTCTTATTCTTATTATTAGAAAATGATGTCATGCTATTTTGAAATATAACTCTTCGCGGGTTGCCTGTCATGTAAAATACCCAACAATATTAATAATTACTTGGATCATTGTAAAAGCGAATTGAAAAATTAGATACATAATACGCAAATTTGACGGTAGAGCTCAAAGTTAAAGAGTTTTTAGCTGTTTGATGCATACAGAATATCTGCCGTATGTAAAATAAAATTTGTGTCAGGACAGTATTGCTTTTATTTTATCGTTTTGCCTTTTTTAATTTGTTTTATTTTATTAAAATAGTTATTCTACATTATAGTTTTATTTTTATTTTGTATAAGTAGTAAATATGTTAATTTTTGTTTTTAGATTTTCACGGCCAAAAGTATTTTTGTTATTTATTTTTGGAGTGTAACGTAATTCTGTCCGAAACGTTGGCTAAAGGAAGAGGTAGCGCAACACGGCATAACACCAAAAAAAAAAAACAGAAAAAAAGTTGATTATTTTTTAGTTATTGTAAATTTTTTACTTCAGTCGGGTCGTGTCAAGAGTCAGGATAGTAGAATAGTGTGTATGAGACGTTGCATGAATGTGAATGAAGCAATGAGTTTGTGCCGAGACAGAGTTGTGTGTCGGTCTAATCCAGTCTAACCTCTGTGCCTAACACTATGGGGAAACGGCGTGATCGTTTGTTAGTTGCCTGTACTAGGTTTAAGAGGGATAAGGCTAGGAATCCGAAGATCGCGGTTTAAATCCCGGCGTGCGCAAATAATTTTTGTTGGGTTAATTTGTGTTATTTCACAATTAATTAATTAAAAATAACACATAGCATATTTGCGGTACGTTCCAGAGTGGAAGATACTCTCAGTATCGCCCTAGTTATGACCACCATTCTGAATTGAAACGTTGCTTGAAATGGCTTTAGCCGAGTTTGGTGACCAGATCTGAACAACTAGGTACTTCCTCACTTTCCTCTCACAACATACCCCAATTGGGGATGTAATAGCATCACTGTCTCCAAACGGGAGCATTTGAGACTCTTGTGCGGTATTCACATAAAATCAGACTACCCAAAATTTCCAGAACTTTTTTAGCTGAGCTGTGTTTGAATAAAACTGATTGTTTCCACTCTTGCTTGTCAATCCTGCATGAATTGAATATTAATGTAAAATTATTAGTAAGCACCGAAACAACGCTTACTTCGACAAATAACACGCCGTGTACCTATACAATATTCAAATACATCATACAAATAATGTACAGTGATCAATAATGATAATACAAATAAAGTACAGTTCGTATGATCATACATGTCATGTCTACGAACATTCTGTGTCATTGCCGGATTGATGTATGGAATACGAATCGTTGAATGTTACGAGTGGCCACACCTACATGCATAATACTGCATTAATTAATATAAGGAATGTACCTACACATTGGTGTTTGTGTGTGTAGAACGTCGATCTCTCTTCTCTCTTTCGTTAGTACGTTGAAAAAGTCTGTCGCTTTCACGCGCATTATCTTATTTCAACTAGAATTAATTCGTGCGTTTAAGTCAGTAGGAAACGGTGTTAAATTATTACATACTAGCTGGTACCCGGCATGCGTTGCTATGCCATTTAATTAAGAAATTGTTTCTCCCTGCGTGCCCTTTCCCATTCGTCCCGTTTCCCTTCCGCCTCCCCTTCCTTTCTCGTGTTCCCTTCCCCTCTCACGTTCCCACACCGCCTTCCCCACCTTCCCTCTCCCCACTTCCCATCCCGTGAACCCCCTTCCCGATTTCCCCTCCCCCCTCCCTGGTTCCCCTCCACCGTCCTGCGAATCTCCTGCCCAAGTTGCTCTCCCCCTCCCACATTCCATATATTCATTCCCGGTACATTCAGTTTTAAAACAGCTCGCGTGACACCTATTGCAGTTTTTTTTATACAAATTTCATAATGCCAGAAAACACCAGTGGTTTTATACAAACCTTTTCCTGACAATAACGAACATATAAAAAAAGAATTATCCAATTTGGTGCAGTCGTTCGGAAGTTATGCGCGTACATACATTTCGACGATTCATTTTTATTTATATAGATTTATTTATATAGATAGATAGATAGATTTAGTTTGATGATAATGCTGACTACGTCCGAGTTTTTACAGAATTAACTGAAAAATCTCTAACCAAATTCCTAATATTATCGTGTTTACCATATTATTAAAGAACGTTAAGGCTCCGCAACCGGGCTCGAAAAGAAGAAAATGGAGAGATACGAAATTACGAATGTATAGGAGAGCGCTAACATTTACAGCAACAAAATCGATGCGACAATTGCGAAAATGTTTAATAAAACACGACTCGTTTAAAATAGAGCAAAAATCTTGCAGGCATTGTCTTAAACAGCATTTAAAGAAACACTGTGAATTTTTTCATACATGTAACTTGTAAAATAACTGAAACAAACGTTTTTATAATAATTTTTGGAGCATACTTTGCGATTTTTTTTCTATCGAGGGAATTTTATATAATTTGCGTTTCGGCGCGGGCAATGTCTAGATACTATCTTTTATTTTTTAAGAGCTTTAAAACTAAACGTGTTTAAGGGAGATATGTAAGAAATCGGTAGAAATTCGGGTTGCGGGCCCACAAGCGCTGAAAAATTTGAATAATAGTTACTAAATTGTTGGTGTTGCTGTCGCCATTACCCCCCGAATATTGAGCCAAAGGCCAACTGTACCTCCGGCTGTTAATAAGTTTTTTGTTTCTCCTGTAATATTTTATGTTTATGCTTTTAACTCGTCGATCAAAACCTTCACTCAAATATTTAAACTGTTAACCTCAATACAGACTTAGTCTTTGTAAGGTTAATTATGATTTGAAAAATTATTTTTTATATTCTGTGAGAATCAATAAATAGATAAATTTAAAAAAAAGTAGTCTACTACATGAATATACGGTTCCATGACATCTCAGAATCAACTCAACTCAACACCTCTTTGAATGGACATTCAAAGCTCAAATTTTTATTATTATAATTGCCCATATCCTACCCTATAGTAATCTACATATTTAACCATTTTTTTAATATATTTTTTTCATAATTTATTTATTGAAAAAATAAGAAATACATAAAAAACATGAGCTTCAAATCTCACTAGGGCATTCGTATATCGAGGTATGCAGTTTTACAATGTAATTAAAAAAAAATAACATACATTTAAACTTAATAAAAATATAATTATAAACCTACAAAAGAAGCACTGAGTACAATTATTCAAACATGGATTATTAATAATTACAGCTGAGCAGTATGCTCAACGTTGGCAATAATAACATTTATTATACTGTAAACTAAATATGTAAATACAAGCTAGCTGTTGCGGCTTACCAGATGCATTCATAGTGTGACCATACCACAGTAGCATTTAATTACAGCTGAGCAGTATGCTCAACGTTGGCAATAATAACATTTATTATACTGTAAACTAAATATGTAAATACAAGCTAGCTGTTGCGGCTTACCAGATGCATTCATAGGGTGACCATACCACAGTAGCATTTAATTATTAACAAAAAATAAAGATTGGTAAATAACAACAGTTTAATAATATCTGTTAAATAATAATAAACAATTATATATATATTAATAATAATAATATAAAGATAATATAATATTATCAAAGATATAAATCAAATTGATGATTTATGTAGAAAATGTTTGGCTTTTCCGGAAACTATAGAACATATTATATCGGGATGTTCTATAGTAGCGCCGTCCGAGTATACATTTAGGCACAATCAGGTTTTAAAAATAATTCACCAAAGTTTGGTAATTAAACATAACTTGATTGATTGCCGTAATGTAGTACCATATTATGAATATGAACCAAATTCATTTATAGAAAATGAATTTTATAAAATATATTATGATAAAACTATACTAACAGACAGAACAATTAGTCATAATAGACCTGATATAGTTTTACATGACAAAATTAAAAAAATAACTTATATCATTGATGTCTCTCTCTCTGGTTTCAATCCTGAGATTGGTTTGCAGCAATGTCATCTATTCGTTTCTTCCACTCTTCCCTGTCTTGTGCGGCTCTTTTGAAGTCTGCATATGATGAGCAGCGCACGTCCACCAGCAGGTCCTCCAGGTACTCTCGGCGTGGGCGTCCCCTAGCGTTTGTCCCCTCGGTCATACCCTCCATTATGGCATGCAAGAGGCCTTCTTGTCTTATTACATGGCCGATCCATCTTGCGCGCCTTTCGGACAAGGTCCTGAGCAGGTGCCTTCCTCCTTCGATTCTTTGGAGAACCTCTTCATTTGATATGTGGTCTCTCCAGGAAATTCCTAATAGTCTTCTATAGGACCACATCTCAAAAGCCTCTAGTCTCCGTTTATCTCTTTCGGATAGGCACCATGTTTCACAGCCGTACATCAAGATACTCCATACATAGGTCTTGATGAGGAGTATTCTCAGTTTCAGGTCTATATTATTTGATTCAATTATTGATGTAGCTATTCCAAATTCCTGTAATATTCAAAAAACTGTTTCTGAAAAAATTAGAAAATACACAGATTTAGGAAATGAGATTAAAAGAATTTGGCATTCTCGGACTATAAAAATATTACCATTTGTTATTTCGGCCACTGGCATAATACCTAGGAATCTGATTCAAAATTTAAGCATATTAGATTTGTCAAAGAATTTGTATATAAAAATGCAAAAATCAGTAATTTTAAATACATGTAGGATTACAAAAGATTTTTTAAATATTTATATTGAGGGATCAGTAGGATTTATAGGTTCAATTAGAAATGCCACAGAGCCGAACCCTCTGATATGAAAATATCTGGAGTCGGTGAATTATATTCCCATTTGGTCTCTGGTAGGTTGACATGTTGTTCTTGTATTATTTTGTATTTATAATACTTATATAGTGCAATTGCATAGCGTGGGTTGACTAGATGATCATTTGGGGAAGTGTGTGAAAGGGTTTAGTTTTTCCTGTGGGGAAAATTTAACCCGGACATTTAAATCTGGTGCGTAAAAATAAATTCATATAGTTTATGTAATCAATATAATATATTAAGTAATTAAATTAAGTAGATAATATATAATATAATTATGAGTGAACAATAATAAACAATTTATAAATAATAAGTAAATAAATTTATAAATAATAAGTAATAAATAAGTAAATTAAGTAATTAATTATGAGTTAATACTTATAAACAATTATATTGTACAGTAAGTAAATTATGATATGAAAAAATAGATAATAATAACTAAATACTTATAACAATACGCAAATTAAAAAGTACATAATAATTAATAAGTTAAGTACGTACACAGTTATTAAATATGGATTGTATGAAATATAGCTTAATTCCACGGTGATTTATGACAACATGGGTAATCCAAAACCATCACTCTCAGTTAGTATACATACTTTGATCATTTTCTTGAATATGACTTTTCAAAGGAGGTATTGAAGAGAACTCATTCTTGTTATAGTTCTCATAGTTGTCCGGTCACCGAATTTGTATACTTTTTAATCAATAATATTTTTCACTGGAGTTCCTCATTCATCATCTAGGACAAACTAGGTTAAAAGCGTTTGAAAGCAGATTTATATTACAATATTATTGGCGGAAACTGACCGAAACCGAAACTTCGGCCGGTCACTATTGTTGATACCATAGGTCCAATTCGCCCAGAGCAGTTGAGATTTTCGGACGGTACTCCCATAATAAAAATATCAAACTTGTAAATTTTAACTCACTTTGTGCAGTGTGAATAACCATCATTCGTTTGATTTTAATGAATTTAAAAAATCAAAAGTTTTTACTAGATTTTATACGCAGTCTAGCTGACCCGACAAACGATGTTCTGCCATATAAATTATTTCTGTTGAATATTTTGGTTGTTAATAAAAAATAACGAATGTGTTGTAAGTGTAGGGATGGGATCTATGACAGAAAGAGGAATGGAGCGCTGTAGACGATGACCGCCGATAAAAACAAAAAAAACTGCCACTAAAGTAGGAAAATGAAATAAAGAAAATCGGTGTGAATTTCGAAGAGCAATTGAGTGTCCGATATTTTTTGTTAGTCCGTCTTTAGCCAACACAAATAAGCTCGATGGTTTGCCCACGCGAGAACATGATGCCAAATGAAATATCAAAATGACGCGACGCTTCTCGTGAATGTCTTGCGCATGTGTGGATGAACGTTGTCAAGCAGGTGTCATTCAACAACATAAATAATTTCGTTCTGTTTGAAATACGAAAGACGGTTAATTTTTTCAAACCAAAATACCAAAATCGCGATTAAAAAATGGGAAAGTGGAGGTGGGAGGGTTAAATTTGGGGTTATAGGTATTTTTTGATGCCAATTTTTTTTCTGGATAGCGACACCCTAATCACCTAGCGGTATGAAATATACTTTAAAACCTATTCTCATACCTATCAAATATACATAATCAATAAAAATCGGTCAAGCCGTTTCGGAGGAGTGCGACCACAAACACCGTGACACGAGATTTTTGTATATACGTAGATTTAAAATACCGGTGACCGAACGAGTCAGAATCATGGAACTTCAACAACTCTTTCAAAAAATAATTAAAAATGATGAAAAAAATATTTAAAAAACTGGTTAAATCGGTTACGTTAGGTTAGTTTAGGCTGTTTTTTAAAAAAAATTGATAACTTTTAATGACATTTAAACGGGTACTGAAATTGCCTGATTTGTCGTGGAACCAAGAAATTAGTATTATTCCTATCACAAAATTTTGCAAATAGGTAATAATACTAATAATATATTTTATGATGAATTAATAATTAGTAAATCCTCAATTAGGGTATGTTGTGAGGCTGAAAGTAGTGGGGGAGGGAAGGAGATGAGGAAAAAGACGGTAGGAAAGTATCTAGCTCTTCAGATCTGGTCACCAAACACGGCTAAAGCCATTTCCAGCCACGTTTCAATTCTGAATGATGGTCTTACATCAGGGGGATACTATGAGTATCTTCCACTCGGGAACGTGTCGCAAATATATTATATATTATTTTAAATGAATTAATCGTGAAAAAACAAAAATTAATCAAATAAAATTTATTTGCCCACGTCGAAATTCGATCCCGCGACCTTCGGATTGAGAGTCAAAAGAGTCAAATTTTTATGGCGGTAAGTAAAATTTGTGAGTAGAACATTGAAGGTACCTGATAGATTACTACCACCCGGCTTCGTCCGAGTTTTAATACAATTTTTTTCATAATCTTAACTCTTATTTGACAATTTAAAATGTATTTTGAGTAAGTAGGTAATATTGAGGCATTTTATTATGCTTTGAAGATCATGGTTAGCAAGTTTTCTAGCTACGTTGACCTAGAAACTCCACACAGAAAAAAAAAAACCGTCATGTACACGAACACATTTGTTTTCTGAAATGACGACTCTTCTGTTGTACACGGTGTCTGGAAAGTCGTAATATCAGCGGAAAACTGGTGAATCTACATCACACGGAGAACCCGAAATACAAAATTACGGGTTTCATAACACCGTGAATAATGCTTTTAATAGTCAACACAAGATTCATTCAAATTGAAGGATTGGTGGTTCCGAAAGGTATCATTGAATACGGTGGAAGAACCCTAAACTATATTATACACAAAATATTTAATAAACCACCTTCTTCTTCTTTGTTGCGCTGCCCGGAATAGCTCCTCCACTCTTCTAATGCCGGTCCACTCTCGTATATTACGCAGCCAAGACATTTGTCTCCTACCAGGCCCTCTGCGACCCTCTATCTTGCCTTTCAATATTAAATGGAGCAAGTGATACTTCCCCCCTCGAAGTATATGACACGGATATGAAATTTTCCTGATTTTTATTAATGTAAGCAGTTCTCTATCTGCTCTAGCCCGCCTGAGAATTTCTGCGTTGGTGATCGTGTCGGTCTATGGGACCTTGAGCATTCTCCGGTGAAGCCACATTTCAAAAGCCTCTAACCTGTTCATGGTATTTACTGTCAAGGACCATGTTCACATCCATAGAGCATTCTCCGGTGAAGCCACATTTCAAAAGCCTCTAACCTGTTCATGGTATTTACTGTCAAGGACCATGGATATAGAGCAAGAACGACCACACATAACATTTTAGCATTTTCTGCCTTAGTTTTATTTAATAAACCACCAATGTCAATTCAATATAATACCATTTATACTGCAAAATTAAATATAATCTAAGGAAATGGCTATTAGCCCGACGTTGTCTGAACCAAAACATAAAATAATTATTTAATCTTCTTCGTTTTGTGTTGTAAGTAGGTATATATTATTATGAGTTTTCTTAAGAATTCTGTCTGCAAATAAAGCTTTAAACAAATCTTGGTTTTCTCGGAAAGATTTTAATTTAAATTATTTATTCACGAAGTTCAAAGCGGAATGCTTATAATATTCGTATTTCATAGGACATCGGTACTTCTCTCCAGTACAGGGTATCACTTTCCTATTTCAGTTTATTTCTTTTGTTTGAATTTGCGTATTTCCGTTAATAGTATTTACCTCCGTGATATATTTATCCAATAGACAGACATTTCGCATAAAAATAATCTTATGACAAATGTGATCTCTTTCATTTCTCTCGGACCCATAAGCTTGTTTTCACGATTATATAATGTTAACAGACATATATATTTTTTAAATATTGATTTATTGTTTAATATTGATTTAATTATAAATATTGAAGTAATATTTTATTAATAAATTAAACAATGTTACCTTGTTTGAACCACTTATATATTTGAGTGGTTTCGTAACGACCGTTCCTTCTTCAGGGCAAACGTTTGCGAAATATCATCACATGTGAGCTTTTTTATGTAAGCTTCAGACTTGTCCTAATATTACAATGTTACAGTATAAAATACATGGTGTCACAGCACCTCCATGAATGATTTTAACCAGCGATTTGATGTAAAAAATGTGTACATAATCTTGCTGTACGATGATATTTCTTTTAAATTAAAAAGAATAAAGATATTTTTCAATCACGTCGCCATTGACATCACACTCGTACACGCCGCGACGGGATCACGTGATT
Source organism: Limnephilus marmoratus (assembly GCA_917880885.1). Lineage (NCBI taxonomy): Eukaryota > Metazoa > Arthropoda > Insecta > Trichoptera > Limnephilidae > Limnephilus > Limnephilus marmoratus. The sequence continues at coordinate 35,195,258 of OU862918.1, read as the reverse complement.
TGCGCACTGTTTCGTCTGTTATCGTGCTGCTGGAATAAGACGAAGTGCTTGCAATATGACCCGCTAGGTTTTTTTAACCCGACTACTCAATTGTGTGATGGAAAAATATTTTTATTTTTTTAATTGAAAACAAAAATGTCATCGGATAGCAATATGACATCTACACTACATATTTTACTTCAAACATGCTAAGGAAACACTGGTTAAAATTCTTTTAATAACATCGTGTTACATCGTGTATAGTTAATTTAGTGATTTTATTATATTATAGATTTTCTTAGAGGTTTCCGTCTTTATTGTACTGTGGTTTTGATTCCCTTTATATTCCCTATCATTTATAATATTTTTTGTATTTCTTTGTTGCAGGTATGTTACCAGAAAAACTACATTGGTTTTCAAGGGGTTATATGTACGTACATGTACGTACAAAATTTATTAATTTTTTTGCAGCTTTTTCACAAATTTCACGTAAGTTTTTTTTTTTTTTTTCATTAGAGACACTGAGACAAATAATTCCCCGCAGGGCCTACGTGGGGATGCTGCATGGAGAGGCTTTTTTGAAAAGAAGAAAAGGAAGTTCTGGGAAGGAAAAGGGTATTAGGGCTGGGTAGGAATCTGGAGGTCAGTGTATCCAAGAGTGACAGACGTGTCAATCCATCCCTCCCACTGCGGTGCAAGGCGATGTTCTGAGAGAGTACGACTGGAGAAGTCATTGGGACTCCTTCAACCATTTTCTCTCGATCCGGCCTGCCATGCAGCTGGTGGGCAGACGCATCCACCGCCAAGATCCGGAAAAACCTCATCCCATGAACCCGGACACCCCTCCCAAGTCACCAAACGTAGCGAACACTTGGGGTGACCTATGGCAGAGGTGTTGGTTATCCAACAAATGGTTTCCGGGGCAGCGGTACCCATACACGCCTCCCAAATTGAAAAAAAATACCAAATCTAAATTTAATACAAATCTCCCAAAAAAAAAAAGTATAAATGCATGAAGTTCCATAGTGGAAGCTTCTCTCAGTATGGACCGAGTTTATTATTTTGATTAAAAAATTCTTTGCTTGCTTTAAGTTAGTTATATGTAGTTATCAGATGTCAATTGCTAAGGACTTCTCTTCCATTTTCTTTAGCCTTACAATAAATTATTCCTCTCATTGGGATGCCATAGTCCAACTGGCCACTGGCAGTTAAAACACTTGTGTGGTATTGGTATCCCACAAAGAACTTATTCATTCGGTGACATCGAGCTTACTGTTAAGTAAGCACATATAAAAGATAGGTGGCACATTAATAGAGGTTCTACATAAATCCACCCTCCCACAGGCCAAGGGGTGGTTATTGCATGTCGCGAGCGTTTTGCGGAGATTTGTTGCACTTTGAAGTTATCACCCTCGAACTGCAGCGCGGCTTTTATGCTTCGAAATTATGGCCGAGTTAAATTTAGAAAAGCTCGGGGCGGCCGGCTAGAAAGCTTTACCCGAACGGTATTGTAAATTACCTTCGAATAAAGTTTTGCACTCTCCCCTGGTTCAACAGGTGTGTCGGAAGACTGCTGGGCTTGCGGCTTTTTCGTGCCGTTAAGCGGTGAACTATGACTGTTTGATTTTTTAATGGCTCGTCGGGGCTTGATAATAATGAATAATCCACATTTTCAAGAGTCACTTAACGTCCAATTAAAACAAAGCTTTCAATATTTACTGCGGTGGCCCTCGATATTTTGTGATTTGTGGTACTTAGATTTAACGATCGCTTCAGGTTGATGTTTTAATGATGTGTTTTTGATCAAATGAACCGCCCATTTGCAGATAGACGACTACGATTGTATAAAGCACCTACAGACTTATGGTATTTTTGTTGCCAGTTTTAGTTTTGCTCAATAAGACCTCGCGTTTCGAATTTTTAGCGATTTGTAATATAAATCTTTAACCAAACCCAAACGGTAATTACATGAATTCTCTTACTAAGTTACTTGTCTATTTTATCGATTATTGGGTTTGATTTACAAGTATTTTGATCTACTTGATCAATTATACCTTCTTGGATTTCCATGAGTTCTTCTTTCACCGTCTTGCGCCTCTTTATTTTTTCTGTGAATATCTGTCCGTTTTTCTGGATCATTAATAAGATGATAAAATAAACAAACCTTTCAAAATATGCCATAATTTGTTAAATTCCGGTTGTACAATAAAGCAATAAAAGTTAACAACATGTCTCTCAAAATACAATAAGTTTCACATTTTTCTGAACTGACATTTTTTCAAAAATGACCCTTTGAGTGCAAAACCATTTCTTTTGCTCAATTCTACAACCAAAATAATTTTTTACAACCATGTGTGTTGTATTTCCATATACACGTATAGGTACAAATTCTAACATCAAATTTATTTTACAAGATTCTAACATCACTTACACTCTATATTTTGTTTGTATCCCACAGTTGATCGTTCTTACGCGCTGGTAGGCGCAATATAGTTCGTCACTCTGGTTGGATAAGGTTCTAAAGTCGCCTTCCCATATTCTAAGGTTTCAAAGTTTGCGTAATCTATTTAAAAAAAGATATTGAGATTCAATTTTATGTAAAGTGTTTTAGTTTATCATATTATTTTAAAGGAAAATATTTAAATAGGGCATATCCTAGCTTGGAATTGTATTACGTAAATGTAGTTACAACCTTATGCAATGAATTATTATGCCCTAGCTCAAGGGCGGATCCAGGATTTGTTTCTGGAGGGAGCACAAGGGGCGGACGGTTACAAGTTCAAGTAAATGTAGTTACAACCTTATGCAATGAATTATTATGCCCTAGCTCAAGGGCGGATCCAGGATTTGTTTCTGGAGGGAGCACAAGGGGCGGACGGTTACAAGTTCAAGTAAATGTAGTTACAACCTTATGCAATGAATTATTATGCCCTAGCTCAAGGGCGGATCCAGGATTTGTTTCTGGAGGGAGCACAAGGGGCGGACGGTTACAAGTTCAAGTAAATGTAGTTACAACCTTATGCAATGAATTATTATGCCCTAGCTCAAGGGCGGATCCAGGATTTGTTTCTGGAGGGAGCACAAGGGGCGGACGGTTACAAGTTCAAGTAAATGTAGTTACAACCTTATGCAATGAATTATTATGCCCTAGCTCAAGGGCGGATCCAGGATTTGTTTCTGGAGGGAGCACAAGGGGCGGACGGTTACAAGTTCAAGTAAATGTAGTTACAACCTTATGCAATGAATTATTATGCCCTAGCTCAAGGGCGGATCCAGGATTTGTTTCTGGAGGGAGCACAAGGGGCGGACGGGCAAAAAAATCAACAATTCAGGATTTTTTTCTGGGGGGGGGGGGGCACAAGGGGCGGACGGTTACAAGTTCAAGTATATGTAGTAAGATTTATGAAAGTGTCAAAACAATAGAAAAATTAAATGTTTAATAAAGACAGTTTCTGTTCTGCTTCTAAGTATGTAGGTACTGTAATGGAATCTCCACAGTACACAAAAATACCGTCTGGGGGGGTACGTGCTCCCTAAATCCGCCTATGCCCTAGCTGGTTGCACATGGTTCTGTCTGCATGTTTAGGCATGTTCTAAAATGTTAATTGTACGCCCTATTTAAATATTTTACTTTAAAATAGGTTTAATTAAAATACTTTACATAAGTATTTTCAATTTGGGAGGCGGGAATGGGTACCGCCGCCCCGGGAACCTTTATTGGATAACCAACACCTCTGCCGTAGGTCACCCCAAGTGGTTCGCTACGTTTGGTGATTTAGCAGGGGTGCCCGGGTTCATGGGGTGAGGTTTGTCTAGGTCTTGGAGGCGGATGACCAGGACATACTGAACCCCAGATTCCTACCCACCCCTTAAACCCTTTTCCTTCCCAGAACTCTCCTCTCCTTCCCTTCCTTAAAAAAACCCTCCACACAGCATCCCCAAAGATGACATAGGCCCTGAGGGAAGTTATTTTCCTCAGGGCCTCCTGTGTGGAGCTCATGTAAAAAAAAAAAAAAAAATAAGTTTAAATCTCTAAATCAGAAATCGGTAAATTGATAATGACAAATCGTCTTTGCAAAACGATTTGTTTAGCTCAGAATCGAAAACTTGCCGTCCAGATTTATTAGTTTAATAATAGGTTACCTACTTAAAAGTATTTTTTTATTACTTTTAAATAACATGCACTTGAAAAGCTTTAGAAATTTTGCAGTCCAATGATTCTGTCCCCTTTGCTAAATTTCTCCGACGTTTATTTAATCGACAAATCATCGCCTTTTCCCCGGATCGAGAATAACGCTGGAATGTCATTAAAGGATTTGCCGGCGTATTAAAAAGCGATACGAAATTTGAATATTATAACAAACAAAAAGTCCCCCGAATACGTAAATGAGAATTGATGGTCGGCGGCGGCGTTGCCGATTTTAAATGTATCGAGTAACATATTGCCGGCGGAGATGTGACAAAATGACAACGTCGGATTTGAAAAATCTCATTATGCAAATTGGTACGTACAGCCAGCGAAGTTGGTTTAATTTTTTGCCGATTTTTCCGGCGATATTTCCCCTAATTTATCCCATATTCATGCGGCGGGGCGCGCCAATAAATCACAACTCCGACTCAATAGGCCGAATCAGCCTGAACGAATAATATTCGATTTTTCACGATGTTACGATCGTCTTGGTGTTTGAATCTTTTTATTTATTTAAATAAAATCAATTTTAAGATTTAGATGCCTTTACTTGATCGGCATTTTAAAACGCAATTCATTATTCATCTATTTCGTGGAATATGACATGTGTATGTATAATGTATTTTCATTATATATTTGTACGTTTTCACCAATCTTCTTCATAGTCTGCTTGATTTATGCAGAACTTGTACAAAAGGCTTTAATTTTGTTTTTCTTGGCGGCTTTCACCCATTCACAGCCTGACTTTTCATTATTGGCATCATCAAATTACTATATCGCGTGGGAAATGAAGAGTTCTTATAAATGACCCTTGGTTTTTTGTTTTTGTTTTTGAATAGATTTATTTTATAATGTTCCTTCACTTTTTTTAGAATTCGCTCCCGGTTTTGACAAGTCTCTTTCATTCACCAGCGCTTTAAAAAAAAACTTAAAATTATGCATGTAGAAAAATAATTGGATATTTTTAGGTACTGTAATGGGGGGATTGGGAGAAATTTGGATTAAACATACTTATATTAATGACATGGCACGACCAAGTGAATCAGATACTTGAGTCGGGCCATGTGAAGAGTCGGAATAATAGAAGAGCCTGTGAATGAGATTATGATTGAGTAGAGTGGATTGATATGTTTGTGTAAAGAATGACTGGCGAAGGACCTTGATTTTGTGTTACTATCACTGCTTGAAACGATAAAAACACATGTTACATAGAAAGGAAAGGACTCACCGAAAAGGATAAAAGAACTTGTATGCTGGCAAATGCACTTGTCTGCTTTCTTTCTCATCCAACAGGCACAAACAGCAATAGGCGTGAGTTTCGTTTATTTGATAGTACACGGCGGAGTTATTTTAACGGCGGTTCACGGCGGGCGTTTATTACAGACTGACTATGGGTAAGATTGACGGGTAGGAATAGGGATAGGTAGGAAAGGAATTTGCAACATTATTAATACCAATCCCAAGCAGTGACAGTATGTATGCGTGCTATGTAGGTATGTGTATGGACGTAACCAGCATGTATGAGACGATGTATGAATGTGAATGAGGCAAGGAGTGTGTGCCAAGATCGAGTTGTTTGGCGGTCCGTCCTCTCTGCCTACCCCTGCGGGGAAACGGCGTGATGGTTAGTTATATTAATAAACATTTCAAATTGTCCTCCTTAGAAACTTCAGGTAAAAAATGAAAATAGTCTACAAAATAATAAAATATTGTACCTTGGTTAACTATGTTTCTTTGTGTTGACTCTTCCCACTCTCCCCCCTCCAAATCCCCACTCACACGTTTATTTTCATTTTTATGTAAATTCAGCACAGGTGTCTGGTCACCAAACACGGCCAAAGCCATTTCAAGCGATATTTCAATTATGAACGGTGGTCTTACACCAGGGCGATACTAAGAGTATCTTACACACTGCAACGTGGTGCAAATAAATCATACATTATTTTAAATTATTAAATTGTGAAGTAAACAAGACAATCAAATAAAATTTATTTGCGCACGCCGGTATATGAACCCGCGACTCTCCGTTTGCCAGTCGAGGTTACCCCCACCCAACAATATCTAATTATCTCTACTTGCATAGTATTCTAAGATAGTTCAGTGTAGTTTCCTGTCGTTCGGCGTTAGGGAGCGTTGGAGGCTAATTGGACGTTCATACTTGGAACCTATTTTTTCGCTTCGTGTCTCATCAAAATACAATTCATCAATGGTTAGGACCGTCCTTGATTTGAGTGATGGAGCTGTGGGAGATTTGGTTGCTCTTTTTGTTCGGGTTTTAACAATGTCCGAGGTGAGATAAAGAAAAGTGTCCCTGCGAAGGACGAATTCTTGATTGATTAGGTCGGAGTGTGAGTTGGGAATATTTTTGAATCTCATTAGGATGTTAACTGGAAAAGTTTTATGCTGTTTTCATATCCGCTGCGGAAAATAAGAAAATTCATGACGCAGTTCCTGGAAGTGAAGAAAAATGTTTAATAATTTTCCAGGAAACAAAAAATGAGGAGTGTGTTATAAAACTGATTTGTTTCTTATGTTAGTTTAATGTACTAATTTTCATACCGCCATTATCGTGTTTTTTACTCATAATAATCTAAGTATAATAAAAAAAATGAATTGCTGAATGTGTTGCTAAGCGCATAACTTTCGAACGACTACACCAAATTGGATAATTCTTTTTTTTTGTGTGTTCGTTTTTGTCAGGGCAAGGTTTTTATAAAACTTCCGGTGAGCTCTGTCATTATGAAAATTGTATAAAAAAATTGCTATTGGTGGCACGCGAGGAATCGGCTATTGCTATGGAAAGCGGGACTGAGGGAGAGATTGGGGAGGGGAACTTTTTTTATTTCATACTAGCTGGTCCCGGCATGCGTTGCTATGCCAAGATTAAATTATTCACAAAATAAATTAAAAAAAAACTACCTTTGCGCTTCATGTGACCTCTTCGTGACCTCTAGAATTCAAAGCCAAACGATTTTTATGTCTAATTAAATGAAGACAATATAAGCGAAACTCAATCGAAAATCTGGAAACAGAAAAATCAAAAAAAGATATTGACACCTTTTGGACTAAAAAAGAGATTTTTTTGTCTATTACCTATATTCGTGGCGATACAAGGCACACTAAAATAAAATTCCTTTCTGGCTTGTTGCTTCCATTTGGGACTCTTGTGCGATATTTACATAAAATAAAAACAATAATTACAAAAAGACAAAGAAAAAACACAAAACTGTGATGCCACGGTTTAATTTGTTATCATTAATGAAAAAAAACGTTTTCTAAAAAATAAATAAAATGGAGCACTGTTAAATTGATAACATTTCGATGAATACATTATTAAATCTATAGGAATCTCACTAAATCGAATCTCTCTAAATCGAATCTCTCTAAATCGACCGCACACTGCTCTATGTTGTGTGTAATCAATGTGTGCTCAGACTTGACCATTTCCGTGTTCATTCATTAGATTATTTATTATTTTTATTTATTATTATTATTTTTTTTAATTTCATGAAAATAAACTTCTTTATATACAAAGTGATTTCTTTCCATTAAATTTAAATAATACAACAAAGTGCATTTGCAAGGATTGGAGAAGTATTTTTAATTATTTGAATCCAATCACAGGTATATTTTTATCGTTAAACTCTTAAGAGGAATGTATGCGCGGCCTGTTTTGGTCGTTTCGGCCCGTTTCATACAAATCGTAATTTTGGATTAGAGATCAAAATACCCAACCAACCTGAAATATTATTTTTGTAATCTCAAGGCTTTTAGAAACGATTGTAATAATAATAATAATTTTTATTTTAGTAATTTGTACATTTAAGTTTACAATTAATTATAATATTTCATATTCACTATTTTTTTCAAGTTTAATGTAACTCCTACAATACATCTTGAACTTTCCAATTCGTGTGGACTTTAAAGTTTCTGGTAGTGGTTATATAACTTTATTCCCTTGTACAGTAAACTGTTCTGCGTATTCGTTTTGTCCTTTTTTTGTAGCCTAATTTCCTTGCACGTCCTTGTGTTATATCTGTGAATGTCCTTGTTGTATACAATTTTATTTGAGAAGTATTTTGGTAACAAGTTGTTCAATATTTTGTGGATATAAATACCATCGTGTTCAAGGTCAGCATCTGTTTCACGGTTACCTAATTTAGTTCCTTTCTCATTGCCCTGTTTTGGAGAATTTGTAACTTATTTTGTTCTCTTTAGTTACATAGGAAAAGTATACTCGAGCAGTAGTTGAAGTGTGGAGCAATAATTGAATTGTAATTGGTGATTGCAGTTTTTCTATAATTTTTTTGCCGAATTCTCCCAAAAAAAGATATCTTTATAAGGATTCAGTACATACATTCATAATACATGGCTTCCACTGATTCCGTCTCCACAGCGTTTTTTTTACGTTGTATGCACGAGTGGCATATTTGATGTATTGCTTTTCTCATTTCCCTTAAAATAAAACAAACCTTTGCGGTCCACTTATCCCAAGCCACGTTTGAATATTCTGCTTCCGCGACCTGCAACCGCCTTGAAACGCCCCCGAAACACATAAAACACACCACCTTAGTAAAATAAACTCTCTCAAGAACTAGTTTGTGGTTGTTCGTTGTTCGGCTAAAGAATTTGTTTTACGACCGCGCGGGCCTTTTTTTATACTTGCAGGATCTGTTTTATATGGAGATCCCTTGATCTTTCAAAGGACAAGGTGGATGCAACAGGTCCGAATCTCATACAAGAATAGGCACGTAAGGTTAAGGGTGTGGGGGTTCATAAGAGTTTAAAAATACGATGGGATTTTTTTCAATATGCGGTGTAACGCGGGACCCTTTCTTGCGACGCGTCGTTAGCCTGAAAATGGTTTCCAGACTTTTCTAGATGGATGTATTTTTTAAATCAGTGTTCGGAATATGCTGAATTCCCTACATTTTCATTAAGGTACTGTGGAATTAATGTTTTTAGATTTTTCAGTCTTCTAATCGCTAATATACTTGGTCCCGACAGATTTTTTTTTCGGTTCTACTAGTTTCGGAATCGTCCATATGTACTTCCGAACTTAACGCGTAATAGATGAGCCTTTCGTGACCTCCCATTGGCCGGGTGCCCACCAGTGGGTAAGGTAAAAATTTTCAATTATTTTTTTAAAATGCGATTTTAACACTCATGTATAAAGAAACTGTATGAAGGACAAGGTCAGAATCGCTTGGGCCATTCTCGTTCTTGACGTAACAGGTACCCGAAATACACCTAGCCCCTGGGAATAATTTGTAATAAATTATCTATGAGATCCCGGCGTCATTTTTTCCCGTCATTTGAACTGTCAATGTCAGAGTATGGTAGGTCACAAAAACATCGAAAAATCTATCAACTTATCAAATAAACTTTTTATAGATAGTTAATTGTTCAAGGAATATGTTTCGGTAAATAAAATAAATGATAGCTCAAAATAAATCCACAAAATATTTACATACGAAATACTCCTAGGCCACTGAGAGGTTGAGTAATACGAGTATCTAAGGGTCGACCGAGATCTCGGTCTCGGCATTCTCGGCTACAAATTCTACCGAGAACTCTGTCTCGGCCATAACCGAGACCGTTGTAAGTAAGTACGGTATAGGATAATGGGATTCAAATCTACCGCGCGCGTCCACATTCGTCACTTGGTGTCAGTGCGTGAGAGAGCTGTCGATTGTGATTGGTCGGCTGGCAGCGAGGCGTAAATACCGCTGCTGCCGCCGCTGCGCCGCGCCGTTCGTTCGTTCATTTCACTAATTTTGTAAACAAACAATTGGTGAAAATGCAGAAAAATTGCTTTTGATGTGCTACAACATCATGTTGTTCAATTTTGATTATTAAAACTATTTAAGCCGCCGCTACCCGAATTTCTACCGATTGCTCACATATCTCCCTTAAGTTTTTAAGTTTTTAAGCTCTTAGAAAAATATATGTTATTTTTGAAGATAATATCTAGATGCGTCCCACGCCGAAACGCAAATTATTTACATTTCCCTCGATAGAAAAAAATCGCAAAGTATGCTCCGAAAATTATTTTAAACGCTTTTGTTTCAGTTATTTTACAAGTTATAGTTGTGAAAAATTTCACAATCTTTCTTTGAATGATACCTACTTAAGATACCTTCCACGAGATTTTTGGTCTATTTTAAACGAGTCGTGTTTTATTAAATATTTTTGCAATTTTCGCATCGATTTTATCGCTTTAAATATTAGCGCGCTCATCTAACGTTCGTAATTACATATCTCTCCAACTTCTTCTTTTGAGCGCGGATGCGGCGCCTTAAAACAAATTATTATTTCATTCTTAAATATATTTAATTATGCAAAAATAGCGCATTTTCATTTTTTTCTCAATTTATCTATTCTCGGTCTCGGCCAAGATTTTAATTTATTCTCGGTCTCGGTCTCGGTCGATATCTCGGTCGGTATCTCAATAATAAAACCAATTTATGTTGACATATTAAAATCCGGTGACCGGACAACTCCGAAAAGTCATTAGAAGTGATGAAAGAAAAATCATTTAATATATAGGTTACGTTAGGTGAGATTGTTTAATGAGTGATGTGAGATTTTTTTTCACTTTTTATGACTTTTTAAAGGGGTGTTTAATGTGTGAAATGCCACATTGTTGAATTGTCGTTGAACCTTCAAATCCTATACCTCCGAATTTTTCCTTCCTTACTTTCGTTTCTCTGTAGTTTATTCTCTATTTTTGATTGTTATATTGTAGTTATGATTGTGCTCCCATTATTTTATGCAGCATTTTGAATGAGATTATGATTGTTTAGAGTGGATTGATATGTTTGTGTAAATAATGACTGGCGAAGGACCTTGATTTTGTGTTACTATCACTGCTTGAAACGATAAAAACACATGTTACATAGAGAGGAAAGGACTCACAGAAAAGAATAAAGAACTTGTATGCTTTCTCTCCCATCCAACAGGCACAAACAGCAATAGGCGTGAGTTTCGTTTATTTGATAGTACACGGCGGAGTTATTTTGGTCGGTTCACCGATAGCGGAAGCACAATGGCTTTATGTTGCGGCGGGCGTTTATTACAGACTGACAATGGGTAAGATTGACGGGTAGGCAATAGGGATAGGTAGGAAAGGAATTTGCAACATTATTAATACCAATCCCAAGCAGTGACAGTATGTATGCGTGCTATGTAGGTATGTGTATGTGTAGGTATGTGTATGGGCGTAACCAATTTTTTTTTCTGCTTCGGAGAATACACGATTTTTTAAAATTATAGTTTGGTGAAATAAGGTTTTATATTATTTTGGTATAGAGATAATTCAAAGATATAAGGCGTACCATATTCTGTACTAACTCTGTGTTCCTTTGTTTTTGACTTGGAATCATATCCTATTACTCAATTATTAACATTTACCCGAATTTCCAAAGGGATCAGAAGATGATCACGTATTCCGGATTTAGTATGAGGCATCCGCAAGCACACAGCACATTATAATAATTAACAAATTAACTTCCACAAATTTGATCAAACCCAGTGACCCACAAAGGGCTAAAAATCTCTCAAGTAAACGTAACTAAATCGCCTTGCTATATCGCTTCTAAGGGTTGGTCCGGAAAAGCCTTTCCCCTATATTAGATGTATAATATCCACTTTGTACTAAAGGCTTTTATCTATTCCTGGAAGAGTTTCGGGATAATAAGACTGAAACTAACGAAAGGAACGCGTGCGAGTATGTAAGTTTCGTCGTTACGAAATAATTGAATTCATATCTGAATCAATGATTTTGCGATTATTTGAACTTATATTGTAAAGGCGTTAACACCCGCTTTGGAACTTTTCGCTTTCTGCGAAGCCAACACTCGGATCAGTGACTACCACATTTGAAAATTAGTTCGTTGGATTTAATGCACGAATTTAGTCAACAAGTATTATTAGAGCTTTTCAAACCAACTAACTTCATAATTAATAATATCTCTATTATCTATTATTAGTTGTGGATATATGTCCCGGGTTTAAAAAGGTGTTAATATTTGCCAAAAATAATTATGTAACCGTTTTGGTACGAATATCTATGTTACCCTAAAATACCCACGAAGGAATTTCTGTGAAGTAAATGTGTTACCTCAAACTTTAATTAGTGGTACTTGTACTATTATTAACTGTGTAATTCTGAATCTAAACTGACTTGTGGTTTGAAGTAACTTGTAACCCGTAACTTTCAAGTACGTACTTCATCTTACTTGATCTAACGTACGCGTACGTCGTAATATAGGTATCTATCTATAATTCTGTCTTTGATTATGATAATGGGAAGGTACAATTTTCAACATAAATCACAGTGTATATAACATCTACTGAATTTGTAGGTGGCGTGTCGTGTCTTCCCCATTTAACTAATGACGTATGTTTTAGCACATAAATAGCACAAACGGATGAAACAAATCAATTTCAGATAGTTTCATAAAACTTTTTGGTCATAATAAACACATTTTTTTATTATTTTAAGCAATTATGAAAAATATTTCCCGAAAATATTTTTAAGGTCTTCTTTGCAGTGGCTTGCGCCTCGAGGAAAGACTTAACTCGATTGAGTTTGTCTGTAATAAGAAGTTTCATTGCTTCTAGGCATGCTATAGTTTTTTCTTTAAGAAACTTTTTTGCTTTTTTCCCAAACCAATTTGGTTCATTATTTTTATGGCTTTCATTACAGAGGCTATAATGTATTTTTAGCCATTTTCTAGTTTGCCGCATGCCTCTCATATTAAGCGCGATGTTCTTGTTATTTATTTGAACTTTTATTTTTACATGATGATTTTATCGTAACATTTTGAATAGATTTATTCGTTGTCGCTTTTTTGCGTGCTGATTTTTTTCTAGTTTACATACATGCAGCACGCCTTGGAGTCATATTATAACTATTATTTAACACGGATAACCATTATAACCTTCGTAGATATTCTGGTTCCATTTATATAGTGGTTAGTATGCCTTTAGCTATATTATTTACTAAACCTATATAACTTCTATAACGTTTTGCCACCTGGATAAGGATAGGTATTTCTCGATCTCTGCTAAGCGTTCAATACAATCTCGCATATCAAATTAAAACGAAACTTGTATAATATTATGGGTATTAGGAAAAAAGAACTAGACATTCTCTCCAGTTTCTTATCTGGCCGGTCCTAATGTATCAACCTCCGATCAAAAAAGATTCATAATGCCAATTAGGTATGGGGTATCACAGGGCAGTTTTGTAGGTCCAACACTCTTCCTAATATATCGTCGACTTAGTTCTTAATTGTCCAAACGACCTTCAGAAAATTTTACAAGAGGAGAAAGTTTTCTTTCATTATCTCAATGAAACATTTTGATAGGTGTTTAAGATAAAGCTATTTCCGTAAAAGTAAGTCTCGTTAGTTTAAATAATTCTTAATTGAGTGATTAACTATAATTTTTTATACATCATTTTTCATTTTAAAGTGGAGAATGGACAAAAACTAAAATGGTTGTTTGGACAATTAAGAACTAAGGTGACGATATATTAATGGATTCCATGTCAACTCAGAACCAAGTCAACTCAACACCTCTTTGAAAAGTCATTAAAAGCTACGATATTTTTTTTAAATAGCTCAACCTAACCTAACGTAACCTATTTTTTTCATCACCTTTGATGACTTTTCTGAAGAGGTTCTGAGTTGTTATTATTCTGAGTTGTTCGGTCACCATATTAATGAGTTGCGTGATATAGATATCGATGCCACAATTATCAGTTTCGTACGATACACACTACTTATATTCCAACCCAAAGACTGTCCTACCGTATACGCCAAAGAAGAAGGTATTTAAAAGGTGAAACATTGGCTAGACTTACTGATCCTTAATGTATACGAAAAATTCAACTCTGAACTGAATTTGCGACTGCCTAAGCCTTCAACAAAAAACAACGTCAAATATTCATGATTAACCTTTGACATACACCTAAATTGGTAACTACATATTCAAAACACTACAAATAAAATTCGTAAGTCTTTATACTTTTCAAATAAATATGAAATTTTCCTTACCTAAAACTTTTAAAATCAATATATTACTCACTATGCCAATCACACGTGCTTTACCGAATTTTAGCTCAAGGTAATGCTTCTTCTACTGCCTTCGATCCTATCGTGAAAATACAATAATTAATCATTAAAATTATTCTGAAACATCCTCTTTCTAGTAGAACTGATACGATCTTCAATACTATCAACTTTATTGACATAAAGCAGGTCTTTGCGAGAACCATTCTCGTCAATTTAACAACAGAATACTATACAAATCAACACTAACTGAACAGTCTGAACACCATATCCGAGTGAAAAACAATAAACTTCTCCAAGCTTCGTTTGCTAAAACCACCTTTGGACAAAGACATTTTAAATACCTACATAGCTTGCAAATTAAACAATACACAACATCTACGATATAAAGAATGACCAAATTCAAACATTAAATAAAGAATTGGCTTGCTAAAATAGGTCGTCCCACTATTGCAAACTTCTGTAAAACAAATTACTTTTAGATTTGAATATTAATTTACATGCAACTTAAGTTAAGTAATAAAATCTTGTCTAACTTTCATAATTGTTAATGCAAAATCTATTTTATCTTATCTTTTCTTTCCACATGCGTAAAAATATATTCTCTTTACAGGATTAACGTACACTTCATATAGCCTCTCTTTTTGTTTTTATTTGAAAATCATTTTATCATCCTCGAGGAATACATGATACACCAAACATTTTATCCCAAATTAACATCAACGCACCATCAAGAAAAGGAGGATGAAAGACATTTTTCACAAATACAGGATATTTTCTCCTGCACCGCAAACATTAAGAAATTATTATACTATATATGAAATAGAGCATTTTTAATTAACAATTTTAAAATCAAAAAAAAGTTTTCCATTGATCATTTCAAGCTAATATTGTGATTAAGCCCTTTGTTTAAAGGCAGGCAATATTGTACCTACCAAATCAGTGTCTCATCAACACGGATGCCAATAGTAAATTGTTTATGGACTTATTTGCATTCTACCTTTTACCGATTCTTGTTTGTCATTTATTTTTGCATATTTTGCTAATTATCTTTATTACTACTTTATATTTCAACATTCATGTATGAAAATTTTTGGGCATATGTCTAATTTATGTACTGAAATAAATTAACATAAAATAAACAAAGAATGTTATAACGTTTTTAATAGAGATGCCAACTATGCGGTATTCGGCCGATTCGGTTACTTTTTTTACTATTCGGTATTGGGCCGAATATTGCAAACCATTCGGCCGAATACCGTGTAACCAAATCATGAAAAAAACGCATAACGTATTAAATATTATTATTAAAAAAATCAGCTTATTTTACTTAAAATCCATCAGCGATAAGTTATGATGAATGAAAACAAAATTTTCAGCATTTGTTGATAGCAAACGATTGCGCTTTATCTCATAAATCACACCTGCTTCCGAAAATGGCCGCTCACTACATACATTGCTGCCGGGAGATGATAAATAAATCTCAGCAAATTCTGCTAGGCTTGGATACGATTTTGCGTTTGCTGACCACCACGTAAGGGTCTGCGACCGATCTAGGCGAACAGTTTTCATATAAAAATCAATTTCATTGGTAAATGTAATTGATTTTTACATAAAAACTGTTTGTTAATTGTCGCCGAATATTCGGCCGCCTAATATTCGGCACTGTGGCCGAGAGCCTAGCCGAATATTCGGTATTCGGCAAAATCACTATTCGTGGCATCTCTAGTTTTTAACCTTAGTATTTATGTTTGTACGCATTTGTGACCTCCTACGACTGTCTCGACACAGTGAAGTGAGACAGGCATTGACAAAACAACTTTAGTCAAAATTTATGTAATTATCAAAAAAAATATTTAAACCATTTTTTAATATTGTTGTGAGTATTTACTATTTTCTAAAAAAGCGATACAAAGCTTATAAAAACTTCTTACGTTATTGGATCAGGTATAAAAGAGCTCGTACGGATGTCATTGACGTTCGTCCTATTACTTCTCACGCGTTTTGTTTGAAAACGATAAAGATACTGGAACGATGACGTCAAATACTATCTATCTCTCGCCGTGACTAGTAAAGTAATTGGAACAATGGAATTGATTCAAGTTTTTTTTTATTGAAAGAATTGGATTGAAGAAAATTTTCATTACAATATTACTCGCAATGTTGAAGTTTTCTAGTTTGTTAAAGAAGTCCTAAACATCCAAAGTGTGTAATATGAATACAGATCTTTTATTCTTCCACCCTTCCCGGGTAAATATTTAAATTGTTCAACACAAAGGGGGTAGCACGGAAAAAGTTCAATATTGCAATCAGATCCCGTCACTTAGGGAAGAGAACTTATATATTATTATCTTTGTGAGAGCTTCGCTTGCGATATGGTTCTCTTATTAAACTTACTGGAATTGAGTTTCCAAAGAGAAGAATAAAAATTAGGAGTGTTTTCAGCTTGATTTTCTTATACTTCTTTTACAAAGTAGTTAGGTACTGGCATTGTTTTCCAACTTTAATTCGATATTTTTGTTCAAAACAAATTATTAACATAATAGCTGTCTCCATTCCGTAACGTACATTATTTTCATTCCAATTTCAAATTTAATTTATATCCTTGTATACTAGTAGTTTACTTAACGGATTCGCTCGAGTTTCAACATGTCCTTCTTTTAATTTAATGTGCAATTTGGCATTTTGTCTTATTTAAAAAAAATATGTAGTATATATTAAATACATGTTTCACAGTTTCGTTCCACGAAAAAGCTGTGAAAGTTTAATAAAGCCAAAGCTATTAAATAAGCAAACAGATTCTTGGCTTTTAAACATCCATATTGAGAGGATGATTATTTAGTCTTGATAGGGCCGATAGCATCTTTTGAAGACCTTTCTCTCAACTGAACTCTAATATTTTAAGCCGCCATAGCTCAGTGGTCAGAGCATCCGACCGGCAATCAGAAGGACACGGGTTCATGTCCCGTTGGCGGCAAGTATCTTTTCTCGGAAGATTTTTCAATGTAAATGGGTGTTTCAGGCTGACAATTATTGCTTTTAATAATTGTTACCCTTTGTGCTATGCATAAAAATCTTGTCTAAACGTTAGTTTATAAAAAAATAATAATCTAATATTTTGTTTTTTAATTTATTTTATATTATTTATTAGCGTTATAAACAGTCTTTATAAAATCATATATGACGGTGATAAGAATATTTATGTCTTTGACCAATAAATTAACGACAAATTGAAATTTAGAATCATAATGCAAAAATACACAACAATACCCTTTACCTGATGTAAACAATTCTAATAAAGTGCATCTTCTTACTTAAATCTACAAAAAGTGTTTAATGAAAATTTCCGAAGGTTTAAATTAAAATTTTAATGGATATCAATAATGTTTTTCAAGAAGTGATTTTATTCAAATTCGAACTGCTAAAAGTAGAAGAGGAAATGTTATGAATTAAAAAAAGAGAAATAAAGAAATCAATAAAATATTAAGTTTTTAGTTAAACATGTGGCATTCCAACAAATATTAAAAATGAGACATCTTATTCAAATATCAAAAAAAGTTAAATCATTCTATCTCCGTAGGACATGAAAGCAAATAATATTGTATACAAATACCTTAATCGAATATTGATCAAATACCTGGAAATTAGTATCACGCACTGTATTCATAAACATTATAATAATTAGTAGTTAATAATAATTAGTATTTTAGATTTTACACAGTTATTACAATGTAAAACCTGAAAGTATAATAGTATTAATTAAATAGGAAAAATGAGAGATTTTTTACAATCAAACTGATTGATCAGTTTTGTAAGATTTTTAAGATAAATATTGTAAAATTAAAAAAAAAACTGAATAAACATACTTAAAAACAAGTATTATTTTTTATGAATGCTGTGAATTTAGCAAAGTTCATGTTAAACACATCGATATTAGGGCATAATGTATTAAATGTGGGACAGCTTCTTCTTATAAATGCATTTTAAAGGTAATTTGTATTGCTCTTAGGGATATAAAATGTGTCCGGAGATCGAGCAACTCTTGTACTAATAATGGATATCTGAAATGAATATTTTGTATTGGGTATGGGCTATCATAAAGGTTATGAATAATCTTATAAAGCATAGGTCTCTTATATCTCGGCGTTGATCAAGAGATTTTTTATAGTCAATAGCACGATCTATAGTTATCGTGTTTACCAATAATTGACTAATTTCACTATTTTCGGCTTATTCTTTATAACATCATTGATGGATATTGTGTATCAAATCGCATAGAAAAAGAACAAAAAATAATACTCGATCAGCTTGGAACGTATCGCACTAACAAATAAAACCAAATTAACACGCTCCATCTAAATTTTGTTAAAAAGCCGAAGTGACAAATGGCTTTGTCCACGTTTCCTCGATACGGTCGGCGCAGTGTAAGAAAGTAAAAATCACCACTTCGCGTGACGGTTTCTTTTGTTACAAAACCTCACTGCACTCCATTATGTTATGATTATTCTTTTGTAATAAAGCCATTGGGTTCGTGTTACGACGTGGGACAAACTTTACCGGTGCATAATGCAAATTGCAAATGTACGTTTTTTTTCTGTCGTTGGATTTTTACATAACAGCCTCTTTTGTAATCCTGCCGCTTTAGCGCAGAATGCAGAAATTTTGTTTTTTTTCTTTTCTAAACGACACATTTTCTCCCTATACTCAGTTCCGTGACTGTTTGAATATTTTCAATGTGATTGATTGCATGCTACCGCCATGAGTAATTGCAGCCATGTGTAAATGAAACATTAGATAAATTTGTGTAAATGAGATAGATACCTTTATTATAATTACATTAATACGCACGTGCACGAATACATTTGCATTAGGTACCTACCTGAGTGTATATCCAATAAATCTACCTACCTGGCTTCCTTTATCTTATTTTGACAGTAAAAAGTATTAGATTTAGATATTTGGTGTACACAGACATAATATATGCCACATTATTTACTTTTGAAAATTACATGATATTTTTACACTGCGGTGGGAATCGATTCCGTGTCCGCCGTATTCAAATTCAATGGCTGCTTTAAATTTCCCACGGCAACGGCTCGGCAACGGCTCGGCAACGGCTCGGCGACGGCAACGGTACGCGGCATCTCAATTACGAATAATATTTAATACGAACGAGGGAGGAGTGTGATAATGATTTGATTTTACATTGGGGAAAACAGACGTACGTACATCGTTTGTCTTATGTAGTGTATTAGAAAGAGCTGCAGTATGATTGTGATAAAGATCGTTTTATGTCTTTTTGTGCCGTTGCCGTGTTGTAACGGTAGGAATAATGAAAGTTCCCAATGGCTGCTTTTAAAATTCAAGGGCACGTGGCATCCCATTTCTTTAATACGAGTGATGGAGATAAATGATAATGATCGAATTTCTTCTTTGAGGGAAGCAGACATAAGTGCAACGTTTGTCTCACTCTTGAAGAGAAAGAAAGAGCTGCGGATTGTGATACAGAATGTACGTTTTTTGTGCCGTTGCCATGTCGTCGCCGTAGTAATATTAATATCGTCTAATTGTATCGGTCATACATAACATAAGCTGGCCGTTTTATTGTTGGCCTGGTCTACGACTCAACTATCTTTAAAAAAATCTTATCGGTAAAAAACGTCATTATAATTTTGGCTGTAAATTTTCCAGAAATACAAAAGTAATACTGCTTTAATTATAAAATAGATTAAGTAACTTGATTAAGGAAAAAAAACTCGTTATGTTTTCTGGCTCCGACGTATTAAAACATCGTTACTAAAATAATAGTAATTATAATCAAGAAAAACGTAAATTTTCAGTTTTCAGCCGCACATTAAATCGAAAATTTAGGTCAGAACGTACATTTTTAGAAATCCCCTTTTAATAATGGCTTACTTTATTTTTGGGCCGTTTTACTAATTCCTATTTAAGACCCATTTAAAACTTAATAAAAACGAATGTGAGTAAAAGTAATTTTGCACCCCCCCCCCATTATAATAACTCCGCATAACAAAAGGGCGAATTGGTTTGAGCACTGAAATTGAGTCCAGCAATCTTCGGTAGACCCCATAGATTCTACGAGTAATAACTTTAATTGAAAAATACGCCCTTGTTAGGGGTGCAAATGGAAAATGTTCACCTATTAAAATATTTCCATATTTTAGTATGCGATCCCGTTTTTTTAATTAAAATTATTTTAATTATATTTGAAAATTTTAGAACAAATGTGCAAATTATTGTTATAATTTGAGTGTTTTTTTTTAAATAGTGCAAACTAACAATATAATTGCTAAGTTTTAATATAAAAGGGAAAATCAGTTTTTGGTGGTATTTGTTAGTATTAGTTGGTGAAGAAAAAAAATTTAAAAAGTCAAAAGTTTTAAAATTGTACAAATAATATTTATTACTAGTTAAAGTTCCGGCGTTGCCTGGGCTTTATCCCGGGAAAAAGAAACCCATGAGTCATCTTCTGGAAACACCTCACTTAACGACCTTTAGTAAAAATTAAACAATGCAATAAATTACAACATTGATAACAATACTCTCGAGACATTAACACAAATTAAAGACTTGGGCATCACTTTTCAATCAAATCGTTCATTTGTTAACCATATAACTGAAATCTCTAATAAGGGCTTAAAAATGTTGGGATTAATAACTAGGCTAACTAGAAATTTTAACAATATAAAGTGTATTAAACTGTTATATTTTGCCTATGTTAGAAGTCAACTTGAGTACAATTCTCCCGTCTGGAATCCACATTATAGTATACATGTACAAGCTGTTGAAAGAATACAAAACAAATTCTTACGTTTTCAAAATTTAAAAATAGGTATTCCAGCAATTATGTTGAACTACAGCACTATTTTAAATGATATGAATATGCTCAAATTGTCCGACAGAAGAATTTTCACTGACTTGGTATTTCTTTATTTGTTTATTTTATTAATTATTGATTTATTTTGCTTTGCTTGCATTTTTAATAAATTTAATTATAATGAATCAATTTAATTTTAATTCTTTTTTCCCTGCATCAAAAGCTGCTTAAAATATTTTCAATTCTTAGATTTTGTAAAATGTTGTAAATTTCCAGTTGGAATGCAATTATTTGACATGCGCTAAGTTGACGGAATTCTGAAACTGCGGCTTTGCGAACATTGTACCAAAAACTGAGCTCGTCGTTTGGGGGAAAGTTTTGCTTAGACTCCTCACGCTACATTTCAGAGACATGCAACAGACTCGGAAGTAAAACAAAACATATTCTATACAGTAACATCATGTTTCTAAAGGAGTAAGAAGATGATTGTCAGTTCTACTTCTCTGCATCTCGTTTTCTTGCTCCAATGTTCGCTCAATTTGAAATATTTCATTAAAATTGTTTCTTACATACTAACTTACTTTCATAATTTGCCTTGGTCACGTGAATTTTTCATTACGACTATGAATGAAAAATTTCATTTTTATACTGATGGGTTTCACAGATTTTAAACAATTCGTCAAACTTCAAAGTTTAAATTCAAGTTCTGTGAAAGCTTCATTGAAGTGTTCTGTTATTATTTCATCATGGGCCGTTTGTTACACAGTAACAGAATTTGAATGTTAATTTTGAAATTTGATGAATTGTTCAAATTCTGTAAAATTATAAATGTTCTTATAAATAGCCTACCTTATTGAATGTTAGCTATATTAGGGTGGTTTTCACCCTGCGGGATGTAGCCCGGCACGACAGCGGAACTTTTATATTTTATTTTTTATCTGAACACCGCTCAAGAGTCTTAACTGCTCCCAACCTTCTGGAGACAGTGAGAATATGGCATTCTTATTTGGAGTATATTGTGAGGCTGAATATAGTGGGGAGGGGAAGGAGATGGAAAAGAGGAAGGTGGAAAAGTACCTGGCTAGTCAGATCTGGTCGACAAACACGTCTAAAGCCATTTTAAGCAACGTTTAAATCTGAATGGTGGTATTCCTTGAATACATTCCATTCAGGAACGTGCCACAAATATACTACATTATATTATTTAATATGAGTCAGTTGTGAAATAATACAATAATAATAATAATACTTGGATGATTTATATAGCGCCGTTTTTGTGAAAAATCACCTCAAGGGCGCTGGACAAATTAATCTTTTTTTTTTCTTTTAAAAAGAAAGACAAACATTCCCGGATTACGAATAACCCAACAATGTTTGAAAATCTCCTACTACCACCACAGAAAGCCGAAAATGTTGCTTGTGTTGTGATGGAGGACTTAGCCAGCCGAGGAATCGAACACGCGACGCCCGGATGGGACCCAAGCGCTATGCCCACTCAACCACTGTCCGGATAAAATTTATTTACGCACGCCGGGTTTTGGCCTTAAGTTTGCTATTCGAGAGCCTTACCCCTCGACCACGGAGGCCATGTTGTATATTACTCTACAGTATTTCTTATTTATTTGTTATTTCTTGATTAGAATTCGATCCCGAACGATATTCTCAGCAATTTACTTAGTCTTTCTGTGAAACTCGTAATTCCACTCATAAATAAAATTAAGATGGCGATTATTTACATTATGTTATAATTCCTCGTTGAAATTTAATTATTTACAGTGTCTTGCTGTATTAGAATTACCAATTTAATATAAAACTATACTCATATTGAGAATGTAGTTGATTGAATACATCTGTTCTCGCTTTTGATTTAAATTCATGAGGAAGGATTTCCTTTGCAACGAGCATAGCGTCCTGTCTTGCAGTCACTATCTGGCGTGCTCTTATATTGTCTTGAAAATTTCTGTCACAATAATTCCAGACGCAAGCTTTCCTGTTGTACCGTTGTATTGTTTCAGCGATTTATTTTGTTCATTTTCATACAAAGTGGTTGGAGCGGAACACGTTTCTAGTTTTCAAACCAGGTTATTCCAAAGAAAGGAAAAAAAAAACTTCTAAAAATAACATTCAATGTACAAAAACTCATGAATTTATTTTTTGAAAACTTATTTTTCTTCTACCTTTCTATAGATTTAAACACAGTTGTTTCGCAAAAATTCAAATGTATGATTATTATCAGATGGTTATTCAGCCGCATTTTGGCATTTGAAAGGTTCCCGTTTGATAGTTCTCCTCTTCTACTAATCACAATTGGTTCAAATCTGCAATGGACTTAGAATCGGCATTTAACGAATATTTTGAGGAAACCTTTACCATTAAGGCTTAATTAACACGTAAATACCAGTGACGCGGGGTTCGCAGACATAATGTGCAGCATCATTTTCAACTGTTTTTCCAACAGTTCTGCCCTAATATTTGATTTATCTTGTACAGAATTTCCCCAAAACCACCGTAGTGCAAGTGCTAAATATGTTTACTTTTTTTATTTTATTAATTTTAAATTCTGTTACACTCACCGCTCTTTGCAGCTGAAATAAACAAACATTATTATTATTATATTATCGACACAACCATTTGGTTTTAAAATGGTCAATGAACTCCCTTTAACCAAAAAAAAAGTCTTTGCAGTTTTTCGTGACTCATGTCTCAATGTTGAGAACTCAAAAGTTTTTAGTACGTAATGGAATATTATTAATAATTCTAATACGGTAATGGAATATTATTATATCAGTTGTTAGATAAAATAGAAATTCACTGGACATAACGCATGTATTTTTTAAGCTAAATTTATCTAAAATGAAGAAAATTTAAATTATTTACCCCATTTTCGTTATTTGTTTTTGGGGTGTTACGCCGTGTTGCGCTACCTCCTTCTTTAGCCAACGTTTTGGACATCGTTGCAGTGTCCATCATCGGGGCAGATCCGGTAGATGTGTACACATCTATGTTTATAACGTTGGCTAAAGAAGGAGGTAGCGCAACACGGCATAACACCCCAAAAACAAATAACGAAAATGCTTTTGGCCGTGAAAATCTTAAAACTTATATTTACCCCATTATAAGGTTATCTCTCTCTCTCTCTCAGGTTATGTGGGTCCTAGCGATCCGTAATGTAGGAAGGTTCTGCTTTTTTTGTTCCAGAATAAAAAAAGAACAAGAATGTTTGGGAATAAACGAAAACAGGTTTCTACTTGTGAGGTTAAATTGGTTTCAGTAATAAAAGAGTTCATTTCCAAAACAACCAAAGCCCAGTATAATTTTATAAAGAACATAACAATGTTGCCCTTTTGAGGGGCCGGGTTTCACATCCCCAAAAACATAACAGATTCTGAAACATAACAGATTCATAACAGATTTGACAGGAATATAATTAAGCAGAAAGAAATATCGTACCTGCGGACCATGGATCTTTATCTAATTCTACACTGACACGAACTCTTAATTTACTTGAATATAGCGCGTTGATGAACCGCGGGCCATATTCTCTCGCAATCTCCAGGATGGGAACCAGGAAAGACCCCCAGGAAGGCCAGAGAATGAGGACTCCCCGCTAGGGAGTAGTATCCAAGATCAGCACCAGTGCTCCGGTTGAGCCCACCGGATGAAACACGATTTCCGTCAGCACACCTCATCAGGAAATGAACGCCGAGTGACCATCCGTCACAAATATGAGCAGCAATAACCGTACCAGGTCATAAGGACTCTCCCTCGCAAAGCTTTTCAATATGCCAGTCGCGATTATGTAGGTAATTTACAATACCGTTATTTCGCGGATAAATATCGGTCCCAATGGCGGCGACCAATCACATTAGAAACAGCGTTCCGATCACATCAGAAAGAAGCGTTTGCAAAATGTACATCGCCCGGCTCGCGATTAAAATCGTTTAAAACAATTTGTAACGAAGAGATTATCCCATTTTTTAAATCCAAAACTATCACTAAAGTGACAAGTCGAATCAACACCGGCTTCCCGTACGGTGCGAATTCAAAAAGTGAAAACCAGAGAGAAAAAAAAGTGTTGCCAATCCATTCCGTGCTGTTCAAATTATCAGGTTAGTGGTCAGGTAAATAATTATATCACAAATTGATAATTATTTACGTGACAATTCCCCCCTTCTCACGAAAATGTTTGGCCCCAAACATGAAATCCACGGTTCCGATGTAAAAAAAAAAAATAAACAAATAAAAAAATAAAGGTACACTAACTAACTAACTAACTAGAAGATAGGTCCATCAGGTATCTAGAAATTTACAACAAGTAGATAGATTGAAAGAACAATGAGAATAGGATGGTACGAGAATAAGGAGTCTACAACACCTTCAGCAACGATGGAGCTGGGTGCTGGCATTACTGGCTGAAGTCCAGACCAGTTATTCTCATGACATCCTAACATCGGGAACATCTTAAAAATAAAGAACACAATCAATGAAAAGAAAAAAAAAATTATGCACAAAGCATCACTTTTCCTTCAGCAGGAAATTTTGCCATTAAAAAAGAGGCTTCACTTTAGGGTGGTCAACCATCCCTCACTTCACTGAATTTAGGCTATTTATTAATAGCGAAAAGGTAACTATTCTATCTACCTAGGTCCAACAGGTCTAATAGGTTAACATAGAATTTTATTCAACAAAATACAGAACAGACATTAAACCTAGAATGAGGAATATCTTTCAGAGATATTTAACTTAGTTTAAAAAAACAGATTTATAACAATGTAGAACCATAAGTATATGAGTAGTACTTGTGTATTAATGAATTAGTTAGACCAAGATTGCAAAACTTGTCTACTAAAAGTGGTTACAATAGGGTTTACATAATAAGAAATACCTATGTTTCAAAAATAAAAATAATTAGATCAGGTTTTACAATACCAAAAATATACCTGTCTACAAGTGGTAACATTGAGTATCAGTAGGAACACCAAGACAAGCGAAACAGAATCTAGAATGTTTAGCTGAATGCATAGGGATTACAATTTAACAAAAAAAAACCTAGTAGTGAACCAGTATGATTAAATATATAAAGTACAAGCCATTTTAATAACTAAAACAGTGTAAATAGTTTGCACAAGAAAAAAGACTGAGATCACACCGTAGACGGAGATCCTTCAAAATATTACTTCAAAAGTAAGCAAAAGGCAAAATTTCTTGAACAGACAATATGTATTGGTGATCGAATATATTGTGATAATCGACACTATCTAAATTGGTGATCAATCAAAACATTTGAATGACACTAGGTACAAAATTGTGTAGAGAAACACTGGTGTTTCAGCAGTGAGACTAATATAAATATTTTACTTATGACTATAAGCTATACAAAAATACGCTCTCCTGTGCTAGAGGTAGAGTATTATATATTCCATGCTGGAATTACTTAATAGGAAAGTATGCCGAAGCAGTACTACCTTTGTTAGAAAGACATAATAATGTTGTTAATAAACTATGACTTAATATTATTCACTTTAAGGAAAGCTAAACCAAACTTAATTGTAACAAATACTAGCTAAATATAATCTATTTATTATATAATAAAATCTATTTATGAAAATATACACATTTTGTATACCAGAAAGTTGCTCAAATCTCTGCTACACAAAGAACTACACTTAAGAATATATTTTGTTCTCTAGTTCCTTGGAGGATCTTTGGTTATAAGGCATGTCGGAGGGACGACAAAATGGAAAGAAAGCTCCACTGAACTAGAGAAAAAATGGATTTAGATTTAAAAGTAGGGAACATTACAAAATATCCGTTAACTGACGGAGTAGAGATGCGATACCAATGTGTGTGCGTGTGTGCATTGCAGTGATAATACTGACAGAAATAATATAGACAGGGTGTCTACTAAAAAAACGAGAAATACTCATATCCAATCTAATTATATATATCACTTGAAAAAAAAAAATAAGTCATGTGAAGGAGAGAGAAAAAAAAAATAATGACTTAAGGTTTGGGCGCCACTGATCATCAGATCAGATTCTAGTTGAACGAGGGTAAATAACCGTTTATCATCAATAAACTAGAATATTGCGTTTACTCCGACCACATGCTTTGGAGGTACCAAACTCCAAGACACATAACCTGAACAAACACATAAAGAAACAAATGAAATGGAGTGGAAGGTTGGTAGTCTTACACACCACGACATTGGCTTCCTATAATGTACTTAAAGTAATAATTAGTCTAAACGAACGATATCCTTGACGTGAAAATTTCCTACTATTTTTCCTTTCATATCTGCCAAAGTATAAATTAAATCAGAGACTTTACCCTTTATGACATTGCGAACAAATCTAGGTGCCAATTTATGAGAGAAATAATCTGGTCCACTGGATTGAACAAAATTTTTCCTCCAAATGACGTCTCCAACATCATAAATAACCGACTTACGACGCAAGTTGTAGTGTTGGGCATTCTTTTTAAAAGCTTGTAGTAATGCATTAGAAACTTGCTCATAAATTGGAGCTAACTCTTCCAATTTTTTAGCAAATTCACTTCTAGATTGTTTTAGGGTAGTGTCTGCGACACCAGAAGAAATATTTATTTCATGAAATTTTCCGTCAATGATTTGTTCTCTTCCGTGCATGAGGAAAAAAGGCGTGAAACCTGTTGCGAAATTAACCGTATTATTCAAGGCTGACTGAATCTGAGGCAGAAATCTGGACCAATTACGATGGTCAGACTCGGTCAAGATAGACAAGGCAGTCCCGATAGTTTGGTTATACCGCTCAACTACATTGTTTTGCGGGGTGTAATAAGCGTTATAAAAAGGCATGGGAACATTATAATCTGATAACAATTGTTTAAATTCTTTTGAGACAAATTGTTTCCCGTTATCACATATAAAAGTTTGCGGAACACCGTGTACCAAGAAAATATATTGTTCTACATTTTTAACAATGCTTTTAGCAGTAGCATTTCTGAGCGGAAAAATCCAAGTATATTTCGAAAAAACGTCAACAACCGATAAAATGTACATAAATCCCGCGTAACTACGTGGAAGAGGACCAACAAGGTCGATAGACAACATTTGCATCGGTCTGTTGACTAATTTTGGATTCGTAGAAATGCCAGCTGGCGCAGATGTATTTATTTTATGTGCCTTGCACGTTTTACATTTATTAACAAACTTTTTGACATCATTATACATACCCGGCCAAAAATAACGGAGTTGAACTTTCTTATACGTTCTGAATACACCTGGGTGGCAAGAGCTAATAGACTCGTGTTCTTTACTTAAAATAGCGTTACGGTCCTTAAAAGGAACTACCAGCTTCCAAGCTGTATCCTCCTGTAGAGCGAAACGGGACTTAGAGTGACGAAATAAACAATTATCCTTAATTTGAAAATTATTAAAACGTTGAGGATTATTTTTACAATTAGTAAATAAGTTATTGTACCAATTATCCGTGCTAGTAGGAAGGTTGTCAATGGCTCCAATAGTTAAATCGTCTTTACGCGAAAGAGCGTCGGGTACAGTGTTAAATTTACCCTTCCTGTGGACTACGTCAAAAGAAAATTGAGAAAGGCGGGTAGACCAACGTGCAAGTCTGCCTGTCGGATTTGATAAAGACACTAGCCATTGCAAACTGGAGTGGTCAGTTACTACTGTGAAGTGAACTCCCTCTATGTAGGGCCTGAAGTGATTCACCGAATCTAACACCGCTAAGAGTTCGCGCTCCGTCACGCCGTAGTTTCGCTCGTGAATGTTCAGACACCTAGAAAAAAAAGAAACCGGGTGTTCTTCTCCTTCAAAGACCTGTGTGAGCACTCCGCCTATCCCAACGTTGCTCGCGTCACAGTGTATGGTAAAAGGAAGTGAAAAATCAGGACAATTGATAACTGGCGCAGAAGTTAATGCCTTTTTTAATTTTTTAAAAGAGTCTTCAGCCTCTGAAGACCAAGAGAAATTACTCACCCCCTTTCTTGAGCCAGTGAGTCTTGTTAAAGGGGCCGCTATTGTGGAAAAATTCTTGATGAAACGTCTATAATATCCACAAAGTCCAATAAATGCTTTTAACTGTTTAGAATTCCTAGGAGTGGGGTAAGTTCGAATAGACTCTAGCTTGACTGGATCTGTGCGAAGACCCTTTGCATCAACAATATAACCCAGATACTTCAACTCGTCCTTACAAAACTCACATTTTTTGAGATTAATTGTTAAACCTGCTTCTTTAATACGTGTGAAAACTTTATTTAACAATTCTAAATGTGACTCAAAATCTTCTGAAATAATAATTAAATCATCCAGGTAGCAGAAAACGTTTTCATCGAACTCTGGACCAAAAAGAGCATCAACAAGACGCTGTAATTCACTAGGTGCATTTTTCAGACCAAATGGCATCCTAACAAATTCAAAAAGTCCATGACCTGGTACAACAAAAGCCGTTTTAGAACAAGAGTCCTTATGTAAAGGTATCTGCCAAAAACTTTTCGATAAATCAATAGAGGTTATAAAGCGTGCACCACGTAGCTTGTCTAAAATGCGCGAAATATACGGCAAGGGGTACGAATCCCTTGTCGTGACGCTGTTAAGTTTCCTAGAGTCCAAGCAGAACCTTGCAGAACCATCCTTCTTAGGCACGATCAAAACCGGATTCGACCAAGCCGAACGCGAACGGCGAACAACACCTAAATCTAACATTTCCTTAAGTTGTGATTCAAGTTGTTGCTGACGAGTTTGAGACAAAGGGTAATACCGTTGCTTAATGGGATCTCCTGTTGTATTAATTTTATGCTGCACTAAATGAGTACGACCCAGTCCACATTTTTCAAACGAAATTGACTTAAATTTATCAATTACATTATTTAGCCTATGATTGTCTTGAGGGGACAGTAGGGAAGCTGACGTGATCTTGCGAATTTCACTTAAAGTATTCTCAACATCACGTCCACTGTTGGCCTTTGAAAACAATTGAGGAGCGATGTCAAATTGTTTCCAAAAGTCGACTCCCAAAACAATCACGGGAGAAAGAGACGGAATTACAAAAAAAATTATATATTTCTTAATACTATTAAAAGTAACTAGTACCCGCATAGTACCAATTACATC
The DNA here is from genome assembly GCA_917880885.1 of Limnephilus marmoratus. Lineage (NCBI taxonomy): Eukaryota > Metazoa > Arthropoda > Insecta > Trichoptera > Limnephilidae > Limnephilus > Limnephilus marmoratus. The sequence continues at coordinate 35,165,061 of OU862918.1, read as the reverse complement.
TTGATGTTTACCATCCGCGGTGGTAACGTAAGAATCAAGCTTATCTAACTTAAAACCTAAACTTAAGAAAAACCTATACAGTGAACCACCAAAACAACTCACACTAGCTCCGCTATCCAAAAGAGCTGAAAAAACTAAATTGTTAATTGCAATATTAACATGAGGTCTAATATCTTGACCGCTGGTCATCATCGGCATGAATGCGTCCATGTCATGGTCGATGGGACTGGTACTCGAGTTTGAAACTATCGGTGGTCTCCTAGCATCCTCGCTAGCAGAATGTGGGGGACCCCCGTCTAGTTTTTTGAATTATGTCGTTCAGGATTAGCTTGTCGCTTGGTATGATTCTTCTGAGAATCAAACTTCCATTTTCTACAAAACGGCTTGGAATGACCTTTTATATTACAATAAGCGCAAAGTAATTTATTTCTATAAAATTGTGCAGAAGGTGAAGAAGAAGAAGAAGAGGAAGAAGGTGCAGCATTATTATTCAACGGAACGGATGACGGTTTATTCTTGTCTTTGACCGAATTTGCTTCATCGTCGGAAATAGCTAAACTTTTTTCAAATCGCTTACAAACACTAATTAAGGAATTTAAATTTTTATCCTCAAAATAAGCAATAACAAGAGCATATTTCGGCAATAGGCTATTGCACACTAAATCCACAATTTGTTCTTCCGGAAGTTGAACGTTTAATCTTAAATTAGCTAATTGCACGTCTTCAACATAATCAACTACGCTTTGATTATACTTCTGTTTCATAGAGAAGAGAGCTTTTAAAGCTTCGGTTTGGTTAGCGATTGGATCAAAACGAGATAAAATTAGTTTTTTCAGTTCTAGCCAAGTTAAATTATCTTTATAAATGGTACGATACCATAGCAATGCTCTTCCCTCCAAAAGGTCAGCAAACGAAGTGACAACAAGCGGCAACTCAATACGACGACACCTAGATAACTCCTCCACACGTTGTATAAAGTCACGGATGTCTGAAGATCCGTTAAACTTAACACCCCAGCTATGTACGGAAGGATTTGTAGTTATATTCTGATAATAATTATTAGTTATGTTGGTATTTGTATTAGGACTTTCATCACTGCTTGTTTCTTGTTGAGAAGAAGTACCACTAGATTGTTTAAGGTTCCTGTTGTAAATTCGCGCTTGCTCTCTCATGGCGGACAAAGTGGGTTCTGGAGTAATATTAACGTCAGAAAGCATCTGAATCATTTCCTCTTTTGAGGCCCCGTTGATGTTAGACAACGACATTTTGTCAAATGGAATTTATTTATGTAAAAAAAACGAAGAAAAAATTCCAAATGATTCCATATAAAATAGTTAATATTTATGAAATAAACCGAATAACACTATATTAAGTCCGGAAAATTGTTTATAAAGTTATTACGATAACACAATCGAAGTATAATAATGACATCCGACACATGTCAACAAAAATCGCTCTCAGCTGATCTGTAATAACAACTGACATAACCATAGACAAACTTGCCAGCCTACAAAAATGTCCCGAAAATATTATCCGAAAAAAAAGAACGAAGCTGTTCTAGAAGGTATATTTATGTTTACGTTACACAAAATTTGAGAGCGAACGAAGCTCAACCGGAAACCAATACAAATTAAAGCAAAGCAAAAAAATGACATAATAATATGCACAAAATTTCAAACTACCGCGAAATATTTCATATAATCCATTATAACATTTATAACGCATCTACACACACACACTGGTACCATTATAACAGTATGAAGATATTAATGAATAATACATATCCAACCTTGAAAATTCGGAAAAAGAAGCAGAAACTTAAAACATAACAGACCGTTAGAATATACGGGCACCAAAAGCAGAATATTCAACTTAAAACGTTGGGAGCGCCAAATATAAGGTTATCTCTCTCTCTCTCTCAGGTTATGTGGGTCCTAGCGATCCGTAATGTAGGAAGGTTCTGCTTTTTTTGTTCCAGAATAAAAAAAGAACAAGAATGTTTGGGAATAAACGAAAACAGGTTTCTACTTGTGAGGTTAAATTGGTTTCAGTAATAAAAGAGTTCATTTCCAAAACAACCAAAGCCCAGTATAATTTTATAAAGAACATAACAATGTTGCCCTTTTGAGGGGCCGGGTTTCACATCCCCAAAAACATAACAGATTCTGAAACATAACAGATTCATAACAGATTTGACAGGAATATAATTAAGCAGAAAGAAATATCGTACCTGCGGACCATGGATCTTTATCTAATTCTACACTGACACGAACTCTTAATTTACTTGAATATAGCGCGTTGATGAACCGCGGGCCATATTCTCTCGCAATCTCCAGGATGGGAACCAGGAAAGACCCCCAGGAAGGCCAGAGAATGAGGACTCCCCGCTAGGGAGTAGTATCCAAGATCAGCACCAGTGCTCCGGTTGAGCCCACCGGATGAAACACGATTTCCGTCAGCACACCTCATCAGGAAATGAACGCCGAGTGACCATCCGTCACAAATATGAGCAGCAATAACCGTACCAGGTCATAAGGACTCTCCCTCGCAAAGCTTTTCAATATGCCAGTCGCGATTATGTAGGTAATTTACAATACCGTTATTTCGCGGATAAATATCGGTCCCAATGGCGGCGACCAATCACATTAGAAACAGCGTTCCGATCACATCAGAAAGAAGCGTTTGCAAAATGTACATCGCCCGGCTCGCGATTAAAATCGTTTAAAACAATTTGTAACGAAGAGATTATCCCATTTTTTAAATCCAAAACTATCACTAAAGTGACAAGTCGAATCAACACCGGCTTCCCGTACGGTGCGAATTCAAAAAGTGAAAACCAGAGAGAAAAAAAAGTGTTGCCAATCCATTCCGTGCTGTTCAAATTATCAGGTTAGTGGTCAGGTAAATAATTATATCACAAATTGATAATTATTTACGTGACACCATGTATATATTTTTTACGTTAGCTCCACACAGGAGGCCCTGAGTAAAATAATTTCCCTCATGGCCTATGTCATCTTAGGGGATGCTGTGTGGAGGGTTTTTTTTTATGTAAAAGAAGGAGAGGAAGTTCTGGGAAAGAAATGGGTATGAGGGGTGGGTAGTCAGTGGGGGTCAGTGTGTTCAGGATTGATGGACGTATGAATCCATCCCTCCAACTGCGGTGCAAGGCGATGGGTCGAGGTATTCTGGCTGTACAGATCAAAATACCAGTCTCTCTCGATCAGATCGGCAAACGCACCGGCCGCCAAGACCTGAACAAACCTCTGCGGCACCCCTGGGCATCCGGGCACTCCTGCTAAGTGATAAAACGCAGAGAACCACTTTGGGTGACCTGTGGCACAGGAGTTGGTTATCCAATAAATGGTTCCTGGGGCGGGGGACCCATACCCGCTTCACAAGAGTCAAGGTATTTTGAAGATGCGCCTGATACTAAAAATGTTCTTGTGTAATGAAAGACATAAGTTCACAGGTCTTTGACAAAGGAAATAGGCTAATGGTACGTTCATTCATTTATAAAACAATGGAAATTTTCAATGTAAGAAATTCACACTTCAGCTTTTGGGAGAAGTTTTAAGTCGAAGTTTTCCCGAGACCTCCAAAGTGTTTTCGCTGCATGAGCCGAGTTTTCCAAGTAGTAAGCGCGATATGGTGGCTGCATTAGTAGTTCTTACATACGAGTACCTACCACTACCACCTACCGAGTGCCTGTCTACCAATATTCCATTAGCTGTGCTGCATCGACGGAATTACTTAAAATCTTGCTGCACTGGTTGGAACTTGATCATTATCGACTTGACTTAATTTATAAGGACCAATAGGACCAACGGCACACAAGTTCGTGTAATCTTTTTAAAGGAAAATATATTTAACGCTAAGTAAAACCCAAATAAAATTCAAATCAAGATGTTTGCCTTATAAGACTATTCAACATATCTTCTTTCTGATGTAGATATCTTCAATTGTAGCTAAACTGCATAAAATGTAATGATACGAGTATATCTTATTATATAATATCGTATATTATGGATTATCTCCGACTGCGTTATGTGTGTAATATCTGTTTATATAATATATGTGCAAAGGAAATATATTCCCTTTAAATTTGAATCCTGTAGTGTCAGTTAGAATGCAATAATTAATTAATTTATTTATTTATTTATTTACGCCCTTTTACGGGGCTTTTACCTAAGTATGAAATTTACAAATTACACTATGATTAAATAATAATTGTCACTTGTTTTGTTTTTCTATGATTGGATTGTAAAATATGAGATTTTGTTGGAAGAAACCATTCAAAGGAAAGTGTTTTTTTTTTTTTTTTTTTTTTTTTTTTTTTTTTTTTTTTTTTTTTTTTATTATTTTATTTTTTTTTTTTATTTATTTTTTTCTTTTTTTTACAGTGATTACCACACAAGAATCTCAACTGCTCCCGTCTGGAGCCAGTGAGACTATGGCATCCCCAATTGGGGTATGTTGTGAGGCTGAAGGTAGTGGGGAGGGGAAGGAGGTGGGGAAGAGGAAGGTTGGGAAGTACCTGGCTATTCAGATCTGGTCACTAAACACGGCTAAAGCCATTTTCAAGCAACGTTTCAATTCTGAATGGTGGTCTTACACCAGGGCGATACTAATAGTATCTTCCACTCTGGAACATGCCGCAAATATACTATATATTATTTTAAATGAATTAATTGTGAAATAACACAAATTAATCAAATAAAATTTATTTGCGCATGCCGGGTTCGAACCCGCGACCTCCGGAATGTGAGTCAAGAGTCTTAGCCACTGGACTATGGAGGTCGTCATAATAAACGATATAAATAAACATAAATGTCGTTTCTTTGTTAAAAAACTTTGCAACACAAGTGTTTTATTTATAAATTAATAGAAAGGAATTAAACCTCTCAACTTATTATATATGTTTAATATCTTCGGTGTTAAGTATAAGTATAGTAAAATAAAATACATATATAAAGTGTGAAAATTTGTAATGATTTCTAAGTAATTTAATTTAAGTTTCATTTACACATTGTAAACTGAAGGCAAAACTAAAATAAAATAAATGGATGATCCAACAGTCCAGAACTTATTTTTGTATAATTTGTGTGAATAAATTAAATTTTAAAATATCAACGACCTCACGACTACGAATTCGGTGATCGCGGGTTTAAATTTCGGAGTGCACAAATAATTTTGTTCTTTAATAATTAACTGTTTAAAAGTAATTAATGATGAATTAGTGATAATAGTAGGTTCTTACATTTGCGGCACGTTCCGGGGTTGGAGATACTCGCAGTATCGCTCTGGTGAAAGTCCACCTTTTAGAATTGATACGTTGCTTGAAATGGCTTTCACCGTGTTTGGTAGCCAAATCTGAATAGCGAGTTATTTCCCCGTATTCCTCTTACCTAGCTCCTTTTTCACCCCATTACATTGAGCCTCGCATCATTCCCCAATTGGGGATGCCATAGTCTCACTGGTTCCAAACGGTTGGAAGCAGTTAAGACATCTTGAATAAGTCAGGTATGCCTCATACGTCATACATAAGTCTGGTAATGCTATATTATCGTAAAAACAAGCTTATGGGTCCGAGTGGTTAAAAACGTTATTTTATAATGTGCAAACGACAACTCTTATATTTCATTGAAATTTAATTTATTTTAGATTTTAATTCCATCTTTAGATCGTTTAAAATTTAAACGAAATATTTTACTCCATAAAATTATTTTTAACATTGTACGTGGATGCGGATAATGTGAATGTGAAATCGTTAATTAATTGCAAAACATGCGCTTTTTCTGTTTGCAATAAACATTAAGTCACATTATCCGCCTGCATTGAGTCATTTTGTTATTTTATTGGCCCATCTGCACCGAACTGCGCCGAACTGCGCCAACGGCGGTGAAAAATACAGAGACGATATGTTGCCTAGGTCACTTGGATGCTAATTCGTAGTTTAAATAGTTCATAAAAACAATTGGTCAGATTATATACTGTTTTAACAGTATACAATTCATCAGTCAGTTTGTAAGTATATTATTTAGTTGGTTAGTAGGAAAACCGATACATCGGTCAGTTTTTATAGTTTTGTTTGTCAGTAAGAAAAATATTTCCCTTTTATATAAGTTTCGTTTCTCATAAGGGAAACTTTTTGAAGTGAAAACATCTTTACCACCGTTGTAGTTTGAAACTCGAAAAATAGCGACACTAAAAAGAGATAAAACACATACATCTATAGGATTTAGCCTGCCAGCGATAGTATAATCGATCTCCTTTTTGCGGTTCTTTGTAGTCTCCCTACTTGTCTACTTTAGTTTTCTGAAGGCTTTATTTCTACCGAGTGTGAATTGCATACTCTGAGTTTTTTTGTGCACTCCTCGAATTTTTTATATTTATTTTTTACTAGCTGACCCGACAAACGTGGTTCTGTCATGTAAATTTTTTCTAGTGAGTATTTTGGTTGTTAAATAAAAAATAACGAATGCATTGTAAGTGTGTGGGAATGGGATCTATGACACAAAGAGGAATGGAGCGCTGTAGACGATGACTGCCGATAAAAAAAACAACTAAAGTAGGAAAATGAATCAAAGAAAATGAATAAGAATTTCGAAGAGCAATTGAGTGTACGATATTTTTTGTCAGTCCGTCTTTAGCCAGGACAAATAAGCTCAATGGTTTGCCCACGCGAGAACATGATGCCAAATGAAATATCAAAATGACGCGACGCTTCTCGAAAGTTCGATGAGGTAGACATAGCGCCATCTGTCATTCAACAACATAAATAATTTCGTTATGTTTAAAATACGAATGACGGTTAAATTTGTTCTTACAAACATACAAAAATCGTGATTAAAAATGTGAGAATGCAGGTGGGAGGGTTAAAATTTGGGGTTTTATGTATTTTTTGATGCCAAATAAAAAAAAAATACGATTTTTTTTTTTCAAATAGATTTTTTTTTCTGGGTAGGGACACCCTAATTACATAGCGGTATGAAATATGCTTTAAAACCTATTCTCATGCCTTCCAAATATACTTAAAAATTTCATAAAAATCGCTCAAGCCGTTTCGGAGGAGTGCGACCACAAACACCGTGACACGAGATTTTTATATGTAAGATTATTCTTTATTCATAAAAATATCTTAACTTTTTTTTAAAGATGACTTGACATTCACTAGGCATAGAAGAGCTCCTCCAATGGGCTGATAAAATCGTCATCACTAAAATTCTTAAAGAGACAGAACCTTCCAGCTACAAATAAAAATGTATAATTTTTTTCAACAATGTTTTAAATATATCAGCGATCTTAACAAAGTTCTACAATTTTGATTGTAGGCATTTGTTTTTTGCAATAATATCACATGTTAATGTCATCCTTTTTCCCTATTTTCGCGGTTCTATGCTCTCGATGCACCGAATTTAAAGCATTTATTTAACGACACACTTACCGGAGTATTGAGTGCATTTTTGTTTTACCGGCGCGCAGGTGCCGTCTGTGCGCGCAAACATTTGGATGCGGGATTTTCCCGGGAAATTCAACAGAGTGGCTTGTTTCGGTACGGTGTTAAAAATTTAAGGGTGATGCTAAAGGCCCTTTAGTGATTTCAGTTCAAGAGAAAACCATTATTTACCATCACACATGTATCTTACTATCTTCCTGACATTTAATTTGTGTGATATTAAATTAGTTTAGTGCTACTATTTTAAATTTTTGTCCGGCAGTTCATTAAATTACAATAAATTTATCATAATATTGGGTCCTTACATATGAAATTGGCGTTTTGCCGTACTGGCAATTTAGATCTCAAATATCTTCTCTTTGGTGAGGAATTCCAAATTCAAATTTATACAGCTATTTACTCATGTATTTGTGTTTCGAAAATTATAATTCATTTGTTTTTTCCTTAATTGTTTTTTTTCTTTGCGTCACTTAGTTTACAAAATGAAAAACTTGAAATATCGCGTTATTTACGAGTACGAGTTCCACCGTGGCACCAGTGCTGCAGAAACGGCTCGAAGGATTAATGATGTGTATGGCGACGGTGCGGCAAAAAAAGGCACAGTGCGTTTTTGGTTCCAACGTTTTCGTTCTGGAAATTTCGACCTGCAGAACAAGCCTCGTGGACGGCGGAGACCAAAGTTGATAATGAAGAATTAAAGGCTATTGTGGAAGCGGATCCATCGCAAACCACGTCCGAGTTAACTCCGATGGGGCAGTCCAAACCGCCTTCAAAGATTTTATTGATTCCCGTCCGAATGGTTTTTTTAGTAAAGGGATCGATGAACTATCTATGAGATGGAAAAAGTGCATAGATAGAAATGGTACATACTTTGATTAAATAAATATATTATATTAAAAAAAAAATCGACTTTATGTTCCTCCCAAACAAAACGCCAATTTCATATGTAAGGACCTAATGTATTAAAAATGTGTGTTTATGGTTTATTCCTTATGCGTTCATTTACCACTCGTCCGATTGCGATGAAACTTTGGTTAGTTGAGGTGCGCGCGCCGCCGAATGTTTTTATATTGTACTGGTGAGCTCTGGCGTTATGAAATTTGTATAAAATTTGCAATAGGTGGCGAGCGAGTAGTTTGAAGAATGTGTGTATTTCATGTAGTACAGCGGCAGGGAGTAAATTCGGGAGGGAGGGGGGGGGGAAATCAAGAGATGTGGAGTGGAAAAAAGGAGAGGGGTCCTCGAGAGGTAAGACGAGGGAAGGGTGTAGTCAGGGAAGGCGAAAAGGAAACGTGGGAGGGGGGAGGGGAAAGTGTGGAAATTGGAAAAGGGAGGGGGAAGGCGGGGAAATCTAATTTCTTGAAACGTTTTTACTCTTCTTTTAAAAATCGTTCTTTGGATGAATGTCTTTCTACGTTACTGCAGTCTCTGCATATGTTACGAGGATGCTTTTCTAGATATGTACGCAATTTACTGGAATATTTATTTAAATTTCATTAAAGTTATTTTTACATTAACCTTACAGGAGGAAAATAATTCCCCTCAGGGCCTATATCAGATTTGATGCTGTGTGGAGGGTCTTTTTAGGAAAGAATGGAGAGGAAGTTCTGGGAATGAAAATGGTGTAAGGTAATGTGGGAACGTATAAGAATACTTATACAATAATATACTTACTCCAGCAATTCTTTGAATATTCTGGCACTTTTCCAAAACGCCTTGAGCGATTCGTTGCCATAATATGCCAAATTTACATGCCTTTCGTAAAAAACTTTTTTTCAATTCTTCCCGCTTAAATGGATTAAATTTGACAATTAATGGTGAAAAAATTGGAAAAGTAAATGAAATCAAATACCTGGGTGTAATACTCGACTCAAAACTGACTTTCACAGCAAACTTTGAATATGTGCTAAAAAAGGTATCAAAAAAGGTAAATTTTCTTAGAAGACCAAGAAGTAAATTAAATAGAAACACTACGGAGCTTATTTATAAAACTATTGTTGTTCCACATTTGGACTACTGCTCTACCATGTTATATTTGGCCAATGAAGGAAATTTGAACAAACTAGAAGTTATACAAAACAAAGCTATGAGATGTGTACTGGGGAAAGGCAAATACGCAAGGATTAATCAAATAAGAGAGGAGCTAAATTGGATTCCAATAAAAAAGAGACTACTATTTAACGTGTTAATTTTTGTGCATAAAATTATGAAAAACCAAATGCCAAAATACTTTAAGGATGAAATTCTTTTTAATAGAGACATTCATAACTACGAAACAAGAAATATAAACAGAGTTCGATTGCCACAAATGAAGAAATCAAAATCACAGAACTGCCTAATGTACAGAGGACTAAAGATGTATGATGAAATGCCTGAAAGTATGAAGAATGAAGAAAGAATGAATGTATTAAAAAAGAAATGTTATGCTTACTGTAAAAACATTTAAATTTATCAATGAAATGTTACATTGTGCTTATTAGTTTATATTCATGTACTACAAACTAACTCAATAAATAAAATAAATAGAAAAATGAAATAATTTAACTTTGTATAAACCACTTATTTGATGCGCAAATCCGACCGGTTTATTTTAGAAAAAAAAAAAAAATAAAAAAAAAAAAAATAAAAAAAAAAATAAAAAAAAAAATAAAAAAAAATAAAAAAAAATAAAAAAAAATAAAAAAAAATAAAATAAATAAATAAAAAAAAAATAAATAAATAAAAAATAAAAAAAATGGTTTCCGGGGCGGCGGTAACCATACTCGCCTCCCAAATTGTAAAATTGTAAATGTTCCTATTTAAATTGTGTTGACATGTTACGTGACCGAATCACGAAAACAGGATGCACCATTGAAATCACAATATCTATTAATAGTTATATTAAATTATATACTTACGTTCAGGCACGAAACTCTTTGCCCAGACAGTTGGGTCTCCCAGGCCAGACCGGCCCGCCTGCGGTTACCAACATCGTGAGCGTTTTAACCGTCCCGTTATTTTCAATCCAACCGCTAATAACCTGGTTAAGTTTAGGAGTTTCGCCGTTAGCCGCAGATAGCGTCGCTACAACTTTTATATTCAACCTTCTCCCCGAGCGGGTAAGCTGTTAATGAGAAGACACGATGCATAAATTAATGAAACGCCCTCTGAATCCGCCCGTAATAATTTACAATAACGCCCGGGGCCGAAATGACCAGAAAATAATTCTAAATTACTATTGTTTATTTTTTTGCGTTTTTATCCAACACATAAGTGTTTCTAAAGAGGTATTTTTCGAATGACCTTTGTTTGTCACGGGAATAAATTGATCGTGGGGCAAACAGCATACCGCTTGTTCGTGTTTCCCGTGTATTTTGTATCATGACCTAGCTGCGAGCTTTTAGAGTTCGCGCTAAAGGGTAATTTTATTTATGGCTTGGAGTGGAATAATCGTGTGCAATTTATGCTGTTAATTTTTTGTAGAACTGTGAGCTTGCATTAAATTTAACATAATATAAGTACAGAGCTTGATGGTATTTTTCAATTATAATTCTGAAGCTCTGAATTGAACTTTGAACGGTGTAGCGAGAAAGAGTTAAATTATTCACGGACGTCAACAATTTTTGATTCAAGATACTTTATTTTTATTTATTTATTTAAACGCCAATAGAATGCGGTACATGTTTTTTTTAATTACTGAGAAACTAATGAGTTTAATAAATGCACGTAACACAATATATGTTAAAAGCAAAATGTAAGTTACGTACAATATAAGCGTTAACAAAATATAGGTTACATAAAATATAAGCGTTATCAAAATACAGGTAACATAAAATATAAGAAACATAATATAATCCATAAAATATAGGAATTGACATAAAGTGGGTAATGTTTAAAATTGTTTTTTTTCGTTATATATTTTTGGGGTGTTGTGCCGTGTTGCGCTACCTCCTTCTTTAGCCAACGTTTCGGACATCGTTGCAGTGTCCATCATCAGGGCAGATCCGGCAGATCCGGTAGATGTAGACCGGATCTGCCGGATCTGCCCTGATGATGGACACTGCAACGATGTCCGAAACGTTGGCTAAAGAAGGAGGTAGCGCAACACGGCACAACACCCCAAAAATATATAACGAAAATGCTTCTGGCCGTGAAAATCTTAAAACTTATCTTTAAAATTGTTGTTTACATTAGTTGATGGGATAAGTAGAAATACATAGTTGTCAATTGTCAAATACATCCAAATTGTTTAAGTATTTGTTACCAAGACTATGTAAACGTTGTATTGGAGAATGCAAATCATAGTTCGAATGAGATGTACGTATATAAAATTTTAATGTTTGTCTGGTTGTTCGTGTAGGTACATGTAGATTTATTATTTGCAGGACTTCACAACAGTCGAATTTGGAGTTTAATAATTTTAATTAAATTACGTTTATTTTTCGTCTGTTTTCTAAAGATGGAATATTTAAAGTATTCATTAACGACGGGTAATTTATGTGTTCTAAAGGGATGTTAAATGTTAAGTTTAAAATTTAATCCTTTTCTAAAAGTGTGAAATAAGGCTGTATTGTTTGGTTTTTAAGAGTTTTCACGATTTTAAAGCCATCTCCAGACATGTTGGAAATTTGAGGATCTATGTGTATATATATATTTCTTTTTAAATCTTTTTATATTATTTATTTTTTCTTTTTTATATAGTATGTAAATCCATTTTATGTAATGTATACTTTTTTTATGGCAGACAGAGTATTGCACCCACCGCTCTGTTCGGCTGAAATAAATAACTTTATTATTATTATGTCATATAAAGATGTCATATGAAAATGCAGATTTACAGGAAGTATTTTTTAAGGACATGAGGGTGTCTTGATGTAAGAGGGAGGTAACTCAAAAGTCGGTTAGTGGCTCTACAGGAGAGCTTTTAATCACATATGAGTCGTAAAAACATCTCGTACGGCAAATGCCAACCATTTATGAATGTTTGTCATGCGTTTGATGTGTCTCCCGGTTGCCCTCCGGGCCGAAGGGATCAATAGCGTTCGTTCTTCAGAGCACCTTCAAACTATTTTCAGAACAAATGCATCATTCCCACCTGTCTAAATTGTAAATCGGAAATCTATATGTAACTCTCAGACGGATTGCCCATCAGTTGTTCTAATATAATTTCTAATAGTACGTATCAATATATTTGTTCAATGCTTAATCACATATTTCTCGTCTCCAATAAGTGAAACGTGACACGTGTTTAAATGTGTTTTAAATTATACGTTGTGTCGGAAAACGGTAAAAAAACAAATCGCATAAAGCGATGTTCAACGACCGTTTAATTATTATAAACTAGCTGACCCGGCCACGCGTTGCTGTGGCTAATAAAACACAACGTCATCTACTGGATGGTTATCCAACCTTTATAACCACCGCCGTCTTTGAGTTTATCGCGAAGAGACAGAGAGATGCCGCGGAGGACTTTTATTTATAATACGTAGAGATGGTGTGAAAGATTATAATAATGTGCATGAAATGCTTGGGGTAACTAACGTATTAAAGTTAATAAGGATTAATACTGTATCCCTCTAAATAACTTTTCAATTACCGCAATGTACGTGACCATTTTTTTATAAGATAGAATGGGTATAGTAAGCTATCCGTAAAATATAGATATATGCCTTCGCGAACTTTTTTATAGATCTATAAAAGAGGAATATCCCACCATGCATTGTTTTGTTATATCCCAAAAGGATTAGGCAGCGTTTTCGATGAAAGCTACCAGGCGCCTTGACCTTTTCCGACACTTCTAACAATTATCGTTATGTTTCAAGCAATTTAAACAAATCCTTGACAAATTGCATACCTAAACCTTCCTCACGAAACACGATCACAAACCGCACGAAAATCCGTTCAGTAGTTTCGAGTTTATCGCGAACAGACAGACAGACGACGCGGGGGACTTTAATTTATAATATATGTAGAGATGTAGAGATATAATATGTAGAGAAGAGATGTGTAGATAAGATGTAGAGATATTGATATCATTATCTCGTTATTAAACTCGTTTTGATTCAAAATCTCATCTGAATGCATTAATAATATTAGTAATAGTATTATGAAATGAACGTGTTTTTAAATCTCAATTATCTTCCCCACATCTACGAGTATTTTGTGTCTTTTAAGATTTTCAAATTTACTAAATTACAGATTAAACTGAATTTTATCCTTATAAAAGTCTTTTCCTTTTCTCAGTTTTCATAAATTTATTCCGAAAGGTTCCATATTTTAGCATAGATTCAAAAGTTTCCGAAGTGTTTTGCGTTTATAGACTACCGAATTGGTTGCGAGTTACATTATAACACGTAAATATGAAAAGAAAATCATTTTGCATTTGATTCCTCTTAGAACAACGATCATCAAAAGGAGTTGAGAAGTTAAACAACTAAGTGAATAAATCAATACTCAAATCAAAGGGAATTATTATCACAAGTGATGAAAATCAAATCGTTACGGCGAAAACAGTTTGAATTTATAATCTTATTACAGAAAATTTGAATTCCTGATTGTTTTCGCGGCTAGAAATTATTATTATTATTGTGGGAGTCTGAGACTGTTACTACGGGGAAAGGGCCAATTAAATCAAATCTCCTCGAAGGCTTCTCCGCTCGGTAGGTACGTAATTAGCCCCTCCTGTCGGTCGTATTGGTAAACAGAATAAATTACTCGGCAGCCTACTTCCCCAGGAATTTAAGGGCACTTTTATTATTTTGTTATTGTTGTTTTTCGCGGTCGAGTTGACCGAAGACCCGGAGGTTAATGGAAAAACAATACTCGATTTAATCGGCCGGTCTGTTGTATTTTTGTAAGATATTAAACTGTAATTGAAGGGTTGTTTTCTCAATACATCCGCGATTTATTGTTTTTTTTGTTCACTTGTATAAAATATTGGTTACTTTTAATATTACCCGCCTTCTGATGAAATTGTTCTTATCGATTTACTGAGAACAATTTTTATTCAACCAATACGACGACTTTTTAAAGCTCTGATTCAAGCTCAAGTGACTGTTCTGGTATCGCGTCTGGGTTCCACCCACATCAATTGATTTCAATTCCACGGCTGGCTAAGTCATCCATCTCGATGGTTGTAGAATATTTTAAAATATTGTCAATTTATTCATTCCTACCTGAGAATGTTTATACCTACTTCCTTAAAAAAAACCTGCAACTTGAGAAGAGCTAAGTTGACATAGTTACGCGCACAAACGTTTAACGCCAGAGCTTACGTTTCTACAGCTTTATAAAATCAGTTTTCTGCTTTATTTTTCAAATTAAAATATAATTTATAGTTAGTTTCCTATATATTTACATGTTTTGTTGTTATCTCTCTTCGCTTGCACAAAATATTATGCGTTATTTTGCAGAAAGAAGTAAGCCAACACATAAACCAAATTACATTTCAGAGAGATTTTAAAATTTGCTTATTCTAACACTTTTCGTGTAAGTGTTCATATATCTCTGCGTTTTGTATTGTCTTGCTTTATTTTGCAGAGTGGCGTTTTTTAATAATGAATAAATATATGATCCGTGTTTATGTCTTAAATACAAAATGGTGTAATATAAAAACACCAACGTTTCGCAATAAAATGATAAGCAATTATAATATTGGTTTATTGCTGTTGTTTTATCTACTCTTTGAAGGCTTTATAAAACTATGATTCCTTGTATAATTTGTTCTCATTATATTCTTCAGCACTTTTTCATTTCTTTATTACAGATAATTGTGTTAATACTGGGGTACCCCGCTCTTAGGTCACATTACATTTGTTAAAATCTGAACATCAATTAGTTGGTGTATGTAATATTAAATAACTTTTTCAATAGACTTGCGCAGACCCGTTAAAAATCACGGGATATTATGATAGTATATCTAGTTAGTTAAATAACGTTTGCTTGTAAATGTGGAAAGCGCAGGCCATTGAAAATCACGAAATCTGACTTTACTTGTCAAGATTTTCCCCAAGAAATTCAAATATACAATAAAATAATTTTTGTCAATTTTTTTTACGGCTTGGTACTTTATCGCTTGTCTGAATTCTTCACACAAACAGTTCCAATTTTGAATGAAACAAATTCGAGTTCACTGAACCAGAGTTACAACCGCTTTAAGACAGACGCAAAATCCCGGCGTCCGCAAGTAAATTTTTTTGGATTGATTTGTTTTCTTTTTCACAATCTAGTCATTTAAAATAATATACGGTACTTTCGTTATTTGTTTTTGGGGTGTTATGCCGTGTTGCGCTACCTCCTTCTTTAGCCATCGTTTCGGACAGCGTTGCAGTGTCCATCATCAGATCAGATCGGCTGATCCGGTAGGGATCTGCCTGATCTGCCGTGATGATGGACTGCCGTGATGATGGACTGCCCTGATGATGCAACGCTGTCCGAAACGTTGACTAAAGAAGGAGGTAGCGCAACACGGCATAACACCCCAGAAACAAATAACGAAAATACTTTAGGCCGTGAAAATCTAAAAAACGTATCTAATATACGGTACATTTGCGGAGCGTTCCAGAGTTGAAGAGTTGAAGTACCGCCTTGGTAAAAGACGACCACTGACAATTGAAACGTTGTTTGAAATGGCTTTAGCCGTATTTGGTGACTAGATCTGAATAGCCAGGTTATATATTATGGATGAAATCAACATTCTACACAAAACGCTCCTGACAATAACCCCTTTTATTTGAACAACTTTAAACAACACTCAAAAATATTCACCAATATCTATTTCGGTTTCTAATTACAATAAAACTTCTGCCGGGATAGAAAGCAGGATGTTGATATGTTTAACTTAAATAATTATTTGAGGCTTTCATTATTCCAAGTGGTTGAAGGGTCGCGAAAAAGGGGTCTTGGAGAATAATTACGGCGATAAAATAATGTATTAAAACCGTTTTGTTGATAAACTCGGAATAACTTATCCAGTATCGTCTGTATCGAAAATTTAGGATAATTATTATTAGGACCGGGTAACTTCGGATTGGCCCTCAAACTTTGTATGGGCGCCCATCGGAGCGTGACGCCACTTGGGTTCTGATCATTCCCGACCTAACTTCTTTACATCTTAAAGGTGTGGGTTGACAGTGGCGTAGCGAGACATTTCGTTGCTTCGAGCTTAGTAAGCAGGTAATTTTAATAGGCAACATAGTATATTTCTTCGTATAATTGGAGACTCGGTGAAGTGTACAAACTTTCAAGATTTGTTTCTCCTGGTTACTGATAAAGATGAAAGTGGACATTATTCATCTTTCTATACTTTGATGCATATATGGGCTACATATTTTAATGGTAATTTATTTTAAATACATGGCTACTTATTTTCCGTGTTTTCGATATTTATATTATTACGATATTGATTATTTTCGATATTGTTTTCGATATTATTTTATGGAATGGAAGCATGGACGCTTACTGAAGAACTAATTAGGTGACTTGAGGCATTCGAGATGTGGATCTACAGAAGAATACTCTAAATAAGCTGGGTGGTCAGGGTTACAAACGAAGATGTTATGGTTCGGATGAATAAAGAAAAGGAAGTAATTAAAACTATAAAAATCCGAAAACTTCAATATCTTGGACATGTGATGAGACATCCAGAGAAGTATGAGATCCTGCATCTCATAATGGAGGGAAAGATTGCCGGAAGACGGGGCCCTGGAAGAAGGAGGTCTACCGTGGAGCTGTTCCGGGCCACAGTAAACAAAGTCCGCATAGCCAACATGATAGCCAACGTCCGTTGAACGGACAGGGCACAAGAAGAAGAAGACTTATTTCCCAGTTAAATTATTTCAACAATACGGGGTATTAAGGGACGTACTTTACTTACTTTAACCAGTGATTCTTGACATTATTTGGAGTAAAAAATGCAAACGAAATTTTGGCTTTCGGTGACTTCTCAACCTAAAACATTAAAAAATCAGTAGGTATTGGACAGGTAGGGTCGGGGTCAGGGATTATACAGTTTCTCGGCTGAGTGACGAGTGAAAGAATTTTTTTGTTTGTTTGGTTTTGAATTTAAAAAATAAATAAAAATTAAAACATCAAAACAGTCACCGGAGACCAAAACTTCATATATCATTTTTTCCCCGAATAACGACAGGAATCATTTGTCAAAATTAGTCAAATACATCTCTTAACACCCTTTATAAACATTTACTTATACACAGATTGTGTTTCGTTTTAAACAGGATAAATTAAGAAAAAATGTGTTAGCTAAATGATTTAATAATTTCAATAGAATAACTTTGTTTGAATACCACTTTATTTTATATATTTAACCTATTGGGGTTAAACGTATAAAGTAAAGTGGTATTCAAACAATGTTATTCTATTGTAATTATTATAATTATGTATATCCACAAAGTATATTGTTTTTTTGACCATCGCCCTAGGAGAAACTGTGCTAGAATTCAAGTTTTTTTTATATTGTATTTTTATGAACTGATTATAATTTTACGTTAGGGAATATTATAAAATACTGTACGAAAGAGAAAATAAATACTGATTGATTATGTTGGTATGAGTGTTCTATTCTAGAATTTTAAAGTATATATATTATAGAGTTTTGTAGATCCTGTGCAGATGTTCTCACGTGTTTTTAGTTACGTAGTAATTATTATAATACAGCGTTTTGAGGGGTCTGCTGGAGTAAATACGTTTTTTAGTAAATAAGTTTGGTTATATTTGGTTTGGTGTTATAATGTATAATGAACCCCAATGAGAGGGATTACATTAAGAATGAGATTGAAAACCGTCTACACTATCATTCTCAGATGCATTGAGAGTTTTTGACTTTATTTGATTTCGTACGTAAATTTTAAATATGCGACTTAAGATGAATATATACGTGAAATCCTATTTAGATACTATTTTGATTAATCTTTACGACGAATCGGTTTACAGTATGAACATCACAAAATATGCTACGGATAAATCAAAGCTTTTACTAGCTTTTCTATGTATTGGAATTACAATAAAATTATTATTTACGTAACAAAAATATAAGCGTAAACCACCAAAAAAATGTTTTTTCATGACTTAACTATGAAGTAATACAAGAAACAATTTTTTAAAAATACCCCTGTATGGCTTAGACTATTTTTGAAGTTTTCCATGTTTAACTTTTTTTCGTTCCTATAAAATTATGCAAAAAATAAATAAAAACCGCTCGAAAAGAATAAAAAAAAAATAACTACCCACTAAGCTGCTTGCAAAGTGCCTACCCATATCCCTAGCAATATATATGCTGATACTTTCGATTTTAAATTATTGATATTAACAACACAATGAACAGCTACGTTTCAAGCTCAGTTTAAAAATAAATGATAGTTACGTAGACCTTGGGCTTAGTGCAGATTCTTTGTTGGGTAAATAAAGGAAAAAAATGGTGTTAAAATCTTCTAAAAGCTGCCCCCAAAATGCCCTTCCGATGATACGGCACTGAAGAATACATCTTAGTTACCATAGCAACGAAAGCGGCGTCGACCGCTATTGCGGGCTCACATTTTGGAGTACTATAAATCGATACCTATGCAAAGTTCACTGTGATTAGCTTTATTGATATATGCATATTAATTTAACGTATTTTTAAAAAACTATTTTGTGTAGATGACAGACTATTTTATCGTGGATATTTCTTAAAAGTTAACTCTTTTCTTCCCTTGCAAAAATAATTTCCAAAAACTAAAATGATTTTGAAAAATTAATGAACGCCTTTAGTAATTCTATTTTTATTTATTTTATTTTATTTTATTTTTTATTATTATTGTACCAGAGAATAATTCTAATTACAGTACAATTTAGTCACCCTATCAGCATTTAGGCAAGTGACGCTTCAATAATATTTTTAAGGCATATAAAGAACAGTCACTTACAACCAAATGTTTGCAATTTCATTTAACAGCACCACTCCCCTCGTCATGCTAATCTTTGCCAAGACGTCTGTTCTGCCGTTCGGTACTTTAAATAAGTCATGATGTCGACTTCGGCTGTAGTAGTCTGGTACATATAAATCATAGCATCCCAAGAGAAATGAGCTTTCGATGAAATTGTTCCAAATTTTGAAAGATAGAATAGCAAGACTTGCTCTCCGTCTAGTTTCTAGACTCACAGAATCAGTTTCCTCAAGTAAGTCATTATGGAGCATGAACCTTGGATAGGTGAAATATGTATAACTGTTTGTTTCCTTAGTAAACTAAAATAAAAAAATAAAAAATAAATAAAATAGGTTCCATGCTTCCGCATATAAACATACTTAGTTAGTTACCTAGTTAATAACGCTTTCTTGAAAATGAAACCTTTGAAAAATCACAAAATATAACTTTACTTCTCAAGATTAACCGTAAGAAATAATAAAAAAATTACACGTTAAATATAGAAAACCAAAATTATTTTCTTCTAAAAAATAATTTTCTTCTAAAAAAATAATAAAGAGTAATTGTCTGAATTCTGCACATAATCAGTAGCAATAAAAAATTTCTTCAATTCAAAGCAATTTTGGCTTCATTGAACCAGATTTAAACACCGCCGTGTTCAAAATTGAGTGTGAAATATCTGGGGAATCGCGGCGAGTGCAGTCGAGGCCCGGTAACAAGCTACGGTCGTGGCGGAACCTATTTGTCGCGACATCCGCTGATGGATGGACTTCTGGCGCTCATCTTCGGATGAAGCATGCTGATCGAAATGGGGTTCTACCCGGTGCTCCTTGGTGTGCTCAAACCGGAGCCCTGGTCCTGATCGGGAGCTTGGATGCTGCTCCCTGTCGAATCGTCTGGTTACTTGGAGGCTTTCCTTGGGGTCTTTTCTCGGTGCCCGAACTGGAGATTGAGCGAGACTACAGCCCGTGCTTCCTCTGCACGCAATTGTGAAGCCGAATAAAGTGTTCGCGTGAATTTAGAAGTAATTTGTTTAAAACCATGGTCCGCAGGTACGCTATTTCTTTATTTTAGTTAATTGCCTCTTAAATTTCAGAACAGGTTATGTTTTCTTTGGGAAATGAATCCCGGTCCCTTGAAGGGCACCGTTGTATTGAAGATTTAAATATAGTTGCAATTGTTACTAGATAAACTCTTTTATTCCCCTAGCCTAACTATCCTTACCGGAGGGAAAACTGCATTCTCCCTTCCCACTATCCTGAGGGAGTTTCTCATGCTCTGTATAAAAATGGTGCCAAGGAACCATTATGTTGCAAGTACGTGGCGTTAAGGCGTAATTAACGCCGCGTAAATTACGCTGTCTGTTTGACGAGGCCTTTAGTAATGTCCGTGATGATACCTAAAAACCTCCAAAACTAGTTGAAAAGGTTTTAAATAAATAACCAATTCCGGGACTGAGTTTCAAGGACACCCTGAAAGATTTAGGATTGGTTTGAGTCTTTTATCCTAACAATTACTTCAGCATTCATACTTTTTCTCAGCTTTTGGTATGTATACTTTCAAAGATTCACAATCGTGAAGTTGACAATTCTATTAGGTACTACTTTTTGTAAAGACTTTTGAAGGTCTAATAAAATCTATGTAGAACCTGAGGCTTATATTAAATTTTAACTTTTTTTGCCTATAGTACAGAGGGCTTAATATTTAAAGTTTCTTTTATTTTTCCAAACCACTTTTCATTCTTCTGTCATCGTTTATATCCGAAGCCATTATAAGAGCTTTTCTTTTCATGATATTTAATATTATATCATTTTAAAAGTTTGACTGACGGCGTAGACGATCCTACGACCCATCAAACTTCAGACAGATGAGCGATATGGTACGGATCAGTAAGTTTCTTCAATTTTTCTTCAAAGTTTTTTGTTTTCATTAAATGAAAATATTGAACTTTGTTTAAACCACTCTTTAAAAAAGATTCCACAAAGTGAATTTGCATTTATTGAAGAAGTTTTTGTTATCGTTTAAAGTTTCATTGAAATCATCTACCTTTAAATTCCTCCATTAAATATTATTTCGTTAGTCATTCTGATTTAATTTAATCCAAAATTTTATGTTTATTTAAGAAATTTTCTTCTAGGTAGGTATTATTAGAGCTATTGACGTTGTTAAAACATTCATATTTGAGGTTATGTTAAATGATAACAATTTATATTAAGGTTAGTTTTGAATATACAGTCGATTCCGCTTAATTGGTACACCGGTTTATTGGGACAGCCTGGTTTCTGTTCCTTGGGATAAAACCCAACGAACAGAAACCGAATGAAGATACTAATACTATTTTTGTTATCTCTGACACAATTCCGTTTATTTGGGACAATTTCCTATCTAAGTCGATGCAAAACGTGGCTAAGTAAACGGAGGGAGGAGGGGAAGGGGGGATGAGTCGCATTATGGGGGTTCCGAGTTCATCCTGTAGTAATTCGGTAGACTTCGCCCACACCGGCTGTTTGCTGTCCGCCGACATTTTTCAACATAAAGTAGTTCAGTTTGAAGCACTCTGCCGCACGTGTAACAATTCATTTTTTAGTTTACTCTTATTATTTATTTATTTTTTATTTCATAATATGTTATTTGTTACAGATTTTTGTTTTTTTTTGCTACCACACTAGACTAATGCCCGTGGTAGTCATGGATTTAATATTTTATGTAGAAATTAAAAAGTACTATTCTATTGAAACAGATAATAAACATACAATAAAAGTTAAGAAATACATAAAAGTAAGTGAAAAATAGATATAAAAATTAAAATTTTAAATTATGTAATTGTTTGTCCTTTTTATTTATTTGTGCCTATCTTAGTTGGTTTTTCACATTCACATGTAATCAGATAGTAGTTCCTACATAATTATTTTTCAGTAATTAAGTAAATATTTTTTAAACAATTTAATAAAATTCACAAACACATTCGAGAGAACTCGAATAAATGTAAAGGTACATATAAGAAAAGCTCAATAATTTATTTCTTCATATAATTTATACATTTTCTTACCCACCCTGAAGCTCGCTTATTTGGGCTGTACATATAAGAAAAGCTCAATAATTTATTTCTTCACATAATTTATACATTTTTTTACCCACCCTAAAGCTCGTTTATTTGGGCTAGTCGCTTAATAAGACCAAAATGTTTGGGCTCGATATGTCCCAGTTAAGCGGAATCGACTTTATTTTGATTAATTTTATATCTTTCTAACCTCATTTTAATAAATTACGTATCATCTCTATTATTTGAAAGCTTTTTTGGGCTTGAATAAATAATTGTCTTATGGGACAAAAATAATACAGACATCTTGTAAGACAATAAATTATTGTTCAAAAATAGTTAAAATAGTGGATGTGGATGATCTGAGTGGCTGTGGGCGGGTTTGAAAATATGTACGTGGAGTCAGTCACGTTTCATTCGAAGTAATCAAGTCTGTCTAGCGAGTGTTAGCATCATGTGGGGTAGGTAATCTAGCGGGATAAACTCGCGCGGATCGTAATACCTACTCGGCTACCAATAGTGCACCTAATGATCCGTGATCCCTGGGAGTGGATCGCTTAATGAATTCGATCAACCCCTTCCCGCATTATGCTGTATACTTACATAATATTTATACAGGTAAAGCTGGCTGGGAATCTTATGCAGTAAGCGAGGAAAATAAGGGTGAATATAAGTGGTCCTTAACCATTTCATATTTTGAATATGAGAAAAATTTGTAGGAGACCTAAATCATAAAACTAATAATAAAAATATACCTATATATATATATATGGTGCCTACCTTACAACAGATATTATTGATTACCGATTACGTGTCAGCAAAAATAAGATACGTGTCAAAATTTAACTATAACAAATTTACCAATTGTTAACTCCAATGTCATTGCCAAAATGAGCATGTCCAATTTCAGCATCTCATCTATCTACATAAATAAAAATGAATCGCCGAAATGTATGTACGCGCATAACTTCCGAACGACTCCACCTAATTGAATAATTCTTTTTGTTTTGTGTTCGTCATTGTTAGGACAAGGTTTGTATAACACTACTGGTGAGCTCTGGCATTATGAAGTTTGTATAAAAAATTCAATAGGTGGCACGCGAGCTGTTTGAAAACTGAATGTACCGGGACTAAATGTATGGAATGCGGGAGTGGAGAGGGGGGAGGGGGAAGCAGGGAGGTTGAGGAGGGGGGGATGGGGGGAAGGGGAACACGGGAGGGGGGTTCGCGGGACTGGGAAAGGAGGAGGCGGAGTGGGAACGCGAGAGGAGAAGGGGACGCGGGAGAGGAAGTGGAGGCGGAAGGGAAACGGGACGAATGGGAAAGGACACGCAGGGAGTATTTTTTTCTTTATTAGATGGCATAGCATCGCATGCCGGGTACCAGCTAGTCTATTATAAATATTTTATGTACGATTGGCTAATCGTATTTTATCGTCTATTTTTATTATTAAGTCTTACCTAGCGTATTCGCCATCGCCATTTTTTATTTATGTGTTTATCGTTTGAAAAATTTTCGAAGTGTTAAAAATTATTACATTAATGATGTTGTTTTGGGATGTGCATCGATAATACTCCAATTAAAAATGTTCACAGCATGCGTAAATCAAGATTTAGTTGTTCCTAGGTGGATACGCTACTAGTGAAATAACAGAAACAATAACAAGCAAAAAACGAGTGTGCTTTAGACCACACGACTGAATAAAACTTCTTTAGCTCCATCTATAAGCGCGCGCTGCTCTCTCTTGCTTCTACAGTGTGGTACAGACAATAGGCCTGCACTGCGTCTTAGATATACGAAGTAATTGGCTTATTGAGAGAAAGAGGGAAAAAATACGTGCTCACACCTCTCTCTCTTGCCCCTACAGTAACATACGAAACGTAACTCTTTCTCTTTCTGTCTTCACTAACTTATATCTCCTTCTCAACTATCATTCGCCTCGCTTTTCGCTCGCTTTCGTCACGCATTTGCCAGCTTACTCCCCAAAAAATCGAGTGTGCTTTAGACCAAACTAGCAGACCCGGCCACACGTTGCTGTGGCTAAGGAAACACAACGCCATTACCCAACCTTTATAAAATCCACACCACCAGCCGCCCGCCGCCCGCTGCCCGCTGCCTGAATTGAATATTTGAATTTCTCGGCTTTTCTCTACTACAATAAGCAATATAAGCATGTATTATGCATATAAACCTACCTCTTGAATTACTCTATTTATTGGTGTAAACCGCATGAAAATCCGTGGCGTAGTTTAAACGATCTACGCGCACATACATTTTGAGCGACTTCATTTTATACTATGTAATGATAATGATGACTGAAGTAAAACTTCGCTAACTTATATCTCCCTCTCAACTTCCGTTCGCCTCGCCCGATCACACTTTTCGTAACGCTCTCGTCACGCATTCACCAGCTTACTCCCCAAGTCAAGCGTGCATAAAGGTCCGACCGTTCGTCTCGCCCGATCACACTTGTCGTAACGCTCTCGTCACGCATTCACCAGCTTACTCCCCAAGTCAAGCGTGCATAAAGGTCCGACCGTTCGTCTCGCCCGATCACACTTGTCGTAACGCTCTCGTCACGCATTCACCAGCTTACTCCCCAAGTCAAGCGTGCATAAAGGTCCGACCGTTCGTCTCGCCCGATCACACTTGTCGTAACGCTCTCGTCACGCATTCACCAGCTTACTCCCCAAGTCAAGCGTGCATAAAGGTCCGACCGTTCGTCTCGCCCGATCACACTTGTCGTAACGCTCTCGTCACGCATTCACCAGCTTCCACCCCAAGTCAAGCGTGCGTAAAGAAGTTTTACTTCAAAAAACTTAGTACCTATGAAGTACAGAGAAAGAGAAGAAAGAGAATATGTTATAATAATAAAGCAATTAAATAAAGTAAAGTATAAAGTGATATATTGTGAACACTAGTGCTTCGAGGTAACACTCTTTGAGAACCACTGGCGTGGAAAAAACTATCTGTCGATTGATCGGATTGGAATAATATACAGAAACGTCTAAAAAGTGGGAAGGATACAGGCTTGGTGATCTGACCTTTAAAACAGAGCACGATGTAACACAGTTTGATTATGTACGTAGTTTTTTAGTTCGTGTAAATCTGTAGTTGTTGTGGGAACCTTTAATATTTTAAATTTTTCTGGGACGAGGTTTAAAACCTCAAAACCCGTGAAATACGCAGAGTATTGTACTTTACGGTGCAGTAATAAAAATCGTAAGTGGCTTTTAATAAAATATAAGTTTATCACAATGCGCACAGAGGCCATTAAACCTCGAATAAAAGTATCTCGGTCAGTTGTCAAATGGGTCACCTATTGCAAAGAAGTATATGTAAATATCTAAGAGGAAGTAATGCACATGTTACTTTCTCAGTTTCTTCTTTTGTTCCGGTTACTAAACAAAATACTTATATACATTTTAATCTCAAAACGAGATCCGACGCTGAATTAAAGATGCATTGATTACACTGGTCAACAAAATTTTATAACAAGAAAGGTGTTTACTTTTTTTTAATTACCGACTTACCCTCATTAGAACACCATATTTATTTGGTCTCGTTATTGTGTTACAGCTATAACCTATTGACGCCATTAGTAAGTAAGTCATGCAAACTGTATTTTGGCTCTAGGTGAGGGTTCTAACATGAAAGAGTCTAATGAAACTATTAAATTTTTCTCAGAAAAAATTCAATACGATGAACACAACTGGAAAATTTGTGAAGATTTGAAGGTTATTGCGTTTATTTTAGGATTACAATCAGGGTATATAAAATACTGTTATTTCATTTGTGAGTGGGACAGCAGAGATCGGGAAAATCATTATGTTCGGAAAGACTGGACTTTCAAAAAGGGAATCTCTTACTCCAGGGCAAAAAATATCGAAAATCCTCCATTAGTGCAGCCCGACAATATGTTTTGACCACCTTTACACATAAAACTTGGGCTCATGAAAAACTTTGTGAAAGCTGTGAATAGGAATGGTGATGGCTTTTTATACTTGAAAGAGAAATTTCCTAAACTCAGTGATGCAAAAATTAAAGGTATATTTATTGGTCCTCAAATCAGGCAGTTGATATGAGATGAAATATTTAAAGAAAAGCTTGGTGATTTGGAAATATAAGGTTGGGATTCTTTCATGAAAGTGACTGTCATTGAAAATACATTTTCTACATTCACCTTTAGATTTCTTCTATTTAGGCGCTTTCAGCGACGAATACGGTGAAAGATTCCACCATGACATTTCACGGTAGAAAAAACGATTTCAGGGCAAGTGGAGTTCATACGTGAACTCCACTTGCCCTGAAATGCCCTGGATTCTTTCATGAAAGTGACTGTCATTGAAAATACATTTTCTACATTCACCTTTAGATTTCTTCTATTTAGGCGCTTTCAGCGACGAACACGGTGAAAGATTCCACCATGACATTTCACGGTAGAAAAAACGATTTCAGGGCAAGTGGAGTTCACGTATGCTGGCGGATTACTGTTGGACATTACAACGAGACATCCCCGAAGCAAAATACAGAAGAAAATCAAGTTAACATTGACATTAGGATTGCAATACAACGAAGTAGCTTCATTTTATTGATAAAAAATGAAATTATCTGAAATACATTAAACTAAAATTACAAAAAAACTATTCGTATTTGGTACATTCTAATTTTATTTCTACTATCCTTATCCTTGTTCTAATTATAACTAGACAAAAGTTTTCATGTTACATAAAAAAAGTGTTTTTTTGTTGACCAGTATTAGGTACTTACCAAAAAACTGAAAAATGCTGTGATTGGGAAAAGTATTTATTTTGGTACCATGGAGCACTTTTTGGCTTGGCGCATACATAAGATTTTTCCATCCGTCCATCCATCCATCAGATAATCGGATCAGACAACCGGAAGGCCTTCGCGCCTTACATTTTTAATGAAAATCGGATAAACATCGCACACTTTCGATTCAAGAACCGGTTCGGTAATGAAAATAGGTCATGCCTTTCAGCGCCGGCCGTCCAATCCGGTCCGAGAACGTAACTGGCCCAAGTATTATAACTTATAACCAATCCGGTTATCGAATCCATTTTTCTCTGATCAGACAATCGGATGGAAAAACCTGACGTGTGCGGCCAGCCTAATAAAACAACAAAAATTTAAAAAAAAAACCTTACCTCCTTCTTTAGCCAACGTAGCGCAACACGGCATAACATCCTAAAAACAAATAACGAAAATACTTTTGGCCGTCAAAATCTTAAAACGTATCTATCAAAAAAACTGTAGTAGGTACAATTGTTTTAGCTTTTTTAGCTTGATGGTGAAATTATTGAAAATGTTACTGAAATGAAATACTTAGGAGTTATATTAGATTCCAAACTAAACTTCAATAGACATGCTGAATACACCCAAAAGAAAATTGGCAAAAAGATATCTTTTTTTGGAAGAATTCGGTCAAAAATTTCTAGAAAAACTGCAATCACCATATACAATTCAATTATTGCTCCACACTTCAACTACTGCTCAAGTATACTTTTCCTATGTAACGAAAGAGAACAAAATAAGTTACAAATTCTCCAAAACAGGGCTATGAGAATAATTCTTCGACGAAACAGATTTTCAAAAATAATTAAAATGTTAAACGAACTAAATTGGTTGACCGTGAAACAGATGCTGACCTTGAACACGATGGTATTTATCCACAAAATATTGAACAACACATTACCAAAATACTTCTCAAATAAAATTGTATACAATAAAGACATTCACAGATCTAACACAAGGACGTGCAAGGAAATTAGGCTACAAAAAAGGACAAAGCGAATACGCAGAACAGTCTACTGTACAAGGGAATGAAGTTGTATAACACACTACCAGAAACTTTAAAGTCCACACGAATTGGAAAGTTCAAGATGTATTGTAGGAGCTACATAAAACTTGAAAAAATATAGTGAATATGAAATATTTTAATCAATTAGAAATTTGTAAACTTCAATGTACAAATTACTAAAATAAAAATTATTATTATAATTATTATTAGAAATATTGGGATTTTTTTTACATCAGCTCCCCACGCGAGGCGCTGGGGAAAACCTTTTCCTTCTCGGGGCCAATGTCAGCTTTGGGGCTGCTGTGTGGAGGATTTTTTTAGAGAAAGGAATGAGTGTAAGTTATGGAAAGGAAAATGGTACGAGGAGTGTGTAGGAATCAGGGCTCAGTGTAACTAGGAGTGACGGACATATGAATCCACACCTTCAGCTGCGGTGAAAGGATGCGGCGATCGGTCGAGATAGTCCGGCTGGAGAGGTCAAAAGGCCTGCCTCATCCAGTCTCTCTCGATCCACAGCCATGCAGCATGTGATCAGACGCAACCACCGCCAAGACCCAGATAAACCTCATCCCATGAACCTGGTTAAATCACCAAACATAGCGAAGTACTTGGGGTGACCCATGGCAGGGACGTTGGTTTTCCAATAATCGGCGCCGCCCTAGGCAGTACCCACACCGCCTCCCAAATTGATTATTTTGGTAAAAAGTATTGTTTTTCTCATCCATTATTTGTTTTCTTAAATTCTCATGGTCATCAGTCTTTAGCGATGACTTTGTAGATGTCAGTTCGTGCCCTTCGCAATACAAACTTTTCTCCCGATCAATCGAAAAGTTCAGACCCTTAGGAAGTTTGTCTCTTATCTTTTCGTAGCTCCAGCTCCGGCTAGAAGGTCCATCCATCTCCCCCGACGCGAAGAAGGCGTTTGCCCTGCCCCTTCTTGACTGCCGAACTTTTCCTAATTTTCCCAATTTGGCCGGGATTCCGGCAGAGGGGGTAAAAACGGGGAC
Source organism: Limnephilus marmoratus (assembly GCA_917880885.1). Lineage (NCBI taxonomy): Eukaryota > Metazoa > Arthropoda > Insecta > Trichoptera > Limnephilidae > Limnephilus > Limnephilus marmoratus. The sequence goes on along the minus strand of OU862918.1, from coordinate 35,135,834 downwards.
ATTCCATTAATGGACAATGGGCTCGGTGACAGTTCACATCAACGGGGACTGGAGGATGCATTGAACCCTGTGAAAACAATAATTTTTTCGTGAATAAAATTCAATCAAATAAAAATGTTTTAAAAGTACTTTCATTGGTGAGGGGTACCTACAAGACAATAATTATTCTCTTGAATAAAATTCAACCGAATTAAAAATACGTTTAAAAGCAGGTACTCCCTTGATAGAACGTAATATTAGGTCCTTACATATGAAATTGGCGTTTTGCCGTATTGGCAACTTTGATCTCAAATATCTTCTCTTTGTTTAGGAATTCCAAATTCAAATTTATACAGCTATTTACTCATGTATTTGTGTTTCGAAAATTGTAATTCATTTGTTTTTTCTTTAGTTCTTTTTTCTTCTTTGCGTCACTTAGTTTACAAAATGGAAAACTTAAAATATCGCGTTATTTACGAGCACAAGTTCCACCGTGGCACCAGTGCTGCAGAAACGTCTCGAAGGATTAATGATGAGTATGGCGACGGTGCCGCAAAAGAAAACACAGTTTTGGTTCCAACGTTTTCGTTCTGGAAATTTCGACCTGCAGAACAAGCCCCGTGGACGGCCGAAGACCAAAGTTGATAATGAAGAATTGAAGGCAATTGTGGAAGCGGATCCATCGCAAACCACGTCCGATTTAGCTGCAGGCTGCGGTGTTAGTGATAAAACTGTTTTAATCCACTTGAAGCAAATTGGGAAGGTGAAAAAGCTTGAAAGGTGGGTACCTCACGAATTGAGTGAAGCAAATCAACAAACGCGCGTTAGAACGCTAGACCACACACTGCACAACAGACGACTATCCGTCCAAACCGCCTTTAAAGATTTTATTGATTCCCGTCCGAATGGTTTTTTTTAGTAAAGGGATCGATGAACTACCTATGAGATTGCAAAAGTGCATAGATAGCAATAGTACATACTTTGATTTCAGTTCAGTTTTTTCAGTTCAGTTTCAGTGCCGGCAACCCGGGCGTTTATTTAGTTTCATGGTTATTTACATTGTTTTCTTTTCTTTTACCCGCCTCACTAGACAAAGTCTGTTCCGAGGCGAGTAAATCACATATTATGTTTGTTCCAAAAGAAATGTGTGTATTTAAACAAATATATATATATATATATATATGTATGTAAAAAGATAAAAAAAGATAAATTATATGTTGGTATATTAAATATTTACATACATACTTTGTTTTTTAGATAAAAGTAAATTAAAATTTTGTGACAGTTGAATATAGCGGTTACATAATAGAAGTAATAATTAATAATTAATTATAATAATTAATATTGCAAAATTGCAGTTTCTCGTATTTGTTTTATTTGAATATTATATAATTTCGTGAGAACTTGTATGAAATGTTATTTTTTTAGAATATTTTGAATGTCTGTTCTTTCCTTTTCATTCAACCATATTACAAATCTTTTGAAAAGCCAATTCAAATTATTTGGGGTGATGTAAGTTTTTGTTTGTGTTAGGAAGGTATTGAAAATGTGTGGTGCTAGGTAAGATTCGTGTTTTTTTGCAAAAGTTGATTTGATATGGGGAACTTGAAAGTGCTTATTAATTTTTGCTCTTGTGTTTTGCGAGTGAGGTATGTGGAGATGTGAAGTTTTGATACAGTTTTTGTAAATGATCTTCCTTATGAATAGTTTATTTACGTCTAGTAATTTGTTTTTGATCATTAGCTGTTCCGTCGGATGTTGGTAAGGTTTATAAAACATGATTCTAATTATTGTTTTGTGATTTATTTTAAGAGAATTGAGGTAAGTATCTGCTGCTCCTCCCCAAACTGAAATTCCATATTTTAAAATACTTTGACAGAGTGCGAAATATATATTTTTTAGTTGATTTAATGACATGATGTTTCGTATTGTTTTGAAGATGTATGATAATATATTAATATGGAGATCCCATTTTAGTTTATGGTCAACAGTTAAACCTAGATATTTAATATTGTCTGCATAAACAATTTTGTCACAAGTACAGCATGTGTTATTTGACGAAATATTGGTGCAGGGGTTAAGATGTAGTTGTGGTTGGCTATGTGGTTGACCAGCCTTTGTTTTGCTAAAAGTTAAATATTTTGTTTTTGAAATGTTCAGTGTTAGTAGATTATTTTGTAGCCATTTATTTACTACAGTCATCCCTGTTTCTGTGTTTTTGAATACCTTTTCCCATGATTGTGCCTTGAACAAAATTGCAGTGTTGTCTGCATAACTGATTACTTTGTACTCAATTTTTCCTAGGTTTATCTCAGTTAGACTATTTATATAAATGAGGAATAGTATGGGACCCAAGACGCTGCCTTGCGGTACTCCATACCTGATATCTGCTTTGTCACTGGTGTATTTATTTATTTTTACTATTTGTTGTCTCTTTTCAATGTAGCTGACAAATCATTTTAGCGGTTGACCAGTTATACCGATATTTTTGAGTTTTTGTAGTAGTAAGTTATGCGAAATAGTGTCGAAAGCTTTTGCTAGGTCTAAGAATACCCCTATCACCTTTGATCCGCCATCTATGCTTTTCACTATGTAGTTGGTTAATTCTGATAAAGCATCTTCTGTACCCATTTTGGCACGAAATCCAAATTGGCGGCTTGAGAGCAGGTTGTGTTTTTCAAGGTACGCAAGTAATCTTTTTTTCATGGCTTTTTCTAGAAGTTTAGATAGTGAGTTTAGCAGAGTGATTGGTCTGTAGTTTAATATCAGAGTTTTGTCTCCCGATTTATGTATTGGAGTGATACATCCTATTTTTAAATGATCAGGGACAATTCCGAGCCTAAAACTTTGGTTGAAAATGTGTTGAAGCGGTATAAGTATGTATTCTCGTAGATTTATCAGTATTTGATTGGAAATGTTATCCGGTCCCATCGCGCAATTTGGTTTGAGAGATTTAATAAGATCCGAGATTTCCTTTGTATTTACTTGATAAGCATTGAACGAGTGATTTGGTCGTATGGAAGAGCAAAGTTTGTATAAAGAGTCTTCTGATGTACAGTTTTTTTGAAGAATTTTTTCCGCTAGGGTAGAGCCAACTTTTGCGAATTCAGTGTTAATAAAATTAGCTATTTTATTAGGTTCATTGTTTGTTAAGACTTTGTCTCCGTTTATTAATAGTTCTTTGATATGTGAATCTTTCTTCGGAGTGGAAAAAGTAATATTTCTTACAATTTCCCAAATTTTTTTACGATAATTTTTGGCAATTTTTATTTATTTTTTGTAATATTTGTATTTGGCTTGTTTAATTAACTTATTACACAGGTTTCTATACAGTAAGTAATCTTGCTTTAGTTTGTTATCATTCGGGTTTTTGTGGACTCGCATATGCATTGCATCTCTTTTATGAATACTGTTGACTATTCCTTTCGTGATCCATGGTGTTATTTTTTTTTCTTTATGTGTGTAGTTCTTTTGTGGATTTTTTGTGGTGTGTTTGGTTATGCAGGTTTCAACCGTATTTATAAATGTGTCCAGCGCTGTGTTTGGGTCTATTTCATTTAGTACATTAGTCCAAGGTTCATCGTGAATATCCGATTTTAGGGACTTAAAGTTTATTTTGTCTTTCATGTTGTCATTTTTGTTTTTACTTTGTTCTTTGTTAAGAAGTATGTTTAATGTAGTTGTGAAATGGTCAGTGACAGTTGAGCGAATAATGGATGAAAAAGTTTTTTTTTTCTGGTTTTAGCAAATATATGATCGATGCAGGATTCGGAGTGTGATGTAGTTCTTGTTGGCGAGTTTATTGTAGATTTAAGTCCGTAGTGAGTAAAAACATTTAAGAATTCCGTAGTTTTTGGTTGGCAGTTTAATATGTTAATATTCATGTCACCAGCAATAATTATTTGTTGAGTTTTTTTATGTTTTTCAAGAAGTTTATTTAAGGAATTTAAGAAAGGGGCGAGATTGTTGTAGCATGGTGGTCTGTATATAGCAAATATAGAAAGACATGGGCCAAGTGATATTTGAATGCAGTTTGCTTCAGTTATGTTAATTTCTGATATGGAAGATTTTATTGAATCTTTGACGAAAATTACTATACCATCATTTTGATTTAAGTGTCTTGTGGTCTGGAATGTGGTATAGTCATTTAAGTTTAAGTTGGTATAAGAATCACCTAACCAGCATTCACTTAGGATAATGATATCGAAACTTATATCTATTTCATTTAGTAGGACACAGAAACTATCAAAGTTCTTTTGAATACTTCTTATGTTTTGACATATTATGCTTAAACTGTGTTTTCCTGAGACAAGGATTTTGTATTCTTTTGCTTGGTTAAAAGTGTATTCTGTGTTATTTATTGTTTCCAAGTCAAAATTCAGTGCAGAAACCATTTGTTACAAGGGTGAAAAATAGAAGTTTTGGATGGAAAGCCATACATGATAACGTACATAAGATTTGTAGCCCAGTCAAGATGTACATCCGTGCTTGCAAAAGGTCCGGTCATTCTGATTTTTTTATATGTTGTTAGGACCTAAACCAGTAATAAAAAAAAATTTTTGCAACTTCGAAAGTGCCGTGCGAGCGGCGGTGGACCCATAAAACCAAGAAATTTTCGGATTCTTTTCAGTTTTTGCTCAACATCTCAGTGAAGGAAGGGTCTGACCGGTATAGTTAGTATACATACTTTTAAAGTAGACTAAATTTGCTATAATTTGAGATCAAAGCGAGCTATATGCAGCCATTGGTTTCCAAGATACAGTTCTTCGAAAATAGGACATTTTTCCCAAAAAGTGAAATTTTTTCGAAATGGTCACTTATTTTGTAAAATATTTTCTAAAATACGTATCCCACGTCAAATATTATATGAAATAAAATTGTAGTAAATTTAATTAGCTTTCATTTTAAACTAGATTGATATCTGTAGACCTAACGGTTCTCTCAAGAACGCCAGATAACCAAAAACAGTCATAGGTGGGTTTTGGGGGGAAATGCAAATAAACTGTTCTCACGTCTTTTCATGGTTTTATTGTGCTGTGAAGTAATTCCATTAGTCATCGTGGGGTTATCCTAGGGTAATAATATAATTACGACCATTTCAAATTTCAAGTACCCATTAGTACCTATACCCATGAGTCATCATGGGTTTATTTTATGGCATAATTATCGACCAGTATAACGACCTTAAGTCAAATTTAAACAATACAGTAATTGGGAAACTTACTTAACTCAAATTTAAAAGAACCATTAATATTTTAGCAAAATGTTTTCATTGTCCCCCCCCCCCCCCCTTGACCTCCTTACCCGCACTCGGCCCTTTCAGGGCAGCTCTCAGTGTGTTGCGAAATGTCTATCCGTCCGGGCGTGTGTTTCGTGTGTCGTGAGGACCTCAACACAGGTCCTGTTGTGATCATCAAAGAACGAGGAATTCGAGCACTAATTGAAGTGAGTCAAAAACGTGGCCTCGCAGAAAATAAAAATTTCCTCCAAAATTGCAACCAAGTCAGCGTTCATGATGCATGCAGGAAGAGATATACAGCTGTGCGTAACATTGAAGCCTCAGTTCGTCGACTCTGCTTCCCAACCGAAGACTTCATCGACAAGATTATCAAGTAGACTGGCTCCTACCTTGAAAGGGATTTGCTTTTTGTGTGGTGATGCTATCACTGAATAATTTCTTCAGCAGCAAAGCAAACTACCATTGGCAAGAAGGAATATGGTCCATACAGTTGAGAAGTTGGGCATAAGGCAAATTGTTTTAGATGCAGCTAAACGCCGAGGTGACGATTGGGGAAGGGGCATTGAGGAGCGCCTCCTCGCCACTGACGACCTGGTTGCTGCAGACGGGACGTACCACAGAGTGTGCTACAGGAGCCTGTTTCAATTACCATCTGCTACTGGGAATAAGAAAGGTTATCGTCCAGTTAGTAATACTGAAGAAGCAATGGAGTGTGTGTACGATTACCTAATGGAAAATAGTGATGAATGTCAGTTTTCTTTATCACACCTTCTGCAGCAAATAAAGGGTGATTGTATCCCTGATGTCAAAACGGCGAAAACTTACCTCGAAAAACGTTTTGGCGATGACGTAGTCATAGTGGAGACGGGCTCCAACAAAGGGACACGCATTATACCAACTACGTCCGAAACCACTTTGGGAAGAACGTCTCCATCGTTTTTAACGGCTACCCCGAAGATGCTACCAAAAAAAACACCAAAACAGCGGAAAGACTCCGGCACTACGCAGCTCATTCCAGCTACGAATTGACGTTGGATAAATCCACAGTAGTTCAAATTGCTCAAGAGCATGTATTGGGCAATGAGAACAATAAGAGACGCCTTATAACTCTTCACTATGACGCCTTTCAGAAGGATGGAGTAGAAGTGGCTGTTGCCGAAGAAGATGCGGATCGAGAGATCGTTATGATGGCGCTTTCAAAAAGAGCGGTAGCCGATCGGATCGTCATAGTGGGAGAAGACGTCGACCTGCTCGTTCTTCTCAATGGTTTAGGTGCTGAAGGGACAAACGTCTATCTTGAGAAGAGCACCAAGGGTGAAGCTGGTTGCTGTCACTACTCTACAACCTCCTACAATCACCAGGGCTCCCGGTGATTACCAGGAACGGTACTATTCACCCACGCGTTTAACGGGTGCGATACCACCTCAGTACCGTTTGGCCAAGGAAAGACCAAAATCACCACACTTCTGAGCAAGAGTGAACCACTTGCTGAGCAAGTGGAGGTCTTCCTTCGGCCAGACTCCACCCCACAAGCCATAAGTGAAGCAGGCATCAAGTGCTTTGTGGCTCTATATGGGGATGACATCGCGAGGGATACTTTGGATTTCCTGAGGTATAAGACGTTTGTCACTTCAACAAGCATAAACCTCGCCCGTTTGCCACCGACGGAAGATGCCGCAGGCCACCATGCAGCAAGGGGCTACCTCCAAGTACAGAAGTGGCGAGGAATCAACTTGAATCCCACTGAACGGGGGTGGAAGCTATCTTCTCAAGGACTCACCCCCATCCCCACCACGATGGATCCTGCACCTCCTGCCCTTCTGCGAAAAATTTCATGTAAATGCAAGAAAGGATGCTCTGGGAGCTGCTCGTGCAGAAAGGCTGGGCTCCACTGCTCAGTCCTCTGTCAGTCATGCGGTGGAAAATTGTGCAATAACGTACCGGATGTGGAGCTGAAATGCTCGGACGATGAAGATGACCCGACTACAGACTGGGCGCCTCTCCCAGCGTCCATCACAGATATCGAGACACCTTCTTCGTGCGAGCCTAAGCCCGGGCCATCTAAGATAAAAAGAAAGACATGATTTGGCAACCAAGACACAATACCTACATGATATATATTAGTTTTTTTTTTTGTGTACATATAACTTGTCCTTACAGTAGGTACCATGATGTTTGCACAAGCATTTTAGTATGTAGGTATATAAAACAATGTTTGAAGATGACGTAATTCTCGATAGATGTATTATCTTTTCTTTTTTTCATCAAAAATGTGTTAACAATAACAAAAAAAAAATTGTAACTGTTTGATAAATAAAACCATAAAAAGACGTGAGAACAGTTTATTTGCATTTCCCCCCAAAACCCACCTATGACTGTTTTGGTTATCTGGAGTTCTTGAGAGAACCGTTAGGTCTACAGATATCAATCTAGTTTTAAATGAAAGCTAATTAAATTTACTACAATTTTATTTCATATAATATTTGACGTGGGATACGTGTTTTAGAAAATATTTTACAAAATAAGTGACCATTTAGAAAAAATTTCACTTTTTGGAAAAAATGGCCTATTTTCGAAGAACTGTATCTTGAAAACCAATGGCTGTATATGGCTTGCTTTAGTCTCAAATTGTAGCAAATTTAGTCTACTTTAAAAGTATGTTTACTAACTATACCGATCAGACCCTTCCTTCACTGAGATATTGAGCAAAAACTGAAAAAAATCCGAAAATTTCTTGGTTTTATGGGTCCACCGCCGCTCGCACAGCACTTTCGAAGTTGCAAATTTTTTTTTTTATTACTGGTTTAGGTCCTAACAACATATAAAAAAATCAGAATGACAGGACCTTTTGCAAGCACAACCCCCTTTTCATGTTTAACTTGACTGGACTATTGGGAATGTTTAGGGTTATTATTAAGTACGAAGTAATATAAGGATACAGTTTGGCGCCTGTTTCAGGAACAATTTCTGGTTGGTTTTCCTCTAGTTGTTCTTCAATGAGGTTGGTGGTATTTTCTGAGTTTAATTGAATTGCTTGCGAGTTGATTGATCGAAGGCGAATATATACTCGCCTTGTTGTACTCCATAAGTAGGAGAAAAGGTAGTTTCTTGCAAATAGTTTGTAGAGATATAGTCTTCTTGTTGTGTGCGTGGCTAGATGTCCATTTATGTGTATAGGTTCATGTCGTCTTTCGTATCCTGTTTTGTTAATGTTCCGTCTCACTTTATTTTTCTCTGTTTTTTTATTGGAATTTTTTTTTTTCTAAAAACTCATCTCGATCATTTGTATTTTTAAATTTGATTATAATCAGTTTTGGAGTTGCATTTCTCAGAGATGCTAGTTTTTTTGGTATATCAGGTATTGGTATATTACGGTTAATTACCATTAAAAAATTGGTTTTTATTTTTGTAGAAGCCATAATAAACATATTGAGTAAATAGTGTACCTACTAAGTTTTTTTATTTTTTTCTTTTTAAATCATCTTAGTATGTAAATCGTTTAGGTGTCTTATTTCAACCACCTTTGAGTCATTTGTTTTCCTTACCAAAATTTTTCCCGATTTTACCCATACATACTTAAATTCTTTTTCTTGTGCTCTTTTTCTGACATTCCAGTGTAGATTTTTATAATAAGGTGTTAGTGCTGCATTGAGGTAAACGTGTTGGGCTCCTTCCCCGTGATTAAATAAATATATTATATTTTAAAAAAATCGACCTTATGTTCCTCACATACAAAACGCCAATTTCATATGTAAGGACCTAATATATCGATCGTCCAGTTGATTGGTCAAACATCCTCAAATACTAAGCTTTGAAATAATGAGGAAACCAATATTTGAATGCTCACCATTAATCAAATATTATTTACACGTGTCTACGTTTTACATATTAGATATGCTATAAAATAACACCGGGAGGCATAACGATCCGGTAAATTAGTATGACACTTTGAAATATTGTAATAGTGACCCAGAAACATATATTTTTTTAATTCACAAGTTTTTCTGCGTTATAATTGATTTGGTGGTGCTAATGAATAATCTTGTATTGTACCAGATAGAGGGCACACTTTTACATATAACTGCATACACAACTCAAATATCGACTTTTCGGAGATGTCTGACTTATCAATTGGACGATCGATTTACAGCAATCATTTATTGTTTAGATTTTTAATACGTTACTATTGTTATTGTAACGAGTGTAACCTATACGATTAACGAGCAGTGTCGATACTCTCTGTAAATAATTTAATTTGTTTTTATGAAACCCTGATGATAGTTCAGGTCAAATGGAAACCGGTTGGTTTATACATTAAAGATATTGAATGAGAATATGATTGTGTAGAGTGGATTGATATGTTTGTGTAAAGAATGACTGGCGAAGGATCTTGATTTTGTGTAACTATCACTGCTTGAAACGATAAAAACACATGTTACATAGAAAGGAAAGGACTCACCGAAAAGGATAAAAGAACTTGTATGCTGGCAAATGCACTTGTCTGCTTTCTCTCCCATCCAACAGGCACAAACAGCAATAGGCGTGAGTTTCGTTTATTTGATAGTACACGGCGGAGTTATTTTTAATGGCGGTTCACCGATAGCGGAAGGACAATGGCTATATGTTGCGGCGGGCGTTTATTACAGACTGACTATGGGTAAGATTGACGGGTAGGAATAGGGATAGGTAGGAAAGGAATTTGAAACATTATTAATACCAATCCCAAGCAGTGACAGTATGTATGCGTTCTATGTAGGTATGTGTATGTGTAGGTATGTGTACGGGCGTAACCAGATATTACATACTAACAAATTGATTGCTTCATGTGAAAATTTACGTGTTTGTTTTCAAAAATGATTTTTCCTTTGTGGTCAGCGTTGGTACAAATGGAAAAATACAAACAAAATATTAAAAATACCTTCACAAATAAAGCAGTAAAATAAATCAAGAATTTTCCCTTTCGTTGCACACACAAAACACGTTGACGTCGAAAAAAACACATTCCGAACAAATTGATATCCGATTCGCACTGCTTCGTAATAAAAATCTCGTTTTAGGACAACATTCTGGTTTATTGATGTAGGCCGTATTATTTTGGTGGGGTTTTCTTTTTTTTCCCTTCATAGCGGGGAAAATAATAAATCTGCCATTAATGGGGGGTCTTCGGAAAAACAAAGGGTGCCCTTTCATTGATTGACGCGGCGGATTGTAATCAATATTGATCCTAATTTATCCGGAGCGGTGAACAAAAATTCCATCAACAGGGTTGACCAAAACAATTGCTAATTCAAAAATACAAGGAGTCCGTAGATATCGACACTGATACACTTTACTGACATGAAATCTGGGTGTCGGTGTAAAAAAATATATTTTTTTGTATACATGTCCGAGCTTTTCTTTACCCGATTTGGGATTTGTAGATATGTTTTTTTAACGCAGCCAGCACTTTGCGCGCCATTAGAAAAGGGACTAACAATTCATAAGCAGATTTTATTATCGAGGACTGAAAAGTGATATTTTAATGCGAGTTGCCTGTATACTGCCAGATTAATTTATTGACAAATCACAGAGCGGGGGACAGTCATCCCGCCGGTATCAATAATATCCTTTAAATATGTACCTAATTCTAATTTACATCTCATGTCATAAAGGCCTGGCTTTGTTTGTCTCTTATTTTTTGAATACATCTTTTTGAATTTCGATTTTGTTTACTTAAATCAATGTACGCAAATCGTCGCCTCAGTTCTTATTTGTTCAACTGACCATTTTAGTTTTTGTTCAATCTCCATTTAAAAATTAAAAATAAAGTATCGAAAATGATAGTTAATAATTTAACTAAGAACTATTTAAACTAAGGAGACCTTTACCTTTACGGAAATCTTTATCATAAACACCTATCATAATGTTTCATTGAGATAATGAAAGAAAACCTTCTCCTTATGTAAAATTTTCTAATGGTCTATTGGACAAATACGAACTAAAGCGACGAAATCTTGGATTTGGAAATTCACCTATTTCCAGACATCTTATCGAACCGAAACTCGGAAGTTAGACTCTTTGTCGATGACAACGCATACTATTTGGTGGTACAGGCACTCACACAACCGCTTTTCTCTGAAATTTTGCTCCAAGCCAGTTAGAGAAATGGCGCAACCAGCTCTAAAATTGGAAATTGATATTTGTAAGAAAAAAACATTGTTTTTATGGGTGGAGTTTTTAAGGATACTCTAAAATAATAGTATCAGATTGCGTTACCGAAGATTTTAGATGACTATTGAACCAAAAACCTTACCTATTTAAACAACGTTATTATTTTGATATCAGGTTACCGATCTCAACAATAAAATATTATGTGATGTTAGTAATAATTATAATTTTTTTTTATTTGTTTGGCTACAAGGCTTCTAACCAATTTATTTGAGGGTACTAGTAAAATCTGTAACAGCAGCAAGAACAGTTACGATAATTTTCATGATCTTTGTGGATAGGCTCTCGATTTGAAGGTCACCGAAACCAACAGGCGTAAATGAAAATAAAACAAAATTGACATGGACTCTCACATAGACAGACGACTTAAAATAACTTTGGTGTTTGGTTTATATTTGAGTGTCAAACTGTTTCAGTGTCGTCATAGTGAGAGACCCAAATGAGGAACCATAGCGTTACTTGTAATTGCTGACATCTCTTAACATCTATTACCTACGCGATAAAACGCGCCGTCATTTCTAGCGTTAGAGTAACTAACTTGGCTTCTTTACACATGCGCAGTATTTAGCTTGTTAACGTGATACGGAATACACAATCTAAGAAAACTGTCAAAGATATAGAATCACCCTTCACAGCCAACCTCTCATACTTTCTTCTTCCTCACAAAATTACTCAAATACGATGCAGTGGAATTCTTATGTGATGTCAATAATAGAAGAAATCTGCTTATTTTTATAAAGCAGTAAGAACTTTCGAACGGTTTGCTCTTGGAAGAAGTAAGCATTGCTTTTATGGTCAACGCAACTTTTACCTTGTAACATCAATTCCGTCATAAGCTATAGATCTTAAACATCTCTCTTGAAGTCGGATATGACAACAAGACGTCAGATTTCGTTCGTTAATATTATATTGTTAAGTCATTTCTCATATTTTAGAAAAATGCGCATATATATATAAAAATATTTTTTTTACATTAGCTCCACACAGTAGACCCTGAGAAAAAAAATTCTCTCAGAGAAAAAAAAATTCTATCAGGACCTATGGACATGCTGTGTGGGGGTTCTTTTTAGGGAAAGGAGTGATTGAAAGTTCTGAGAAGGAAAAAGGTATGAGGAGTGGATTAGAATCTTGGGGTCAGTGTGTCCAGGAGTGACGCACGTATCCTTACTTTCCTTCCCACTGCGGTGCAAAGCGATGTTCCCAGAGAGTCGCTTTCGCAGTTGGTGGGCAGTAGCATCCGCCAAGATCCGGACAAACCTCTTCCCATGAACCCGGGCGCCCCTGTTAAGTCACCAAACGTAGCGAACCATTTGGGGTGACCTACGACAGAGGTGTTATCCAATAAATGGCGGTACCCGTTCCCGCCTCTCAAATTGATTTTTTTTTTTTAAAACAATGATGCTCCTCTTTGAATATGTTTTTTTTTCAGCCCTGCCATAATATTATGTTTATCACCCCACTCTTTCACAACTCTTCTCTCGGCAGATCTGAGAATGTGAATTTTCTTGCGATTAGCCAGTTATTGGTTCGGAAAATGGCAAAACTTGCTTTATTTATTCTAGAGCTAGAGCCATGAAAGGGCTCGCCAGTGTCAAATGGACTGCGGGGGAGGGAGAAAGAAACACGTGTTTTGGTCATGTTAATGGTCTATTAAGCCGACCCTTACTATCGGGCAGATAACCAGGAGTTATAATCAGACTTGGAATGAGGTGCAATCAAATCGAAAGATAAGTGATCGATAGGGATGGTGTTTATACTGTTTATCAGTCGACGTGTTTTTGTCAACATTCATTTTAAGATGCAGCCATAGTAAATAATGCAAAATCACACAAATTCATATGTTTTTGTTTTGAAAATTTGATTGCTTAGAAGTATTATAAATGCTTCAATTAAATACTGCTTGCAGAACATACCTTGGCCCTTAAAAACATCGGTCAGTTTTTTAATAAGTCTTTTAATAAGCCTATAAAAAAATGAAATATAAAGTCTGTAAAAAACACTTTTAAGTCAAAACTCTCCTATTTATGAACTATTGATATGGTTTTATTGTTTAATGTAGCAAATTCAGTTTCTTTTATAATAATCGCAAATAAAATAAAATTTCGAAGTTCACAAAATAAAATAAAATATGCATTTTCGAGTTGTTATTTTACAATACGGCCGTCAGTCGACGAATTTGGATTTTCAAAGTGAACTCTATGCCGTCCACCGAAGGGCTACATAACTAGTCACGCTCGTTTTTTTATCAGTTCACCAAATCAAATTAAAAATTCTCTTTTATTACAAAAAACAATGCGTAAAAAATGAGTTAATGATTGAAATGATGATGAAAAATTCTCAAATACCTTTTCCAACCTTTCTGAAAGCTTTTTCTCAAGTATTTTTAAACTCCTCCCATAAAAGGGCGTGAATTCCGATTTCGATTTTTTCCTGGACCATTGGATCGCCTTAAATAATACATTTAATAAAAACTAAATTACAATTAAATAATACACCTAATGACAATTCGACGGCCACCGTTGTCGAAGGGTAAGGTACTAGATTAAAAATCCAGAGGATGCGGGTTCAAATCCCGGCCTTCGCAAATAAATTTATTGATATTGTGTTATTGCTTAGTTTGTGGTATTTCACAATTTAATGCCAGGTACTTCCCCACCTTCCTCTTCCCCATCTCCTTCCCCTCCCTACTACCTCCAGCCTCACAATATAGGTATCTGAATTAGGAGTGCATAGTCTCATTGGCTTCAGACGGGAGCAGTTGGGAGGAAATTTTTAAGAAAAACATACTTTATGACGCCAAACTTCAAGGATGACCAGAGCTCGCGGGTTTTATCATTTTTATTTTTTAAGAGAAAGACAAATATTCCCAGCTTACGAATAACCTAAATACTTAACTTTAGCTGATTCCCCTACTACTATCATTAGAAGCGGAAATCGTCGCTTGTCCTACTAACCTGTCTTGCCGATGATAAAATTGCATGAATTGATCAGTATAACACGCAATCTTATATTTGATACTCCCTTCCAGAGTTGTAAATACTCTCATTATAGTCGTAGCGAAAGAGCGTTATTCTACATGAAGGTTAAACCGCAAAACCGACTGCGAGTCCGACCGTTGAATGTCCATGGAAAGTGATTTTGAGATATTTGCATTTATAAGTTTTAGATCTGTAGAAAAACACTGTTGTTGAAAAGTACGTGAATCATATTTTTTTTATAAAGCGTACAAATTATAATACTATTACCAATAAAAAAGTTATATAAAATATTACATTTCTACCCAATAAAAAAATAATTGTCAGGCAACTTCGAAGTTTTCATTTCAAAATTATGAATGTCCATATTGCGAAACGATGATTGTCCATTGTCCATTTTACTATTCAAGATCGATCATTGTCCGCATTGACGTAGTCTTGTTAAAAGGGTTTCGATGTATCGATATTTTTAATTCAATACATCGATATTTTTAGCCGATATATTTTGATCCGATAAATCGATATATTGATAAAAAATATCCAATATCGGAAATTGTATAAAAAAAATATTTTTTTAAATTTATGTTACTAAAGTCACTAGAATCCAAAACCGTATAGGAACGAACGGAAAAAAGTAACTGTATTGGGTCATGACATCTGGCGGTTGAAATTTTAACTATTAATAGCTTACAAATCTATTGTCTTTGAATTAGTGTTTGTGATTTACTAATACTATCTCATGTGTGTAGGTACATATATAGAAATGTATGCTATTTTTCGCCATTTTTTTCTAAGCCACTCCTATGTGTTGGTTCCCAATTGTCCCAAGGATTATTGACTTATACATTGTTCCAAACACGAAGTCCTTTTGACAGATTAATACTCCAATCAGTTTACATATAAGTTAGAAGACAGCTTTTTAGTTTTTGTAATTATTACCTAATAAAAATGAATATCTACTGATAAAAATACCTTCATTTTGAGATTTTTGTACATTAAAATAATGCACATTGTGTATAAAAATTACTATTGATAATATTGAGCTGTATACACTATTATTTCAAAAACGCAAAATCTTTTGAAAATTTGATCGATATTTTTTATCGATATTTTTTCAACGTCGATATTGATATTTTAATAAATATCGATACATCGATTTTTTTTACTTTCGACATTCCTACATTGACGCACAATCATTGTCACTCATTCATTTGTGACACTCGGCATTCTAGCCTTGTTTCGCTTTTAGAAAAGGTTGTGACATCCAGTGTTCTTGTAGTCTTTACATCGAAAAGTTTAAAATGGTTCAATGCATCATTATAATGGAATTTTGTATTTCACCACCATTATCTGTATTAAAAATAGAATTTCTATAAGTAGATACCTACTTTATAGCCCTGATTGTACGGTTTATATTACAAAACCGTATATTTATGTATAAAAAAACGTAAAGCGGACTTATTATTATTAAATAAAAAATAAGTTTATTATTTAATGTAAAACATAACTTTGTACTACTAAAATATTGACATTCATATAAAGGGGAGTTAAATAACAAGATTTCGCCCGTTTTTCAAGCAAAAATGTACATTCGGCGCTTACCCGGAAATTAAATTTAGCAGTGCAAACATTCAACCGTCATAAAAACAGCTTTGTTTATTGATTTCAATGGAAGAATTATTTTACTGCTTTCTTTCGACCCCACATACATTTACTTAACGTGCCAACTTTTGCGATTCTGTAACATTACATCACCTAATTAACTAATATATTTCGTATATCTACATCAAAATATTGGAGGAAAAAATTAAATTTAAAAGGAAGGAGGAGGAAAAAATTAAAAAAATTATTTTTAATTTTAAATAAAATTTATTTATTATTGCTTATGTGATTATTACACCAGGGTGTACGGGCGATCAAAAAACCCCATGTCAATACGATATTGACTAAATTCTGTTATTGGGTCTATGGTGAGTTATCAATATTTGCGAGCACGGTCGACAATTGCTTAGAGATATTCCGACCGAAGATTGAAAAAATTTTAGCACGGCGATAGCTGCATGTCGTGGCTTATTAATGAATGGAGGTGAACTAACGAAGCTCTTAGAATTGAAGGAAATCGATCCACAGACTTAAATAATTCATGTAAGACGTGATATATTTAAACCGTTCGATCTTGAAGAAACGAAAGTGGTTAACATATGACTAAACACTTCATTAATTAATTAACTCCCGTTTAGTGTAAAAAGTAAATGCATACTGCCAATGAACATTTAGGTCAGTTTTTCAATTCAACATTTCCAGTTTATTAACATTTTTACGCAATTGTTTGGAGCTTGACGTTTCGAAATGTCAATCCTTGTCAATATTGGTTCGGCTGTCAACGTCAAACCGTGCTCGGGATATCGATATAATTATGCTTATCGATCCGATATTGTCAAGTTATCGATTTCTCTGTGCTAGACCCCCTGATCTGGTAAACACGTTTATCGATATTTCAACCAACGTTTCATTGCTGAAAAATGTTTTCACCAAAGCGATACCTACTTATGAGTATATCATCGTCCTACATATAAAATACACGTAATTCATGTATTGATTTAAACTATAATTATAATTAAAGTTGTGTCGAGTGATACAAGGTTTTTTTTACTTAATGTTAAAGAAAAACTAAGTGACTTCCAATTATTTTTTCCCCGTTATCCTTCACTCGTTTCTAATGCTTACTTATTTTACAACATACCGATTCCATCGCGTGGAAACAGGGTATATTTGAGAGTCCACCGTCCGCCATTAGCTCCACTGACTAAATTGTAAATTACAGGGATGGCGGGCAGCTACTACCTAGCCGCTCTCTTATTTCGTGACGTATGGGTGACGTTTCGCGGAACATCAAATAATTATTGCCAAAGCTCCCGGCCAACCAATGGCGCCAAAACGGACGGAAAATGTAGCCAATTAAAGGGGAGGCTACCCACCCCTGACAGAGGGAGGAGTAGCGAATTCTGACAGATTAATTTCTTGCTTGACGAGGACAGAAGTGAGAGATTTACGTCAAATGACAATCATTATACGTTCCGTTATGATATGTGTAAATACACATTCATACAATTTCTCCAGGCAGATTCTAAACCCTCAAACTTTTGCTATTATTATTATTTGTTATTATATTTTACAAGTGTGCTTACTGCCCGAATCCAGTGGAATTTTGGAATAACTCCTCGTTTGGGAACGTTGTGAGAATGACGGAGTTGATAAGGGTTATCGAGGACCTGGCGATTCCGATTATGTACAAACATAACGCTATTTAATACATTTTAAGTAATGTTTCTCGACTCAAACAACAAACGTTGTTAAAAACATCGTCATTTTTTTATCGGCATACCGCACAATAGTCTCAATTGTTCCCGCCTGGAGCCAGTGAGTGGCTTCCCAAATTAAGGTATGTTGTGAGGCTGAAGATATTAGGGGGGAAGGAAATGGGAAGAGGAAGGTGGGGAATTACCTAACTATTCAGATCTGGTCACCTAACACCGCTAAAGCCATTTCAACCAACGTTTCAAATATGAATGGTGGTCTCACACCAGGGCGATACCGAGAGTATCTTCCATTCGGGAACATGCTGCAAATAGACTATACGTTATTTTAAATTTATTTATTTATTTATTTATTTGCGGACAAATAGTCCAATTAACAATATAACAATAACACGAGTAGAAAAAAAAGAGAGATCACAATGAAAGGAGTTTACAAATAGATGAAGAGCATTGACAAAATACATATAATATAAAAGTACATAGAGAAGATAACTATAAGTAGCTTGAAGATGGATTTAAAAAGACTTTAAATGAATTAATTGTGAAATGAATCAAATAGCCCTGGGATTTGAACCTGACCTTTGTGACCTTCGGATGGCTAGTCTAGAGCCTTACCCCTCGACCACAGAAATTACTGAGAAAATCCCCACCCAAACCATGAAGTTGTATCATAGAAGTCGCTGAAAAACATAGTCTAAAACATAGTCTCACTCAGCACCCGATCTCCTAGCGAGAAGAGGACTAAGAAAATAATATACGTCTCTTTTATACTTATTTTTCATTTATGTTCTAAAAATGTAAATATGATCTTTAAAAAAATTAGAGTGGTGTTTTTATTACTACGGTTATTTCTTCCAATTTTCCGAAAATTCATTACCTTATTTATTTAGAATGAATAACTAATTTTATTTGTTCATTTTGTTACAGGTATGTTCAATGTTCACCCACTCATACTGCGAACAACATTGGTATGGAATCAGCACGTACATCTATAGGTAAGATAAGATTTTTTAAATAAGAAAGGGGAACAATATTTCTCTTTGAACATTTGGTTCATAAGGTTTCTACCCTCCTAAAAAACAACACGAAACCCCAAAAAATCACAACAGTAGTCAGTAGTTTGAGCATATTTATATGAGAAACGATATGTCTTTCGTGTGATAACAATTCCCGGCGCCTAGCGCCCAACGCCTTCTGAATACAAAGCCTATCTCCACCCTTTCTGTTACATGAGCCTCTGGTAGATGGATGTATTAAAATTATTTATTTTACCCGCGGCAAACCGGAATATATTATACTCGTATGTTAAATTCAGGTTTCCTTGTTGGCGCAATATATTACGGAAGGCCTCGTGATCTCTGACTGGAAGGATTATTATTATTTTTGGGGGGCCTTTGACGTCAAAACCGAGAGCATGTTCTTATGTTACCGGAGTCTGTTTCCAATTAGTGAAACATTGAAAATTATTATTTCTTGTGTTTTTTGGACCATTAAGTTTAAAAAGTAGAACTGAGTTAACACGACGGATTATCGTGAAGTGAATGAACTGAATACACACGAGCCAACGTTTCGGACAGAGTTACAGTGTCCATCATCAGGGCAGATGTGTCATCACACATCTGCCCTGATTATGGACACTGTAATGCTGTCCGTAACGTTGGCTAAAGGAGGAGGTAGTGCATAACGGCATAACACCTCAAAAACAAATAACAAAAATACTTTTGGCGTGAAAATTTAAAATCATATCTGAATACACATGAAATTATATATATTTTTAAAATTATTGTACGGATCCGATAGTATTTTTTTGCTGTGTCGTCCGCGTATATGTTATATACACTGAGATAAGTTGACCGTGGAAAAAAACTAGAAGACTTCAAAATCAAGTTTATAAGGTGGCCGATAGAATAAAACGATATTCAGATGTGTAGAATTTTGTTTGAAATGGTGAAAATGCAGTTTTTTTTATGAGAAAAAAATTAGGTAATGAAATGCACAGTAAAGAACTGGGATAGTTTAAGGCTCCGTAGTAAGCGTTAGAAAAGAATAAGTGGGTGGTTTGAAAGAGAGATATTATCTCACTATGTAAATACGAATGTTAGAAGGAGCGTGCTAATTTTAAAGAAAAAACGATTATAATTAAGTGAAAATTGTAAAAATATTTAATAAAACACAACTCCATTAAAATAGAGCAAAAGTCTCTCGAAAATATCTGTGAATTTTTCTTATCCATTACTAATGTTAAATAACAAAACAAAATGTGTTTTTATTAATTTCATTCGCAGAGGGAATTTCATATGTATCCCTAAATATTATTTAATTAATGAAGACAATATTAGCGAAACTCAATCGAAAATCTGAAACAGAACTAATATTGACTAAATTAATTAAATTTTACAATTTGAGGTGTTACACATATAATTTTTTAAGAAATTAAATACGTTTTAAATCCGAATAAATTTTGAATGCTGGACCGTAAGTAGTAAGTTCCTAGGGTGACTTTTCAACCACTGTTTTTGAAATGGGACCAGTTGTGATTTATAACTAAATCTGTAGTGCAAGCGTAGCCACCCGGGATGGAAATGTAAAATAAATCATTTTAAGCCTCCGTCAAACCATCTGAGGGTTTGGATAATTAATGTACCTGAAACTAAACGTTTTGACGTGAGTTTCACTATCTACTTCCACTCGTAACTCATAACTATTGTTTATTGAGCCAGATTTATATGGCTGAAGTTTATCTTGAAAATCGCGTGAAAAAGGCACAGAATTTCCTAAAAAGTTGAGTAATTTAGTACTGAAGGAAAATGTAGACGTTATTATTTTTTTTCATCATCCCGGATGCTGTCGTATTGAATGAAGTGCTCAGAGCCCATATCGATAGGCATTTACTCTGTCTTCTGGAATAATTCGACGTAATACCTTTATGTTTAAATAAAATAATATTGTGTGTGGTTTCTTATTTATACTACACATATTATATTGAACAGTATCTTGGCCATTAAGTACGAAATAATAAATAACAATTCTATTGAAACTGTACAAAACATATCCTAAGACTATTATTTTTTAAATGTGGATTAAATGCCTTACTCTAATCTTAGAAGAAACGGCTACAATGCTTTAATTTTCTGACATTAGAAAAAAGAAGGTAATCTACAGACTTAATATGTTTACAGAAAATTATTCACAACAAGCTTAAAAATACTCACTGTTGACGTTATTTAAGGAATCACAAAATAATTCATCTGGAGTTAGTCCATAACAAATTTGTCTATTTGAATCCAGTGAGTCGAATGTGTGGGTTGTATAATGTCATAGAGTGTGATAATATAGACAACTTTATGAACAGCCTTGTACGTTTTAAAAAAACATGTGCTAATTTTATTGGCTGTAAGCTAATTATGACGACATGGCAAATAGAAATAATTGAACTAAAATGTATGTATTTGACCTATAATGCTTTTAAAATGTCTTTTCTTTCTTTATTTATTTCCTCTCTTTCTCTGTACTATGTGCTTACTATATTTAATATTTTATTTTGTTTATTATTATTTCTGTTTTTTCAATACCTTGTATCAACTAATCTCCACCCAGTAACAACTAAGCCTTGATTTACTTTTTTTTATAAATTCATATTTATTTATTCTAGACTTACAATTTGCGATTTCCTATGCCTGCCTCACTCGGAAAACCTGTGTTGAGAATAGGCGCTATAAAACATGAGAAGTTTATAATCAAATTAATAACATATATAACAAATAATAACACAATATAACATTTATAGCAACAGACAATCATCAACGTACCATTGAAAAAAATACATGCTTAGAAGTTTGTTTTGATAATATCTTTGATGTTGGATCTGATTTAGCTGGTAATCCAGGTCTTGATGTCAGATTTATATTTAGATACGTCGTGTGTTGTCTAATAGCCAATGCCAATGCTGTGAACATTTAATTTGGAGTGTTAATATCTATGCATATCCCAACGGCAATATCATTAATGTAATAATTGTTAACACTCTTTAAATGTTTTAAACAATAAATAAACACTGGACTAACCACATTGAAAGTAACCTATCTATCATAGAAGTTGGTAGGTACACATTTTTTTTAACAAAGTGAACAGTTAAATACACATAGTTTTATGGAATCTCTCAATTTGTGAATGCTTATATGGTTTTTTGTAAGTAGAAACCGATCTCACAGAAGAGTAAGACGTCTCTTCCAACTGCACGAGGAGCTTGAGATAAAAACATTTAAGTCAAAGAAACAAAGAGAAGTTGAGTAATCTCCTCGGTGGTTTAAATTTTAAATGCATTTTATGGTCCGGTTGACAGCAGAGTCCATTGTTATTCTAGTGGTTCCTAAACATTTCACATTCCGTCTACAAAACTGTTAAAACTGTAAAAAAAATAATAACGTAATTTCCAAATAATACTTGTTCTTGTTTTAGTAGATTTATGTAAGCATAGAAAATGAAGAATAAGAAATATATTTCTCTTGCAAAACCGCTTTGTGCGACAATCTATGTACTCGGGTCTCTATGATCTTACAAATTTTCTATCCCTGAGTCCAGATCCAGAAATGTGACTCATTGATTGAACCTTTACTTGTTTTTTGAAAATGGAAAAGAAATTGGGTCAAGGAGATCTGATGAATTTATTAAAAACGACCAATGTCGAAAAGGAATCAAAATAATTGTTTTTTTTAAGTAAATATTTACAGTGACGCTTTTGGAAGATGGACTATAACTGATAAAATAAAAGTTCAACGATAATTGCTAAACTTCCTCTTTTTAGATAAAAATTATGAAAAAATATAATTTAAAGCTGTAGTACAGTATTTATATAATTATGAATTAATATAATTTATTTATTTATTTAAGGAACATAAACAGTCTTAATAATATAATATACATAAGAGGATAACAAAAAAAAGACCAATTATTAATGTTCACAGATAGGTATTTAGCAACATAAAAGTAACTGAATGTAAACAAGAATATTTAAGAAAAAAAAAAAAAAAAACAGGACAAAGCAGCAATTAAAAAAATATATATATAATACAGGTGTAGTTTCAACAAGTGATAAACCTAAATATAAAAACACAGCAATAAAATAAATGCGATTATAACTGTAGAGAAAATAGGGTGCGAAACAATAATAATATGTTTATGATTGGTTAAAAATTGATGTATTGTAGAAAACGCTCTTTTAATCATCCCTTTCTATTCTCTCTCCTTCAATTATATATCTCAAAATAATCTCGAACATTTGGGATGCCATAGACTCTTTTTCTCAGAGACCTCTGCATAGCTATCACGTGAAAAATATTTTAATAGATGAGCAGATGAAAATGTTATATATTATAGTTTAATGCGTTTTTTGGCTACGCTTTTTTACGTTTTTCAGTACCCGTAATACATATTTAAGCAATTTTTATTATTATTATTAAATGTATGTATTTTTTACAATAAATATACAATAATTGTTACACTGTGTGCAATAATAAACCATATACCTATATAATAAGTAATATAATAGTTATAATAAGAAGATAAATAAGACAATGAAAGATTTATGAAAAATAATAAATAACTTTTTTTTAATATCAATAAGGAACTTTTAAGTAGTAAAAATTTTAGCTGAAATTCACGAATATTTTTTTTATTAAAATGAGCTATTTTCAAATGTCAAAAAACAAAATGGCATTGAATGGCCATTTGATAACGGTGTTACATTTGAATTTGCGTGAAACATCTGACCCTCAGGACGGGTTATGTCACAGAATTTGAATAATTCATCAATTTTAAAAGTTAAAATTCAAGTTCTGTTATTAATATCATCATGGGCTAGTTGCATCACAGATCTGAAATAATAAGTGAACTTGAAAATTCATCTCTAAATTTGATGAATTGTTGAAGTTCTGTGAAAAAACTGACCCAAACCATCGCATTAAACATTAAAATTTCAAAATTGAAAACTCGATTTCGGAATTTTAATGTTTAATGCGATGGTTTGCGTAACGTTTTTTATTAGTTATTAGTAGTGTCCGACCGAAACAGGACTTTCTACCGAAAGCGAAACAGAAACCGAATCTTCGGTATCTGTCTAAGTTAAAAACCGAAACCGAAACATTTTTAGGCGTGTTAAAAACATACTGTATACTGAAATTTTGCTTATTTTTACTCTTATTCAGACAGTTAACACACGTTAAATGAAATAAAAGAAAATAATTGAAGTATGTAAAAAAAATATCAATTTTTATTTTTATTACTGCTATAAAACAAACAAAAATCATAAAAAATAACAAAACATGTTAACTAGTTCTTAGAACAAAATTTTGTAAATAATCAACACTTACATTATAAAGGAAGGACCTCATTAATGGAGTATTTAAATTTTAATTGTGTTGGTACAATCACAACATTCCTATTACACGTGTTAAATGAAATTAAAAAAAACAGTCATTAAAGTATGTAAAAAAATAATTATTTATTTTTTGACATTAGGTACTGCTATAAAACAAACAAAAATCATCAAATATGTTCTTGAACTACTTCTTGAAAACAAAACCAAACCCGTGCCTAATCACTACGCGCGAGAAATAATACATAAACTTGATGATGGCTGGTGACAGTCGAGCCACGAACTCACTCGAAGTCAGCCGAACGACGCGCGATAATTCACCGAATGCCGAAACTAAATTTTTTTTACGAAACTTGCCGAAACGAAACCGAACCTTCGGTCGGTCACTAGTTATTTGTAATAGTTAATGTAAATGCAAGATGATTAATTGTACGGTAACATAATGTATTTGGGATTCGGGTACCGCCGCCCCGGGAACTATTTATTGGATAATTAACACTTTTGACATAGGTCTTCCCAAGTGATTTGCGACATTTGGTGACTTAGCAGGGGTGCCCGGGTACACCGATTTATGATACCCGTACTTAGGTCTTGGCGGCAGATGAGCCAGTCCACCAGCTGCGGGCCGGATCGGGAGAGGCCGGTTCGACCTCTTTTGCTGGTCTCTCTCGACCCATCGTCTCGCACCTGATGAAGTCTTGCTTGGACGGATTCATACGACCATCACTCCTGGATACACTTTTATTTCCCAGAACTTTATTTTTATTTTCAGCTTATCTAATATATTAATTACATAGGTAGGTACAAAATTCAGCCATCAGTAATAACATATAGTTGGTTTCTGTAATGTCTTTTAATGTTCTCTCCGGAGAATATCGTAATACGGTACGTACTGGGACCTGTATTCTCTAGTACTTATAAATGGATGCTTATTGAAACACGATGACAGTTAATTGACGTGTTGTAAATATAATAATACTTCTGAGGACAAACTTCCTTCCAGGCTAAATAAAAGCTTTTTCTGATCTTGAAACCTATTGACTTTGTTAAATTACCGGCAATGAGACCATGTGACCCGAAGAGCCCATAAACAATACAAAAAAATTTGTACAAGATCATAGACTATTTTGATAAATTTCAGTTTCTGAATGATTTTAAACTCAACCCCACCGCAACGTAAGCAGATATAAGCGGTAGAAATAGGACCGCAGTCAAGTACAATAAGCGTGTTAATACTTCAGCGCGTGTGTCTCCATTGAAATCGTTCTAACTCCGTTATTGTTTTAGTTACATCCCTAAAACAAAAAGTAAAAGATCGATAGTAGATCAAGCTGTACATCAAGTTGTCCATAGAAGCACATAACAGGAATCAGCTGTCAGTCGCGTAATTGACAAAAATATTTACCCGCTCAAATTTACTACCGGCGGCTCCACCGGACTCCATTTTTTAAATTTTTATTAAATATTTTTATATGAAATGATGAAAAAGTGAGGTGACGAAAGTGTTTATTACACATATATACAATAGAATAAGTATTGTTGTTAACATAATCTGTGATTTTAGTACCGTTTTTACATAAAAACATCACGTGAGTCATTTTTAACCTATTTTTAATGTTTGCGTTCTAAATTTTAATATTTGCAAATGCTAATATTTATTTGTAATGTAATAATTTGAAAGCTTATTTTGTAAATTTTCTAAAACAGTTTTTTTCTATTCGGCTACGTTCAGAAATGTTTCATTTATAGAGCTTTATTTGTGAAGCGGTAATAACAAAAAGTTTTCATAAAATGTCATTTCGTTAGAAACAGTTAAAGTGCTTAAATGGCGATTTTCGGAGGGATTTTAAATGTGTAAAGTTTGAGCATCCCTGCGGCCGCTAAATGTTTTCAAGTCGTTGTCTATTTTTGATGAAGTGCAGCGCATAACCCGGTTACTCGGCATAATGGTATTAAGGCAGACATTGTGCAATTTTAATGGTCGCCTCTCCACGATAAATCTTTTAAGGTTGGGATTTGGGGGACTTAAGCGCAGGAAATGACACTTCACTTCTTGCTGTTATTGTTGCGACTCTATTTAAATTTTTCTGCAGCTTCGCACAATCTCACTACTTAATTGCTTGGAGAATGGGAAAAACCTTAAAAGAAAATTACAGAGTTACGATTCTCATTGTTAAAATTTTCACTCGTTGAAAAAATGGTTTTGGATACTCAATAAAAAAATGTAATAAAAAACATTTTAAAACCCCGATTTCCAGATTTCAACGGATTTATAGAATATTTCCCTTGAAGGCGTAAGTTTTTAACCTCTTAAAAATAAACTTTTTTTTTTAAGTGGTTAAATTAAAAATAAAGTATTAACCTTCCAGTAGTCGCACCCTTGCGCCGAACATAAGCAGTCGCGCGTGGTCTGTGAATCCGCAACTTAAGGCGTCTGGTTTTAGAAGACCACTGAATATTTCATGGTACCTATTGTATAGAGCATATAATAAAAAAGTCTTTAATCTACATATATAAATAAAATTTTAAAAAATCATTAATTGGTAATCCTCTTTTAATTTGTAGGTATGTTATAGTTTAAGTCTGTGAAATCTCAATTTTTTAGACATCTGACACAAAACAACGCTATAAATCAGCATAATAATGAAACAAGATAAAATTTTACAACTACTTATTTGCGTGTAACATATTTACGTAAAATAAAACTAAGCTCTAAATAATATGATACAAATAACACCCAGCTCTCGATATTATTCAAGAGATTTCTCAAGTACACAACCAGTCGCACGCGGAATCTAAGACCGCGAATATAAACGAAAGAACACTGGTATTTACGACGAATGTCACTGGGGTACTGAGGGGACGTACCTCACCCCCCCGAGGATATCATGGAATCGCAATTGTCTATTGTATAATATAGATAGCGCATAATCAGTCAAATAAGTTCGCTGCGATGTCACAGACCGCGCGCGACCGCTGAAGGGTTATTATTTTTTAAGATAATATCTACACATTTGCCAAGTCGAACAAGTAAATACATGAAATTATTGAATAGCATGCTCCGAAAATTATTAAAAAAAAAAAATTTAGTTTTGTTATATATCTGGTAGGTATTAAAAAATTACATTATTTCTTTAAATGTTACTTAAGACATTTGGCGGTAGATTTTTTGCTATATTTTAAACGAGTCGTGTTTTATTAAATATTTTCACAATTTTAGCTTAATTATTATCATTTTCATTATTTGCGCGCTCCCTCTAACATTCGTATATACATACCTCCCTTCTTCTTTTTGAAGGCTTACTTCGGAGCTTTAAGATAAAAACGCGTTAGTAATTCAATTCAGACGTTTAGAGTTGATGAATAGAATCCATTGCTTCGAACCACAGATAAAAGAAGAACACTAAAATTGTTTCAAAGACTTGTTTCGTGATTTAGAAGTTTGTCCGATCGGTCCTTAAATTTCAAATATAGATATTCGTTTCATAATCACTGTGAAATTTTCAATTTCATCCAATCTACTTGGAAGGCATTTCTAGTGTGTATTAGGGCTCATCTGCAAGTCACGTGACTTTTTAAATTATTTCCAAAATTTCTTCCATAAAAGTACAACGAATAAGTAAATATTTTTTACATCATAAATAGACCGGGCCGGTAAAGAATCGACAAACCGAGTGCTGTGATATTGAGGGAGCTCCGTACCATATTATTTCTATGTGCTACCGTACCGGGTCCCTGAGCCCCGGGAGTGGAATTACTGGAGGCGTCTACTAATATCTACAGGAATTCCAAAAACTGAACAAATCGGACTAATATCTACGAGAAGCAAAGTGAGGACGAATATCTACAGCACTGGCGGAGGTTGGATTTGCAATTATGTATAGAATATTGGAATAACGTAATATGTATGCAGTTTAAAAAACTTAATTTAATAATAATAATATAATAATAATAATAATATGTTTTTATTAATTTCTTACACATTACAAATTTAGTTTTAATACATATAAGAAATTTCGTTATACATATAAATAGTATACTAAAAAAAAAAATTTACAAATATTTATACATAAAAAAGAAACATCAAGAAATAAATCAATTTCAAAAAAAATTTCAAAAAAATTTCAGGCAATAAAACATCAAGAAATAAATCAATTTCAAAAAAAATTTCAAAAAAATTTCAGGCAGTGGTGAAAGATCTCGTCAATGTGGAGAGACTCTTTCAAGAATCAAAAGAATTTCACTTTTGAACCTTTCCTCACTGACGCCAAACATATCAATCTCGGAGGAGATTTGGTTCAGGAGCAATATACTCCTTCCTACCGGGAGAACCATTGGTAGGTTAGTTCTACAGGCAGGAAGATAATCTATGCTGGCGTTGTCTAAGATAGTCATCCGGAACATAGAGACTCTCGCGCTCCAGAATGGCTGAATTCTCAATATAGCCACGCAGCAGTCTGAATAAGTGGGTAGCAGCGTACCCTTCTGAGCTGCAGGGAGTGGAGTCCCAGCATGCCCAGAAGAAAGTTCGTCGGGTAGAGCCACGGATAGTGGCCGTACTCCCTCATGTAGAGAAATCTTAGAAACTTTTTTTGAACCCTCTCCAACATGAGGGAGCATCCCACCTCATGAGGATTCCAGATAAGCGAACCACTCTCCAGCCTACTGCGGACTAGGGAGAAGTATAAAATCCTCAGAGCACGGGTATCCCGAAAAACTCTGACGGTTCGGAGAACAAACCCTAACATTTTTAAGGCCGACTGGCAAACCCATTCGATATGAGGACGAAATGTCAGCTTATTTTCATACATAATCCCAAGATCCTTTATACTCGAAACTCGGTTGAGATTATGACCGAGCATAATGTACCTGTGGTAGGTGAGACTAAATGCTCTGGTAAAAATCAGAACAACGCATTTCGAGACATTGAAATGAAGCTGGTTTTGTTGACTCCATTCTGAAATGTTATCAACATCAGCTTGAAGGCGCAGGCAGTCCTCAATATTTCTTATTAGAAGAAATAATTTTAGATCGTCAGCGAACAACAGAAAGCGAGAAAAACGAATGACTCCAGCAATGTCATTAATGAAAATAGAAAAGAGAAGAGGCCCTAAGATCGATCCTTGGGGAACCCCTAAAAAAACAAGAAACTCAGCAGATTGGAAGATTCCGTGGGTGACAAATTGCTTCCTGTTCTTGAGGTAACTTATGAAAAACTTTAACATCCGAAGGGAAAAACCTATTTGGGCAAGTTTTATGAGCAAGATATCATGATTCACAGTATCAAAGGCTTTGGAGAAGTCGTGATACGAACAGTCTACTTGGTATCCACTGTCTAGGGACCTAGCAACATAGTCGGTGAAAACCATCAGATTGGTTTCAGTGGATCTTCCTTTCCTGAAACCATGCTGTTCTGGGATAATGTATGCGTCTATCTGAGGCAGAATGAATTTATAAATTAATTTTTCAAATAATTTAGCAGGAGCTGATAGTATGGCAACTGGTCGATAGTTTTCAATTAACTTTCTAGAACCATTCTTAAAAATAGGACATATGTTGGAAGTTTTCCATACTTCAGGAAAAGTGGAAGTACTAATAGCTAAGTTAAAGATAAAACATAATGGTGTTTTTAGGAACTCGGCGCACCCTTTAATAAAAAATACGGGAACGAAGTCTGGTCCGATAGAGTGGGAGTTCTTCATGAGTTTTATGGCACTCATCACGTCAGATTCGGTAAATAAACCTAAATCGACGTTTGTAGCTCCTCTGGTATTAAAAGTAGCCGCATTATTAATGTCTAGAAGTGGAGGGTCTTTATTGTAGACCGATTGAAAATGATCAGCAAATGCGTTAGCCACACCCAAGCCACGAAATTCCTGATTTCCTTTCATCATGGTGTCTTCAAGACCACCATCCATTTATGTATGTATGTATGAAAAAATCTCTAATATCCGACTATTGGACACATTTAGCTGATTATTAAGGATTTGGGTTTTTGTTTTAACAGCTTTCTTTATTTCGAGTGCTTCTAAATTATTTAGTCTGTTACCATGACCATTTCTATGTCAGTTAGGTTAGGTTAGGTTGTGGTGCCGTGTATTTCGAAATAAATAAATATCTTTGTAATATGACCTCCATGTTTGTTCAATAAATTATTGTCCTCTTAACAGCAAAATACGTAATATTTTGCAAAAGCTTCATGTATGTACTTTAAACGTTTAAGCCGTTACGTAATTAGTAATTACGTGATTGAAGTAATTTATGCGTTTCCGTAAAACCACTTGCTCAGCTGCCCTCTGTAGATATTAGTCCAACCTACGCTCCGTAGATATTAGTCACCACTGGGACCGTCATAGATATTCGTCCGACCTTAACTCTGTAGGTATTAGTCCTCACTCTGAAGTTCATAGATATTAGTCCAACATACGAGCTGTAGATATTCGTCCGACATATAGGCTGTAGATATTAGTATCTAGAGTCGAATTACTTACTTGCGTTGCTCGCGTTCTTACTGCACCCGGTTTGTGTCGATTCCTTACCGACCCGTGAGGGAGTTAGGTTTGTTTCTAAAAACGTCTTTAATATTATTTCTATGTTCTGCAAAGTGGATACTTATTCTACTGTATTATAATGTATACGTAGAATACACGGTGTAGAAGACGTCAATGCGCGTTATTGATTTTGATAATTTCTACAGATTTGACAAGTTACATTGATGAGGGGTATTCTGTGAAAGTTTATTTGTGGGAAAAGGAACGGAAAAAGATGGGGGAGTGTCCAGATTTAGGGTGGGCCGTAAATAAGTTATTTAATGATTTAACCTTCCGCGAATCATTGGAGAAAAGCGTTCCGCTTTTCCACCGTATTCTTGAAGTTTGATCACAGGTATGTATCGGAATTTGGTTGAAAAACTAAACATATTCGGTTTCTGTGAACGAATCTTGGTTAAGTATCGATTTATTTACAACCCACTTATATATTAGTCTTTGAAGTCATTCACGGAAATATGTCTGGTGTACGAGGTACAACCATACCAATTACTTCCTATAGAGCCGTCAATAAATCGGAGAAAGGCAACCACCAAAGAGGCTGTAATAAACCTGCGCAGTAGTTAAGTTTTGAGAGGTCTATACTTAGGTGGCTGAACGGTGATGAATACATGAAGAATACAGCGATAATAATAATAATAACGTAATATTTATAAACTAATTACGTAATATTCAATACGGCGTATATAAAGAATACAGCAATAGTAATCGCAGAATTGGGAGTCCCTATAGGATACCAGGACTTTCGAGGTGTTGCTGCGGTGATCATAATGTTATTATTCTATATGATTCGGTGATACTACTAACATAGTTCTTATGAAAGACAAACATTAAAAATCAAAACTGAGCTTGAAATGGCTTTTTAGCCGTGTTTGGTAACCAGATCTGAATAGCCAGGTTCTTCCCAATCCCTTCAATTCCTCACTCTTTTCAGCCTGACAACATGTCCTTTTAGTATTCCACTGGCAGTCCCACTGTCTCCGGATAGTAGAGGGAGGTGAGACTCTTGTGCGATATTCACATAAAAAGTTTAGGAAATCCCTTTTCTACCTCCATCACAGATCTTAGCTTGCATAATGATGCTTTAAAAACATTTTTTTTTTTAATAGTGACTATTTAATTACAGGTTTGATGAGAATTACAAGATATGAAAATGTATATAAATATTTCATCTGTTTGTTCTTAGTCCTCCTCACTGGTGGTCCTATGCTAAGGTGGACTGGTAGATTTCTTTGATTTTCCGTTATTTAGTTTCTATGATGTTTTTAATACATTCTCTAGTATGTCTGCATTAGTTTCTTTCACCCATGTTTTGATTTTTTCCTTAAACTTATTTATCTTTTCTATCTTTTTCAAACTTGGAGGAAGGATGTTGTAAAGTTTGGTTGCCAGATATATGTGGTTTCTAACATACTGGAGTAAAATCATTACTGGAATCTTCACATCGATCATATTTAAATTTCATCTGTGATAGGACCAACAAATTTCTAGGATGCATCGTAAAAGTGACGAAACCATTCAGATAACCACATGCAAGATAAATACTGTCTCTTTTGTTAGCTCTTTATTAGATTTTCGCTCAGTGATATAGAATCCCTAGTATAAAGTTAATATTGAAAGGTTAGAAGTAATTGAAAAAAGGTTCTGAAATACTTAGGCTTTAAATCCTTTCGAACCACAGAATATCTAAAGGACTCATTAGCATTCCATCAACGCTAGAAGATTAGAAATATAGCCGACGAAAAATGTTTATTCAAGATCATCAATAACGCTGTTGACAACGACTACCTTCTAGAAAACATTAATTTATCAAGTACGAAATACATGCTCAAACCAACTATTCCACATCCCACACTCAAAAACTAACTACACACGTCTTTCATTTTTTGGAAGGACGTGAAAATACAAAAATACCTTTTCAGATGCCGATATTTTCTATTTGTCCTCAGGTCAATTTACTAATTGTACATTAGAAAAAGATAAATAAAATTGATAATTACGAACATTTATCCCTGCTTGTGTACAAGATCTTATTTTTCATTTTCTCACTTTCATTATGTTATTTTTTCATTTCTTTCTTTAATTTTTTTAACATTATTTTATGGGTGTAAGAATGTATTATTTGGGTACTTGGTCTAATTTTACATTACCTATCTATATATTTTAATAAATTATTAGACGATTTTCTTTTTCTCTCAACTCCACTTTATGTTTTCCTTTAAACATTTGTTTTTTTTTGTTTATAATTTGAATTTTATGTGGAAACCCATGGAATCGTTCAAATGTAACTTGTAATTATTTTGATAAAATATTTATAACTGCTGGCATCCCTAATAAAAAAATTTTAAAAAACTAAAATTAATGACAATATAAAAAATAAACTCAGAATGTGCACTGCGTACTATACAACAACAAACTCAGCTTATTTATTAATTACATTATCTTTATTAATTGATTATTTAAAAACAAAAATTAAAACTAACCATTAAGCCTTTTAAGGGGTAGGCAGGAAGGATGGATCGCTTCCTTCTCGGTCTCGAAACACACTCCTTGCTTCATCAAAATTCATAAATCATCTCGTACACGCTCTTTTGATGTACTATTTTTGACTCGGTATAGAAACATAAAAAAAATCAAATTATTGCAGCTTTTTGGTCAGCATTTTGATTGCTTTCAAAGAGATTTCCACAGAATTTTCTCAGCAACAATTAAATATTCAGTCTGAAATTTGAAAGCCGACCTAGAAATTAATCACGTAGCCGGGTTACTAAATAAGAGGAACAAGGCGTTAAATTAGAGGCGTGAAATTCTGCACATATATTATTTTATATCGCCTGCCGCTCGGAGTATTCAAAGTAATGCGGAATCATAGCATAAAGAATAGCTCTGTAGAAGTGCCTACCATACAAATTTGAATGGAAACTAATGCTGCGTTTAGCCCATCCACTCAGCGTTCTGTCTCACTTAAACTTGCCTGAAATGGTAGATATCCATTCCATTTAAATTAAGAAATCACAGTTTTGTTTGGTAATATATAGGCCTCGATCAGGCAAATATCTGGATTACGATACCCGACCACAATATACTTCTTGTGTTATCTGTATTCTGTGTGCGCAACACTTTGCTTTCTTTTTTGCAGGTAGGTATTAATGTTTCACTTAAAGAATTAAATTCGACATTAAAGCCACCATCGCTGCAAAGCTTCTTCTAACCATTTCAGCCTACGTTTTTACACTTTAATTTAGAATAATGCTTTTGATGCATTACTTTTGCTGTAGCTTCGTGAGGGCAGTAATATACTGTAGAGTAAATGCTTACAGCATTGAAAAATCATTATTTAATAATTTTTCTTAGTTCGCTAACCGTATCATTGAAAATAACCATAGTTTTGAAAAAATACGGGGATAAATATTCTTCACATTAACCGTAAAGGAAAACGCTTAGATAACTTAGAAGCCTTGGAAATAAAAAAAATCCCTTAAAAATAATGAATCTATTATCAACAAACAAAAAATATTATCTTACAGCCCAATCATGAATATGTTCCCCTGCCCACCCACTCTTCATTAAACCCTAGCAATGGCTCCACCACTACCACTATTATTACTAAGGATTGTGGTAGTGTTGTTGTGATTGTGGTAGATTCCCATCCACTATTTTGTAACTGTCAAATCAGCGTACGTTTGCCCTGAGGAAGGAACGGTCGTTCCGAAACCGGTCGGCTTTAAATAAATATACAAGTGGTTCAAACAAAGTAGCATTGTTTCATTAATCATTATTTAATTATATGTAGTTCCTGATCGTAGTTCCTACACTTTGTTGTTGTTTCACTTTATTCTTTTTCCTTTTAATACTTTTCACTTAATACTTTTTTCATTTTACTTTTCACTTGTTTTACATTCGTTATTTTGTTTTCCTTTATTCCTTGTACTTAATACTTTTGACTTTAGGCTTATTCTGTTACATTGTATATGTTGTTGTTTTACTATAAATTTTTATTTTATTCTCTTTAGTTAATATATTTGACTTATTACTTTTTACTTTACACTTATTCTGTTACATTCTTTATGTAATTGTTTTAATATATTCTTTTACTTGAAACTTTTAATCTTTAACTTTTTACTTTACACTTATACAGTTATTTTATTTATGTATTGTACTATTCATATGTTAATTTAATTATGTTGTGCCTTGTGCATGGATATACATAAATTAATATCAGTTGTATAAAAAAATAGTGATCTGGTTTCCGTGGCGTTTCAGGGGTTAAACCTTCCGAAATGCTATATTAAAGTCGTGAAAGAATTCGTGCATAATGCATCGCGTCCCATAAAGCGAATGCTTGTGATATTATTATGATTTCGCTGCTCCGAAAATCATGGGAATATTATAATAATACTTACGGCAACAATTTCGCTGACATGAATTTTAAATCGTAATTTTCAGTTGTTGTTGATGTAAAAGTTTTCAATTGAAATTTTAAAATCGTGATGCCGTCATAATTTTGTATGAATTGAAATGTAAATCAAGTTAAAAGGAAATCATTGTAAGGTGTTTAAAAACGGAACTAGAAACTTGAACTCGTATCAAATTTTTCAAGTATTTTTTTTTCTGTCATTTTACACGCACAACCACAGGCAATAATTTCATTAAATGACAAGACTTAAAAATACATATCTATGAAAAATAGATTTTTTGGCTTAAAAAAAATCATTTTACAGCACACTTGCAAAATAACAAAGTACCTATAATTTGGGAAGTGGGTATGAGTACCTCCGTTCCGGTAACCATTTATTAAATAACCAACTCCTCTGCCGTAGGTCACCCCAAGTGTTTCTCCACGTCTGGTGACTTAGAAGGGGTTTCCTGCTTCTTGTAATGAGGTTATAATTTGAGAGGCGGATTTGGGTACCACAACGCCGGTAACCATTTATTGGATAACCAACACCTCTGCCATCGGTCACCCCCAAGGTGCTCGGGTTCATGGGGTGAGTTTTGTCCAGTTCTTGGGACACACTGATCCCCGGTTTGCTATCCATCCCTCATACCTTTTTCCTCCACAGAACTGCTTCTCTTTCATTTCCTAAAAAGATCCTCAACACAGCGTCCCCAAATATGACAAAGGCCCATTATTTTCTTCAGGGCCTCCTGTCTGGTTGTAAAATTTTAAAAAAACTTCTCTAAAAGTCGTGTATAAAAAACTGCCCTAAAAATAGAGAAAATTGATTGGAACATAAATCATTACATAGTATAAAATGAAGTCGCTCAAAATGCATGTGCGCGTATTTTAAACTACGCAACGGATTTTCATACGGTTTTCACCAATAGATAGAGTGATTGAAGAGGTATGTTTATATGTATAATACATGAAAATTATATTAGAGAAAAGCCGAGAAATACAAATATTCAATTCAGGCAGCGTGCAGCGGGCAGCTGGCAAGCGGGTGGTGTGGACTTTATGAAGATTGGGTAATGGCGTTGTGTTTCGTTAGCCACAGCAACGTGTGGCCGGGGCTGCTAGTTGATTAATAAAGACAAAAGGTATTTTCTTAAAATGTTAAATTTAGTTTTCACCGGGTCTTGGAAAGAAGGGTCTTTAAAACCTTTAAAATAATCGGAATCCGATTAGTCATCTTCCTTCTCTTTATATCACCAACCCTTCTGCGGTTAATCCATTACGGTAGGTACTCAAAATTAATATCAATTTTCCGTTGCAGAAGGCTCCGCGATGGCGTTTTAATCAGTCTGTAAAAATAAAAACAAAATTGGATGGTCTTCTCGGTGTTAATTAACTGTGTACATATTTTTTGTACCCTTGACTTATTCCCTTCATTTATTTTGCCGAACGATATTCGAGTCAGCGACCGTCTCCGTCCGTAAATAGTTGTAAAGTAATTAAACTCCCCATTTTACTCCGTTTTCCTCCGCCAGTTCCCCTGCTCCTCTTTTCGTATACTTTTCTCCCGGCTGCGGTTGTCTGGGTGAACATTCTTGTCACCCGACTCGGGACACGACCGACACGAGGGAGGAAGTCTTTCTTATATTGGACGCATCTCACGAAGAAATGGAATGAAAATCCCGGCGTAGCACAAGAAAATGGAGAAAAACCTGCGGCGCCGCGGAAAGAATACTCCACCACTGTGCTATCGGATAATCCCTGCTTCGTTTCTTAAGTCAACGTCTCCACCACCGCCAACATTCCTCAACCCCCATCGACAAAAATACGGCACCGCGTAAAAAAGCGTCACTAAAATTCTGAAGCCAATCGAATTTTGTGTAATCAATAGTTAAGTCTTTTTGTGCGGTGGTGGGAACGGTAGTTTTTTTATTTGTTGGCCAGGGACCGCGTACAAAGACAATGGGGGCAAAAGTCCCCTTTTAGACGGCGAAGGAAACTTTTTCACTAGTAATTAACTGGAAGGATTCCGATCTGATTTTTTTTCTCTGAAAGTCTTCTTGGCTGTCACGCGAATTAAGAATTCCGAATGTACAGCCGGCGGGGGATTACGGCGTACATCCACGTAGTTCTCTAACTACGGCGCCATAAATGAGTTTCCACGGGACTTAAATGACTACTGAGTTACTGCCCTTCCCTGGGGCACCCGGCACAGGGTTCCAGAAACACCGATGTCTTTGATTGTTCACTTAGGTCACTGCGACTTTGAGGTTTCCGTATCGCTTATGTATTTCATATTTACCTGCCCAATTTTTGGCCGAAATTTTTACATATGATAAGCACATTCTTGATTTAAACTATTACACATAATTATTTATAACAAGCTGGGGTACCCGGATTCGCCAAGGGAGTTGATATGAGATTGAACTGATGTTCGAACTCACGATGGATCTTTCTTACCAATGGGTAGACCCACCCATACAAAAAAGCTTTGAATGGTCCTCAATGTTCCTGAATATTTCACAACATTCGAGAGTGTTCTGGAATGTTCACAATGATCTTGGATATTCTGGGATGTTCCCAAATGTTCCAGACTATTCCCGAACATTCCACAACATTTCAGAATGTTATGGGAATATTGCAGAATGCTCACGAATACCCTCGAATGTTCTGAAGTCTTCGAAAAATTTCTAGAGGGCCTAACTTCCAGTTATTATATCTTCAAAGCACGCCTTTAAGGTAAAAACGGGAACCTTTTTCATGGATGGGGGATAGAGGGCTAACACACCATGTAGCCCTTGATCGCACTTGGACTCGTTTCTGAGTTTTAGCGGCACCTACATGTACATTGTAAACTTTCTTTTATAACATACTAGCAGACCCGGCCACACGTCGCTGTGGCTAACGAAACACAACGCCATTACCCAACCTTTATAAAATCCACACCACCCGCTTGCCAGCTGCCCGCTGCCCGCTGCCTGAATGGAATATTTGAATTTCTCGACTTTTCTCTACTATAATAAGCATGTTTTATACATATAAACCTTCTTCCTCTTGAATCGCTCTATTAATTGGCGAAAACCGCATGAATATCCGTTGCGTAGTTTAAAAGATCTATGCGCACATACATTTTGAGCGACTTCGTTTTATAATATGTAATGATATTGAAGATATTTGTAGCCCAGGAGTCAGGGCTGGGCAAAATACATGCTTTGCTGTAATTGAAATACAAATTACAAAATACTTTTTCGCATGTATTTAAAATACGAAATACAAAATACTTTCAAGTCGTGTATTTAAAATACAAAATACAAAATACAGTATTTTACGATTTTTTTCTTTCAAATACAAAATACAAATTACAAAATACAAAATACATTTGGTTTTGGTAGAACCTTTGGTTGCAATAAATTGTCGTAAATGCCCTTATCTAAGGGTGCGTTTCCATAGAAGCAATGTTGAGCAGAGTGAAACAGAGACGTGCAAAAATTGACCAATCATATTGCTCAAAAGACACATCTCATCTCCGCTTCACTTGTAAAATTTGTGGTAAAGGACCAGGTGTTAGGTAATATAATAATAATATATTATTATTATAACACGACATTTGTATAGCGCTATTTTGTGTTATTTCTAGTGACCGACCGAAGGTTCGGTTTCGGTTTCGTCAAGGTTCGGTAAAAAAATCTAGTTTCGGCATCAGTTTCGGTTTCGGCAGAAAATCTGCCGAACCTTCGGCCGCACCGAAACTCTGCATTTGTGAATTATCGCGTGCCGTTTGACTGACTTCGGGTGAGTTCGTGGCTCGTGTGTCATCCACCATCATCAACTGAGTTCGCTGGCCGGTCCGGCGTGCTTGTATTGTGAGTTTATGTGATCACAAACTTCAATTATTTTTATTTATTTCATTCTAATTTTAATTTTATTTAACAAGTGTAAATAAAAATTAAAATCTAGTCTCCTTCAACGGAAGCGATCTTCCAAACAGTCCCTCCTTTGATGTGCTTGGTGTAAGGCCCTCCGTTCATGGAGATACTTACAATCTACGTAATTGTGACGAAACCACAAGTACCCTGTTGATATACATACTACTTTTTAATGATAGTCTCCGTACACGGCGCTATCCGAAATATACTATATAGTCACATGAGAACGGGTCGTTTCTATGACTCATTCTTGAGTTCAACAGCTCGGCTGTGGAACCCGGCCTCTATGTTTCCTCCCTCCTTCCTCTCCCCAAAAAGACCCTCCATACAGCATCTTCAAAGATGACATACGCCCTGAGGGAAATTATTTTCCTCAGGGTCTCTCATGTGGAGTTAATGTAAAAAAATGTTGTGATTGTAAACGCAATTAAAATCATAATACTCAATTTATGAAGTCCTTACTTTATAGTGAATATAAGTGTAAAAAATAAGCCGAATTTCAGTAAAAAATAGATTTTTAACATGTCTAAAAAAGTTTCGGTTTCGGTTTCGGCCGAAACTGAGACAGATATCGAATATTCGATTTCGTTTTCGGTAGAAAATCCTGTTTCGGTCTGACACTAGTTTATTTATTTTTATTTATTTATTTATTTGTTTGTTTACGCCTTGATGGCTTTTACATATAAAATAAATTGTACAGGAGCATTATAACAAGTATGCAGTATCATAAGTATATGGTACATAAAATGATAAACAGAGCTAGAAAGATATAAGTAGGCTTAACATAAGTAGGTATTAATATTCGAGTAATTGTTTACAAAGGAGTTCAACAAGCGGATTCGTATTTGGGCTCACGCTACATTATATTCAATAATTATTGTCACAATATCACACAAATTGTGATTCCAAATATACTTGAAGCATACCGGTATTGCAGTGGTGTAAAACATTTTTAACGATTAATATAAAAGTAGGTAATTTTCTTGTAATTAATTATTTTTATTTATTTATTTTTTTAATTATAATTTTTTTGTTATCATAAATGTACGTATGTTTGTTATTATTATGAAAAAGAAAAAAAAGAAAAGGTACACAGTAATTACATATTATGTAAATAAGTAAGTAGGTACTATGAATGTAGTTATCATGAATGTAGTTACAGAGCAGTGGGTATTAAGTTTGTTACTGTTAACAATGTGAAACATTTAAGGATTTTTACATTAGTTTGTTATTATCAGGAAAAAAATAAAATAAAAGGTACACAGCAATTACATATATGTATAAAGAAGTAAGTAGATACTATGAAAGTAGTTACAGAGCAATGGGTATTAAATTTGTTACTTTTAACAATCTGGTACATTTAAGGATTTTTGCATCTGCATACATATACGCTTTTTGAAGGAAGCGATGTTTTTATTAAAAAAAATATATCGACAGAGCAAGTTTCATTCCCCACACGATGCAATCTCTGAAGACAAGAGTTAAACATAAAATTAGTGCGAGAAGCAACTACGTTAAATGGAGCATGGAGTCTGGTGTTGTAATTGTTAGGTACTTGATAATTTATCATGTTCACAAGTTCAGGGCTATCCAAATATCCGTTGATAATTTTAAATAATAATAAAACATCACAGATTTTTCTTCGCTGTAGATATTTCACTTCAAGTGCGCTCTACTGTAATTAACTTAAAAATAGTTTAGTATTCAGTCAAATTATTCCTATAGTGCTTGATCTAATACTATGACACAAAAATGTACAATACAAAGCAATGACAAGCATTACTTAATATGATAGAAAATGTACAATAACAGTGCTATTATAGCACAGGACGTGTTGCCAACTCTAAATATTAACACACATAACATATAGCTTTGGATTCTAGCGTTTTTAGTCTACGTATTATCTATGTCAGTTTATTTTTCATTATCATTATTAAGATCGCTAAATGTATTTGAAAATGTATTTTGAAGCCATAAGTATTTGAAATACAAATTACAAAATACCTCAGCCCCAGGTAATTGAAATACCAATTACAAAATACATTTTTAGGAAGTAATTGAAATACAAATACAAAATACGTATTTGTATTTCAAATACGTATTTCAATTACAAGTATTTCAAATACTGCCCAGCCCTGCCAGGAGTTCACCCCAGCACAAAATCTCTAACGGATTTTGATTTAGATCAAAGATTTAAAAAACAAACGAAAATATGTTTATGATTTATGTAAAGGGGGGTTTGATTAAAAGAGGCAGGTTAAAGTATAAGGTTTCCACCATATCCACCATCGATAATTAAGTGACTTAATCCTGGATTTCATATCATTCAATATTCAAAGTTTTTCAGAATCTGCACTTTGCTCGAAATTAATTTAACTGACCACTCAACACCCAAGACATTTGCGTGGGGGGTATCTTTGTTCCACTAGCTCCAGGCAGATTGAAATGTTTCCGATAATTATCTTGATATTAACCGCCCACACAAAACATCGACATCCCGTTTTGCGTGGGCGAGAAAAAGCCAAGTCAAGAAAACGACCATCCCTAGCAGGAGCGTAGCACGTCCCGGGATAATCCTTAATCTTTTTTGGAACACAACAGAGATCTCTACTGTATTAATGTGTGATTTGTGGCGGATCTCGCTCCGGTGGCTGATTCCTCTTCCCCCCCGCGCCGGGGGACACGCAACTCATCTAACTTTGTTTAATGAGGGATATACTTTACTTCTGTAGTGGGCCCGCGTACCCATGGGTACCCCCGGGCGCCACGCGCCGCGTGTGTGATATCTTTAGCCTTGGGAGTTTTGTATGGAGATTATGTCGCTAGATAGAATAATCTCATAAAGCATATTACACCCCCACCTTTGGGTGCCTTTAGCCTACCCTTCAAACTAAAAATAAATTAGTCCTGTCCCTACACCCCCTGCAGATACAAAGAGAATACATAAAATCGTTATGACCTAAAATTTTAAAATTCTTTAATATGCTAAAATATCTAAGTGGTCGGAAGCACTCAATTCTCGTGCCAAGCGGTGTGGCGTCCATCTCAAACCGTGTCCGGATTCAAGGTAGGAGGATTTTTCGGATACTCACTCGGAATAACAGACGGTACTGAATAGTAAAATTATTTTCGAATTAATTTTGCATTCATAGATTAGCATAAAGTTCCACTGTTAAGATAAATAAGTTCGAAAGCTTCCTGGAAAATTTGTTGCAACAAGTCGATAAAACGAAATGGCTGGTAATTCAATTCTTCTTAAGACTCTGCAACCGGGCCCGAAAAGAAGAAGATGGAGAGATGTTAGAGGAGAGCGCTAACATTTACGGCGACAAAATCGATGCGAAAATTGCGAAAATGTTTAATAAAACATGACTTGTTTAAAATAGAGCAAAAATCTCGCGGGCATTATCTTAAACAGCATTTAAAGAAACGCTGTGAATTTTTTCATACATATAAACTTGTAAAATAACTGAAACAAACGTGTTTATAATAATTTTTGGAGCATGCTTAGCAAATTTTTTTCTATCGAGGGAATTTTATATAATTTGCGTTTCGGCGCGGGCAAAGTCTAGATATCTTCAAGAATAACATATATAGAAAAATGAAATAATTTAACTTTGTATAAACCACTTATTTGATGCGCAAATCCTATATTATTCAAAAATATAAAAAATAAAAAAAATAAAAAATAAAAAAAATAATAACATATATTTTTTAAGAGCTTTAAAATTTACCGTGTTTAAGGGAAATATGTAATAAATCGGTAGAAATCCGGGTTGCGGGCCCTTAAGTCGGTTCTTCATTGCCGAGGACCGTGACTTCTGCTCCTATTTCCATGGTGGACAAGGCTCTTTCACTGCTCGCGCTTCTGCGCTGCGTGGAGAGCCAAGGACACTTTCGTGACGGAAGCCATTGATACTTGGTCACTTCAGCTCCTGTGTTTCCTCTGTTTTCCACTTTGTCAGTGGCTTTATGTTTCTGAGACCTCAGTTTTTGCGAGCAACGTGTACTTATATTACAAAATACGTTATATTATATAATATTTACGCATTTAATTCAAAACTCCCGCCATCATGGGGAGAACCACAGTAACCTCCTTGAGAGTGAGTCTCAAGGACAATGCTTTGTTTTTACTAATTATGGCAGAATAACACTTATCTAAAATATGTGAACAACTCAGCACAGGTTCTCCTAGTGAGGGGTTCACAAAACACTGATGCTAACCAATTTATGTAGAGTTACTGATAATATTTTTATGGCTTTTCTGTGTAGAATTTCCAGGTCACTACAATTATTTTCAGTTAGCAACGTAATTTCCAACATGAGCTATGGTATATGTATTTAACTTTCAAATATAAGGCAGGACCTCATTTTTTATTCTTCTGGTAGATTGTCCGATCAGAATTTGGCTATAATTAGGGCTACACACCTTTAGCCCAGAATAAACAAGCTGCGGAGTGCGGGATGGCAATTTTTTTAAATATCTTGAAACTCGTGCGAAGCCGGGTAGTTGTATAATATAAAGATGTTCCAATTACCAATTCCTAACCTCCGTTATTCAAATTGCACGGGTCTATCTTCCATTATTCCGGCCACATTTGCATAAAGTTAAAAGATGTTTTATTTCGTTCGCCGTAAGAGTGAGAGGCCCCGTGCGCCTGAAAACTGCGCGCGTACTACTAACCGCACAGCACCGCCGCCGAGAGTATTGCCGTATCTCTCCCATCGCAGGCGCCCGGGCCCGTAATGTATGTACAAGTATGTACCATAATATTACTTATATATTATTATGCCGCTCGCATATGGCCGATATGCATAACCGGGTGTGCTTATTTCTCGTTGAAGAACAGCGTGGGATTGCGAGGGGACCCTCAAGCATCTATAAATTATTAAACGTAGATGACCATTTTAAAAAAAAAATTTATTGATGCAAAATATATTATGTATTTTCAATCCTTATGTGATAATGCAAACCTCACCTTACCCGTGCTGAGGCCCCCTTTTTTCAGATTGAGGAGGATATTTTTTTGTTTCTCTCGTTTTTTTAATCGAATTAAAGATTTTTGATTGCTTTTAAAGCCTGGTATTTGTGGTATCTATACGCTTGTAAAACTTGTCTATGAATGGTAGTTTATGTTTGATGAAATATGTTTTTTGGTCAAAAATATATTTGTGAAATATAGTGATGAAACGACAATGGCATCACCGATTTGAGTTGTATTGTTAGGCTGAATTAAGTGAGGGCACAGGGAGATGAGAAAGAGGAAAGTTAAGAATAAGTAACTAATAAAAATATTGACGTTTTAGAGAACTTAGAGAGCACATCTGCTATCATTGGATTGTTGACAATAGTTAGTCACTTATTTGTAGTAAATAAATAAATTAATAAATAAATGTTTATTCCGGTATGTGGGGATCGTGCAATCTCACACATTCCATAAGGGTTATAATACATTGTTACGATACGCCCTACGAGTAAACGCCCGCTTTCCCCTTGCA
Source organism: Limnephilus marmoratus (assembly GCA_917880885.1). Taxonomy (NCBI): domain Eukaryota; kingdom Metazoa; phylum Arthropoda; class Insecta; order Trichoptera; family Limnephilidae; genus Limnephilus; species Limnephilus marmoratus. The sequence continues at coordinate 35,091,375 of OU862918.1, read as the reverse complement.
AGAAAGGATATGCCGCACCCCTCGCCCACATTTCCACAAGCCGCGCGGCGAGTGCAATTTCCTCGTCCCCCTTGCAAGAAAGGACATACCGCACCCCTCCCCTGCAGTCCCGCGAGAAGCTAGCCGCGCCGCCCGACAGAAATCAACCGGCGGTCGTTCCGACAGGCCGCGCTTAACTCGGTACACTCCGTAAACTCCCGCGATATCGCCGATTTTAATGGCGTTCAAATTAAAGCCGATCTCAAAAGTAGTATACGTGGTCGCGGACATGGCCGCTCCACTTGGAGATCACCGCTACATGCACCAGTCCCGGATTACTGCCCCCTGGCTTCCTGCACCAGTCCAACAGCTGTGAGTTGAACCACGATTTCCCCCTTAATTTAATGTGTCCCCTAGTCATACTCGGTTGATATGACCACACCCCAGAGGGATTTGAGAGACCCCTTCGTAGGAAATACCTAGCTAGGCATTGTTGTTGATTTGTGACTAATAATTATGTTTTGCAAGGTGATGTAATTGTGTACACCAGACAATACAGATATGTTCCACCTAGCTACCTCTTTTATTTGATGGATCACGTGGGCGGGCTTTGGCAAATTACCTATGTACCCTTTACCCCCTAGTTACCTACGACCTTGGTGAGGAGTGGTTTCCTGCCTGCCGACGACATTGAGCTAGCTGAGAGCAAAAGGTAGGTGGCTTCCCCCCCCCCCTTGGGACTGCTACAACATAATATACAAAATATTTAAAGAGAGAAAAAAATCAATAAGAAAAGCAGGTAAATATGATTATAAATGCATAAAACAAAGGTGATAAGATATAATAAAGATATAAGAAAATAAGAAGATAGTAATAATTATTGGCTTTTAGAATTCTCTGACCACATTAGGAGCCAGTATTTTTTTCCAGTGTGCTTCAATGCTGGATGATGGACTGAGGCGGGTTTCCATGACTAGGATATTACCAGAGCTGCATATCCTTTCCCTCATTCCTGCTACCTTGGATCTAATAAGGGCTGCATAGCCGGGAACTCGCCCCTCCGTGAACATCTGCAAAGCGCTGCAATATCTGGGGAGACCAAACATTATGCGGAAGGCGTTGTTGTACTGAACCCGGAGTCTTTCTATACTACTCTTCTTGTAGTTTGCCCAGAGTTCGCACGTATACGGCCTTGCGCAGAAGGAAATGAAGAGCGTCCTTTTTACAGCGGTACTGCAAAAAGCCGAATCTTCTGCTGATCATGTTTGCTTTTAAATGTGATCATGTTTGCTTTTAGTGAAAATGCTAACTTTTGTGCAATGAACCTTTTTGTTTTGACGCAACGACGCTACGTTTCTGACGCAGGTTCGTTTATTTACAGAATTTCTACAAAAAACCAACAGAGAAAAGAAACACCGATAGTGTTCAAATCTATGTAAGATGTACGCACAATGGATGAACTTACTTCAACCATATTCGTGCATCATCTTACACACACTATTCTGTTATTTTCGGTATTGAGAATGAGATCCTGACTACAGTATTTAGCCATGGCTTCCTGGGGCGTCTCCGATTTCTCTTTCCACCACGCACACAATTAATTGACAGAATTTTAATTAACATCAAAAAGAACAATATGTACACAAAATTGCCTAATAATAATACTTTTTACTAGTATCAAATTCTTTTTATGTTAATGTGAAAATATCTTGGTTTTAATTTAGAAAACATTTCTCTCCGTAACACAATTATTTATGGGAACGGCAATGAATATTTTATTATATGAACACAAATCCCACTCTAGTCTAAGATTTGTGTACGATGGCGGAAAGTAATTTTGTGAGAGCAAATAATTGTTCTCTCAAGAATTGTTCGTGAATTATTCATACCCATACTACACAGACAGAGGTAGATACATTAAATTTACTCCAGCTTTTTTAATAATTTGATCTTCTCTGTATTATGTTAGCTCGTAAGTTGAGTGCATATTTCCACCACTATTTCGGACGATTCAAAGACAGTTGATCTCCCGACAGTTGGCCCCCCGCGCATACTTATGTACAATATGTAATCGGTTTAGGGAAAATACGGTTTATCTTCTAACACAAAATATAACAAAGTGTCTCCGAAGGTTCCGCGACTCCATCATCCCACGCCAAAATATCTTCGATAAATTATCTTCCGACAAAATATCTTACGGACAAAATATCCCCCAACAAAATATTTACTAAAACCTAACGTTACCTAACCTAACCTAACAAAAAATGTGACAAAAACAATATAGACATCCTGTAAAGACAATAAATTATTGTTATCTGTAATCTTACGACTTTATGTCCGGGTTAAATCTTCCCTGCAGGAAAAACTTAACTCTTCCACACACTTTTTCACACAAATGATCATCGAGTCAATCCACGCTATGCAAGTGCACTATATAAGTATAATAAATACAAAATAATACAAGCACAACATGTTAACCTACCAGAGACCAAATGGGAAAATAATTCACCGACTCCATATATTTTCATATCAGAGGGTTCGGCTCGGTAGAACTCGTGGCTGGACCCATAAATATTTATACATATTTTAAAAATCTTTCGTAATCCTACATGTATTTAAAATGACTGATTTTTGCATTTTTATATATAAATTCTTTGACAAATCTAATAAGCCTATATTTTGAATGATAGAACTAGGTATAAATGTCAGTAGCCGAAATAACAAATGGTAATATTTTTATAGTCTGAGAATGCCAAATTCTTTTAATCTCATTTCATAAATCTGTATATTTCCTTAATTTTTCAGAAACAAAATTTTCAATATTACAGGAATTTGGAATAGCGACATAAATGATATAAGTTATTTTTAAAATTTTATCATAATATTTTTACTATTTTTGAAGTTTTAGTATATATTTTGTTGGGGGATGTTTTGTTCCGTAAGATATTTGTCGGAGAATATTTTGTCGAGGGATATTTTGTCGCAGGATGAAAACGCGCATTACTGTCTCCGAAGGGGTGTGCAGAGTGAATGTACGGCCAAATAACAAAAGTATAAAATTGAAATTTATCAGATATAAAACCTCTGGTCTATACATTGTGTATACCAGCGTACAAATACATAAAACTGTAAATAAATTATTTTGATACTCATTCCAAATTATTAGTAAATATGATTTCTGAAGTCGATTTTAGGTTTGAAATTGGTAAATAATGCACAAAAAATTATAATTTTATAATAATTACTAGCTGACCCGACAAACGTTGTTCTGACATATAAATTATTTCTAGTGAATATTTTGGTTGTTAATAAAAAATAACGAATTTAAGTATGTGGGGATGAGATCTATGACAGAAAGAGGAATGGGGCGGTGTAGACGATGACCGCCGATAAAATAAAATAAAAACACTAAAGTAGGAAAATTAAATAAAGAAACTCAATATGAATTTCGAAGAGCAATAGGCCACTTGCATCACATTTTTTAAAAATTATTTCCGGTTTAGGCAAATATTCTAAGCCTTTTTTTTTTTTTTTTTTTTTTAATCGTATTTTTGAAACCCTGGGGATTTTTTGAAAATTTCAATCCGAAAAATCAGACCATTTTTTATAAACCGGAAAGACGGGACATAATTTTATAGGTATGAAAAAACGATAATTACATAGCCGAAAATCATTTAAAAAAAAAGAACGTTTTCCACACGAATGGCACAGGAGAATAACGAGGCATACCAAAAATATTACATCTCATAAATATTTTTTTCCTTGATCCATCTTATTGATCACAAATCATTATAATGTACAGCGTCTATATTACTAAATTCAATGTAATATACTTGAACTTGTAAATAGTAATAATAATAAGAATATTATAAAATTTTATTTTGTTAAAATCAGCACCATAATCATTATACCTCTAAAACATGTACCGACATCCTCTTCACGTTCTGAAGAGAACCCCGTACCCATTAATTGTACGGGGTTCTCTTCAGAACATCTGTCAAAAAATCAAACCAAATGATAAGTTCGCAGAGAACAAACAATAAATCTAGTGAACGAATTCAAAAATTCGCCTGAAATCAAAGTAATGCCATATAAAAAAATAAATCAGTGTGGAATTTTATAAAATTAATAGGAACATAAATAAAATATATATTTAATTATTTTAAGGGCTGCAACTTACTAATAATGATTGTACAGCTGCCTTGGTATAAGTGGTTGACCCCGATCATTCCTGGAATAAGGGAAGATAAATGAACTGAAGTGGTATCCTTGAATAAGGCAGAAAACACTTGTTTATTTTATCTATTGATGTTATGAAGATAAATGGGGTAAGTTTGTCTTAACCTTGGCGGCTGATGCGTCTGCCCACCTATTGTGCCCACCTATACTGCCCACCCACGTGGCTGGCCAGAACGGGAGTGACTGGTTGAAGGAGATCTTTTGAACTCTCCAGCAGGACTCTCTCGGAACATCGCCTTGCACCACGGTTGGAGGGATGGATTCATACGTCCGAACACATTGAACCTCGGATTCCTATCCACCCTCATACCCTTTTCCTTGCCAGAACTTCCTTTCCTAAAACGACCCTCCACACAACATCCCTAAAGATGACGAGAATGGGACCTGAGGGGAATTATATTCCTCAGGATCTACTGTGTGTTACCTGGGGATGAGGTGGCAACAATGTAGATTATTGAAATATTTATTATTATGAGCAATGAGGACTCCACATGCCAAATACAAGGATTAGGTTCTAGTACGAAAACAAGGTATTCGAAATAAAAAAGTATATTGTGAATTAAAAAAGGACATCCTAATTTTAAAACTGTCTGGCATTAAGGGCTTGCTTAGATAATAGGTTGATGGTGATACCGTGATAAGTCGTAGCGTGGCTTGTCGAAAACTCCTCGTTTTGTAGAAGGAATCTCACATCGTGAGAATGGCAGGGCTGCAGATTATTGGCTAAAAGCCAAAAGGACCATCCAGAAACAGGACCGGCTGATGACTTCAGAGGCCAATTATCCTCCCAGGATGATTTAAAGTTAGCTTCCAAGATGGCGAGAGTCACTTCCAACATCTATGATCTTACTCGTAGCGATAATTGAGGATAAGAGGATCGCCCAATGCTCTGGGCTGTAGGGCTGTAGTATGAATCAGCTCTCCTTTCAAATCTCCTGATTTCAATTTGTCCAGGATCAGCAACTGTTGCATTCAAAAATATTGCAGGGCTCGCAATATTACCAATGCCCAAATGTCAATGGGCAAGCACTGGAGGTGACACACACCGAAACCATAAATAAAGTGTGTAAGAGGGTGCACACACCTTTTTACAGATACTTTTATGTAACACGTGTGGAGCTAATGTAAAAAAAAAGTTTATGTAAATTGTTGTTCGAGAGTTGTTTTGTTGCTTGATACGCGTCAATTGATCAGATAATATATTACAGTAACAGCCACATTTCTTTGTGTCCAGCTGTGTTATTTGGTTTCGATATTGTTGTTTTTGCATCATAATCAATCTTTTAAGTTGTTTTCGATTTTCATGTCATAGCACCTTGTTCTATTATATTCCATCCCATGACAATATTTCAGTGTTTTTATTGAATTCCGTCTACAGGCTAGAGTTGACATTTCCTAAGCCGGTCCCAAGCCGGTCGGGGCTGCCACCTCCGGTTTATCGCTGCAATGTTTGCCCCGTGCTGCAAGGAAAAATGTGATCCTTAAAAGTCAGTTCAGAATTTCCGAATGCTTTCTGCAAAGCCCCTTAAGAATTTCTAAGAGTTTCTGCTGGCGATATTTTCCGATTTTTTCGTCTGCTTTGGCTAACTTGAACTTGGTGGCGATTTTTATAAGATGAATTAGCCAGGGTAATGGGATTAAGGGGAGTTATAAAGTTTAATTAAAGATTGAGATAAGAAAAGATTGTTGGTCCCACAAAAAATCACTTTACTAAATTGACTAGCTTTAAAATCTATCCTCCTGTGAGTTTTTGTCACTGGTTTAACAAAATTCTTTTACACCAAATTACATAATTTATTGTGAAGTTTATAAATATGTAACCATTTGAGATTGCCTAAAATTATTATCGTGATTTATTTTTTTGGATTTACGCCATATATATATATTCCGCTATATTGAATTACTTGACTAGATCTGAATAGCGAGGCACTTCCCCACCTTCCTCTTCACGGACACTATAATAATAAAAATAATGTTATTTGTTCCTGGATGTTGGGAGGATAGTGCAATCCCACGTGTCCCATACAGTTATACATATATTCAAAAGCGATTTTAAGTAAGAGAAAAAAGTACATAGAATAGGAAAACAAACAAAAGCGATAACAACGATTCGAGTGCAGTTTTCACGCGGTAGAAGCGAAACTTTACCAAAAGAATCTCAACCAATACTTGAAACGTGCGGTCATAATCAAAGCGATCAAATATTCCAAAAATAAATCATGATATAGTAACAAAAATATTCGTTTTCCGCATAGAATAAAGAATAACACAAGAAGCGTCTTGTGGGCGTGTTTATTTGATAAATACAGCCGTTTTTATTTGTCCAATTTTGGTCTATATTCTCATACAAAACTGTGTTTTCGAAATTCAAATGAGATGGAGATCTACGATTTCAGGCGAGTGTAAGTGAGACGGAACACTGGGCGGTTGGGCTAAATCAATCATTTGATTCCATTTAAATTTGTTCGGAAGATACTTACAGCGTTATATTGTAGGATTCTACGTTTGTTTTTTGGTTTCCCCCCTTTAAATTAATTTAAATTTGAATTAGGTATTCGTTTTAATTACCTGCACATTTAAAAATTCTATGGTTCAGTTGTTCAAAAGTTTTGCCAGCTGAAAATTGTTGCGTTAACCTAGAAAATCCAGACAGGCAAAAATATTCTAACGACAAACTTAACTGTTGGCGTTGGAGAGATTTTTATTTTATTTCAGAAAACATATACATTTACGATACGTAGATTCATACAGGAGTTTTTTTTTTGTCGAAACACCAAAAATAAAATTATAATTGTATGTATTGTTATATACACCTACGGAAAAGGCTCCAACTAAAATCTACAGGTGAGAGAAGATCCTCCTTTCTGAGGAACTTTCAGATTAACTGAATAATTTATTGGCTCCTGTGTCGGTGTCGGATATTCGTGTCCCCATATAACATAACGGCCGCCATTAGTAACAATTTCCTAAATCGCTTTAGTTGGTCACATATGGTAGTGGATGGTTTGATAAATACTGCCGGACTTATTTTTTCTATGGTTTGTGTGGTTTGGAAATAAAAAATAAAAAAAAATAACAACATGTTTTTTTACTACGTTTATAAATTTTTGGTAGATCTATAAATTATAGAAAATACATAATTTATTAATCTTAGTGGTTTTCTTGTAGACCTTGCATTCAGAATTTGTGCCGACGTGTAATTTACTTCCCCTGAACCATTTGGGCGTTACATATAAACAATTTTATACAACTATTCATCTATGTTAAATATTTACCATTTACCCATACGTTAATAGTTGTCATTTACCAAACAATAAAAGTAAGGTAAATATTTACCATTTACCATTCATTAATAGTTGCCATTAACCCCAGAGAAAAGTATGGTAAATATTTACATTAATAGTTGGCATTTACCGTACAGTAAAAGTTTCTCAGTTGTGTAAAATTTAAAGGAGGTTATGTCTTTACGCTCTTTAAAAATATTTATCTTATTTTTTAAGATAAACTCTTTAGGTACTTTAGGAGTTGAAAAAGTAATTATGTGAAATTCCCTTGATAGAAAAAATAGCACGTAGGCTCCGAAAACCTCAAAAACTGCAACTGGTTCTGTTTTTAACATGTTGTAAATGTTACTGTATAATAATTTAATAATTTAACATGTTGTATAGTTACTGTAAAACAATTATTTCAATTTTTGAATTCAGAAACGCCTGGGGCCTCAAAAGTTGTGTCTTAAAAGGAAATTGAGAACTGCATTTAAATTAAATTTTTTAAAAATAGTTATTAGCTCGCTAAAATGCATTGAAAATCGGAAAAAAAAACTCAAAACGTGAATTTTTAAATTATGGTAATTAATATTTTTTTACAATAATTCACCTTTTAACGTTCGTTTTTTATTAAAAACTGCGTATAGCTGACAAAAATGTAATAAAAATTCATAGTTATGAATATAAGTAAGTCTGTAAAAATACTGATTTAATCCAGAAAAAGTGTTATTTTCCCCTTTTATGTTTTTAACGAACACATCACATAATTTTTTTTGTTTCAATATTTTTTTACGTTCTTTGTACTGCAGTTATGAAATTTAAAAAAAGTTTGCTACAAAATATGAAATATGCACTTTGTTTTATTTTTTTTCCTAAATCAAGAATACTATTTTTTTCAAAATTTCCGGCCGTTTTAGCCAGCTAATGGTGAAAACCAATTTCATTTATTTTTACGCTTTTAAATAGCTACAGATCATGCACAGCTTTTGAGACCCCAGGCGTTTAAAAATAGGGCTTTTTTCTCTCTATGGAGAGCGACATAAACTACTGTAAAAGCCCGTACTACGGTAAATCCTAAGATTTATCCAACTTTTAATGTTGGTAATGCTGGTAAAATCACATATTTATCATTCTTTCAAGGACATAAAGAAACCATTCCTTGGTCCCGAATGCAATTATTAATGTTCTCAAAAGTTGTCTTAACGGAATCTCATTCTTGTGATATCTTAAACCAAACCATTCCTTTGTCAAGAATATTATTTATTTATTTATTTTTTATTTTTTTTATTTAATAAAATAGTATCAATTACATGTTTACATACATTAAATAAAGTTTTCTATTAAAATACATTTAATAAATACGCTTTACACCCTTTTTAAGAGCAGAGCTCGAGTTAAAAAGGCGGATAAACGCAAAAATTTAGCAAACGAAAAATAATATTTTTTTAAATATATAAAACAAAAAATAGATAATTAACAGAAAATAAGAAAAAATCATATTTGTACATATATATAAATATTTTTTTATATATATGTATAAAACAAATAATAGTTAAGAAAAACAACAGATTGAAGCGGAAGAGATAAAAAATAATGAGAGAAAAAGGATAACTAATGTTATATTTGAGTTGTTATGTTGATAAGTTATATAAAAAGAGTTTTTATTGATTTTTTGAATTTTGTGTAATTTGTTTCCAATCTTAATTTCAAGGGTAATTCGTTAAACCATTTAACTCCAATATATTTGTAGAATTGTTGGGCTGTGGTGGTGTAACAGCGCGGTAAAGTCAGAGAACCAAGGATATTTGTTCTATTGCTGTTCGAAAAAAGAGTGTTAACATTATTTAGACAATCTTTGAGTATTTGTAAAAGTGTAATTTTTTTATAAATATTATGAAGTGAAAAGACTTTAAATTCCTGAAATAATTTGATGGTAGGGTAATCGTATGGCTTTTTTAGAATCATTTTTATTAATATTCTTTGGATAATTTCTAAAGGCAAAAGAGAAGTTTTGAAAGTACCACCCCAGCCAACAATTCCATATTGTAATACTGATTGAATTAGGGAAAAATAGATGGTTCTTAATAATCCAATATTTAGTATGTTACGTATTCTAATAAAAATGTAAATTAATTTTCTTAACCGTTCTACTGTTGTATTGATTTGTAATTTCCATTTTATGTTACTATCTATAATTACACCGAGGTATTTTACATTTGTTTTAACAGTGAGTATAGAGCAGTTAGGTTTACATAGATATGACTTTGAATTACAATTATATGAGTGTATACATATGTTTAGATTCTCAGGGGTAGCATTTTTATTCAGAGTGAATGGTATTACAAAGTTTTTTCTGTATTTAGAGATAGTAGATTTTGATCAAACCATTTTTTTTATTAAATTTATATCTAATTCAGCCGTTTTCTGAGTTTCACTCCAGTTTAGTCCATGAGTTAAAATCGCTGTGTCATCAGCAAATGATATTATTTTTGACTTGATGGTGAGTTTAAAAATATCATTCACATAAATGATAAAAAGAATTGGTCCTAGAACTGTCCCTTGCGGGATTCCAAAATTACTGGTCTGTGAATCACTCAGAAAACCATTTAACTTGTTTTTTATTTTTTTTTTTTTTTTTCAAAAGTATACAATACAGTATATACTATATTATATAAAGCATTGTACTCCCAGGAGTTAATAAACTCATTGCGGGAATGATACGCATTACATGAAACATATAGCTGTATGTATTAAATGGACATATGATGGGGACATACACAACATTATTATTTCAGAAAGTCATTAATAAGATGAAGTTTGAGCATGTTAGTTTGGGTCTTTTTACATTGACTTACACATTTGATCTCGTTGGGTAGTTGACTAATTGCTCTCTATGAAGTAGGTAATTTTTAATCCATGTTAAGGCATTATTGGTTATACCAATTTTCGTTAGTTTAGAGATAAGATTAGAATGTGATATACTGTCAAATGCTTTTCTTAAGTCGACAAATATTCCAATGCATTTTTTTTATTATCTAAATATTTATATATTTCAGTTGTTAAATCTACGATAGCATCTTGAGTGCTCAAATTTTCTCTAAAACCATACTGATGTGCACTTAATATATTATTTTCTTTTAAAAATTTAAATATCTGTTTATTTTTTTAACAATTTTTTCAAATATTTTTGCTATATTTGAGGTACGAGAAATTGGTCTATAATTACTGCTTAGAGTGGGGTCACCAGATTTGAAAATGGGCGTGATAATAGTTTTTTTGTAATTTAAAGGAATGTTGCCATTTGCGAAGATTGTATTTATGATGTGTGCCAATGGTTTGCAAAGTAAATCAGATTTTTTTAAAAGTATTTCTGCAGAAATATTGTCATAACCAGGGGAAGAATTACCTTTTAATTCATTAATAGCCTGTTTAATTTCATCAATGTTAGTTTGTTGGAATTGTTTTAAGGTGTTACAAGGATTGGAAGGTGATGTACATAGATCATTATTTTCAGTGTTTTTTATTTTAAGTGCTAATTTTTTACCAACTGACCCAAAATAATTGTTAAAGATATTTGCACATTTCTTTGGATCCGTGTTTACATTGTAAATTATTTTATCAATATCTGTGATTTTATTTATATTAGATTTTTTCGGTTTTTTATTGATAATTTCATTGACAGTTTGCTATATCTTTTTGTTGTTGGTGCCAGCTATATTGATTTTTTCCTTACATAGCATAGCATAGTTTATTTCTGAATTTTTTAAAATATTCGTGTAGTTTATAGTTTTCTGGGGACTTTTTAATTTATTTATTTAAAATTTACGGCACAAAGTGCCATTTACAAACATGTATTATTATTATATTTAAACAGTCATAGTACAGTGAAGAAAGATTGTTTTTTTTTTTTAATTTCTTATAATAAGAGAAAAAGAGAAAAAAATTCTAACAACTAATGAAAACTTCAAAAGGATACAGTGAAATAAACAGAATAACTTGTTATGAAGTAACCTCGTTATAATACGTAAGGCTGAAATGTTTGATAAGTAGAGAACATTATGAACCATATGTGCAATTTGGCTGTCCTGAACCGGGAAACCTTCCCAGTTGGACAGACAAAGCATCATTTTGTAATGCATTGTATTGTAATATATATATATATATATGTTTAAATAAATAAATACATAAATCACCATAAATAGATAAATTTACTGATATTTTTATAATTTGTGACTGTAAAAATAGTAGGTACTTTTCACTGTAAAACTTAAAACGTAGTATTTTTTCACTTTTTTTTGTAATTGTTGTTACTTTAATAATATCGTTTTTTTTATTAAATGCACATAATATTTAAAATCTGGGTGCTGTATTCATTTGCATGTTAAATTCCGTGTTTTGAGCATCAAATGTAATATTACTCGTATTCGTATCATGTATGAAAGCAATGAGGAGAAAAAAAATATTTTTTGCAGACCAGTGTAATTATCATAAGTTTTGTTTTTAAAATAAATTTTCCCCCCTCTAATTTTTATATTTACACATTTCTTTAAAAACCATCTCCAATAATCTTCTTCTTCTTTATCTTTTTGAATGTTTACTATGGAGCCTTAAAATGGGAGCACCCTAAAGTAGGTACCCTATGTGAACTACGAGGGCGACCTCGATTCGTTGAACCGCTAACCAGGCGTTCTACTTGCTGCAATGCCTACCACCTCTAAAATTATTTTCTCAATAAGTTTCTCAGGAAATTCAAGATAAAAACAATATTGTTTTGCTAAGAAAGTTGAATAATTTATTTAATAGTGTTAACTCTTCGATGGGCAGGCATTATTCAAGTGTGACTAGATCTGAAGAGACACATCTCCCAAACCCTACTTACCAAAATTATTTATTACGAAAAGTTCAAATTTGTGTAAATCTCTGAAAGAATAGCACCATTAATTTTGTGCACGTATTCGAGTTTGAAGGTTTTTTAATGCTAAAATGATACATAGTTGAAATAAAATTGAACATGTATTTTTGTAATGCATTTTAGTTTTATTGCCTTACTAGCAGACCCGATCACAAGTTGCTGCGGTTAACGGAACACAACGCCATCTACTGACAACGGCATTACCCAACCTTTTAAACCAACGCCATCTGTTAATTTGCATACATATCAAATCCACACCGCCCGCATGCCAGCTCGCTGCCCGCTGCCCGTTGCCCGCTTGCCAGTCCGCTCCCTTTATATATTTCAACCAATTTACACAAAACCTTGAGTTATTATATACCTAAAAAGCTTCCTCATGAATCACTCTATCTATTGGTGAAAACCGCATGAAAATCTGTTGCGTAGTTTAAAAGATCTAAGCGCACAGACAGCGGGAGCGACTTCATTTTATCCTACGTAAAGATACTATCAAGTTGCGCTAAGCAATTGAAAAAAAAATACAAAGCTCCATACAGGGGCCTTGAGGAAAATAATTCCCCTCAGGGCCTATGTCATCTTTGGGGATGCTGTGTGGAGGGTCTTTTTAGGAAGGAGAGGAAGTTCTGGGAAGGAAAAAGGTATGAGGGGCGGATAGGAATCTTGGGGTTAGTGTGTCCAGGAGTGACGGACGTATGAATCCGTCACTCCCACGATGTTCCGAGGGAGTACGGCTGCAGAAGTCAAAGGAACTCCCTCAACCATTCTCTCCCTATCCGGCCTGCCATACAGCTGGTGGGCAGGCGCTTATCCCCGGTCATTCCTCACCCCACGAACCCGGGCACCCCTGCTATGTCACCAAACGTAGCGAACCACTTGGGGTGACCTATGGCAGTGGTGTTGGTTATGGTTATCCAATAAATGATACCCGCCTCCGAAATTGATTTATAGGATGTAATATAATTTTGAAATACATCATTTTCTCTGATTTTATAAATCAAGGTACAGCGAAATAAGGGCGTGACGTCAAGGCTATAATAATAAATAATAATGACACAGTACTGTGAAAAACCTGACGCGTCAGTATGTGATTAATGATTGTGTACAAATAGATTCGAGCTTTTCCAAGGTCTCGTATTCTGCTCGTCATATTGGCCACTGGACTCTCGACGGTTCGTTTTGCCTTCATCAAAGTTTGCCTATACCTGCGTATTATTATATATGCCTTTGAAATTAGTTACACTGTGATGGATCACTATTTGTTGGACTTATTGTAATTTCCATGGCAAAATAATATTTTTGTGAAATCCGAGATACATTTTTTGAATGAAAAATTATTAGATGAAATTTTTTTTACACTTTAACAGATTTTAATTTTGCAAATCAGTTTTGCACTGCAGTTATAAAACTAAAATTCGCAAATAATTTTTTTCTCTTTAATTTACATACAAACATTTTTTAGTCAGTGGTGTTATTTTTAAATTAGGTAGGTACATACCTTTGTAGGGTTGAATTTAGAAATTATTATTATTATAAAATCTCGAGAACGCGTATTTTGAAGAATTTTGCAATGGGAACACACGGTGATAGTTTTATAGATTAATTAATATAATAAATACAGCATACTAACCGGTTTCGGCACAGCGGTGCCATATAATAGCATCTGCCCTGATTATGGACACTACATGACGAAAAATGCTCACGATAGACAATAATTGTCCACAACACACCTAAACACCCCAAAATTCAAACTGTTAGATTATGAAAGCAGTTTATTGCAGGACTAACTTAATAATAATAATAATAATAATCGTTTATTCCAGAATGTATGCAGGGGAAGCGCAATGCAATACATATTTTTAAATAACAAAAGAAAGATAAATAATAAGATCAGGTAAAAAATAATTAAAATCAACACATAAATGAAATAAAAACAAATAAGCACGAGAAATTAAAAAATATTAAGCACTTAAATTAAAAGCAAACAAATATGTGTTAATTTCATATTTTAATAAATTATAAACAGATGTGATAATTTGGCTTTTTAAAAATCTTTTTATCAATTTGAAAACTGTATTATCGGCTGCGCCAGTTGTGATGTCGGCATTCTACCGGCTGCGCCAGTTGTGATATCAGCTACTACAGGCCGAGTCAGTTGTAATGTCCAGCGGACTTACATTTGTATGAGTTGACAAATTATGGTGGGTAGTACTCAAATGAAGAGAGAGTAACGGAATACTGTACTAGTATTTATTGTGGAGCTGCCTAACGCAAAAGAGGACGGATCTTGCACGCATCGCCTTATATAGATTCGCGCATGCATGCTATCTCGCTTGCACACATACAATTCACACAGACATTACAGAAACATATTATTATTTCTTTCATGTGATTAGTATGAAAATAGCAAAGAATTTTAATATTTTATTTATTTATCAGATATATCTTACAAAATTCAAATTTTATCATTAAGGGATGTTGAAATTTATAATGTTTTTTTTTTTTACTTATTTTTCTACTCTCCATAAATTGCGTACACTTCAATCGTAATGTAAACTCAGATATTATTTGCTTGCCTATTTTAATCTTCAGATTCACAATACCCAAAGCAAATAACACGAGTTTCATCAGCTCTTCGAATTGAACGGAGCGCCATGTACCGAATAAACAATGTTTCAAATATGATGATATGTTTTACGTATCATTTCACAATAAAACAATGTGCGGATGGAAGCCGTCCCTTACAGTGCACAGTCGTATGGAACTTAAATGCGTTTACTATGTACTAACTAAATTATTCAGGGGTAGAGGCGTGTTGGGGCATGTTTTCTAGAGCCGGAAGGGGTGAATATTGCAGGGAGATTTCGGATTTCAAACAGGATATATTTTCTCATTTTTTATGACACGAACAGAAAATACGGCGGTGAATTATTACTCATTTTTGCGATCCTCGATGGTTTTTTGTGTGGAAATTTAAAGGTGGATTTTTAGCGATTTTCTAATGGTTTAGGACTGAACATGCTGCAGTGAGTTTGAACCTGAAGAAAATTTGGATTTAAATCAAAATTTCATACCAAAAAACATAATGAATTTTACCCGATTCTGAACATTTTGAATACTTGTAGCTCTATTGCTTAACTTTTTCATATTCAGTTAAAATTTTTGATTTTTACAAAAACTAAACTGCCAGCATAATACAACCACTGCTTTGGAAGCTTTCAGATACCATCATGAAATTTAAATCTATTAGGGAGCATAAAAAGGCTGTGTTTGAGTAATAAATAAATAAAATTAAATCTCCACACAGGATTGTCATATTTGAAGACACTTTTAAGAGGGCATTACTAGAGAAAGCCGGAAATACGTAATTTTCAAAAAAGTTTTTAGACGTATTGACTCTTTTCCACAAAAAATTATAAATGGATTTCGAAAGATTGTTCTTTTATCTAGTGAAGTTATGTAATAAATTTTTAGAATTTTTTTAAATTTTTAGTTTAATAAGGTTATTCCATAGGTCGTTGGCAGATTTGTTAAATTATCAAAAAAGTTTTTGTATTATACCACACCCATTTCAAATAATGTAATCATGCATTAAAATAATTCAATACATTATCTAGCAGAGCTATGTATTAGAATTTTAATTTTAGTTTCAATAAAATCATTAAAAAATATGTACGTACATGTGTTTCTTGACGAAAATTGGTCCATTTGTGTATTTATTTGCGCACTTACAAACTAATATATTTCAGATTTTTTAACATTCTTATTAAATTTAGACATTATTGAAAAATGATAAATACTTATAATCAAAAAATAACTACAAAAAGTACACTATTTTAATAGTTTTATCATCACGCCTTTCAGCATTTTTGAATGAAGGTATAAATTAAAGCTAATTTGGATTGAAATAAATTCGATATTGAGTTATAATTTAAAAAAGCTGGTACGGAGAATAATTAATCTTTCTCATTGTAACCGCCCTGCACGATCGGAAGAACAACTTTCGACGAAATGTGGATTTTCGTCCGCTGGCTGGTTAAACGCTCTTAAACAGAAATAATTTTAAGTAGTTAAATTTTTTGAAAGGACTTAAATATGTGTATTTTAGGATGGTGGTATAACATAATTTTTGGGTTGTTTCAGAATCTGGTTGTTTATAAAAAAAATAACGTTCTCTAAAAGTGACCTGTCATCTTATTGACTACTTACCTGAAGGGATTAATTGCACTACCTTTTTATTTAAAGCACCATCTATTGAATACGTTAATTTTTATTTGATGCAATAACTTTATGTAATTTAAAAAATTATTTGATATTGTGGGTCTTGCTGGGTGCTTTACCCGTGCTGAGACCTCCATTTTATAATTTAATGAAATTAAAAAAAAAAGAAGTTAAATAATAAATTGAAACAAAATAAATTTGACATAAAATTTCTATACTGCAGAGTTAATTTATGTAAATAGTGAATAGAACGAGCCCTAGTATGCTCCCTTGTGGAACTCCAAATGTAATCAGCAGTGGCTGCTAGTATGGTGATTAATTTTGACGGTGTGTTCTGTTACTCATGTAACTTTTCATTATTTCACTCCTTACCTTTGACACTAATGTTTTAAATTTTTTTAAATAGGGTTTTGTGGCAGATTGAAACAAAGGCTTAGTTAAATCTAGATATATCGATACGCATTTATGCCCCTGATCTAGGTTGCTACGAATATAATTTATTACACATGCCAATGTTTCTTTAGTGTTTTTTTTCTCTAGATTCCATAATATGGCGGTAAGACGAATTGATTGCTTCGCACGTAGATGAGGGTTCATTTAATATGGTAACTGTATGAAATGGAACAGCTACAAAACATAACATGATGAAATAAATAAATTGTGGTGGTTCTATTATGTCATGGAACCATTTAATCTTCATTCTTCTTAACACTAAGCCACATTTAACTATTAACTCACTAAATCTCATCTTGATTGATCAAGCGAGTGTTTAACATATGTAATTTGTATTATCTATCCGCATACCAAAGGCCGGAATCCAATGTCGGAGTATCGCCGCGGAAACCCTGACATTTCCGTATTAATTAGCGGACCCATTGTGAATTAGGCCCTGCCCACGAGCAATGTATTGCCACCGAGGTACTAGTGCTAGTGTATCAGGAACCATGTAAATTGCTGATGGTTCATATTGCGATCGTGGGCCATTATACATGACGGGACACCTAGCTACCTACTTGTAATGTTCCATTTATAATTTATTGAGGTGGGATGATTTTAAATATAAATGGAACATTTTGAAAATTGTAGTGCAACTTTCTTTGGATTCAAAACTAATTCTAGATCTGAACTCAAGTGTGTTTGTTGACCATCATTCTGGATGTATAAGGTATAGCTTTCGCATAGTGAAAATGTGACCTAATTTTTGTCTGGAATTTTTATGTTAATTTTTATGGGAATCGAAATTCCCTCAGAGCCTATGTCATCTTTGGAGATGTGTGGAGGTTCTTTTAGAGAAAGTAAATAGAGGAAGTTCTGGCAAGGAAAAAGGTATAGGGAATCTGGGGTCAATGTGTCTAGGAGTGACGTACGCATAAATCCATCCCTCTCACTGGAGTACAAGGAGGTACGAGACAGTCTGACAGTCTCCCACAACTAGTCTCTTCCGATCCGGCCCGCCACGCATTGGGTTGGGCAAACGCATCCGCTGCCAAGATTCATACTAACATATACTTGACATATACAAACCTCACCCCATGAACCCGCGCACCCCTGCTAAATCACCAAACGTATCGAAACACTTACCTATCTATGGCAGGGGTCGGCAGTTGTCAAGTGAGAAGAGCCAAATTTTCATGAAAATAGGGCAACAAAAGTACCAGAGAACCGCAAAATCGAGAATATGGACAACATCTAAGCAAAAATCCGCATGCGGCTCGCGAGCCGCTTATTCCGATCCCTATGGCAAGGGTGTTGGTACCACTTACCCTTGACCTGTGGCAAGGCTGTTGGCTATCCAATAAATGGTTCCCTGGGTAGCGGTACCCATACCCATCTCCCAAATTATTGGACTATCTCAATTATTTTCAGCTGATGAAGTAATTTTTACCAAGAGCCACGAAGCTTTGAAAAATTCATTTAGCTGTCAAAAAAATGGGCAAGATTTCACGCTTTTTTTTCTACATTTCTCAAATGTGGAATATTTGTGAAACCGGTTGGTAAAATTAGTTTTTATATGAGCTTAAAATGTCAGTGATTAAAATTAAATAAATTAATAAATACCTCGTCTAATAATGCATTTTATGCAATTAAGTGCATAAACTGTGTTGCATTTATAGTCCAGAGATATAATGCGACTCGCACCGACACTTCCATCCCCCTCACTACCCTCGACCTACCCCCATTAACATTACATTTAGGGTTAAACGATTTAAGCTACCAGGATGTGCAACACATGCACATCACGCTGAACTGTGAACACTACATATTGTATTCGACAAATGATAATGCGTTGTAACGTGCCTGGCAATGACTTCGCTGCGGAACAACCTCGTTTCGCCGTAGGCTGTTTCAAATTCGGTAATGCGAAATGATAAATTCACTTTATTTTATGGAAGTTATTTATTATTTAAATCCATCATTAACACACAGTCCACGATCCAATATTAATATATGTTTACTACATTATCAAGAATTCACAAACCTTCGCCTTCGGTACACATATATTTTTCTTTCAGCATACTTTTTTGTTAAACACAATTATTGACCACAACATAGGCTCGTTCCAGTGAGGTTAAATATCAAAATGTAAACAATAATTCCGTACGCAGAAATAATAAATAAACAAATTTAATTTACTTCTTATCACATGCAGCAAACTTATTTTTTGGTAACATTTTACAAAATTAATAAAAAACATATTTTAACAACTTTAATTGTTTAAAAACCAACATGTTTCGTAAGCAATTACTTAAAACGCCGGCGAAGTAAGTTTTGCTTACGAAACGTGTTGGATTTTAAACATTAAATGTTGTTAAAAGTAAGTTTTTTATTAATTAAAAAAAGATGTTTTTATTCAAGCAGGCTGATGAACCGTATTAAAATAGTTGCAATATAAAGTTATGATATATTACAAACAATATTAGCCAATTGAATGAAATATTAAAGAAGTATAAATTATTATAATATTAACAAACGGAAAATTGTATATTGGCTTGTTATTACCTGCCGATTCGTAATCGTGGTTAATTATAGTGCATTTTAAAATTATTGCAGACACTGCAATGGAGATGAAAATATTTAAAAAAAACATCGTTGAAAACGATAATGCTTTTTTTTGTTGAGTAGATTATTTTTTTCGTTGAGAAGGACAACCGAGGACAAGAGATAATGTGTTTCAATCTCAAGGTCACAATGAGTACATTCCAGGGAGCCGAAAACGTGAATTTTTCAGCCAGCGGACGAAAATCCACATTTCGTCGAAAGTTGTTCTTCCGATCGTGCAGGGCGGTTACAATGAGAAAGATTAATTATTCTAAGTACCAGCTTTTTTAAATTATAACTCAATATCGAATTTATTTCAATCCAAATTAGCTTTAATTTATACCTTCATCCAAAAATGCTGAAAGGCGTGATGATAAAACTATTAAAATAGTGTACTTTTTGTAGTTATTTTTTGATTATAAGTATTTATCATTTTTCAATAATGTCTAAATTTAATAAGAATGTTAAAAAAATCTGAAATATATTAGTTTGTAAGTGCGCAAATAAATAAACAAATGGACCAATTTTCGTCAAGAAACACATGTGCGTACATATTTTTTAATGATTTTATTGAAACTAAAATTAAAATTCTAATACACAACTCTGCTAGATAATATATTGATTTATTTTACTGCATGATTACATTATTTGAAATAGGTGTGGTATAATACAAAAACTTTTTTGAAAATTTAACAAATCTGCCAACGACCTATGGAATAACCTTATTATACTAAAAATTAAAAAAAAAATCTAAAAATTTATTACATACGAATGCTAGATAAAAGAACAATCTTTTGAAATCCATTTATAATTTTTTGTGGAAAAGAGTCAATACGTCTAAAAACTTTTTTGAAAATGACGTATTTCCGGCTTTCTCTGGTAATGCCCTCTTAAGAGTCAGAATAATCGGAACAATTTACAAATTTCATGCGAATGAAGGTTGATAAATTCTTTGTTTAAAAGTTTTGGCAATTGCTGGAAGCGTGTAAACTTTCTCTAAGTGTTTCTACCAATTATAACAAAAAATGAGCATAGTTTGGATAGTCAATTTTTAATTCACAAACTATTTCGATGAATTGATGTTGAAACTGTTTCATCTCTATTCTATCGAACGGTTTGAAAAATTAAGTGGAATAAGCAATCCGAATCTATAATAATAATGGTACGGTTATTCCACCTTACTTATAAACGCGGTGTAAATATAACGCGGCGCATAAGGTCAAAACAGTGAAAACTTGACTTGTTTCCATTTCATTTGTATGTATTGTATGTTGAACCAGAATATAAGAATATAATAAGTAAAACGGAATTGTGTTTTGTAAACTCCATTTAGTTTTAATATTATTTTTAATACAATTTTTAATAAAATTAGTAAATAAAAGCATAATAATTAATTAAAATATAATGATTAAAATACTAAATTTGATTGACTTATTTTTAATAGAATAATAGTTCCACGAAGGTAGTTTTTACGCAGTCGTGAAGTCTTTTTTATTCTTCAGTTCGTTTTACGATGGCATTTATACCAAATAAAGGTACGATTTTAATCTTAAAGTCTTTTAAAATTGACAACAAAACTTCACGCGTTTTAAAGAAGCCTCACCCACAACTTGGTATAAGGCTTTATAAAACGTAAGCGTGCGCTAACATCACGAATCAAAGCTTTTAATAATTTTCCGAGCAATCAAGTCGCGGCTAGTTTGAAAACTTATTTTGACAAAATTACTGGGAATCTAACATTAGACACACGAAAAACACAAAATTAAATTATTTACTCCTAAATTCCGTTTAAGCTATTAAAACTTCGGCACTTACTATTTAAATGTTATGCTAACAAATTAGTAAGCACTTACTGTTATCTAGATTTAACCAAAATTCGGGTTAAAAACTAAATAATTCGTTTGGAAAAGTATCAAATTGGTGACCCCTAGATAGTGCCACGACCCAAAGTTCGCCATCGGTTTAAAATAGCTTAACGTTTACTCCATAAAACATTTAATACCCTTTCTACCGCTTTGATATTTCGTGTTATCTTTAAAGGACATGAGTTTGTAACAAAGACTTAGATACATTAATTTGTGTCGGCTGAAATTGTTCTAACGCTGAATAATAATCTTAAACCAAGGAGTTTTGAGTCCTCTAATTCTTTATTTAGAATTCATTCTCAAGGACATTTGATAGTAAAGGTAAGGTTTGGAAACGATTTTGTTATCCTTGTCAAATGTGCTATCGCTTTTGAAATGGCGCTTGTTTTCTGAAATTAATGCAAATTAATTCTTACAAGGAAACTGCCAAAGCAAAAGGAAACTAAGGAAATATAATTAATTTATGAATGAAACAAGCTACATTATTACGCAGAATTTCGCTGATAATTTTTTGGTATTCACTTATGTTCTCTGGGTGTTGAAAATGGATTCTGTGAAGTAAGAAGCTTTGATTAAAAAGGGGTTATAGTCAAACAAAGTGCTTATATATAACCTTCTTGTTGCAACAATGTGTAGGTGTGTAACCTTTAATAATTTTGTAAAGATTAACCTTTCTTCTTTTTGTGTATTGCCTTCTGACAACGTCTTGTTGAAATTGTAATGAAATTGTTTTTAGGCGTGTTTGACAATTTTCAGTTGATCGTTTACTATCATGTCCTTTGTTGAATGCGTTATATTATAATTATTAATAAAGCACACCTCATGTAAGATAATACTTAACTGT
Source organism: Limnephilus marmoratus (assembly GCA_917880885.1). Classification (NCBI taxonomy): domain Eukaryota; kingdom Metazoa; phylum Arthropoda; class Insecta; order Trichoptera; family Limnephilidae; genus Limnephilus; species Limnephilus marmoratus. The sequence goes on along the minus strand of OU862918.1, from coordinate 35,069,013 downwards.
GTAACGCAAATATTACAATTATTAATTATTTTATTATTTGTTCTACCGGTTAGTATTTTAATTTCCTAGCCTTTTAAAAATTATCAGTTAATATTTTCAATGATGTTGGTGATAGATTTTTCATATATTACTAAAATTAATGATAAAAAAATGTTTTTGGTTTTTTCTTCCAATTTTGATTGCTAATTAATATTTTCTCTTATATATTCTCGAGTTCTTTCGAAAATATAATTCAAAGCAATTCTTTGATACACTGGACTCCAGATACTAATATCTACAGCCTGTATGTTTGCCGAATATCTACAGCTCATATGTTGAACTAATATCTACGAACTTCAGAGTGTTGACTAATATCTACAGAGCGTAGGTTGAACTAATATCTACAGAGCGTAGGTTGGACTAATTAGCTAAATGTGTCCAATAGTCCGACATTAGGGATTTTTACATACATACTTACATAAATTAAGTTTTTTTAAACTGCATACGCAATATTACGTTATTCCAATATGCTATACATAATTGCAAATCCAACCTCTGACAGTACTGTAGATATTCGTAAACTTTTTGGTTCTCATAGATATTGATCAACAGTTTGAGCTGTAGATATTCGTCAACACTTTGATTCCCATAGATATTAGTTCGATTTTTTCAGTTTTTGGAATTCCTGTAGATATTAGTAGACGCCTCCATACACTGTACTGCTAGTTGAAATATTTCTGGCATGCATTTTTTTACGAATACTAGTTTTACTTTTGCTTTCATTCCAGCTACTACGCGCAATGAAACAAATTATTTTATTTTATTTAAATCTTTGTTTAAATATTTGTCATTTTTTAATTACCTGTAACTAATTACAGTGTTCTGGTGTGCATCGGATCATCTGAAATAGCATCTCGTTACAGGAAGCTGCCACTGCGATTATCGCATTATCTTCAAAGCTATGTGTCTTCCTTTGTCATACTATCCTGCCCCGCTGGAGGCTTATCTACATATCTATCTGCAGATGATCTTTGACGTACAAATTTATAATCTACATACTAATATTTTGTTATAATATCATATCATATCAAAATGTTTATCATATTATAATTGAGCATTACTTAGATATGGGTTAAAAATGGCCGAACACAAGCTGAAACAAGTCCTAATTGATCACAGATATTTTTTTCTCTACAAATCATATTTTTCAGTCTTAGATCGCCGCCATATGTCCATGTGCGTAGGTTATTATTTGGTTATCGGTTAAAAGTATAGGCACCAGGGGTCCTAGCATGGTCGATCGATATAGGATTTATCGAAAATGTCAGTAACTTGCCATCGCTCCCGAGCACGACTGCAGACCGCTACCGAACAAACAATAGTTCACAATGACTAGAGGTTCCTAATATATTTGACGTAAACTGTTGTTTATTCGTTAGCGGCCTGCAGTCGTGCTCGGGAGCGATCGCAAGTTACCGAAATTTTCGATAAAACCTATATCGATCGACTATGCTAGGGGGCCAGATATATCGTACAATTACAACAACCTCACTGCTTGAATCTTTTTCACATATTGCTCTTATACCAATTGTTCGCTTGCATATTTCATTGATTCTTTATTTCCTTGTTGATTCCACTTTCTTTTTTCCTCTCAACAATCGTGCCCATCGTCTGCACGTCGCACGTCGGTCAGCGCTTTGTCCGTGAAACAGTCCCTAGGACTGACTGCCTCCGCATTCCAATTTTCTACCGATTCATGACGTATTTCCCTTGAACACTAAGTTTTTAATTATTATAAGCAATAATTATCAGCCTGAAACACTCATCCACATTGAAAAATCTTCCGAGAAAAGATACATGACGCCAACGGGACTTGAACCCGTGTCCTCTCGATTGCCGGTCGATTGCTCTGACCACTGAGCTATGGCGGCTTATCTCGTACCCGCCAAATGATTCAATATATGCTAGTGTTTCATTCAACAATTACTGCTTATTATATTTTTTCCACCTGAAAACAACCAACTTTATTTTTGCGAGAGAAACATTGTAAGTGTTAAATCCCTCGCTAGGTGGCGTCGAGACAAATTATGTCTTCATTTATTGGGGAAATACTTAAACTTGTCAAATATTAATTATTATTTTTAATTGTAAAACTAATGTTTTTAAGACAAGATTTTTTATGCATAGCACAAAGGGTAACAATTATTATAAGCAATAATTATCAGCCTGAAACACTCATCCACATTGAAAAATCAATAAAGTTGGTTGTTTTCAGGTGGAAAAAATATAATAAGCAGTAATTGTTGAATGAAACACTAGCATATATTGAATCATTTGGCGGGTACGAGATAAGCCGCCATAGCTCAGTGGTCAGAGCAATCGACCGGCAATCGAGAGGACACGGGTTCAAGTCCCGTTGGCGTCATGTATCTTTTCTCGGAAGATTTTTCAATGTGGATGAGTGTTTCAGGCTGATAATTATTGCTTATAATAATTGTTACCCTTTGTGCTATGCATAAAAAATCTTGTCTTAAAAACATTAGTTTTACAATTAAAAATAATAATTAATATTTGACAAGTTTAAGTATTTCCCCAATAAATGAAGACATAATTTGTCTCGACGCCACCTAGCGAGGGATTTAACACTTACAATGTTTCTCTCGCAAAAATAAAGTTGGTTGTTTTCAGGTGGAAAAAATATAATAAGCAGTAATTGTTGAATGAAACACTAGCATATATTGAATCATTTGGCGGGTACGAGATAAGCCGCCATAGCTCAGTGGTCAGAGCAATCGACCGGCAATCGAGAGGACACGGGTTCAAGTCCCGTTGGCGTCATGTATCTTTTCTCGGAAGATTTTTCAATGTGGATGAGTGTTTCAGGCTGATAATTATTGCTTATAATAATTGTTACCCTTTGTGCTATGCATAAAAAATCTTGTCTTAAAAACATTAGTTTTACAATTAAAAATAATAATTAATATTTGACAAGTTTAAGTATTTCCCCAATAAATGAAGACATAATTTGTCTCGACGCCACCTAGCGAGGGATTTAACACTTACAATGTTTCTCTCGCAAAAATAAAGTTGGTTGTTTTCAGGTGGAAAAAATATAATAAGCAGTAATTGTTGAATGAAACACTAGCATATATTGAATCATTTGGCGGGTACGAGATAAGCCGCCATAGCTCAGTGGTCAGAGCAATCGACCGGCAATCGAGAGGACACGGGTTCAAGTCCCGTTGGCGTCATGTATCTTTTCTCGGAAGATTTTTCAATGTGGATGAGTGTTTCAGGCTGATAATTATTGCTTATAATAATTGTTACCCTTTGTGCTATGCATAAAAAATCTTGTCTTAAAAACATTAGTTTTACAATTAAAAATAATAAGTTTTTAATCTCTTAAAAATGTGTGTTACTTTTGAAGATAATATCTATAAATTTACCGAGCTGAAAACGCAATTCTATGAAATTCGCTCTTTAGAAAAAAAAATCATCGTGTGTAATTCACTCGCGGTAGAAGTGAAACTAGGAAGTAGTTAGATGTCGCTTTCTTTTCTCTTGCTTTTTTTAAAAGTGGTTTGCACATTGGATATTGATTTCCAAAATAATTTATTTTTTTTAGATTTCGTAGGATTCGAACCCCCGTTTGCTTGATGTCTGTCTCTCTGGCCGCTGTTACTTGTCAGGCACCTTTCCAACTACGCTATGGAAGGCACGCGCTGAGGTGCGAATTTACAGCATTATATTAGAACTGAGATGTGACGCATTTCCGTTTCACCCGAATTTCAAATCACTAACGGCGCTAAAGAAGTTTGACTTAAAAATCGCAAAGTGTGCTCCGAAAATTATGAAAAAAAACACATTGTCATAAAAACACGTTTTTTAGCGGTTTGCTTTTTATTTCGATGTTGAAGTTAGGGTCATTATTTATGACTCTGCACTTTACTTCAATATTTTAAATTTCTATACTTTGTTACTTATTTATGAAACTCAAGTGTCAGAATTTAAAAACTTTGTCGTGGAGGCCGTAGATCGCCGACAGATATTGGAAATGATTTCTAAAAAAGCCAATTCGAAGAATAAATAAAATAATTATTTATTAATATCAGGAATGAGAAAGTTGCGAAAATCTGCGCAATATTGATTACTGCTGAGAATTGAAACTTAAACCACTCGAAAATGGCAAACTCCAATTAGGTTCACCTTTATAAATTATAAAATATATTAAAGTAGCCATGATAGTCTACCATTATTTAATTTAAAAAAGAAAAAGCTCCCTAATATTCTGTGAAAATATTATGTTTTCATTCTTAACCCCTCAGGCATCATGTTGCAACCCACAAGCAGCATGACGAGATAAAGACTTGTCTCACCTTGTCACATGTGGATGACATGAATGCATATTGCAATAATTGAGTGTCACACTACATTCCTACCTATGCACATGTTTGCAGGAATATGGATCGGTACAAGGAGATAATTCGCTTACAATACCGTATATTACGATAACACATGTATTGTATTCTGTGGGCACCCTTTGAGGAATAATACTGTTATATCTTTGGCTGTACTACGAATTCATAGACGTATAAATGGGCTTAAATTGTATTAATTAAGTAAAAGCATAATTTCAAGTACCTGTTTATGTAACTCACATTAATCCATCGTTCGCTTTTGGAAACATCTCACGCAGGCCTCGTAGAAATAGTTGTGTCTCCCTTAACTGTCACGGTGTGAAATATGATCTAAACTGTGTTAGAAAGAGAAGACACAGTGCTTTGTTAATGAAATAATTAAAAACACTTTGTTTTTACCACGATAATCTTTATTTAAAAAATCAACATGTTTCGAGAACGATGTTCTGTTCAGCAGGACATTATACGTACTAAAAACTAAATTATCAAGTATAAAAACACAGGCGTGGGCAGAAATGGAAGTAGTGGGGGGGAGGAGAGGTGGAAAAGGGGAGGTGCAAAAGGTGAAAAAGGGATGTGAATGGTGAAAAAATGAACTACAAATTGATAATTTAGTTTTTAGTACATATAATGTCCTGCTGAAGAGAACATCGTTCTCGAAACATGTTGATTTTTTAAATAAAGATTATCGTGGTATAAACAAAGTGTTTTTAATTATTTCATTAATAAAATGGTGACACAAAATGAATTTGCAAAATTTGAAGAAGACAATGCTTTGTGTTTAAATAAAAAAAAAGTTAACCACATAAAAATTATAACGTACACCTTACATAAACAGATTCAATGGTGGGTCATTTAAAACCTCATTCATTTAAAAGGTCATTGAATCTGTTCCCTTTGTACATTTTGCCCTAAATTATCCCCCTCCCCCCTTTCCTTTCCTACCGTTCCATTGACACGTAAAGTTTATTTATAATAGATTTTAGTAAACCCTGAGGAAGAGAGCGTCGCTGTCGAAACATGTCGGTTTTATAGACATTAAAAGTGGTTCAAACAAAGAAATCTTTTAATTTTGAATTAAAATGGTGCCACAAAATAAATTTGCCATATTTGAAGAAGAAATTTCCAATTACTTACACAAGGTATAATAGCCACTTTTAAATTTGATTAACAACTAATCGTTCAATGTGTTAATCAGGATGTAAAACTTATTCATAAACTTAACAACGTAATAATAATATTCTCCATAACTTTTTGTGTTTCCATTTAGGGGTCGTCTATTAATCACGTGATGTTTTTTTTAGCAACTTTTTAACCTCCCCCCCTGGTGATGTGTGGTTAGGTTTTAGACTACCCCCCCCCCCAAAATCACGTGAATTTTTTTTAGTACAAAGTATTTTGAAATATTCAGAATATTATCACGAAAAATAAATACCCGTGATATCACATTTTACCCCCCCCCCCCCCTTGTGATATTTCGTGATTTTTTCTGAACCCCACCCCCCTTTTGAGCCACACGTGATTAATGAACGACCCCTTATCTAAGTATAGTTTGAAAAAATACCCTGGTTACTCTACACTGCAATGTCTTATGATTTTCTAACGATATATTAAGATTACCAAGTCTACTCTATCGTGTAGTTGTTATATTTTTTGGGTTGAGAAGTTTTAATTCCGAAATCTTGTTAGTGATTGTTTAAATTTGTGAAAATACGTAATTTATGTAGTTATTAAAACAACTTTAGATATTTATGTTAGTATTTATGTACGGAAGAAATAAAAGCGGTTCAAAATATGGTCCCTTGGGGATTCCTGATGGTTTATTACGAAAACGTGATGAGAATCCGTTGGCTTTAACAGCTTTCCTTGTGTTTATAAAGTTAATCTAAGAAGTATGTTTTTCATTTCATCAGAAATGGTAGGAATATTTGCTGCTTTATGGGGGATAAACAAAAGGTTTCTCATTCAATGCGGATGTTAAACTTGTGCCCTGCTAACATTTAAAATCCATTAACGTAATTTCTTAATTTTACTTCTCCGGAGTCACATCTAAGTGTGATTAAAACCGTTGAACTTTGTCGCGGAATTTGGAGTACTTGTTTCCTTTCTTTACAAACCCCCAATGACTTTATGAAAATGATGAAATTTAAAGTGGATATTTGGAAAGAAATCTTCTTTAATCAATTACTTTAAATATCACTTTTGTGACAAAAATTTTTTATATTATGTAGGTAACCAAAGGGTTATTGATTTTGAAAAAAAAATTAGTATATTATCCTCCACTTTTCAACTGAACTACGACGTCATTAGATTGGCTTTAAGATATACGCGATGCAATTACAATTTGTGAGGGGGGTACGGGCACCGCCGCCCCGGGAACCGTTTATTGGATAACCAACACTTCTGCCATAAGTCACCCCGAGTGGTTCGTTTCGTTTGGTGACTTGGCAAGGGTGCCCGAGTTCATGGGATTAGGTTTGTCCGAAATTTGGCGGCGGATGCGTCTGCGCACCAACTGCGTGGTAGGCCGGATCGGGAGAGACTGGTTGAGGGAGATCTCCAGCAGGACTCTCTCGGAACATTGCCTTGCACTGCAGTGGGAGGGATAGATACATACGTCCGTCACTCCTGGACACTATGACCCCCAGATTCCTACCCACCCCTCATATGTTTTTCCTTACCAGAACTTCCTCTCCTTTCTTTCCCTAAAAAATACCTGCACACAGCATCCCTAAAGATGACATAGGCTTTGAGGGGAATTATTTTCCTCGGGGCTTCCTGTGTTTTTTTTTTTTACATGTATACCGCACAAGAGTCCCAACTGCTCCCGTCTGGAGCCAGTGGGACTATATCATCCCCAATTGGGGTATGTCGTGAGGCTGGAGGTAGTGGGGAGGGGAAGGAGATAGGGATGAGGAAGGTGGGGAAGTGCCTGGCTATTCAGATCTGGTCACCAAACACGGCAGAAGCCATTTCAAGCAACATTTCAATTCTGAATGGTGGTCTTACACCAGGGCGATACTGACAGTATCTTCCCCTCTGGAACGTGCCGCAAACATACTATATATTATTTTAAATGAATAAATGGTGAGATAATACAAATTAATCAAATAAAATATATTAGCCACGCCGGGATTTGATCCCGCAACCTTCGGAGTGCGAGGCAAGAGCCTTAACTGGACTACGCCGGCCGTCAGCCGTGTGGAGCTAATGTAAAAAAAATAAATAATAAGAGAGCTTTTTAAAGACATTTTGTACCGTAATAAAATAATATCTTTTGGTTTATTATTATTTGACATTTTCACGGCAAAAAGTACTATCATGATAGTTTATGGGTTTTTATGCTGTTTTGCACTTCCTCCTTTTTTAGTCGACGCTACGGGCAGCATTACAGTGACCATCATCGGGGCAGATGTGCCACATCAAGATAATATTTTGATTTGGTCAAGCAAGAAAAACAGAAAAGTATTTGGACAGGAATTCATTCTACCTATTATCAGGATTAAAAGCAAAGCTACGAGAATCATGTTACTTAGCCGCGAAAACCGATAACTATATTCCAACTGCAGAAAAGACTTAAACTCAGCTAAAATTCACATTTTGAACAATCTTTATCCTCCTCTTAAAAAGTTTCCGCGTTTCGCTAAATACCCTTTATCTGGAATAATTTCAAACAACCAGAAACTGTGGAAATGGGTTTCTCGCCAAATGCACTCCTAATGCCAGTTTGTTTTCTTTCGCGTTCGATACTTCTCCTCGGTGAAAGATGCGGTTCACTTTTGTTTTGTTTACGTGCACTTTTGTTGCACTTTTTACCCCACCTCACCCCTACTCCCTCTACCTTACCCCCTTGGTTCTGGAGACGTTCCTTCTGCCCGGTGATGCAAGAGTTACTGCAGAGCTTAAAAAGCTGCCTCCAAGATCCAAGATTACCGCGAATCTTTTCGTGAAATTCAGAGATGTATGTAGATAGAAATTATGAATTCTCAGTCCATTTTTTTATTTATTTATTTTTCGTAGTCTCCCTAAAACACCAAAATACCTATTACAGGCGTAAAACACATAAAGTAACTATAAGGGCGGCGGCCAGCGTAGTGCAGCGGTAAGGCGCTTGACTCGCATTCCATAGGTCGCGGGACCGAATCCCGGCGTGGCAAATAAATTTTATTTGATTAATTTGTGTATTTCACAATTTATTCATTTAAAATAATTTATAGTATATTTGCGGCACGTTCCAGAGTGGAAGATACTCTCAGTATCGCCCTGGTGTAAGACCACCATTCAGAATTGAAACGTTGCCTGAAATGGCTTTAGCCGTGTTTGGTGACCAGATCTGATTAGCCAGGTACTTCCCCACCTTACTCTTCCTTATCACCTCCCCCCCCCCCACTACCTTCAGCCTCACAACATACCCCAATTGGGGATGCCATAGTCTCGCTGGCTCCAGATGGGAGCAGTTGCGACTCTTGTGCGGTATTTATGTAAAAAAAGGGCCTCCGCTCATGGAGAAACGTTATTTTTTGATATTTTTCTGATCTGATATGTCAAAACTTGACATTTCGTGAGCCACGACCATGGCAACCTTTCAACAATGCAACTGAAAATAATGCAACCGAAAAACCAGTAATGCTGGTCGCCGCGGCAGTGGAGTTTCAGTTGCATTCTTTTCTCTACTTTTCACGCTTTAAATAAGTACTTTAGTAGGTTTAGCTGCATCCCATGTAGTTCCGCAATCAGCCATCCAGCCACCCACCCCCTCCCCCCTGTTATCGGACCTCCTTGAGAGTTGCACCCCTTCGCTCATTTCCTGCATTCGGTCCATTGGGATAGTGACGCGGGTGGGGAAGTACTTTGCACTCTTCTTGTTTGCTTTAAACACCGTGGATAACACTTTGTTGATTTCGATACCTTTATTTTCCTACTGTTTCGAATAGTTGTTTTTACCTTATTTCATGTTTTCCACCTTTCTGTAGCATAATATTTATTGAAAATATCCGTCGCGTTAAATATACTTTTCGTAAACTGTATTTCAAAATAACACAACTACCTCTTGAAAACATGATTTTCTTTGGTTTTCTCCTTTGCACGAGCTATTTTTTTAGATATACTCGTAAATCATATAAATTACTTCTTTCACTGAGATTCATTGCCAACAAAGAGTTGAAAAATAAAATTTGCGCCATTGGATTCTGCAATCAATTTTGAACAACGTTTTTTATTTGCTATAACTTCACACCGGAGGGCTTGAGGAAAATAATTTCCCTCCGGGGTTATGTCATCTTTGGGGATGCTATGTGAGTCTTTTTAAGGCGAGGAAGTTCTGGAAAGGAAGAAGGTACGAAGGGTAGATGGGAATCTGGGTAAAATAGGAATCTCTTTCCATGTTGCTGGGGACTTATGTGATCTTCCTCAACTGGTCTCTCCAGATCTGGCCAACTTTATGGAATGCAGTTACAAGAACGCTATAATAGCATTCATTCCTCTTATTTATTAATATTAATAATAAAACATCTCTGGAACTACCACCCAAATGCGCTAACTGACACTCAGCTAACAAGAAGAAAGAAACGACCGGTCAGTGGTTGAGAGGGCATCTCGTTTGGGTCCCACCCAGGCGTCCCATGTTCGATTCCTCGGCTGGCTAAGTCCTCCATCACAACACAAGCAACATTTTCGGCTTTAAAAAAAAAAATTAAAAAAACTTGTAACGTAAAATGTCTATGTTAATCGACTGAAATAGAGAAAATCGACAACTTTTTATCATTTACAATATGACAACTTTTATGATTTTGGTGACTTAGGGTTGCCCGGGTTCGTGAGGTGAGTTTTGTCTAGATCTTGGCGGCGGATGACCTGGGCACACTGAACCCCGGATTCCTACCCTACCTTAATACCTTTTTCCTTCCCAGAACTTCCTCGCCTTCCTTTTCCTAAAAATACCCTCTATCATATTTTTGAAGGTCTCATATTCAAATGAAAGGCACTCCGTTTCAAATAAGTATTCGACATTTTTTTACAGTTAGCTCTATTCTGTGATATAAAATATGACCGTCCCGCAGATCTAAGACACTCCTAGTTCGTTGGTTTGCTTCGGGTAAAAAGTGGGAAGATAAAAGACGTATATAAAAAATGCTAGCAAAATAAACCTGCACAATCAAAATACATACAACTGTCAACGAGCCAGCTGGGTTAGGTATCTTCTTTACCAACTGATGATTAGCTATTAGAATACACAACAGGGGTTCAGCCAAGCGCCGAACCATTTTTAAAACAATATTAAATTTATTATGAACTTTATTCCAAAGAGGACAGTATTAGCAGGTTGTTGATTTTAAAACCCTCTAATGATTTTTAATACCCTGAAATTATTTTAGTTAAAATTTTCGGTGTATATAAATGATTATCCTTTTTGGATTATATGTGTTTGAGCTAATTGTTTACTTACTTTGCTTCCCGATTACGCTTATATCACCATAAGATTTTATCATAAAATATGTAAAAGCTCTTATGTGCGTATATAAAAAAAAAATATATATATATATATATATATAGGTATATATATATATATAGATATGTGAACTTCCCTATTCCCTCCGTATGAATTTGTCTAGTCACCACGGTCAGTGTAACCCATTGTCGAGTTAAATAAAATATCTACCCTTACATTAATCAATAGACACCATTTATTTTTATTAAGATTAATTGAATCAATTCTCAGTGGTCCCTTGTTTCCCCGAATGTATCATTAGGCCCGGCCGGCCAGTCTTCTCGATATCAAATTCCAATCGCTCACGCTTCGGGAGGACTCTTATTTAAGGCGTTTGGAATGTGTGAGTTATCCTGGCAAATGGGTATAAAGCAAGGGGCGTGTAATGAAATGTTGGAAACTGGAAAATGGAAATTGAATCAATGTGTTATAAATTAACGGTAAATATATGTTTATTCGGTTCCATGACAAATCAGAATCGTGCAATTTCAACAACCCTTTGAAAAGTCATTAAAAGCTGTGAAAAAAAAGAAAAAAGCCCATAACTTAACCTATCTAACAGATTTTTTCATTACGTTACATTGAGTTGTTCGGGTCACCGTGTATATATGTTGGAAAATCTGCAATTCGTTTGTTTCTGATGCAGCAAAATCTGTTGAACCGCGAGCTCTTGTGTTATAAAATTTGCACATTGTTTTCTCTCTTTGTTCTACCAGTATTTGGAAGATGCTCCAATGAGCTACCAGTGCACAATCGGGAAACACGTTAAACGCGCACCCAACATTTGTACACAGTTCACATTTGTTACAGGAGAAGTTTCTACGAAAAATTGTACGCAGTTATATTTGTCATGCGAGAACGGGTCGTTTCTATGAAAGAGCTCGGCTGTGGAACGATTTGCCGGCCTCTATTTCCTTTCATTATTTCTTTGAGACCCTGGTTCTCTCCTTCCTTTCTACAAAAATACTCTTCACCCAGCAACCCCAAAGATCACCTGAAACCTGAGGTAAATTATTTTCTGCAGGGCCTCCTATGTGGAGTAATGTAAAAAAATATCTCCGATAAATCAAGATAATTGATTTTTTTTCAAATAACAATGTATTTTCCAACATGACCTCCACCGGTCATGGTGGAATTTAATAGAAAAAAAGTTCCACAACTTAATTTAAATTAATTTTTGTTTTGGGTTCAAAATGAACAATATGCCAGAACTCATGCGTTTGGTGAAAATGCCGTTAAAATGGTCTCCGGTAGCACGTTGAAGCTTGGTTGTTCAAAATTCATCGAAAGAAAAATAAAATAATATCACGGATGGATATAACCTGGCGTACGAAAATTGAACTAATCCTAAAACATATTTTTTGGTTCGTTCTATATTTCACTTGCTTATTTTGTAAAAATATCGTAGTCTGCTTGAAACCGTTCTGAGTAAGCACAAATGAAAAAATGGTTCAATTCATCTACTTAGAAATTTTTTCATTATTCTTTCGTCGAAGATCTGAAATGTTCGAGACTTTTTATTAGTAATTATCGGCGAGTTTCGGAAATTCTCTTGTTAATTCGAAAATATTCGTATTATTATTTCGAGGAAAGCGGCTTAGTAATTGGCTCTGCGGGAATTGCCAGCTGCCATTGGTTTTTATGAAGTCAACAAGTCTGGTAATGATAATGATGATAATGTATTCGGAATTTGGGCCATGGAACCTTCAGTGATGGATATCCGATATGTACAATTGTACACGAACGCGTGTTAACGATGACGCCAGGGGTGAGAGACGCGTTAGGGGTGAATTACTCTCCCCGGGGGGTGTGGAATTAAATGTAATGATAATTTGCATTGAAAGAGTGTTACATGGCTCTCCTTTTGTAGCTTTGTATCGTATGAGGGGTAAAAGGTTTTTTTTTTAATTTTAATTTTAATTTTTTATTGGTTTTCAAAGTACAATCCCGTTAAACCGCAATAAAGCAGTTTGTCAATAGGATGTTAATGTTCAGTTACAATTTAAACATACGTACATAATATCATTACTATAACTATACAGATTATCACAATTAACACATATGAATTAATATAAACTATCTTTATTTAGCAGCCATTGTTTCAGCATATATTTGAATCTATTTGTAGAATCGCAATTTTTTATATTAATTGGTAAACATGTTAAATATTTTTGAAAATTCCAAATATTAATTATTATACGCAAATGACCGGTCAGTGGTTGAGTGGGCATAGCGCTTGGGTTCCACCTGGGCGTCGCGTGTTCGATTCCTCGGCTGTCTAAGTCCTCCATCACAACACAAGCAACATTTTCGGCTTTCTGTGGTGGTAGTATGAGATTTTCAAACATTGTTGGATTTGTCTTTCTAAAAAAAAATTGTATATATATAAATGATATAAAACTGTTTAAAACGTTTTAGATCTTAGGGATGCCTATTTGATTTGATTTGATTTTTTTTCGAGGAAAATAATTTCCCTTTGGACTAATGTCATCTTAGGGTACTGTGTAGAAGGTCTTTTTAAGGAAATGGAGGAGAGGAAGTTCTCGGAAGGAAAAGGGCGTGAGGAATGGGTAGGAATATGGGTGTCAGCGTCCAGGAGTGACAGACGTATGAATCCATCCCTCCAATTGCAGTGCAAGGCGATGGGTTGAGAGAGTCCGGCTGGAGAAGTCCAAGGGTCGCCTCAACCAGTCTCTTTCGATCCGGCCTGCCGCGCAGCCGGTGGGCAGATGCGTCTACCGCCAAGACCCGGGCTCGGAAACTTTTTTCATCACTTTTAATGACTTTTCAAAAGAGGTATTGAGTTGTTTCATTCTAAGTTGTCCGGTCTCGTAACTGGATTATGCGTTGTTGATTAATATGCTGTATCAAGATTTTAGTTCGTGAAAAAATAATATTTTTTATTTTTTTCAGGTAAATGGGCATTCAATTTTACGAGACTTATGACCCTTCATAAAAGTGTAAGTTTTTTTTCTCAATTTTCCTTACTTGTTTACGATACTGCGATTGTTATTGTAAAAAAATGTTCATCTCAGAAATGTACCAATTCGTAACTAATAGTAATAATGTAAATTAATTTATTTCCTGTACTTTAATGCGTGACGTTTCGATGCTAGGTTCCAAGACAACTGTTGTAACGTCCGCGTACGATGCATGGCCGTTCGCAACCCAACTCCTGTGATGTCCGCGTGCAACGGGTTAAATAACATTTAACCTGCTCATACCTGCTCATTTACTGTCGCCCAGCAGGCATACTTGACTGTGCACACGTCATAAACCAATCAAATAATTACTAAGCCTATACGTCCATGTTTCAATTAATTACGTTTGATCGATACTAGGCAAAGGCAGTTCCCGTGAATATTCACGGTCAATTAACACCAGACTTATCGATAAATGGTACGATAACTTATCACGCTTCACGGAATTATCGATGCATTGTTCGAATTCTGAAGCACAAGCAAGTTGTTAAGGCCATTCATAAGTTGTTCTTCTTCTTTTGAACATGACAGTCAACGGACGTTGGCTGTCATGTTGGGTATGCGGACTTTGTTTACTGCGGCCCGGAACAGCTCTACCGTAGACTGGCCGAACCACTGTCTCAGGTTTTTCAGCCATGAGGTTCTCCTTCTTCCAGTGCCCCGTCTACCGGCAATCTTTCCCTGCATTATGAGATGCAAGATACTTATACTTATACTTTTCTGGATGTCTCATCACAAGTCCAAGATATTGAAGTTTTCGGTTTTTTAATAACTTTCTTTCTTTATGCATCCGAACCATAACTTCTTCAATCGTAACCCTGTCCGTCCAGCTTATTTTAAGTATTCTTCTATAGATCCACATCTCAAATGCCTCAAGTTGCCTAATTACGCGTAGTTCTTCAGTAAGCGTCCATGCTTCCATTCCATAAAATAGTATCGAAAACACGTAGCATATGACCATTCACATTCGTAATCTAAGGTTGAGACCATGATTGCAGAACATCTTTTTCATGCGGATAAAGCTTGCACGAGCTTGCTCAATGCGGCATTTGATTTCAGCCGAAGGACCTCATTTATAATTTAAATTGCATGGTTAGTAATATACCATGCAATTTAAATTGGTTAGTAATATACAGGGTGGTTAGTAATATACAGGGTGTCCGGGGGTAAAGTGCATTAACTTCTGGAGGTGATTCTACATGATAGTACAAGTAAAAAAGATAAACAACTTTTTTCGAAATTCCAATTTTTAGGGGCAGTTTTGAGGTAAAAAGATAAAATTAGTCCAGCGTGTGCGGCTAGATTTATTATTTTCCGCTGTTACGATACGGGCCAATCACAATCGAGTCGGGCGCCCGGCAGGCTCTCAGCAAGTAAGATCGTACCGCACACTAAGGATTTTTAGTAGCTACGTCTTTTTGTATGGGGAAAAAATGTTTTAATTTCGGAAAAAGTTGTTAATCTTTTTTACTCCTACCATCATGTAGAATCACCTCCCGAAGTTAATGCACTTTACCTCCGGACACCCTGTAAATTGTTAGTAATTACGAAATTGCTTAGGTTTTAACAAAGATGGTGCTAAAATGTATCTACAGTAAGTAGATACATTTTAAATACGAAAAGAATTTAAAAAATATGTTAAAATTTGGATATATTCTAATGATCGAGCATATACTGATGCTCTCACCCAAACGCCCTGTCATTGACAGTTGTTATTTTAGTTTTTGTAATGTGTATATACAAACAATAATGTAATCTGAAATAAAGTTTTTGCTGTATAGAAAATTTATAAAAAACCATAGATAAAATTGTGAGGAACAATTTACAAAAAATTCTGTCTCAATACAGGTTCACCTAGTGAGGCAGGCTATGCACAACTAAAAATATTGTATAATTATGCTACTTCTGTGAAACCGATCTTACATTACTTTCTACTTGTTAATTTTTTTGTACTGATGTAATCTACATTGAACATGTACTTTTTTAGTTGTAATGTTGCCAATTTCATTAAATAAAGATATATATTATATTATAACTAACTAACCATCACGCCGTTTCCCCGCAGGGGTAGGCAGAGAGGACGGACCGCCAAACAACTCGGTCTTGCCACACACTCTTTGCCTCACTCACATTCATGCATCGTCTCATACATTCTCTTCTATTATTCTGACTTTTGACATGACCCGACTCAAGTATCTGATTCACTTGATCGTGCCATGTCTTCCTCGGACATCCCCGACTTCTTCTACCATTCACATTCGCGTCGTATATTCTTCTTACACTACTTCCTTCGTTCATTCGCTCTACATGCCCAAACCCTCTGAGTGTCCCTTTCTTAATCTTACTCATTATGCTTACATTAGCCTTACATTCTTTGCGGATATCCACATTTCTCACACGATCATACATTGTTTTACCACACATACATCTCAGGGATCTCATTTCAATAGCATTCAGTTTACTTTCATCCTTCCTCTGCCAGTTCCATGCCTCACTGCCATACATCAGGGTAGGTACCAGGACTCCATTGTGGACTGCTAGCTTCGCTTTTTTTGACAGTTTTTTATTTGTGCCAACGGCATTCAGTCCACCATTAATGGAGTTACCGGCATTCAACTTCTTTCAATATCTCTTTCAGCCTTCCCATCTCTCGTAAACATACTACCCAGATACACAAACTCATCCACCTGCTCCAAGTATTCATCATTCACAACTATGTTGCATACTGTTTTCGTACTCTCTCTTTCAAACACCATGACTTTAGACTTACTTACATTCATCATTAACTCATTCTTCATACATTCTTCGTTCATCATAGATACGAGAGACTGTAGATCTTCCATAGTGTTCCATATTATATTAAAACATATTATATTAAAACATAAAATAATCTAACTAAATTAAATTCAATGAAATCACGATGTCAAAACGTTCAATCGCTAGGGATTCGATAAATTGTATGAAATTAGTACGTTTTTTCGTGTTTCGATTGATTGATGAGCATTTCTTGCTAAGTACCAAATTCGTCAAGCAGTTCTCTTTCGCCACGGAAGAATTGGCAAGAAAGGGGCGGCAATAGGGGGCGGGGGTTGTGACGCAATTTTTAATCTCGGTAATTGAATAAGATCTAAGATCTGAGGCAATGGACGCCGGAGATGGGTGGCTGGGCCGGTGAAGGTTGGGAGGGAGGCTGGGGAGGGGGTTAAATTAATCTTCCGGGCTGCTTGTCCGTCCTAATATACGTCCCAAGATCGTGATATTAAATTAATTTTCTAACCGATAGACGTTGAGTAATACCAGGGGTTAATAAGGTTATTGTAGGTGCGCCAATGTGCAGAGAATGTTGAAGCTTGTCCGTGCATATTAAATACTTAAATTACATTATCTGACAAGCATCTCCTAAGTATAAATTTTTAAAATAAAATATTTACATTTAACACGACTCATAAATTTTTGCATTTCTTCTCGGCAAACTCGACCAAACTCGACCAAACTATTATTTTCCTCAACCAAAAGTCAATATTTTTATTTATTCTCACACTGATCGCATATTGACACATCCATCTTTTATATATTTTTATTTATTCTCACACTGATCGCATATTGACACATCCTTTTTTATATATTTTTATTTATTCTCACACTGATCGCATATTGACACATCCATTTTTATAAAGTTTTATTTATTCTCACACTGATCGCATATTACACATCCATTTTTTATATATTTTTATTTATTCTCACACTGATCGCATATTGACACATCCATCTTTTATATATTTTTATTTATTCTCACACTGATCGCATATTGACACATCCATCTTTTATATATTTTTATTTATTCTCACACTGATCGCATATTGACACATCCATCTTTTATATATTTTTATTTATTCTCACACTGATCGCATATTGACACATCCTTTTTTTATATATTTTTATTTATTCTCACACTGATCGCATATTGAAACATCCATTTTTATATAGTTTTATTTATTCTCACACTGATCGCATATTACACATCCATTTTTTATATATTTTTATTTATTCTCACACTGATCGAATATTGACACATCCATCTTTTATATATTTTTATTTATTCTCACACTGATCGCATATTGACACATCCATCTTTTATATATTTTTATTTATTCTCACACTGATCGCATATTGACACATCCTTTTTTTATATATTTTTATTTATTCTCACACTGATCGCATATTGAAACATCCATTTTTATATAGTTTTATTTATTCTCACACTGATCGCATATTACACATCCATTTTTTATATATTTTTATTTATTCTCACACTGATCGAATATTGACACATCCATCTTTTATATATTTTTATTTATTCTCACACTGATCGCATATTGACACATCCATTTTTATATAGTTTTATTTATTCTCACACTGATCGCATATTACACATCCATTTTTTATATATTTTTATTTATTCTCACACTGATCGCATATTGACACATCCATTTTTTATATATTTTTATTTATTATCACACTGATCGCATATTACACATCCATTTTTTATATATTTTTATTTATTCTCACACTGATCGCATATTGACACAACATTTTTTATATATTTTTATTTATTCTCACACTGATCGCATATTGACACATCCATTTTTATATATTTTTAGTTATTCTCACACTGATCACATATCGACACATTCATTTTTTTACATGAATACCTCACAAGAGTCTCAGCTGCCCCCGTCTGGAGCAATTGAGTCTATAGCATCCCAAATTGGGGTATGTTGTGAGGCTGAAGGTAGTGGGGAAGAGAAGGTGGGGAAGATGAAGGTAAAGTAGTACCTGGCTATTCAGATCTGATCACCAAACACGGCCAAAGCCATTTCAAGCAACGTTTCAATTCTGAATGGTGGTCTTACACCAGGGCGATACTAAGAGTATCTTCCACCCTGGAACGTGCCGCAAATATACTATATATTATTTTAAATGAATTAATCGGGAAAACACACATTTTAATCAAATAAAATTTAATTGCCCACGCCGGGATGCGAGTTGCGAGTCAAAAGGCTTACCGCTAGACCTTGCCGGCCGTTGATTTATGAACTGAAATACTTATTAAATTTTGTCTAAACAATTCTTTTTTTTAACTCTTTGTTGGATTATTTTTGGTTTTTCCGAGATACAACAAACCTTATTATTATTATTATCTTAAAATTTTGTTTGTTATTAACAATGAAAAGTCTTATCTACGTAATGATCACTTGCTAACTATACATTTCTGAATGTTATAATAATCCTTTTCAAAATGCTAACTTTTCAAATTAAAGCTGTTGACAATGTGTTAAAATAATTCGCTTCAAAATGCAAACTATCACAATTCAACTTAATTTCAACAAGTGAACATTATCCGTTTATATGTGCAAACTATCCAATTAAAAGTTGGTTGCGAAAAGCTAAAGCTAACTAATGCACAGTGCAAATAAATTTCCCACAACTTAATTAAGCACACGTTTGAAACATGTTTTTTGATTCTCTGAATATTTGGAGACAAACTTTTCTGATATGATTTGAGATTTTCACGACCAAAAGTTTTATCGTGATTTATTGAAGTGAAAACTTTTTTAGCTACGTTGTGATTTGAAATTCGATGAAACGAAAAACCGACGCTAAAATGAGATAGACACTATATATCTACTACTATCTATTTTTTATTTTTTTTTTTATTTATTTGAATTTTATTTTAGTAATTTGTACATTTAAGTTTACAAATTTCTAATTGATTATAATATTTCATATTGCCGTTTTTTTTTTTTTTTTTTTTTTTTTTAATTATAATATTTTAAATTCACAAAATTTTTGAAATCACAAAATTTTTTGTTTTTGTTTTATGTAGCTCCTACAATCCATCTTGAACTTTTCAATTGGTGAGGACTTAAGAGTTTCTGGTAGTGTGTTATATAACTTAATTCCTTTGTATAGCAGACTGTTTTGCGTATTCGTTTTGTCCTTTTTGTTTAATCTTATTTCCTTGCAAGTCCTCGTGTAATGTCTATCTATAGGATTTAGCTTACTAGAGAATGATATAGTATAATCAGTCTTCTCTTTATGCGGTGCTTGTTATAACACTCGGAAAGTTCATAATTTTAAGCAAAGGATGATTTGGTAGATTGGCCTTTAGATTGTTAATAACAAACAAGGTTTTATGATTCATTAATCAAATGTTATGTGTGGTCGGTCATGCTGTATAGATGTGAGACATGGACCTTGAAAGTAAATACCATGAACAGCTTAGAAGCTTTTGAAATGTGGCTTCACCGGAGAATGCTCAAGGTCCCATGGACCGACATGATTACCAACACAGAAACTCTCAGGCGGGTTAGAGCATATAGAGAACTGCTTACATTAATAAAATTCAGGAAAATTTCATATCTGGGTCACATATTTTGAGGGGTGAAGTATCACTAGCTCCAATTAATATTAAAAGGTAAGATAGATGGTCGCCGAGGGCCTGGTAGGAGACAAATGTCTTGGCTACGAAATGTACGAGAGTGGACCGGCATTAGAAGTGTGGAGGAGCTATTCCGGGCAGCGCAAGACAGTGATCGCCAACGTCGGGGGACCTGCAAACCAATAAGAAGCATTAAAAATTAAGCGTACATATTATGTACGGTGTTTGCTTAAAAGGAGTTTTTCCATAGACATCCATATTTAATAGACGAGAACATACAGATGAGGGAAAAAATCAACTATGGCGGTACGAAGATGGGAAAGATGACTGTGATTCGTCAAAAATCAAGTAAGACAGTATATAGGCACCTCGCATTATATTATCACCATTTAGTTCTTAAAAGTAAAATCTGCTTTTGAATGAATTGACCTTTTTACGTGGGAGCGCGAATTGCTCGTCACGTTATTAACATATTTGCGAAGTCCAAATACGGCAAAGTAAAGTTCGCATCTTTTCACATACGAATATTTTGTTGCCGTATTTAGTTAAGACACTTTTACAAATGTTTCGTAATTCACTTACCCTGTAACCAGCGACGAGCGCACTGGAGAACCGCCCACATTCGTTATGATCGACATATTTTAGGGTGTAATGTATAGCACAAGCTAGCATTTTTGCCGTGTTATTTCGTAAAATGTACGATGCGAGCTCGACGCTGGTCAGGACAAGAATGATGACGTCACATTTTTTAGATTCAGGCGAGGCTTTTGCAAGCCCAGCCGGTTCCAACGAACCGTTATGGGGAGGGGGAAATAATACGCTTTTATCACTTAGGGCAGGTCTATATATATTCATATGTCTATGCGTTTTTCACACTTTTGAGAAAGAAACATAGGCCTTAGTGTAAGCATAACGATCGTGTGTTAATATCTCGAATGTTCAAAGATCTATGGATATTTTTGTTTGCCAACAAGTGTGGAATAACTGCTTGAACAAAACACAGTCGATATTTTACTAGTCATTCAAATAGTGTTAACTGAGTCGAATGAACGTGCTTACTTTTTAATTTAATTAATGGCACATAATAAACATTAGGTTTTATTTTAATTGGCTGAAAATTTCTACCCTTGTCATTCAATTAATTCAAACTGATTCAAATAAAAATGCTTACTTTCATCCCAATCGCTTCTCGCATTCCCGTTTGGAATTTTTCCTTTGTTGTTTTTTAGGGCGATTTTGTATGGTGCGAATTCGGGATAACGTAATAGGGGATGCATTCGAAATGGGTCACTTGTACGCGGAAAACCTTGGAAAAACACGGTAGTAAAATGAATTTAGAGCCAAATAAAGTGCACACAAAATTTTATTGCACCAAAGTTTAGGGGTGCAATGTGAACCAATTGGCTTTCATTGTATTTTATGTAAATTTAAATGGGAAAATTGCGCTCTATAATTGAATATTCTTCTTTCCAAATTCTTTTAAAAAATGCAGATTATTTCAATTTAAACAAAACCCAAATTCGCCAACACTTTTAGTATTTAATTTATTCGTTTGATTTTTCTTATTATTTCCGTTACCGCTTATTTGAGGAAATATTCTGTCAATCTTTATGAATTTATTATTCGCGTACAACGGACCTCCTAAAAAAAGGTATTTTGAGGTGAAAACTTTGGCACCGTTGTGATTTGAAACTCGATGAAACGAAAAGGCTACACTAAAAAGAGACAAACACATACATCTGTAGGATTTAGTCTGCGAGAGATGAGACAGAATAATCGGTCCCAACTTTGTGCGGTGCTTCGTAGCCTCCCCACTCTTTCTTCTTTAGTTTTCTGAAGGTTTCACTTCTACCGCGTGTGAACTGTACGCTTGTCATTATTTCCTAATTTATAGTTATTACACAAATTCAAAAGATTATATCAAATTAATTTAGAACACAAGAGATTCTAGTTTTCGGAATAACCGCGTTATTTAAAAATTTGTAGTTTTTCTTACGGTATGCAATATCTGTGTGATGCAATATTCTACTTGTGGCCGGAAGAATAAAATTGACATCCGACGGCGGCGTCGAGACGTCTACATGGCGTCCGGTATTGAATTCACTTCGAGGCGTTGTTATTTAATTAACTACCACTTCTTTTATCATAACACATGTGTTACGATAAAAGTAGTGAATCACTCACTCATCATAACAATTTGGGAGGCGGGAATGGGTACCGCCGCCACGGGAACCATTTATTGGAAAATCAACACCTCTGTCATAGGTTACCCCAAATGGCTCGCTACGTTTGGTGACTTAGAAAGGGTGCCCGGGTATAGGGGATGAAGTTGGTCGAGATCTGGCTGCGGATGACCTGGACACACTGAACCCAAGATTCCTACCCATCCTTCTTACCTTTTTCCTTCCCTGAACTTTCTCTTCTTCCTTTCCTTATAATGACCTCCCACACAGCATCCCCAAAAATGACATAGGCCCGAAGGGAAATTATTTTTATCAGCGCCTCCTGTGGGTGCTAATGTAAATAAACGAGTGTGCTTTAGACCACACAATTGTAGTAAAACTTCTTTAGCTCCATCTATATGATAGGAAGACAGATAGAAAATGTGCGCGCGCACTGCTCTCTCTTGCTCCTGCAGTGTGATACAGACAATAGGCCTGCACTGTGTCGATATACGAAACGTAACTGGCTATGAGAGAAAGAGAGAAAGAAAATGTGTGCTCGCATCTCTCTCTCTTGCCGCTACAGTAATATATACAAAACTTATCTCTCTCTCTTTCTATCTTCACTAACTTATATCTCCCTCTCAACTACCGTTCGCCTCGCTTTTCGTAACGCTCTCGTCACGCATTCGCCAGCTTATTCCCCAAGTCAAGCGTGCGTAAAGAAGTTTTACTTCAAAAACGTGGCATGTCAATTCGCGACGATTATACAAATATTGCTGAATTGTGATTAATACCTGCAATTCGGCAAAAAAATCGTTGCAATAAAATTCAGTTCATGTAAATAAATGCAAATCTTTGCATGTTTTACCATTTTTTGACGATGAATTTGATATAATATTCTAACCAAGAGCCCGTAGACAATTATTGACCAAGATTCATTGTCTCCGATCGCCCGTAGTTACTAGGGATGAGAAAATCAAGTGAGGAAGGTGAGGTATTGACTCTCGCTTTTAAGATCTATTTACGACGTAAAGCTTATGACGTTGGACAGATATATCAAGAGCTTCTCCTCCTACGGATTGAATTACAAATGTATGATTTTCAACATTTGACGCTGAAAACGCTCACTCCAGTCAAATGAATTATTTTATTTGGACTACACGAGAATAGAACTCCATGGAAACAGTATTTATACGGCTTCAAACGACGATGATAAGCGTTCATTGGAAACAAATAATTAAAATGTCAGATGTATTTTAATGACTTTAAATGTTGTTTATGAAACCAATTACCGTGACAGGTATAAACAATGTTTTTGCATGTCTGTTTTTGTCAGAGTTACGTAATAATTGGCATTTTGCAGGGGCATCTGCAAAAGAACTGCCAAATTGGACAGTAATATAAAATTTTCACATTCATTATTTAATCATTCGCTGGTACATTGAATGTAATGGATCCTTTGTGCTGTCGGATTTGCATTTAAAATTGAACGTTTTGTGAACATAAATTCGGTAGCTATTCGTGACTGCCGATACTGGTGATGTGATATTATTACTGCTACGTACACCTGTTTATTGGTTTGATTATGAAGGTTTTTGCACAGGACAGAGTGTTTCCTGTTATTTCAATTCGATTTTAGACTTTTCAACGGAAACACGATAGCCGTAACTATCTATAACTTGTTGAAGTCCCCGGCGTTGCTCGAAATCATGTGTAGTTTTTCGAAATCGATAGTAAAATTTTTTTTAAAGAAAGGCAAACATTCCCGGGTTACGAATAACCCAACAATGTTTGAAAATCTCCTATTACCACCACAGAAAGCCGAAAATGTTGCTTGTGTTGTGATGGAGGACTTAGCCAGTCGAGGAATCGAACACGCGACGCTCGGGTGGTACCCAAATGCTATGCCCACTCAACCACTGACCAGACTTCCTCTTGTTTGAAGATAATTTTTTTCTACCTGTGTAACAATTCTTAAACACCGTAATACCTAGTATGGTGACCGTGAAAACAGAAAATTGTTATGAATTATTATTATTTATGTTTTATGTGAACACTGCACAAAAGTCCCAACTGCTACCGTCTGGAGCAAGTGAGACTATGGCATCCCCAATTGGGGTATGTTCTGAGACTGAAGGAGAGTTGTAGGGCGGGGAAGGAGACGTGGAAGACGAAGGTGGGGAAGTACCGGGCTATTCATATCTGGTCTCGCAATGCCATTTAAAGCAATGTTTATATTATGAGTGGTGGTTTTAGACCAGGATGATACTGAGAGTTTCATCCACTCTGATTAAACTCGAATAAAGGAGAAATGTGTGTAAATTTTCATCAATCTTTGAATAAAACTGTAGCGTTGTATACAAATAAAATTCACGTCGCCGTCCGATCCGCCACAGATACTCTTCTTTATTTATTAGATTAGAAGATATTATATACAATTATCTACATCAAAATATTATTTTCCAAATGCATTTTGAACTTGGCTAATCTAATATTTTACGTATTTATAGGCATTAAGTTTCCATCAATAATTCGAACATTTTAATTGTTTCTGTTTGTGTTATTTAGAGTTTATCATTTATAAATTGATTGTGTTTGTGGAAAATCTTTGGGAAGATATAAAATCATTAAGGACGAGTTGTTTAAAAAAATTTAAACAATTCATAAAATAATTTACGTTCATTTTCACAACAGTCGTACGAGAAGATTACAAATTTGAGATACATACAAGTATTAAAAAGGAATGAGGGCTGCTTTACTTTTTTATGACCTGCGTCAAAAGTTAGTTATTGAGTTAACTGTGACGTTGAAAATGGCGATGGTAAATGCAGAATCCTTAGGCAGTTGAGTCGCTCTGTTGATTGGCGCATTCTGATAGGAAGTCCTCACTTTCGGAACATAAAAAAGTTTATGGGATCTTCCACGAGTGAATTTATTAGGGACATAAGAATTAACCTCTTCGGACAAAGGTGAATATGTACATAGACTATCCTATTTCCGCACTTTTAAAAATATCAAATATAAAATATTTGTATGCCGGAAAAGTCAAACAATATCTCCATCTCCACACATTATAAATTAAAGACCTCTGTCCCGTCTCTCTGTTTGTCTGTTCGCGATAAACTTAAAAACTACTGAACGGATTTTCATGCGGTTTTCACCAATAGATAGAGGGATTCGAGGAAGGTTTGGGTATATAATTTGCCAAGGTTTTGTGTAAATTGGTTGAAATATATAATATATAAAGGATAATGTCTGTATTTGGTGGACGAGGGGTTGGCAAGCGGGCGGTGTGGATTTGTATGCAAATCGACAGTTTTATGCCTAGGTTGATGAAATTTTGCACATGTGATCTTCAAAACAGGAGGAAGGTCACTGTCTTCATTTGATTTATCTGTCTACTTTAAAACTCTGTGTATAGCCCGGGCATCGCCGGGGACTTCAGCTGGTTTAAAATCAAAGAATTTTTATCTGAAAACTCATCAAAATTTACACTGTCTAACGATGCAATAAGTACGAGTAGTATAAATTTACACTGTCTAACGATGCAATAAGTACGAGTAGTATAAATTTACACTGTCTAACGATGCAATAAGTACGAGTAGTATAAATTTACACTGTCTAACGATGCAATAAGTACGAGTAGTATAAATTTACACTGTCTAACGATGCAATAAGTACGAGTAGTATAAATTTCATCTTTTTGATGTCTTTCGAATGTCTAAATAATAATAAATATTTCGAAATCAAAATTTGTATTACGCAGTAGGCGAAATACATGACTTAATTAATATTAATTTGTGTCGAGTAATTAATTTCGTCTAAGTAATGATATGTAATCATTAATATATTTCCAAGCTACGTTTGGCCACATTTTCCTTTGAATTAGTTTGAAATAATATTCATATTATGTTGTGTGTTGGTGTTCCAAAACTCAAATATAAATTGAATCAGTTGATTTGTTTATGGAGAAGAGAACGCTCAATTGAACATGTTTCGTGGTTTGTTTAAGCTCTAAACAGAGTTACGATATTATTCTTACTAGGTTGATGAAAATTGAATGTAAATATTAAATTATAATGAGGTTAAATAATTGTACATAATGATGTAAAGAAAATACTGATTGTCAATAACTTTTAAAATAAATTAATGGATTGAATTTTAGCAATAGCTGGCAAGTGGCCGAATCTACCCCACTAACGAATACCTCATTCGCTCAACGACAATTCTGGTTCATCGCTCCTAAAATATATAATGCTTTGAGTACTGACATAAAGTCAAATAATTCTAATTCTCTTTTTATAACACATGTACAACATTGGATTTTCGAAAGTCGACGAGCGTACTTTAAAGAATTCATGAGTTCTTAACACTACATTTTAATTATTAATTTTTCCATTTCAAAATTTGAATTTCCATTTTTATTTCTATTTTTCTTTAAAACGTTTTATTTTTTTTTCTCTTAGTTTTTTCACAAAATTTTATTTATTTTTTTATTTTAATTTATATACGTATATGTTTTAATTTATATATTTGTATAGAACGCTTGAGTTCTTAACACTTAATCTTTATTATTAATTTTTGTATTTCAAAATTTGAACTTTCATTTTTATTTCTACTTTTCTTTAAAATATGATCTTTTTTTTATTTAGTATTTATTAAATCGTATTTAAAATATTAAATGTACGACTACCATAACACGGGCATGAGACTAGTGTGGTAGCCAAAAAAACTAAATAAATATCTGTAACTAATAAAAATTTTATAAAATTTAAAAAAATATAAAAAAAAAATAACGGGGTACATTCGTACATGGGTAAGGGAACATTTAGACAATTTTCGCCCAAATTTTACCGTTTTTAATATTAGCGCGCTCTCTCTAACATTCGTATATACTTATCTCTCCATCTTCTTCTATTTAAACGGGTATACGGTGCCTGAAGGAGCCACAATTAAAACAATTGTTTCATGTGAGGTGTTGTTTTTTAGACAAAGTAACTAACCATATTTTAATTAACATGAAATCTGAAAAAAAAACTGATACTACTAAACAAACCAAATAATCAATAGCGAGTACTCTCTTAACCTTTTGAGGAGAGACCTTCCTATAGAAAATTGTTTTTCGTCCTTCATGTAATCCGGGCCTATTTAAGATCCGCATTTAATAATTCTCTTCCTCTAGCCACTCCTTTAACCCGCCTCACAACTCTCCCCAACCGGCTGGCAATACAATTCTCATGCCTTTACACCGTAAACACCGGGGCGCCTTGCGAACGCCACATAAATAAATAAAAAAACAGAAATTTCAAGAAGTTTTACTGTGATAAAAATCGCATCTTAAAGTAACCTCGATGAAAATATTATAGAATTTTTATTTTATTCTAACAGGTGCTTACCACCAATGTAGTTGAGATTAATAATTCGATTAATTTTATTAATTTTGATAATAGCACAACTACGAAAAATGATTGTTAAGATACCCACGTGTTCAACCATAAACCGAATTATTATAATTATATGGGTCGATAATTCATAAACGTGGGTCAAAACTCAAAGATATAATATTTTGTTGCATAGCCTACGGCGTAGTTCGTTAAATTCTAGTTAAATTTAAGCCCGAATTATCCAATTGAACTGTAGACAGAATACTGTATTAATATTTCAATAATCGTCAGAATTATTATATTTCACGTTTCATGATAATCTAATTATTCAAATGAGTTAATACAGGTATTATCGTGTGAATTAACTATAAATAATGTGCAGTTTTCTAAGTGACCGACCGGCCCGCGTATCTCTACATCTCTACATATTATAAATAGTCCTCCGAGTCGTCTGTCTGTCTGATTGTTCGCAATAAACTCGAAAACTACTTAACGGATTTTCATGCGGTTTTCACCAATAGATAGAGTGTTTCGTGAGGAAGGTTTAGGTATGCAATTTGTCAAGGATTTGTGTAAATTGGTTGAAACATAACGATAATTGTTAGAAGTGTCGGAAAAAGTCAAGCCTGTTAGCTTTCATCGAAAACGCTGCCCAATCCTTATAACAAAACAATGCATGGGATATTCCTCTTTTATAGATCTACAAAAAAGTCCGCGAAGGCATATATCTATCTTTTACGTATAGCTTACTATACCCGTTCTATCTTCTAAAAAATGGTCACGAACATCGCGGTAATTGAAAAGTTATTTAGACGGATATAGTATTAATCCTTATTTACTTAAATACGTTAGTTACCTAAAGAATTTAATGGACATTATTATAATCTTTCACTCCATCTCTACGTATTATAAATTAAAGTCCTCAGCGGCATCTGTCTGTCTCTTCGCGATAAACTCAAACGGATGACGTTGTGTTTTATTAGCCACAGAAACGCGTGGCCGGGTCAGCTAGTTTATCGTAAATAAAATGAAAATTAAATGAAGACAACGTTTGCGAAACTCAATCGAAAATCTGGAAAGAGAAAAACAAGAAAAATATATTGACACCTCTGGGACTCGAACCCAGGACCTTCAGCTTTCCGGGCCGCGACTCTTTCAACTGATCTAAGGTGTCCCTGTCTGATTCAATCATTTTTAACTGTATCATACCTCGACTAAGAACTACCGACGTTATCTTCATTTTCTTAGCGCATATTTTGTTTTACTGCTATCTTTGTGCATGATTTCAAGATTTATACCCAAATTACGTGCTAACTAGATAGTCTAGATAAAATTTTATTCATTTTGTTTTTAATATACATCGACCTTTGGCTTTCCGGGCCGCGACTCTACCAAATGATCTAGGTTATCCGATTCGGTTATTTTTAACTGTATCATACTTCGACTAAGAATTACCAACATTATCGTCATTTTCTTAACGCATATTTTATTGACTGCTAGCTTTAATCTACCTGCTCTACCAACTGAGCTACTTCCGCTTAAATATACGTTAAGAAAATGAAGATAATTATTGTAGTTCTTAGTCGGAGTCTGATATAGTTAAAAATGACCGTATCGGATACGAATACCTGCTCAGTTGATAGAGTCGCGGCCCGGAAAGTCAAAAATCCTGGGTTTGAGTCCCAGAGGTACCAATATGTTTTTCTGATTTTTCTGTTTCCAGATTTTCGATTGAGTTACGCTAATGTTATCTTCATTTAATTAAATATTACAACTCATAAAGATAAAATAAAAATAAATAAATAAAATGATCAAGTACCGAACTTGTCCATTATCATACTAAATTTGTACAGTGCAAACTACTAACGACACGATATAATGTATTCTGAAGCGATTGTGTCGACTTTCTCGAATCTTTTCCTTGAAGACGCGAGTCAAGAGTCGAGACTCGAGGATATAATTCTATAATCTACGGGATCGCATCTGTGGGGGATGGCGTGCATCAGAGATATTCAAAGGGAGAATTATATTTTCCGCCAACATTTCATAACCTCCAAATTTGGGGGATGATAAGAACACAACGCACGCGGTTTGCCTTTGACCCACTTCTGGCTTTTTGGTACTTAAGGGAGAGGAAGTAAACGTAGAACCTCCTAATGAGGTTACTGTGCCACTTGTGAGGTTTTAGAAAATTACTGGTGTCAATGTTTTCAAGATGTTGTTTTAAAATTAAATTTTAAAAAATTTTATATTTCCTCATAATGCTAGTACAAGAAGTTAGTACTGAGTGTTGTTGATAAAAAAATAGACGCAGTTGACGATGAAGTTGTTAATCTATTGAGATTACTAATGAACTTACTAATCAATGCCTAGGCGAAATTTTAGATCGATTTTAAATTGTCGCTTCTAATTCTATTATTTATTTATTCTAAAATTCTAACAATTTAGATACAAGTATCATTAATAAATTATTATTTTTAAAAATAAAGTTACGTATTATTGAAAATCGAGATAAATTAACGAATTGGTTGAACGTGCAGATAAGCTGCCATGTGTGAATACTTTTATATTCTAAACTCTACAATTGTATAACGGTTGAATTTGGCAGCCTTCTCTGGTCTGGAGCCCCAAAATACCTGAAAAAACCCTCGACTGTGCAGAAACAGGCGGTCCGTATAATAGGTTGTGCTACCTTAACAAACGGATTGCAATCTTTAGAACACATATGTCGGGTGGGAATGCTATCCTTGTTCTACCGGAATTTCAATGGAAGATGCTCCGAGGAACTAGCGTTATTGAACCTTTTGGCACCGCTGCGTAGTCAGGAAACACGCCAAATGCGTGCCCAACATATGTACACAGTTGACATTATTTGTAATGCGAGAACGGGTCGCTTCTTCTCTTGTGTTCCCCGACTGTGGAATTTATTTGCTGGCCTTTGAGTTTCCTCCTTCCTACAATATTGGTCTCTTAAAGACCAATGTTATTTCCTTTCTCTCCTCAAAAATACCCTTCACACAGCATCTCAGATGACATAGGCCCTGAAAGAAATTATTTTCATCAAGGCCTTCTGTGTGGAGTTAATGTAAAAAATACTATTATGATTGTAATAATTTTTTAAATAATAAATAAATAAAGAGATGAAAAGCGCGACGAGTACGACGATATGAAGTAGAATCAATTATTTTGTTCTACTTAATAAGGCTCTAACCAAATTTCCCCTACTCCAACCGAATACTGAGCTTAAAATGTTTTTTTGACAGTGTTAGATGAACCACTGCTAAAACAATAAATAACACTTTAAGATTCTGTTGACTAATGCAACATGTTAGATTTTAATAGTAATAAAATGTTACTCGTATATTGCTGGCAATGAACAGTTGATATAACAACTATTTCTAAAGGCTGACTACTTTTGCTTACCGTACCAAAAGAAATGTTACCCCGCGTCTTTATTGTAAATAATTTATTTAGAGTGTTCGGCGGTGTTTCCACCTTATGCAAATTATGTAGGTAAATACATTATTGTTGGTGTATCTCTCCGCCGAGATGATGCATGGGAGATAGTACGGAAGATGAAATTATGATGAGGTAGGAAGCTAACCCGGTTATGTTGGATACAACCGTAATACTGAGCAAAGTCGTTTGTCATTGTAAAATACGCTTGTTAACCAAAATGCGGTGCTTTCACGAACGCGTGAGCATTTAATAACATCTAATTAAAATAATTTACGCTGCTAAAAGCATTAATACTTTTCTTTTCAGAGATCTTTCCAATTGATAAATGCTGAACATTAAAAATATTAGCTATAAACTTCATTGTAAGTGTATGAAAACAGATGAAATGAATTTGTTGTAGTTGATACAATAATATGAAATAATTTAGGCGTGTGTATGGCGCGGTGCAATTAACGCCGCGAAAAGTTTGAGTTTCTGTAACTTGATTTGGACACGCAGGCCTTGCTTAAAAAATGAGGTAGGTACTCCTAGAAATACGTATTCATTATTTCACTACGTACTACGTAAGTAACATTAGGTAGTTGGAGTGTTAGCAATTCGTTTTATTGCTTCTGCAGCGCTTGCAGAGACAAGAATCCCTTGAATTTCGTACATTTTGCATGCAACGCAATTTGAACATCTCTGTTGTAGTCTATTTACTATTGTGTTTGTACTTTGAAGCCACAGAATCCCGTAAAGTCTCGTGGTTTGGACCTTGACTCTGTGTTTCTACTCTCTGATCTCTATTCTCTACTCACTCCCTGTTACACTATATCTCTGAATGTAGATCCCCCATGAATACCGCTCTACATAAATGTATTATTATGGCTTGAGCCGCGTTAAAGCCTAAACTAAAACAGCCCGAAACCCTGGAGAACTATACCACTCGCGGGAATATAAAGGGTCAAACAATTATTCACTACCGAGGCTACAGCTTGCTATCAACATGCACACTTTTAACAAGTGTCTTTCATCTTAACGGACTCCTTGGACTTACGGAGATTAAACTTTAATTCCTAACCAGAATTCTGCTTGAGAACAGGCTAACAATAATTTAAACTCTACCACGGGATAGGGAAACCTTCTCCCCGTCTACATTTTAAATGTTAAGTGTATCAATTTAAAATGCACATTTTTATTAGGGTCATCATGGCAATGCAAGGGGCACTTTGGTTCAGACAAGATTAGATCTTTGAAAATTTAAACCGTGATATGTTTCCGTAGTGAAATTTCGGAAATCCGAAATATTTCCATTGAATAATTCATCATTATTTTATGAATATCATATCTTTAACCTTCTTAGAATCGATACAGATGTAGAGAATGGAAATATTACATGAAATGTACCGCTACTTTAAAAGTTAATATTTAGTTCAACAAGAAGGTAGAGTACCTTTTACTATTATGTCGAAGTGGAAAACGAGATCATACAAAACCCTTATCGTGAAGGTGAAAAATAAAAGAAAGAAGGAAGATACATCGGCTTCAAAAAGGATTTTAATATTATTAAATTTGCATGGATAACAGTTTCTTATGCTTAAGCTCGGATGAGGCTCAGCTTTTATACTAAGCAAATAAGGAATCTACGAATAATGTAAGAAGATTAACTGAATTATTAGAGAAGGAAGCATCCAATTATATTTGAGAGAAAACGGGATTTAATTCAGTTTATTCAGAGGTTTAAAGTATACGGGGCAACTTATAATGTATTTACTAAATCAACACTACGGCGAATTAGCTAAGCATACTTATTTTTAATTGATACATAACTTCAAAATTATTTAAAAGTACACGTATCATAAGAACAGTTTTAACGAATGTTCATCTAACATCTCCTCTTTCGCATTTAAGTATTGATAAGGTCTCTTGGAGGAGTTTCGGTTGCCAACATCATTGCTTGGTAGTCAAGCCTGATTGTTTCATAATGAGTGGGTGTGAACTGATTTCGTGATATAAAATACATTCGTACAGGCTTACAGGGCTACACGTATAAATTGGCGAAAAAGGAGGGCAGTGTCATCTGTGACATAACGATAGTAGGTGTATCTATAATTTATACATAAAACGTTAGTTCATGTTTATGTCACCGCCAACTTATACTTCTAGTCCTAAAGATTTGTAAATTATCTCTTCAAAGAACGTTGACCAAGTTAAAAAAAAACTATATACCTATGGATATTATATTTTAGCAAAAATCTTTTTATATGATTTATTCGCTGATCAAATGATGCAATAATAACATACACGTGTCACTGTGGTGATACGTTTTAATATACGAAAGTAAGCGACTACAATATCGTTATGACGGCCTCCGTGTTCGAGGGATAAGGCTCTCGACTAGCAATCCTAAGTTCGCGGGTTTGTGAGCAGATTTGAATTGCCCGGTACTTTTTCATCTTCTTCTATCCCATTCCTTTCCCTCCTCACTATCTTCAGCCTCACAACACACCCAAATTGCGGGTGCCACGGTCTTAGTGGCTCAAGATGGTTGGAAGCAGTTCTTCTGCGGCCGTGCGGGCGTTCCATAGTCGAAGACATTCTCAGTATCACACTGGTGTAAGACCATAATTCAGAATTAAAACGCCTCGTGAACTGGCTTTAGCCATTTTTAGTGTTTGATGACCAGATCTGAATAGCTAGACCAAACTTCCCCACCTTAATCTTCTCCATCTCATTTTTCTCACCACTACCTTCAGCCTCACGAAATACCCCAATTGGGGATGTCCATTGGCTTCAGACGGTTGGGAGCAGGTGAGGTTCTTGTGCGGTATTTACATAAATCGTTTATCTCCCGTTCAAAAATAATGAATTCTCTACTAGACCGTGTATGCATAACACTATATCGAATAAAAATGATATAAAAAATATTCCAAGTTAAAAAAACAACATTTGGACAAATAAACTATAGGTACATTTGCAACAAAACTCCATAACATCCTTCCCCAAGACATAAAAGTAAAAAAAAATCCAATTGAATACAAATCAAGAATAAAAATATGGCTTAAAGAGGTCAATGAAAAAACCCTAGCGAAACGCTAAAAAAGACATAGAAGACAAATGAAGTATATTTAAATAACATTAGTCCGCCTCGGCACAGGACCCCCTAGTGAGGAGGACTAAGAAATATAATACTTTATACTTAATTTCACCATTACATTTTATATGTATTTTTTTTATATAGTCGCTAAAATAAAAAAAAAATAAAATCTATATACTTTTATAAAAATCTCGTGTCACGGTGTTTGTGGTTGCACTCCTCCGATTTTTATGAAATTTTTTATGTATGTTTGGTAGGTATGAGAATAGGTCGTAAAGCATACTTCTTACCGCTGAGTGATTAGGGTGTCCCTATTCAGAATTTTTTTATTTTTTTTTTAACAATTTTATTTTTATTTTTTTATTTGGAATCAAAAAATACCTATAACCACAAATTTTCACCCCCCTACCCCCACCCTCCCATTTTTTAATCGCGACCCTCCCATTTTTTAATCTAAATTTTGGTGTTTTTGTTTGAACAAATTTAACCGTCGCGTCGTTTGTACTTAATAATTTAACAGAACGAAATAATTTATGCTGTTGAATGACAGATGGCGCTACGTCCGCCTCATCGAACTTTCATTTATATGGCAGATCAACGTTTACCGGATCAGCTGGTATAATATAATAAATATATAACAATTAGGTGTTAAAAAATAAATCCCAAATCACGTGGTTTGGGATGGTTCACGTGGTTTATTAAAATATTGACTTAACTAAAGTTTAACTGTTTTCAGATAAAATATCGCTTTGTTTAGTTATAATTGATATCTCACTCCCTTCTGTTCTAAAAATAGGTTATTATTGTGTTTTAGCATTTCGTTGGAAATCGATTCCTCAACCTTCCAACCAAATCAAACGTGTGGAAGATCATCGTAATATATTGGGGGTTGCGATATTGGTGTGTTTTCACATATTCGTGGAAATGAGGAGAGGGTTGAATGAATAATACGGTATTGCCACAAGGTAGATTCACCGTCCATCATGTTTAGCGAGTATTGACATATCGGATATTACATTTATGCTAAATAACGTCAAGTCGAAAACAGATCCTGCTTTTTATACAACTCCTCTATGAGCTTTTAACTCACGAACAAGCCGCTGATATTTTTAAATCATTCTCTCCTAATAATTACAATCATTTCAAAGGTACATTAATAATCAAATGTTATTGACTGATCGTAGTAAAGTACTGTTTTTACTCGACCAACGAACGGTAAATGTGTTTGTTACGTTCCGGTTCCGGTTGAAGATGGTGACCTTGTTTAAAACTACCTTATATCCCGCAGTGTTCATACGATCGTGGTTCGAGGTGGTCAACATTTTCAAAATAAAAAGGGAAGGTTATTTTCAATCAAAATAATCGATCGTGATGTCCACGGGGTGGTTTAATTTAATTTATTTTATCGTTGCACTAAAAAAATGTATGTATTATAACATTAAAAGGGTTAGGAATTGGATCTTGATTTGATGGTAATTTTGATCCAAATAACCCCTCCCCCTATCGCCCCATTCATTTCATCCATAGCTTATAGCACATCCTGTATACCGAATATAAATATGAATAACACCAACACGCAAAAACAAGATTCGAGACCTTGGCGTGATTTTTTAAGCAAATCTCTCTATCAAATCCCACATATCTGACATTGTCTCCCGCGCCAACAAAATGCTCGGATTTGTTATTTGTAATGCCTGATCATTTACTAATGGAATTGCGATACGAAGAACATATGAAGCACCTGTCCGCAGCTTCCTGGAATACAGCTCCATTATTTGGCCCCCCTGTGAACAAAACCATATCCTGGAAATAGAAAGAGTACAAAAAAGATTTATGTATATGAGGGAATATACAATATTTACATACTACCCATTCCTGTATCCATCGTTGTTCTTAAGAGGGCATTACCAGAGAAAGCCGGAAATACGTCATTTTCAAAAATGTTTTTAGACGTATTGACTCTTTTCCACAAAAAATTATAAATGGATTTCGAAAGGTTGTTCTTTTATCTAGCATAGTTATGTAATAAATTTTTAGAATTTTTTTAAATTTTTAGTATAATAAGGTTATTCCATAGGTCGTTGGCAGATTTGTTAAATTTTCAAAAAAGTTTTTGTGTTATACCACACCCATTTCAAATAATGTAATCATGCAGTAAAATAAATCAATACATTATCTAGCAAAGTTATGTGTTAGAATTTTAATTTTAGTTTCAATAAAATCATTAAAAAATATGTACGTACATGTGTTTCTTGACGAAAATTGGTCCATTTGTGTATTTATTTGCGCACTTACAAACTAATATATTTCAGATTTTTTTAACATTCTTATTAAATTTAGACATTATTGAAAAATGATAAATACTTTTAATCAAAAAATAACCACAAAAAGTACATTATTTTAATAGTTTTATCATCACGCCTTTCAGCATTTTTGGATGAAGGTATAAATTAAAGCTAATTTGAATTG
The DNA here is from genome assembly GCA_917880885.1 of Limnephilus marmoratus. Lineage (NCBI taxonomy): Eukaryota > Metazoa > Arthropoda > Insecta > Trichoptera > Limnephilidae > Limnephilus > Limnephilus marmoratus. The sequence continues at coordinate 35,032,153 of OU862918.1, read as the reverse complement.
AAATAAATTCGATATTGAGTTATAATTTAAAAAAGCTGGTACGGAGAATGATTAATCTTTCTCATTGTAACCGCCCTGCACTATCGTAAGAACAACTTTCGACGAAATGTGGATTTTCGTCCGCTGGCTGGTTAAACGCTCTTAACAGGAATGCTCGATGTTAATACCTTAGAAGCCCGCCGAAAAATATTTTTGGGGAAACATTTTTTTAAGCTGATTCCCGGTACTGTACTAAATCCACCTATGTTGAAGGAGATTAACCTATATGTCCCTGACGCGTATACTCGTGGGAGATTCCATGCACTTTTTTGTGCTCCGAAAGCGAGAACTTCTTCCTTTCAGAATGCGCCATTTAACAGAGCAATTCAACTGCTTAACGATTCTGCGTTGAGCATCGACATCTTAAATGTTACCTATAGAGAGTTCAGTAACTATCTTTTGATACACGTCGCAACGTAGTAAAACTGCCCCAATGGACTTTTTTATTATTTCTTCTTTTAAATTTTGTAATCATCTTCGTAATAATTTTGTGTATAACTGTTTTATGGAGAACCTAAAAATAAATAATGAATTAAGTTGAAGCTTTTTTCACATTTCTGAAAAGAAGGTCCTGAGGAAAATAATTCCCCCTATGACCTATGTAATATTTGGGAATGCTGTGTGGAAGTTTTGAGAAAATTATGAGAAGGAAACCGGTACGAGGGGTGGCTAGGAATCTGGGGTCATTGTGTCCAAGAGTGACGGACAAATGAATCTATCCCTCCCACTACGGTGCAAGGCGATATTCCAAGAGAGTCCTTTTTTATGTGAATACAAGAGTCCCAGCTGCTCCCGTCTTAAGCCGGTGAGACTATGACATCCCCCAATTGGGATATGTTGTGAGGCTGAAGGTAGTGCGGAGGGGAAGGAGATGGGGAAAAGCAAGTTGGGGAAGTAACTGGGTGTTCAGATCTGGTCACCAAACACGGCCAATGCAATTTCAAGCAACGTTTCAATTCTGAATGGCGGTCTTACACCAGGGCGATACTGAGAATATCTTCCATTCTGGAAAGTGCCGCAAATATACTACGTACTATTTTATATTAAGTAATTTTAAAATAACATGAATCAATAAAAAACAAATTATTTGCCCACGTCGGGATTCGATCCCGCGACCTTTAGTCTAGGGCCTTACCCCTCGACCATGGACAGTCGTAGAGTCCAAAAGGTCTTCCTCAACCAGTCTCTCATGATCCGGTTTGCAACGCAGTTGGTGGGCAGATGCTTCCCACGCCAAGACCCAGACAATCATCACCCCGAAAACCCATTTTGGAACATTGACAGAACACGTACAAACTTCATCCCCATGAACTTGGGCACCCCCTGCTAAGTCGCCAAACATAGCGAAATACTTGGAGTGACTGTGTTGTACCAAATTGTAGTAAAATCAAAATATTGTAGTTATTTCATATTTTGTTTTTTGTAAGTTCGGCGACCACGTTGAAGTATTGTAATCTGGACATATAAATATAACGGCCCATTAATTATGATAATTTCCCTTTTAGGATGAGCATTAATTAGCTAAACTCATATGACTAATTCGGCTGGTACCCTGTCTCTGCTCCTGCCCAGTACCCGTCATTTGGGCCCCCGCCGTGGATGGAAATGGCCTGAGGGAATAAAATGAAATAAAACCGTGCTAAGGGTAACTTTGGTTGGGGATAGGTCCAACCGCACGGGCGGAAAACAGAGGTAGGCTTTAGTATGCTGATGATACAGCTGTCTACAAAAAACTTAAGATTTTTCGGAAAAATTAGACATGCTTTCTTCGTGGGCTCAAGCGTTGTGTCAACAGTGACGCTATCATTTATGTTATACTAGCCGAAGTCCCCCGGGTTACTCGGGCTTTATACAGAGTTTTTTCGACATGTAATATAGACAGTGACCTTCTTTTGAATTGGGGCAACTAAAGGGACTACTCTTTTTCAGCATCGGAGTGGCGTTTATTTTTAGATCAGTGTGCAATTAAATATTAGTGATTTGGCTGTGGAATTAACATTACAACTAGAATTTAACTCCACCATTTGGAATCCGTATTACAGTACACATGAAAATTCCCTTGAGCATGTCTAACATAAATTCTTAGGTCACATTAATTTTAAATTGGGAACATCCATTGAAAACATTAATTACTTCTCCCTATTACATCTACTGGGACTTGATACAGTAAAAGAGAGAAGAATTTGTTCCGACTTATTTTACTTATTATTTAAAATTGTTAATAACTTGTTGGACTCCTCTGAACTTCTTTCGTTAATAAGTTTTCATGTACCGAGTAGATCAGTTCGTCACAAATTACCTTACCATTGTAATAATACAGGTTCTAATTTCTAATGCTGAATTACATTCCACAATAAATCGCCTGCATATACTTGGTAATAAATATGTTGTTGATGATGTGATAGATATTGAAAGATTCTGTTTCAGTGCCGGCAACCCGGGCGTTTATTTAGTTTCATGGTTATTTACATTGTTTTCTTTTCTTTTACCCGCCTCACTAGACAAAGTCTGTTCCGAGGCGAGTAAATCACATATTATGTTTGTTCCAAAAGAAATGTGTGTATTTAAACAAATATATATATGTATGTAAAAAGATAAAAAAGATAAATTATATATTGGTATATTAAATATTTACATACATACTTTGTTTTTTAGATAAAAGTAAATTAAAATTTTGTGACAGTTGAATATAGCGGTTACATAATAGAAGTAATAATTAATAATTAATCATAATAATTAATATTGCAAAATTGCAGTTTCTCGTATTTGTTTTATTTGAATATTATATAATTTCGTGAGAACTTGTATGAAATGTTATTTATTTAGAATAGATATATTATAGATAGATTATCAACATACAAATACAAAAATAGATAGATTATCAACATACAAACATTATTTAATTAAAGCTGTTTGTCAGAGCTTCTCAGTTAGATTATAATCAATAAACTTTTATTATTTATATTCTTCATCAATGTTTACTTATGGAATTTTTAAATTTATTTTATTACGTACTTTACGTGGTAATTTCTTTACTTCAAAACATCTTGTATACATGTAAATGAGATTTTCTTTCTTACATTTGTATTTAAAATAGCTTACTATTTGTACTTTATGCTGTCACTTCAATATGTAATTTTTTGTTGTCATATGAATGTTTTTTTTTCTTAACGTGTATATTCTGTATCCATTTCAAATTGTTGAATTCCTATGCAAAAGCCGTTAATCGGCGTTAATTAAAAAAAAAAAAAAAAAAATAAAATTAAAAAAATTAAATTTCCCCATATATTTGAAGTTATTTTTAAGATTACATGAATATTTAGAACTGATGGACGGACTAAGTGTGTGATTGGAGACGCACCAGGTTGATGTAATTAAGTTATTCAAACAATTGATTTGGTTAGTGTCAAGCGGAGGAGTATGTACCTACAGAACAACGCTTGAATAAGCATGAAACTTGCAATGTATGCAATAGTGTAGGATTGCATCCCCGTTGGTTTAGGGGAAGTAATTCAACAAATCGATTACTGCAGTCAAACAAATGATCTTATCATAATTGCGTTAAAAAATAATGTCTTTCAAAGTGAACACGAATCACAGCATTACTTGATTTTAATTGTAGATATTAGAAATGTTGTTCGTAGCATACACACTCTTAACTCGCAATCCGGAGGTCGCGGGATCTAATCCCGGCGATTTTTATTTGAACAATTTGCGTTATTTTACAATTAATTCATTTAAAATAATGTAATGGAAGATACGCTCTGTATCGCCCTGGTGTAAGACCGCCATTCAGAATTGAAACGTCGCTTGAAATGGTGTTAGCCATGTTTGATGACCAGATCTGAACAGCCAGGTTCTTCCCCACCTTCCTCTTCCCTGTCACCTTCCCCTCTCCACTACCTTCAGCCTCACAACATACCCCAATTGGGGACACCATAGTCGTACTGGTTCCAGACAAGAGCAGTTGGGACTCTTATTAGGTATTATTATAAAATACTTGTTCGTGAAGTCAGCTTACTCTGGCTCCAGGGGTGGGGCACTGAGTATGGCGGGTATATTTACCCGTCTTTATATGCGGAGACCTTTTTAATTGCTCGGGGCTACCTCCCGCCTCCTCCCCGCCCTCACCGTACCCTTTCCAAACCCACCCTCCCCGTACCCACTCTCTCACCTTCCCAGTTACCAGCCACCTTCCCGCTGATTTTGTGGGGAATAAAGCGATTCCCACTGATCTTTTGGTCCGCTCCAACCTGCCACTGGATAAACGAATTTCAGATGAATGACTCCAAATAATTTTTCCTGCCGTTCTTTCGGATTTGCTTTATATAATAAAATATGCTGTGTTCTAAAATTGTACTAAATGGGTTTTACCTTTTTTAACTCAGTAGTCATTATTCAAACTCTTTTAAAAAGGGATATCATTTAACTTTGTGTGGGTGTCTGTTTATTATCAGACTTTTACTGCTGTTCAAATTTCAAATAAAGAATTAATAATGTTTATTTATAAATCTGTTAAGTGTTGAGTTGCGCAATGTTGTGTGCATATATTTTATTTATGAACTTAAGTTTTTTTTGTAGGTGAAATAATCATTAGTACTACGAACATGGGAGAAATGTGCGTTGGTGAATTATTACCATGGAATAATTTAGAAGTCGTAAGTCATATTACGATGCCAGGACTAAAATATTGCATTCAAGACAAAGAATAATTAATTTAAATTACAGATTAATAAAAAATAAAACGTCTTAGTCACGTATACATGAATATTAAAGTATGCACGGGCATAATTTCATAAAGAGTACATTATTTATTAATATTATCTAAAATAATAGATATTTGAATATAAAGTAAAAACTTCTTAAATCATATTCCTTTAAATAACCCTTTCCTTTAACTTTCATGCTCCAAAAGTCTTCTAAAGTTCCAAAATGATTATTTTAAAATACAGAATGACAACGAATAGGTAAAGCGCTTGATTCGCATTCCGAAGGTCGCGGGATCGAATCCCCGCGTGGCAAATAAATTTTATTTGATTAATTTGTGTATTTCACAATTTATTAATTTAAAATAATAAATTGTATATTTGCGGCACGTTCCAAAGTGGAAGATACTCTCAGTATCGCCCTGGTGTAAGACCACCATTCAGAATTGAAACGTTGCCTGAAATGGCTTTAGCCGTGTTTGGTGAACAGATCTGAATAGCCAAGTTTTTTCCCACCTTCCTCCTCCCTATCTCCTTCCCTCCCCACTACCTTTAGCCTCACATCATACCCCAATTGGGGATGCCATTGTCTCGCTGGCTCCAGACGGGAGCAGTTGGGACTCTTGTGCGATATTCATGTAAAAAAAAAAACGAATAAAAAATCTTTAAATTTATAAAATGAATAAATATATATATTAACTGTTGAACTCCCGATATCTTACGGATAATTTATTTGTTTTTTGCAGACAAGCAAGGCTTAATTTGGCTCTTCTGAACAATTGATTTTATTCACTTAGGACCCGTTCACCCAACGAAAGATTTAAGATTTTGGTCCAACCGAGTTTTTTCAAAGTGGGGACAAGGCGTGCGGAAAGGGTCGGGGGGGGGGGGAGGATGCAAGCAAGGTCACGAGTCACTAGAAGTGACAAATAGAGATAAGAAGAGACAAGAAGTACCAAGAGATAGGGTCGGGGGGGGGGGGGGGAGAGATGCAAGCAAGATCAGGAGTCACTAGAAGAGACCAGAATAACCAAGAAGAGGACGAGAACATCCAAGAAAATTCGAGAAGATTCAAGAAAAGACAAGAAGAGACAAAATAAGTCAAAAAAGGCGAGAGGATGCAAGAAGAGCAAAGAAGAGATGAGAAGATACGAGAAGATCCCAAACACACAAGAAGAAGCAGAAGAGACAACGAAAGCCAAAAAAGCGGCAAGAAGATATCATATTTCACGGAAACTGGAAGATTCAGGAGGAAGAAATCGGATTATTTCAGAAGCGAAAGAATTAAATGAGAAAGTGAATGTGTGGGAGTGGGGTAGGGTTGCGTGGCGGAACAAAGTGGCTAGTTCCAATCCAAAGCTAGATCCAAGAAGAGTACAGAAGAGCCAAGAATGGGCGGTAAGAAGTAAGAAGACTCGAAAAGAGTCAAGAAGAACCAAGAGGAGAAAAAGCGAGTAAAGAAGAGCCAATGGAGAAAAGGCGTGCGGAAGGGGCCCCAGGGGGGGGGGGGGAGATGTAAGCAGAGCCACGAGTCACTAGAAGAGACAAGTAGAGATAAGAAGAGACAAGAACAACCAAGAAGAGACGAGAATATCCCGGAAGAGACAAGAAGACAAAAGAAGAAGTGTGAAGAGACAAGAAGAGCCGAGAAAAGAGGAGAAGAGACGAGACGATTCAAGAAGAGGCAAGAAGAGGCGAGAAGATCGAAGAAAACCCAAAAAGAGATGAGAAGATCTCCGGAGAGACAAGATGACTCAAGAAGAAGCAAGAAGAAGCAAGAAGAGACAACAAAAGCCAAAGCGGCAAGAAGAGCCAAGAAAGGCAAGAAGAGACAAGAAGAAGCAAGGAAAAAAATGAGAGAAGATCCATGAAGATGCAAGTGACAAGAAGAGTCAAGAAGATCCAAAAGAGCCGAGAAGAGGCAAGAAGAAGGAAGATACAAACAAAAAGAAAGTATTACGCTCAATCCGTTCCTTTATTCCTGCCCATCCTTAATTCCAATATTGGCTTATTAGGTTGCCATGTATACCGGTCGATTAAACTCCAACCTCCTTCCCATCCTCAGAGCATGTGTTCCAGTCCTAACAAATCAGTGCCCCCTGGTGTACCGGTCTCACCGGGACAGGAGTACTCCTGGCTGGGGTGGTACAATCGTATCGTATCGTATCGTATCGTTTATGAAACTTTTATTACATGTAGAGGTACATTTGAAGAAGAAAAAATACTATGAAAATTTGATCTGAATATCTATATATACAGATATAGCGGCCGCAAGCGGAGGGTCGGGCTAGATCGGATGGAATCCTGGAGTCCTTGGAAATTATTTGAAACATGAAATTCAAAAATAAATCGTTACAGTGTGAATGTGGAATGGGCAAAAGACTTTGTTGATTGCAAAAATAGCGAACGTAAAATGAAAATTGACGAAAAAATCGGCCTTAATTTTGCAATAATCTTGTCCTATGGTAATAAAAGTGTAGATTCATCCGTACATAAATTTAATTTTCCTTCGTTAGAACTTTGAATGAAGCGAAAAGGATGAAAATGAAATTGAAACCTGCTTGGTACGCAACGCTCCTAACTATATTTCAAGATCGCATTTAATGCCATAACTCTGGGAATGAATTCTCCACGTGTATAGGAAGATTTTTCGGCCAAAAAGTCAAATTTTTGGATCGGCTGGACCAAACTCCCCCTTAACCTGTGCTTAATTTGGAACATTTGAACGGAGTTCAAAATGGGCAAAAACTTGTTTTAAAAATGAATTATAAAAAAAAAATAATAATTTCATATTACACATTTTTTTGGTTTGTTGCCACCATTCACCTTTCTTAACTTATAAATTATGAATAAATGATAATTTTTGATAATTAATTTCATCATAAATACATATCCTGGGGTTTGCAGTTTTTCCTTCACAATTTGGGAGGCGGGTATGGGTACCGCCGCCACACCCCTGCCACAGGTCACTCCAAGTGGTTCGCTACGTTTGGTGACTTAGCAGGGGTGCCCGGGTTCGTGGGATGAGGTTTGTCTAGGTCTTAGTGGCGGATACGTTTGCCCAACCACTGCATGGTGGGCTGGATCGGCGGAGGCTGATTGAGGGAGACCTCTCTAGCCGGATTCTCCCGACCCTTCGCCTTGCACTGCAGTGTGAGGAATAGATTCGTACGTCCGTCACTCCTGGCCACCCTGACCCCCAGATTCCTACCCACCCCTCATGCCTTTTTCCTTCCCATATCTTCTTCCCCTTCCTTTCCCTTAAAAAACCTTCCATACAGCATCCTCAAAGATGACAAAGGCCCCTAGGGAAATAGTTTTCCTTGGTGCCTCCTGTGTGGAGCTACTTTAAAAAAAATGCTGTACGTTGCGCATAAGAAGTTTTCGGTGTTTTTAATTTTTCCTTTTAGTCATTATTTACAAAATTTTCATTTTTCGTCTCATGTCCACTTCATATAAATGTTATATTTTGACTACTTATATCTGTTTATTTTTTAACTTGGTAAGTAGTTGACAGGTGATTATAAATTGAAAACACAAACCCTACCGGAGGTTTCATTTTCGTTTCTGAATATTAAATAACTTCTTATTGCTATATTTTAAAGGTTGGTTCCGCCTCTTTAGGGTTGGAAATACTTGCGGAGAGGCGAAAACCCTTTTTTGCAGGATTTGTAATGCCTTTTCCGGCGGAAAGGCTTACTATCTATGTGCGTTTAATTTTTATAATCCTACAGTTTGCCGACTGCGACGGCTTACCTTTTTAAGGCCTTCGCTTCGTCCTTGAAAGCCTTTTTGACCGCCCCAAATTATTACTAACTCTCTTTTGTCCAAGATCGTTTCCGTTAAGTTGGTTTTGCAAGCGTACCAGGTTACCAAATTAATATCCTAAAATTTTGATATTTTTTTTGCACATTGCACTTAGAAATGTTAACCTAGATAATGATAGATTTTAGTATTTAAAAATAATGAAGCACTTCTCTTTTCCCATTATTTTTCCATGGTATGTATTTAAAAGCTAATTTCAGATAAAAATTAAAATAAAACTATTTTCTTCAAACTTAGCAAAATAACTTAATGGTTCATTATTAATATAACGAAAATCAAATACGAAACTTCGTTTAAACTACTATATAATTATAACAATATCAATATGTTAACAATGTTATCTTCATTAGGACAAAATGTTAATTAAAAAAATGACAAACAATTATAGACAAATTATAAAAATTAGAACAAAGACAAAATGTTAAAAACGAGAGGCGATTAATTGCTTAAAAAATCTCATAAAAATAGTTGTATAAAATTAAATTTAAAAATTATTTAAAGATAAATAAAATTGCATTTAGATAATAAAAAACTTTTAAAACAAACAATAAAACAGGTATTCCAAATAACAAAATAAATAATTTTAATTATTGTAAGTATTAATAAGAAAATAAATTTAAAAGATGGCTATTTAAAAAAAAATGTTTGGTTATTTATAATATTTAATTTACTATTAACGCTTTTTTTATCTAATTGTATGCCCGTAGTGTGAGAATGTAAAATTTATTTTGGAAACAAGTCATCCTTTTGATATTAATAAAGGTCTTAAAATTTTACATCTATACTTGTTCTATACTTGTGTCTTTTTTTAAAAATTAACATTTTGTCCTGATGAAGATAACATTGTTATGATTCGCTAATTCTGTTATTAATGACTCTTCAAACGATCGGTGTAATTATATTGCTTTAATCGGTTTGATCGGTTCCATGATAACTCAGAATCATGCAATTTCAAAACCCCATTGGAAAGTCATTAAAAGTCGTGAGAAAACAAATTGAAAAATAGCTTATTATCTTTTTTTTTTACCTGAGCTCCACACAGGAGGCCCATAATTTCCCTCAGGACCTATGTCATTTTTGGGGATGCTGTGTGGAGTGTTTTTTTAAGGAAATGAAGGAGAGAGAGTTCTGGGAAGGAAAAGGATTTAAGGGGTGGGTAGATCTGGGGTTCAGTGTGTCCTGGTCATCCGCCTCCAAGACCTAGACAAACCTCACCCCATGAACCCGGGCACCCCTGCTAAATCACCAAAGGTAGCGAACCAATTGGGGTGACCTATGGCAGAGGTGTTGGTTATCCAATAAAGGTTCCCGGGGTGGCGGTACCCATTCCCGCCTCCCAAATTGAAATCTAACCTAAAGCAACCTTTTTAACCATTTTTTTCATCTCGTTTAATGTCTTTTCAAAGAAAATGTTGAAGTTGCATAATTCTGAGTTGTCTGGACACTCATTTTAACGATGTATTATTAACGTTCAGACGAAATTGCATTTAATTTAATAATAATTACCTTTTCATGTTTCAAAACAAACAAAAACTAACTAATTTTATAAAGGTTTCATGTTTGAATGCCGTAAATGGAATTAAAAAAGTGGTCCGGTTGTAATCTAATCTCGAGATCAAATAAACTTAATTTCTGGGAACACTCAAGACCCCAAGGTCACCCGAGGTTGACCCTTTCTGCTACCTTTGTAAATAGACGAATATTTAACTTCCCATGCAAATACAGCGTACCTACCTGCATTTAAAATAAATAAATTCTTCTTAAAGCGTAATTAATGTTAATTGTTTCTGCGTTTTCCAGATTTTTATTTATTTTTAAACCTGCGACAAAGTTGAGCGCAGAGGAAATATTTTCAAATTCAACAGCCCCGAAGGTTTTTTTTACGAACAGTTGTAATTAATTTTTACATGCACACAATCGCAACTTCTCTCACAAGGGGGGAGAGAAAAAAGTCAAGCGCAAACTTTGTTCCGATTGTGATTTTTTCTTATTTTTGTATTTCATGCTCTCCTGATCCCCAAACGTCTGAACGTAAGGATGTTTGAAACTAAGCATTATAAAAAATTCAACAACTTTCGTAAATGTTTTCGTTTGAATATTTATTTTGCGCGCACTAAATACGTGTTGTGTTTAGATTGCTTCTGAAAATTTGCCCTTTAGTATAAAAAATCGAATATTTTATTAACTTTAAATCAAAAACACACTGTGTAAAACACCACTTTTAATGATTCCATAAATTATAGCCGAACAGGTTTGGCTTAGCTCAAACCTATCATTAAGGCTTGTAATTAATTAATTATTCTTTTTGTGAGAATGGTTTTGTTGGTACGCCTGCCTTTTTAAATATGCAAGAGCGAGACGGCAGGTATAGGTATAAAAGGTGATGAATGATACTGCTCACTCTCCTTAATCATAGACAGCTCCGATAGTTAGCACATTGCATACAACACAGACTTTATATTGTACAAATAAATAATCATCTCGTACACATGCGTTTTTATTAAGATCTGCAAGATCTTTCATATCACGTCTACACTAAACGCTAAATATCACTTTTGAATGTAGCTATAACTTTGTGGTTATACATTAATTTAATTTAATTTAATTTAATTTATAATTTCTCACCATACATGTGTTCTTATTTTTTTTTTACAAAAATATTAACCTCACTAGGCTAGCAGCCTGTATTGAGGTTAAATTCATAAATTTGAGTGGTGCATTTACACACAAATCACTAAAATACAAAAAAATCACTAAAATACAAAACACTACATCCAAAACACTAAAATATTATATGCGGAAAGTAAGAAATAACAATATTATATTGGTGACGAGATGGGTAATTTGTAACAATATAGACCATAAAACAAATCCTTAATAAATTACTATACCCACCAAGAAACAAAGGTAGTTCAAAACAACTAGGGTGACACTCCGATTTTTACAAATGGGACTCAAATAAAATCTGGTTATTTAAAAAATATATATGTTTATATATATCTTTTTATTTAAAAAACACACATTATAGATAAATGAAACAATGTTACTTTGTTTGAACCACTTGTATATTTGTTTAAAGCCAACCAGTTTCGGAATGACCGTTCCGAATAAAATAGAAAATAATGTATCTATTATCAACGAACAAAAAATATTATCTTACAGCCCAATCATGGATATGTTCCCCCACCCACCCACTCTTCATTAATGCCTAGCAAGGGCCCCACCACAATCCTTAGTAATAATACATTGTACCCACCCACTATTTTGTAATTGTCAAATCAGTATACATTTGCCCTGAAGAAGGAACGGTCGTTCCGAAACCGGTCGACTTTAAACAAATATACAAGTGGTTCAAACAAAGTAACATTGTATCATTTATTAATTAAGTAATTATTCAGTTTTTTTTTTACTTTACGAGTAAAACCTCAAATTTTAATATTTAATTAAAGTTGGTAGAGCTGTTGCCAAGTAAGCAGAAGGACCTGGATTTGAGTCCCAGTGGTGCCAATATCTTTTTTGTCTCCAGATTTTCTTTTGAGTTTCGCTAATATTGTCTTCATTTAATTAAAAATTAATTGATTCATTTTTCCGTCATTCCTGGACATAGGAATCACAGATTCCTACCTACACCTCTTACCCTTTTCCTACCCAGGTTTTCCTCTTCCTTAAAATACCATACACACAGGATCGTCAAAGATGACGTACGTAGTGAGGATTTTTTCCTCAGGGCTTCCTGTGTGGAGCTAATGTAAAAAAAGTTCGCAAACTTCAGCTGGTACCTCTCAATAACCATCACTTAAACAGCTTTCTTTTTAAAGTTAGATTTTCAATCAATAAATTCTTGGTATTATTGTCCCATTCCTAAACATGCTAATTAGCCATGTCCCCACGCGATATACGACGTATGCATTAGGCCGTATTGCCATTCCCCAGGCGGCACTGAGTACTAAGCACTAAGCACCCGCCGATAACCTTCCCTTTATCCATGCACAATATAAGTATGGTATATAGCTATCAGCGGGTTTGTGTCTGCCGCGTCAAGGGGACCCATCAATAAAGACTTAGCCGGGCGGTGCTACCAGTACCCACACCAGCTGAGGTAATTTATCATCGTTTGGCTGCGTGCACCCGCCAGCCCTGTGTGCTGTGTGAACTCACATCTGTGGGCGGCGCCCTGTGTACGGTGTTCCCTGTATCGTCGCTGAACAGATAAAACCGACAGGAGTGTCTTGTGGGCGTTTCCGTATGGCTCAAGTAGACTCTTTTTTTATAAATACATCTATTTGAATTTCGATTTTGTTTTCTTGAATGAATGCAATCTTGTAAGTGGAAATTAAGCCACTTTCTCACATCTGATCGAGCTGAAACTTGGCAGATAGACTCGTGTGAAGCACCTACACGCACACGTATATGAATTTCTCTGAAATTGGCTACTAGCCGGCCCAAGAGATGTATATACTAGGTTATGCATAGGACCGTCGCGAAAACTCGTAACGCTGTTTTCTAGATAATGAAAATGGATGTATTATGGTGTAAAAACTTTGGTTTTATGGCTTGATTTTTATTTACTTCTGATAAAATTGTCCAAACATTTTCAAAAATAGTTTTAAAAAAAAAAATCATTATCCAGAGCCATTGAGTCTATGTAATCTATATCCCTAATAGGGATGTTGTGTATTGTGAAGTTGAAGAGAATGTGCTTGGGAAAGAGTAGTTGTTTGTTTTAGAAATGAGAATATGGTTGGTTCCTACCGGGATGCCATATTCAATTATGTCACAATTCAATTATCGCTCCACACTTCAACTACTGCTCAAGTATACTTTTCCTATGTAACGAAAGATAACAAAATAAGTTACAAATTCTCCAAAACAGGGCAATGAGAATAATTCTTCGACGAAACAGATTTTTAAAAATAATTAAAATGTTAAAGGAACTAAATTGGTTAACCGTGAAACAGATGCTGACCTTGAACACGATGGTATTTATCCACAAAATATTGAACAACATGTTACCAAAATACTTCTCAAATAAAATTGTTCACAACAAGAACATTCACAGATATAACACAAGGACGTGCAAGGAAATTAGGCTACAAAAAAAGGACAAAGCGAATACGCAGAACAATTTACTGTACAAGAGAATGAAGTTATAATACACTACCAGAAACTTTATAGTCCACACCAATTGGAAAGTTCAAGATGTATTGTAGGAGCTACATAAAACTTGAAAAAATATAGTGAATATGAAATATTATAATTAATTAGAAATTTGTAAACTTAAATGTACAAATTACTAAAATAAAAATTATTATTATTATTATATATCCAGTTCTTAACTTTCCTCAACCATCACCGTGAGGAAAGCTGTTTGAAATTTGGAAACATTGCAAGAATAATTAAGTTCAAGTGTTGTTGTATAGAAAACAGTAGTAGGAATTTGACTATCGTGTAAGCTTGTTGCTGTTATTTGTGTACATAATATAGTTTTTCGTATTAGTTTGAATTATATCTAGGTATCGCGGTGGAACGTCATGTGCTCCTTCACAGATGGTACAATATTACTTAATTTGTCATACTTTTTCTTCCAATACCTCGTTGTCCTACACATATTACCCAATTCCATCAAGCATCGTTCAAAGTATTTAAAGTCCTTTTAAAAGTTCATCTGAAGCTGTACAATACTTACACAGTTTAAGCTGTGACAGTAGAAGATTGATCAGAGGAAGGTTGGGAAGTATCTGGATATTCGGATCTGGTCGCCAAAGACGACAGCCATTTCGAGCAATGTTTTGATTCTGATTAGGTGTCTTTCATCAGGACTGAGAGAATCTACCACTGTGAGTGTATATCGTTCATAAATGAGATTTATTATTAACGTAGGTACCTTTGCGTTAATTATAACTAGCACTCTGGAACGTGCTGCAAATAAACCTAAAATGTTATTTTATTGCCTTAAAAAAGTTAAAATATCCAATTTGATACAACAAAATTTATTCAATTACTAACTTGTACAATTTTTCAATTTCTTTAGATTCTCTGCAGCAAAGGCATAGGAGTGAAAGGGTCTAACGTAAATTGATAAAACCCTATTTCTTTCACCTATAGATCACATTTCTAGATGTTTGTTCACTGGGTATGCGACTTGGCGGTAACAGAGAATTGGAAATTTCAGGTTTTTTTTTTGCAAAATTGCAAGTCATTCTTAATTGTGAAATGTGGTTTATTTTTATGGAGTGGAAAGCAATGAAAATTTATGGTTTACTTGTTACATTTATGTATTATTTTTCTATCGAATGGTAAATAAAATTATGAATATGAAATTGTTTCTCGTTATATAATAAAGCCTTATCAATCAAGTACGAAGCTTTCATTACTTTATCTTCCAGAGTTGTTAAACTTTATTTTTGTAATTAGTATTTTCTATTTAATTTACTTATTTTATTATTGTAATTTTTTAATTTAATAACATCAAGTATGAATTTTTTTACACGATAACAAATTAGTCCTTCTCACGAGGGGTTCATGTGTTGAGGCAGTCTAGATTTTATTTAAATACTGTTTGTTTCAGACCCTATGTTTTTGAAAATGTTGGTTTATTCCTCTTCTTTGATTACTCTACGCCAGGTTTTGATTTCTTCTTTTTTTAATACACGTGAATTATCCAATTTCTATATTTTTGTTAGAAATAAATTAAAGAGCTTAGTGATGAAGCATCTGTCCAAAAATAGTATCAAATTTGAGTATATTTGTAATGTCATTTTGGTTAGCTCTTGCGTTGTGAAAGTGTGTTTCATAAATAAACCAAATCAATATTACCTAATGATGATATTTTTGACAACGATGATATTTTTTTATTTTTTATAATGCGGAGTAGGATCAAGTTGGTGATTTTTTTAAACATTAGCTTCGCAGAGAAGGCCCTGAGGAAAAAATCCCTCACGGTCTTTGTCATCTTTTGTCATCAGGGATGCTGTGTGGAAGATCTTATTAGGGACAAAGGTCTTTTTAGGGAGGAAATCTTTTTAGATAAAGATATGTGTCCAGGAGTGATGGACGTGTGAATCCATCCCTCCCACTGGATGGACCGAGAGAGTCCGGCTGGAGAGGGCTAGGTTAGGTCTCCCTCAACCAATTTCTCCCGATCCAGTCCGCCACGCATTTGGTGGTCTAACGCAATCGCTGCCAATACCTAAACAAACCTCACCCCATGAACCAGGGCAACCATGCTAAATCACCAAACATACCGAACAATGGTTGTCCTTGGGATGACCTATGGCAGGGATGTTGGTTATTCAATAAATAGTTTGAGCGGTACCTATACCCGCCCCCCCAATTGATGATATTGTGATATATGGTATCGTTTAAAAAATTGTACAATGACAGGAAACATTTTTCTCTCTTCCTGTGTCAACTGTACGTAGAGTGCTTTAATGAGTGGATAATATTTTCTACCCTGTGAGCGGGCTATATATCCTACTACTGTGGGATACTGAATGGAAAAATTATATGTTTCGTGAACACCTCACTAGGAGAACCCGTGCTGGGGTGTTCACGTGATTGTGATTAATATAATTATCCCCGGCAATTTTCTATCATGTTTGATAATAAATATAATATTTTAAAGCTCCCAATGGAAACGAGGTTGGGAACTGAAATTAGTAATATTTACTTAGAAATTCTTGACAAAAAGCTGTGCAAATGCCAGAATTCGCCATTAATTTTAGAGATTTGGCAGCTATAAAGTTTTTCCACTTAAAATAAGTTTGTCTTTTTTAAAAAACGCTGTAAACATTTTTCAACTGTTTTATTTACAGCTGATTTATTTTATTCCTTTAACGATCGTATTTTCTAATAAACCTAATCACATCAACTTGTTTATAGGTAATGATTTTTTCTAAATATTTTATTACTTACAGTGTAGTATGGTGTGTTTTATTTATGAATATGTGATGTATGTGTCGCTCAATGTATCATTTTTCCATGATAAATGATAGCTTCAAATGATGGACTTATTGTAACAAATATTTTTCCACAAAAACCTAAAAAAGCTTTAAGTACATATCGCATTATTTTGTACGTAGTAAACATGTTAAACTATTTCACAATAATATCATAAAAGCTTACTACTTCATATAGCGTCAACTGCTAACTTTATTATTCTAACTAAACTAGACCCAGCGAGACATTATATATTTGTAAAAAGCATTATCTTTGTGACTAGCCATAATATACAATAAAAGCATATACATTTGTTTCAGACCACTTTCATTTTATTTACTCTCTACCCGGTTTCGGAAGAATCCTCCCTTCGTCAGGAGAATATGAATATTTATTTTTATTTATTTATTTATTTATTAATTTTATTTTAGTAATTTGTACATTTAAGTTTACAAATTTCTAATATTTCATATTGCAAACTAAATTTTATGTAATTTTATGTAGCTCCTACAATACGTCTTGAACATTCCAATTGGTGTGGACTTCAAAGTCTCTGGTAGCTTGTTATACAACTTCATCCCAAACTGTTCTGCGTATTCGCCTTATCCCTTTTTTGAAGCCTGATTTCTTTGCATGTTCTTGTGTTATGTCTGTGAATGTCCTTGTTGAATACAATTTTATTTGAAAAGTATTTTGGTAAAATGTTCAGTAAATGTAAAATAATCAGTTCTAATATTCTCCTGACGAAGGAAGGGTTCTTCCGAAACCGGTAAAGTAAGAATAAAGATCTGAAACAATTTATTGTAAAAAAAAAAGTTTCATTTTTAGTACGCTTAAATATAAATTACATTTAAGTAAAAATGTTTTACCAAATTATTAATTTGGCACATTTTGGTTATGTACAGTTTGAACATGTTTTAACAGTTCAGTACCTATTTATGTATGAGATTTTTTATTTACTTAAATTTAAAGGTTAAAAAGAGCCCATTTCGGCTTTTTAACTGTTTTTCACTTTTTGCACTGAGCTTTTAAAGTTAAAATTTTCTAGAAATATAATTGTTAATTCTCCTTTTTCGACAAGCTCATCCATATTACAAACGGTGACTGGCCAACTCAGAATGAAACCAGCTCAGAACCACCTCAGAAAGGTCATTAAGAGTGACGATAAAAAAATATGAAAAAAATGATTAAATACGTTAAGTTAGGTTAGGGTTACCGACTATTTTAAAATATTTTTTTCATAGCTTTTAATGACTTTTCTGAGGTGGTTCTGAGTTGGCATGGAACCATTACAAACAATTCTTTGAGTGTAAAATAACAAAAATCTTTTGACATACGTCTCAACATACATAGTTAAACTGCTTTTTTTTCTCTTTAATTTTGTAATCTTCTCCGTAATAATTTGGTGTAGAACTATTTTATGGAGAACCTGAAAAAAAAATAAATAAAAGAAAATAATATACTGATGCGGGGTCGTATAGGAAAATCACGATACTATTTGAATAAAGCATTGTTGGTTGCCCAAAGGCAATTACAATTAATTACGATAACGATATAGTGTAGGTACTCTTCGAAACAAATTCTCTAGAAGTTAGAAATTTAATATTTTTACGCTATATAAAAATATCGAAATTATGTTTTGTTTTTAAACATATCAATCATGATACAAAATAAAAAGAGTACCTACATCAAAAACAATTTTTTCATATCTGAAAATTCTATACCCGTGAATTAAAAAAACAACTTGAAAAGACGCAATGAAACTAATTAATGCAACTGAACATTCGATTAAAAAGTTTTAAAACCCAAAATAAATATTTTGTAATCTGGCTATTAAAACAAATAAAAAACTGGATCAGTTCATAGGAGATTTCATAAAAAAACGAACTGGAAAATAAATAATAACATGTAAATAAAAAGAAATTCACTAAGACTCAACAATTAGCAATTAGTCAACGCTCACATTAATCACACCAATTAAACATACATACGTCACACTGTCTCTCTGCTAATGCCCCCCTAATGTCTTCGTTCAAGAATTCAAATGCGAAATTTTAGAGTCTAGCTTGTGAAACGAAACAGTGTGCTGCCTTGAAATTAGATAATACAAATTTATTTCATTAAGACAGGGGGTCGGGCAGTCCCGGAAAGGCATTGTATGTGAAAAGTGAGTCAATCTATTTTATTCGAAGGGTATACCTATTTATTAAGAAAACAATTGGATATGATGAGACCAAAAAATTATTACTCGAACGAAGATGTCAATGGTCTACACAGGATCCCAAATATTCAATTTACATTAAATTTTGTTTAGTAACAAGGGAAAATGCAGGATTAAAATTTATGTGGAGAACGTGATTAAAAATGTGATTAATAAATGTGTAAAATTAAAGATTGATTAAGAAAAATTTCACCATTTTTTTTATAACATTTGTTAACAACGGTTTTTTATACTTACTCATTCAGAGTACATTTTTTTTAAGACTTGTTCTTTTCAATTGTTTATATTCAATATTTCATTTCATGCAATACAGTATCTAGGTAGGTACCTACAGTATAAGTGATTTTTACATTTCGTAATAATAATCATTTAATTAATACATTTAATCCATCGCGAACGGCTGCCACGCCGAGACTAAGCGTCGCAGAGAGTGAAACATGGTGGATATTTGGCGTGGGGGAACCAGGCTACACGTCAGTATTACCGGATCGCACGTAAAATCGTTCCTCGCAACCGCAGAACCTTATTTTACGGACTGCCCTCGTATATTAGTGAGTTGTTATTAGACTGCTAGTTCTTTAAATAAACAAGTGAAAAAAGGTTAATTTTATTTTAGGTTTAATTTCTTCCAACGTTTGAGATAAAAATCTAACTTTGTTTCTGGCAATGATCGGTATGTATCCAAATGTTGCATCGTTATTTCGTGTACCTAAAATCGCCCCTAAAAGTGTCCCCGAGCCATAGATTTTTCCCAGTGACACACTTAACTAAGAATAAGTGAGTTTCCCCTTCGCACGGCACGTACGTGTCATTGCCAGTTCGCTTCCCGTTCAAACCATTAATTCCGGGGTCCCTTAAGTACGCTTTGTAATTATTTGGAATTATTTCCGGGTTATCATGCCGTTACTATGGGCAATAACAGAGGTGTATAAATGTCTCCCAGGGGCAGGGCTTTTGGGTTCAAGCTAACCTCATTATATTATTCTGTAGTTCGTGTCACCCGATTGACTACTATTGTTCTGCTTTTTTCGTCCATGTAATTTGTAGTCACTGTTCATTCAACGCCTAGATTATTTATTTTATTTTAATTAAAAATTTACGTTTATTTGATATTTTTGTACGTATCTTTTATTTGAGTTGCTAGCCGTGCTTTTTAAGCATTAGTATAAAAAACTTTAATAACGAATATAAATTTAAAAATTATATTCTCATTACTAAATTGTATAAATAATAATATAATAATAATTTTTATTTTAGTAATTTGTACATTTAAGTTTACAAATTTCTAATTGATTAAAATATTTCATATTCACTATATTTTTTCAAGTTTTATGTAGCTCCTACAATACATCTTGAACTTTCCAATTGGTGTGGACTTTAAAGTTTCTGGTTGTGTGTTATACAACTTCATTCCCTTATACAGTAGACTGTTCTGCTTATTCGCTTTGTCCTTTTTTTGTAGCCTAATTTCCTTGCACGTCCTTGTGTTATATCTGTGAATGTCTTTATTGTATACAATTTTATTTGAGAAGTATTTTGGTAACGTGTTGTTCAATATTTTGTGGATGAATACCATCGTGTTCAAGGTCAGCATCTGTTTCACGGTCAACCAATTTAATAAACATAGTTGCTTCTATCGTTCTTTATGAATGGTATCTACTTCCTCTCTTATTTTAATATTTCTTACAAAGTATAAAAAACTTCTTACTTGAAAAAGAACTAAAATCGTAGTTCTTTTTACGTGGTACCTGTAGAAACTCATTTGTTTTTTTTTATACGTAAAAGATGGTTCGTTTAGTAGTCTTTTTTTGTTTAATAAGCTGTTTATTAACTTAGGCGCCGCAACCGGGCCGAAAAAGAAGAAGATGGGGAGATATGAAATTACGAATGTTGAGGAGCGCGCTAGTATTTAAAGCGACAAAATCGGTGCGAAAATTGTGAAAATGTTTAATGAAATACGACTCGTTAAAAATAGAGCAGAAAACTCGCGGGGGTTGTCTTAAACAGCATTTAGAGAAACACTGTGATTTTTTTCATACATATAACTTGTAAAATAACTGAAACAAACGTGTTTATAATAATTTTTGGATCATACTTTGCGATTTTTTTCTGTCGAAGGAATTTTATATAATTTGCATTTCAGCGCGGGGATGTCTAGACATTATCTTCAAGAATAACATACATTTTTTTAAGAGCTTTAAAACTTAACGCTTGGGAGATTTGTAAGAAATCGGTAGAAATTCGGGTAGCGGCGGCAGTAACCGTGTTTCTTTCCGAGCGTAACACTATTGTTGAATTTTTGGTTAGTTATCAGTATTATGGAGAGTTGAAACCAAATGTTCACGGTTAAAAGTAAACGATAATTTGATGTAACAAAAAAAACATGGACGTCCACATCTTGCACGAATAAATAAATTAGCCCTGTGACTCGATTTGACTGTCAAAACTGACAAGTAATTTCATAATTAAATTTTCCCACCCGCGTTCGTTTACGATCGTCGCTTTTAAAACACTCAAAGTACATCGTACATGGTTATTAGCTCTCTGGCTTTGCAGGGCCACCCCTACAAATAAAATTAGGGTTGTACATACTAAGTCGTGCTGTCTTCGACAGTTTGAACATTAAAATTTTGACAACGTTTCAACCCTCTTGAAATTGTAAGCACACATTAAAAAATAACAGTTTGGCAGCCAATTACGGTTTTGGGTTGGTAATAAACTGATAGAAAGTGGTTATGTTTCAAACTTCACAGAATATTTTGCCATTTGTTTTTAACAAATAGTGTTAAATTTGTTACGCACGTATATTGGTATCTACAATCTAATCAGCACGCTATTTTCACTCATGAGTTGGCAGAAGGCAGATTTAGCCACACAACGATTAGCCACACCCTTTGCTTTATTCACATTTCTCATTTTCTGTTTTTTGTACCCTTAATATATCGAATATCCCTTTGAAAAGTGTCGTAAGTCAAAAAAGTAAAATATACAGGAGAGCTACAACAAACGATGAAATAAGCGTTGAAAAGAGACTTAAATGCGGCTTTTGTGGGGCATAGATAATTCACTTTACTACTCAGAGATAAAAATAAAATTTTATAAAATTTTGACTTAAGACCTTTTTCTACGGCATGTGTGATATGATCCTTTTCTAGAATTACAATCGTTGAATACCTAATTCTAACATTATGTACTAGAGATTTACTTTAAAGTACTTGTCTTAAATTTTCCTTGTCTTTGTGTGCAAATTAAAATCATATTTAAATTAAACTTTATTAAAAAATACATTTATTTTTTATTACACGCGCCTTAAATTTATTGTTATAACACTCTTGTACATTTTTATTTCTGTTCCAAACACTTCGCCGTCGTAATAGCGTCGACGCAACGGGCCGTAACGCCTACAGGCCGTATAACGGCCGTAACCCGTTTGCGAATAGTAATATGATGAATCTTCAGGCAGTGAATAACGGATCCGTTACGGCGCCGTTACACGCCCGGGACCGTTTGGCCATTTGGCCTCTTTGTCCCACCCCCGATGTAACGAACTCAAATACATGGGGTTTGTAAAATAATTATGTTATTTTTTGTAAAAATGTTCCGATGGGTTAAGTTAATTATTAAGTGTATTAATTATTAATTCATGAATTTAATGCAAGTAAGCTTACCGACTGAGTATTAAAAATATGTTTCGTAATAATGATAGGACCTCTTTCCTGTAGATGAACACGGCAACGCTGTTCGAAATGTTGGCTAGAGAAGTAGAAAAAACAGCATAATAAATTTAAGTTCTCTGAAATACCACATCACGACTTTAAATCCACTAAATTCCACTTTAAGAAATTGAAATCAATACCACAACACGTCTTTAAAATCACTCAAAAACCACATTACGAATCTGAAACCACTGAAACACCACGTCATGACTTTCAAACCACTGAAATATCAAGTTATGAATTTAAAACCACTGAAATCCACATCATGACTTTCAAACCACTGAAATATCAAGTTATGAATTTAAAACCACTGAAATATCAAGTTATGAATTTAAAACCGCTGAAATCTACATCACGTCTTTAAAATCACTGAAATACCACATTACGAATATGAAACCACTGAAACACCACTTCATGACTTTAAAATCACTGAAATATCAAGTTATGAATTTAAAACCACTGAAATACCAAATCACGTCTTTTAAATCACTGAAATACCACATTACGAATTTGAAACCGCTGAAATACCACATGTCTATAAAATCACTGAAATACCACATTACAAATCTGAAACCACTGAAACACCACATCACGCCTTTAAAACCTCTGAAATAAATTAACGCATGTATTATCGGCATGAATCTTTAATCGCTTCTCATATTATTATGTATCATGTTTTAGTAAAATGTAGTCACCTTATTTTTATATTGATAGCTTGACCATAAATCTAAAATTTTCCAAAAACTCATTTTCTATTTTCTTTTAAGATTGATAATTTAGGTAAAGATTGATGAAAGAAAAGGCAGGCGTTTCTTACCTCATTGATTTTTGAACCTTGCAAACTGGTTCGAATACATCTCTGCCGAGTGGTTCCTAACTGCATTCTGCAGGGCGAAAATCATCTTGATAAAGGACATCAACCGATCTGTAAGAATGATGACCAAACAATTTGCTTACACTGACTTTAAAAAGAAATGTTTGTTTTTGTAAGCACGCTGTATATAATTTATTAGACCCGTAATAGGGGTTTAAATTACCCCAACGGCTTCTGCCTGCACTCGTTCATTCCACTTAATGTGTCGCCGTGTTGCGCTGATTAACGCGAATTGCTCTATTTTAAATTAACTCCAAATAAAACACATTTTCATAAACATTTTTAAGTAAGGACCTACCCTGCTTTTTAATAAGCCGCCAGCTTAACCCATAAAACGTTTAATTTTGCTGCACCTACTAACAATTTTTTGGGTGCTTTTAAAATTATAACTCCTGTTTTTAACAGTGCACAAATGGAATTATATGGTCGTCATTTTAAAAACCTTCATTTCGTATGTATGTGGTAACACATCTTATATATAAAAATGAATCGCTGAATGTGTTGCTAAGCGCATAACTTTCGAACGACTGCACCAAATTGGATAATTCTTTTTTTTGTGTGTTCGTTATTATCAGGAAAAGGTTTTTATAAAACTTCCGGTGTGCTCTGGCATTATGAAATTTGTATAAAAAATTGCTATTGGTGGCACGCGAGGTTTGAAAACTGAATGTATGGAAAGCGGGAGGGAGGGAGGGGGAGGGGAACCTGGGAGGGGGAGGGAACTCGGGAGAGGGGTTCGCGGGAGGGGGGAAGGGGGGGGGGAGTGGAGTGGGGAGAGGGAAGGTGGAGGTGACGGAGTGGAAACGCGAGAGGGGAAGAGCACGCAGGAGAAGAAAGGGAGGTGGAAGGGGAATGGGACGAATGGGAAAGGACACTCAGGGAGAAACAATTTATTTATTAAATGGCATAGCAATGCATGCCGGGAACCAGCTAGTTTATTATGAAATTCAAAGGAATTTATTTTTTACCTACAGAAAAGTATTTATTTTAAGCTTCATATTATGCTTTCACCATTTCTCTTTATACGAGTATGTCAGGTTTATGGAAAAATGAAATCTGAATTGCTTGATTATTATTCATGTTTCAACGAGATTTTTAATTTTCTTTTCGTTTAATTATACATTGTAGTTTTCCAATATGATTATAACATTACAAAAAGAAAGTAGAGATTCTAGTTTGTAGAAATAACGTTTTTTATGTAAAATACTAATTTTGTACGCGATTCGATTTAAAAAAGTTTTTTATTTATATTTTTTAATTAACCTGAATCTTCAGCCAGGAATGGGTGCTATGGATCTACAATATTGCACATTTATGTTGTACATTGTTTTATTTGCTGACGGGGCTTGAAAATTTATTATATTTGACTACACCGTTGAGGGAGTTTATTACCTTCTGAGAGACGGGTTACATTGTGTTCAGTTGACTACACCTATGTTTTTTTAAAATTAATAGAGCACTGTTGCTGTTAACTTTTTAGCTAACAGCCGGTTATTTCTGTTTTTTTCTGTGATCTCCGTCTAGGTTGCAAAATGCATTTTATAGTTATTTTATTTTACAGTAGTTACATGTACTACAGGATGTAACACAATAACTACGTGATAAGAAATGAGTGCAACTACCTACGGCTCACGCCGGCATGTTGAAACAGTAGGCACAAATATTAATAAATAATAAGTCTGGAATTGACAAAGGACATTTATTGTTATGCAAATTATAAATGATCATGGTAGAGCAAGACAATAATTTCAGGGCGTGACAGGAGTATAACCTGTTAGAGGTAAAATGGATTAAGATTGCTGTCAGAAAGTTAGTTAATGCCGTCAAAGCTATTATGAATTTAAATTAAAACAGGGCGCCAGCCAGGGAAAACATCCTGGTATAATTTATAAACAGTGATCCCATAAAGCTAAAAATATTCATTTGTCTCACACGTGATACGAAGATTCCAGAATTCCACCAAACTCGGCGCCGCCACGAGCTGCCACATCTCAGCACGGTCTCCACCAAACTGCCGCTTGCGGTTAAACCTAGTACTAGCGAACCCAGATGCTTACGGCGTACCAATATCAGGAAACAAAGGGCGTTGTTGACATTTTTAGGACGCAGCTGGTAGCTACCCGCTACAAGGATAACTACGTTTCCGCCATGAGTTAACTGTATAAAAATCAGAATTAATAATCGGTCTTAGTTAGATTATTATTTTCCTTAGTGTTTTTTGTGTACCTCCCATCTATTTCACACCTCTAAGTTTAAATAAATATATTTGGACACAATTCTAAAAATTAGATAAACGTTTTCAGGGCTCGCTTTTACGAGTACTTTACTTCCAGCACGTCGGTTCCTCCTAATATATAATAAAATATAAATTGCCCCGTCTCTAATTTCCTGCCAAGACAATAACCGACCCAGAGGTCTTTACTTGAAATCGTATACCAGCCTCAATAAAAAGCACATTTTAAGCTCGAAAATCTCCACGCGGGTCCTTGTTTTGCGAATTAAGATGATAAGAGACGGTACTCCCGAAGTTTCTCCAAAGCTTTCCAATAATAAAGCTCATTTTAAGGGTGGTCATGAAGCTGGTGCAAGACCTCTGCGGAGGATTCAGAACGACGATGCAAATGTATTTTGAAATCTTTACGAATTAAAGCGTTCCTTAGGATATCGTTCGTATTTTTGATATTATACTAATTGTCTTTAATATTTTTGTAGTAAATATTCAAGGATAAACATACCTTTTTTGAATATCCCCGAGGCGTATGTATGGTTGTTTATGACCGATGGTTGGATATCCATAAATAATCTATATATATAATAATGAAAATACGCTTGTACATGTCCATGTATGTATGCGAGTATTCTTACCACAGGAACTCCTGGTGAGACAGGCACAGCACAATTACCTATGTAATATTAAAAATTAAGATTATAATAAGATTATAATATGAGTATATGAGACGTCTATGTATTGGTATTTTAAGTGTAGGAAATGTTTGAAACTTTTAAAATACATTCTTTAAACCTCCGAGAAGGTTTCTGGATTATTAGAATCACATGACAATACATCTGAAAAGTTTTTTTAATAATTACAAAAACTCTTCCAAAACTGTAAAAATTTGAAAATGAATCAATATTCGAAAATATTTAAAATAATTAATTTATAAGTAGGTACTCGCGTAAAAATTTGAATCGAATCAAGAATTATAGACATTTTAAATAGGTATCTTATTTGATTGGCTGTTCTTTTAATAAACGAAAATGAATATTTATAATATATTAAAATGAGAAAATTTGAATAAAAAAATTGTAATAGGTGGCACGCGAGCTGTTTGAAAACTGAATGTACTGGGACTGAATATAAGGAACACGGGAGGGGGGTTGACGGGACAGGGGAATGAGGTAAGGGAGAGGGAAGGCGGGGAAGGTGGAAGGGGAACGCGGGAGGGAACGGGGACGTACGGGAAAGGACATGCAGGGAGAAACAATTTATTTCTTTGAATGTGGAATTGCAACGCATGCTGGAAACCAGATAGATGTGTAAATGACAAGTTTATGCAATGGTTTTTTTAAATATGATATTTGTTTGGAAAATACAATTGGGGATGTCCTTACGACACAAACGAAATTGATTTATTATAATATAACATAATGCATACCTACTTCATATGAATGTGGATGAAGCAAGCAGTGTGGCTGAATGCAGGGTTATTAGACATTGGATACATTATTCTCTACACCTACCACTATGGATAAATCGTATGAAGTTTTCATGTCTGTTCACATTTTATGTCGCACTACATCCCGGTACTGAATTTGTATCTGTAAAAACAGTTCCCTAGTGACCCTTGTAACCGATCATCTACATTTATTCCACCTTTCAATAGAGCAGAACGCGGGTAAACATTAATGTTTACGTTCGATCACCAGATATAGGAGGATACGTTCGAAAACCGGCACGCAGAAAATTGAATTTGTATACCCATACCCACCCTTATGAACATGTAAGGAGCCCCTTGCTCCCTGTTTTGCTATAAAATTGCAATAACACGAACTGTGTGTATTTTGTCCGAGATGAAATCTTGGGATGTTTTAACTAGGAGCACCTGATTTTTCCATAAATATTTTTCTAATATGATAGATTTTATACTTCAAATATTCGATTTTATTTAAGGCAAATAAAACCACACTAATTAATTGGGTATATCTATTTGAATTTCACTTTTGTTTGTTTGCATGAGCTGATACTCTGCAGATAGACTCGTTGTCGATGACAACGCATTGTATATTTTTTTGGTGGCAATCACGTACATTCACGCGGATATTTACGCATTACCCAAAAGCGGTCTTACCATCTCGGGATTTGGCCCAGTTGGTAGCGCGGTTGATTTCGATCACTGGGTTGGAAGGTACAAACCTAAAAACCTAGCATTTTGAAAGACAAGAAATTGAAAATAGATTTTTTGTCGTAAAAAAAATTGATTTTAACTGGTTGATTTTTTTTCTTACTAATTCACCTTCTTTAAAGAACTATGTCTCCGTCCGTTTTTCTCCCAGTCCTCAGACCTTACTATCGAGTTCAAATCTTCTAGTACACAGTCAATTCAGAACTTCGCTGATCTGTGTCTAGGTTGCTTCCACTGGGCCATCCACTTGGTAAAGATGTTTGATGTCCTTTCATCCGATACCCTCTCCAGATAACCTAAGATTTTGGAACAATTTTAACCCCATTTAATTCTTAATAATAACCTGTAATTAGTGTTACTTTGTGCGGCTCGTAAAATTATTTAAGAGGGCATTACCAGAGAAAACCAGAAATATGTCATTTTCAAATCAGATTTTAGACGTATTGACTCTTTTCCACAAAAAAATTATAAATGGATTTCGAAAGATTGTTCTTTTAACTAGCATTCGTATGTAATAAATTTTCACAATTTTTAGTATAATAAGGTTATTCCATAGGTCGTTGGCAGATTTGTTAATTTTCAAAAAAGATTTTGTATTATACCACACCCATTTCAAATAATATAATCATGCAGTAAAATAAATCAGTACATTATCTAGCAAAAGCATGTTTTAGAATTTTAATTTTAGTTTCAATAAAATCATTAAAAAATATGTACGTACATGTGTTTCTTGACGAAAATCGGTCCATTTGTGTATTTATTTGCGCACTTACAAACTAATATATTTCAGATTTTTTTAACATTCTTATTAAATTTAGACATTATTGAAAAATGATAAATACTTATAATCAAAAAATTATTACAAAAAGTACATTATTTTAATAGTTTTATCATCACGCCTTTCAGCATTTTTGGATGAAGGTATAAATTAAAGCTAATTTGGATTGAAATAAATTCGATATTGAGTTATAATTTTAAAAAGCTGGTACGGAGAATAATTAATCTTTCTCATTGTAACCGCCGTGCAAGAACAACTTTCGACGAAATGTGGATTAAGAGCGTTTAACCAGCCAGCGGACGAAAATCCACATTTCGTCGAAAGTTGTTCTTCCGATCGTGCAGGGCGGTTACAATGAGAAAGATTGATTATTCTCCGTACCAGCTTTAAAAAATTATAACTCAATATCGAATTTATTTCAATCCAAATTAGCTTTAATTTATACCTTCATCCAAAAATGCTGAAAGGCGTGATGATAAAACTATTAAAATAGTGTACTTTTTGTAGTTATTTTTTGATTATTATAAGTATTTATCATTTTTCAATAATGTCTAAATTTAATAAGAATGTTAAAAAAATCTGAAATATATTAGTTTGTAAGTGCGCAAATAAATACACAAATGGACCAATTTTCGTCAAGAAACACATGTACGTACATATTTTTTAATGATTTTATTGAAACTAAAATTGAAATTCTAATACATAACTTTGCTAGATAATGTATTGATTTATTTTACTGCATGATTACATTATTTGAAATGGGTGTGGTATAATACAAAAACTTTTTTGAAAATTTAATAAATCTGCTAACGACCTATGGAATAACCTTATTAACCAAATATTTTAAAAAATTCTAAAAATTTATTACATAACTATGCTAGATAAAAGAACAATCTTTCGAAATCCATTTATAATTTTTTGTGGAAAAGAGTCAATACGTCTAAAAACTTTTTTGAAAATGACGTATTTCCGGCTTTCTCCGGTAATGCCCTCTTAACCTTTCAAAGGCCAGGAACGCGCCCGCGCGCGAGACTGGAATTTCAAAAAAGAATATTAATTCAAATAATTTGGATGCGATTTTAAATTTTATTCCATTAATTTATAACATAAAATAAAGCTTAAAATAGCTTCCTCCATTCTTGTTCTTAAGGTAATTTAAAAAAGGTAAGGTAAAAAACCCTGGCCCTTGACAGGTTAAGCAACATTTCAACTTTTCTTAGACACATAACAATCAATTAGTTTTCATGCCAGTCTTGTATATCAGAAACACAGAAAGAGTGACATTGAAGTATGAACGTTGGCATTCTGAGATCTCATCTGCTCCTTAGTGGATATCATTTTTTTTTTGTATTTTTGTTTGGCCTTTGATTCACATTCCAAGAAAAAAAAAACACCAATAATAAATTCTAACAGAAATTAATGACTTCTGCGATCTTTGATGAAGCCAATAAGCTTAGAATATTATTTGCATTCAAATTCGAAATTGTACAACTCTGCCGTTTTTCAAAGGTTCAGGAAATAATATTCAAACGGAACAGCCGTGGAAAGAAAAATCATATTTTAGCAATGAATAATCAATTTCTCTCGCTGGACTTAATCTGCCACAAAGAAAATTGAGGTAAATTGAGAGAAATAATTTCAAGTTTTTTCGAGAGAAATTTTCATTCGAATAAAGAAATTTTTCTTCGCAACATCTGCTGCTCTCTTAATTCCGATGGCTTCAATTGACAGTAGGTACTTCTTTATTTCTGCAATTTTAAAAATAACTGCTTCTATTATTTCTGGGAAATTTAAAGGAGTGAAAGATTGAGACCCTTTTCAGGAAGCATGAATACCTCCCGGTTTATTTGTTTTAAGCTGTGACCTAGAATTAATATTTCCCCTCGCTCAATCAATCTTATATTAATCGAATTGAGTGATAAATTTGCAGAACAGCTGGAGCTTCGCTTGTCTCTTCAAATTGCTTTATATTTTATTTCCAACATTTCATTAAACTTTTTTCTTCCAACGTACTTTATGAATTATTAACTATTTTTTCATTGAAGACAATATTAGCGACTCTCAAACGTAAATTTGTGAAAGAAAAATGAGAAAATATTCAGTCGCATCTAGAAATTGAAACCAGGACCTAAGACTTACCGGGGGTTTGCTCTAACCTCTCTATCCTCTCCCCTGTGGTCATATTTAACTGAATCACACTTTCTTAACGCGTATTTTTATTGACTGCTATCTTTATGTATGTTGTGTATCTAAAAGCTTCCGCCTTTTAGACACAGATGGCGGTGATATGATCTATCAGTAGATTCCGCTAGATGGCAGGCAGCGTAGTACCTAAGTTGTCCGACAGGGGATCGGAGGGGTTCAGAGTGAGTGTTTTCTGTAAACACTGGGCAGAACCATTTTAGCTAGCTTCTAGTTAGGTAGACTAACGCAGTCCCAATTGTATACGCGAAGTATAAATAAATCCAGATAACAAACAAGAATCTATTCATTCCCACAAGTAATCTCCATCCAAGTATTGAGAGTCTGTTAGTGTGTCCACTAAATAACAGAAAACTACAATGTATGATGGCAGGATTCTTCCTGAACTAAATACAATCCAGATTTTATTAGTAATAATACATTAGATTTTAAATTCTTAGAAAATTTTATATATATATATATATATATATATATGGGTAAGTAAATTACCAAGCGTAATGGTGTTTTCGTAAGTGCTCAATATTATCTTTTTAAATGTAATGATTTTTGTTCAAGGAATTATTAATAATCACAATTTGACAAATTGTCTTTGATAACGTCTAATTTCCCAGTTAAATTTTTCTGAATTAAGTTGGTCAAACATCTTTTCGTTATGTAGGTATTAAAGGTAATCAAGAATCTTATCCCGTGATCGCTGAACTCTTTCCCGTGAAATGAATACAAATTTAGTCGATAGTTTTCATGACTTCTCAAAAGGCTTTATTAATGTACTAAAATTTTGAAGGTTTTCCAAAGTCAGGTCGTATGGATTTATGAGAAATCTTAATTACTTGTAAGGGAGAATTAGATGTGGTTGTCCGTGAAATGAATACTGATTTCATAGAAATTTAGTTGATGGTTTTCATGACTTCTCAAAGAGCTTTATAAAAAATAGTATAATCTTGAATATTGAATCGTTTGAATTTATAAACTTATATTAGGGTATTTTCAAAAATCGTCACGTTTTAAAAAAAAAAAATAATCGTTAAAACTGTAAAGAAGATTTTAAGTGAATTTTTCAAATTCCTGGTTGTGATAAATATATTAGACAACATGCAAAAAAATGTTTAAGTTTAATAATTTCATTCATATTTTTGAATTTTAAAAATGATCTAAATCCCCACATTCCTGAACAGTTCAATTTGACTATAATGTCATTATAACATCATGTCTCTTTCCTAGCCCTTCGAATAATAAGAAAATAATTTTCTGTCAACTTTTGCCTGTCAAAGTTTGCGCGCAAAATTCCTGGTTCTTCCCATGCATTTTAAATGTTTCTATTTATTAGTTTTTTTAACGCTTTTACAAAAATAAAAATTGTTCTAAAATTTAGATAAAATAATCTTTCCGATATGTTTAGTAGAAATTAACATTTTTGTTTATAAATATTAAAATTTTAATATTGGAAATGTAAATTAGCTAAAAAATTCATACCTGCGAATATTTGAATTAAAGTAATTAAAATAGAATAAACTTCAAATTTTAAATTCAGATTCCTTTTCTAAACAAAATTTGTAATAAAACTGTCACCTCACTTTTTATCACTTTCATACAATTTTATTTTAAAATTAAATGTGGGTTACGTCACAAATAGGCGCAAAATCAAACTGTCACTTTTTATCAGGTTTGTAAAATATCTGAAGAACCTAGCTCATATAATTCTAAGAAAATGAGAAGCATTATTTCTTTCCGTTTATAACTTTAAAGAAATTACAAATATTCGCATTACAAAAAGAGAGATATCCAACTTTTAATAATGCACGGTCGCTCTGGAACAATCTGGGTCTCCTGTTATTATAACGGCATTTAATGTTTTGGGACAACTTGGGTCTCCTGTGATTAAACGGGCTAGTAAAACTACTCTTTTCATCAACATTCATCGATACTCTAATAATTATTAATCTCTTACACTCCTGTCTAGCATTTTTTCTGTCAAATGCGTTTTGAATTTGGTTAATTCATGGTTTTACCATGCACACGTCTCAATGATGTCATTTAAGCATACTAATGGTTAAGGGGTGACGATGAATATGACATAACCAGTTGGAATAATTAGGTTGGAGGGTTGCTTAAATGCGCAAACACGGAGAAAATAAAAATTATACAATCGCAAGATCATGAAAGGAATAAACAACGTTCAAGTACACTTTAAAAAATCCTAAAAAAATTGATGTTTAACGATTTACTTACCTTTGGAAGAATATCCAGAAAAAATGTTACATCTCACGTTGTACTACAGTTAATATTCTCTAAGGTCTTTTAAGAAGTAATTATAATATTATTTTGTTTGAATTTTTACCAAGTGTGCCACAATAGATAACTTTTGGATACATCGATCGTCCAGTTGATTATTTAGATAATTCCGAAAAATCGAAATTTGGGTTGGGAGTGCAGTTGTATGTAAAAGTGTACTCTAATAACTACACGATACCCCAAAAACTATCTGCTACAATACTCAGATAACTCATACACACTACCAAATCAATTGTAATGCAGAAAAACTCGTGGTGAGTTAAGCAAAATGACGTTTTCAGGGTCACTTCAAAGCGGGATATTTCAAAATGACTTACTAATATACCGGACCGTAAAGCCTCCCGGTGTTGTTATGTAGCATATTTAATATGTAAAACATAAGACACGTGTAAATAATATTTGATTTCTGGAGGGCATGTGGCTTCACCGGAGAATGCTCAAGGTCCCATGGACCGACATGATCACCAACACAGAAATTCTCAGGCGGGCTAGAGCAGATAGAGAACTGCTTACATTAATAAACATCAGGAAAATTTCATATCTGGATCATATACTTCGAGGGGAGAAGTATCACTTGCTCCATTTAATATTGAAAGGCAAGATAGAGGGTCGCCGAGGGCCTGGTAGGAGACAAAAGTCTTGGCTGCGTAATATACGAGAGTGGACCGGCATTAGAAATGTGGAGGAGCTATTCCGGTTAGCGCAAGACAGAGAGACATTTTCAAGAGTGATCGCCAACGTCGGGGGACCTGATATGGCACACGAAGAAGGGCATTCGAATATCGCTTTGATCGACTGATCAACTAGATTACCGACGTACTGGCGAAATATGCACAAATAATAATCCTGTTTTTTGTTCACCTTATTTTATATCGATTATTTTAGTTGAATATATTTGACTTACGGCAGTGTAGTTGCAGTGAGGCGTAGGCTTGTTGAAAAAATATCGATATATCGATATTTGTTATTCAAAATATCGATATTTTTAGCCGATATATTTTGATCCGATATATCGATATTAAATATCCACTATCGAAAATTGTATCAAAAACGATATTTTTGTATATTTATGTAACGAAAGTCACTAGAATCCAAAACCGTATAGGAACGAACGGAAAAAGTAACTGTATCGGGTTCGTGACATCTAGCAGTTGAAATTTTAACTATTAATAGCTTACAATACTATCTCATATGTGTAGGTAAGTGCATAGAAATGTATGATATTTTCGGCCATTTCGACAAAGTCACTCCCATAGCGCCTTCCACACACACACTTTGGAGCGACCGAGTCCCGCGTCACTTCAGGCCGCCGCACAATGGTTATACTAATATGAGAGCGTCGAAAACAAATCGAAATTTCAAATTGCAGGGACCATTAAATTTTGTTTCTATAACTTGACATCACATACCAGCGCATCTTTCCCCCTATTACCGAACTCAGCAAAACGTTTCGTCGCTGCGTAACACGTCAGCAAAGATTGACTTCCCGAGTACAACGTTTTTTATATAACATTTAGGGACTGATAACTTTTTACACCGCTTGCTGGCAAACTTTTTTCAACGTGGATCCAATACCATTAGGTGTGTATTAAAAATTAAAAAAAAAAAGAAGTTTATTTTTTCATTTACTAATGCGACAAATTTGGGATATTTAAAAAAAAAAACTTCTCGTGAATTTAAAAAAAAAATACGAAGATTTCTGGAATACTTAAGATTAAGGATAAATACTGGTTTGCCTGATACAATAAAAAGGTTTAAAAAAAATAGTTAGAAGATAGCTTTTTAGTTTTTTGTATTTTTTAAATTATTTTCTAATAGAAATAAATACTGTTAAAAATACAATAATTTTTTTTTGAGATCTTTGTACATTTAAATAATACACATTGTGTATAAAAATTACCATTGATAATATTGAGCAGAATACAGTATTATTTTAAAAACGCAAAATCTTTAAAAATTTGACCGATATATCGATATTTTTTCCTCGATATATCGACGTCGATATTGATATTTTAATAAATATCGATATATCGAAATATCGATTTTTTTTTTTCACTTTCGACATCCCTAGTGAGGCGAAATCTGTATAAATAAAAATGAATCGCTGGAATGTATGTACGCGCATAACTTCCGAACGACTGCACCAAATTGGATCATTCTTTGTTTTTTGTGTTCGTTATTGTCAGGACAAGGTTTGTATAAAACTACTGGTGAGCTTTAGCATTATGAAATTTGTATAAAAAAATTTCAATAGGTGGTACCCAAGCTCCTTGAAAACTAAATGTACCAGGAATTAATTTATGGAACGCAGGAGGGGGGGGGTAGGAGAACCAGGGAGGGGGGAGGGGAACCTGGGAGAGGGGAGGGGAACCTGGGAGGGGGGAGGGGAACTCGGGAGGGGGTTTGCGGGACGGAGGAAGGGGAGAGTGGAGTGGGGGGAGGGAATGTGGAGTAGGCGGAGTGGAAACGCGAGAGGGGAAGAGGATGCGGGAGAGGAATGGGGGGTCGGAAGTGGAACGGGCTGAATGGGAAAGGACACGCAGGGAGAAATAATTTCTTTATTAAATGGCGTAGCAACGCATACCGGGTACCAGCTAGTATAAAAAAAAATAAAAACTTTCTTGCGATAGTTATTTATGTATTATGATAAACGCTGTAAAAACCGCAAAGATTTTGATAGCAGTTTAGAATTAGCATTTAAACACCGTTATCACGTGATATTAGAGAAAACTTTTAAATTTTGCGCTAGAATAAACCACGCTCGCTTTGAAAGGGGAAAAACCACTTGCCGCCCATTTTAAAAAACACGGACGCTGATATTTAACCAACGGGTCTTTAGCATTCCTAGCCAGTTATTTATTGGTCATTGATTCCTCTCCCTAGCGCCCTTTTCCTATTTAATCCAGTTCGCCTACCCTTACACCCTTACTTACGACCAGGACGCCTAGGGATGTCAAGCAGGGCTGTAACATCGACAACTTTATTTTTAACGTTATTAAAGTTAACTTTATGTCATTTGTCATAATAATCATGTATTACAATACTAACAATTGTTTCCTGGCTTCGATCAAATTTCAACAATATTTTTTCTCGTAGAACAAATCAGAAAAAATGAAATAAAGATTTTGGCGTCGTGCTTTTACTTATAGGTATACTACTGATAACATATTGAGCTAAAAAATTGCAATAAACAAGGAATTCGACAATAAAAAGGTGTGCGAAATTCATATCGCTAATGGTCACCGTTCAAGAGCTTTGTTTCTTCAGAATATATTTTTACTGGTTTGTGTTTTCATTAACACATCGGCCGGTCGCAATTTTAATTAAGTTTGTTATTAATATCAATATAAAATAAACGTGTTGTCTATGTATTTAGTCTAAATGTATGCAGTTGAATAAGAGTGGCCCTAGTATAGATCCTTGAGGAACTGCGTAGTTTATGATATTTTTTTATGTCCCATATTATTGTATTGTAGTGGCTTATTCCCATTGTGCTAGCCAATACGTTGGTGGTCCACCGGTGTTTAAAATATTATCTAAGTGTACATTTTAATTATATTGATCACGATTTTCAATGAATAATTTCAAATTTAAAATCCAATATTTTTATTTTTATTATTAAATACACCGATGTTGGTGAAAAATCTTCACCCCTGATCGCAGTATTTTCTTGCCGGGAAATTGTTTTACTCGGCAACATTGATTGAGCGGTTTGGATAGAGAGTGAGATGGGCGCCTTGCGATCGGAATTCTAATGTGGTCCACCTCCCGCCTCCCTCTCTCCGCCTCCACCGTTCTTCCGACCCGGCATTGACTTGTAGTGATTTTCTTCTTAATCTTTAGCGTTGTTCGACCAACTTCCAGAGGAAGATCTCCCGACTTTGGATCGGCCGTGATTTCAATGGGTTTATAACACGTACCTACAACGTAACAGTTAAAGTTGTTGTAGTGAACATTAGTATGCATTGCGAATGTTTCGCCAATTGATTCAAGTTACTTTTAAAGAATTTTTGTGTTAAACACTAAATTGTTTTTTTTTTTATTTTTATATTTTGATAAACCAAAGTAAATTTGTTTCATCCGTGTCCATGTGCCCAAAGGAAGGTCAATAATTGTGGTTTAGTGTTACTTTCTCTGATGTACGATATAACACCGATGATCGGGAGTTTCAAAAATACTTCGGCTCGTTTAGATTACGAGACTTTTTATTATCGTATTATTTACAATTAATAACTAACTCGACTTAACATCCTTTCTAACTGATGCGCTCTGATATTTGGAGCAGGGGAAATGATCACTGAACGTGCCCATCCGTAGATCGGATGTAATCGGCTATCTTCCTAACCGTTCGAGTATTCGACCCAAACGGGCGACAGCTAAATGCATAAAGTACTGAGCTCTGTTGAGACACCTTAAAACTACATGCATCTACCTATACTAACGACATCTGTTTAGAGAAATTGCAACTACCTACATATTCTCATTCACAAACACTATGTATTACTAGTGAAACTATTTCAATATTAATAATGAAAATAATCAAACATTTTTAAATGTCAACATTTTTTCTTAAACAAAATTTAATGACCAAACCATTGGCTAGTTTTGGGCCTTGAAATCAGCTTTCTCATAATCGGTATTCATAATTGATTTGGGTAATTTTTCAAAAGTTTTTTTTCTATCAATGACTAACTTACAAATGTCAATTTCAATTTTTGTTCTTTGTTTTTGGGGTGTTATGCCGTGTTACGCTACCTCCTCTTTTAGCCAACGTTTCGGACAGAGTTACAGTGTCCATCATCAGGGCAGATGTGTAAATGTTAGTGGTAAAATGAGTGCTTAAGCACTTCGAAGCAATACCGTGCTGCCAGCTCCACTCCACTGCGAGCTGGAATTACAGTATACTTGAAGATGGTTTTCTGCATTTAGCTTTGGTGTAGCCGTCAATTACCGAATACCAAGAACTATTGAGCTTAGCTCCGTCGTCTCTATTAATGTTAATAGGATTTTTATGAATTTCAATTGCCTCTGTAATAAGGCGTGCTCTATAAGTTTTGGATCTTCCCAGGACTTCAGGAACAAATCCAAAGTAATGGCCGGTTTCAAATAAATGCTCGGCGATTGCTGATTTGTCAGGGTGGCCAAGTTTACACGCTCGAAAGTGTTCCGATATCCTTTTGGAGATCGTCCGTTCTGTCTGGCCCACATAGACCTTATCACATCCGGAACAGCTGAGTTTATATAATCCATCTGTTTCCAGAGGAAACTTGGTCTTTGCAGACCTCAGTAGGTCTTGTATTTTGGTCGTGGTTCAGAAGACAGTCTTGATATACAGTCTTAAGCACTCATTTTACCACTAACATTTACACATCTGCCCTGATGATGGACACTGTAACGCTGTCCGAAACGTTGGCGAAAGGAGGAGGTAGCGTAACACGGCATAACACCCCAAAAACAAACAACAAAAATACTTTTGGCCGTGAAAATCTAAAGTCAATTTCAATGTTCTAAAACCAGATAAAATATTTGTAATTTACAGTACATTTGAATTGAAAGTACGAGGGAGAATGTTAACCCCTGCAGCCCTACATGCTAATGCTCGTATGGTTGTGTATTCAAATTATACCGAAGCCAGACGAATATTTTAAAAGAATTTTTA
Organism: Limnephilus marmoratus; assembly: GCA_917880885.1. Taxonomy (NCBI): domain Eukaryota; kingdom Metazoa; phylum Arthropoda; class Insecta; order Trichoptera; family Limnephilidae; genus Limnephilus; species Limnephilus marmoratus. The sequence continues at coordinate 34,993,500 of OU862918.1, read as the reverse complement.
CATAATGTACGTGATTTTCCAAATGACAAATGTAATATTCTTACCAAATTCTCCAGAAACCAATTCTGCGTCTTGGGTTTAATGAACAGCAAGCATCGAAAGATTTACGAGAAATTTAAATACCTTCCTCTGCCTGGGCTGAGGCTGTTATTTATTTTATTTAAAAAAAACCTGTGCAAATTCAACTGAGGAAGTGACTTAACATTCTGTGTTTAGTCGGGTGTAGCCTTTGGAAAGACGGTCTGTTTTATGCTCTCTGGCAAAAGATTTTTCATTCCGAATAATGTTTATATGCGCAAAATAATGGAAGCGATTGAAGATTGAGAAAAAACTTGATTACATTTCTCTTTCAGCGAATGGCGAAACACGAGGCGTTTTTATTTTATTATTTGAATTCTATTGTGTTGGATTTATTGAAAGTCTAAATTTGCCTTTGATTTGTACGTTTAAATTATTTTAACTATTTGCCTTGCTACAACTGTAAAGCCATTATGCCATTAACTCTCAGGCGTCGGGCGTAGTTTGTCAGAAAGGTCAAAATATTTTCGCTTTATAATAAAATCAATATACATGGAATATTTCTGAACAAATACATATATAAAGGTGGTAAAATATGCTTCAAAATTTTATAATTCAAAATAAGTCTAATTTTTTAAATATAAAAGTTTTGAATGCAACCATAAAAAAGTTTATAAAATGGCTCGCCTTACGTTTTTTCTAACTAAAATTACTGGTAACGAAAAAAAAATAAAAACGCATACATGTTTTATTAGGCAAATCCATATATATAAAAATCAATTGCTGTTCGTTTGTCTCTCTAAAACTCGAGAACGGCTTGGCCGATTTAGCTGATTTTGGTTGTGAAATGTTTGTCGTAGTCCAGGGAAAGGTTTAAACGGTGAGAAAATATGGAAAAGTTGCGAGGAAGATAGTAAAAACTACAATTTCATTATCCCATACAAACTGTTCTACCTAATTTCCTGTGAATTGATAACCGTTCATCCGATTGCGATTAAACTTTGGTGTGTTGTTGTGAGTAGGTTTCTGTATATACTGGTGAGCTCTGGCATTATGAAATTTGTATATAAAATTACAATTGGTGCCAAGAGAACTGTTTGAAAACTGAATGTACCGGGACTGCATGTATGGAATGCGGGAGGGGGTGGTGGATGGGAGAGGGGTGAAGGATGAGGGAGAAGAGGGGAGGGGAACAACGGAGAGGAACCCGGGAGGGGAGATCGGAACTTGGGAGGGGGGAAAGGAACACGGGAGGGGGAGAGTTACACGGGAGAGGGGAGAGGGAAGGCTGAAAAGTCGGAGTGGGAACGCGAGAGGGGAAGGGGACGCGGGAGAGGAAGGGGAGGCGGAAGGGGAACGGGACGAATGGGAAAAGACTCGAGTTCTGGTATCATGAAATTTGTATAAAAAAATTGCAATAAGTGGCACACGAGCTGTTTGAAAACTGAATGTATCGGAAATGAATGTATGGAATGCAGGAGGGGGGAGGGGAACTCGGGAGGGGGGTTCGCGGGGGGGGCGGAGAAGGGGCGGAGTAGAGTGAAGAGAGGGAAGGTGGAGGAGGAATGGGAACGCGAGAGGGGAAGGGACACGGGAGAGGAAGGGGAGGAGGACGGTGAACGGGACGAATGGGAAAGGACTCGCAGGGAGAAACAATTTCGTTATTAAATGGCATAGCAACGCATGCCGGGTACCAGATAGTGTATTATACATAAATCTTATCGTCTCATGTATATAGGTCTCATAGAAATCTTTGTGTGTCTCTAAAATGTTTTTTTAGAATTATATAATATGAAAGCATATTTCATCACTTTTGGAAGCGATGAAGTTCAGAAATATTTCATTCATTTGGTTTTTATTGAAAAGCGGAAATAAAAATAGGCCCATAGAGCGGTTAAAATCATAGTCATTGCAATGCTCGATTGATGTAAGCGGTGGAATTTGTAAGCCTGGAACACTACGCTATCGATATTAGAGTCACGTAAAATAAAGCTCGTTTGTGCTTATAATATTATCTCTTTATGTAGGCCGAAGACCCTTCGCTTTGATTAGGTGCATCTATGAGCCATTTATTTTCCCCTCTTTCTAAACTCTTGTGTGAATATAAAATAGAGTCATGTGCGCATTAAAACCGATTCATAAGTCACAAGAGATTTTCGTAGATAATCTCACTGCGTCTAGCTTTTAAATTATAAAAGGACGCGTGAGCCTTTTCCTTATCTCCTTCGCATAAATACCTAGTCGAATCTGCATTAACAATTAGTTATCTTATTTGCATACTTTGCTAATTAAACTGAATCTGTTCTTTGGGAGAGAAGTCTCAGAGGGCTTTGTGTAATGGCACATGGCACACTTAAATTAAGCTGCAGATAAAATCTGAATCCCGGAGGTAATAAAATGTTTTTTATTGTGTTTTGATTCCCAATTTGAAGGCAAACAGAACCACTAGGGGTAAACTAAGAAAATTGAACTGAGATCCAATTTCCTGTTTCAATTACAATTTCTTTACTACTTTCTTTGGTTTCTTCGGAACTAATGGTTTGTTGCGTAAGCTCGAAGCTTGAGTTTTTTAAGGGTGGTCCTCCAGAATATTTTTTTTTCCTTTTTGAAGCAACGTCATTTTATTTCCAAATTAAATTCTAATGTTTATTAAATCCTACACGTTTTCATTGTGCTTGAGGTTAACCTTGGAAAGTACTGGAGGTTGTGAGCATCATTTGTGTCATTTTTTGGGAAAACATCGTTGAAATATTAACATTGTAAACATAGCTAGTAATGAGCCCAACTCAGAGGTTATCCCGCCATATACTCCAGGTAACAACCTAACTATAAACCTGGCTATAAATACATCTTCAACTTCAAAGCATTAAATTTCTTCAGGGGTGAAGTCAACCCGGTGTGGTAGATTCTTTCAGTATCCTGGTGAAAAATCACCACAGAATCGAAACGTTACTTCAAGTGACATTTTCCGTGCTTGTTACAGATATTAATCATACCCCAGCACACCACAAATTAGGATACTATCGACTATCGACCCACTTGTTTCGTGCAGTAGTGGTTATTGTTGGTATTCACATAAAAGACAATATAGCAAATATATATTATTACGTTTTTGATTGATGAGTTGGTACTTGCAATTTGTACCTAGATGTTTTTTTGTTAGTTTTTGTCTTTTGTTTTAATTATTTGTTTAAATTGGGTATGAACGTATGCATCAATTTAATAAATGGTGTCAGTAGGAATTTAAAATACTTGAAGTAATCTATTTATTTATTTATTATTTATTAACGCCCTAGTATGCTTTTACTTTAAAATTATATATAGAAGGGTATATGATGTGAGTGGCTGGCGTAGATTTGATTTTTGTACAAATCTACCCTTTTATTCTTAGATTTATGACATTTTGTTTGATCAGTTGACTTTCAAAATTAGAGGAAGGTCACTGTCTACATGATATTTCAGCGCCCTTGAGGTGATTTTCCACGAAAACGGCGCTATATAAATTAGCCAATTATTATTATTATTTCGAAAAACCACCCCACCCCCATCCCCATCTCCATTTTCGCATCCCTTAAAGCAAAATTTTAATATTGCTAAAAGTTTGCTCACTTGACGTTCACAATACAAGGAAAATTACTGTCTACATCTGATTTCCATCTGATGAACGCCGGGAATTTCGGCTATTTATTTTAAATAGTGTTACAGGAATGTTTGAAAACGACGATGAAATATTATTTTTAAAAGTCGACCGGTCTCTTATATCAAATATTTACTTCTGTTTAATTAATATTAATAACATTTATTTTTTGTTTCAGGTAATTACCCCAAACTTCGCCTTGCATTCGAAAATAAAATGGTAAGCTTTATCTTTATACAATTAGTACGAAGGTACACGAACGGTATCAAATTTTATTAAGGCCTTTTTCATTGAATAGAGCAAGGTTATTGTAAATTAATGAATCCCGTATATTTTCGAATAAAAGTTTGTTACGTAGGAACGTAATTTATTATAACTCATTAAATTATATTCTGTATTAAATTTAATAAAAAATGTCGTTTCGTAACTTTCTAAAGTAGAGAGCATTGTATTATATTTGCGAACTAAAATTTCATGAAAGTCATGCAAATTGAATACAATTTTCCTTTTATAATACAAGTATTCCCGGAGAAGAAAGTTTGCTGTTTAGGATAAACTTGAGTTTCTTTCTTGGCGTGCTTGAGTATATTACAATAATTTAAATTACATCGCACGGCGTACTTTCTTTTGTGTTTTTACTACGTTGAATTGAGTAACTCGGAATATTTCGTACAATTCAATTATAATACACAATTCGCGTGTGCGAACTTGTCGAAATTACTTTCACACAAAATATTGCCAACAGCGAAAACGGGCATAGGCTTTCATATAAAAAAATAAAGCATAATAATTTGGTCCTGGCGATAAAGGGAATTCTCTTCATTTAATTTTCGTGTGCGGATTTTCAAAATCGTTTCGTTGGAATGGTACATATCATCATCATCATCAAACAGTATTAATAGGCTTGCGTCTGCGTGTTTGAAATTCAGAACCCAGCTATGAGTGCATCTCGGACGCCACCCATACGCGCCGCGCCACAAATAACATCCGTGTACGTGGAATTTCACATAAAGCTACTGTTATAATTCGGTTTCAAATTTAAAAAATCGACACAAGATGTTACTACTTCCGTCAGCAGCTCGCATATGGATGTTTCCCCCCTAGTTGCTACGGATTTATATACTTTAAGTAGTTTTATTCCGGATTTGGAAAGATTGACGGCAATATTTGATGAAGTTGTTATAAATTATGTATAACGTCATTGCGTGTCTCAATTACTTTGTCGCGGTTATTTTTTTACGGTTACTTTGTCAATGTTACTTTGTCACTGTTACTTTGTCTCGGTGAGTCGCCGACGGTGACCAGCTATCACTGGATCACAGTGGATCCAAGGAACTGGCTATTTTAGGAACCAGTTAATATCGGATTTATAAAATGATCACAAACACTCAAACCGGGCGAAGCCGAACTAAAAGCCGCCCGCAGGGCCTAGCAGCAAAAATCTGTGGAGCGGGTTTTTAACTGCTAGTTTAACATGATTTCCTCATGCTTGAGGAAGTTAATTATTATCTTCCATAACATTAACGGCCATCGTTGCCATCATTTTCCTGGCTATGGCTAGGTAAGGTAGAATATAACACCTAAGGTAAAGGATTATACAGTTGGTTTTAACATTTTTACGCTCGATTTAACATAGCGGAATACTTCAACATATTGGTCAACAAAATGGGTCAAAGATAAGAAAAACAAAAAAAAGTTTGTTGACATGTCGAAATAACCACAGTTTGTCAAACTTCTTTATCGTTTTTTTTAACATTAACTTCACACAGGAGTCCCTCAGGGCCTATGACATGTTTGGGGATGATGTGTGGGGTCAGCCGAATGGTAGACATACCGATTGGCCGAAATCACGCCAAGCGGCATTCGAAACAGGGAGGCTGGGCATTTTGACCTGGTTTAGGTCAATTTATGGCTGAAGGTTCGCTAAGTTTTATTTGATATTTGATATATTGGTGTTTTCCAGGTCTGGCGTTTTTTGTGGAATACACATTAGTGAATGTAAGCTCTGCAAATTTGAAATTTTGCAATCTGCAGAAAACAGCAAGAACTGCCAAAAACAGTGAGGAAGGGTTGTTTAAAAAAAATTGTATAATTCATCAAATATTTGAAATAAACTTTCACGTTCTGTGTAAGTTCTATTCAAGTTCTGTTATTATATAATTATAGGCTAGTTGCTTCATAAAACTGTAATAATCTCAGAACTGAATAGAACTTTCACAGAACGTGAAAATTAACATGATGAATTGTTCAAATATTTTGACGCAACCCATCCTAAATGTTTGTAATTACGAGCGCCGAGAACGTTTTCTGCTGATTAGGTAAATCTCGTTGTTCAATTGTTAGCTATTTTGCTGAAACCGATCATCGGTTGGCCTCATCGAATCCACCTTTGACTCTGGCTGTTTTATATCTTTTGAGAAATAGCCATTAAGTATTTTGAGTGCCGTGGGCGCGTTCTGCACATTTTAAAGGTTTTTTTTAACGATCAACAAATATTTCGAAAGACGATTACTATGAATTTTTGTATGGAAGCGGCCTGGCTGGTTTTAGTAGATCCTAGAATTTTCCTTACTTCGTCGGATGACAACAATTTCTTAATTTTGCCAATACTGTGGATTGGCTGGTTTCTTCACGACTACGTTCATATATACATGTCTTGCTACAAACTTCTTGGATTCATCATCAGGACTTGTAAGCAGTTTGATAACCAAGAAGCTATGCTAGCGTTATTCGATGGCCTACTGAGAAGCAAGCTGGAGTACGCGAGCGATGTTTGGGCACCGTACCACCAGAAGTACATTGATATGTTAGAGCAAATCCAGAAGAAATTACTCAGGTATGTTTATATGCCGAAGCATGGAACCTACCCAAGGTTCATGCACCATATTGATTTACTTGAGGAAACTGATTCTGTGAGTCTAGAAACTAGACGGAAAGCAAGTCTTGCTATTCTGTTTTTCAAAATTTGGAACAATTTCATCAATAGCCCATTTCTCTTGGGATGCTATGATTTACATGTACCAAACCACTACAGCCGAAGTCAACATCATGACTTATTTAAAGTACCGAACGGCAGAACAGACGTCTTGGCAAAGCATAGCATGACGAGGGGAGTGGTGCTGTTAAATGAAATTGCAAACCATTTGGATGTAAGTGACTGTTCTTTATATGCCTTAAAACATTATTGAAGAGTCACTTGCCTAAATGCTGATAGGGTAACTAAATTGTTCTTTAATTGGAATTATGCTGTTGAACAATAATAATAAAAATAAAATAAAATAATATAAAAAATATAATACATTTTCGAAGAGTTTATGGTCAATCCAAATGATAACCATATTATCAACACAATGTTAAGCATAGTTAGAAGACTACGATTGAAAAAATGAGCTCGAGTAAGAAATCCGTGCCTTAATACAATGATTTCAGTTATTTCCTAAGCTCCCTCTCCTTGGAATTGTTTCAAATAGCGACCGAGACATTAACCCAGTGTGGAATTTAATATTTTACCTAATGAATAGATACCTAATGTACAAAATTGTTTTCAATACGATTATTTATTACACGGAATCAGTTGAATATTTGGACCAAAAGCTGGTTAAAAAAGACTATGTGAATTATGAAATATGTTTTTTATTTAAACAAATTTACAAGATTATACAAAAATGTCTCGATGAACTTCTATTAAGTAGTTTGACTAATTGGGTGTTTTCTCTCAAATTTTTGTTATTATAAGTTAACATATTTATCTACTTAGGTACTATATTTATATATCTACATAAAACAAAACATAAAATTTCATTACAAATTTAAAACAAACTATCTCTTCGTACCTCGAATAAGAAATAGGATAAAAAAAAAACAACACAAAACCTTAAGAGGGCATTACCAGAGAAAACCAGAAATATGTCATTTTCACATCAGATTTTAGACGTATTGATTCTTTTCCACACAAAATTATAAATGGATTTCGAAAGATTGTTCTTTTATCTAGCATTCGCATGTAATAAATTTTGAGAAAATTTTTTAATTTTTAGTAAAATAAGGTTATTCCATAGGTCGTTGGCAGATTTGTAAAATTTGAAAAAAGATTTTGTCTTATACCACACCCATTTCAAATAATATAATCATGCAGTAAAATAAATCAATACATTATCTAGCAAACGCATGTTTTAGAATTTTAATTTTAGTTTCAATAAAATCATTAAAACATATGTAAGTACATGTGTTTCTTGACGAAAATTGGTCCATTTGTGTATTTATTTGCGCACTTACAAACTAATATATTTCAGATTTTTTTAACATTCTTATTAAATTTAGACATGATTGAAAAATGACAAATACTTATAATCAAAAAATAACTACAAAAAGTACATTATTTTAATAGTTTTATCATCATGCCTTTCAGAATTTTCGGATGAAGGTATAAATTAAGGCTAAATTTGAATTGAAATAAATTCGATATTGAGTTAAAATGTAAAAAAGCTGGTACGAAGAATAATTAATCTTTCTCATTGTATCCGCCCTGCACAATCGTAAGAATAACGTCCGTAAGATTTTCGTCCACTGTCTATTAAAGGCTCTTAAACATAAAATAAGATTTCATAATACTAATTCGAACAATTCAATTTATTTATGGAAGCCAAGTCTTTAATAAATTCATCAACCGTTTTATTTTGATGCGAATTTTTATTTAGCATTTATTTAGCTACGTCTATTTAAACAAACCAAGCCCGTTGTCCCCCTAGCTCGTAACGGTAAGGAATCGACAAAAACCGGAGATCCTGTACAGAAAAATCCCACAATAGCTGCGCAAGGTGTTCGGTTTTTGTTAATTTTTGACTGTCACCGAGCCAATCGGACGACGGGCTCAGAATCATGTAATCTAACCTTCCTTGTCAATTTTTGTTTGTATCTAAAGTTCTATTTATTAGTCGTTAATTGAAATTGAAACGAATATTATGAGGTTGCTGCAGTCTATTTATATGTGCATATAGGTATTATGTGCTTCATTACAATTTTGTTCCATAAAATTTCTCTAACCTATTAATATTGTAAAAAAAAAAAATTAAATAATTTAACTTTGTATAAACCACTTATTTGATGCGCAAATCCGACCGGTTTCGGAACAAACGTTCCTTCGTCAGGGAAAGCTTATACTAATTTGACAGTTTCGAACAATGTTTTATTATGGTAGGGGTGGAGCTGTTGCTAGATAATAATGTAGATTGGGTAGGTAGGTATTAGTGTAGAGTGGGTGGGTATTAATAATAAAGGAAAACGTTTAGATAACTTAGAAGCCTTGGAAATTAAAAAATCCCTTAAAAATAATGAATCTATTATTAACAAACAAAAAATATTGTCATATAGCCCAATCATGGATTTGTTCCCCTACCCACCCACTCTACACTAATACCTACCTACCCAATCTACATTATTATCTAGCAACAGCTCCACCCCTACCATAATAAAACATTGTTCGAAACTGTCAAATTAGTATAAGCTTTCCCTGACGAAGGAACGTTTGTTCCGAAACCGGTCGGATTTGCGCATCAAATAAGTGGTTTATACAAAGTTAAATTATTTAATTTTTCTATAATGGATAACCACAAAGTAATAGCTACATTCAAAAATATTAATATTGTGTCTAAAATTATGAAATATTATGTCTATGTTGGTATAAACTTTTATTAGCTAATAATTTATCTAACCAATGAATTCATTTAAACTTTTTTTTAATATAAATCGCATATCGAAGATTTGTGGTGATCTAATTTTGGTACCACAAACCAAGGTCACAATGTAATAGGTTACCCTCAAGTCACGAAATTTACTTGGACTACTCGATCTATCTAAGAGGGAATAACCAGAGATAACCGGAAATACGTCATTTTTAAATCAAACTAGCTGGTTCCCGGCATGCGTTGCTATGCCATTTAATAAAGAAATTGTTTATCCCTACGTGTCCTTTCCCATTCGTCCCGTTCGACTTCCGCCTCCTCTTTCCCTCCCCCCTCCCGGGTTCCACCCCTCCCGCGAACCCCCTACTCAAGTTCCCCTCCCCCCTCCCGCATTCCATACATTCAGTCCCGGTTAATTCAGTTTTCAAACAGCTCGCGTGCCACCTATTGCAATTTTTTATACAAATCTCATTATGTTAGAACTCATCGATTCTTTTATAGAAACCTTGTCCTGACAATAACGAACACAAAAATTTATATATATATATATATCCAATTTGGTGCAGTCGTTCGGAAGTTATGTGCGTACATACATTTCGGCGATTCATTTTTATTTATATAGATAGATAGATATAGATTTTAAACGTACTGACTCTTTTCCACAAAAAAATATAAATTGATTTCTAAAGATTGCTCTTTTGTCTAGTATGTTTTAAATTTTGAAAAAAAAAAATATTTTTAGTGTAATAAGGTTATACAGGTGGTTGGCAGATTTGTTAAATTTTCAAAAAAAGATTTTGTATTGTACGATACACATTTGAAATCGTATAATCATGCAGTAAAATAAATCAATAAATTATCTGGGAAAGCTATGTTCCAAAATTTTAATTTTAGTATAAATAAAATCATAAAAAAAAGATCCGCGCACGTGTTTTGTGACGAAAATACTTCAGTTTGTCCATTTATTTACGGTCTTACATTCTAATATATTTAAGATTTTTTTTAAGATTTTTATTTTGCTTAGACATTATTGAAAAATTATTAATACTTATGATTAAAAAATAATTACAATTTTATCATCACGCCTTTCAGCATTTTTGGTTGTAGGTTAAAGCAAATTTTTAATGAAATAAAAACGATATTGAGTTATAATTTTAAAAAGCTGTTATGGAAAATAATTAATCTTTCTTATTGGAACCGCCCTGTACGATATTAAGAATATCTTTCGACGAAATTTGGATTCTCGGCCGCTGGCTGGTTAAAGGCCCTTAATATAACCTAAAAAGGTTAGCTTCATCATTAGTGCTCCAAGTCGGGGACAGTTTGGTATTTTGTCTCTATCCAGTTCGTTATATCCTAGAATTAAAAATAAGCCTTCATTTTAAGGGAAATATCACGAGTAAAAGATAGTACAATAGATTTAGTCATAAAACAAACAAAAAATTAGGGTATCTGTGTATGAAAATTATTTTTTTAGGGACGTTACTCTTAATTGGTTACCTAATACTTTTTTGGTCAGTGTTGCAATTTAAACGTTTTTCATTCTTCAAAGGTATCAACGCTCTGCAATTAGTTAGCGACGAAAAATATCTTTTGAGGCAAAAAAGGTTTATTTTGGTAATTTATTTGTTAAAAGACACTCGTCTCGGTTGACTGGGGTTGTAGCTTATAGCCTTTCACGCAGAAAGGAGGTTTAACACTTCACAATAAGCCGCATGTTTTATGAGGTAGATGAAGAGTGAAGATACATTTCACTTTTCGACACGCTTTAATGTTTGTTTCAGAGAAAAGGTTCGCTGGAAACGTTAATTTGTTATTGAAAACGAAATTTTAACGGCCGTTAATCAATATTTTATGACACCGAGAGCTCAATTAAAATTTTAATGATTCGTTGTAAACTACGTCATGTAAATTCCCTAGTGATTATCGGTATTTATTCTACCGTGTAAATTAATTAGCGTTATAGTTGGATAAATTTTAAAGCATGTTTTTTTTAAATTACAATGTTTATATTAAATGCACCAAGGAACTCAATTTTATGTTTCTTTTTTTACTTTTTTGACGTAACTACATGGAATTATATACTCATAAGTTTTTGTCTTACAACATTGTTTTTTTTTTACATTGACTCTACTCAGGAGGCTCTGAGGAAAATAATTCCCCCCGGGCCTATATCATATTTGGGAATGCTGTATGGAGTGTCTTTTTAGGAAAGGAGGGAGATTCCTCTGGAGTTCTGGGAAGAAAAAAAGGGTAATAGAGGTGGGTATAAATCTGGGGTTCAGTGTGTCCAGGAGTGACGGACGTATGAATCCATCCCTCCCACTGCAGTGCAGCGATGTTCTGAGAGAGTACGGCTGGAGAAGTCAAAGGGACTCCCTCAACCATTCTCTCCCGATTCGACCTGCCGTGCAGCTGGTGGGCGGACGCATCCCGGACAAACCTCACCCCATGAACCCGGGCACCCCGGCTCTCTCGATCCTGCCCACCATACGGCAGGTGGGCAGACGCATCGGCCGCCATGACGTGGACAAACCTCGCTCCATGAACCCGGGTACCCCTGCTAAGTCACCAAACATAGCGAACCACTTAGAATGACCTATGGCAGAGGTGTTGGTTATCTAATAAATGGTTCCCGGGGCGGCGGTACCCATACCAGCCTCCCAAATTGAATCGCCTGTTCTAAGGAACCAAATGCTCGTGAAAATGCCAAAGAATTTTGCTTTGAAAAATGTTGTTTTTTTTATCTAAGTTTTCCTAAATGTGTCATTAAAAGGTAATTATGTACAATTTTAAGTGAGATTACTTAACAGTTTTTCAGACGATCATAAAACCATATGATTACTCATCTGCCCTGATGATGAACACTGCAATGCCTTCCGAAACCTTGGTTAAAGAAAGAGGTGTCAAAAAACGGCATAATACCTCAAAAAAATTCACGATATTACTTTTGGCTGTGAAAATCTCAAATCATATCTTTTACAGCTTTCATAAAGATTTTGTGGGTGTAAGCATTTGTCAGATTACTCTCTGTATTCTTTGTTCATCTACAAACAGCTTTGCATTGTTGACTACAGGTTATAAAAAAAGGAAGTGACCTAACAAAGTGGTAGTTGGACATGACATAAATTAGAACCCTTTGAAAAGCCCGGAATTCACTAGCCGAGGTGAAATTTATGTTTCCCCTGGAAGCTACTAAATTGTAAGGTTTTTACATAACCACAATAGTGTGTAAGATATAATCTCAAGGTGGGATTAATTCGTTGGTTTTGTACCTAAGCACCATTAAGAAGGATGCCTCTATTACGCCTGTGAGGCACACGCTGGCTAATGATAGGACTATCTCCCAAATAGGGTACAGGGTCCGGCAAGTGCTAAATGATTCGCTATTCCAAAGATAACATTTAAAGTTAGAAATTGTTAACCGAAGAAAATAATTATCACATTCTGCACATGTTGTTTTTGTGTTTAGTACTCGTTTATAGAACTCCATAACATTTTTTTAATGATTTTTATTTGAATCAATGTTAGTAAATCTAAAGACGTAGTGTTAAAAGAGACAATGCAGAAACAGTGTGTAATATAGTTGTGAATGATGAATACTTGGAAAAGGTGGATGAGTTTGTGTGTTTGGGAAGTATGTTTACGGGAGATAGGAAGGCAGATAAAGATATTGAAAGAAGGGTAAATGCAGGTAACTGCCGTTGGCGCTAACAAAAACTGTTTAAAGAAGCGACGCTAGCAGTACACAATTGAGTGCTGGTACCTACCCTGATGTTCGGCAGTGGCGGATGAAAGTATACCGAATGCTGTAGAAACGAGATCCCTGAGGCGTATGTGTGTTAAATAATAATATAATGATATTAAACCATGTATGATCGTGTGAAAAATGCGGAGATCCGCAGAGAATGCAAGGCTGATATAAGTGTAATGAATAAGATTAAGAAAAGGACCCTCGGATGGTTTGGGCATGCAGAGTGAATGAATGAAGAAAGAATACGAAGTACAGAGAATATATGACGCAAATTTGAACAGCAGAAGAAGTCGGGGACGCCCGAGGAAGCCATGTCACGATCAAGTTTATCAGATACTTAAATCGCGCCATATCAAGATTCAGAATATTATGTATGAGACGATGTATGATTGTGAATGAGGCAAAGAGTGTGTGCCAAGACCGAGTTGTTTGGCGGCCCGCCCTCTCTGCCTATAGACATATCATAGTTTGTTACTTATTATTATATTAGTTGTTTACATCAAATGCTTCGCTAGGTATTTTTAATCTTTACGCGTGCTGCAACTTTACGTGTGCAATGTTTGCAACTTTATTGAGATTGCCGTATTTCGTTTCCACTTTCTTCTAATCAAAGTTTCTCTCTATGAGCTTTACGTATGTCCTGATGATGAACATAGCAAAGTAATTTGAAAAGTTGGATGTAGGAGTGGGAAGCGCAACTCGGCTTATTGAAAAAAAATGCCTAACATCATTTGGGATAAAAATCATACATCAAACACATAATTTTTGTAAAACAATCATTTAGAGGTAACCTATCGAAAGAATACAAAACAAATTTATACGTTATCTAAATTTTAAAATGGGTATTCCGGCAAATTATGTTAAACTACAACACTCTTTTAAATCATATGAATATGCTTGAATTGTCAGACAGAAGCATAGACATTCAAATGGATAGACAAGAAGATACAGATGAGGGGTAAAACCAAACTATGGAGGGCGAAGAGGGGAAAGATGACTGTGATTCGTTAAAAAATCAATCTGACAGTATATAGGCATCTCGCATTATAATATCACCATTTTGTTCTTAAAAGCAAAATCTGCTTTTGAATGAATAGACCTTTTTACATGGGAGCGCGAATTGCCCGCCACGTTATTAACATATTTGCGTAGTCCAAATGCGGCAAAGGAAAGTTCGCCCTCTTTCACAGAGGAATATTTTGTTGCCGTATTTAGTTAAGACACTTTTACAAATGTTTCATAATTTACTTACCCCTGTAACCAGCGACGAGCTCACTGGAGAAACGCCCACATTCGCTACGTCCACCTTAGGGTATAATGTATAGCACAAGCTCTCACATTGGTTCGTAAAATGTACGATGTGGACCTCGGCGGTGGTCAGGACAAGAATGATGACGTCACATTTTTTAGATTCAAGCGAGGCTCTCGTAAGCCGAGCCGGCTCCATGGTACCGTTGTGGGGGAGGTGGAAATAGTACGCGTTTATCACTTAGGGCAGGTCCAGATATATTCATATGTCCATGGACAGGAGGATTTTCACTGACTCGGTTTTTCTAAATAAAATTTAAGCAATCCAATAGTCCAGGAAAAAATTGAAGTCGGAATTCGCACCCCTTTACGTTTGAGAATTTTTTTTACAGGTTGACTTCGTAAAGGCCTGTGAAAAACATTAACTCCTGTTTTACGCATTGTTTATTGTAATAAAACGTAAATTTAAAATTAATTTCACGGAACCAAGCGACGCGGTGCCTAATTTCTATTCCCCGCTCCGTCCGGGGCTAAACTGATAAAAAATGGGTGTGGCAAGTATGTAGTCCTTGGGTGGACGGCATAGGGTTCACTTTGCAAATCAAAATTCGTCGCTTAATGTTTTTTTTTTGCGATTATTATAAAAGCAACTGAATTTGCCACATTAAACAATAAAACCATATCCGAAAAGGGGACCTTATACTTTATTTTTTTCTCGGCTTATTAAAAAAAAGACCGAATTTTTAAGGGCCAAGATTTGTTCTACACGCAGTATTTAATTGAAGCATCTATAATACTTCCAAGTGATCAAATTTTCAAAACAAAAACATGATTTTGTATGATTTTGCATTATTTAGTATGGCTTCAAATTAAATGAAGTTGATAGTTCAGAATTGCCTGTATTGATAAGCTACCGGATTCCACTATGTAATACTAGAAGCCAGAATTTATTTTAATGCACAAATTCTGGCATAAACTTTCAGATGAATTCATCTTTGTCCAGAATACTAATGGAAGGACATAGGTGTACCGAGTCAGTAGACATCTTCAATTTGTCTCTAAACAAATACAAAATGTTGTTACTGAGGCAGTTCTTTAATGAATAACAAATACTGAATAATATTTACTCTCCATATATGTGAAAACCCCTAAAAAGCGCATAAATAAATAAACCCCCGTACTTCAGACACATTTATTAAAGGTATTTTCTACGTATGTATTGATATTTGTCTCCTGAAAGTAAAGAGCTCACAAAATGTGATCTCATTCGCCTAATTTAGTTGCTGTACCTTGTATGATGTACCTGTCTAGAATGTTATTGTATTAAGTTATAAGTTAGACGGTCGTGTATAGAAATAGACTGTCCCACCTCCAGTATCACCGGATTTCCTTCCTCGCGAGGCTCCCGTTCCTAATTCAGGTAGACATCCATGCGAACAAAGAGGCGAAGCGACTATTTCATATGTATGAGCTTGGTTCAATAAATATTTACTTCACATAACTCGCTACTTCACGGGGTGGGTCTGGGAATACTTCAGATTTCGGGACATATTTGCATTACGCCCCAGGTTTTTTTTTTTTTATTTCCAACCCTTCTGATTTTCTTGTGAAGTGGGTTAATTTCGTTTTAACTGGTTTTTTTTTGTATTGAGTTGTGAAAGAAAAAAAGGCTTGTGTAATAATGTACTTTGAGAAATTTGATTTGAATTTCTAGCATTTAGTCGGACAACTTTTTTCCAAAACTTAATTGTGTAATAAGAATTCGTGGACGCCCAAGGAAGGCACACGATCAAGTGAATTGGATACTTGGATCGGGCCATGTCAAAATAAATCTGATTGAAACAGATTTAGCATGGCCTTATCCTCCAGGTAATACTAATATGGTTCGATGGTTGTTTACTTTTATTCTTACTCTCACATCGTTAAGTCGTCGAGGCCGATTTAATACCGCACAACGTTACCACCTGCCCGAAGCCAGTGGGATTACGGCATCTTCAATTATTTTTTAGGCTTAAAGTAGGGAGGGGAGGTGATAGAGAAGAGGAAGGTGGGCAATTACCTGGACTTTCAATCTTATTCATTAAAAAAAGGCTTTTCCCATCTCAACCAATATTTACAACTTGTGATCTTCAAGGTGATACTTAGACTGCTCCAATGACTTTACAGACTCTTAACAATTCACGTGAACTTGTTGAACTTAATGTCTTTGCAGAGTCTTAACGATTCACGTGAACTCGTTTAGTGTTTCTGAACCTGTGACATACCTCCAGTTTTTCTTTAACTTGATCTTTTCATGTCTCCGGGGATGTCCCAGTCTTCTACTTGTCCCATTTTAAGTAATATATTATCCTGACTCCTTCCTTTGTTCACCCACTGTACTTGTACGTGCCCCCTACTTGGGATATTTACCCTACCTTAATCATATTCATCCCGCTAACAGTAACCTTCCATTCCTGCATCAGCAAATATTTCAGATTTTCTCTTTTACAGTTCAGAAATATGTGGTTAAAACCAAATATTTTCCTTACAATCTAATTTCTATTGCATTTTCTTGCAATCTCAAAGATACCTTTCAATATAAACAATTTATTATCATTAAAGTTTCACATTGGAAATAACTATGCAGGTTAATCTTTCTCTGCTTGAGAGTTTATTTAAATATGTTTTTGGTTTGTATCTTAAGGTGATTCAAAGTTTTTGTTAATCCAGTTGATTTCTTATCGTAAATAGTTCAATTATCCACCGCATTACCCACCGCCAAGTCGTACCTTTTCCGAGAAAAGAACTTTCAAGTTGGGTAGTATTTAGATTCTTGAAAAAGCTGTTACTAACGCGCAAATAAAACCGAAATCCCTTAAGAAGTTTCCATTAAAAAGAGCACAGCAACCTACTCAATCAATTATTAATCAAGCATATATTTTATGTCATTTCTATCAATAGTTTTTGCACACAAAACATGCTAAGGAATCTAAAGAAATTTAGAGCAATATACTTATATTTACTAGAATAATTTGGGCTTTCTAAACGGTACCTACCTTGTTAAAAGTTATATTTTGTGTTTCTTGGAATATTTTATTCGCAATAAATTGAAAATGAAATTTGAAAAGGCGGTCGCCTGGCAACTATATCCGTTACGGATGAATTCCTACAGATAAATTATTACAGAACAAGGAATTTCCATTTTTTCATACAACACGTTTTTTTGTCAGCTAGAAAACAACAATCTTGTGTTATTATTTATCAGAAAATACTGATGTTTGAGGGGAAAATAATATTTTCTCAATATTATCGTTTAGAGTTTTAAAGCCTCGTCTAAAAACACATTTATCAATAGAAGTAATTGGTAATCGAATACCTGTTTTTTCCTGTGTCGAAAGAGCTTATTAGGTTTTTGAAAGACATAAAGACGTATATTTTATGTGTTCTACAAGTATTTCAGGGGCAAATAATAAAGAATCTTTATTCTATTGTCTGCAATAGGGTAAAATGTAAAACTTCTTACGGTCTTCCAAACGTCTTCTTACGGTCTTCTGGAAGTCTTCTCACGGTCTTATAAAAGACTAAATTGCAGTATTTCATTATATTTTTAGCTTTGTAGAAACATTGTTATTTTAATATCTGGAGCTTGTCGGAAAGGAAAGAAAAAATGAGTGGCACGAGGAAGACTTGAGTCGAATACCAACAAATATTCTGTTGCAATATATCTCCCTTTTCTGACTTGTCTATTAAAAAAATAATTTAAAAAATATTTTCTGTGTAGATCTGTATAGTCAGTCAGTTAGTTCTCCACTTTCCTCTTTTCCATCTCCTTTCTCTCTCCATTACCTCCAAGCAGGGCTGGGCAAAATACATGCGTTGCTGTAATTAAAATACGAATTACAAAATACTTTTTCGCATGTATTTAAAATACGAAATACAAAATACTTTCAAGTCGTGTATTTGAAATACAAAATACAAAATACAGTATTTTAACCATTTTTTAATTTCAAATACAAAATACAAATTACAAAATACAAAATACATTTGGTTTTGGTAGAACCTTTGGTTGCAATAAATTGTCGTAAGTGCCCATATCTAAGGGTGCGTTTCCATAAAAGCAAAGCTGGGCAGAGTGAAACAGAGACATACTAAAATTGACTAATCATATTACTCAGGAGACACATCTCGTCTCCGCTCCACTTGTAAAGTTTTGTGGTATAGGACTTAGGTGTTAGATAATAATAATTATTATAATAATAATGGTATGGGACTTAGGTGTTAGATTATAATAATAATTATTATAATAATTATTATAATCTAACACCTAAGTCCTATACCACAAAACTTTTTTACGCACTAAATGTCCGGGTTAAATTTTCCCCCAAAAAAAAAAAAAAAAAAAAAAAGAAGGAAAAACTAAACCCTTTCATACACTTCCCCAAATGATCATCTAGTGAATCCACGTTATGCAATTGCACTATATAAGTATTATAAATACAAAACAATACAAGAACAACATGTCAACCCACTAGAGACCAAATGGGAATATAATTCACCGACTCCAGATATTTTCATATCAGAGGGTTCGGCTCTGTGGCATTTCTAATTGAACCTATAAATCCTACTGATCCCTCAATATAAATATTTAAAAAATCTTTTGTAATCCTACATGTATTTAAAATAACTGCTTTTTGCATTTTTATATACAAATTCTTTGACAAATCTAATATGCTTAAATTTTGAATCAGATTCCTAGGTATTATGCCAGTGGCCGAAATAACAAATGGTAATATTTTTATAGTCCGAGAATGCCAAATTCTTTTAATCTCATTTCCTAAATCTGTGTATTTTCTAATTTTTTCAGAAACAGTTTTTTGAATTTTACAGGAATTTGGAATAGCTACATCAATGATATAAGTTATTTTTTTAATTTTGTCATGTAAAACTATATCAGGTCTATTATGACTAATTGTTCTGTCTGTTAGTATAGTTTTATCATAATATATTTTATAAAATTCATTTTCTATAAATGAATTTGGTTCATATTCATAATAAGGTACTACATTACGGCAATCAATCAAGTTATGTTTAATTACCAAACTTTGGTGAATTATTTTTAAAACCTGATTGTGCCTAAATGTATACTCGGAAGGCGCTAATATAGAACATCCCGATATAATATGTTCTATAGTTTCGGGAAAAGCCAAACATTTTCTACATAAATCATCAATTTGATTTATATCTTTGATTATATGCTTTCTATAATTTTTAGTATTAATGACTCTATCTTGAATGGCAAGCATAAATCCTTCTATTTCTGCGCTCAACTCTCCAATACTCAACCATTTGTTTGACGAAAGTTTGTCAACATACGTTTGGTTGAGATAATTGAAGTGTTTTGCGTGAATAATTTTATTTGACCAGGAATCTAATAATTCCTGGTTAGTATTTATAAGAATGTTGGCATTCTCGTCATATAAATTTAAAGGTGTAATATTTCTATCTGCCTTGCAAATTATTTTGTGCATTTCTGAGCTATTAGCTTTCCTATGGAAAAAATTTCTAAGCATTTCTACCTGATTGTGTTTCAAAGATGTTATTTTGACTACACCTCTACCTCCTAGTAAATTAATTCGTTCTATAGCTGAATTTGGATGATGGCAATTAAATTTTGTTAACGTAGTTCTAATTAATCGTTCTAAACTATCTAAATCTGTATTGGACCATTTAATTATGCCAAATGAGTACGTTAGTAGAGGTATTGCCCAAGTATTTATTGCTTTTACTAAATTTTTAGCAGATAGATTGCATTTTAAAATTTTTCTGATCCTAGTTTGAAATTTAATCCTAATATCATTTTTAATACTAGTGTGATCTAATCTATTCGATTGCGGGTATCCTAAATATTTATAAACCTCATCCCCTTTCATACTTTGAATTTTGAAATTTCTAAATATACCCTCGTCTCCATCTACAATTTTGCCTTTCTCTATATGGATAGTTTTACATTTATCTAAACCAAAAGTCATTTTAATATCATCTGAAAAAATTTTAACTACCTTAATCATTTTCTCTAAATTTGATTCAGAATTTGAAAATAATTTTATATCATCCATATATAATAGATGTGAAACTATACTACTCTCTCTTGTATTACCCTTAATTTTTATTCCAAACTTGCTTTTAATTAACATTTTAGAAAGGGGATTCAATGCTAAGCAAAACCAAAGAGGGCTCAATGAGTCTCCTTGAAAAATCCCTCTTTTTATTGAAATGCCCGGTACTACTATTTTCTTACCTTTTAAATTAACTAGCAAATCTGTATTCCAAAAGGACATAATATTTTTCAAAAAGCTAATTATAATTGGGTTAACTTTATATATTTTTAATATTTTGATTAGCCACGAGTGCGGGACACTATCAAAAGCTTTTTGATAATCTATATAACAAGTATGTAAATTACGCTTTTGATTTTGAATTTGTTTTAAAATTACAGAATCAATAACTAACTGTTCTTTACATCCCATATGTTTTCTGCGACAACCTTTTTGTTGTTCAGATAAAATATTTTTTTCACCCAAATGAGTATATATTAAATCTGTCAAGCAAGAGGTTAAAATTTTGTATATTGTCGGTAGACATGTAATGGGTCTATATTGAGAGGGATTATTAATATGTTCGCTTTTAGGCAACATATAAGTAATGCCCTTAGTTAGAAAATTAGGAAAATTTTGAGGTTCTCTGACAAGTTTTGAAAGATTTTTTGCAAAAAGAGGATGTAAAGTAGTTAGACGTTTGTACCAAAAATTATGTATCCAATCGCAACCCGTGGCTTTCCAATTATGAGTATTTTTTATAATTTTGGCTAACAATTCAACCGATATATCAGAAAAACTCATTTGTTCAATGTCTGAACAATTGAGTTCTTCATTTTCTATCCAGTTACCTGCCTCATTATGTTTTATATCTTTACTCCAAATGTTTGTCCAAAAATCGCGCATATCTGATTCAGATGGCAACGGAATATTATTATTCGAAATAATATTCTGTTTATCGTCAAGTTTGGAATAAAATATTTTCTCATTTTTCTGAAATAATCTATTATTATTTCTTTTATTATACGTATAATTATATCTTTTTAATCTACTAGCTTTTACACCTAATTTTTGTTTTAATAAATCTAATAAATCATTGATTATATTTTCATTATTATTACTACCAATGCTATAACCAAATTTTCTCCCAATTTCATCTACATATCTCAAAATATTCCTACTTCTATTTCCATTTTTATATTCAATTACTCTAGCTATACTACTTCTTAAAAATACTACATCATTTTCTAATCTAATCTGCCATTCTGGTTTACTATAACTATATGATCTATCATCAGAGGATATTAATTTAACTCCTAACTTATTACATATAGTGATAGCACTAGCGTACACTATTGTATGAAGATCTATTATTATAATAATTATTATTAACAAATTGTTTCTCCCTGCATGTCCTTTCCCGTGCGTCCCCGTTCCCCTACCCCATCCCTTTCCCCTCTTGCATTCCCCTTCCACCTTCCCTGCCTACCCTATACCCTCTCCCGCTCCCCCATCCCATCAACCACCTCCCGCGTTCCATATATTTAGTCACAGTACATTCAGTTTTCAAACAACTCTCGTGCCAGTTACTACAATTTTTTTATTCAAATTTTCTTTTTTTTCATATTATAAATATTCATTTTTCTGTATTATAAGAACAATCAATCAAATCTGGTAGGTATCTAACATAGGTACCTATTTAAAATATCTATGATTTAAAAAATCCATAGACAATTCTTTTGTTACAAAAAACAACAGCTGCTTGCTAAATTCAATTTCATAAAACGCCTCCCGCGTTTCATATATTTAGCCCCAGTACATTCAGTTTTCAAACAACTCGCGTGCCAGAATTTTTTTTATTCAAATTTTCATTTTTCACATATTACAAATATTCATTATTTTATATCAATCAATCAAACAATCAATCAAATCTGGTACCTAACATAGGTACCTATTTAAAATATCTTTGATTTAAAAAGACAATTCTTTTGTTACAAAAAAAAAACAGCTGCCTGCTAAATTCAATTTCATCAAACGCGCGAATTGTAAGACGTGCGAAGTTAAAATAGTCGTTAAGTTTTCTGAAATTATCCAATTTTCTGCTTAATTTTCTTAATTTTTCTTTCCGTAAGAACCTTCTATAAAGTATTAGAAAACTTTTTAAAAAAATAATGAAAAAGGTAGTCATTCTGAAGTTATGGTGTGACCAAAGGAAACAAGGATTCATTTTTATATTAATATAAATGGATGACATTTGTGTAGCGCAATTTTGTGTTATTCCGCTTCTCTGCTCTTCTCTACAGTAATTAATTAAAAATAATCTAGTAATCAGTCAAATTATTCATATAGTACTTGATCTAATACTATGATACAAAAATGTACAATAAAAAGCAATGACAAGTATACTATAATATGATACAAAATGTACAATAACAGTGCTATTATAGCACAGGACAATAATAATAACTAGCATGACGTAAAAAAACATACATTGTACAGTACATTATAAAGCAATGATAAGGGGGCATACATTAATTACGTGAGCAGTTTTTCTTCCAATCTAGACTCCCCCCGCCCCTTGGCGAGATAAATTTGGACCACTACGTTTATTCTTTTCAAGTAAGGTGAAAATTTGCTGGAGCCCCCCCCCCCCCCCCCCCCCTTTTTGAGCTCACGTTATTAATGTATTACTAAGAGAACTACAAATAATCATTAGTAAGAGTGCTATAGCAAAGGACATTAGTACAGGATTCTAGCGTTTTTAGTCTATGTATTATCTATGAGTGTTTATTTTTCATTATCATTATTAAGATCGCGAAATGTATTTTGTAGCCATAAGTATTTGAAATACAAATTACAAAATACCTTAGCAGCAAGTAATTGAAATACCAATTACAAAATACATTTTTAGGAAGTAATTGAAATACAAATACAAAATACGTATTTGTATTTCAAATACGTATTTCAATTACAAGTATTTCAAATACTGCCCAGCTCTGCCTCCAAGAGGGTTGGAAGCAGTTGGGACAATTATTGTGGGATAGGCGCATAAAAAGGCACATTGCATAGTAAAATAGTTGAATATTTTGAATTCTTTGAATGCCGGAAGAGCCTGTCGGCTACAAAAAAAAGTTCCTGTTGAATGCCGCTGTAACCTATGGGAAAATTCAAAACGTATATTTTTTTTTCTTTTTTATAATGCTCTGGAGACGGGAGACGATGAAATACCCTCCGTAAACAACTGCATGAACTCATATTAGTTTTTATTATTTTGTCAATTTCATTTCTGTTTTAATTAAGAAAATGTTTTTCATGCTTATTCGTTTTTATGTAAATTATGTGTTGTTATTTACTTTTAATCTGAAGCTAAAGCTTATCGAATTTGTTATTTCAGAATATGAAATATATTGCATTGCGCTAACCCTGCATACATTCTGGAATAAACCTTCAGACTTTATGTCCGGGTTAAATCCTCCCCACAGAAAAAAACTAAACCCTTTCACACACTTTTCCACAAATGATCATCTAATCAATTCACGCTTTGCAATTGCACTATATACCTAAGTAAAATAAATACAAGAACAACACGTCAACCTACCAGAGACCAAATGGGAAAATAATTCACCGACTCCAGATATTTTCATATCGGAGGGTTAGGCTCGGTAGAACTCTTAATTGGACCTATAAATCCTACTGATCCCTCAATATAAATATTTAAAAAATCTTTTGTAATCCTACATGTATTTAAAATTTTTGCATTTTTATATATAAATTCTTTGACAAATCTAAGGTGCCTAAATTTTGAACGAGAGAGCTAGGTATAATGCCAGTAGCCGAAATAACAAATGGTAAATTTTTATAGTCTGAAAATGCCAAATTCTTTTTATCTCATTTTCTAAATCTGTATATTTTCTTATTTTTTCAGAAACTGATATTTGAATATTACAGGAATTTGGAATAGCGACATTAATGGTATAAGTTATTTTTTAAATTTTGTCATGTAATACTATATCGGGTCTATTATGACTAATTATTCTATCTGTTAGTATAGTTTTATCATTGTAATATTTTATAAAATTCATTTTCTAAAAATTTCATATTCATAATATGGTACTATATTACGGCAGTCAATCAAGTTATATTTAATTACCAATCTTCGGTGAATTATTTTTAAAACCTGATTGTGCCTAAATGTATACTCGGACGGCACGGAAAGCCACACATTTTCGACATAAATCATCAATTTGATTTGCATCTTTGATTATAATATGCTTCTTATAATTTTTAGTATTAATGACTCTATCTTAAATTGCAAGCATAAATCCTTCTATTTCTGCGCTCAACTTTCCAATACTCAACCATTTGTTTGACGAAAGTTTGTCAACTTACGTTTGGTTGAGATAATTGAAACTTTTTGCGTGAATAATTTTATTTGACCAGGAATCTTATAATTCCTGGTTAGTATTTATAAGAATGTTGTCATTCTCGTCACATAGGTTTAAAGGTGTAATAATTCTATCTGCCTTGTAAATTATTTTGTGCATTTCTGAGCTATTAGCTTTCCAATGGAAAAAAATTCTTAGCGTTTCTACCTGATTGTGTTTCAAAGATGTTATTTTGACTACACCTAATCTACTTCTCAAATTTCTAGGTAAATTAATTCATTCTATAGCTGAATTTGGATGATGGCAATTAAACTTTGTTAAGGTAGTTCTAATTAATCGTTCTAAGCTATCTAAATCTGTATTGGACCATTTAATTATGCCAAATGAGTACGTTAGTAGACGTATTGCCCAAATATTTATTGCCTTTACAAATTTTTAGCAGATAGATTGCATTTAAAAAAAATTCTGATCCTAGTTTGAAATTTAATCCTAACATAATTTTTAATATCGATTGCGGGTAATCTAAATATTTATAAACCTCATCCCCTTTTATACTTTTAATTTTTAAATTTCTAAATATACCCTCGTCTCCATCTACAATTTTGCCTTTCTCTATATGGACCGTTCCACATTTATCTAAACCAAAAGTCATTTTAATATCATCTGAAAATTTTTTTAAGTACCTTAATCATTTTCTCTAAATTTGGTTCAGAATTTGAAAATAATTTTATATCGTCGGTAAATAATAAATGCGAAATTATACTACTCTCTCTTGTATTACCCTTAATTTTTATTCCAAACTTACTTTTAATTAAAATTTTAGATTGAGGATTCAACGCTAAACAAAACCAAAGAGGACTCAATGAGTCTCCTTGAAAAATTTACTACTATTTTCTACTATATTGAAAAATAGAAGTACCGGGCATTTCAATAAAAAGAGGAATTTTTAAAATAAACCATTTAAAAATGATAACAAAATTACTACTGCTTCATTCTTCAACACGCCTACCTAATGAGCAGCTCGTGTGGTTTGTTGCGAGTTTTTCTTTTTTTTAATTCTGGAAACACTTACTTAACTATGTGGAAAATATACTTGAAGAATACTTAAAGAATATTTTCGTATTTCATTAAAATGTGTTTTTATATCATACAATTCAGAGGAAACTACTCACGGTAGATTAAATTATAAATGTTCTATTTTCATAAATATATAAATACTTTTCAAGGTGAAATGGTACAATTTAAATAAATATCGTAATTTTGCAAAAAAACTTGTTGTTATTGCGATTTTTTTATTTTAAAAGAAAGACAAACATTTCCGGTTTACGCATAACCTGACAATATTTGAAAATATCCTATTACCATCGTAGTAAGCGGAAAATGTTGCCTGTGTCGTGATGGAGGACTTAGCCAGCCGAGGAATCGAACACGGGTGGGACCCAAACACGATGCTAACTCAGCCACAGTTACGGGTCAGAATAGAATCAGCAGGCGTACGGCGAGCCGCGCGAATATTTTGCGTCGGCACATGACACGTGTGTTAGGTTGGGGAAGCTCGGCGTTCCAAAGGTTAATGTGGTGTGAATGGCTGATTATCATACATGTTTCTGGAACAACTATGAAATAATTAAAGTTTGCTTGTTTAATTGATTTACGCTGTTTGTGTTACTTATGAAAACATTTCGCCGCCGTAAGATGGCTCCGCTTGAATTAAGAAAATGTTATTGCAAAATTAGCAATTCATTTGATACTACCTGAGAGGGAGCTTAGTTTCCCACAATTCCCTAATTGAAGTATCTTCCCCTGCTTAATCGAAATATTCCCGAGAATTGTTCCGGGAAAATTATATTCCGCCGTTAATTCTTCAAGAATAAGGTGCTGCTCACGGTTTTCTTACTGGGAAGCAACAAATGTTCCATTAAAGAATAACACTAGTGCGAATTACAGCGAAAATTTACATAAATAGTTGCTTTGATACGCTTTTGCTCTCAGGTTATTAAAAGCTTTGTTTACCGAGCCCAGGGGACTTGAATTAATCATTTCAATTTGAATTACTTACGGATATCGTACTTCACGAAACTTTAACAAAAGTATTATCTTCCAATAATTGTTTCAAATAATAAGTAACCATGAAAAAGAACGATGTGTAAATTTAAATAAAAAAATATCATTTACATCCAAGAATCAATTTTGTCGTAAAGCATAATTACTGCTTTTAAAATGAAATCAAAGTGTTGCCATATAAAAAAAATAAATCAGTGTGGAATGTTACAAAATTAATAGGAACATTTTCGGAGACGGGACATTTTAATGTAGTGACGTCACGAGCCCAAATAATGGATTTATTTATTTAAAAATATATAAAAAAACTGAACATTTCTAAAAAAATCTACTAACATTTTCGTAATCTTAATAAAAAGATCGATCCACACGATTTTTTCCATGTCGTTATGAAATCCGTGCAAGTGGCCTATTCATCTTGGCATATTACGAGTACCTATATCACTTTTATTGAAATAATTAGTAACAATAATATAAGTTAAGTAGTTAGCGCCATTACTTAGTAGTATTATTGAAATGGCTTTAGCTATGTTTGATGACTAGATCTGAATAGCCAGGTACATTTTCCACATCTCATCATCTGCGATCAAAATTCGACGAAGAATCGATGCGGCAATTTATGTACATGTCGAGAGTCGTTTAAATGTTATAATTTTGCAAATTGTGCTTTTTTTTAAAGTTTTTGTTAAAGTTTTGTTATTCCATGTACAGTAGGTATGTAAAAGCACGTACCCGAATGATTTTAATCATCGATTCCCTAGCATATATGGAATAAAATATGAAGATGTCGTTTTGCTGTCCGATGATACATTTTTTCAATTAAAAACAATTAAGATACTTTTCCATCACACGTCGTCACACTGAGTTGAGTAGTCGGGGAAAGCCTAGTCGGGTCACCTGATACGCATTCCGTTTCGTTCCAGCGGCACGGTAACACATGACAGCGCGCATATCACGTGATCCCGTCGCGACGTGTAGGAGTGTGATCGTTGGGAACGTATGATAGAAAAATGCACCTTTTTTTGTTTTTTGCCCCTCAGGTTTTAAAATTTTATTTTATTTTTTACCCCGCAGGAATCGGGCGAGATTTGTCAGAAGGTCAAAACAATTCCGTTTTGCAATAAAGTCTAATAAATGGAATATTTCTAAACATATCCGAAAACTAAAAACTGTTTTTGAAAATGAGATGAAATACGTTTACAAATGCAATAATAAGAAATAAAAATACAGTTTTTGAAATATTCAAATTTTTAATGTAAACATAAAAAAATATTAAAAATGGCTCACCTTATGTTTTTTTTCTGTTTAAAATTACTGTTAAAAAAAAAACTCATATATATTTTATTAAGCAAATATATTATTAAAGCTATCACCTCACGGTTTTGTCGTTTCACAATAAAATTATGAATAAAAATTTCTCGAAATTTTTTACAGCTTTCTCAAATTTCCATTGGAAACTTGGAATTCAACGAGGTTCACATAAAATTTTTTCTATGGTTAAATTCTAGATTTGAATATAAAGCTTGGTGTTGTTCTTTCTAAAACCGTTTAGAACGTATTTTCACCATGACAGTAAGGCAGATACAGCGATTTATTTGAGACCTACGTGAGCCCGGGTTCATGGGGTGAGGTTTGTCTAGGTCTTGGAGGCGGATGACCTGGACATACTGAACCCCAGATTCCTACCCACCCCTTAAACCCTTTTCCTTCCCAGAACTCTCCTCTCCTTCCTTTCCTTAAAAAAAAACCCTCCACACAGCATCCTCAAAGATGACATAGGCCCTGAGGGAAATTATTTTCCTCAAGGCCGCCTGTGTGGAGCTCATGTAAAAAAAAAAAAAAAAAAAAAAAAAAAAAAAAAAAAAAAAAAAAAAAAAAAAAAAAAAAAAAAAAAAAAAAAGCTGGAACAAATTTGGTCTCCTGTGATTAAATCACAAGTGTGGTGAGTTGATTTTTGCTGTTATTATTATCGTGTGTACAATATCTGTATCAACACATCAATCTGTAGCTATTTTTGCGCATGTAGTGTTCTATTATTCAGAATGTTTTTAATTTTGATTGGGTAAACCAACACTGAATTCCAACTACAGTATTAATGCATGAAGCTGCAACTGCTCACAGTATTGGTGAAATTCCGTTATTGCCAGACCTCAATTATTGTTGATAACCGACATTAGTTCTGGTTTTGTCCGACTGCCGCAATTCAGCATGTAAAATAATTAATTCAACGCGGTTTCGTGATCACTCCGCTTAAAAAAACATGTAAACCGTGAACATTTATTAAACTGCTTCGTGTTCTGTCCTGTGATAAAAGTTTTCGTATTTTTTAAAATTGTTTTATTTATGTATGTTCACATTTATTTATCGTGCTTTGTTTTGTTATTTTAACAAAAGTAACGTGTCTGTAAGTTAATGGTGAATACCTTCAGCTCTAAAACTGCTATTAAAGAACTTATTGAAACTGTAATAACATTTAAGTTAAAACGATGAAAACGCTGTTCAACGTAACCTACTTTGTTTGCCGTAGTTTATAAAAAATATATTATGAAATTTTTTGTTTGGTACTTTACGAAACTTTGTAGAACAATAATATAATGTGCCTGTAGTAAATTTGTTATTTGAATTTTTAAGTTAGGGACGCGGATAACCGCTAGAAACCCTACATTGATTTGGACGTGGGGAGTCGATTAGTGAAGAAATGAGTGTCAATAGAATATTTAATGCCCAATTCAATGGAAAATGTAGTTGATGACAACCCAGAAGGTCTTGCTATTTATTTATTTATTTAACGCCCAAAGGGCTTTTACATGTTTGGCAGTACAATTATTTAATGACAGATGATTTTTAAACAGATAAAGAAATAATAAAAATAAAATTGGATAAAATAGCACACAAGTCATAGGTTTACAAAAATACAGATATGTTTAGGAACAGTTTTGGAATGAGTTTTTTACAAGATCAACAAAATTCGCCAAGTTTATACTAAATATGTCAACATCACCATTGTTTCGGAGAGTGGACAATGTACCTAGTTCCGCTTATGAATGCTATAGTAGAATGGTGTGTTTGGTCGTGTAGTTACTGTCGGTATTCGTAAGTTTATGAGTTGCAGGAGTTCACAACAGTCAAATTTAGAGTATTATTAATAAAAATGTTAAGTCGTTTATTTACGTCGCTATGATCTACTTAGTACCATTCGAAATAACGGAAGAGCTTTATGAAACCCTTTTTTATGCGAATGCCTCACAAGGGTCCCCAGCTGCTCCCGTCTGGAGCCAGAGTAACTACGGCAACTCCAATTGGGGTATGTTGTGAGGCTGAAGGTTAAGGAGATGGGGAAGAGGAGGGTGAGAAATTATTTATTTATTTGAATTATTATTGGCTATTCCTATATTTTTTTTTTACTTTAACTCCACACTGAGTTAGTAAGAAGAAAAATATTGAGGAAAATAATTTCCCTCGTTGCCTATGTAATCTGTGATGCTGTGTGGAAGGTCTTTTTGAGGAGAGAAAGGAATAAACATTGGTCTTGAAGAGACCCGTGTTGTAGGAAGGAGGAAACACAGAGGCCGGCAAATCGCTCCACAGCCGAGCTGTTGAACACAGGAAAGAGTCGAAGAAGCGTCCCGTTCTCATGTGACAAATGTCAACCGTGTACATAAATATGTTGGGCATGTTTCACGTCTATGCACCGGTGCCGAAGGGATCAATGACGCTAGTTCCTCGGAGCATCTTCCATTGAAAAACCGCTAAAACTAGGATAGCCTTCCCAACCCGACGCCTGGTGGTCTTCTAGATGTAGTAACCAAACACGGATAAAGCTATTTCATGCAACAATTTCTGTTTTAATTCTGAATGGTGTCTTATTCCAGTGCGAAACTGAGAGTACTTTCCATTCTGGAACGTGCCGCAAATATAATACATTTGATTTTAATTAAATTAATTGTGATATAACATAAATTAATCAAATAAAATTTATTGGCTACGCCGGGATTCAATCGAGAGATGTAGAGAGCCTTACATTTCGACCAAGGAAGCCTTATTTGCATATTGGTGTATACTCGTAAACGACGGATTGTTTCGCAGAACTTGAACAATTCATCATCTAAGCATCAAGTTCTGTGAAAGGCCTTTAAAATTGTGTTTTTTATAAAGTACTATGAAACAACCTACGCATGATGAAATAACAATGGAACTTCATTAGAGCTGGCATTTTCACTTTGAAATTTGATAAGTTGTTCAAATTCCGTGAAACAATCCGTCCCAATAAAGAGTTATTTGATGTTCGATCCCAAACGCCTACTACTTCGGAGAAGTGACGTGATGGTTTAATAATTAGCTTAATAACTAATTCGTTAATATTAATTAACATTAAGCTCTTTCTAGAATAATAATGTATGTATTTGAACCACGTATTTAATAAATTCCACTAATATGATATAATTTGAGATTTTGAGATCGAATACGGCAAATAAATCACCAATTACTCGCGCAATCACAACATATAACCGTTGCGAAATTTTACTACGCAACAACATTTTTAACGAATCCTTGTTAACGTACGAAACTAATTAATTCTATTTTTTAGCGTTTTATAAATTATTTTGAAACAAAATAAATTTTATTTTTTATTAACAGTCAATTACAATGAAGAATGTTAACTATTTTTGATTATTAGCTCTCCATATTCTCTGTCAAAAATAAAAAAAATACCAGTGAAAGTATTACTTCGATACGTCAATTAGTTTCCGATTTATAGAAGTAAACGTGCGATGCGGACTCGTACTCGATGCGTGTGACGTCATTTCACAACACTCGCTCAGTCCGCTCGCGCTCTCAGCACGGTGTCGTCTTACGTTTGTACCGCTGGCGACTTGCTGAGCGTTATAAAATGACGTCACATGCGGTCACGTGATTCTTAACGGGACTCGATATTTATCGTAAGTTTAAATGCATGTAAAATCAAAACTAATAGGTATTTTTGACTACAACAAAAATTAATGTATTTGTATACATACAAGCTTTACTGTAACAAACTTTCAGGCAATTTGGCATACCTATTAACATTCTTTATTCGACAGCATATAATTCTTGATTTTATTATTTTTCTCTCCTCTCCATCATTATTTATTGTATTTTTTTATGTTTGCTCCACACAGGACAACCTGAGGAAAATAATTTATAGGGCATGTGTCTTCTTAAGGGATGCTGCGTGCAGGTTCTTTTTAAGGAAAGGAAGTATAGGAAGTTCTGGGAAGGAAAAAAATAGTAGGAATATCGGAATATGGGGGTCAGTGTCCAGGAGTGACAGACAGACGTATGAATCAACCCCTCAAATTGCGGTGTAAGCCGATGGGTTGACAGAGTTCGGCTAGAGAAGTCAAAAAGCTTCCCTCAACCAGTCTCTCTCGAACCAGCCCGCCATGCAGCAGGTGGGCATGAACCCGACAGCCCTGCTAAGCCACTAAACGTAGGAACCACTTGGGGTGACCTATGGCAGAGGTGTTGGTTATCCAATAAATGTTTCCCGGGGTGGCGGTGCCCATACCCGCCCACCAAATTTATATTATTATCTACTCACCCAATTTAGTCGAAATTACCTTCTGATATTCCATGGACTTAAGTAATAGGTTCTATGACCATGTAATAACTTAATTTTTCTTAGCCTTTTCACTTGTACAGGAATAATGTACTTTGTATGTCTTAATAAACAAATAAATAAATTTTGTTAGTGCGTACGCATTTATTAGATTTTCCTCTATAATATTTGAAGGTACTAAACCAGAACAAACGAGTTGCTTTGACGGATGGATTATTGGAAGAAAACCAGAGATTATGAGGGAAAAAAGTAACAAAACAGTGGGGGCTTGATGAAGGTATAAGATTGATTGGGGGTTGAGGTTAAAGGTAGAGGTGGTTGCGATTTGTAAATGATTTAAAAGTGTAATTCTAGGATTGTAAACACAAGGAGGAGAAAGCTGATTTTGATGGTGTTTCTTACGAACGGCTTAGAAGACGATTTAACACGGTAATAGGGCAATTTATAATTACTTTAACGTTTTAATTCATAGAGTTTTTTGTTGTTGTGCACATCGCAAGAGTTCGAAACCAGTATGACTATGGCAACCCCGATTGGGGTGTGTTCTGAGACTTGTGGTAGACGGAGGAGAGTATTGGAGAGTACCCGGTTATACTGACTAACTAACTAACTAACCATCACGCCGTTTCCCCGCAGGGGTAGGCAGAGAGGACGGATCGCCAAACAACTCGGTCCAGGAGTGAAGGAAGTATGAATCCATCCCTCCCACTGCAGTGCAAGGCGATGTTCCGAGAGAGAACTGCTGGAGAGGTCAAAAGGTCTCCCTCGACCAATTTTCCGTTCCAGCCTGCCACGCAGTTGGTGGCAGACCCATCCACTGCAAAGACTTGGAAAAATCTCACCACATGAACCCGGGCACCCCCACTAAGTCACCAAACGTAGCTAACCACTTGAGATGACCTACGGCAGATGTGTTGTTTATCCAATAAATGGTTCCCGGTGCGGGGGTACCAGTACCATAATTTCAAGCAATTGGTGATATTACACCAAGACGATACTGCGATTATCTACCACTATAACAGAGTAAGTAAATTGGTGGCTGAGATTTGTAAATATGAAAATAGGTATAATTTGAGAATAATAAATAACAAGCAGAAGAATGGGTGATTTTTTTCATGTTGCTTACAAACCGTTTACTTTAAACAAGTTAAGATTATAAGAATGAATCCCGTAAGTGGATTGCAAAATTCACTTTATCGTCATAGTTCATAGAGCGTGTTATGAAGTTCGGGCAAAATTTGCGCGTAAGTGCAAAGTTGGCACACTCAAGGCTTCCGACTCGCGTTTAGTAATAATTATTACGTAATCGGATTTGAATAATCTGTTGATTTGGTGATATCTCGAGGATTTGTTGGACCTCTTACAAGTGTAGCAATTCAATACGTAATGTTTGAATAAAACACAAAGATTTTATTCATATTTCACGAAGAACTCAGTTTGATCCGTGCATATGGTTTTTTTATACTATAATCGACAAATATTAAAATGTATTCAAAAGTATTTTTCACGATGTTTAGTAAGTACATATATTGTTTCTTCTTTTTACGACGGATCTATTTGATTTAAACGAAACAAAACCAAATGCGTTGATCATTACACTGCCGAGGTTATAGACATACGGTTTAAGGGCCCGCAACCCGGATTTGTACCGATTTATAACATATTTCCCTTAAACACGGTAAGTTTAAAGTTCTTAAAAAAATATATGTTTTTATTGAAGATAATATCTAGACATTGCACGCGCCGAAACGCAAATTATATAAAATTCCCTCGATAGAAAAAAATCGCAAAGTATGATCCAAAAATTACTATTAACACGTTTGTTTCAGATATTTTACAAGTTATGTGTAAGAAAAAACTCACAGTGTTTCTTTAAATGCTGTTTGAGATAATGTCCGCAAGATTTTTGCTCTATTTTAAACGAGTCGTGTTTTATTAAACATTTTCGCAATTTCCGCATCGATTTTGTCGCCGTAAATGTTATCCTTCTCCTCTAACATTCGTAATTTCGTATCTCCATCTTCTTCTTTTCGGGCTCGGTTGCAGAGCCTTAATATTGATTGGTAAAATTTGGGGGGTGGTTAGGTTATGGGTACCGCCGCGCCGCCCTGGGAATCATTTATTGTATAACCAAAACCTCTGCCACCGTTCACCCCAAGTGGTTAGCTACATTTGGTGACTTGGCAGGGGTACCCGGGTTAATGAGGTGAGGCTTTTCCGGATCTTGACGTTGGATGAGTATCCTCACCAACTGCCTTGCAGGCCGGATCAAGAAAGACTAGTTAAGGGAGATCTTTGATTGGATTGGATTGGATTGGATTGAAAAAAAAACTAGTAAACTTATAATAACAATAAATGAAAAAAAAAAAAAAAAATTGTTTAATTTACTTATATATTATGTGTCTCAACGTAATTATCTTTAGTTAATATAATAAGCCCTGACAAAGATTGAGCTATGTCGGCTGTTAAATGATAATATTTGTGATACAATTAGATTCGATAAAATATTATTTAACGTTCATTAAAAAATACGTGTTATAAATGAGTTCATGAAAATAAAAGATAATGAGTTCATAAAGTTATCCCAAGCCCAATAATGTTATAACAACTACAACAGTGATTAATGAGAAAACGATCGTAAATAGGGTGTTCGTGCCAAGAATAGATTTGACGGGCGATTCACAAACCTTCCATTTGTTCAGGTAACGCGCCAGATTATCACCATAACAAAAAGAGAAAAGAACATTCACCCACAATTGTGTGAAATTAAGAAGTGTGTCTTGATTAAAGGTCTACGATAACGTCATCAAACGGCGTTGATAATTTCGTAATCATCTGATTAAAGCCTCGATGACACACGGCGAGTTACAAGCTACTATCTAAAAGCGGGTAATCGGCGAGTGAGATTGTCATGATGACACACAAAACTGTCCACTCGCTCAGAAGCGTAGGAAACTGAGGCTGCTGCTAGCGCCAGTAACAAGAATAACGACGACTGCGTGAACTAATTCTTCAATGTTTGACAGTCGAAATCAGTTGTTTATCGGAAGCCATGTTGGAAACATAAATAAACCAATCACGAGCAAGCGCGTAGGCGAGTAAAGTTGACGACATTTCAACTTTTTTTCGTAGATTGTCAACAATCTGCTAGTTGCTGCTAGTTAGCAAGTGACACGATGACACTGGGCGAGTTTACTCACAGATAGTGAATTTCCCATATAGTAGCGTGTTAGCTAGCCCTGTGTCATCGACGCTTAACTCGTGTGTCAGGGCCCGTATCCACTTCCGTTTAAAAATCGGACGACAAAAAAACCGGACGTCGGACGCCGTCTTCATATCTCAATAAAACCTCATTCAAACACAGTATTTATGAAGATAAAAATCGGATATCCGACGCCGTGTTTACATCTTCCGTTTAAAAAACGGAACGATTATAAATCGGATGATCACAGTGCGTGCATCCTTCCTTGCGACTGGAATCTGGGCGGGTTGAGGGGTCGGGTAGTAGTGGGTTTCACGCCGGAACAACAAGGCGGCACAGCATCATATAAATCTTGATCGATAATGTTACGATACGATTTTAAACGGACGCGCTGTGATGGTCATCCATTCGACAAAACGGGTCCGATCCGTTTTTTAATCGTATCGGATATATGTGACACATTCACATAATCTTTAAAAACACAACATTTCAGATGTAAATGTTTTATTTAAAATATCTATAATGGTGAGGTCATTGATAAAATGATGTATGATGGATTTAAGAAAGGGACCCTCAGATGGTTTGGGCACGTAGAGCGAATGAGCAAAAGAAAGTAGAAAATAAAGTAGTGTAAAAAAAAGTAGTGTAGTGAAAGAAAGTAGTGTAAAAAGAATATATGATGCAAATGTGAATGGTAGAAGAAGTCGGGGACGCCCGAGAAGACATGGCACGATCAAGTGAATCAGATACTTGAGACGGGCCATGTCAAAACTCAGAATAATAGAAGAGTATATATGAGACGATGTATGAATGTGAGTGAGGCAAAGAGTGTGTGCCAAGACCGAATTGTTTGGCGGTCCGTCCTCTCTGCCTACCCCTGCGGAGAAACGGCGTGATGGTTAGTTAGTTAGTTAAAACACGCTGCGTGAGGGTTTAGCTCAGTAAGTTATGTTGACTCTCGCCATTTTTGGAGACAATTTTATTTGTCCGAATTAAATATGTGGTTTTATGTAAAATTATTTATATTTACTATTAATGTTAATAACCAAATTACCGATACTTTTTTTATTCAGCTGGGTCAGACTAGTGACGATTTAGAATAAAATTTCTTTTTATAACCCAGTTTGCGTGATCCCTTGTTTCAAAATGAATCATATTATTTGTTCATTCTAGACACATTTTCAAAATCACCAAATTAACCGCTCACCATAACCAAATAACCTTCCCCGTCACCAACTTACCTTCCAGTACTTAAAAGTTGAAAAATGAAAATTTAATTTTAAAAAGTGAAAATATTTTGGAATATAACGAACTACCACTACTAATATGTAAAATTCTATTTAAAAAACGACGTATTCTTCGCATTATAGTGTTTCCTTCTTTCTTCTTTAGCCAGCGTTTCGGATAGCGCTATAGTGTCCACCATCAGGGCAGATGTGTCACTGTAACGCTGTCCGAAACGTTGGCTAAAGAAGTAAGTAGTGCAACACGGCATAATAACCTAAAAATAAATCACTTGGCCGTGAAAATCTAAAATCAATTCTTCGAATATTTAAAAAATTTTTTAGAACTACGTAATTACTGAAATAACGGTATTTTTTTAAATAAATTTTATAATGATATCTGTAATGTCGTACTTGTTATGTATACAAATAAAGTAAAATGCTACCATCATAATATGTAGCGCTGCGAAAGGAAGCTTCAGTTCAGTTTCAGTTTCAGTGCCGGCAACCCGGGCGTTTATTTAGTTTCATGGTTATTTACATTGTTTTCTTTTCTTTTACCCGCCTCACTAGACAAAGTCTGTTCCGAGGCGAGTAAATCACATATTATGTTTGTTCCAAAAGAAATGTGTGTATTTAAACAAATATATATATGTATGTAAAAAGATAAAAAAGATAAATTATATATTGGTATATTAAATATTTACATACATACTTTGTTTTTTAGATAAAAGTAAATTAAAATTTTGTGACAGTTGAATATAGCGGTTACATAATAGAAGTAATAATTAATAATTAATCATAATAATTAATATTGCAAAATTGCAGTTTCTCGTATTTGTTTTATTTGAATATTATATAATTTCGTGAGAACTTGTATGAAATGTTATTTATTTAGAATATTTTGAATGTCTGTTCTTTCCTTTTCATTCAACCATATTACAAATCTTTTGAAAAGCCAATTCAAATTATTTGGGGTGACGTAAGTATTTGTTTGTGTTAGGAAGGTATTGAAAATGTGTGGTGCTAGGTAAGATTCGTGTTTTTTTGCAAAAGTTGATTTGATATGGGGAACTTGAAAGTGCTTATTAATTTTTGCTCTTGTGTTTTGCGAGTGAGGTATGTGGAGATGTGAAGTTTTGATACAGTTTTTGTAAATGATCTTCCTTATGAATAGTTTATTTACGTCTAGTAATTTGTTTTTGATCATTAGCTGTTCCGTCGGATGTTGGTAAGGTTTATAAAACATAATTCTAATTATTGTTTTGTGATTTATTTTAAGAGAATTGAGGTAAGTATCTGCTGCTCCTCCCCAAACTGAAATTCCATATGTTAAAATACTTTGACAGAGTGCGAAATATATATTTTTTAGTTGATTTAATGACATGATGTTTCGTATTGTTTTGAAGATGTATGATAATTTTCGTATTTTTTTTGATAATATATTAATATGGAGATCCCATTTTAGTTTATGGTCAACAGTTAAACCTAGATATTTAATATTGTCTGCATAAACAATTTTGTCACAAGTACAGCATGTGTTATTTGACGAAATATTGGTGCAGGGGTTAAGATGTAGTTGTGGTTGGCTATGTGGTTGACCAGCCTTTGTTTTGCTAAAAGTTAAATATTTTGTTTTTGAAATGTTCAGTGTTAGTAGATTATTTTGTAGCCATTTATTTACTACAGTCATCCCTGTTTCTGTGTTTTTGAATACCTTTTCCCATGATTGTGCCTTGAACAAAATTGCAGTGTCGTCTGCATAACTGATTACTTTGTACTCAATTTTTCCTAGGTTTATCTCAGTTAGACTATTTATATAAATGAGGAATAGTATGGGACCCAAGACGCTGCCTTGCGGTACTCCATACCTGATATTTGCTTTGTCACTGCTGTATTTATTTATTTTTACTATTTGTTGTCTCTTTTCAATGTAGCTGACAAACCATTTTAGCGGTTGACCAGTTATACCGATATTTTTGAGTTTTTGTAGTAGTAAGTTATGCGAAATAGTGTCGAAAGCTTTTGCTAGGTCTAAGAATACCCCTATCACCTATGAGCTTATATGTTTAGCTCATATTTTAGCGTAGAAAGGTCCATTCTAGATTCAGACGAGATTATATTTAATTCTCTTTGCTTAATCCAATGGATAAACGATATCACGTTAAGTGCCCGTTGTATCAATATACGTGTTCCACAGATTGAGGACTTTGGATATTTCGGCGCCGCGTGTGCTTAGTGACAACGCTTTTCGTGATATGAATACATATTCAATTTTGCTGAATGTGGAATAATAATGCTGTAAAATTAGGTTTTATGTT
This sequence comes from Limnephilus marmoratus, assembly GCA_917880885.1. Taxonomy (NCBI): domain Eukaryota; kingdom Metazoa; phylum Arthropoda; class Insecta; order Trichoptera; family Limnephilidae; genus Limnephilus; species Limnephilus marmoratus. Next base: position 34,954,297 of record OU862918.1, on the reverse strand, counting down.
TAATCGGTACAAGGTACCTTAATTTTTGTAGCATAGCTTAGTGCTAATCGATAATGCGCGTTTTCATCCCGCGACAAAATATTCCCGACAAAATATCCCCGACAAAATATCCCACGGATAAAACATCCTTCAACAAAATATCTACTAAAACCTAAGAACCATGCTAAAAATCTACATATATACAAAATCTTTATAGAAACACCACATATGTAAGATTAATCACAATGCTTTGACCAAAATATTGTGGGATACAGTGATGGTGCTCGGTGCGACATATTTAAAAATATCATGGTGACGACATTTTAAAGCAAACGCTTCGTCTGAATAAATTTTATTGATTCCTAATCATTTTTGAGGCAAATCATAAATAATAAATTACGTGACTTATTTCTATCGATTTTTGTGATATAATTAATAATTTTACATACTTCATTAACCCGGAGCCAATTGAATATTCGCTCAGATTATTTTGAAAAAATACAACACAGGTTTTTAAGACATATTATAAATTATAAGACTTAAACTTAATACTCCTATAAAAATACAAATTATAAATAAACAACTAATAAACTATAAATTATTAAATCTATCCAACAGAGGATTGGTATTTTACGTAATTTTTCTTTTTCAAATCATTAATTCCCTTATTGACAACTCTTATTCCAATTGATTTTAATTCACTTTCCTAATAGAATCACACTAACTTTTTTCTAGATTCACACGAACTATATCTTTAACTGCAGCAATAATATCATTACAAATTCGCTTATGAATTCCCTTATACCAAGCACACACAACTTAGGGAACGTACCCATACTACGTGACCAAAGATATTCAAATGCACGTGACCAACTTTTTGCAAATTTTAACCCCCCCCCCCCCCACCGGTGACCAAAAACCTAAGCCCGCCGCCGCTCATTTGTACCAAGCGTGACATTTTGAAGACCCCCCCCCCCCTAAACGTGTCACGTCACGTAGTATGGGTAAGTTAACGTGCAGAAGTAGCAGATATTTTTAATAGCACTGAAAGTACTCACCAAAAAGCATTTTAAATGTTTTTTGAAAACTCTGTTTACATTTTTTTTTCTAATAATTAGCTTGCTTGTTAATTTCAATTAATCATATAAGTGTGTTTACTCTGTATAATTGTTTTGTAATTCATTTTTATGAAAAAAATATTTTATTCCGTATTTTTAAGGTATTTTTACCTTACAATCGGCTAGGAATCGGAATATCGCTGCGGAAGAAGCAATGTCGGGTGGGTAGTTTTTACCGTGCGAACTTGAACTAATTTATGAAGCCCAGACATTTCTAGCTGACTTTTAGTTTTGAGAAAATTCTCGAAATTATTTTCATATGACTTTTTTTCTCACGCGTATCTCCTCTGTGAATATTTCTTATCGAGTACTAGACGTGCTTATTTTTTTTTGATTTGTTTGACAAGTGTTATTTAATTCATTATCTCCTTTATCTGGAACGGCTGCGAGGCCTTTTTCATACAAACTTTAATTTTGGATTTAAGGTCAAAAACCCTACCGAACTGAATAATATTTTTTTTATTCAAAAGTCTAGCAAATATCCCGTACTAATGTGTGCCATTTTATTTATTTTTTATTTTTAATTATCGTATACTGACCATTAATTTTGCATGATTTTGGTGGCAACTTTGGCATTTTTTGAGGGTTAATTATAATTATTAACCCGTCTGCTTGGTTCAATATATTCGCATCTCACAATCCGGAAGTCTCGGTTTCGCGCGTAAATTCTGAAGACGTCACTTTGGATCGAGATTGTAAAATATCTATGCAAGATAGCTTTCATATTTCAAAGACAATAAGAAGCATCATTTCGTTCTCTTTCTGGTTAAAAGAAAAATACATATGTTTGCATTTTGCATGAGAGGAAGAGAGATATATAGCTTTTATAAATCTTAATTGTAAGCCAGTAAAATAAGTCTCTAGCTATAAGTCTTAGATGTAAGTCAATAGTTATAAGTGTTAATCTTAGTTGTAAGCCAGTAATATTAATTCCTTTAAATACTTATTTGTACAGCGCCCTTGAGGTGATTTTTCACAAAAACGGCGCTATATAAATTAGCCAAATATTATTATTTTAAAATGTAAGGTCGCTCCGGGACGTTGGTCTTATGAGAGTATAACGCGATTAAGTGTTTTGGGATATATTTATTCCTAAACAAGCAGACGGGTTAAATAGATTAGGTATCTAACCCATCTGCAATATAATAAAGAAAAACAAATACGTATTTAAAACATCATAAAACCCGACAAATGTGTGTTAACTTAAACCGATCGCTTCTAACGTGAATTTACGAACATCAAAATGCCTCTTTTAAACCTTTTTTTTTATTTTACATTTCTTAATATTTTCATAGTAAACAGGGAAAAATTATTTTTTAAAATGATTATCATTTATTTACAAATAATTGCCTATAAAATCATGAAAAATTTGATTATTTAATGGCCTATTTATTTTATAATTTAACACACAAAAGTGGCACATATCCGTACTAGATATTAGATTTTAAAAAAGTTCAGTTCCATTGAGTATTTTGGCCTCAATTCCAAATTAAAGTTTTGTATGAAAGAGGCCGCGCAGCCGTTTCCGTTAACGCCCCATTAGCACGTAATGAATCATTTCCATCTTCAACTACTTATTTACCCATTTCCAAAGGTGTACCTGTTCTACATATTATGAAAGTTAAAATTAACCGGCAATACGTAGTACCGTAACCAGTTAATTATAATGAACAAATTAGTATCGAGTTTGTTGTTTGTTACGATAACAATACATTACACCATACTCGGAATAAATTGCGAAGATGCCTGCCCCTAAATTCAGCGTCAGAAAAGTTCTTGTCCATAATTTAAATTGGACATTTATGCCGTAGTTGGGTATGAAATATTAAATTCCCTCCCCCGCGGGCAAAACCTGATCTGGCAATGGAATATTTGAAATATTACCAAAAGATAAACTTGGAGCCTTTAGGATTATTACCGGATTACTTGGCCCTATTCAAGGGCGGACAGGTAATCAAGGTTGGGCCGCCAAATCGATTACAAACGACCCTATATTTACTCGCCAAGAGATAATGTATGTTTAGTTGGATTTCTAACATATTAAATAGTTATACATGTACACGTAAACATACTAATAACCGACGTGCAATGATAAGTAATGTTCCTGCTTGTTTTCTGGCTCGATTTCTAGTGGAAAAAGTTTTTAGCTGTAGTCTGTAAATTGTTATCGTTGTTAGAATGTAAATATTATAGGGTAGGAATTGTAATTGTTATACACACAAGTACGTCTGTATTGTGATTACCATACACACCAAGACGTCTGTATTGTAAATGTCATACACACAAAGACGTCTGTATTGTGATTGTTAAACACACAAAGACGTCTGTATTGTGATTGTCATACACACAAAGATGTCTGTATTGTGATTGTCATACACATAGAGCCGTCTGTAATCCTCGAAGAGTCCTGGTGATCCCTTAACTCGTGGCTTCTTTCAGTTGGTTTGTGTCAAAGTTCTCAACACCGATCGATCGAAGTTAAGGTGTCTTAACCCTCCTTTTTGGAAGATTTTGATAAAGTAGTGATTGCTTCTCCTTTTATTGTTGTTCGTGCCCTATCTAGCAGAGAAGATTATTGGAGGTAATCAACTTGTGGTGTTTTGTGTTATAATGTGCGTTCTTTTGCAATTATACCTATAAATGTAATGATTTCTTATTCAAACCATTGCATTGTTTTCCCATATGCGCATCGCTGTACGCCCTTTTGGTCGAGCGATTTTCAATCAAGTGTAACATTTGAATTTTTTTATTAGACATTCGTGCCCATCCCTGGGCAATTTGATAATGTTGCCTTTATTGTTCATGTAACTTTTCTTGAAATATGCTCAACAGGTTTTGCGGTTGACGTACGATGAAAGTCTGGCTGGAATTTAGGCTGTTGTAATGTTCTTTGTCATATTTCGTATGATTTACTGAAGAGAGTGTCGAAATATATTAAAATGCGAGCAGATGACAATAGTTTCCAAGAACGGAAGTATTAATTATTAGGAAGTTTTGTCGTTATGTCGCGGTTGTGGCTGCTTTAAGACAAGACCCACTAGATCACTTTCTTACTAAGGGCGCCGTATAGCCCAACTTTACATCCAAAAGCCACAAAAGTAGGCGTAATCAGCAGTTTTGTGTAGGTCGGGTTTTTGATATGTAGAAAAGTTTCAATATGGTTGCTTGATTACTTACGAGTAGGTGAGTGTATGTACTTATAAGCTTTAAAGTGAATAATGTTTTTTATGCGTTTATTTTAAATAAAAAAAAGTTTGATATTTTGTTTTATTACGTTCTTGTAAGGCTATGCACAGACAATGGTGTTTTGATCTCACATCTTTATCTCATGTCTTTTTTTGGAAGAATTCGGCCAAAAATTTCTAGAAAAACTGCAATCACGATATACAATTCAATTATTGCTCCACACTTCAACTACTGCTCAAGTATACTTTTCCTATGTAATGAAAGAGAACAAAATAAGTTACAAATTCTCCAAAACAAGGCAATGAGAATAATTCTTCGACGAAACAGATCAAAAATAATTAAAATGTTTAAGAGAACTAAATTGGTTGACCGTGAAACAGATGCTGACCTTGAACACGATGGTATTTATCCACAAAATATTGAATAACACGTTACCAAAATACTTCTCAAATAAAATTGTATACAATAAAGACATTCAGAGATATAACACAAGGACGTGCAAGGAAATTAGACTACAAAAAAAGGACAAAGCGAATACGCAGAACAGTCTACTGTACAAGGGAATGAAGTTGTATAACACACTACCAGAAACTTTAAAGTCCACACCAATTGGAAAGTTCAAGATGTATTGTAGGAGCTACATAAAACTTGAAAAAATATAGTGAATATGAAATATTATAATTAATTAAAAATTTGTAATCTTCATTTTTTTTATTTTTTTTATTTATTTTTATTTTTTTTATTTTTTTTTTTTGTACATACAATAATGACATTACATTTTTCAGATACATTTTTTATATTACGTGATTCACCTTTTTTTAGAGCATGCTCGTGTAAAAAAGGTGGAGCAGCGTGTGTGAAAAACTAATGTACAAATTACTAAAATAAAAATTATTATTATTATTATAACTTTATTGCGATTTTAGATAGTATTTGGCTTCACCTAAAAAAATCATAAAATGTGATGCAAAGTACAACTTTGAAAGATCCTCGCAGATCAATGGGGGAAATAGTTGTCCTTACGTTATAATCAAAGATATTCAAATACAGAAGGAGATATGCTATGGTGTCCGCGCAACTGTCGCCGGACTAAGCGCTAATTAGCGTAGTTTTCATACAAAAAGAATTTGTTCATTTCGTTGATTTTTTGAAAATGTGCATTAATATTGGTTAACAATATATTTTGAATAAGGAAAGAATTCGTTCATTTAGTTTAACGTTCGTTTGGTTTATTCGTTAATTATTTGTTCTTTTAGTTTATTTGTTAATTGGTAAACAATATCGGCGACACCCGGAAGCGCAGACCTACATAGTAAAAACAGCAGATAGCACATTTACTTATATTCCAATATCTTTGGTTATAATACGTTTTTCTATTTGCAGGCACTCCGGCAAATGTTTGGAAACGAAATAAATTATATTAAGTTTTTTTTCTACACCATGGGTAGGCATTCAATATCCAGCCCGGCATTAAAGATATGCAATACCTTTACCGAAATAAAAGTTACACACTTCAAAACAAAATAAATAAAATACCTTAACGTAGACATCAAAGGCCTCAGAAAATCGGAATGTAATTTGTTCCAGGAAAAAAAAACATTTTTCTTCGTCAAATTAAAAACCTGCGCCAAAATGTAAAAAAGGAGCGTGTTTATAAAACCTTCATTAAAACTGCGCTGAAAAATAATTAGGTACCTATGTCAATTACAGTATTTAACCAAAACTCCAGAGAAATATCTTAATGTTATTTTATTATGAACTCACATTTTTGTTGGCCACATTTCAGCCCAAGAGAATAAAAGTTTATTCTGTAAAAGAAAATATAGGCATATACTTAAAACCAATGACAAATAAACTGCGAGACTTGTCATTTCTCGAGGCATTTCTCGATAAGGTTTACACGACTATGCCTCATTAAGAGTTTTTCTTTAAGGTCATGGCCTAATGAGCCGTATCAAGTTTTATCCCTTCGACCTCTTATTATTATTATTATTATTCGTAAGGTTTTTCATCCACCCTCTCTTCCTTTATTACGTCTGCTGTGGAATATTACTGGGGGGAATATAAATAAGGGGTTTCACCACATAACCCTTGAATTATTTTGGGAATATTCAAACGTCTTACTTAATAATATCTAATATTGGAAACCCCACAAGAAACTTGGTGTTTGCCAGAGATTGATCAGTGTACTTTAGCAGTCTGTATTACTCACTGGTTTTGAATATTGTACAACAATACATAACAGTATATAGTAGGACGTTATGTTGCCAATTGGTAGGAAACCAACAATCTTATTTCTGAATCAATTTATTTTTAGATAAATTATGTATTTCTTGCGAGATTTTCTATAATGGAACAACACTAATGCTTGTTTTTTAGGGCGATAAATATACTACACGCTTTTTGTGGAAAATGGAGGATTTCAAGTCATCAAAAATCTATTAGGGTGTGAAGTTTAACCGATTACGTTAGGTCACTATGAAAATTGATTAGTTACTAACGTGTGTTGCAATTGCAAAACAAACATTCGGAAATGCTAAATATATAATTGGTTTAGCGGTTACGAAAGTTTCAATGCGCACAGTGAATTTGCTTGTCCTAGGATGTGCCGTGATACGCCGTTTATCAAATCACAACATGTTAACTATCAAGCTTAACCCCTCAGGCCTCGACCATATTTTGTCAGGGGGTCAAAATATTTCCGCGTTACAATAAAATACAAATAAATGTTGAATAAAGTTCTGAACGTCTCCGAAAACAAAACAAAAAAGTGTTTTTGAAAGGTGATAAAATAATTAAAAATTTTATTAATCGAAATAAACATATAATATTTGAAATATACAAATTTTCCATACAAACATAAAAAAGTTTTAAAAATCGTTCACTTTGCGTTTTTTCGAACTAAAGTTTCTTATGAAGATAAAAAAACACATACAAATGAGACAAATGTATTATAAACCTTATTGTCAACCCACTTTTTCAGAAGTTCCGTGTAAAAATAATTAATAAAAAATTCCCAAATGTTTTATATATATTTTTTTCAAATTGCGATCGGAAACTTTGGTTTGATAGAGGTCTACATTTTACTTCTTTTGTTGTTAGATTTAAGATTTGAATATAAAGCGTGGTGTTTTCCCTGTCTAGCACCGTTTAGATTTAGATCGTGTAATAAAAGGGATATAACAATTTCTATGAGACCTATGTATATGGTTTGTTCCGAAAACCTAATAATAGATCTGACTAGTTTCCGTAAATCATGTATAAGTATATATATTTTAATTTTTTTTTCATAAACTTCGTAAAACATTTATACACAAGTAAACGGAAAATTTTAATGAGAAAAACGATTTCAATGAGACCTACATGAGTTGTTCGGAAAAGCTAACAAATGAACGTGACGAGTTAACATAATGTATGTTTTTTTTTATTTTAAATAATTACTACGGCGACAATCATTTCGTACAAAAGACGTAAAATCCCGAACGAGATTCTTTTTTTCAGCCTTCAGTAAATAATAAATATAAAAACGTTTCAATCGTACAAAGGTAACACTTATCGTTATAATGTTAGTAGCTTCATTCCATGAAAAAGAAAACAAAATGTTCCCACGTTTTCGGCGTACTAGCTTCGTGATTATTGAAGGGTAAAACTACAAAATACTTCGTATCCCATTATTTTCATAATTCGTTTTTTGTGGTTTGAAATTCCTTCACCATCGCACTGCTAAAACTAATTTGAAATCCTTTTACCGTTTATGTTGGGCCATCGATTGTTTGGCGCTGACAATAATGAAGGCTTTCTCAACATTAGTGTGTCACTATTTCCTTAACTAATGGCTACTCGTCTGCACGTCTCGTGTGAGTCAAGCTGAGCAATCAACATTCAACGGCACCTTGTAAAAAAACGAAGAATTTTTACATTTAACAATAGATTAGTCTTCAACCTTTTTAAATGCACCAAAATTTATCAGATTGTATTTCATTGTAATTGTTATCATTTTACAAGGGTTTTATTTCCGCCACGACGATTCATATGATTTATTGAGTTGATAAACTTCAGAATTTTGTTACTAAGTTGTCAAACTTCTTTGTCTCTTTTAAGGGTTCAGAGGGATGGTAAAGAGAATTGCGGTCAGCTTAGAGGCAGTGAAAAAATAAAGGTTTTAATGGCAATTACTTAATGGCAGCAATCATTCTGTTTATCTATGAGATAATGCTTACTTCGAGTAATGGACGTGATTTCCCTAAAACAGTATAGGAAAGGTAGCGTTTTATTAGGATCATAACGATCGTTTTATTGCTATTACGTTTTATAAACATCGTAAAATGCGAACGTGAAATTACGATGCGAAAATACCCCAAGATTCAAATGTGAGCTTTTTATTAATGAAAGATATGCGTGAAAATTCAACCAATATACTAATAATAAAATACAAAATGGGATATTTTGTTTCGGTTCAGTGTAATATTTTACTTTAATTAACAATTTTCTTCATTTAATTTGTCAACAATAATGTATTACTATAGCGGGGTAATTAAATAAAATTCACACTTTTCTTCCATATTCGCAATTAGTCTTTTATTGGGTGGGTATAATCAATTACACAAGTAGCCAGTTCAATAATCGTAAAAACAGTAGTAACTTAAACGTACCAACTACGACAGTAGCTTTATGGTTATTATTATTATAATAATTCCAAAAGACACTAATTATCCTTAATTACTTACTGGTCACTTTATACAAAAGGAACTTAAGAGTTTTCCTTTATACGAGTTCCTTGAAGCCGCGCAAGCTGATCTCGGAGGGCAGACTTCGACTTTTACTATTTTCCTGGAGCTCAGCGCGGGACTCCCCGGCAGGCCAAAACTCAAAACTCTGGGTTTTGCTTGTCTTTATATATCTATGGTAGTAAGAGGCAACCAATGCAAGACAGAGAAAGTATTTGAGCGTTAACACTTCTCAATATGCGCTCGAAATAACTATATTTGTTACATTACCAATTTGTTCATCAACCCCTTTACACCACGAATTGGTAACCAATATGCGGAAGTTACAGATATTTAAGAACTTACAAAAAAGCATTTCACATATTTTTTTGAAAACTGTCTTTATTTTTTTTATTTTTTTTTCTAAAGCATGATTATAAATTTTAGTCCATTACGAACCAATAAGAAGCAAGGAGAGGCTAGTATAGCCAAGAAGAGGCAAGATGCAGGAAATAAGGCAATAAAAAAATAAAGACCGGTCAGTGGTTGAGTGGGCATAGCGCTTGTTTTCCACCCGAGCGTCGCATGTTCGATTCCTCGGCTGGCTAAGTCCTCCATCACAACACAAGCAACTCTTCGGCTTTCTGTGGTGGTAGTAGGAGATTTTCAAACACGGGAATGTTTGTCTTTCTTTGAAAAAAAAAAATCCAAATCGGGCAACAAAAGGAAAGAAACTAGGATAGGCAGGAAGAGCCAATGTATTGCTAGATAATAAGTCATCATCACCATCATCATCTTCCCCTTATCCTATTCGGGTCGGGGACCCATTGCATCGACCATACGTCCCTGTCTCGTGCTGATTGTTCGGCCTCTGTCTATGGTAGACCCATCCTCTCCTCACACAATTTCTGGAGTTGCCTCGCCTAACTGTGTCTGGGGCGGCCCACCGGACGTCTACCCTCTGGAATCGCACTCAGTATCTTCCTCGGAATTTGGTCATCAGACTAATAAGTAATTTGAATTATATTAGTGTTTTTTTTTTTTTTTTTTACATGAGCTCCACACAGGAGGCCCTGAGGAAAACAATTTCCCTCAGGGCCTATGTCATCTTTGGGGATGCTGTGTGGAGGGTTTTTTTAAGGAGAGGAAGGAGAGGAGAGTTCTGGGAAGTAAAAGGGTTTAAGGGGTGGGTAGGAATCTGGGGTTCAGTGTGTCTTGGTCATCCGCCTCCAAGACCTGGACAAACCTCACCCCATGAACCCGGGCACCCCTGCTAAATCACCAAACGTAGCGAACCACTTGGGGTGACCTATGGCAGAGGTGTTTACACTGTTTGATTGTTTTGTAATCTTTTTTTAAATACATTATTTATTTAATGGTTATTTCCTTTTGGGGTATTATGCCGTGTTGCGCTACCTCCTCCTTTAGCCAACGTTTCGGACAGCGTTACAGTGTCCATCATCAGGGCACATCTGCCCTGATGATGGACACTGTAACGCTGTCCGAAACGTTGGCTAAAGGAGGAGGTAGCGCAACACGGCATAATACCCCAAAAGGAAATAACCATAAAATTTTTGGCCGTGAAAACCTAAAATCACATTATTTATTTAGTTATACATTTGGCTTGTACGAAAGGATATGTACGTTAAGGCTGGCCGCAAATGGACGTTTTCCTTATTCGATTTCCTGATGCGGAATTCCGATTCGGAATTCCGTGAGACTAGCGCAAACGTTCGTTTTTCTTCATTCGGAATGTATACACGTCAGTACAGATAGTGATAGCGTGGTGAACGCACGACGATGGAGGACGAAGATTTATTAGCAATTGCATTTCTGTTAATAATGAAGAAGAAAAAAATAATGGAATGATGAAAAATAATTAATTAATAATGAAAGTTTCTGCCTCACACATTATCGTGTTGCGATTCTATGCGTAACAAATACAAAGAATACGTCCGATGCACGCGGTGCCGATGCGATACTGAATAGAAATTTCCGTACGTGTGCGCCGCCGGCACTAACAAAATGTATGCAAGCGCTGCGTTCCGCATGACGTCATTAGGTTTTTTCCGTTCGGTTTCTCCGAACGCGCCGGCTTGCATTCGGAACGTACGTACGGAATTTTTTCCGTTCGGAAAAAAAGCGAACGTGTGCGTCAGTTAATGTATTTTCTACTGATTCCATGCATTCCGATCTCCAAATGCGGAAAACGAATTCGGAAATCGAATAAGGAAAACGTGCTTGTGCGGCCAGCCTAAAACGACTAAAATCTTTTAAATATTGGAAAACCATCATTAAAATATGTACTATTTATTTTTGCAAATCTTTAAACTTTCCGTCAAATGAACCACTTTAAAATCTTCGGAATAAAGCTTGCCGAAAAAGTTAAAAAAGCTTGTTTAATGTCGGCCTAAAAAACCTCCAAGCCTTTCGTATGAAAATGATGAAAACCCAAACGAAATTTTCCAGGACTTCAATTCTCCCACACAAAGTGTACCGAGAATTTTTTTGGTTTGTTTTACCCTAAATGTTCACTTAGCTGGAGTAAAAGTTCTATTGCAAATTACATCAAGCCTACCTTTTTTTACAGATACGGTGTATTTATAATACGATTCGATGATTCGATGTGAAACCGCATAATCAGATCAACAACCCTTATAAGCGTATTTTCCTGGAAACACCTTGCGTTTTCACCTTTTTCTTTTTAAACATTCGCTTTGTTTTATTTCTCATTTTAAAATGAATTACCACTTTAGGTTGTTCGAAAATTATATCACTTTTTACAAAATACTTGCTTGTAGTATATAAATGATTTTTGTTTTGGTTATTTAACAATCCCAGGTGAATACGTGAGGAGTTGTAGAGGAAGACAACTTCAAGAATATTGACATTGTAATTCACGTGATTGGAATAAGTGGATTAGTTTTTATTTTTTACATTCGTTCCATACAGGAGGCCTTGAGGAAAATGATTTCCTTTAGGGCCAATGTCATCTTAGGGGACCCTGTGTGGTTGGCATTTTCAAGAAAAGGGAGGAAAGAACGTTCTGGGAAAGTAAAAGGTATGCGGGGTGGTTAGTAATCAGGGATCAGGCTATCCAGAGGTGACGGACATGTGGACGGACTCCAACTGCGGTGCAAGGGAATGGGTCAAAAGAGTCCTGCTGGAGAAGTCAAAATGCCTCCCTCAACCAGTATCTCTCGATTCTCCCCCCACGAAGAAGGTGGGCAGACGCATCTGCCGCAAAGACCTATACAAACCTCCCCCTATGAACCCGTGTAAGTCACAAAGTCAGTTTTTATTTTATTTATTATTTTATATTAATACCTCTCAAGAGTTCCAGCTGTTTCCGTCTGGAGCCAGTGAGTCTATTGCATCCCTAATTGGGGTATGTTATGAGGCTGAAGGTAGTGGGGAAGGGAAGGAGATGGGGAAGAGGAACGTATTGAAGTCCCTGGTTATTCAGATATGGTAACCAAACACGGCTAAAGCCGTTTCAAGCAATGTTTCAATTCTGAATGGTGGTCTTACACCAGGGCGATACTAGGAATATCTTTCACTCTGGAACGTGCCGCAAATATACTTTATATTATTTTAAATGAATTAATCGTGAATTTATTTGCCCACGCCTGCATTCGTGACATTCGAATTGCGAGTCAAGAACCTTGCCGCTAAACGACGCCAGCCGTCTGTGGTAGTTAAGTCACCAAACCAAACCTTTGGGGGTGACCTATGGCGGATTAATATTGCCCTGACGCCATCCTTCGATGAGTTAGAATTGGTTCCTCAAATTGTCATTTATCAAGGTAGGTAGTACGTGGTAGCCTATTATACAACGTGTCCGGAAACTCGTAGTACAAGCGGGAAACTAGTGAATCTACATCACGTAGAGAACCCAAAAAACTTATTTTTTTCGATCTGAGCATTTCGATTTTAGTATTATTTTTTTTCTATTTTTCCATTTTTTCGGCAACTAAGGGGTTAAAAAAATTTTTGAGCCCGGTTTACCCTTCGATGCATTTTATAAGACATTACACAGCTGAAATCAACCCCCTAGTGAATTTTTTTTTCAAATTTAACCAAAAAAATTCCAACTTCGGACCCGATTTACTCGAAAACGTAAGCTTAAATCAAAAAAGTTATATCACCAATCGACTCCGAATGTGATGTAGATTTACCAGTTTCCCGCTTGTACTACGAGTTTCCGGACACCGTGTATAACACCCGACCCCCCGAGTCCTGCTAGAATTCTAAGAAGTCCTATTTAAATTTTAATCATAATTGTGCTTTTCTGAAGGCGACGGAAATAACAGCAAGTAGCGACAAGGACGGGGCGTTATTATAAAATTACTAATTGGAAAATGGAAAGGGTTGTTGATTTCCCAGCGGACTTTAGTAGCAATAATGTTAGAGTGAGGTTTGCATAACAATTTATCATGTCAGAGGTCTTGTTCGTTCTCAAGCTCGATTCTCATTTTAAGACAAGTATTATTATATTATTCGTAATGGAAAACGAGCTAGGATGTACAATATTAAAAATAATAATAATTAAGATTTCAAAGTATCAGCTTTAAATGGTTATTTTCAGTTTTAGTTGTCTTTGTTAATTAAAACATCCATCGGAAAAGTATACTTAACAATGTTATCGACCATCAATAAGAAAATTGAGCACATTTTCTTCTTTCTTTTATTTTTTCCACAAAACTGCCTAAATAACCACTTTACACCTATCTCCTTACTTTTTTTTTCTTTTTACAATAACTCCACACAGGAGGCCCTGAGGAAAATGATTTCCCTCAGGGCCTATGTCATCTGGCATGCTGTGTGGAGGGTCTTTTTGAGGAGAGGAAGGAATGAACATTGGTCTTGAAGATACCCATGTTGTAGGAAGGAGGAAACACAGAGGCTGGCAAATAATTCCACAGCCAAACTGTTGAACACAAGAATGAGTCGAAGAAACGACCCGTTCTCATGTGACAAATGTCAACCGTGTACAAATGTTGGGCACGCGTTTGGCGTGTTTCCCGACTATGCACCGGTGCCGAAGGGATCAATGATGCTAGTTCCTCGGAGCATCTTCCATTGTAATACCGGTAGAACAAGGATAGCATTCCCACCCGACGCCTGTGCACTAACGATTGCAATCCGTCTGTTAAGATGGGAGAATCTATTAAACGGACCGCCCGTTTCTGCACAGAGTCAAGGGTATTTTTCAGGTATTTTGGAGCTCCAGACCAGAGGTGGCTGCCAAATTCAACCTTGGGGCGCACTACTAATAATAACGTATTTAAAATTTGCACAAGTGATAATTTTTAACGTTTTTTTGTTTGTTCATTAAGTTATTTATTTAGGCTCCTAGTCACCAACCATCATCCATCAACCGATATCGTGGAGGTGTAGGAAGAGTGGATAGACTGCTATGCAACTTTGTCTAGGCACGTCCTCATTGCTTAATCCACATTCAAATATAGTGTCATTTTCGTTATTTATTTTTTAACGATGATACTTCTTGCTGTGAAAATCTAAAATCATATCACGGTGTCATTGCTTCCCGATTTTCCCGAATTACTCGTCAATATATAGTCTCCTTACTTTATTTTCTTGATTTTTCTCTTACAGACTTTCGATTGAATTTCGCTAATATTGTCTTCATTAATTAAATATTTCGATTTGAGATTTTAATCAATAAATATTCATCCTAGACTTATAGAAAAGTCAAAAGATGTCGCTTATTAAATAAAAATTGATAAATTTATCCAAGACGCTATCTAGATAGCATTTAATTTTGGTTGAATCTTGCAATCATACATAATGATAGCAGCCAATAAAATATGTGTTAGAAAATGAAATTCTAAGTCGCAATTTGAAACAGTTAAAAAAATGACTGAATCGGATAGGGACACATTCGCTCAGTTGTTAGAATTGCGACCCGGAAAGTCAGAGATCCTGGCTTCGAGTACCAGGTGTGACTGATTTTTACTGTTAGATTTTCGATTGATTTTCGGTAATATTGTCTTCATTTATTAAATATTACGATTGAGATTTTACTCATTAAGTTTAGAATAAAAATAAAATTATTTCCTTCGTTCATCCACTCCATATTCTTACGTCCGAACCATCTTAGCGTTATTTTCTTAATTTTGTTCGTTATTCTTACATCGATCTTGCATTCAATTCGTAAAGCGTCGATGACACAGAGCGAGTTTACAAGCTACTGTCTGGGAAAATCACTATCTGTTAGTAAACTCGCTCAGTGTCATCGTGTTACTTACTAACTAGCAGATTGTTGACACTCTACGAAAAAAGTTGAAAGGTCGTCAACTTTACTCGCTACACGCTTGCTCGTGATTGGTTTATTTATGTTTTTCAAGATGGCTGCCAATTAACAGCTGATTTCGACTGTCAAACATCACAAAATTAGTTCACGCAGATGTCGTTATTCTTGTCACTGGCGCTAGCAGCGACCTCAATTTCCTACGCTACTGAGCGAGTGGACAGTTTTGTGTGTCATCATGACAATCGCGTTCGCCGATTTATCGGCTTTTAAACTTAGTAGATAGTAGTGTTATCGAGGCTTTACACGGACAATTATGATCTACGAAACGTTCTCCTCAGGGACCCCCTTTTTATCTTATATTGTTTAACACATCTGCGCCATCTAAGATGCAAGGTATTATTCAATCGTTAATATATTTTTTCATTCTCCTGCGCAAAATTCTAACTTCAAATATGAATTTCTATTTAAACTCTACCGACATACAACAATTAAATATGTTTGCACCTGGTACCTGGTTTGCAGTTTTCCCGAAACGACTCTCTTTGGCTTCCGGAAAGTGTATCTTTACAGCTTTTGAAACACGGATAATGCCTGCCACGGCGAGCAAATAGCGCACGTTAAATTGTTAATTCTTATTTGAGAGCTTTACGCTAGTTTTTTACGTAGCTTTCTTTCTAGCAAATCTAACACCGATTATCATAGATTTAATTATGGCTCCTTTTTGCTTTGCGTTTTTAAACGAAGAAACAAATTGTTAACTTTAAAATGTAAGCAGAAAAATGCTTTGAGCTTTTATTAAAACTTTTATTATGGAATAACCCTAACTTTGCTGGAAAGTAAGTCTTGTTAACACGTAAAAAATCACCCCGTTGGGTTTCATTGTACCGGCTAGAGCTTTAAGCTTTAAATTGCAAAGGCTTTGTATTTAACGTACTTATGAGAGAATCTAATGTAGTGTCCGGGTTTTTCATCGCCTTCTTTGACTATTATTGGTAGGGTAATGTCCTTGAACTATTTATTACGCTTTCACAAATAACTCTAAAGCACACTATTAAAGTTATATATAATAGCAAATAAACATTGTCCACCCAGTTATTATGCAAAGCAAATTAAATATTTAATATTCGTAAATCATTCTTACTACAACCTATGAAACTATGAAATTTGGGAGGCGTATATGGGTACCGCCGCCCCAGGAACCATTTATTGGTTATTAACACCACTGCCGTGGGTCGCCCCAGTTGTTCGCTACTTTGGTGACGTGCCCGGGTTCATGGGGTGAGGTTTGTTCGAGACTTGACGGCGGATGCGTCTGCCCACCAGCTGCCTGGCAGGCCGAATCGGGGTGTAATGGTTGAGGGAGTCCCTTTGTCTTCTCCAGCCTTACTCTTTCGGAACGTCGCTTCGCATCGAAGTGGGAGGCTTATATCCGTCACTCCTGAACACACTAACCCCCAGATTCTACCCACCACTGATACCCTTTTCCTTCCCTTTTTCCTCTAGCCACATCAAATACAATTTTCCTTATCTTCCTCTCTTTCCTTTCCAAAAAGACCCTCCGCACAGCATCCCCGAAGATGACATAGGCTCTGAGGGGAATTTTTTTCCTCAGGGCCTCCTGTGTGGGAGCTAATGTAAAAAATATACATATTTAAAAACAAAAATGGAATTAGCAGAATAACTAACAATACATTTTAACCCCCCTAAACCAATAAAAAATTATTGAAAACACGGAGCATTTAATCTCCTTCTCAAACAAATTCAAATTACAAATAAAATATCTCATTATTCAAAAGAATTGAAATAATGACTGAATGATTTAGTTGTTGAAACTCTTTTTGCTTTGTGTTTCATTTTTTAAAACAATACTACCGTAACTTAAAAACTAACATTATATACTAACTTTGTTACTGTATTAAAACAATGTTTCGTGTAATGCGTATTTTTCATTTTTTCGCCTTAATATTTACAATCCATATTCTCGTACTCCAACTTTAAAAATAATATCGTTGAAGAAGAAGATAACAATAATAATTCACACGAAAATATGAAAGAAAAAAGGACACAAAAAAAGACAATGGTCGCAGGACTCAAACCCAGACCTCTCGTCTAACCGGGAAGTGCGCGTTAACCAATTTCGCTATTGCCACCTTCTGGCAAACCGTCGTTTGTCAATCTCATATTTCAAATGTTAGAATTAACAATATTATCTTCAAATAATTATTTTATTTATTTATTGTGAAAAACAGTTAACATGTATATCCAATTACATTTCACAATTTTTAGTTAATAGTGTAAAACATTAATTATATAGGTACATTAATAATGACAGGTGCTAAAGAATACCTTTATTTCGCTCTTGAAATGATTGTAGTTCAATCGAAAAATGTCAATTTCAGAAGAAAGGTTTAATAGTGAGGTCATTCTCCCCAGAGGCATAACCATTGGTAGGTTGGTCCTGCCTCTAGGAAAAGTAAAAAGTCTGTGTTGCCTTGCTCTGGTGAAGTTATCGGGGACATAAAGTGAAATCCTTTCCAGGACATAACTTAATGGTTTTAGCTATTTCTATTTGCTAATTTATACCAGAAATGAAACCAATCAATTATCAAACAAATTATCAATTTATTGGGTAATCACATGAATTGTGTAGTTTGCTTAAATAGAGACTCTTGTAATAATTAAATTAATAATACTCAGATAGTGGTCCAAGGTTCCTTGAGGAGGAATCTCTTGAATAATGAAACTAGTTAAATAAATGTGTTAGAAATAATTTATAACCTGTGACATGTGACTTTTGCTTTGAAACAACGAGCACTAACCTTATTCATGAGAGTAACCTCGGGATAGTCGGGCGCCAGGTCTGTCAGAAGAACATGACCATCTTAAAATAACTCCTCAGCTTTACATCTAAAGAAACCAGTATCGGTAAAATAAAACTAACGCCTCCACAATGTCGGCCGGAGCAAAATTCTAATCACCATCTTCCTCCCGTGAAATCCGTTGAGTCCCGCTTCCTTCCGTTCCCCGCTAGGCGTCGCCACCATCTCTAGTGTGAACAACGCAAGAAACCAAAGTGTGCTAGGATCCAGATACGAGTCAACATTCAATAATCGGGGTAACATGTTAAAACTGTTACAATGTGCCCGTTTAGCAGTTTTTATTTTAACGTGCACGTCCCGGTTAGACGAGAGGTTTGGGTTCGAGTCCCAGTTGCGACCATTGTCTTTTTTCTGTGTATTGTTCTCTTTCATATTTTCGTTTGGATTATTATTATTATCTTCTTCTTCAATGATATATTACATTGATGGGAATAACCTTCAATAGTTATAAAAAGAGAGTTTTTCTTATAAAAAATTAAAAATAATATTTTACACTTATGCACCAAACTCGTTGATGTACTCGTCTTTTAGTATTTTTAGTTACAAATATTACCCACAGGTAGGGAGTGCTTTTATGGGTTCCCAACACTTACATTGTCTTTTTTTATATACCTACACACTTTTAACTTACTTTTACATTATATGCGTCTTTTGTTTATATATTACCATTTTTTTAAATTATGTGAAAAAAAATCTAATTTTATTGTACGTGAAAATAAATGAGGTTGAAATATATTTGCGATTTAGGAAGTACCTACATCCTAGATATTCAGATCTGTTCACTCAACGTAGTTTAAATCGTCTCACGAAACATCGATGATGAATGGTATTCTATCAGGACGATACTCTCTGTCTTTTACTGAAAATTTGCATAATTTAAATTTAATTTCCATTGCATTTTCCAGCTCATCCCCATTCTAATACTAGAAGCAGTATGTAGCTTGGGTCTAAATTAGCATACCGAAACCACTTGTAATCACCTCGCGCCGCCAGTGATGCAATATCTAAATAATATTTGATTTAGCTCCGTGTCCATAGCTCCTTTCGGGCAGAAAGCCCCGGAATTAATTGCAACCCCTTTCCGGCAGCTTTTAATCCACGGACGCGGTGGGGCCGGACGTTGCGGCGGTCGGGCCGGCGGCGTCGCGCGGCGTCGGGACTCGTCGGATCCGTCGGTGTCACAACGCCGCTGAAGTGTAATCCGGCCGAAGCAATGGCTTAAGGAAATTGTTTGACGTATTTATAATGCAGATTTAATAGTTGTTTCTGACTCGCGAAGCCATTTTTTTTTTAACTTTCTTCATCGCTTGAGCAGAGACATTTTGATCGAGGGTTTTTTTAAACCGCGTCACTTCGCTCTTTAGAACTCTTTAGAATGCGGTTTGTACACAAAAGATTGCATTTCTGCATTTTATAATTGCCAAATAATTTTAGTCTCGTCTCTAATTTTATTATTTTTTTATTTTTATTTTTAGAAATCTTATTCAAATTGAAAGACAGAATCTTATGCACCAGGTCCAAGATTGAAAGGTATTTACATTAAGACACATGCGCTTGATCTAAGTTAGACATTATATTTTGGTAGAAAGCAGACATTTTGTGGTTTTTACATATTAATGAAATAAAACAATAACTTTGTTTGCGACCATGAAATGGACTTAATTTATTAATACCAACTGGTTTCGATTAATACAAGCATCGTGAGGGTACAAAACACTAATCATATGCAAGTACATGTAGAGTGAGACAAAACATGAAGTAGAATAAAGGAACAGCGATAGCACGAAATTAAAGTATGTTAACATAATAACACGGTGAAAGAGACAGATAATTTGCACATAATGGATTACCATATCATATCGAACGAGACAAAGCATAATCTGAACGGAAAATAATGGGAAAATTAAGGAATATTGGGAATTTTATCAATTTATGGGGAATATACAACGTATCCGGAAACTCGTGGTACAAGCGGGAAACTGGTGAATCTACATCACGTAGAGAATCCAAAAAACTTATTTTTTTCGATCTAAGCATTTCGATTTTAATATTATTTTTTTTCTATTTTTCCATTTTTTCGGCAACTAAAGGGTTAAAAAATTTTTTGAGCCCGGTTTACCCTTCGTTGCATTTTATAAGACATTACACAGCTGAAATCAACCCCTTAGTGAAAATTTTTTTCAAATTTAACCAAAAAAATTCCAACTTCGGACCCGATTTACTCGAAAACGAAAGCTCAAATCAAAAAAAGTTAAACCACAAAATCGACTCCAAATGTGATGTTGATTCTCCAGTTTCCCGCTTGTACTACGAGTTTCCGGACACCTTGTATATAATATAGGGATATTGGACCAATTTAATGGATGATGCTTGTGTTAAGCGAAACTGGTCGGTATTATTAAATTGACTAAATTTCAAGGTTATAAACCAGTTCTTGTTTTATTTCAAAATTATGTGTGTAATGTTTTATAAAAGTAATGTAAATCTGATTACGTGGGTAAGTCCTTTTATCATTACGTCGATTGCAAAAAAAAAATTAAATTCTTAAAATATTTCATGTCGTACCTACACGGAATTAGAATAATCCTTTTTAAATAATTCATATCGCGTCCGTACAATATTAAAATACATAAAAATAATAACCAAACCAAACCACAAGACTTTTTATAACATTAAAAATTTCAGTGTCGAGCATTCTTTTGATTCGACGAAGATAAAGATTTCTAGAAGGAAAAAGATGAAATAGCTGAGTCAACCCTTTGAAGTCTATGCTAAATTAAAAAATATGTATTTCTTTTAGAACGCGGTATTAATGGGCTTAACCCTACCAGTGCCGTGTTATTATATAGGTTTAAGGTCTGGTCTTTGCTCTTTGGTCGGCTGGCTTATTTTAATAATAAAGTAACCCTTTTCAGCCTACTGGTCACTTCACATGTCTTCGTGTTCGTTTTTGGATAGCTTGAATTATGCAAGCATACCAAACTAATTACGTCAATATTACAAAAGCATAAACAATAGCGTATAATATTGTAGAGCACTTAATGAAGTTACATCAGAAAGACATTGACATACGTTTACAATGGATTCCATCTCACGTAGGGATACATGGAAATGAAGAGGCGGATTTGTTGGCAGACGAAGCAGGGGTGAAAGGTCACGAGTATGACTGGACGCCAGATAACGAAGATTACTCCCAAAAAATACATTTACTATGTAATAATATGTGGAATGAGCATTTTGAAAATTTATCTGCCAATAAGGGCGTATGGTATAGAAAGCTTCAAAAAGAACCCTTTAAAACACCATGGTTCACTGAAACCAATCTGAAGAGATCAGAAATGAGAGTCATTTTTAGATTAAGATCCGGACATGCACTAATGGGAAGAATATTGTGTCTGTTAGGCCTCTCTGATTCTCCAATGTGCTCTATATGTGAAGAATTTGAAGACATTGAACACACTCTCACAAAGTGCATTAAATTTGAACAACAGAGAGTAACAATATTGATGACCTCAAACCCATCGGAAATTCATAATTTGATAGCTTCAACCGACTACTATGCCATTTCAAGACTCATGAAATTCATTAGATCGTGCAACTTGGAAAATATATGATACATTGTTTTATAAAGATACATACATATATTAATATTGCAACATTAATATATAGGATATATTTAAAAAAAAAAAAAAAAAAAAATGAAACCTTAAAATAAATAGAAACAGATGAGGCAAAAAATGACAGCAGTATGCGAGTCAGAAGCCTCGATTAAATATTATAATATAAAAAAAAAATTACGTCTATGCCCTTTTTTTGGTTCAACTTCATTTCACTATTTTCATTATTTGGATTGATTTTTCTTTGGAATAAAGGGTTTCGAAACTGTAATGGTAATATCTTAAAATTTTGTAATTTCTGTTATTTTTCTTAGTCATTTAAAAAATATATGGATTCATTAGAATTCGATTACCTTTTATGGTAAGGACGTTATTTTTACAAATGGTGTAAAAATTTTTTCTTAATTTTTTTAATGCACCCAGCTTTATAAATATTGACGTGAACAAAGTTGAATCTATCATTACTAAGAAAAAAACTTCGGTGTTAAAAAAATGTCCTGATTGAAGAACAGCACGGCTTTAAGGCGGTACACAATCCTAATAATTTTTGTACGCTCAAAACTCACATTTTAATCATTTCCGGCGAATCCCTAACTCTAATAACTTTTTTATTTCCATGCCGCACAAGAAATGCGAGTTATTTATATATTAGATTAATAAAAGCAGTACCTTTCCATTAATATATTTTACGGTCACCACGATTTCAAAACTATATAACCCGATTTTCAACTATAAAGTTAGCGGTAAGCACCAGATTTTATTTTTCTAGACGATGAATTAATAATTTCGGAAGGATATTTTAAATATTTGTAACACGTTCTTCAGAATTAATTAAAATGAACGCGGCAGAAAGGTCGAATCTCCAGGCCTGCTAGGGTGAATTCGACCGTGCGTTCGTACAATTACGTCGTTAAGATTCCCATATTATTTATCTTCTTCTTCATTTTTTTGATACGGCAAATTCGACAGTAGGTCCGTCCAGTGCACGGGTTGCGAGTCGCAATTTGTGTACACGGTTTCTTTACTTACGTCGTTAAGATTCTGAATATATTTTAGGGTATATTGTCGTCTTAAAGCTTCTATGTCTACCACAACGAATTTACTTTCCCTTAATAAAACTATTGTCAATGTCTTTTTTAAAGCCTTCAGCGAAATTAACTCCGCAATACTAATAGCCAAACTTTATTTCGTCGGTATTTGAAACCATTTATTGTATTTTTTCAAATCTCATTTATCTGATGGGCAACAAAGAGTCAACTCTCCAATAATTATGGGTAGCATTCTACACTGTCCAGAATGTTAAGACTAGTTAATTCAGTCTTTCAAATTTTTGTTACCAATCAACTGATAAGCGTTTTATTATTCAACTAGCAGACCCGGCCACACGTTGCTGTGGCTAACGAAACACAACGCCATTACCCAACCTTTATAAAATCCACACCGCCCGCTTGCCAGCCGCCCGCTGCCGGCTGCCCGCTGCCTGAATTGAATATTTGAATTTCTCGGCTTTTATCTACAATAATGAGCATGTATTATACATATAAATCTTCCTCTTGAATCACTCCATCTATTGGTGAAAACCGCATGAAAATCCGTTGGGTGGTTTAAAAGATCTATGCGCACATGCATTTAGAGCGACTTCATTTAATACTATGTAATGATAATGTCTTAATCATGGACTCTACCAAAAGCTTCTCAAGCCTTTGAGTTGAATATTCTTTCTAATGCATACAAATGTCGGACTTGTGTCTTTGCTTCATTGGCTTCATTCATATTATTACGTTTGTACTGTTCCTTTTCCGATACTTTTTATTACGTATTGTGTTGTATTGCTATTGAATAGTAGTTTGCTAATCAAAATACTTTCAAGGTAAATTGCTAAATTGGAAATGTTCACATATTCATGTTACTAAAATGCTATAAATAAATTTAATTTCATTTTCCGTATGTGTTTTTCCGACATTAATCATGGCTATATAAATCTTGTTATTGCTTCCGCATTGCTATCAAAATGTCGATACCATCTATAACACAGGCGACTCGAACCTCTCTTCTACATCCGCATCTTTTCAAATATCGATTAATCCCAACCTCCATTCTTTTTTCCCATCCCTCCTTGCTCTCCCCATTCGAATTCCTCGATTCCTTGACTTTTCTTCCCTCTCCAATAACATCTGTTACCGAATCTAACTTATCATTGGTTTTGAATCTTTCGCATTAGAATTTCAAATTGAGCCACCGAGACCCTATTAGCTAGTCATTAGAAGGAACTCGCTCCTTCATTCCTAGCTTTTTATTTCTCATTCGCTTTTTTATGCCTTTACTACTTTATTTTTCGCTCCTTCTATTATTTTTTTTAATATTTCACGCTGCAGCAAATGGTTTTGCGAGATCCAATTACAATGCGAATGTCGTTGCGGGGAAATGGAGGTTATTTTTTTTGCCTGAATTGAGAGAAGTTTTATAGCCTACATGTTTTATGTCTGGCGGACGACAGTACATGACTGAAATAAATCGTAAACCATGCGATATCTGTGCTGATCATCTCTAAAAGATAAAAATATTATTAAGGAATTCTTTTTTCGTACGATAAGTTGAAACCATGTTCAAAAGCTGTACTTTGTCAATGACAAATACCATCATTTTTGTAAAACTGGAAACAAGTTTGACACTAACTTATGGCATTCTACATATTCAAACAAGCTTAGGGTCATGATTATCCGATGAGGTCCCGTTGTTGGCACTTTGAATAATATGTGCCTTCTTCAATAATAGAAGTTATCGCTAAACCACATGGCAACCACGTTTTCCTTTGGAATCGTCTTTCTCTCCATGAAATACCATAACTACAGTCAGACACATTTGTATATGTTTTTCTATCCGGTATTACCGTAATTTGTTTTTTGACGTCTTAAGTTACAGAAACAATAAGTCCTTTACTTTTCACTATATTGGTGAAGTTGTTTTGTACTGAAAATTCTGCGATCGATGCCCACTGAAGTATAGGAATAAAAATACGATGCTAATCATATTTTTATTCCTATACTGAAATGGGTTTATTGGATTCCTATACTGGTTGGATTTATCCCTGGCATAGAGGTATAATGACATATTATTATGAAAACAGAATTTATGATAGACATTCAAAAATAATTCGCCGCATGCGTGTAATTTTACTTGAAATTTCTAATATTTCTTTTATTTATAATATTTCATATTCAATGTTTGTATGTGTAACTGTGAAGACTTGTGTATGATGTAATTAATTAACAATTTTATTTGTACAATCAATGAAGACAACATTAACGTCTCTCAAATGAAAAATGTTGAACAGAGAAATCAGAGGGAATATTCGGTCTAATCTAGGAATTAAACGCAGGATAGGGTCAGTTCCTACCAAAGATATTCAAATACAAAGAGGTATGCTATGGTGTCCGCGCAACTGTCGGCGGACTACGACCTAATTAGAGTAGTTTGCATACGAAAAGAATTTGTTCATTTCGTTGATTTTTTGAAGGTGTGCATTAGCATTGTTTAACAATATAGTTTGAATACGGAAAGAATTCGTTCATTTAGTTTAACGTTCGTTTGGTTTATTCGTTAATTATTCGTTCATTTAGTTTATTTGTTAATTGGTAAACAATATCGGCGACACCCGGAAGCGCGGTCCCACCCAGTAAAAACTGCAGATAGTACATCTACGTATATTTCATATTTTTGGTTCCTACATTCGACCTATTTTAAAAAAAAATCTGTTTCATATTTTTGTTTAAGAGTCGTTAATATTGTCTTCATTAACTAAATGTCATAATTTGAGTTATAACTCATTACTTATTCCAAAAATAAGTTTAAAAAAATCGAGTGCAGTTTACACGCGGTAGAAGTGAAACTTTACTAAAACAATCTATACCAATACTTGAAAAGTGAGGTCATAATCAAAGCGACCAATGAGGGCAGACCAGCCAATAGGCGCCTTTAAAAGTGACATCATAATCAAAGCGGTCAATGAGCGCAGTCGATGCATCGCACTTTCACATTTTCACTTCAAAAATATTTGACTAACGTATACAAAGAAAAGAAGTGCAGATTGCAATTTTTCGGGCGGTAATTCTGTGCTTGTTATCCATAGTGTTTCAATTGAAGAAACTTCAAAGAACTAGCGCGTGCTTTCGGGACAAATGGACACACGTGGACACGATGGAAACACATTAAACGCGCACCCAATATTTTGTATACAGTTGACATTTGTCACACGTCTCTACGACTCGTTATTTACTTCAACACCTCGGCTGTGGGATGATTTGCCGGCTTTTGTGTTTCTTCTCTCCTACAACATAAGTCTATTCAAGAACCAGGTTCACTCCTTCCGTTCCTAAAAAAGACTCCACACAGCATCCCCAAATATTATATAGGCCAATTAAATTCAAATTATTTTCCTCAGGACCTCCTGTGTGGAGTGAATGTTAAAAAAAGAAAGACCAAATAAATTGAATAAACTCGGTGCAGTCCAACGCTCCCTTTGCGATATTTTGTTTCAACTTTTCGTTTTGTTACATCGAAACTCTTCGATGTTCGTTTGCGATGTTATCGGATATATTGAATTTTCGCCATCATCTCGAGTACCTCGGGGACGACCTCTAGTGTAAGATACGACTCGTAGTTTCTGAAATACATTGGGTCTTGACCCAAAAATATTTTCTTAACTTTTTTAAAAGTACTCACACAAGAAATTACTTTTTAAAGAGCAGCTGAAAGCTACCAAAACTTTGTTTAAATTTAATGAAAGGAAATACAAAATTTAAAAAAAATTATAACCTGAAATTGATGAAATGACTTGAAAGTTCGGCAATTAGATACTCTTAGTTCGTATTACCTACTTTTTATAATTTTTAAATAGTACCTTTGTTCACACAAATTATAATAACTCGAATGTTCATAAATGTTCTAAGATTCAAAATGTAGTTTTCTGTTCAAGTGCTAAAAGTTAGAAGGTTTTATTTGGTTCTTTAAAGGGGAATTTTAAAAGGCGATTAAGTGTCAGATTGAAATGCACTTCAGATGCACTCATCGGCGCCGGGGAATTCGATAGTTTCTGCATAATAAATGCAGTGTCAATTGTCGGAGCCACTGTTAGCGGCACCCGAGTGGCTCCTAACCAAGCGGCGCGCGGTGTCGGCGTCACGACGCTGGAATTAATAAAGAACCACTCTTCTTTTGTCTACTGCCGCGGGCTAATTATTATTGTGCATTCTTTTGTATAGTGCACTATCTGTATTTTACGTCATAAGTATTGTTTTTTTTTGTAATATTTATTTTATTTATTTTTTATTTATTAGAGATAATATATTACTTTTATTTATTTATTTATTTACGGACAATTAGTCCAATTAACAATATATCAATAACACGAATAGAAAAAAAGAGAGATCACAATGAAAGGAGATTACATATAGATGAAGAGCATTACAAAATTATTACATAAAATTTATAAACATTGCTCCCAATGAGTTTAATAAAACTCATTTCTGGAAGGACAACATTATACCTCTGAAGGAAAATATTATTTTAAATAAAATCTTATTTTTACATAAAAACACGCAAATCAATGAATAGTACATAGATTTTTAAATTGAGTAGACACACTTGATACAGGTAATTGAAGAATATACAAGAGTTACAAAGGAAGACAGCTAAATTCGTCACTGGTTAATAAAGTTGCTGAGAAAATATCCTTTTAGAGCCTTTGCCAATATTTTTTTTGTTTGATTCTGGTAGTTTTAGGACATTAGGTAATGCGTTGTATTGCGTATGTGCGATGTATTGTTAGGAGTTAATGCCAAATTTAGTTGTGTGAGTAGATGACGATAGGTATATTTGATTTTGTGATCGTGTTTTGTGCTGGTGCATATCGGAATTAAAGGCTGGTTTAGTGTTGGTGTGAGAGGAGTGTTGAATTATTTGTAGGATGGCAGTGGTGATGCTATATTTTGGCAGAATGGTAAAGGGAAGAATTTGTGTCAGTGAGTATATGTCTTTGACATGTGTATCCCATGGTAGATGGTATATATTTCTTATGGCTCTATTTTGGATTACTTGTATTTCAGATATTTGTTTCTTAGTAATGGTGCCCCAGATACTAACCAGATAACTTAGGTGAGAGTGGATCAGAGCATAATACGTGGCTCTAAAATAATGGCACTATAATAATGGCATAATATTATACTCGTTGTATTATTTATGTTTTTATCTCACGGCAAATCGGTATGTAATCTAAAATGTATTTGCCTGCGGTGATTACCGACTACCTTACCACTATTTCCGAAGGGTTATTTAAATTTTTAAATAATTTTTTACATTAACTTTAAACGGGAGACTCTGAGGAAAATAAATTCCCTCAGGGCCTGTATCATCTTAGAAGATGCTCTGTGGAGGGTCTTTTTGAGGAGAGGAATGAATGAACATGGGTAAGGGTGGCATTATGGATGTTTTTTTTAAATATATTAATGTATATATATTATAAGTGGTATTCTACTACAAAATTATTAATTAAAAAGCTATGTATGTGTTTATTAATTTGTAGAGAAACACCTAAATTGTGCCTGATTAATTCCCTTCGTTATTGCTTAGTCCTATCTTGCACGCAGTGCTGTGCGCTCGTAAACAAAAATATGTAATTAAGACAAACAGGATCTAGAAACACATTAATCTTGGTTAAACTGAAGGCTGTATATTTTTAATAAACATGATTACTAAAGCGCTTGCTGAGCGGCGTTGTTCTCCTTGGCAAATTTTCATATGATGCCTTTTCCTCGTTCTTGTTTCATAAACAATACCCTTAGAAAAATATTACATTTTTCATTTGCAAAGCCAACCCTTCTTTCGTATTTCATAAGGCTTCGTCACTTGCATAGAGATAATGTAATAACATTTTTCACATATCACATATTTTGCACTTGGATTTTAAAATTTAAAAGAGGACTAGCGCAGATCCGTGAAAAATCATGGAATAGTCCTGAATTCTTGGCAATTCATTTCATTTTTGAGAAAAGACAATTAAACAGATTTTCTGTTTAAAAATATTATAATATTTATTAGTTTATTTACACAATTAAGTGGTTTATTTTTATATCAACAAGTCTTTATTTTAGGTATCTAAGTTTACTTTATTGCTTTTCTTGAATTCTTTACAAAAGCAAATCCGAGTTCATTAAACCAGAGTAAGACGGACAGACACACAACCGAAATTAGAACTTCTGATTTTTACTTGTCAAGATTAACCCTCAGAAATTAAAGATTAAATACGCATTCAAAATAGAATTGAAACAAACGGATTAAAATCTTTAGGTTTTACAGGCGGCTTCTATTTCAATGGAAGATGCTCCGAGGAACTAGTAGTTTGATAGACTCTCCTAACTTGACAAATGGATTGCAATCTTTAGAGCACAGGCGTCGGGTGGGAATGCTATCCTTGTTCTACCGGTATATCAATGGAAGATTCGGCACCGGTGCATAGTCGGAAAACACCCAAACGCGCGTACACGGTTGACATTTGTCACATGAGAACGGGTCGCTTCTTTGACTCGTTATTGAGTTCAACAGTTCGGCTGTGGAATGATTTGCCGGCCTCTGTTTCCTCCTTCCCACAACATCGGTCTCTTCAAGACCATTCTTCATTCCGTGCTCTCTTAAAAAACCCTCCACACAGCATCTCAGATGACCTGTGTGGAGTTAATGTAAAAAAATAATTTATCATAAAATATATTTTTTTATTAAAATATTATATTATTACGGGTAGTAGTCCAGTAAACGAATGGTCCAAAA
This sequence comes from Limnephilus marmoratus, assembly GCA_917880885.1. Lineage (NCBI taxonomy): Eukaryota > Metazoa > Arthropoda > Insecta > Trichoptera > Limnephilidae > Limnephilus > Limnephilus marmoratus. The sequence goes on along the minus strand of OU862918.1, from coordinate 34,924,714 downwards.
GGAGGTGTAGAGTGCGTGAGCAGGAACCTAAGCGATTCTTTCAGGACTTGTTAAGGATGCTTAGGGTGTAAACATACTAAAAGTCCTGACGTCTAGGTGGTGAGCTAGGGGGGGGAGGGGGGGGGGAAGGTCCCGATTTTTGGGTTTCCGTTTATATCTCAAAAACGGTGCGTTGCAGAGGAAAACTTTTTTAGAATAAGTAAAAGTTCATAAAATTATCTACAACTTTTATTCTATACGTAATTTTGGAAATCCCAGCCGGTTTTGAGTTATACGCTCCACGAATGTCAATATTTTCGAAAAAAATCATTTTACCTCACATTTTTCATCAAACATTCCTTCATATCGTCTAAAATATTCATCTTAGAAAGAAATTTATTCGAAAGAAGTTGTAAATAATTTAATAACCTTTTAGAATATATATACATATGTAAATAAATCTTCAACCAGTAAATATTTACAGCAATTTTAAGTTTTTTCGTAAAATGTCGTCATTTTCAGAAAAAGCTATTTTTTCTTACCAAATTATTAAGACGGGTTTTTTTTTCATGTGAAATTCCTTATTAATTTTTGCACGCCAGAGAGCAAGTAAGTTGTTCTCGAACAGATGATTAGTGGAATTCATTTTATAATCATTATTATTGTGATGGGTGATTAGGTTAGTCGTCGGAGATGCTACAATAACGTGCTACGATGTCCCGCAAAGATCGGGCATTTCCAATGTCTTCTGTCAGCTCGTCGATAAAAATTCACGATGAAAAGGTTGCAGTTGACCCAACATTGCTGTTTCAGCGGATGTGTATAAGCAAACGATCAGATGAGGATTTGATGAAATTCTTTGAGTATGAGTTTGTCCCATTTCCCTTGGCACTGTTCAATGAAAGTGGGATGCGAAAGACAAATAAATCTGTTCTGTATAGCTTATTCGAGCCTACCAAAAAAACTGTTCTACTGTCTCAGATGAGCATAGTTGTGGACGGAGGATATCTATATTATACAGAGTAATTTGACAAAAAAATGCCTCCGTTGCCGCAATTTGTGATTGTTATATCACCTATGTCAACCACCACTAACCTGGAATGACTCGCACTGTCGTATTTGATGGGTACACAAATGCAGGCAATAGAACGAAATCACAAGAACAGATGCGACGATACAGACTGAGAAGGTCAGCAGACATCAATTTGACATGAAACAAATCAATACCCGTTAAACAGGAAGATTTTTTATCCAATACTACCAACAAAAGTAACTTCATCTCCTTACTACAGACAAAGTTTCGGGAGAATGGGATACAGACTCTTCTGGCCACCGATGATGATGACGTCTTTATCGTGAAGACTGCTGTGGAACTATCCTTTCACAACTCTGTGGCTGTCTTTGGTGAGGATGTGGACCTCACTGTCCTTTTGATTGCTTCCACTCCTCCCACCTAAGATATTCTGTTGCCGAAACCCGGACGAGGGAAAACCAAAACATTGGCACTGTCCACCCAAGAGATGCAGCATCGTGGATTTGAACACATCATATTTTTACATTCATTTACCGGATGCGATACAACGTCTGCAAATTTCAGGAGAAGCAAGGTAGGCTTTTCAAAATTGTACTTGGAGTCAGAAATGATCAAGCAAGCGGCAATGATCTTTTACAACCCCTCCTCTACTCACGATGAGGTTGAAGAGGCTGGAAATAAATGCTTCCTGAAATGGTATGCGGCGCCAAAAAGACAGACCTTCCTTAACCAGTACCGCTTCCAGTCGTTCACAAGGTCCGTGGCAAATATGAAGCCTGACATCAGCTCCATCCCTCCAACAGAGAGTACAGCTAAACAGCATTCCCGGCGGACATACCACCAAGTTCCGCAGTGGCTCGGGATTGAGCTGTCCCCTGAAGAATGGGGGTGGAAACACGAAGGAGACACCCTGGCGCCAATTACAACAGAAGATCCTCCAGCACCGGAGGTCCTTCTGAAAATGATATTTTGCCGCTGCACCAAGGATTGTGCAATTGCCAAATGTGGATGCCGAAAAGCAATGCTGACCTGTTCTGCAGCGTGCCTTCACTGCCAAGGGAGATACCTCAATAGTGTGCCTGTTGCCGAGGACGACGATGAAGACGACGTAGAGCCCTTTCAGCAAGAACATCCACCACTGAGAATGACGATGCCATGGATGAACAACGCTTGCCAGGACCCTCACGTCCAAAGAGGATATGAAAACGTGAATCCATATAAAGTTGAGAGTGTAACATGATGTTATTGAGAACAGTGCCAAGGGAAATGAGGCCAACTCATACTCAAATAATTTCATCGAATCTTCATCTGATCGTTTGCTTATACACATCCGCTGAAACAGCAATGTTGGGTCAACTGCAACCTTTTCATCGTGAATTTTTATCGACGAGCTGACAGAATACATTGGGAATGCCCGATCTTTGCGGGACAACTTGATGTCTGAGAATGTCAAGCCCACTATCGCATTCATTGCCTTTTCACCAAATCGAACAGCATCGTAGCACGTTATTGTAGCATCTCCGACGACTAACCTAATCACCCATCACAATAATAATGATTATAAAATGAATTCCACTAATCATCTGTTTGAGAACAACTTACCTGCTTTATTGCGTGCAAATATTAATAAGGAATTTCCCATGAAGAAAAAACCCGTCTTAACAATTTGGTAAGAAAAAACAGCCTTTTCTGAAAATGACAACATTTTACGAAAAAACTTAAAATTGCTGTAAATATTTACTGGTTGGAGATTTATTTACATAAGTATATATATATTCTAAAAGGTAATTAAATTATTTACAACTTCTTTTGAATAAATTTCTTTCTTAGATGAATATTTTAGACGATATGAAGGAATGTTTGATGAAAAATGTGAGGTAAAATGATTTTTTTCGAAAATATTGACATTTGTGGAGCGTATAACTCAAAAACGGCTGGGATTTCCAAAATTACGTATATAATAAAAGTTGTAGATAATTTTATGAGCTTTTACTTATTCTAAAAAAGTTTTCCTCTGCGACGCACCGTTTTTGAGATATAAACGGAAACCCGAAAATCGGGACCTTCCCCCCCCCCCCCCCTAGCTCACCACCTAGACGTCAGGACTTTTAGTATGTTCACACCCTAAGCACCCTAAACAAGTCCTGAAAGAATCGCTTAGGTTCCTGCTCACGCACTCTACAACTCCTTCCTTTACTGGACTATAGGTACTTCAAGAAACAAAAAGTATTTTAGGAACCATTACAGGTACTTTATCGATTTACCACTTTATGACAAACATTTCCAATTTTGAACACTTAAATTCAAAGCTAATCCGAGTTCTGCACAACCGAGATTAGTTTTATTATTTTTTTTTTCTTTAGATAATAACATTATTCAATTTTCTTCATTTCACAATTATCATTCGTTTTTATTATAAGATTTTAATGTCATGTTTTTTATTTGTTTCAGGTAAGGAACGATTACAAATGCTTGCTTCGGCCGAACGTTGGTGTGTCTATTAACCACTGCAGCTTTTTCTTGAAGGAAAGTAAGTATTGTATATATTTGTATCTCTTTAGTTTCTGTTGTACGGAGACAGTAGGTCTATGGCACCAATATTATGGTATACCATTGAGGCGAAATGAAATAACATGTGAGAAGGAGTGAAAGAGAAAGAATGTTCAACGTACACTTGATATTCCGATTACTTACTACTCGTACGTTACTAAACCTATTTTAAACAACAAAGTATTTTAATAATTTAACCCCCCCCCAGGCTTTGACCGTTTCAAAGGGCCAGACGATCAAAATATTTCTAAATATTAATAAATAAAAATATGTCTGAACATACCCGAAAAATTAAAAAAAAAGTGTTTGAAAGGTGATAAAACTTTCAGTTTTTATATATCACTTATTTTTGAAATATAAAAAAATTGCACGCAAACATAAAAAAGTTTTAAGAGTGGCTCACCTTACGTTTTTTCTAACTAAAATTACTGAAATTGAAAAAATAAAAACACATACATATTTTATTAGAAAAATTATTTTTTTGCTTTATTGTCGTTTCATGTAAAAATAATATTTATTTTTATTATTTCATACATTTCTTGAAAGTACAATTTTTATGTTTTTTGTGTACCGTACTATGTTAATGCCCGTGTTAAGGTAATCAAATCATACATGATTTAAATTATACAGTGTGAGAACTAGAACAAAATATAGGTTTGAAATAGAAATTATGAGACATTAGAAAGAAGTGAAAGAAAAAAAATATATTTAAGGTAAAATATAACAAGATATATACGTACGTAAGCACATACACACATACACACACATACACACATACATACACACATACGTAAAAAGGGGTATGGTAATAGTTGATTTTATATCGGTGCTCAATGCATTGTATATTTTGGGGGCAATGAACCAAAATTGTCGTTGAGCGAATGTGGTTCTTGTTTTTGGACCACGCATCCCAGGTTAATTAATAAAAAAATCCCAAAAGTTCATAATTTTTTTCAAATTGCATCTGGAAACTTTGTTTTCATAAATTATTAATATTTTATGGCTGTCCTTTGAGATTTGAACATAACATTTCTAAGACCGTTTAGATCTCATTTCTAACCACGATAGTAAGGGAGACACAAAGATTTCTATGAGACCTACGTGAGTTGTTCCGAAAGCCAAAAAAATTGACTTTAGTGGTTCATAATACAATATACTGTGTAATGTGTTTTTTGTCTTTGTCCTTTAAATATTACATACATACATTTTTCTTTTCATCTAACTCCTTTTTAAATTATATATTATTTCAAATCCAATATCGACACATGGTAACCCTATATGCTTACATTATAATGTAATAGTGTTAGGTACCCATTATCTGAATTAATATTACAATATGTGCTTATTCAGATGTTCTTTGTAATAAATAATAAAGAAATAACTCTAAAACCCAGCCGGGCTTAAAATTCAAAATAGATAAATAAATAAATGAATATTGTTCGTTCAATATTATTTGTGTTATTTTTATTACCTCAGCACAGGCTTGTCCTAGTAAGGTTAAAAGTTGAATTGTAAATCTGTACCTTAAAGGATATACCACACGTAGTTATAGACTTAGCTATGGACTTACGGGTTTTATTCATTAGGGTACAGAAATAATAATACCTACCATGTACAGAAACAATAAATAAATTCTGAACGGTGATAACCTTTTATTCGCAATGAAGAGCAAGCATACAATTTTTAATTTATACGGTATTATTCCTCTCCCGGATTTAATCTCGCTACCTTTAGTTCCAGAGCCGAGAATCTAACCATTATGTAAGGGAGTTTTCAAATGAATCATTTCACAAAATTTGTTCATATTAGCAAACAAAAGTTAGCTTTCGTTGTGTTCATTCCACTAACTAACCATATTGCCTGGAGGATGGATCGCCAAACAACTTGGTATTGGCACATTCTACTCGCTTCAATCACATTCATACATCGTGTCCAACATACCCTTCTATTTATCAGATTCTTGACATGGCCCGAATCAATTATTTGGATAATTTGTTCGCGCAATACCTCCCTCGGGCGTCCCCAACTTCTTCTTTCGAATTATTATTAAGTACCGGCTTATGCAATGCTCTCTTTTAACGCTTTGTTTCTGCTTTAAATTAGAACCTAATTGGCTTTATTTTCACACCCTGTTTATCAAAAACAAACGCCGGCAACAAAAAACAAAAGGTTTCATATTTCCCAAGAAACTTAGTCTTATTTTGCTGGCGTTGTCAGTCTAATAATACCTCTGTAAGGGCTGTAATCGAATATCGCAAAGACTAGGGGAGTTATTAGCATCGAATACTTGGGATATCAAATTCCATTTATATTGCATGCTTTGGCGTTCTAAGGGCGGGTAGGCTGTAGACTTCGAAGGTCTGGGTACAATTAATATTATATTTGTTGGGTATTACTGAAGATGACGGAAACTAATATGCCAGTTTTCAAAGACTATTCGACAAGAATATATTTTGTTAAAATGCCGTCCATGACTGACTCAAAAAAACTAAAATTGTTCACTAGTAAAATTGCTTTTTAAGTGTGGAAATTTTTTTGCTCAAAATTGTGAAAATCTGTCCACTCTTCGGTGCATTTAAACTCCATCCCTTGTCAGTTTTATTTTATTAAAAGCGTTGCACAAAAATATCGCTTAATCGCCAGTAAAATTAATTAACATTGCCATTTATGATCGAGATATTAAATTAGGAAATATCAGTACTGGATTTGTCAATAGGCCTTATAGGCCGCGGCCTAGGGGCGGCAGAGTTCAGGGGGCGGCGCTTGCTCGCTTTAGTAAGCCGTTAAGTTTGTGTAAGATTATTAAAAAAAAGTCACTGTGGATAGATAGAGTTTTCTATCTATAATCATTTAGACGCCCAGTGGTCCCGTACGGGATCACGGATTTGTATCGTTCAATGCCCAACCGTCCAATACGGGACGGGTGATTGTAGTGCGAATACTTCACAAAAATGCTTTGGCAGTGGTCTATCTTTATTACACGCGGCGAACGAGCGTTTAAGGGGGGAAATAGGTGTAGGACGGCGTATTTTTAGTGATTTTCTTGAATGTTTTTAAGACGTAAGGAATGTATATATATTTTATTTATGCTTTGGGGTCATTTTACATATACATTCAACAGTACATTCTAAAAGTTTCCTTAAAAAATTACGGAGATATTAGCTGCCGCGCATTGTAAGTCGCCTTCCGACTGGACAATATGTTTAACTCTCCAGTTGCAATTTTCATCCGAACTCAATTTTTCAAAAGAATTTCCTTTTTTCCTCCTCTTTGAACTTTGAATTTGAACCTCCTCCTAACAAAAAAATCGAAAACTAATATTTTTTTTGAGAAATGTGAAAATTTGGTATGATTTTTTACCATTATTTTGTACGTTTTATGTGCAATAAAAATAGTAAAAATAAAGACATTGTTAGGATTTATATAATGAAACTACGTGCTGAGTTTGATAACGATTGATCAAAAACTGTACGAGCTAGAGGTTACACAAATTCGAAAAAAGTAATTTCGAGAAAAATGCGTTTGAAAATAAGAGTGACAGTAAAATAGTGGTAGATCGATAAAGCGACACTCACTCAAACGCACATAACTTTTAAACGGCGCGGTATATTGGTTTGAAATTTTCAGAATATATTTTTGAATAGTTCTATCGATTAATTAAAAAAAAATTAAGCCTCTACACCTATTTCCCCCCAAAGGAACCTTCAGACGCCCTGTGATCCCGTACGGGACCGCGGATTGCGTCGTGAGATTATGGTGCGAATATTTCACAAAAAAATGCTTGGACAGTGGGCTTCCTTTATTTGGTTACTAATCGTATTTTGAAATTCTATTTTGGAAAGACTAAATAAAGAGAGTACTCAGATTCCAGAGCTCATCTGTTGATGTACTGACTTTATCTGATTTTTATGGATCTCTTCTCGAGTTTATCATACCAGAGCAAGAAAACTATGATTATTTCGAAGAAAGTGCAATTGAAATGAGCGCACTTTAGCAATAACAGGGCGTCATTAAGAGTAAGAAGACCGTAAGAGAAAAAAATGTATAGACGAAAGATCAAATTAGGATATTGAAACAACCTCCTGACTGACAGCTGAATTAGAGAGAATGCATAATGCGTACATAAACTTCAAAGAAAAAAATTCATTTAAAAAAAATGGAAGAACTTTCAACACAAAGAGTCCCTGAAAAAGCTCAGTCTCTTGTTCAATATTATGCAATGATTTAGAAGAAGATTTATTTCAGGAATGTGTACACTTTCAAGGTCACATTTCCTCTAATAAGACGGCAGAGAAACTTGAATCTACATCATTACTGAATCTTTTTAAGGAAAGTATTTGAGGAAAGAATCTCTTTGCAACGTTTACCCAAATTTGGATATAGCTCTCCGCGTCGGATTTTGCGCACTCCAGCCACAAAATGTTCCGGAGAAAGGAGTGAACGAGTGAAGAAACACCAAATGTCTTCATTATCGCAAAAAAACTTTACTCTTTGGCTCTTCTATGCATAGAAGCAGACTGAATACTATAAACTATGAAGCTATTATAGATGATTTAGTCAAATAAAAAATTCCGTAAAAAAATGTTATTCTTGTTTCATGTTACTTTTAATTTGTGAATAATTCAATGGTTTATTTTTACCTACTTAACCTATATTTGAATATTTATTTATAAAATTGTGTGTCACCCAGTGGCTGCCTACAAGGGAATGATTATAATAGGTGGCAACATCCAAGAAGGAGTAAGGGGCGGCGCAAATGAAGTGGCCTATACTAATGAAAAGTGTAAATACGGCCCTGGGAAATATAGAGGATATTTTCATATTCAGCTGATTTCAATTTACAATTTGATTTTAATTTAGTAAATCCGAATTGTGAACCCACTGATAGTGATAACTAAAGACCGGATTATATGCAAATGCATATTTGCATATGCAATTGCATATTTAGATCCTTTTCAGTGGTAGTTGCATATTTTAGCAAAAAAATTGAGATCTTGCATATTTACGCTTGATCTCGTTCATCGTTCAGATACCTTACATAGTAATGCAAAAGAACTGATCACTCCGGCGCGGCGGCTGTAGGCCGCCTCCTCTTCGCCTTAATATAAAAATGCTTGAAACTCATGGATTGGCGTTGAATTAATCCATTCAGGTTATGAAGAAAATTCGCCTTATAAATTCCTCGTTGCCAAAGCTATTCCTGAGTAAACTCAAAGAAAAGTTTGAAAACTTACTGAAAAATAATTAAGGGTTTAAACTATTGTGCCAAATTGATAGCTTCATCAACGGGGCAGGTGAAAAGTGTTTCCCCGGCATAATAAGTTAAAAAATCGCACCAAATTTAAATTCTGCCCAGTCACATCAGTAGATCTAGAATGCGCCTTTTCCGCTTACAAAAATATATTAAGCGATCATACACATATTTTGTCTACGGAACATTTAGAACAGTACTTAATCGTATACGTTGTTAAAGGTAAATTGTAAATTTCATTGTTAAATACATTTTGTAATTGATATTTTCGAAAAAACGATTGTTATCCTTGAGATTGTTAGCTTACTAAAAAAAAAATACTTAAAAATACGACTTCCTGTATTATTTCATGTTGCATATTTCGGCCCTTTTTATGGATTTTCGTGCATATTTTAGCTATTTTTATTGCATATTTGCTTGCATATTTTGGGCTGTTTTTGTTGCATATAATCCGGTCTTTAGTGATAACTATTGAGCATTTAGTCTTTATAAACGGGGAACGTCTTTATGAACGGTTCCACGCCGACGCAGAATCAAGTAAACTCAACACTTTAAAAGTCATTAAAAGCTATAAAAAATAATTTGGACAGGCGCATCCGCCGGCAAGACCAGGACGAACCTCACCCCTTGAACCCGTCCACCCAAACAAGCAGCGAAGCACTTGGTGTGAATTCTAGTATTACGATGTTATTATTGAATAGACGATTTAAAATTAATAATATTCGTTAACGAGGTACTAATAAATGAACAATAACCAGTGAAATAAATTTCAACGGCCCTTCAGAGCTGCCAGTTACTAGCGAAGGCTACGACGGATATCCGCGGGATGGCTTTATTCCGATCATCCCCAGGGGCCACTATCCGCTACCCGCTAGTTTAGTTACTCTAGCTAGAAGGCTAAGGATAGGAGGGAATGGGGGACAAAAGTTAATGTATTTTCATTTATGAAAGGGGTATCATTTAAGTTTCCCAATATTATAATAATAATTATATTGTTTGAGCTTTGAACCAAAACGGGAATAGATAATTGATTTTATTCATCCGACTTCTGATCGTCGATTAATTTTGAACAACTTATCAGCAAATAACTATTAATAAATATTTTTACCTGTCTTTGTATACTTGTTTACTATTTAAAAAACAATGTGTATACAATGGTTTATTTTTAGAATATCTTTCTTAAAAATAAATAATTCATCAAAGACGATGGACCATTTACATAGCCACCAATGGAAATAGAATCACTACCAAATAGTTTTAATGGCAACTGATTTCACTGGAAATAAAATTCTTCATAATCGATAAAGTCGTGTGATATTTTTCAGTTGCATTGCATTGTGTATGAGACAATGTATCAATGCGAAGTTGCATTGTGTATGAGACAATGTATCAATGCGAATTTTGGAAGAAATGCATAATTAGCGTGTTGCTTTCCATTCGCTCTGCCTACAAATGGTGGCATTTAAGTTAGGTAACATATAAGGTCGCACGCTCAAATACCGGCGTGCGCAAGTAAATTTATTTTTTTTCAATTGTGTTATTTCACAATTTGGTAATAATGTTCCTTAACGTGATTGCTATCCGATGCGGACTGTTTGCGGTATTTTGCTGGCTTATTTTGATGTTTCTCCTACAAACTGGCAACTCCAATCCATTTGTTAAATTAATTGAAATAATAACAATTATTTATCTGTTGCTATTTTCGGGAAATCGAAATGAATATCAAGGTTATTTAAAAAAAAATGTATCACATACGTTGACCTGATGTACTTGGTCGAAGATCACGTAACATTAAATTGTAATATAATTGCATGAAATCTAGACAGGTAGGTAGTAGGTACATAAATAAAAAAGTATCGAAAGTGCACGTATTATAGTGTGTTTACTTTCACCTATGTATATTGCTTCCCTTTTTTACCTTATCAGATACCTTACCAAGAAACGTTCAGTGACGACTTTTGTAAGAGAATTGTAATTAATTATTAATTTTTTTATGGATCACCGGTTTCGCATAAACTTAGTTTTGAGTAATGTACTGCCTAGAATTTAATAAAAATCGTTAAGTAACCAATAATATTCGTAGTTGATTAGTAGAGACCCGAAAAATTCGCGTTTGCGATATCGGGAAATGTATTTTTAAGCGTATTTTCCAAATCTTGCTTTTGATTTATTAAATAAGAGAAAATTATTAACGGTCTTACGTCCAATTTTCAATAAAATAACATGAAATTTAAAACAATGTTCATTTTAAGGGTGAAGGATAGTATATGAAATCAAAGACAAAATCAGACCTAAACATAAGAAAATAGAAGTAACAAGTCAAGTCAAGACCTGTATGTCAAAATGAGTATAAAATGTCTTCAATTGTTTAGTGACTGACAAAAATAATTTATATATATACCATAAAAAAGGTCTTCACTTGAGTTGACCAGTATTCATTATTATGATTATTATTTTTATTTATTTATTTACGGCCATTAAAAACACCATTAAAAACATCATTATAACAAGAATAGAAAAAAAACAGAGATGACAATGGAGGGAGAGCACATATAAATTAATAGCAATGACAATATAAAATGTAAAAAGTACATATAGAAGACACTACAACTCAAAACATGAAGAAGCATTTAAATATTGGGTATCGACTGCCGAAAGTCATTTAGTTTTACACCAAAAAAATCAATGCTTATATGCAATGGAAAATGATATCCATAATTAGTAGAATGTTGATTAAGGAACCGCAATTCATTACTTCGGAGTCTACGGGAAGGGATGTTGAACTGGATGAGTTTTAACAATGTAGGTGTATCAGTAATTCTGTTGATAATTTTAAATATGCAAATTAGATCAGAGTCCTTTCTCCGTTTTTCTAAAGAAGAAATGTTTAAAATGTGTTCAATTGCATCATATGAGTACTCGCCTCTTTAAAGACCCAACCTCTAAGCAATTCCTCTTAGGAAACGATGTTGTACGGATTCGATGTGACAAATGTGGACAGCATAGAAAGGAGACCAAATGACACTAGCATATTCAAGGTGAGGGCGATCCAGCGAACAGTAAAGAGTTTTAAGTGTACTAATATATGTTTGAAGTAGAGGTAATTCTATGAATGAAGCCGAGTAGTTTAAGTGTATTATTTACGATATTATTAATGTGATCTCGGAAAGAAAGTTTGCAGTCTAGAGTGACCTCAAGGTCCTTGATAGATGTGACAGTAGATAAACACTATTTAGTTTATAATCAAACTGAATAGGTTTTTTGGTTCCATAAAAGACAGTGGAAAAGTTGTATAAAAAATGTTCTATTCTGGACAGTGGTGAACAATAACCATAGTTAGTCGAGTGTTGATGCAAGAAGAGCAGTTTTTGAGTCTACGGGAAGATATATTGAAAGGGAAGAGTTGTAGGAATGTAGGTGAGTCAATAATACAATTGATTATTAAGAACCGGTAAGTGTTCACAGAACTACTAGTTATTTATTCATTACTATGTAGTAGTGCATCTAGATTCAACTTATTCTCTATATATAAGGACGTATGCTTTGCTGAAATAAATATGACCAATGCAAACTGTATTATTATAAAATTGAATATTAATAATAAACTGCATATACAAATAATGACAGTCTACAGGACACATTCAGCTGTAATACCAACTTTTATAACCGAACTGAATGATATTATCCTAAACAATAAATGTGCAAACAATTTTCTAATTGGTGATGTTAATATAAACATTGCTGAAAATAACCATACTATTGAAAAAGACAATTATATAAACATGATGACCGCTTTAAACTTTAAACCCTGTATAAATAAGTATACTAGAGAATTTAACAATCAAATGCCATCGTGTATTGATCATATATGGTGTAATTCCAACTACACTGATAATCTCAAAACAATAATATGGAGAAACAACATAACAGACCATCATACATGCATACTAAACCTAAATATAGAAAAACAAAAAATAAATAATAATAGTAATGACTCTGCCATTCCAAAAATAAAAATAAATCAACAAGAACTATATGAAAAACTGTCTCACGAATCGTGGGAATCTGTACTTACCACAGAAGATGTGAATATAAGTGCATCACAATTTCATGACACCTTTCAAAAACATATAAAAGATTCAAGCTATGAAATACCGAACAAAACATATAAAAATAAATTTCATAAACTTAAACCATGGATCACTCATGGCCTCGTGGTTTCTATACGAGAAAAAGAAAAACTATTTAAACTAACTAAAAAATATCCACTAAATAATCCAATCATCTCATACTTTAAAAAATACAGAAACAAACTAACGGCACTAATTAAAACTACCAAAGAGGAATTTTATAAACAAAAGGTATTGAATTCAGGAAACAACAATAAACAAATTTGGAAAACAATAAATGAAATAATTGATAAAAAAAGGAAAACAAGTGACATTTTAAAGCTACGTATTGATAACAATATGGTACAAGTTTTGGATAACCCTGAACAATGTGCAAATGCTTTCAATACATTTTTTTCTAATGTCGGAAAAAATCTCGCAAGCAAAATAACTAATATCGTAGATAATACCACATCTACCGCAGAAAATGATGTAACATCATCAAAAAAAACCATAGGAAAATTCGATACGGTAACTGAACAAGAAATTGTTGATATAATAAAAAACCTAAAAACTGAATCAGCACCAGGGTTTGATGGGATCACTGTTGAAAATCTAAAGACACATCTTAACTTTTTGAAAAAGCCTATTACATATATTATAAACAATAGTCTTAAAAAGGGTATCTTTCCATCAATATATAAAAGAACTATTATTACACCGATTTATAAATCAGGTGACTCTAAAGAAATTAATAACTACCGACCTATATCAGTACTATCAAATATCTCAAAAATTTTTGAAAAGGTAGCTAAAAAGCAAATACAAAATTTTATTGGAATTAATAATATACTGAGTGACCAACAAAATAACCACACAGGACGCAATCATAGATTTAACAACAAAAATACATCAAGCACTAGACAAAGGCAAAAAATCTCTTGCAATTTTCATAGACCTAAGGAAAGCCTTTGACAGCATAAGTCACAAAAAATTACTATACAAGCTTAACGAAATCGGAATTATAGATAACGCTAACACATGGATAGAAAGTTTCCTTAACTCTAGAAATCAATATGTAAAAATAAAAAACATTCTTAGTGAACCGAGTACAAGCGACTTTGGAATACCACAAGGCACGATTTTGGGCCCTCTTCTATTCATCTTGTATGTTAATAATATCTTTGAATTACCAATAACAGGAAAACTTGTTTCATATGCAGATGATACTGCAATTATATTCCAAGCAAATTCATGGAATGAACTTGAAATAACTGCTAATCATGATATTAATATCTTGAAAGAATGGTTTGACGAAAATTTATTAACATTAAACATTGAAAAAACCTATTATATACCTTTTAGTATAAATAACAAAAAATCTCCTCCTATCGCCTTAAATATTAAAATTCATTCAAAAAAATGCACCACTAAAATATTAACATGCCAAAATAATGACTGTCTATTCATAGCAAATAAAAAAGAAATAAAATATTTGGGTGTAATAATAGATAGTAACCTTAAGTGGAAGACTCAAATTACCAATACTATAAATAGATTAAGAAAACTTATATACATATTTATTAATTTAAGAAATATACTTAACTTAAAAATTCTTAAAAATATATACTATGCTCTAGCCCATTCGATAATACAATACGGTATTGTTGCATGGGGAGGAGCTTACAAAACCTCAATTTTACCGTTGGAAATTACTCAAAGATTAATAATCAAAATTATTACTAAGAAACCATCAGATTATTCAACCTCTCAACTTTTTCAAGACTTTCAAGTCCCACCTCTAAAAAATACATATATAAAAAATACACTGCTTCAAATACACAAAGACTATTCTAATAAGTCGCACCACGCCATGGTCCGCGTTGAGAGCAATAGGCAAAACACAGTGGGTCGCTTGTGTACGCCATTAATGCATACCAGTTTTGCACAACACTACTACACGTACAATGGAGTGGTGTGGTTTAATCAACTAGCAATAGAGCTGAGATTAGAACCTGACTACAATAAATTCAAAAATAAATTAAACAATAATATCTTAAATAATTTAGCCACTTAGAACCGCATTAACCTTTAATTAACAATACTTATTCAAAAATTTATTTTAAATTATTATTTTTTTTTAATATTATTTTATTTTTTTTACACATTCGATTTATGTAAGTACGTAAATATAATGTATGTGTTATAATTTTTAATTTTAATTTTTTTAATTTAAAAAATATATATATATATTTTTCTCTTCCCTTTACACACGAGTAGTTACACTCTCGTAAAGGTTATATATTATATACATATATATGTTTATACTGTTTATAATCAATGTTGCATGTTAGTATTTAATGATTTGAGTTTAATCCGTTTGTAACCTGAAAATGTAATTACTCATGATTATATTACATGTATATGTATATAAAAACTAATAAAAAAAATAAAAAAAATACCTGGCATCCTAGCGTAATACGTATTAGCCGGAGTCCAGCATTGTCGAGAGGCTCACTTACTGAGCATTCCCTCCCATACGTCAAGCCGCGTGACAACTCCTGACAAACGAACGCCGCGCATCTAGCATCCACTACAGCGTGATGGTAATAGGTAGTGGAACTGGTCGAGTGGTTGCGTCGTCGACTCCGAGTCCGAAACTAATTGTGTTCGGATCCTCCCAGGCCGTGGCAAAGTGACAGGTACTTAGTCGGCGTTTACACGGGCCGGCTGTGGCCATTTAGGCGAATATAATGTACGGGTGAACTGAACACTCCATTGGGCTTTCGCACTTGACGGACAGCCGGAAAATTGATTGTGTTTAGCGTCTTCAGCGTTTGGAGATTGTTCAATCGAATGATTTCATTGAATCGATGACACGGAGCACAGATATTGTGTATTTCCGTAAACCGTTATTCATATAAAACTAGTTTAAATTTCAAAATGTAACGCAAGTCGTCACCTCAACTGCGCAATGTCATTTTTTCAAAAATATCCTTTGAATGCAAAATCATTTCTATTACTCATTTCTGTAACTAAAATATTTTTCAGAGCCATCTGCGTTTTATTTTCATAGTTACTTGTATGACTTGACATCAAGTTTTTAAAGCCTCTATTTATTTACAAGGTTCTAACATCTCTTTGAACCTTTTGCAATTACTATTTTTTTGCATCTGAAAGTTCTTTGTTATGGTTCGTCGCTTTAGTTGGACAGGGTTCTAACTTCGCCTTACCGTGTTCTAAGGTGTCGAAGTTTGCAAAGACGAATTCTCATAATCTATTTAACAATGTTTTACATTAGAACGTGGCTCTATCTTGGAAATGCATTAGGGATTTTTTTTTTTTAATGCATGAGCTCCACAAGGAGGCCCAGAGGAAAATAGTTTCCCTTAGGGTCAATGTCATCTTTGGGGATGCTGTGTAGAGGTTTTTTTTAAGGAAAGGAGGAAGAGGAGAGTTCTGAAAAGGAAAAGGGTTTATGGGGTGGGTAGGAATCTGGGGTTCAGTGGGTCCAGGTCATCCGCCTTCAAGACCTAGGCAAACCTCATCCCATGGACCCGGGCATCCCTGCTAAATCACTAAATGTAGCGAACCACTTGGGGTGACCTATGGCAGAGGTGTTGGTTATCCAATAAAGGTTCCCGCGGCGGTGGTACCCATTCCCGCCTCCCAAATTGAAAATGTAGTTCGAACTTTAGTAATTAATTATTATGCTCTAGCAGTTGGCATATGGTTCTATCTGCACGTTTAGTTTTTTTCCAAAATGGTTAGTAAATATTCTATTAAAATATTTTCCTAAAATAAAATACTTTACACAAGATTGAACCTCAAAATCGAAATCGTCTTTGTATACTTTGACACTGCGTGTCTCAAGAACTCTTATGAAACCAAGGTGACTATGATTTAGTTTTGTTTTAACCCTTTCAAATTCTGATTTGAAGAGCTTTTTTCGAATATTGCGTGTATACTTTTTATTTTTTATTAAAGAAAAAATAATTTTTTGAAACAATTAGATTACAGTGATAAAAAAATTTACCGATATTAAATATTTCATGGTTTATTCCTATGATTTGTACTTTTCCTTGTAAGGTCTTATTTTTGGTATATACATTTGGTGATTACCGGAAGGCGTGTGTATAAGTATGTGTGTATGTGTGAGTGAGTGTGTTTGGTTGTTGTTGAAGTGATTTATGTATGCGCATAGAATAGTAGGTACGTATCATCGACATGATGCTTCTTTTAAATGTGGGCAGTTAATCTGAAAAAAATATCGATTTTAAAGTTTTGATAATATTATTGAAGGTATGAGGAGCATGGTTACTAATTGACGAATCTGCTGCTGTATCTGTTTTGTTATTAGGCATGTGGAATAGTTCCGTATGATGTATAAGTCTCAATGTTGTATTTATTTATTACAGAAGTTCGATACTGTCGATGATAATATTGAAAATTCTCTTTAGAAATGTTTACTGTTTTCTTTTGTGGCAAAGATTTAAATGTGCATTGAAAGTTATTGTTTAATTTGAAGGTAAAATATGTTATAAATTTGTTTGGGATACGTTACATGCTATTGTTTATTTATTTATTTATTTACGCCTATTTAGGCTTTTACGTACATATATATAACAATATTAACGAAATTATACTAGTAAATAGTGCAGGAAACTAATGTTTAAAACATTTGCACAAAAATAAATACAAAGTAAAAATATTAGGTATTGAATTTGAACCACACAGGATGTAGGTACAAAATACAAAAAACAAAAAATCTGAAATAGTTTTTTTTCTTTCAGCCAACAAAATACTGTCAATGTGTTAGTCAATTTTAATAGCTTTATCAAAATATTCCCCTATTTGATGAAAAAAATTTCAATAAGGTATGCTTTTATAATAAAATTGATGTACTAAATATATCAACAACATCGGAGTATTTGTTTCCAAGCTGTTGAATCCGTCGCATAGGAGTATAATATTGACTTGTTGACTTAGAATTGCTACAATAATATGGTAGGTACTGCCTTGTGACTGACCTGCCTGGATATGAAAAGAAATTACATATAATAAATCAGGGGTATCAAACATAGAATTTATGATTTTATACAAACAGGTTAAATCGGAAATGATTCTACGATCAGATAATTTTATTAAATTTAATGAACAAAGTATGGGTAACCCTACATTGGGTTCCGAATCGGCGACGCATGTTATTTAAGAGTACTTCTTGCCAATAGGAAAAATAAAATTATGATTGAACACTTATAAGTAAAACTAAATCATGCATTTTATGTGACCTGAAGACTATTGAGTCAATGGTCCATGGTAAAACTAAACCATGCATTTTATAGGTATGACCTGAGGACAATTGAGTCAAAGGTCAATAGTAACACTAAACCACACATTTTATATGACCTGTGGACGATGGAGTTAATGGTCAATATTTAAACTAAATCATGCATTTTATATGAGCTGTGGACGGTTGAGTTAATGGTCATTATTTAAACTAAACCATGCATTTTATATGACCTGTGGACGATGGAGTTAATGGTCAATAGTAAAACTAAACCATGCATTTTATATGCCCTGTGAACGATATTGGTCATTAGCAAAACTAAACCATGCATTTTATATGACCTGTGAACGATATTGGTCATTAGCAACACTAAACCATGCATTTTATATGACCTGTGGACGATTGAGTCAATGGTCATTCATTAGTAAAACTTAGCCCTGAACTATTAAACTTGATTTCCTTCCATATACCTCGCAATTCAACATCGAGGCAGTATCTACCATTCTATTGTGACAACTCCAACACAGAATCACAATTGTATACCCCCGTTCGCCGTATACAAAATTTGGGTAATGACTATAAAGATGTTGTTGATATATTTAACACATCATTCACTAAATACAAACAAGTCTTAGTAGAATTTATATCTAAAAGAAGAACAACAAATTTAATTAATCCAACTGAATAGCTCTGCTTCGAATCATTTCACGTGTACTTTACTTTTCTCAGTCTACATCTTTTTCCATCTTGCATGGTGGAGTATTTTGTTTTTATTTCAATTTGTTTTTTATTGTATTTTTGTTTTAGATTTGGTTATGATTTTGATTTTGTTTTTGTTTTGTTTATGTATTTGTTTTTTTGTTTTTTAAAATTTTGTTATGCTTATTTAAATTTAGATGTTCTTTGTAAAAAAAAAATGCATGTAAAAGCCCAGCCGGGCGTGAAATTCAATAAATAAATAAATAAATAAATAAATAAACCATGCATTTTATATGACCCGTGGGCGATTGAGTTATTGGTCATTAGTAAAACTAAACCATGCATTTTATATGACCTGTGGACGATTGAGTTATGAACATTAGTAAAACTAACCCATGCATTTTATATAACCTGTGGACAATTCAGTTAATGGTCATTAGTGAAACTAACCCGTGCATTTTATATAACCTGTGGACGATTCAGTTAACGGTCATTAGTAAAACTAAACCATGCAATTTGTATGACCTGTGGACGATTGAGTCAATATCCTAATTAAATATAAGTTGCCTATATAGGAAAACGCCATTCTGTTTTAGAGATGACATATTCTTTACGGAGTGAATAAGAGAACTTAATCCGGTGTTTATTTCTGATGAAAGTCTTTGTAATTATAATCATATTATTTTAAAGGGTATTAACCAGATTTTAGTCTGCGGTGACGTTTTCGGTTGATTTTTCATATTAATTATTCAAAAGCAAACAAAGATTTCTTTCACATGACGTCACCGGTCACTCTGCCGAGTTTCTGCCCACCCTCCCATCCCGGCCCTAACCAATACCAACAGATTCTTTTAAATGTTTTGGGTTGGAAAAAAAGTCACCAGGGACAAAAAATGTTAAATGTCATGCAGATTTTACTCCAAATAACCAACGTAAGGCAGTTACGACCCTTAATCCCTGTATAAGTATTGTTATAGCCACAATATTTTATTAACGAATGAACCTTGGCCAATCCGAAAAATAAGAATTCCGTTATTAGTATGGCACTATCTTGTATTGCTTCTATTCCAATTTAAAAAAATGCCGTTTTATACATTTATACTACCTTACAGTCGAAATAATTAAGATTTAGACTGATTGTAATTGTTCTTACTTTATTTTTAATTGGTTTATCAGGAAAATTACAGAACTCCTTTATTATTTCATTTTAAGTAGCTTACCAAAAGCATTGCAGACTTCTAATTCAAGCCAACCATTCAAATAAGTTGTCCGACATTTTCCCCCATCAACAAATTATCTTTGACCTTTTTGTCACATAACTGGCTGTTCGTAAATTAACAAACACATGATCACACACTGTGCACCCGCATTATGTTGGACGCCTGGATTAAACAACATTATTTTACACCGGTAACGAAGTATTATAATATTATGAAAAGGTCTGCCGAATTACTCCGTCGTAATTCATGATCTAATCGAGGTATTTTAATTTGAACACCTCTTCATTGTGACCCGACAGATTACGGCTTACAATAAGCCCCCGAGTAAAGGCGGTATCAGGTATCCGGGTTGCAGAAAGCGCCGGGGTAACATGGGAGCACTGCGAGGAGATCGTTTTACTCTCGATCCTCTGTTGGCCACATGCTAACGCCTGTCTTGTCAACGCCGTGTTTACCTCTGCAGTCACTCTGTCACCCTATTAGCGGCTACTGCATGATTCCACACGTTCTGTCCCCATTTGCATGGCAATTTCGTAAGTTTCAGACGAAAGCTGTTATCTACGTAATTCCGATATATTGTAACTGTGGACATAGGCATACGATGTGCGTTATTCTGATGCTTATGATTTCCGGGTGCTACGGATGAATATTACAGCTATTAGTACTATGTATTTGAACCAAAAGTGGATGTGAAGTTGAAAGGGCGTTTGGAAAATAAAATAAATTAAAGTAAGAATTTAAAGAAAACGTTTAATTGAAGATAATTCTTCGAAAGACATTAATTTACCTAAGTAGGTAACTTTCACAAAGCGAGCGGAACTCCCAAACGCGCATTAAGAGAACGGAGAATTTTGAAGGCCACGACTTGTGGAAGATTTATTAATTATAAATTATGCTAACTATGCCGTTTATTTTATTTTTGCCTTGATTTCTTTGCGAACTTTTCCGCGTAAGAAATACCACCCTGTCAGCTCACAATACGGACTTAGCGAAACATCTGTTTATTTTTTCTCCAGAGAAACTTTCACTAGGAAGTAATCGTTTAAAATCTACCCTTAACAGAGTAAGGGTTGGTTCTGCCGCACGTTTTAAATTTGTTTGGGATTTTCAATAAGTTCATTGATTTGATATTACTGTTTGCTTGTTGCCTAAGTTTTCAGTGCTGGTTTACACCGAGACGCTTATTTGAATGCCAAATTATTTTCGATGAAATATAATTTGAATCGTTCGTTTGAGTAAATTTGTAAATACATATTTATGGATTTGTTGTTGTTAACGAGCGTTGTTAGTTGTGTTTTGTTATTGAATCATTAGGGAATTTCTCTAAATGTTGGAAGTTTTAATACAATGTTTGTTTTCATTATGGTTATCCAATAATAGTGTAGTATTTCGACTGTTATTGTAATGCATAATGCTCATTGATATCATGTAAATATTTGAAACCTTTATCTGTGTGAAATTTATGTAGTTGCATTATAATGTACACAACATGCAATGTATGAAGTCGTAATGTATAAGACGATAAAAATGTAAAATTACACTGACTGACAAATAGAGTCCATTAATTTTGCGGGTATTTAAGGTGGTGCACTACCAAGCAATGCAAAGTCATGTGATTTTGGTTTAAAAATTAGATCGCCTAGAAATATTTTAGATGCTTTAATTAAAAACTGTTAGTACAACCCATTTTTACCTTTGAAATAATCGAGTATTTAGTACTTTAAATCTTTTTATAAACCCAGAAAAAATAGTGTATCAGTCTTATAAAAACTGCTTTAAAGTTCAAAATGTCCTACTCATCAGCCCCTTTTAGGTTTTGGTATTATTGTACAAAGCGGAAAATTAAACTCGTGAGAAAAATATGATAAAACATATAAATATTTTTGCCTGAGCGTCACGAAATAAAATCAGATAAGCTTTTGGCGATGAATAAATCAAAGCAGGCAGCTGGTGTTAAACGGCTTTAAACCTTATCGCCATCTAAATAAGAATTGTTATGGTTAGCAGCCTCCCTTCGAATTTTATGTGGTGCATCACCATAGAGTCCAAATAAACTACCACGATTCAAAAAAAAGGTTTCCAAGTGCAATGTCAGTTTCTTGTGATGAATCATAATAAAATCTTATCTTTATATGTATAAAAAAAATCACGCGTCACGATGTTCGTTCTAGATAAACTCCGAAATCACCTGCTTTGTGTAATTTGGTCCAACTTAAAAGATAGGATAGTTTTTATCTCGATTATTGACCTCAATATTTATTATTCCGAAATAAATGTTCATTAAATGTTTGTTATGGGAATGGGACAATGCTTTGTAATTATTTGTAAGGTCCATAAGTTTCTAACAGATAGCGTTTCGATTTAATTTATCAATACAACACTTGGTTATCTAGATTGGGTAACCATCCAGTGGATGGCATTGTGTTTTGTTAGCCACAGCAACTCGTAGCCGGGTAAGATAGTAATTTATAAATATTTATAGGTCTAGCCACGGACATATGAATATATCTGGACCTGCCCTAAGTGATAAAAACGTATTATTTCCCCCTCCACATGGCGCCGGCTGTAGCTCCTCCTTGGAACCGGCTCGCTCCATGGGGAGGGGATATAGCCTCGCTTGAATCTAAAATGTGTGACGTCATCATTCTTGCCGTGAACAGCGAGAAGCTGACATCCATACATTTAACGAAATAACGGCAGCTTGTGCTATACAATATATCTACCTATCAATATGCACATAGCGAATGTGGGCGGTACTCCAATGTGCTCGTCGCTGGTTACAGGGGTAAGTAAATTATGAAACATTTGTAAAAGTGTTTTAACTAAACACGGCAAGAAAATATTGATATGTGTATTGGCGCGAGTCTTTTTGGGGCGAGCATTTGGCCTTAGCAAATAAGTTTTGAACGTGGCAAGCAATTCGCGCTCCCATGTAAAAACGTCTATTCATTCAAAGCAGATTTTGCTTTTAAGAACTAAATGGTGATATTGTAATGCGAGATGCCTATATACTGTCAGATTGATTGTTCAACGAATGACAGTCATCTTTCCCCTCTTCGCTCCCCATAGTTTGGTTTTACCCCTCATCTGTAACTGCTTGTCTATCCATTTGGATGTCTATGGGTCTAGCAGTCAATCTCTTATCGGAATCAGCAAAATTGTTCAACGTGGAGGTAATGGAATTTGTACAGCATTTTAAAAATCATTTCCACCACGAGCTTTTGATAATAATAATAATAATAATAATTGGATAATTTATAAAGCGCCGTTTTTGTGAAAAATCACCTCAAGGGCGCTTTTGAATTATAAATTTATCTGTAAAAATAATTTATTATTGTTTCACATTTTCATTATTATTTGTAAAGAAAAATAGTGTTCAAAACGTGAGGAAAGCCGCGGTTTAAAGCTTGTAAGTTATAAATACCTACTACACTACCGTTCATTACTTATTTGTAAGCTTTTGTAAAGGACATTTCATAAAAATTCTCCAGTTCTAAAGTCTCCAGTCTTTCAAAATAAATATTAACTCTACTTTTAGCACTAATCTTATTATAAACTAGCTGGTTCCCGGCATGCATTGCTATGCCATTTAATAAAGAAATTGTTTCTTCCTGCGTGTCCTTTCCCGTTCGTCCCGTTCCCCTTCCGCCTCCCTTTCGCGTTCCCACACAGCCTTCCCTCTCCCCATTCCCCTCGCCTGCTTCCCCCATCCCGCGAACCCTCCTCCCGAGTTCTACCCTCCCGCATTCCATTCATTCAGTCCCGGTAAAAATTCGTAATGCCAGAGCTCACCAGTAGTTTTATACAAACCTTGTCCTGACCATAACGAACAAAACAAAAAAAGATTTATCCAATTTGGTGCAGTCGTTCGGAAGTTATGCGCGAACATACATTTCGGCGATTCATTTTTATTTATATAGAAGATAGAAAAAGAAGATGTAATACTAACAATGGGGGTAGCAGATGTAAAATTATGCAATGTCTAATGTTTTAAATACAGGTAGTCCTCCGCGTGCACAGTCGTATCTTCTCTAATTTTTTTTTTTTTTTTTTTACATAACTCCACACAGGACTCCCACTATGTCATCTGGGATGCTGTGTAGAGGATCTTTTTGAGGAGAGGAAGGAATGAACATTGGTCTTGAAGAGACCCATGTTGTAGGAAGGAGGAAACACAGAGGCCGGCAAATCATTTCACAGCCAAGCTGTTGAATACAAGAACGAGTCAAAGAAACGACCCGTTCTCATATGACAAATGCCAACCGTGTACAAATGTTGGGCACGCGTTTGGCGTGTTTCCCGACTATGCACCGGTGCCGAAGGGATCAATGATGCTAGTTCCTCGGAGCATCTTCCATTATAATACCGGTAGAACAAGGATAGCATTCCCACCCGACGCCTGTGCTCTAAAGATTGCAATCCGTCTGTTTAGATGGGAGAGTCTATCAAACGGACCGCCCGTTTCTGCACAGAGTCGAGGGTATTTTTCTAAATTTTCTAATTAAAGTTTGTTGTTCGGAAGTGACCTGCCAGGTAAGTATGTTTTCTGTATCTATTTGTAAAGAATAAAATTGTACAGCGCCCTTGAGGTGATTTTTCACAAAAACGGAGCCCTACAAATCATCCGATTATTATTATAATATGTTAAAAATCACAACTCCTGAACATCATGAAAGCCTATTACAGTTTTTGGTTTACGACAGGGTGAGATTGATTTGCATATCATGTATCAAGGCTGGTACCTCGGACCCGGCAACAATGACTGGCCTCTGAGTGAGCTCCGTATACAAATTAGATGCAAATTTGAATTAAGCGAGTTGGCTTTATCAATCGGGGCTAATTGCGACCGGCCATTTTGCATACAGGCCAGACGCTTGGCGCTATTGGTCCTGTTCAGGACGAGCAGACTGTAGGTGTATAGGACTTTAATTCCATTCTAAGCTCATCCCGCGTGATGCCAGTTACAGAAGATTGTAACGCTATACTCGTATGTTTAATAGAGCGTTATCCAATTGTTGGTGATTCAATGAAAATGATCGATATAATCCCCATTCAGTCAGAAAGGAGATTATATATTATTACGCGCAAGGGTTTGGATGACGAAGTCGGGGTTGAACGAGGGATCAATTCACGATGTGTATCAATTATTAATTTGAGTCGGGTCATGTCAAGAGTCTACATAAAACTTAAATTTTGGATTTCAGGCCAAAATACCTAAGCTGTGAGCGTGGTGAAGTTAATGAAACCTTAAAATATTCAAAATTCTTTCAGATGAGCAGATAATCAATTTTATTGATCTAACTAACTAACCAAGTAACCAGGGGTTACTTGTACGTTTCAGAATTGAAGCGTTGCTTTAAATGGCGTTAGCGGTGTTTGGTGACCAGATCTGAATAGCCAGGTACTTCCCCACCTTCCTCTTCCTCATCTCCTTCCCCTCTCCTCTACCTTAAGCCTTTCAACATATCCCAATTGGGGATGCCATAGTCTCACTGGCTCCAGACGGGAGCAGCTGAGACCCTTGTGAGTATTACTATAAAAAAAGGCCAAGAGAACGGAACGTCACACAACTCGTTCTTGGCACACACTTCGTGCCTCATTCTCTTTCACGCATCGTCTCATACATACTCTTCTGTTATTCTGACTCTTGACATGGCCTGACTCAAGTATTTGGTTCACTTGATCTTGCCGTGTGCCCCTGACTTTTTCTACCATTCACATTCGCGTCACGTATATTCTCCTTACACTGCTTTCTTGCTCAAACCATCTAAACGTCCCTTTCTTAATCTTATTCATTACGCTTACATCAGCCTTGCATTCTTTGCGAATCTCCACATTTCTCACACGACCGTTCATGGCTTTAAACATATTCGTCTCAGAAATTTCATTTCTACATCATCAGTCCACTTTCATCCCAGTCCCATCAAATGTAGGCTAGGTTGTGGACTGCTAACTTCTGGATTACCATATATTTGTGACACAAGTTTTTTTTCACATCACTCTTGTAGGTGTTATTTAGACGAAAGATAATGTATTAGATGATAAATGTTAAAATAGGGGAA
Source organism: Limnephilus marmoratus (assembly GCA_917880885.1). NCBI lineage: Eukaryota > Metazoa > Arthropoda > Insecta > Trichoptera > Limnephilidae > Limnephilus > Limnephilus marmoratus. Next base: position 34,898,521 of record OU862918.1, on the reverse strand, counting down.
AGAGGGAATTTTTTCCTTCAAAAGGCTCTTTGCGTAGAGTTAATGTCAAAAGGTTAATATAGATTTATAGGTACTCACTACAGGCTTACAAATCGAATAAATCTAATGGCTGTCGAATTGAAATATTTTGCCATTGATTGTGGTCATAGATATTATGAAATTACAATTATTAGCTTTTGCATTTGGTATATTATGGTTATCTTTATACTTAAAAATTTTATGGGTTTGAAAATCACCGTAAACTTGGCGTTCGTGCATATTAAAAATGTTAACATCAAATTGACAAGGCGTTGATTGCAATAAGCTTCTGGCGGCCGTGTGAATGGCCGAGCCCCAACTCCAGTCAACAAGTGGTCAACGACGAATCTTTTTATTCTGATCTGAAAGCGGCCTTGGACCAAAAAACTAATTTTGAATATCAATTTGATTGCAGTAATATTAAAATTAGTTAATTTCACGGTTTTCCTTGCGGACGACTTTTCTCTCTGCGTTTAGTTAACGTATATTTTGTGCATTGACAGAGTGCGCAAGGATATTTAACATTTTGTGTCTCTACGGATATTACCCTTGTCTGTATCCAGATATTTAAATTTATTTTTTATTAATCTTTGGGAAACCAACAGTTTAATATCATTTTTTACATTTTACCAAAAATTCAACCTATTATAGATTTCCTCCTTGTGGTGTGACGTTAAATACTTACTTATAATACATTCCCTCCAAGGTTAATCTTCCATCCATGTATAGAATGATTAATCTCATACATAGCAAGCAAGCAAGCAATAAGGTTAGGTAGCAATAAGAAGAAGGTATGTGAGAACAATGTACAATTTATTATAAGATCAATCCCTGCCCTTGGGAACATATTAAAAGAATTAGCTATGAGACTCTACATTAACAAATGTATTAATCGTCAGGGGTGGCTGGTTACGAAGGAATCGTACCCAGCTGTAAATGTTTGATAATTCTCGACACGTGTCAATACGAATGAAATTAAATTGTAAGGACATAAGAAATTAACTGATGGGCGCCTGTAACGTAATACGAAACATATTTATGTATCAGTAATCTCTAAAATAATCTAAAAGCACAATCTCGATCTGTTAAAAATAAATAATTTAAATCTCACTTCCCGTAGTCCAAAATGTCGTCTTGAGTCCAGCCATATGACAGCTCGTGCCACAACCACTCCGACCCCGGTAATTCCGCCAACTGACGCGCCGATTAATCCCAAAGCATCTTCCAACCTCTGTCGTGCATTCTGTGTGCAAGGCTGCCAACCACACGGTTGAATTCATAGAGCAATACAGTGCCTTGGCGGTACCTACCGCTACAGTGGTAGGAAATATGTACCCTCAGACCTCGACCATATTTTCGCTGCGCATCAAGAAGGAAGTGATAAACGATCATCGAATTTAAAGATCATTTTACAGTGCTATATTTTAATTATTTTAAAATGATTGTACTTTTTTTCATTTTCACTCAAGAATTCGCCGGCCATAGACATCTTTTTTATTAGCGGTATCAGTAATTTAATGACACAAATGCTAAAACCGTTATTTTAAAGGGGGTGGAAATTTTTCGAACGCCGTGCGATTTAATAAAATTTGCAAAGCATTGTACCAACCTACGGTCACTTCTCATTAGAGATTTATGGAAGGATTTTCGCAAATCCTGTGATCGATTTGAAAAATGAACCACCGCTCTGAATATAGGCACATAACGATCCGCTTTGTAATGCGCCACATATATTACGTATTATATCTGAAGTGTATATTGTGAATTGAAAAATGAACCACCTGAAGTCGAATATCAAGTGTGAAACACAATGTGTCAGTAATGCCATTGTGTTCGACTTAAATCTGTTTGGGATACTTATTAAATAGTAGAAAATGAATAATTTTTTTTCAATACTTAATTTATTTTCGTCATTTGATATTGTCAAAAAACGCTGGCTATCAGTGATGGGAAAAGTAATTTCTGAATGACATAAGCCAAAAAGACGAAGCCTTTATTTCTAATGTCCTCTGAACCCCAAAACGTTTTGACCCAGGGGTGTATGTTTTCTAGTCGTTACTACCCCCTCGGGTCAGTCAGGGGCGTAGCTCCACCGGAGAAGGGTCTTTCGTCATTCGGCTCCTACGGAATGGATCGCAATTTGCAATGGAGATGGAAATTATGCAGTGCTTGGCTAAATTGGATGGCCTGCCGGGACGCATGGATACACCCCTGTGTGGGCCGCTGGGTGAGCGCAAATTAATGTTAAATGGCTTTTCTATTGATGCCGTCGGACCTGAATACGCCCCTGCTCGTACTTATTTATTAATTTGCTACCTGCTGTGAACGTACAAATGATTTATTATGTACGGTGACTCGAATGTTGACCCACCGACAGTTGGCCCCCCGAAAAGTAATCCCCGGATAGTTGATCCCTCGGACAGTTAATCCCTTGAACAGTTGATCCCTTGAATAGTTGATCCCTCGGACTGCTGATCTCCTAAATGATTATTCCTGCCATACCTACATACGTCCTCATTGGTAAAATAAGTATGAAGAGATGATACACGGCCGTGTAACAAAAGTTGATATACTTATATCAGCAGGCGTCTCGGACAAATATTTTTACCGATAACAATAATGCTTTGTCCAAAATAACAAAATATGACATACTTATACATGAATTCTATTAATGGAAATACGTATCTACTTACAGATTGATAATATAACTAAATATCTCTGAAGGGGTATGCAAAAAGGATATCGGTATAGCGGATTTCCACTCCAGACACCTGCAGATATAAGTGAATATATTGATTTTTGTTATACGGCCGTACATCCTCTCTGCACACGTACTTTACGATAGGGATGTCGAAAGTGAAAAAAAATATCGGTATATCGATGTATCGAAATTTATTAAAATATCAATATCGACGTTGAAATATTGAGGAAAAAATATCGATGTATCGATATATCCGTCAAATTTTCAAAAGATTTTGCGTTTTTAAAATAATTGTGTATTTAACTTAATATTATCAATAGTAATATTTTTATGCACAATGTGCATTATTTTAAAGTACAAAAATCTCAATAAAAATGAAGGTTTTTTTATCAGTATTAATTTTAGGTAATAATTACAAAAATATCAAAAACTAAAAAGCTGTCTTCTAACTTATAAGTAAACTGAGACGCATACAATGTTTGTATGCATCTCAGTAACCTTCTATTGGCGTATTAATCTGTCAAAAAGGACTTCGTGATTGGAATAAGGTATAGTCAATAATCAAAGACAATTGGAACCAACACATAGGAGTGGCTTAGAAAACAATGGCGAAAAATAGCATACATTTCTATGTATGTACCTACACATATGAGATAGTATAAGTTATCACAAATACTAATGCAAAGATAATAGATTTGTAAGCTATTAATCGTTAAAATTTCAACCGTCAGATGTGATGTCCCAATACAGTTACTTTTTTCCGTTCGTTCCTATACGGTTTTGGATTCTAGTGACTTTGGTTACATAAACAAAAAATATCGTTTTTGATATAATTTTCGATATTGGATATTTTGTATCGATATATCAATATATCGGATCAAAATATATCGGCTAAAAATATCGATGAATTGAAAAAAATATATCGATACTTTTTCAACAAGCCTACATTACGAATGCTGACGTACAGCAGAAATCAACCTTTAGGGGATCAGCTATCCGAGGAATCAAATGGCAGAGGGATAAATTGTACGAGAATCAACCGTCCACGGCGATACCTGTCCGGAGGGGTCAACTGTCGACGGGCCAACTGTCAGGCCAATGGTCGAGGATCAACTGTTACGGAATCATTATTTACTATCCTTTATAATATTAAGATTCTTCTTGGAAAATGTTTAACTGTGTTATGGTTTCAATAAAACTTTATTTAATAATAAAAATGTCGATTATCTTACAGGGCTTTGTGCTTTCATCTCTATTTTCCGTCAACCTTTCGAAGATTTTGGTTTTTGCATCATCAGGGTAAATAGCATGGCTCATGGGACGCAAACGGATTAAAACAAATAAAAACAACCAACATGGCAATTTTTGATCCTATCGATACTACGATTGGTATTCTTACGAATTCACACATTGTTTATTTACAATATTAGATATTCGACAGCTATTTACTAAAACAAGCATTTGTTATATACGAAAAAAATAATCTACTAATCGCTCCACAACATCAAGCACACACCCGCTTTTCATCAAACCTGGGTTGCGTGATCCCAAAAACTAAAACCTCATTTGCTCAACGACAATTTATTCTGGTTCATCGCTCCTACAATATATAATGCTTTGAGTACTGACATACAGTCAAGTAATTCTAATTCTCTTTTTATAACACGTGTACAACATTGGATTTTCGAAAGTGGACGAGCGTACTTTAAAGAATTCCTGAGTTCTTAACACTACATTTTAATTATTCATTTTTCATTTCAAAATTCAATTTCCATTTCCATTTTTATTTCTATTTTTCTTTAAAACGTTGTTATTTTTTTTTCTCTTAATTTTTTCACTAAATTTTATTTATTTTTTTAATTTTTATTTATTTACTTATATTATTTAATTTTATTAATTAATTTATATATTTGTATAGAACACTTGAGTTCTTAACATTTCATCTTTATTATTAATTTTTGTATTTCAAAATTTGAATTTTCATTTTTATTTCTACTTTTCTTTAAAATATGATCTTTTTTTCTCTTTATTTTTCACTTTTAAATATTTCATAATTTTTATTTAGTATATTCAATCATCTGTTTTAATAAAATAGTATTTGTATTAATTTAAATAAATATTAATTATACGACTACCATAACACGGGCATGAGCCCAGTGTGGTAGCCAAAAAAAACAAATATCTGTAACTAATAAAAAATTTATCAAATAAAAAAAATAAATAAATAAAAATAAAAAATAAAATGAATCTAACCTCTCAGTTGTTATCATATGAGTTTTTAGATAGAAGTAACATTATTCGAGACTGACCGGATCTCACAAACTGGACTGCTCCTGGAAACTCCTAAACTGGACTTCTCAGGACGATGATCTTATCAGGAACACTAGTATCTATACCGGGAAGTGGCCTTGGCTTGAAAGTAGAGCAAAGTAAGTTAATAAAGTATTCACAGTAGGAAATTGTTCCGAGAATCCGCAGGCGTGATTTATCAAGGAATCTCATAAAGCAGAAAATGTATGATTTTTGACAAATCTTCTGAATTTGTCTATTTCCATTTTATTTCACTATCTTGACTTTACTACATCCTTGACCCAGTTGTGTTGCTTTGTTACAAATGGATTTTCTTTATTTGCTTACGACGTACTGTGTCAGTTTAATAAGGTTCGTCAAATTTTAAAATGTCCATAAAGTTTAACCATTTAGTGGAAAGTACATGTGTCAACTTTAATAAATATGTTGACTTTATCATTATCTACTACTTACTTATATTTATTTTTTCACTATTATTTACTTATTATTACCAAATACCCATGTTAATAATTCCTCCAACTTGTGGCATTTCTCATGCATTCTGATGGCAACATGCTATACTAGCGCCTCCTTGCGGCTTGGTTTTCTTTCATAAATTTGAATAGATTTTGTGTGAAATATATTCTTTATTTTACTAAAAATATTATAAATACATCGAAAAAAAACGAGTGTACTTTAGACCACACGACTGAAGTAAAACTTTACTAACTTATATCTCCCTCTCAACTTCCGTCCGCCTCGTCCGATCGCACTTTTCATACAGCTCTCGTCACGCATTCACCAGCTTACTCCCCAAGTCAAGCGTGTAAAGGCCCTACCGTTCGCCTCGCCCGATCACACTTTTCGCAAGCTCTCGTCACGCATTCGCCAGCTTACTCCCCAAGTTAAACGTGCGTAAAGAAGTTTTATTTCAAAAATTAGGTAATCAATGTGTTTTTGTCTCCCTCTCAACTTCCGTTAGCCTCGCCCGATCGCACTTTTCATAAAGCTCTCGTCACGCATTCACCAGCTTACTCCCCAAGTCAAGCGTGTAAAGACCCTACCGTTCGCCTCGCCCGATCACACTTTTCGTAACGCTCTCGTCACGCATTCACCAGCTTACTCCCAAAGTCAAACGTGCGTAAAGAAGTTTTACTTAAAAAATTAGGTAACAATGTGTTTTTGTCTCCCTCTCAACTTCCGTTAGCCTCGCCCGATCGCACTTTTCATAAAGCTCTCGTCACGCATTCACCAGCTTACTCCCCAAGTCAAGCGTGTAAAGACCCTACCGTTCGCCTCGCCCGATCACACTTTTCGTAACGCTCTCGTCACGCATTTACCAGCTTACTCCCAAAGTCAAACGTGCGTAAAGAAGTTTTACTTAAAAAATTAGGTAATCAACGTGTTTTTTTGTTCTTACAGGAAACAATATTAAAGCGGCTATTAACTCTTTTTGATGGTTTAGAAGGGCGTACAATTCTTATCTAATTTTGGACTTTTCTTTAATTTTTATTGAGGTCAAACTAACATATTGTTGCCAACTATGAACGTAGTACCCAGTTGTAATTTTAGTTTGAATAACTTTGAAAAATTTGGTAGGCGGTTATGAGTACCGCCAATCCCAGCAACCATTTATTGGATGACCAACATCCCAGCCGTAGTGGTTCGCTACGATGTGATGTTTGGTGATTTAGCAGGGGTGCCCGGCTTCATGACGTGAGTTTTGTCCAGGGATGCGTTTGACCACGTACTACGTGGCGGGTCGGATCAAGAGAGACTGGTTGAGACCTTTTGACCTCTCCAGCCCGACCTTTTCGAGTCATCGCCTTGCACCGCAGTGGGAGATTTCTACGTCCGTCACTCCTGAACACACTGACCCCCAGACTCTTACCCATCCCTCAAAAAAAATTGCATTAGCCCTACACAGGAGGCCATGAGGAAAATAATTCCCCTCAGAGCATATGTCATCTTTGAGGATGCTCTGTGGAGGTGCTTTGAGGAAAGGAAGGAGAAGTTCTGAGAAGGAAAAACTTATTACTATTAAAACAAACTCTAAAAAAAAATTGGCAGTTATTTAAATCAGAAGGTCATTGTCATTAAAAAAAAAATTTAAAAAATTGGACTGGAGTTTTCTATTCCTGCACCTTAAAAATATTTTCTTAAGTTAACGGTAATTTTTTTTATTTTTCCCTACGATAATATTTTTTCCTACGATAGCATTTCAAGCAAGTTTATGAGAAAATTTCGAAATGAACTCCATGTAAACAATTGCAGTCCCAACTGATAACCCATAATCTTACCTTTGTATCACACTATTATAGGTGGGTGTTGTAAAAACGTTTTCCATCCTTTTAGTTAGAGGATTAAGTGTAGTACAGGCGCAATGCTCCGTTAGCTGGCGGCGTCATTAGCGTCGTTACCCCGCCGTAACGGATTGCAGCGCCTTGTAACGGAAGGCTGTACCACTGTACCACCGTAGGACTGTACCCCACTACTTCTGTAGCCTACACCAGCACGACTGTAGTGCGGGACTGGAGGCTTCGCGGCCGCCGTGTTGAGAATGTTACCGGAAGTAATAAAAGCGAATGAATATGCAAAGTTTTAAGCCTAAGAGGGAAGTTTTTGTAGTTAACGGCAACTATAAATTTGAATACTTTTTCATTAAGTTTTTTGTGTTAAAATGTGTTCACGTGATGTTATGGCACTGATTTATGTTCTTGAGAAAAAAACATCAGATTTATGATATCCCAATTCTTATATTTGTAAATAAAAGATAACAATATTTTTTTTTACATTATCTCTTCAGTGGTGGCTCTACATAGAAAAAAACTCAAAGCGGCTTTGCGGATGCTGTGTGGAGGGTTTTTTTAAGGAAAAGAAGAACAGGAAGTTCGGGAAGGAAAAAGGTATGAGGGTGGGTAGGAATCTGGGGGGACAGTGTGTCTAGGAGTGATGGATGTATGATATCCATTAATCCCTCTGCGGTGCAAGGCGATGGGTCGAGATAGTCTGGCTGAAGAGTTCAAAAGGTCTCCCTCACCCAGTCACTCACGATCCAACCCACGCATTATGTGGGAAAAAGCCTAACCTTACCCCAAGAACCCGGGCACTTCTGCTCAGTGGCGGCTCGTGACTTTTGGGTATGCTAGAATGCTGATATTACAAAAATGGCATTATCGATGATGTTGTAGCCGAAAAAATTTTTTTTTGAAAATTAGTTTTTGTATGAAAAATTTCAGGAAGTTTCAGTTTGGCCGTGCACCGCACGAATTTCCTAAAAAATTTTTTTTTCGCCTACAACAACATCCATAATCCATTTTTTTAGTAATAGCACCCTAGCACACTCAAAAGTTTGCCACTGCTTCTGCTAAGTCACCAAACGTTACCAACGATTGGGGTGACATATGGCAGGGGTGTTGGTTATCCAATAAATACCCAAGTGATACCCATACCCGCCTCCCAAATTATAGCAAGGATTATTTCAATTTGCTTCCATGCAGATAGTTTTTGACAATTAGCAAAATGAAGCCAATTTAAAATACGAATATTCTTCATCTAATGGTGAGAAATGATTCCATATTGTATTTACTAATTTCATTCGATAAACAATTCCTTAATAACCTTTTGGTTTTTAGTTGCAAAAGTTCCTGGGATTAAAGTGTGCTCATAATTTATTTAACAAAGTCAGTATTCTCACAATCTTGTAATATTACATTAGTGTAACTCCTTACCAAAGTACTTTATTACAGTAGTTACAACCTTTCCTATAATTTTGCTGTCCTTATAAAATGCTTCAATATATGGGATAGTTGTTGATGCACCTCTCCAGTTTCAAACGACTTGCAAGCGTGTTAAAAGTAGCCAGTATCTCTGAGAGATCCTCTCGAATAACTTGACTGTCTCGAGAGCTGAGAGTTGCCATCAGCATGCTAGCAGTAAGCACTCTTTCAACAACAAAACAATTTTCATCTCCACCCCTATCTATGGCATTAACACATCAGCGTCCGCACTTTATTTTCCGATCGTAAAAGTTTACGGCCCGTATTTTTACTTTGGCATTAATGTGTTAACAGGAATTACACGCTGTACTTATAAAGTTTTTATTATATTTTTCATAACATCTTTATTAAACCTTCCCAGTTTTAATTATGTAGTCATTTCCGTCAGTTTTCACTTAAAAGGTTCAATCTTTTGCGCTTCATTCTGACACTATCTTTTTAAGGGTCTGTCTCGCAGAAACTTGTACATTTTCTCAGGACCGCTTCATTTTGCCAGTAGTAAAATTTATTTTATTTATTTATTTATTTATTTGTTTGTTTACGCCTTGATGGCTTTTACATATAAAATAAATTGTACAGGAGCATTATAACAAGTATGCAGTATCATAAGTATATAGTACATAAAATGATAAACAGAGCTAGAAAGATATAAGTAGGCCTAACATAAGTAGGTATCAGTAGGTATTCGAGTAATTGTTTACAAAAGGAGTTCAACCAGCAGATTCGTATTTGGCATAAATATACAAACCACCCACGTATTTGAGCTCATGCTACATTAGATACAATAATTATTGTCACAATATCACACAAAATGTGATTCCAAATATACTCGAAGCATACCGGTATTGCAGTGGTGTAAAACATTTTTAACGATTAATATAAAATTTTCTTGTAATTAATTTTTTGTTGTTGTTTATTTATTTTTTTTAATTAATTTTTTTTTTTTTTTTTGCTATCATAAATGAACGTATATTTGTTATTATTATAAAAAATAAAAAATAAAATAAAGGTAAACAGTAATTACATATATAAATAAGTAAGTAGGTACAATGAATGTAGTTATAATGAATGTAGTTACAGAGCAGTGAGTATTAAGTTTGTTACTGTTAACTATGTGATACATTTAAGGATTTCTACGTTAGTTTGTTATTATCAGGAAAAAAGAAAATAAAAGGTTCACAGCAATTACATATATGTATAAAGAAGTAAGTAGGTACAATGAAAGTAGTTACAGAGCAATGGGTATTAAATTTGTTACTGTTAACAATCTGTATCATTTAAGGATTTTTGCATCTGCATACATATATGCTTTTTGAAGGAATCGATGTTTTTATAAAAAAATATATCGACAGAGCAAGTTTCATTACCCACACGATGCAATCTCTGAAGACAAGAGTTAAACATAAAATTAGTGCGAGAAGCAACTACGTTAAATGGAGCATGGAGTCTGGTGTTGTAATTGTTAGGTACTTGATAATTTATCATGTTCACAAGTTCAGGGCTATCCAAATATCCGTTGATAATTTTAAATAACAATAAAACATCACAGATTTTTCTTCGCTGTGACAATTCGGGTAATTTAAGCAATTGCATTAAATAATTATAATTTAAATTTTGTATTGGAATTTTTAATTTGTAATTTATATGCCTTAAAAATTTATGTTGTACTCTTTCAATTTTGTGTGAATGTACATTGTATAATGGCGACCAGAGAGAGGAATTATACTCAAGAATGCTTCTGACTAGTGTTATGTATAAAGTTTTGAGTGTATTAGTATGCATTAGATCTTTGGACGATCTTAACACAAAACCGAGACATTTGAGTGCTTTATTCGTGATTGCATCAATGTGGGGGACGAATGTCATCTTGTTATCAAAAACGACACCCAGATCCTTTATTAATGTTACTGTAGAAAGATTCACATTGTTAATGTGATATTGAAAGAGTATTGGATTTTTATTTCGAGAAAAACTTATAGATTGACATTTGTTAATGTTTAAAAATAAATCATTTATGTTACACCAATTATATAATCGATCCAAGTTGTTTTGCAATACAAGACAGTCCATTAAATTTCTTATAATAGTGTATATTTTCAAGTCATCAGCAAATAATAGGAAATGGATACCTTCAAATATTGAAACAATGTCATTGATAAATAGCAAAAAAAGAATAGGACCTAGATGAGAACCTTGGGGCACCCCACTTGAAGCTTCAATTACATTTGACATATGGTTAGATAGTTTAACGTATAGTTTTCTAGATGTTAAATAGGTCTCAAACCATTTTAGTACATTTCCTTTTATCCCATATACTTTTAGTTTGTTTAATAAGATTTTTTGGGAAACTTTGTCGAATGCTTTGCTGAAATCGGTGTAAACTGCATCCGTTTGCAATTTTGCGTTTAGATTGTCTGAAATATATTTTTCGTATATAATTAAATTTGTAAGTGTAGATCTTCCGGATATAAATCCATGTTGGTGGGGGGAAATGATTTTACGAGCCTGTAACAAAAATTTTGATAGAACTACGGATTCAAACAATTTAGGTATCGCTGATTGTATGCAAATAGGTCTGTAGTTAGAAGCATCCGTTTTATCACCCTTTTTATAGATGGGACTAAGGAAACTGATCTTCCATTTTAGAGGGAAAAGGCCTGATGCTAATGATATATTGAATATATTGGTTAAATGACCTTTTAAGCTAGATACACAGTTTTTTAAATAAATTGCTGGTATGGTGTCAGGGCCAGCGGATTTCTGACTATCTAATAGTGTAATTTTACGCTGAACATCGATTTCATCAATAACAAGGTCGTTGAAATCAATAGAAATATTTGAGTTGAATTGAGGTATTTGGTTATTAGATGAGTTTACATCATATACTTCGCCAAAGCATTCGGCAAATAAGTCAGTAATTCCTTGAGGTGTATCAGCAATTTTACCATTGTAGTAAATGATAGACGGAATACCAGATTCGTTACTATTAAGATTGTTTGCAAATTTGAATAAATTTTGAGGTTTATTTTGTAACGATTTCTCAATATTTTCCAGGTATTCTTTGTAACAAGATATCGATATGTTTTTCACCCTTTTGCGTAAATTAGAAAAAAGTAGATAGTCATTTGGAGCTCGAGATATTTTGAATGTTTTATGTGCAAGTTTTTTTGACTGGATAGTACAAATTAACTCTTTGCTAAACCATTTGGGGTAATTAGATGTCCTACATTTTGTAATAGGGACGTGCAGTTCAATAGATTTGTTAATTATGCAGTAAAAAGATTCTATTATATCATTGATGTTATTACAATTACTAATGAAGTTCCAGTCTGATTTAGCGAGAAATTCGTTAATCTTAGGATAATCAGCTTTATAAAAATTTGGTTTTTCTTTAAAAGACTCTAAATTTAAATTTTGTAGAGATATATGCTTAACAAAAAGTGGTGGGTGGTAGTTATCAATTGTTGAAACATTGTCATTTGCATGTTGTACACTTATATTGTTGGAATTGCTAAAAATTAAGTCTAATAGATTATTGTTGCAGTTATATATAAAGTTCACTTGTCTAAGATTCAGGAAACATGACATTTCTATAAGTTCACGAGAACCATTATTGGACGTGGAATTTGTGCGAGTATTATTATTGTTAATATCCCAATGAACAGTAGGTTGGTTAAAATCACCTGTAAGGATAAATTTAGCGTCTGGATATTTTCTTCGCAATATTTCTACTTCTTGACAGTAACTAGTATATAGCTGGACATCAGATGAGGGTGGAATGTACACACAACCAACTATGATTTTTTCACTCTTGTTTGTCACTAAAACAAATAGTTGTTCCACGTTGATGTTTGTACATTTGAGTTTTCTTGAGGTTAATTTAGTGTTAATAGAAATTAGACAGCCACCTCCTCTACTTTTGTTGCTAGTATTAGTATCGCGGTCCATTCGATAGGTGTTATGGGAATGAAATCCTAACTCACCATTTTTAATATCTGGGGTCAACCATGTCTCAGTGAAGCAGTAAACATCATATTCTAAGGTCGGTAGTTTAATTCTTAAATTATTTAGTTTAGTTTTAAGTCCTCTTACATTTTGGTAATAAATGTTGAGAGATAGTGATGTAGATTTCAGGTTATGGGTCAGTTTTTTGGGGATAGTTTGACAATTGTTGGGAAAAATACTAAAATAATAAAATAAAATAAAAAAATACTAAAGATTAAAATTTTCGGTCGGGTGTAGAATGAGAAAAGGGTTATGTCTCTGGATATTAAATATTGAACATTAATACCTCTTCAAAAAAATGCTTTCAGCTAAGGGAATCGTTCGAGATGGTAGTCTGCATAAATATTCAAGTAACCATTCGAACTTCGATAATGTAGTAAAAATACTGAAATCATGAATCTTGGATATTCATGTCGGCTCCTCTGTGGAAATTTGAATATGAACAGAGAATATGGCGTCTATCCTCAAATAATTGTATTCACACACATTTCTTCTTTGTTACATTTGAGCTTTGAAATCGTTCTCCTCCGATCTTTATGTAAATACGACTTTAGAGCGGTCATAAACCATTTTTCTTATCATTCGCACTGAGGGAGGGACTGCTGGGTGGCAGGAATATCCAACCTTTAAAGTAACCCCTATGAAATATTTTTACAAATCGCTCGCCTGAAAACTTGATCTCGATACTTGATCCGAGGAAACTTATGGTCACTGGCATAAAAAAACGAAGAATTTCATATACTTTATTTATTTATTTAATTTGAAAATATTACATATCGTTATAATGATCTTTGGCTGTCCAACTAGGCAATTTGCCCGTTTTAGAATAGTCAAAATAAACAGATTTTTTACATGTAATTAGTGTGTTGACTATAATATTGTCCTATACTTAAATATAACACCTGATAAATAATATTACGGTTTGATGGTAGATACAAGAAGTTACTTATAAGTGTAAATTATATATTTAACAATAAAAAAATAAAATATAGAGAAGAGAAATAAAAAGAACATTCCAAAAGAAAAATAAAAAAGTGTTTTTTTTTATTTTTTTATTAGCACTTATGCTTTTCAACCATTCGAAGAAATTTTAGTATTGATTTTGATGAATTAATCAACTAGAGATTAAAAAAATGGATAAGAAAAAAGAAAGTAGAGAAAAGAAAATGCAAAGAAAAAAAACTTAATTTGTATAAAAACACATACTTAGATAATTGATGGTTTCAACAGAGCCATATATCACGAGGAGTGGAGAAGCTTAGATCCTCAGTCAGTGCAACGAGCTTGGAGATCACAACCTGTAGCAAGAGACAAGATAAATATAAAATTAGTTATAAACCACTTTATTTTAATATCTCTACCTGTTTCAAAGGTACTCTATCTGAAACCGGTAAAGAAATAAAATAAAGTGGTTTAAAACAAATTTATGTAATTAAATGAAGACAATATTAGCGAAACTCAATCGAAAATCTAAACACAAAAAAATCAGAAAAAGATTTTGGCTCCGCTGGGAGTCAACCCAGAACCCTTTGCACTTGCCATGTAAGTAAAGGGTCCTGGGTTCGAGTGCCAGCGGAGCCAATATCTTTTTCGGATATTTCTGTTTCCAGATTTTCCGATTGAGTTTCGCTAATATTGTCTTCATTTAATTAAATATTAATAAAGTTTAAATAAATTAAAAACAATACAAATTTATGGTTTGTTAGGTGTAGTGTAATTATGGCGAGCCACAAATAATAAAATAATTGTTCCTACTGAACTTTTTAGGTTGCTCCCTTCATAGTCAGCCCCTGAAAGAAGATATTTTTAGTCATACGTCTTTCGCCTAAATACTTATATATTTATTATAATATAAGATTATCGAATCTCATTTTTAAATATGAAATGAAGTATGCCATCACTTAATTGAATAGATATGAAATATCGCTACCCTCTTGTTTATAGGCTGAGGCTTTTATTTATTGTATTTAATATTTGTGTTTAACTTTAGCGAACAAAAAGTTACTTTACCTATTTATTAATTAAAAGCTTGATGGGATAAGTTTAGGCAACTGCAGATCTTAATTGTGTGTTTTTGTGAAATATAAATAAGCTTAAGAAAAAAAAATTCAACAATATTAAAATAAAAGATTTTTTAACTTTAGCGCGAAACAGTCGTAGCTCTGGAACAAAATTTGCCGATCACTGCTCTGGAGCTTCCAAAGAATTTATGACCTCGTGACCCTTTAATTTACGACCTTATGACCTTTTAATTTACAGCGCCGGCCGGGGCGGAAGAGGAGGCCGGGAGGAGGGGGGGGGGAGTATTTTGAATTTCCACATGTGCGTGCGGCATCCATAAATCTTAATTAGGCAAAGAGACGGAGCGAGAATTACGAAACCACAGTGAATTCTGGTGACGAATAAATTGCTACTTACCAAAATTTTGACTGATTATTAACCATTTCAACTATTAGAACTCATCTTTATGGAGATCTGTACAATTCACACTTCCACCTACGTTTTGTTATAACATCATTTATATGACGATGTGGGTTTCTAACCATTAAGAGAACAAAACTTCAGAAAACAATCATTTTGTTCTTTTTTTTATTTGAATGAGTATTAATGTCCTTAGCGTTAGGAATTAATCTGTAATTATTAATGAATAAGTAATTTTTTGTCTTTGACGTACACACAGACCTGAATACTCAAGATATGTTGTTTAAAAAAAATTCGTTTTCGGTGGAAGTTCTATTCTGTGATTATAAAGCAACTGGCCTTTAATGATATAATAACATCACATAAATAGAATTTACAGAGAACGTGAAAATTAACCTAAAAAAAATTGATGAATTCTTTGAATTTTTTGAAACAGTCCGTCCATATGTAGATATTATTGAAGCATTTATCAAAAAATCTCAATTTTTTTTTGTTCTCATAATATATAATATTTGATTTATACTCGTATGTAGGTGCTGTATTCGTAATTGAATTTTGGCAACCAATGTGCCAACATAACATCTTTTCTAGGAAATGTCTTCAGTAGGCAAATATTTTTTTGTATGGTCCTGCACAAGAGACTCCGAGGTAAGGCGGCCAATCGTCCCGCATTCTGCGGGACAGTCCCGCATTGACGGTTGTTGTCCCGCATTGAAATATTTAATGAAATAGTCCCGCAAATCGTCTAAAGCGTCCCGCATGTCCCGCATTCTATATTTTTGTAATGGTAGACAAATAAACTTTCACTATTTAGTCTATTTTAACCATTTCCGTTCATCTGTGGTTAAGTTGATGACAATATTTGTCCCTCGAAAATGCCCGAGATATCGATCTTGGGATTGATTTATTTAGGTAAATCAAGCAAGAGTCAAAGAGCGCCAGTGAAGTATTGAATAGGTGCAAGCCGTAACACGTAATTGATAACCCGTGTTTGTCATTTAAATCAAATAAAATAATTTGTTGACCATGCCGCCGACCGCGAAAAAGCGAATATGTAAGGTCACTGACTTTCAATCCTTTTTTGCAGACTATGTATGTGCTGCCAGAATCAAAAACAAACCATTTTTATATTCTGAGTGTAGTTTTAATGCGCCGCGAACAGATTTAATTTAAACCAGTTTTGTGTTCAGAATGTAAAATTTTAACTGGATTCAGCTGATGACATAAATTTCGAAACAAAACATTCTCTTATTTGAAGTGCAGGTATAAAATTCTAGTTGCGAACTATCTATGTGCTGCCAGAAGCAAAGAAAAACCATTTTCATGTTGTGATTGTAGTTTAAATGAGGCGAATTTTCGATTTCCGAGAGTGCAGTTAAAAATTTTTAACGAACCCCCCAACCCCCCCCCCCCCCCCTCGTCGACACGCCACGCCACTGTGTCCCGCATTGATATTTTACAAAGTTGGCCGCCTTTCTCCGAGGATAATATTTAAAATAATGAATGCTGTAACGCGAGCCGAGCCACGAATTATGGGAAAGGAACGAAGCAACAGCAAGCGGTGTTTTGCGCCGTTCAAATAAAAATTAGGTCTCCGATCCAAGAACTGACTTCCACGAACGTTATTTAACGGTTCATTGGAAAGTGCTACACCCGCCACCTTTATGTTTATATTTTTATTCGTTTCGATAACTATACATATTTTAAATCATTATTTGATAATGTGGACGTCACTGAGTGCTTTATCCTTGTTGAGGACTTAATTCGACACATGAGGCCACGATGAGGAAAATAATTTATCCATACTGGCGTATCATATAAATCCGTGTATAATTAGGGGGTTAATCAACCTGATTAAGAAAGCAACTTGTAATAAAGAACGTATCCCATTAAGTTGTTGTTGGGAACAATTGTGTTAATAAGTTATGTAGGTACATAAATTATATAAATAAAAATCAATATATATTTCTACGTATGCGAGTTGCTTACGCACTACTATACTAAGCATAGGAAAACTTTCAAAATACCTTCTTTCCACTCTCGCGAAGGTTTCTGGATTATTTAAACTACATGACCAATAAACAAAAATTTTAACAAAACAAAAAAACGACTTCAAAAAATGCACTAAAAAGTAAAAAAATAATTTCGTATTCTTCTACAACTTTATAATCAACTTACCTTTTCTACTCATCAATATGTACGTACGATTGTTATTTTTGGAGTCGGTGTCGGCGGGAGAGGAGCTGTCAAGTGAACACGCCGGGCCGCGGGTACCTTGGTTGACACCGACTCCAAAAATAACAATCGTACCTACTTATTGATGAGTAGAAAAGGTAAGTTGATTATAAAGTTGTAGAAGAAGACGAAATAATTTTTTTGATTTTTAGTGAATCTGAAGTACCTACACTAACTAATTCGATTAAGATTCGGCCGAGTATCGTAAATTTGTTCTTTAGAATTGGAGAGTTCCGTTACTTTGTCATGGATCCCATAATCAGAACCTAACCAAACTCTCATCAAACTACCCTTGAAGTACATCCTTTCCAATAAAAAAAGAATCATCGAAATCGATTGGCGTGATATTGAGTTATTCGTCCATTTGCGCACATACTTGATGCAAATTTAAGACTTATATGATTTTCTCATGGATGCCATTGTCAGATCTGGACCAAATTAAAATGGGGCCACACGGGAAGTACCAGCTTTCAAATAAAAAAAGAATCATCAATATCGGTTCACGCAAAAAATACAGTCGAATTGAGAACCTCCTCCTTTTCGAAGTCGTTTAAAAATCTAAGTATTTTTAATCATTTCAAAAACTCTTACGAAACTGTCAAAAATGTCACAATTTGAGAATGACATTTTGCAAATCATCGATCGTTCAATCAAAATTCAATTTTCGAATAAACTCTTTAAATTTATGAATTTAATCGAAGTACTCACCTACGGTACTAACTAAAATCGAATGCTTTGAATCTATTAAAAAATTATGTTTATTTTAAATAGGTACCTATGTTAGGTACCAAATTTGATTGATTGTTCTTATAATATACAAAAAATAAATGTTTGTTATAAATGAAAAATGAAAATTCGTAAAAAAAAATTACAATAGGTGGCACGCGAGCTGTTTGAAAATGTGAATGTACTGGAATTGAATATATTGAACGCGGGAATGGGAAGATTGAGGGGTAACGCGCGAGGGGAAGGGGGCATGGGAGGGGAAGGGGAGGCGGAAGGGGAATGGGATGAATGGGAAAAGACACGCAGGGAGAAACAATTTCTTTATTAGTGGCATTGCAACGCAAGCTGGGAACTCGTAAGTTAGTTATAAATTAATAACCATTTGAAAAATAAATTTAGTATGTAAGTGCTGGAGGCATTTTGCAGGTAGCTTAATTCGGTAACGTGTCGTAATTCGATCCTTAATCCCGATACCGTGAGACGCCTATGAAAAAAGACAAAGTCCCTTTTGTCACACTTTGGCTTAGGAATCGGACAAACCTCTGAAGGAATTTCCCAAATTGGGAACAAATTCGAGATACCAAGTAAAAAGGGTATGTCCATTACCATGAATGAAATTAATGATCAGTGCTGTAAATTGAATCTTTTTATAAATTATTATATTTGCTTGTTATACCAGAAGGTGTGCATAGATTGTCTGGCGATAATTTATGGAATCCTTTTTAAAGGCTTTAGCGAAGATAAATTAATGGGAAATTATGACCACTTATTGAAAAACAGTAAAGCTTTAACACCTTTCTCAGTACCGCATACATTATATGATTTTGTACTTTTGATTACGTGAGAAGTTTTCTTGGTAAAGTGTGGTATTTTTTAAGAGTTGTTTTTTTGTTTGTTTTGTTTTTTTTTTTCTTTACCCACGTTACTCGTTGACAGTTTAATCCCGTTTGGTGGCGTAATGGAGCAACGGAATTAGATAGTGACCTAGTATAAATTACAACCCCTTGACCACATGATACACCCTTGTTAACATCTTTATAAAGGAGACCAATAAAATATGTCGCAATATCTCCTTGATAAGGGACGCAGCGCAGGGGCGAGGCATAGGGGGGAATAAGGCATACGAGTTTTTGGATATCTTTTATATATTACAATCTAATTCAAAGAAATTAGTCCCAACGCTTTTTTCCAAAATGCCATCCTCAGATGTTACAGTCATTCATTTTCATTAGTTCACAAGCCAGAATATCTTGTCATAATATAATTTTAAAAAAAATTCTTAGTTTTTTGTTCTGCAATTTTGTTTTGGTTATTTATCGTTTTTTTCCATCGGAGCTTTAATGCCGTGTTAATTATTCCAAACGTGTTTGTTTTATGTATGATATAATTGAAGCATGAATCATGGACACGGAGCCAGGTACGGAAGGTATTTTTCTAATTAATTATTCTTTGGAGAAAAATCATTATAAAACGAAGGGGGAAGAAAACATCAAAGATCACGGTGGACAGAGTCAAAGAAAATGTATATATAAAAATCTTAAATTTCATTCTCTCGTCTTCCTAATCAGGTAGGGGATCCTTTACTTAAACGAGGCTACTTATTCTTGCTCCCAAATCTCCATAAAGGCCTCATTGCCGTAAAAAATATAATATATACACAATTTCTATCTGTTTTGGTGTCCCTGGAATTCTCTTGGCGGCTGATGCGTTTGCTCACCTACTGCGTGGCAGGCAGGATCAGAAGAAACTGGTTCAGGGAGACCTTTTGACCTCTTCAGCCTTGCACGCAGTGGGAAGGATGGATTCATTCATGGATTCCGTCATTTCTGCATACGTCGACCTCCAGATTCCTACCACCCCTCAACCCCTTTTCCTTCCCAAAACTTTTCCTCTCCTTCCTTTCCATAAAAAGACCCGACACATAGCATCTCCAAAGATGACATAGTTGATGACATAGGAGGCCCTGAGGAAAAATAAATCCCTCAGGGCCTACTGTGTCAGCTAATGAAAAAAAAATTGAATGAAACCTTCACCAC
This sequence comes from Limnephilus marmoratus, assembly GCA_917880885.1. Taxonomy (NCBI): domain Eukaryota; kingdom Metazoa; phylum Arthropoda; class Insecta; order Trichoptera; family Limnephilidae; genus Limnephilus; species Limnephilus marmoratus. The sequence continues at coordinate 34,878,311 of OU862918.1, read as the reverse complement.
ACAATATCAACCAGTTTCATTCTATCTTATTCTCTCGCAGACTAAATTCCGTAGATGTATGTGTTTGTCTCTTTTTACTGTCTTTTCAGATTCACCGAGTTTCAAATCACAACGGTGCTAAAGAAGATTTCACTTCAATATGTGACATGTATCCCAACATTGAATTGCTTCCCAAAAATTTTCTCGACATATTTCAGTAATAAACTTTCAGGTTACACAAAGCTTTCAATCCCTTTGTTTACCCGTATCTGCAAAGCATCCACTTGCTCCGCGGTACGCCGTACACGATACCAGGAACAAACACAGTACACAGTACACACCCATTTGTATCCATTACGTTCCCTGGCAAGTGATCATAAACTGTGAAACGGAGAAATCACCTTTTAATCCCGCGAAAAGGGCGACGCGCGACACCCAACTGTAAATATAATTTTATCGTATGTTCGTTAAATCCGTTGACAAACAAAACAAACCAGGCCGAGAGAGTGGCGCGCCGGAGCCTCAGAGCGGCCTTGTTGCCGTCATAAATAATCATTAAAAACGTATTTGTGAAGCGAAGGCGTGCGTTTCTTTCCGCTTCCAGAGACACACGGCCTTTGTTCGTTTCTTTCTCATTTTTCAATATATGGTAACATCGCCAGTGGACCCGGCCGCGGCGTTTCAGTGAAATAGGACTCTGCATTATTGGGGACAAGACAGAGGATAAATAATGTGAAACGTTTACGTATTTTACTCAGTTCTTTCTTACTTTTGATGGTCAAACGCATCTTGTAGAGCAGTGGTGTTTAACCTTGTTGGAGGTACTCACCTCCACCAATTTCAAATGTGCATTCACCGAATCTTTCTTTATTGGAAATCGAACCGAATCATATTTATTTATTTATTTGCAAAAACAGTGTAAAAACCAATACATTGCAAAAGCGGTAAATATATACATAATATATACGTTTACACTTAAGATACAAATTAAAACATGAGTAATATTTCACGTTTAAACTCATTGTAGGACATATGGAAAATATCCACATTTCCTGCGAGGCAACTAATTAACCTAAACTAAAATTTGATATAAAATAATTTTCAAATTCTGAATCAAATTTAGAGAAAATGATTAAGGTAGTTAAAATTTTTTCAGATGATATTAAAATGACTTTTGGTTTAGATAAATGTAAAACTATCCATATAGAGAAATGCAAAATTGTAGATGGAGACGAGGGTATATTCAGAAATTTCAAAATTCAAAGTATGAAAGGGGATGAGGTTTATAAATATTTAGGATACCCGCTAATAATATCTGGAGTCGGTGAATTATATTCCCATTTGGTCTCTAGTATGTTGACATGTTGTTCTTGTATTGTTTTGTATTTATAATACTTATATAGTGCAATTGCATAGCGAGGGTTGACTAGATGATCATTTGGGAAAGTGTGTGAAAGGGTTTAGTTTTTCATTCTTTTTTTTTTTTTTTTGGGGAAAATTTAACCCGGACATTTAAATCTGATGCATAAAAAATAACCTAATGATTCTTCCCAGAGGCATCACCATTGATAAGTTAGTTCTGCACCTTGGAAGAATCAAAAGCCTGTGTTGGCGTCCTCGCGTGAAATTATCCGGGACATAGAATCCTTTTTTTTCCAATATATCTGGTACCGATATAAAACCATTTAGAAGCTTATAAGCCATCAGTAGTAATGCGACATCTCTTCTGGAACTAAGGCTGCAGATACCCAACATTCCCGAGAAAAATGCTGTTGGAAACAGCCATGGGTAAAAACCAAACTTTCTCATATAGAGGTATCGTAAAAATTTCTTTTGTATATATATAACCGAGTGGGGGTGTGTCTTGACCTACTCTGCCGAACCCGCGAGACTCACTCACCGAACCCGTGGTGTTCGATCGAACTCAGGTTAAGAGCCACTGTCTTAGAGGTTTGTGGCGGGTTGTTTCACAGACATTCAAATGTAACTTTGTCGTCAAATGGCCATTCAGCAGATTTTTTCTTTTCATTTGAAAGGTCACTGTTAAACGCCGATTCTAGATACGTTTTAGTAATGTAATAAGTTGACAATCTAACAACATGATGATAGTTGTTGGCTTACGCTGATCAGAATCGGCAATTTATTTTTGACAATCAACAGATTTTTTTAACATTTTGTATTAAAACACTTAACCCGTCTGCTTGGTTCAATATATTCGCACCTCACAATCCGGAAGCCTGGGTTTCGCGCGTAAATTCTGAAACCGTCACTTTGGATCGAGATTGTAAAATATCTATGCAAGGTAGCTTTTATATTTTGAAGACAATATGAAGCATTATTTAGTTCTCTTTCTGGTTAAAAGAAAAAAAATACATATGTTTGCATGAGAGGAAGAGAAATTATATATATAGCTTTTAAAACGTAAGGTCGCTCGGGACGTTTTTGGCCTTATGAAAATATAACACGATTACGTGTTTTGGGATGTATTTATTCCTAAACAAGCAGACGGGTTAAAAAATTCAAATAAAATTTAAAGGCAGATGTTCACATAAACTTAAATTTATATACAAAAATAAGAGTCCAGTATCCGTGGGCTAAAACATTTACAACAATTGTAAATATTAAAATATATATTTTTTTTTTTACATGTAATAAATTTATAAACAATACAAATGAAATTTAATCACAGACGTTCATATAAACTTAAAATTATAACGAAAAACTGAGGGCCAATACCTGCGGGTTAAAATATTTACAAGAATTGCAAATATTAAATAAAACATTAAAATAGACCTGAGAACACAAATAAATGACAATATATTCTTCAATCTTTGTAAATTCACTTTGTGGCGTCATTTTTATTTAAATAAAAATAAATAACTCTGTAAAACACCAATATTTAATCTAAATTATCAAAATGTTTCGAAACCTAAGATTTCTTCGTCGGGTAAGATTAACATTATTTCGAAACCAAAGGTTTCATCGTCAGGATAACATAATGTTAATCTTATCCTGACGAAGAAACCTTTTGTTTCGAAACATGTTGATAATTTTGATTAAATAGTGTGTTTTAATATAATTGACAATATATAAATATGTATATTTTGAAAATTTAAAACTGATTGTGTGAAAAATTCAGATAAGCTATTTTTAACTTAATTAAAACTCTACATGTACTCGTACTTCGAAATAAATATGACATATAATTATACAAGATTATAGATTATAGACATACTAAGTCGGTGGATCCTGCAGACAAGCTAGTTTGTGACAGCTTTGTTGGTCTACCTATCTGATAAAAAATGTAAAAAATTAACTTTTCATGAATAAATAAATAAATAAATAAAAATCAGAAAATAATTAATAATTTATTTATATGCGTCCAAACAACTTTCTAAAAAATTCAAATCGTACCAGCCAAAGACGTGGCGCCTGTGAATATGCTGTACCCCACTGCAAAATTAGGTTGTCCCAAAGGCATATTAGTTTTATAGCTCCAAAAATGTATAATTTACTATGTACAACCTTTAAAGAGAACACATGTCAAAATCTTCAGTCTTATAAAAAATATGCCAAAAGTTGGCTAAAAAATACTGAAATAGTTTATAAGTTTTAAAAAACCATTAATTATATCTACCATTAGACAGCTTTTAGACATTATAATGTTTGCTTTTTTGTCGTTTAATTGCACTTGTAAAACTTTCACAAATGCAGACTGTTATTATGTTGTAGTTTTTAATCGCAATTATTCAGTTACTATTTATTATACTTAATTTAAATGTAATTTTATTTATTAATTTATGTATATACTTAAAATCGTCACTTTAACCATAGAAATAAAAACAAAAACCAATATCATACCCACGCACAGGCATTGCCTTTGTGGGATTTTTTTGTACATGCATTTATTGCATTAAGCTTTTCTTATATACTTTACCTTTTTATGTATCTTTTATATGTATTGTATCAAAAATTTTCCATAAAGAAAGAATTGTCTTTTTTAAAATTGGAAATATAATATTCGGTGATTTTAGCGCTAGATTTTATAAATTAATAAAATAATTGTCAAATCGTGAACCTGTCGACAGAAACAAAACACCTGGAGCAAAAAAGTGTCGTTGGGTAATTTGTATTACTTAATAAATGCACAAAATAAATAACATCGAAATAAACTGCCACCGGGGACAAAATACCAGGAGCACAGAGGTATGCTTGGGTATTTCCATTTAGTTATTATTACGTTTGTGCTCAGTGACAGTAGTTATTAAAAATCATGTAAGAGGGCAACCATTTATTTATGTTTTTTAATATCCTCGTGTTTTTTAAGCTGGTAAAAAATAATTGTGAGTGAAAACAACTTTGTTTTCGGTTTGCTTCATATTGCACCCGTCCACTCTACTTTGATGAAAAAATCCTAAACACAAAATTAGTTATTCATACTCCTACATCATTTTCCCATTACCGTATTTTTTTCCGGGAAAAATTCCCAATAGCGGCGTTTTAACACCCTTGGTAATCTGATTGTACGTGATACATGCTGTACCACCATATCCCTTTGGTAACACGGGACATGGCGTGATAGAGTACATTATCTCCTGTTCGATCATGTTCAGTTAATGGAAAATAGACACTACCTAGACAAGGATGTCCATCGATTTTTTTTTTTCAGAAAATGATTCCATATTAATAAAACAGAACATCGAAGAAGAGTGAGAAAAAACTCACCTAACCTAACTTTCCCTTATCTGTGCCTTATCATTTCTTCGGCATTAAAAAAGTTATATATAAAAATTTGACGAGATGTTGTGTTTGAAGACTTTTATTCTAGCAGCTAATTATAAAAAAACAGTGACATGTGCAAATCATAATATTAAACGCATACAAAAAAAAAACTAATCTACACTAACCCTAACTATTATTTGCCATATTCTGTTTTATTCGATTACCTCCGAAAATATAGTATGCTTGTGGAAATTTAAAATTTCTTAAAAATTCGCTCTAATTTTTTAACCTACCAGCCTTTCTTTTTCTATTCTTATCTTTTTCAATTCCTCAACCTTCATTCACCCCAATGTTAGGAGTAATATAAGTTTCTGTCAGTTGGGACTTTTTCATATTTATACTGATTTAAAGAGTTTTCTCTGGCTTCATGAAATTTGCATTGCGTTTTCTTTATAGATTTTTTTTTACATTAGCTCCATACAGGAGGCCCCGAGAAAATAAAATCCCTCGGGTACTACGTCATCTGTGAAAGAAAGGAGGGAAGGATTGAAAAGATAAATGGTAAAAAGGGTTGGTAGAATCTGGGGGTCAATGTGTCCAGGAGTGACGACATCGGCCCGCCACGCAGTAGGTAGGTAAATGCATTCACTGCCAAGACCTAGATAAACCTCACGCAATGAACCCAGGCATACCTGCTAAGTCATCAAACGTAGCGAATCTCTTGGGGTGACCTAAGGCAGAGGTGTTGGTTATCTAATAAATGGTTCCCGGGCGGCAGTACCTAAACCCGCCTCCCAAATTAAAATTCTCTGGATTTACTAGATCTCTACCCAACGCAAATGTTTTTTGATTTCAATTTCAATTCCATCATAAGCTATAGAAAAATTATTTTGATTGTCAAAAAATAAGATAAGACACCCTTTTCGCAGAAAAAAGTGGCGTTGTAAATGGGTTGAAGATGGGTTGAATCTAATACTCCAAATCCTAAAGCAATCATATTCAAGTTTCCTAGAATAATCTGAAGATCCAGTCGACTCAATTACTTAAAGGTATTTCCTATATACGCCAGACTTGGGAGGCGGGAATGGGTACCGCCGCCCCGGGAACCTTTATTGGATAACCAACACCTCTGCCATAGGTCACCCCAAGTGGTTCGCTACGTTTGGTGATTTAGCAGGGGTGCCCGGGTTCATGGGGTGAGGTTTGTCTAGGTCTTGGAGGCGGATGACCTGGACATACTGAACCCCAGATTCCTACCCACCCCTTAAACCCTTTTCCTTCCCAGAACTCTCCTCTCCTTCCTTTCCTTAAAAAAAACCCTCCACACAGCATCCTCAAAGATGACATAGGCCCTGAGGGAAATTATTTTCCTCAAGGCCTCCTGTGTGGAGCTCATGTAAAAAAAAAAAAAAAAAAAAAAAAGACGCCACATTTCTAAAATTATGAATAATGCTCGTCCGTAGATATTCCCCGAAACCATTCGCCGCAGACAAATCAAATCACATTTGGCGTATTCAACGAGAAAGACAAACCATAAAGCTGTCCTCTTATTGACATTTCCAAACCGCAGACGCAAATTTGAGTTGAAAACTATGAACAAGTTGATTTTATCGATCTCTGGTATGAGCGGCCCCTAATATGTTGGTTCGCATCATAACTCTGTGGTTGTAATCTTGACTATATATCAGAAAACTGAAAACTTTTCGGATAAGTGCAAGGTGTTATTATTATTACGACGAATCTATAATATTCCTCTGTTATATTGTGCTGCTAGATCACTGACCTTGCTTCAATGCTTTATGGCTGTTGTAAAAGAAAATAGCCTTGTTATTAAAATTGTGTGTTAAGTGTTTACATTTAAGTCACCACTTATAATAATAGCAATACTTAAGTCTCAATTTTAATTACCTTCGTAGTTAACGATCTTTTGCCTTCATAAATATTCTGCACTTTAAACTCATTAAGGGTTAACTTTTGTTGTGGGGAGTAAGTCCAATGAAACTTACGGAAATAGCTTTTGAGATAGTCAAAGCGGTATCGAGAAACCGTTTTCAAAGTAAAATCGGTAACCTCATTGTTCTACTTTATGAACATTATTTTGTGACCTCTTATTCTAAAAATAAATACATGAAGCATATAACTTTTGTTTGCGCTCTTTTTTCAATTTCGTCCCTTTGAAACTTTGACGCACAGCGAGGATGATTTTTTTCTTACAGAGGCGGTCCGGGACAAATAAAGTGGACTGGTCCTATAGTTTTTGTTCTTGTTTTGATGGTTGGAGTAGAATACGAAGCCTCTTTAGTTTCAACATTTAAGTGCAGAACTCTTCTCTACTACTTGTAATAATAAATTAATGCAAAATAGAATAATTCTCTTTTGCGTTATAAAAATGAGAGTGAATAACAAACATAGTTTTATTATGTGTCCTCTTCTCTCATCATTCAAGATTATTTTTAATGTAAAAAAATTTGTTTGTGGTTGCGGTAAGAAGCGTGCCCATTTTATATTACGATTTTCTTAAAATCCATACTTCCGGATGGGAGCAGCTGACTCTTGTGAGGTATAACTATAAAAATAAAAAATATTATAAATCCGAAAGTGCTTGTTTTTGTTTGCTACGCTTTTACGCCTAAACCACTAAACCGATTTTAAAAATTCTTTCACCAAGAGAAACCTACATTATCAGCGAGTAACATAGGCTGTATATAATGGTAAGCTCTCGGAATATAATTTCTCTGAGAGCCTATATCATCTTTGGGGATGCTGTGTGGAGGTTTTTTTTTTTAGGGAAAGGAAGGAGAGGAGAGTTCTGAGAAGGAAAAGGGTTTAACGTGGGGTAGGAATCTGGGGTTCAGTGTGTCCTGGTCGTCCACCTCCAAGACCTAGACAAACCTCATACCATGAACCCGAGCATCCCCGCTAAATCCCAAACGTAGCGAACCACTTGGGGTGACCTATGGCAGAGGTGTTGGTTATCCAATAAAGGTTTCCGGGTGTAATTAGTTTAAATGAAAATTTGTGTATTTCATATATTTTAGCGCCAGGGAGGAAAGGCAGGGGGGAGGTGGGGTTCGCGGAGAGGGAAGAGATGAGGGAAGGGGAAGGTGGAAGGGAACAGAGACGCACGGGAATGGACATGCAGGGAGAATCAATTTATTTCTTTGAATGGCATTGCAACGCACGCCAGGTACCAGCCAGTAACATATAGTTTCGTAAACTGAAACATTGTTTTTGTGAATTTCATACCTTTTTAACTGAGTGTTGGTACCTGCTGGATCTTTCGTCAGGCACTTTTGGTATAGTCATAGACCTAGTAATAGTCATAGACCTCCTCCTGATAAAAATATTTTATGTATTTGTATCTGATAACCACATACACACACACGTACACCCTTACACACGAATATGCACACACATATTATAGATCCAATGCATAAGTAGGTGAATTATGCAATAATTACAAAGTGGCTCTAAGTGCAGAAATCGTCAGGTATACGCAAGTATAAGTTCCTTCTGAAGGTATTAAGTGATTGAATTCGAAAGTATATCCAAGTCTTCACCGTCGCAGTATTTATTATATGATCAAGCCAGGCCATCAGTTCTTTGGTAAAACAAAATATTATTTAGGATTCCTTACCGTATCTGTCAATCTTCTTTTTGCGTTCACGGCTCCAGTGCGTCAAATCCCCGCCCAAGTCCGGTCGCCCTGGGCGGTTAGGTTCTTCATTGTTTGCCGCCCAAACGCGCCCTAGGACCTCAAGTAGGATATTGTGCCGCCTTGAATGGCCGACACAATGGCCCGAATGGAACTCCACCAGAGAAAGGATGTGTAACAAATAGCCGGGAGACACAATAAGACGGAGTTTTGGATCTTGACATATTGATCCGAGGATATTTAATATACAACGGTGAAGATGTTGTTTTTGACATGCGGAATTGAAACATTTATAAAGTACGAGTTTTAAAATATTTTTAGATTGGGTCTTTGTTTAATGTCAGTTCTTTTCATTGACCTTTATAGATAGTTTTAGCTAACGAACAGTTCTCAGAAGTGCTCTGATAGATGGCGAATATTTAGAATTGATTAGTTAGTTAAAATTTGTATTGCATCATTTAATTGTTGTTTATTGTTTCTTCTTACGGTATTATTGTTTACATTTAATTTTTTAACCACACTTTTATGTACATTCTCTCCACATAGGATACCCTGAGGAAAAAACAATTCCTCAGGGTCTATGTCATCTTCGGGGATGCTGTGAGGAAGATCTTTTTAGAGAAAAGATGTTCTGGGAAGGAAAAAGATATGAGGGGTAGGTTGGAATCAGGCGGCCAATGTGTTCAGGTGTGATAGGTCAAGAGAGTCCATCTGGACAGGTTAAAAGGTCTCCATCAACACTCCCTCAATCACCCGATCCGGGCTACCACGCAGTAGGCAGGCAAAAGCATCAGCCGCCAATTCCTATACAAACCTCACCATTTGAATCCGGGCACCCCTGGTAAGTCAAGTAATGTAACGAACCTCTTGGGGCGATCTATGGTATGGCAGGGGTCTTTCTTGTACATTTTTGTTTTGAAAAGTTTTATTTTTCGACGTACATTTGTTATTTTTAATTTTATTTTTTTTTGCTACCAGTTTCTACACGTCCGTATCATTAACGAGCAAACTTAAAACTAGTTTTGTAATGTACCTACATCGAAAAATAAAACTCTTCAAAACAAAAATGTCTAGAAATTTTTACATAGTCAGTGCCCAAGAAATACAAAAAATTGTGTTTCTTGTACAATAAATGGTTCTCGGGGCGGCGGTACCCATACGCACCTCCCAAATTGTGAACATCGTATAATGGGTACGAATAATCGTTACCCTTTAAGCTGAAGAAAGCAAATTCATTATAAGGGAACGTACCCATACTACGTGACCAACTTTTTGCAATTTTTAACCCCCCCCCCCCCCCCCCCGGTGACTAAAATCCTAAGCAACCGGCCGCTCATTTGTATGGAGCGTGACATTTTGAAGACCCCCCCCCTAAACGTGTCACGTAGTATGGGTACGTTCCCTAATGTAGTAAACACGTTGGGTGACCATACCGACCATGTGTTGATATTTGATTTGTAATAATATATTATGCTATTAATTATTTGGTATTTTCCAGTAGAACGTGGTGATGTGCTTCTTTTTTGTTAAGTTCTAATGTTTTTTTTAAGAAAATCTGATGTGCAGTAGAATGTGTTTTTGGTGGGGTATATTAATGAATTTAAATTTTCAAATAAATACGCAGAATAACGTGCTAGTTAAGTCGACGTTACGTCTACCTACGTAGTTTCCTACGTATGTATTTCAGAGCCAAAAAATATTATGTTTTCACGAATATCATCAGTTAGCAAAGGGATTCCATCTTCCAATAGATATCTTCCAACTAAATTAATTTCCTAAGTTTTCACCACTGCATAAAACCACTGCTCGGTAGGTAATGCTGAAACGCATCTCGGGAGTCTGTCCACGAACCTTTGATCCAGAAGATAAGTGCATTTCATCTCAACCACCAAAATAATCCTCCCGACTTTGAAACGATATTTCATCTGTGAGATTTACTTTCTGTATTTCTCCTTTACTAACCTTAAAGGATTGCGGTATCTGATTTCCGGGACGCGGGATTAAATCTGATTTCCAGTATTCCATTGAATTATTATTTAAATTTTTAGTACATACGGTAAATTTTGTAAAAAATCTATCTAAAGTGCTAAATCGTTTTCTCGATTCTTGTTAAATCGCATGAATAGAAATTATTTCGGGGTTTAATGAGTGATAATGACACGAGTGTCGAAAATCATGTTATAATCGGTACAAATATTTGTTTGTACAATTCATTAAGGAGCGTATCAAAGTCCTGTTTTGACTCGACCACTTCGCGTCCGTCCAATCTTGTCAATAAGGAGGAGGTTCTCAATTCGACTGTATTTTTTTATTATTTCGCCAGAGCGTATGAGCGTTGCGACTTATTTTTTTACATGACGCGAATATGCTGTTCACAGATAAGTTTAGAGCAATATAAAAAGTAAAATTGTATGAGTAGCTATATTCGTGCAGATTAATTCCAATTTACCCTTCAAAACTTATTCTTCTCTTAATATTAAATAAATCATAATAAATCATTCTGGTCTCATTGGGAAATGAAACTCTAAAAGTGCCTATGTATATAAAATAAGGATCTCTTGAGGTTCAAAAAACCTTCTTAATATTATAGTTGTTCACTACTTATTCTCTGTTGTTCAAATACTTGACGCTGTTAATTTACCGGTTGAGTACCTATTCTATACAAGAAGTTCGCTTTTATTTAACAAGCTGGTGTACTGGGTGGGGGTAGTGAAAATTCTTGGGGTTTTCAGTTTTATTTTTCAATTCAAGCATGTATTGTTGGTGTTATTAAGTTAATTTTGTTCGAGCTTTATTTGTTCGACTCACGCTAAAACATTCCTCCAGGTATTCATAAAAAAGGGGTTTAGATTATTTTTGCTGGTTTGTGTTATGATACTAATGCTATTATTCCATGACTTCATTTACATTTAGGTTTGAAAAAAATAACCGTTTTATTTACTACGCTGTAGGAAATTTTAACGTATTTGCTTTTTTTCCATTAGCTCCACAAAGGAGGCCCTGAGGAAAATAATTCTTTGGGGATATTGTGTGGAGGATCTTTTTGAGGAAAGGAGGAAAAGGAAGTCGTGAGAAGGAAAATGGTATGAGGGGTGGGTAGGAATCTGGGGGTTAGTGCGTCCAGGAGTGACAAACGTATGAATCAATCCCCCCTAATGCGGGTAAGGCTATGTTCCAAGATTCCTGCTGGAGTGGGCTACAGGTCTTCTTCAACCAATCTCTCCCAATCCGGCCTGTGGTGGGCAGACGCATCCGCCGCCAAGCTCTGGACAAACCTCACCCCGTGAACCCGGTCACCCCTGCTAAGTCACCAACAGTAGCGAACGACTTGGGGTGACCTACGGCAGAGGTGTTTGGTAATCCATAAATGGTTCCCGGGGCGGCGGTACCCGTCTGTAGTGAATAAAGCGAAAATCTTTTTATTGAAGTAGCGAACTCAGTCTCTCAATGCCACTTTTGTTTAGCTCGCAACGTCATTTTGATCTTACGCTTATAGTACTTTGAAATAATCGTTGAAATTGACAGAAATTGAGCAAAGCAGTGTTATATTTTCAAATTTTCAACATTTTCTAAATTTTAAAAAAAAAATACTCTCAATGTAGATATTAACTACTTGTTATGAATTCTTAATGATTCATAAGTATTAACCCGATTATTTTTCTAAAGATGATTTACGAACATTGTTAAATACTTTAATAACTACTTTTTACTTAACATTCTCGTGATACCTAAACTGCCATTAACACCAGACCAAAATCTCTGCTCTCACTACCAAACATTTTCTTACCCGACTCATTGTTTCCCAGCTTCATGCAAAGTGTTTTGCGCCATTCAAAATATTAAGAAAAACACCTTTACAAAATCACTGGTTTACGGCCGAAACTTCCGACGATTATCCCCGTTTTACATTCCCAGTGGCTCTCAAAGGTTGACACCAGCCCCCTCTTTGTGTAGATACGCGCCCGCCGGGGAAGCATTACGTCCTTTGTTTATGCTTTTTATCTATCTTCCGACGATCCCCCTTCCCCAGGGCCGGAATATGGCATATAACCATATGGCTACCGTGACGCACCGTGCTCCTGCCCCATAAAAAGGTGGGTCGCGATGGAATAAATCCTTCAGCCCTAAAGTAACGAGACAAAAAATGGAAGAGGCGTCCCGAGGAATATTCTAGCTAGTGCGTATCGAAACCCTGTTTTACTATGTAGTGCGTAAATCATAATGCGTTTTATGAGGGCTCGTTTTATCTCTACTTTGGCTTACTCTTGGCTTTCTATTAGTTTATGTGTGTACAGACCTGCTTCGTGTTTTTCTGAAAAATTACAAACTCATTCAACGTTTTTTTTTTCTTGGGTCAAAGTAGAACACCGGTTTTATTATATAAAACTAAAAACTTTTAAAAATATATAACCTATTTTCACTTTAATTTTATTGACCGTAACCGATTTTAGCTCGATAAAGCCAACCTCAGACTAGTACAAATTATTCGTAGTCTACGGTTTATATACATAACGTATGGGGGAGGGGAATAGAGGTGGTCTACAAGGATTTTAATCAATTATATTAAATACGTTTGTTACTAAGTCGTTTCAGGCTGTCTAATTTCTAATTATTGTGGTTATTTCGAATAAGCTAATTGCTTTGGGGTTGTAGCTCACTTCAATATTATTCATGGAAAAACCTTACAAGAAATGTGAATTATTAATGACCTCATTTTATTATGAAATCGTTATTATATTTATGATGTATGGATTTTTTTTATTGCTTTTTGAAGGGACAAGTGTTTACATTGGAGTTGGAATGGTCATTATTGAATAAACTAAATACATTTTTTCATTTCGAAATTATTATGAAAATTACAATGGATACAAAAGCGGAGACTTAGCAAATGATTCTTTTATTTATTTATTTACGGACAAATAGTCCAATTAATTGCTTATTCATTACAAAGTTAGAGTCTATTTTTTTAATCGCGGGTAATTTCTAAGGATTCTAGTCTATCTAGTTTATGATCTGTATTACAAATATGGAGAACTTTAACGTCTCTGTCTTTATCAAACGAATGTTTGTTTTCTAATAAATGTGATGCTACATTGGACAATTCGCCTTTGTCATTCAACCAGTTAGTAAAGTGTTCTTTAATTCGGGTTTTGAATGACCTCCCAGTTTGACCTATGTAATAGGATGGGCAATTAGCGCAGTTCACTTGGTAAACTCCTGAGTTTTCAAGTTTTTCCCTCTTATCTTTATTGTTGATTAAAATTCTCCCTGGAGTATTCACATTATAAAAAGCGGTTTATTATCATAGCATTTATCATTATTAGTTCATCTAGATAATTTTGTTTTTTAGCCAAAATAAGGGATTTTAAACTATTGTTTAGTGATATCTTTTTCATTTTTATTTTCAAGGCCTTTTGGAATAATTGTTAATGTAAGTTTTTTATCCTTTTTCTTTAATCGATACTGAATAGTATATGTAGTTACTTTCAGCTTCATCTGAGATTTTATATTGTAAATGTAGTTAGGTACTTCCAGCTTCATCTAAGATCCAACATTATTTTACCGAATCCTATTTTCTTATTTAACAATTTTAAAATATGGAAAAAGCAAAACAGTGACTACTTGTTTAATTTATGTTCCTAAACTCTATACATCATGGTACCTAGAAATTAAATACACATACATAACGATACCTTGAAATTAAATAAAGATTATAACTTTTGCAAATTTCATGATTCCTGAGTTCACAGTTATAGAGTTTTGGTTGCTACCGACAACAACTGTCTATACTGATTACAATTGTCGCAATAACCAACCAAAATCAATTTTCTTATGTTTTTACTTGTATTAATCGTGAACGGTTTATGGTAATTGTGGTGCATTTTCATCCCAGTGATCATGAGATCCCAGAGAGTTTCATCAAGATATCAAGTTACTTTATTCATCATGAACTTATATTATTCATAATCCTCAGATTTTATGTCCGGGTTAAATCTTCCCCACAGGAAAAACCAAACCTTTTCACACACTTTTCCACAAATGATCATCTAGTCAATTCACCCTATGCAGTTGCACTATATAAGTATAATAAATCCAAAATAATACAAGAACAACATGTTAACCTACCAGAGACCAAATGGGAAAATAATTCACCGACTCCAGATAATTTCATTCCATTCCTCGGTGGAACTCCTAATTGGACCTATAAATCCTACTGATCCCTCAATATAAATATTTTAAAAAATCTTTTGTAATCCTACATGTATTTAAAATGACATGCATTTTTATATATAAATTCTTTGACAAATCTAATATGCATAAATTTTGAAAAAGAGAGCTAGGTACAGTGCCAGTAGCAATTCATTACAGCTGTTATTATGTCGTAATAACCATTTTTATAATATTCATTCCAACTGTTGAGACATGTAAAAATTACATAATATAACTTATCTATGCTAACGCGACATCTGTTGAAGGATTTTGAATCTACATGTCTAATCCTTTTTTCCAGTTGCTATTTGTAACCAGTTAACATTTTTCCGATGCGTCATATTTAGTAAAGATAAAGTATTTTTAATATTTTAAGACTTAGATAGTTTTTAGACTAATAAAAGAGTAGGTACAATAATTTTAATAAAGGGTATTATTAAAATTATTGTACCTTTGATAATAATCTTGGTAAAAGAGAAAAAATATTGAGTTAAACTTATAATTTCGTTTAATCCTGGCGATGCTCTGTGCTCTTCTCGTTTCCTTTATCGGACGCCCCCACTGTCCATTATTTCGGATAAACATATCCAATTACCATAAACATTGGTGGTTCAGTCCAAAAATGTTCGCTAGATAAGATTCATAAAAAACAAGGCATAAATAAAATATTTCCGAATCAATACATTACAGTATGATACTTTTACGATACACATAAACTTCCCTTATGTTATATACCAGGAGAATATAAGGGTGAAAAGAGGTTGATTTTTTACCATCACGGGTATATAGGAAACAATAATGTCTCGAATAACACGAAAAGAATTAAGTTAGCGAAATCGCCTTTCTCTCGTTTTCTTGATTTTGTTCCTTTTTTCCATTTTTTTATGTACAAGGAAAACATGTTCTTTTATTTATTTTTGCATTATAAATTATTTTTCCCTTTTCTCGTGATAAAGGTCAACTTCTAGGCGGTGTAACTTTTGTTTTATAGTTGTAATATTTCTACAATAATGATAAAAAATCTTTAAAATATATTTTTGCGCAAGAGAATTTATTGCAATGAACTCGTGTTCTTTTAACATTAACTCCATACAGCCTATGTTTTCTTTGGGGGAGCTGTGCGGTGGATCTTTTTATTTAATGGAAGGAGTGGAAGTTATGTGAAGGAAAAACATAATAGGCGTGAGTAGGAAACTGACGGTCGGTGTATCTAGGACCGACAGAAATGCGAATCTGTTCCTTCCCCTGTGGTGTAAGGCGAAGTATCAAGAGAGTACGGCTGGAGACGTAAAAGGGTCTCCCTCAACAAGTCTTTCCCGGTTCCGACCCACCCCATTTTTGGTGCCGAAAATACTATGCATTTGCCGCATGTTCCAGTGTGAAAGATACTCCCAGTATCGCTCTAGTGTAAGAGTACCAATCAGAATTGAAACGTTGCTTGAAATGGCTTTAGTAGTGTTTGATGGCCAGATTCCTCTTCTCCATCTCCTTCCCCTCCCCACTACCTTCAGCCTTACGACATACCCCAATTGACGATACCATAGTCTCACTGGCTCGAGACGGGGGCTGTTGGGACTCTTGTGAGTTATTTACATAAAAAAAAACACCCTCGAACAGCGCTGTCTGGTGGCGTGATATTTTCACATCCATGGAAAGTCTGGGCTATTTTCATCACACAACGTCATTTCCACGAGATTTTAACTTTTAAGAGCGTTTAACCAGCCAGCGGACGAAAATCCACATTTCGTCGAAAGTTGTTCTTACGATCGCGTAGGGCGGTTACAATGAGAAAGATTAATTATTCTCCGTACCAGCTTTTTCAAATTATAACTCAATATCGAATTTATATCAATCCAAATTAGCTTTAATTTATACCTTCATCCAAAAATGCTGAAAGGCGCGATGATAAAACTATCAAAATAATGTACTTTTTGTATTTATTTTTTAATTATAAGTATTTATCATTTTTCAATAATGTCTAAATTTAATAAGAATGTTAAAAAAATCTGAAATATATTAGTTTGTAAGTGCGCAAATAAATACACAAATGGACCAATTTTCGTACATATTTTTTAATGATTTTATTGAAACTAAAATTAAAATTCTAAAACATGCGTTTGCTAGCTAATGTATTGATTTATTTTACTGCATGATTATATTATTTGAAATAAGTGTGGTATAAAACAAAATCTTTTTTGAAAATTTAACAAATCTACCAACGACCTATGGAATAACCTTATTATACTAAAAATTAAAAAATTTCCTCAAAATTTATTACATGCGAATGCTAGATAAAAGAACAATCTTTCGAAATCCATTTATAATTTTTTGTGGAAAAGAGTCAATACGTCTAAAATCTCATTAGAAAATGACATATTTCTGGTTTTCTCTGGTAACGCCCTCTTAAGAAACAAAGCTATCTTTTTAGGATGAATTGCCTATTTAAAAAAAAAAACTTTTACAGAATGAAACTAGATCTTTGTTTAAAATCAATTTTATTTGATTTATATTCGTCGACCAGTTTCAGTGGATGTTTATATGTTTATTGTCCTGAAGAAGGTCTGTGTTTAACCGAAACCGGTTGACGAATATAAATCGAAATAAAGTGGTTTTAAACAAAAACCTTTTTTATTCTGTATGATGTTGAGCCACGAAGTGTTTGCTTTCTTTGATAAAAAAAACTTTTAATAAAACCATTTAATTATCAACATATGTGTTGGCAGGGGGCAACGTTGGTGGTTCAATTTAAAAATAATATTGTATATATTTCGTTTAATGGTTGCTTTAAGTCACCAGAAGAGTCCTATCGGGCTAAACTATTTCATTAACTTATAACAATATTTTAGCTGGCATTTATAGCTTATCATTTCTTCAACTTGAATTATTTCATGGCGCTGTGCGTTGTCGTTCACTTTATCCAACCGCCCAGCAGGTTGTTTTTCTCAATTTTACTTATCATGTCAGTTGAAACTCAACCCTGAAATTTATTGCACCTAAGAAATGTTTGATAGATTATGGTACAGGACAATTTACCCGAAAATAAGTCTTCCTTAATCAGATTTTTTGGAACATATCATTTTCAAAGTAGTAAATAAGGTTTTTGATGTAGGAAAAAAGAAATCTTTATTTAGAAAATCGAAGTGTCACAACGAGAGATCACGAAATTGTTCACAAAGCTTTTCGGACAACAGATCTTATTATTATTATGTCGTGTAATAAGAGATTCCAAGAATTGAATATCAAATTAAACACGTACGAACCTGTACAATTCACAAATACAATCGAATTATTTATTATATGATATAGATATAGAGGGACATGTTCCCTGGTGCTGAACCTAGATCTAGGATTAATTATTTAGGTACTTAAATTATTTATTGTTCACATATTAAAAGAAGAATAAAAATAATTAGTTTAATTCCCCTTATTTCAGATTTCAAGGCACTCTCAACATCACCATTGGAACATACCAGAATAATTTATTGTCGAATGGCTTGCAAGAAGTGACTTTAATTATTTTCATACTTTTGAATGTAGCTATAACTTTATGGTTATCCATTAAATGAAACAATTTAGCTTTGTTTGAACCACTTTAATATTTGAGTAAATCCGACCGGTTTCAGAACGACCGTTCCTTCTTCAGGGCAAATGTATACTTATTTGACAGTTTTGAAATATGGATGGGAACAATGTATTATTATGGTAGGGGTGGAGCCGTTGCTAGGTATTAATGACGAGTTGGTGGGTAGGGGAACATATCCGTGATTGGGCTATAAGACAATATTTTTTGTTTGTTGATAATAGATTGATTATTTTTAAGGGATTTTTAAATAATGAATCTATTATCAACAAACAAAAAATATTGTCTTATAGCCCAATCATGGATATGTTCCCCTACCCACCCACCCTTCAATAATACCTAGCAACGGCTCCACCCGTACCATAATAATACGTTGTTCCCATTCACTATTTTGTAACTGTCAAATCAGTATAAATTTGCCCTGAAGAATGAACGGTCGTTCTGAAACCGATCGGATTTACTCAAATATAAAAGTGGTTCAAACAAAGTTAAATTGTTTAATTTATCTTAATTATTTTAATTGCCAAGTTTTTACTATTCGTATATTATCCCAATCGTATCTTACCCGTCTCCTTCCCCTCTCACACTTCAACAAGCCTTACAACGTTTCAATTTGAAATACCATAGTTCCATAGGGCAAATTTTCGTTATTTTGATAAAAAAATCCACCAAACCCTCAAAAGTCCATATACGTCGTTTACAATTTGAAGCACTTCGGTCATACATCATAAGCTTACGGCATAACATATTACACTTGTGACGGTGCGATCATTCTTGCCCCTCCTTTTGGGGGTAAATACATACCTACATCAAAGTCTTTGACACATATTCCTCAAAGCCATACAGTGTTGCTGAAAATACGACTTTGATATTTCACACAAATCGAAATGCCGATTTAGCAATCAAACAACTTCGGTAATATGGTATTTGAATGATTTCTTTTGTGCCGCTTACCAACAAAATATTGAATGATTCTGAAAACTAAGCAATTTATAGAGATTGGTTCTTCTTTTTATTGATTGATTTTACGCTTCAGATTTTATGTCCGGGTTAAATCGTTCCCGCAGTAAAAACTTAACCCTTTCACGCACTTTTTCACAAATGATCACATAGTCAATCCACGTTACGCACTTGCACTATATAAGTATAATAAATACAAAATAACACAAGAACAACATGTCAAAGTGACCAAATGGGAAAATAATTCACCGACTCCAGATATTTTTTATATCAGAGGGTTCGTCTAAAATTACATATTATTATTATTTATTATTGTATCATAAGTATTATATTTTTATTATACACACAGTTAAAAATATAATCAATTTGTAATTAAAATACAAGTAAAAAAAAGACAATCAATCAGCATCGTGCCATCGGATATGCATACATTGATTTTGATAAAATCTTTGAACTTAGATCTGTACAGACTGATGCATGATCCAAGGCTGGATGTTTGATTTGTATTTTTTAAAAATTGTGTTCTGTCTAATGGTCAGTGGAAGTGCATTGTTGCAAATTATCTAAAATTTCTTTGACCTAACGTTGTTATAGCGAAAGGGATAAGTAATAGATTACGGCCTTTTGGTTCTAATATCCCGAGCAGTTTGCATTATCATTTTCAAAAGCAGTTCTGTGTTTGAAGAGGTAAGCTTTTATATTCTGTCTAATGGTCAGTGGAAGTGCATTGTATAGCTTTATCGCAAATTATCTAAAAAATTTTGACCAAACGTTGTTATAGCGAAAGGGATAAGTAAGAGATTACAGTCTTTGGTTCTAATATCCCAAGCAGTTTGCATTATCATTTTCAAAAGCAGTTCTGTGTTTGAAGAGGTAAGCTTATATATTCTGTCTAATGATCAGTGGAAGTGCATTGTATAGCTTTGTTGCAAATTATCTAAAATTTCTTTGGCCAAACGTTGTTATAGCGAAAGGGATAAGTAAGAGATTACAGCCTCCGGTTCTAATATCCCGAGCACTTTGCATTATCATTTTCAAAAGCAGTTCTGTGTTTGAAGAGGTAAGCTATTATATTTTTGGCATAATGTTGCCTAACGTACAAAACACAGATTCTCCTAAAGATTTTATCCGAACCGCATGATCTTGGAAAAAAGGTGCAGGTATTATTTAAACTCGTCATATCTTGATCTTGGAGTTTTTTGTACCGCTCTGCTTTGTGCACATTTATAATTATATTAAGATTATGTGCGCTGTGGATAATAATACAGGGTGTCTGGTGGCAGATTTATATTTTTAAATACGATTCTTTCAAAAAGTAATAAACGGTTTGGGGGGAGGGTGGCGCCGTTGGAATCACCGATCGTGCGGATTTGTCAGTCACGATGTCGCAGTGGTCGAGTGAGCATCGCGCGTTCGCTGTAGAGACATTTTTTAATAGTAATGATTCTTACGTAATTTCCCGTCGACAATTTTGTTCAAAGTTCGGTATTCGGCGAATACGTGATGGACCGAGTGTAAATTTAATTCGTTCGTGGGTGGAGAGATTTCGCGCAACTGCTTCGGCTATGAATGCCCCACGGCCAGGGCCCAGTCGATCTTCAAGGACTCCCGAAAACATTGAACTGGTTGAAAGCAGTTTACGTGAAAATCCGCGACTTTCAATACGGAAAAGAGTAGCCTTACTGCGACTTCCAAGAGCGATTATTCATGGAATTTCAAGAAAGGATCTGAAGTTCCATCATTTTAAAATTCAAATCGTTCAAGAACTGAAAGAAAGTGACTTTGATTTACGCAAAAATTTTTGTGAAACGATGTTGGAGCGTTTTCGCACTGTAAATCCCATTTTTTGGAGCGACGAGGCTTATTTTCACTTAAACAGCCACGTCAAGAAGCAAAATTGCCGTTACTGGTCTCCAAGAACCCGCAACCCTCGATTGAAACATCAAAAACCATTGCATTGCTCCAGGGTAACTGTTTGGTGTGCCATATCCACACATGGGATAATTGGACCATTTTTTTTCGAAAATTTTCGAGGTCAGGCGACGAATGTCAATGGTGAAAATTATCGACGCATGATAACTGATTTCTTTTTGCCAAACCTGCGAGCTCATCCATCGTACTCTTCACACACGTGGTTTCAACAGGATGGGGCGACTGCACTCACAGCCAGAGCTTCGATGAATTTGCTTCGGGAAAATTTCCCCCAAAAACTGATCAGTCGCTTTGGGGACGTCCCATGGCCACCGAGGTCGCCCGATCTAACTCCCATGGATTTTTTTATGGGGCTACCTCAAAGAGAGGGTTTATAATGACAATCCCCAATCTCTTGTGGCTTTAAAGGAAAATATTCGTCGAGAAATCAGCTCAATTGAACCAAGTTTACTGCTGCGTGTGGCGCAGAACACAAGGCTTCGTTTTGAACAGTGTGTGCAACTCGATGGAAGACATTTAAATGACATAATTTAAAAAAAATGAAATCCGCATTTGTATTCTATAGTTCAATGCTCTTAATAAAGCTTTGTGTCAATTATTACGTTTTTTATTTAAGTTTGAAAATATAAATCTGCCACCAGTCACCCTGTATAACTTCAGCATTTTATCATGAAATGCAATTCAACTGTTGATTTAGTTTATAGACCTGTCTTTGAATTCTCAAGAGCTCAATACCGATACCGTATTGCGCAGTTATTCCAATGTAGGCGGATATGTCCCCTGGGGCGGGAAGTTCTGTGAGTGGCACCAAGTTACATGGATGGTGTCAGTGGGCAATAGAAACTATGCGGAATGCTGACCGCTCATTGAGAATTTGACCACTTTAGAGTGTATCTTACGTAGTGAATTGTGCATTATTACTCTTGATAGAAGTCTTGCTGGAATCTGTGGTAAACCAACTAATGCACACTGATGGTTTAAGGTTTATATTTTAAAAGAGAGAGTAAAGTGTTAATAGCTGCAGGCGGACCTGGGGCAAATATTAGAAAGGTATTAAACAGCCGCTTCCCCCATTTCTACCGATTTCTTACATATCTCCCTTAAACATTTGAAGTTTTTAAACTCTTAAAAAAATATATGTTATTTTTGAAGATAATATCTAGTCGCGTTCCACGCCGAAAGGCAAATTGTACGAAATTCCCTCGATAGAAAAAAATCCCAAAGCATGCACGCTTGTTTCAGTTATTTTACAAGTTATAGTTCACAATGTTTCTTTAAATAAAACTTAAGATGCCTTCCAAGAGATTTTTGCTCTATTTAAACTAGTCGTGTTTTATTAACCCGGCGTCAATGACGTGAAAATAATTACGCGGTCAATGACGCCGGGTGACCGTGACCCGGATTTTATCGATGGGTTGTACCAAAACTGAAAGGGTTATCTTGATTTTGAAAATGATTTTTTATTTATGGGTTCTTTGCTCATAAAAAAATACAAGTAATACCAGTATATTTTATAAATCAACTTTTTATTGTCTTAGTAAAAAACACATGCAAAATCAACTATGAAAAAATAACTATAGACTTTCATTTTAACTATACGTCATATTCACCCGTTTTAATTTGATGCACGGTTATCTCCTTCCGCAAGCGGCGTCGCACTGAGCACGCTGGCGCGCGGTGCGGGTAGAAGGGGGTTGTATCTCCAGCTACTCAAGCGCTCAAGTCAAACGGTTGACGGGAAAAAAATATGGCCATTTTAAATCGCCTCGGGTCATTGTGACCCAGCGTCATTGACGCCGGGTTAAAAATTTTCACAATTTTCGCATCGATTTTATCGCTTTAAGGCGGTACACAATCCTAATAATTTTTGTACGCTCAAAACTTACATTTTAATCATTTCCGGCGAATCCGTAACTAAAATAACTTTTTTGTTGCCATGCCGCACAAGAAATGCGAATTATTTATATACTAGATTAATAAAAA
This sequence comes from Limnephilus marmoratus, assembly GCA_917880885.1. Classification (NCBI taxonomy): domain Eukaryota; kingdom Metazoa; phylum Arthropoda; class Insecta; order Trichoptera; family Limnephilidae; genus Limnephilus; species Limnephilus marmoratus. The sequence continues at coordinate 34,855,290 of OU862918.1, read as the reverse complement.
CAGTACCTTATCATTAATATATTTTACGTACAACGATTTGAAAACTATATAACCCGTTTTTCAACTATAAAGTTAGCGGTAAGCACCAGATTTTATTTTTCTAGACGATGAATTAATAATTTCGGGAGAACAACATGTGTTTACATTTTTAATATTTGTAGCACGTTCTTCAGAATTAATTAAAATCAACGCTGCAGAAAGGTCGAATCTCCAGGCCTGCTAGGGTGAATTCGACCGTACGTTCGTTCAATACGCCGTGCCGCGGCGTATATTTGTTTACACGCTTTCTTCACTTACGTCGTTAAGATTCCCACATTATTTATCTTCTTCCTCTTTTCTTTGATACGGCAAATTCGACAGTAGGTTCGTCCAGAGCACGGGTCGCGAGTCGCAATTTGTATACACGGTTTCTTTACTTACGTCGTTAAGATTCTGAATATATTTTAGGGTATATTGTCATCTTAAATAGTAACGCGCTCCTCTAATATTCGTAATTACATATCTGTCTATCTTCTTCTTTTTGAGCGCGGATGCAGCGCCTTAAGCATTTTCGACCCTGCTGAAGTTGTCAGTTTCGTCATTGTAGGAATTAAAAATACGTCGACATATGAGGAGACACAAAAGTATTTCATTGGTGTAGCATAAACAAAATACCGCCTGTCCTGAATGTTGAAGACCTGTCGAGAAAGTTTGAGAAAAATCCCTTAAAATAATAAAATCTAATTAAATTAAAACTGATCCAGCGAAGGAGCTGTAAACGACGAGAATTCTTGACACTTATTTGCAGTTGTTAGAGTATTCACCAGGGATGGCGAACCAATGGCACGCAACACAATATTTTGGGCACGTCACTGATCAGTGATCAGTGATCACAAAATTTATTATGCACTACGAAAATAAGGGTGAAATGTGTAGTAGGTGAACGAGCGAACCCGATTGATCCCTACAAATACCGGGAAGCGCGGCGCTCACTCGTTTGTTTTTGTACCTACAATCAACATCGCGAGTTTCTATTGCTAATGAATGATGCATAGTATCTTTATGCATAAGATAATAGTTAATTTCGTTGATGTAATTGTATTTTAAAGTTTATTTGAGCTTTATCTATGATTTAAATGTTATTTAATATGGCTAGTTCTGCAAAAAAAACAAAAAGCGCAAGATAGTAAGATTATCAGAGAATTTCAAACTTGGTGGACAGAGAAATTGATGAATTTGAAATGCAGCTGATTGATTTCCAGTTTAGTTCAAAATGGATTCAAAAATTTGTTGAAACAACGAGATAACTAAATAGAGTAACAGAAAGATTGACATGTTAATATAAGTGAAAATGCTAATAACAAAATTTTGGAAACCTGGAATGCGTTACCAGACACATTTAATTGTTTGAAGAAGCTGGCTCGTGCTATTTTAACAATATTTTCATCAACCTTGATGAATAACATTAAAGAGTCGGTTAGAAACCGTTTGACAGATGACTCCAGTTCAGCATGCATTCTGCTAAAAAGTAACATCTTACAACCCTGTATATGTTATTTGTCATTTAACCTGCAACAACAGAAGTCACACTAATTTTACTTTCATTTAAATTATGCCTATAATGCTGAATGTCTCTGTTTAGTAGTAGTAAATATAGAGTTTTTAATTGATACTAAGTATTTATTATTATTATTTTCCCAATAATCACAAAGTCAAAATTATTTGATGGCACGTCTATGACCTCATTAAACATTTCTTTAGAAAAATGGCACGTTGATACGTAAAGGTTCGCTATTCGTGGTATACACTGTGTACAAGTTTTTCTGCTCATATTCCGAGCAGAGGGTGAGTTGGCAGAGATTGTTTATGCCGCCCTGATGCGGGCTGTGTTTTTACGCGAATATTTTCTGAAAATTCAAATGAGGGGGGAGTGTTTTTCACTTCCTCAACGCTTGACAAGTTGAGAGGGTGCGGGCAGAAAATTATTGTTGCCATTTCTACGCCATTATGTTGCCGGTATATTATATTCTAGGTTATGATGCTTTGTACCATGTTCATGCATTTAAAAGAATAAAAAAGTGTCACGTGCGTTTTTAGACAAACATGCATTTTATAATTAGCAGTCTTTTTTTGTTTTGTCTTTCTAAAGGCTTTAACTCGATTAAACCACGCTTGACTTGACGTGTTATATATTTTTTATTTGCACATAGGGGCATTGGAGGTTATCCACCAGATACCTGCCGCGGTATAAGTAACATATCCTTCAGGGCTCTCACAAGGACTTTTTTTTTATAGGACGACTCCATCGAAGCCTGAGTAAAGTTAGCCTCTCAAAAACTTGGCGTACTGTACAGGGCCCGCAGATACTTTAATAGTACACAACTGTTAACCCTGTACAAATCACAAGTGCGCCCCACAGTTGAATTTGGCAGCCACCTCTGGTCTGGAGCTCCAAAATACCTGAAAAATGCCCTTGACTCTGTACAGAAACGGGCGGTCCGTTTGATGATTTTGTCTCCCATTTTAACAGATGGATTGCAATCTTTAGAACACAGGCGTCGGGTGGGAATGCTATCCTTGTTCTGTCGGTATTACAATGGAAGATGTTCCGAGTAATTAGCGTCATTGATCGCTTCGGCACTGGTGCATAGTCTGGAAACACGCCAAACGCCCAACATTTGTCGGGTCGCTTCTTCGACTCGTTCTTGTGTTCAACAGCTCGGCGGTGGAATGATTTTCCGGCCTCTGTGTTTCCTCCTTCCTACAACATGGGTCTCTTCCTCAAGACCAGTGTTCATTCCTTCCTCTCCTCAAAAAGACCTTCTACACAGCATCCCAGATGACATTGACCTTGATGGAAATTATTTTCCTCCGGGCCTCCTGTGTGGAGTTAATGTAAAAAAAACTCTGCATTTATAATTATTCAAACTAGACCTCCATTGTTCCTGCATACGTTGTTAGCGAGCTGTATGCAAGTGCTTACTCTGTACAGGTGTTAGTAGAACTATACACAGGAGCAGTTGGAAATCTTGTGCGGTATTCACATCATAACATCTATCGAACGGTGAGCTCTGGAGACTGGAGACGAGGTGTTTTTTTATGTTCCTTACATTTTTTAAATCCATAAGCAAAGCCAGGGAGCGGGATGTGGGTAATGAAAAAGGACAACTGAAAAACAGTACAGTGAAAAATAGAACGCTTTTAAATACTATGTTACCATTGATAACCAGCTTGTCTCCCTCGACTTATCGCCTTGCGCCGCAGCGGGAGGGATGGATTCATACGTTCGTCATTCCCGGTCACACTGACCCCCAGATTCCTACCCACCCCTCAAACATTTTTTTTCCCTAGAACTTCCTCTACCTTCTTTCATCCAAACAAAGACCCTCCGCACAGCATCTGCAAAAATGACACAGGCGCTCTGACAAATTATTTTACTCTGGGCCTCCTGTGTGTAATGTAAAATATAAATCACTTTCAAAAGAGTGTGTAAGCGATTATGTCTATTCATAATTTTTTCGTTGTTATTATTGCCTTGGGCTCTTTTACAACTTAACGTCTTAGATAAATCACTTTATCGAAAAGCATACTCAGAAATCTAAAAATACACCCTGTTTATCTCCGGTATTATGGTACCTATTTAAAGATTGATTTTTCTAAGAATTAGACTTTATTATTTTGCCAGATTTAATGAACAAATCTTCTGACATATTTTCATTTTGCACACCTAAATTTGTTATTTTCCTTCTATATAACTTGATAACGTTGTAAAATATTTAACGAAATCTAAAAATAAATAAATGTTTTTTAAAGAATTTCATATTATAGCCAGTCGTTTTTAATGAGTGTTATTTTATTAATATTTACTTATTTTTGTTAAAAAAAAGAGATGTGTGTTGGTAGTAGTAGAATAGGATGGAACCCGCGATTCCGCAGCGGAGACCCTACACTTTGTAACACTTGTCCACTTACCGGTTTTAAGCACATGAACTCTAATTATCGTGGTAAGCAGGAAAATGTCAAATAATAGTCTGTAATCTGTGTATAACTGTTTATTGATTTATTTTATGTAATTTTTAATTATTTGGGCAGAATAAAAAAAAGAGATGTGTGTTGGTAGTAGTAGAAGAGGATGGAACCCGCGATTCCGCAGCGGAGACCCTACACTTTATAACACTTGTCCACTTACCGGTTTTAAGCACATGAACTCTAATTATCGTGGTAAGCAGGAAAATGTCAAATAATAGTCTGTAATCTGTGTATAACTGTTTATTGATTTATTTTATGTAATTTTTAATTATTTTGTTAGAATAAAAAAAAGAGATGTGTGTTGGTTGTCTTAGAAGAGGATGGATCCCGCGATTCCGCAGCGGAGGCCCTACACTTTATAACACTTGTCCACTTACCGGTTTTAAGAACATGAACTCTTATTATCGTGGTAAGCAGGAAAATGTCAAATAATAGTCTGTGATCTGTGTATAACTGTTTATTGATTTATTTTATGTATTTTTTACTTATTTTTGTTAGAATAAAAAAAATGCGTGTTGGTTGTAGTAGAAGAGGATGGAACCCGCGATTCCGCAGCGGAGACCCTACACTTTATAACACTTGTCCACTTACCGGTTTTAAGCACATGAACTCTAATTATCGTGGTAAGCAGGAAAATGTCAAATAATAGTCTGTTATCTGTGTATAACTGTTTATTGATTTATTTTATGTATTTTTTACTTATTTTTGTTAGAATAAAAAAAATGCGTGTTGGTTGTAGTAGAAGAGGATGGAACCCGCGATTTCGTAGCCGAGACTCTACACTTTATAACACTTGTCCACTTACCGGTTTTAAGCACATGAACTCTAATTATCGTGGTAAGCAGGAAAATGTCAAATAATAGTCTGTGATCTGTGTATAACTGTTTATTGATGATTCAAACACAATTTGACGTAACTAGCAGTTCAACCCTGTTTGCTTCTTCCCTCGATAAGCGGAACTTCTGTTCCCATCGCAACCGGAAACCATTACTTTTCTATTTCTGCTAGGCTGCTTATTCCACCCCATTGCTGGTCACATATACAGTATTGTGAAAATTAATGGAATCATTGTCAATTATTACGGTAAAACCATTTATTGCTTGTAAAATCGACTTGTGGCTGGGAGCAGAGCCCTGTTGGAGAAATGCTTCTCTTTGGGGTTGGCACTTTTCAAATTCTTTGTTCAAAAGCGATTTAAACATCTTTTTTTTATTTTTGGCTGTTCATCATGACTTCTTTTTCCATCAAAGATCAATCCCCAAAGTGTGAAAAACACCACCAAAAATTTATTTATTGGACCATTTGTTTTTTTTTTCAGATTGGTCAATATGACACATGAAGAAAATTATGAAATATTTCCTGGATAAGGAGATAACTGTTTTAGATTGGCCCGGGAATACTCGAGATATGAACTCTATTGAGAATTTATGGGCCATTTGCAAAGCTAGGGTTTGCAAAATCGACTGCACTACGAGAACAAAGATGGCAGAAACGCTCTTTCAGGCTTGATTTCGGGATGAGAGGATCTCTGAAAATTGTCAAAAACTAGCGGAGTCCATGCCAAATCGAGTGAAAGCAGTTATTGAAGCTATAACGGGAGATATTTCCTGTTAATTTGCTTAATGGTTGTTGTATAGTAAGTATGTAAAAATATTATTTTAAAAGCAATAAATAGTTTTACCATAGTAATGATTCCATTAATTTGCATAATACTGTATATAAATGGGTGTTACACACTATTGTGTTTTACATGCACACTAACTATTGTATTATATGGGAAACGATTTAAACTCTTGAAGATCTTACCTTATACAAATTTTTATTACAAATAAAGTACCTAGTTTTTATAATGAAAATATTTTGTTTTTAATTCACATTTTTAATATAAAACTGACGTAGCCTTGTATTAAAAATGTTATTATGATTGCAAGACTTGTGACGCTGAAGGTATTTATGGTAAAAATACCTGTTATACAGTCTTTGTCTTTCAAAAGAAGAAATTTACCTTTAGAATGTTAGTAAAAAAATATGCCATCTGTACAGTGATATTATTAAATTACAAGGCACCTTATTTTCGTACTAATGGAACAACAAATGTAGCACCGCTTGTAAAAAGGATACCCGTTCAAATAATGTATTTTACTAATGAAATATGAACCGCCCACTTAAGTATGTCCACTGGACCTAATTCAGGGAATCCACGCGCGGTGTCTCAGTAACGTATTTTCACTTTTCTTAATTCATCTAAGCATCTGCAAAACATTTAAACAAATTAAATACGTATTTCAAATAAAGAATTATTAATTAATAAAATATTTTTGGTACCATCTACTTTACCGCTTGTCTGGTGTGATTTTTATCTAATCTGATCTGTTCCAATTTTGAAAATTAAAAGTTAATTGCACTTGAATAATTTTACGTATTATGCAGGAATAAAGTTTCAATTCACGCACTCACGCACCGACCACCAAAATTAGTGCGTTTAATTACCTAGGTATATAAACAAAGTGTTTTAATTTTCTTTTTCAATATTTATATTTTTTTATTTCTATTCAATGTATTTTAAATAATATTATTATTTAATCTATAAAAACAGTTTATTATAAACAAGTTCTGCCATGTAACTATTATTACGCGTGACAGCTGTTTCGCCCTTTGAAGGCACTATCAAACTGTCACGTGCCTTCAGAGGGCGAAACAGCTGTCACGCGTAATGATTATTACTTAGCAGAATTGTTTAAAATAAACTGCTTTTATAGATTAATAATATTATTGAATATGTAAGAAAATAAAATAAAAATTCTACTAAAAGTTCTACAAAATAAAATTGATTACAATAAAAATATATTTAAAAAAAAAAAATTTCGCCTAAAATATTTATCTGTTGTTTTGACATGACATTTTTACACATTTCGAGTTCTTTACCCGTTTATTGTGTTGATTTTCTCATTTTCAAATTCGATCTTTCAAAAATTGTATTTTCGCTGGTTTTCAAAATTTAAAATTCTTAAAATCAACTCTGCAGCGCAAAAGTCACCCGCCGCCACTGGTTATAATCCCTGCAAAGAAAATTCTCCGCGACTACGAAGTAAAAAAATATGTCAAGCTTACAGCTGGGTGGCTTCATTGATTAAATTTCTTTCCGAAGGGAGAATTTAAACGGAATAATGAAAATTTCTCTCTGAATAATGCGATAGATGTAAAAGAAAAAAAAAAACGTCACGAATAATGAGCGCCGTTTTTCGCATTTAAATACGATAGCTTTTTGCAAAGACACGTTCGTCGTGCCGCCACTGGGTGGTTGGTGGTGTGATTTTTCAAAAGCAGGTAGTCTCATGAATTTTTATTCCTCTTACTATTATATTTTTGTGAGGTACTTACGTAGCCGCAGAAAATAATATTTTACATTAGCTCCACACAGGATGCCGAAAAAAAAATCCCTCAGGGCCTAAGTCATCTTTGGGGATGCTGGGTGGAGGGTCTTTTTAGGGAAAGGAAGTTCTTGGAAGGAAAAATATATGAGGGGTGGGAAGGAATCTGAGAGAAGGAATAGGTGTGATAAGGTTGATGATTTTTCTGTTTTTTGTTTGTTTGCTTTTATCACATTTATCTACTGCTTACGTGATTTTAATATTATTACGTAGATTTATTTATATGTGATACATAACCGTTTCGTCCTTCACTTTATAATGCCTTTTAGAAATTTATAGGCTATGGTTCTCAATAGGTAAAGTCAAGTTATCTACTATCAAACTTTTCACGTCTCCGAACTACCTACTGTTTTTTTGTAATTTGGGAGGCGGGTATGGGTATCGCCGCCACGGGAACCATTTATTGGATAACCAACACCTCTCCCACTTTGGTTCTCTACGTTTGGTTACTTTGCAGGTAAGCCCGGGTTCATGGGGTGATGTTTGTTCTGGTCTTGGCGGCGGATCCGTCTGCCCACCAACTGCGTGGCAGGCCTGATCGGCAGAGACTGGTTGAGGGAGACTTTTGATCTCTCCAGCAGGATTTTCTCGGAACATCGCCTTGCACCGCAGTGGGATGGTTGGATTCATACGTCTGTTTCTCCTAGATACACAGACACTCTTACCTTCCCAGAAATTCGTCTTTCCTTTTATAAAATCATCCTCCACACAGCATCCCCAAAGATGATAAGGCCCTGAGATGAATTATTTTCCTGTGTGGAACAATGTAAAAAAAACTATTTTATGATCGACGCAATAAACTATAAAAAAAAATAAAAAAACAGTATAGGTACATAATTTCAACAAGAGATGCTTGATAATATATATCACATTTTATGGAGTTTGGTTTTGTTGTGTTCATTTCCATATTTCGTGATACTTTGTTGTAAATTGGACCTAAGTCCGTTAATAAATAAATAACAATTGAAGATGTCTTCCTCAAAGCCTCAAAGGTAATGTTATTATAATACTGATCTCAATCTTACAAGGCAAGCATTTTGATTTGCGTTTGTTTTGCAGTGTTTTTTTACTCAAAACTAGCTGACCCGGCGAACTTCGTACCATCTCAGAATCAATAACTGTTGTTTAAACTTATTAGTTGAATTAAATTCAGTTTTTTTATTAAGTCAAAAATCACACAACAAAGCAATTATCAATGCGCAACTGTCTTTGTTTTGTTTTTGTTAGTATCAGAGGATAAAGTTGCGTACGGATTTATATTTTTGTGATTTTCTTACTTTTCCACTTACTGATGGGAATTGCGTTTTATTTTCTTTACACGTGTAAGATAGATTTATTATAAATATTGTATTTTTCCTTTGGAGGAGTGCAGACGTACATTCACCGCTTGTCTCATTTTCGACAGTTGAAAATTTAGTGTGTAAAGAGGGGCAGGATTATTTGTAAGAACAAAAGCAATCAGCACATTGACATTTGACGCTTTTGATTTTTTGGAATTCACTCACTATACAATATTATACTTATCACAATATTGCTGCAGCTCTTTCAAAAGATGATGATTCGTTCTAACAAAATGTATGACGAAAAGAATTTTATTTTTAATTTTATTTTGTGAATTTTTCCGATATTTTAATAGCTATTCTGCTATTCGGAGTGGAGACAAATCCAACAAATCAAGATCGTAAGAATCGGTCCAGCCGTTCTCGAGATTCGTTCTAACAAAATGTATGACGAAAAGAATTTTATTTTTAATTTTATTTTGTGAATTTTTCCGATATTTTAATAGCTATTCTGCTATTCGGAGTGGAGACAAATCCAACAAATCAAGATCGTAAGAATCGGTCCAGCCGTTCTCGAGATTCGTTCTAACAAAATGTATGACGAAAAGAATTTTATTTTTAATTTTATTTTGTGAATTTTTCCGATATTTTAATAGCTATTCTGCTATTCGGAGTGGAGACAAATCCAACAAATCAAGATCGTAAGAATCGGTCCAGCCGTTCTCGAGTTATAAATGGTTTAACTAACCCGGCTTTGTTTCATATATTAAGGGCGCGCAACCCGGATTTGTACCGATTTATTACATATTTCCCTTAAACACGGTAAGTTTTAAAGCTCTTAAAAAAATATATGTTATTTTTGAAGATAATATCTAGTCTTTGCCCGCGCCGAAACGCAAATAAATAAAATTCCCTCGATAGAAAAAAATCGCAAAGTATGCTCCAAAAATTATTATTAACACGTTTGTTTCAGTTATTTTACAAGTTATGTGTATGAAAAAATTCACAGTGTTTTATTAAATGCTGTTAAAGATAATGCCGGCGAGATTTTTGCTCTATTTTAAACGTGTCGTGTTTTATTAAACATTTTCGCAATTTTCGCATCGATTTTGTCGCTGTAAATGTTAGCGCTCTCCTCTAACATTCGTAATTTCCTATCTCTCCATCTTCTTCTTTTCGGGCCCGGTTGCAGAGCCTTAAGTTAAGATATTGCACGAATGCGTGTGCCGCGTATGTATTTTCAATTGTATTAAATAATTCAGGAAAGTCGGTAGTGTTGTTTAAATTATAATAATCTATTTTGCTGATAATGTATGAAAATCGAAAACAAGTGATACCGATTTTTAAAGTAATCTATGCAGATGTACCGCTAACTAAGTATGACAAAAGCGACCAATTTTTTAAAGTTTCTTACAAGACGCTGAAACTTTTTATGAGGAAACTTTTCATATTATTAAAGACGGAGGAATGGAAGGGTAACGTGGCAGCCGCCTATGACGGGAAATGCCGTATAATTGCTATAAATTACAGCGGCCAAGCCTGCAAAGTTAAAATGGTCGGAACCGGAGCTTTTGTTACTTTTTTTAAAAGTGAAATATGTGAGCTTAATGTGTCCTGCTCTTTATCGCGGTTGGCCGCCCCTAAACTTTTACTGGTGCGCCAACTACATCCCGGGAAACTAGGGCTTTCTTAAATAGTACCTACCAAGCTAGTTTCTTCTTTACAACCCACTCTATTCCTCTTTTATACTTCTAGTTTTATGGCCGAGTTCGTGGTTTTGATTTTAGTTTAATCTTAGAGAGTATTCAAAGCCGTTTTGGCAGACAAAGGATTTTAAAATTTAACCCGTCCCAGAAATTGAGGACAGGAAAATTAATTTAAACGTTTACACATATTTTAGGCTAGTCTCTTGGAATCATGGATAATTCTTTGGAAATCCGAGGTATGTGTCCCTTGCTTTGGAATTTTTATTATATTGTAATTTTAGTGGAAACTGATAAGTGTTATTAAATTTTTGAACAAGAACATAAAACTAATAAATCCAAATGAAAGACAAATGTTTATTATATTGATGTGTAAAAACATTATTGACCGGTCAGTGGTTGAGTGGGCATAGTGCTTGGGTCCCACCTGGGCGTCGCTGTTCGATTCCTCGGCTGGCTAATGACACGTTGGGCGTCAAAAATGACACGCATCTTATCAGTTAGCAGAGAAATTCCGTATGCATGAGCTCTTATCATCATCTCAGGGTCCTGCGTGGGATAAAAGAAAGCTACTATCTGATGTAAATAAAAGAACTCACATAAAACAAAATGAACTTGTTATTATTGACAAGCAAAAAAAACATAATCTACTATAAATACCTTTGTAAACTCATAAAGAAAGGTGTAAAGAGAGAGAGAGATAATTCAGTTATTTTAGTAGAATGCACTCCAAATGATCATTCGTAGCTTGCGATAGTTAATATGGCGCACCTCTTCTAACCTCAGCGACAAGGGCTCCAGATAGCTGGAGAAGAGCCCCAGAGCTGCCGCTTCGCACGCCCATGACTCCGTGAAGCAGTCCACCCACAGATGCCCGCTGATCACAATGGGTCCGATGCCATCTCTCAGCATTGAAAGGATATAACCCGCAGTTCTAGACTGTTGATGTCATTTAAAAAAAACGCCTGTAATCTACATCAAAGTTGTCCTCGGTGATATTGGATTGTACGTGGCACAAGAATCTCAGTTCTAAGCACAAGAACACCAACCTTAGGTACCAGGCACACAGACATCATAAACACTTCCATTAGATTGTAATATTACATAGGTAACTCGATATCTCGTGATCATCACAATAAAAGTTTTCCTCGCCTCGAAAAAACAATCAACATCCTGCGTGTACCGTGACCCGGTACTATTTAACAGTCTCGTAAAGGCATCACGTCTGTTACACGCATAATATTGCAAATTTACACAATCATTTAGGAGTATCAAAACTCCTTACAAATCAAAACTTCAGACAAATTCCTTGTTCTGTCATCACGTCGCCCTTCTAACAGTTTTTCTTTTCCTAAAACAAAAAACAATCGAACAATGTTCCGGCAATTTGAATTTGTTATCAATCGTTCCAACGGCACCCGAAATTAATAAAACTCCTTCTGAGCAAGTAGGTACCGATTGAGTAACTACCATGAAAATAATTACGTTACACTAAGTCCTCCATTACAACACAAGCAACATTTTCGGCTTTCTATGGTGGTAGTAGGAGATTGTTCGGTTATTCGTAACCCGGGTTGAAACATTGTTCGGTTATTCGTAACCCGGGAATGTGTCTCTTTAAAAAAAAAAAAAAACATTATTACAACCAGAGTTTTTTAGACTTGTAGAAAAGGTCAATAGGTGCCATATAAATAACATCCGGTATATTTATCTGAGACACCATCTATGTTACAAAGCAATCATTTAGAACTTTGTGATCGTATAAAAAGGTAGCAGCCAAAAATATGGGATAAATAATTAGTCGATGATAATATTGTTAATTCTGAATTAGAACTACGAGATCGAGAAAAATAACTTACATATGTGCAGTTCGCACGCGGTAGAAGTGAAACCTTCGGCAAACGAAAGTAGACAAGAGTGGGGAGGCTACGAAACACCGCACAAAGAGGAGAGCGATTGATCTATCTCATTCTATCGCAGGCTAAATCCTATAGATATATGTTTTTCTCTCTTTTTCGATTCGTCGAATTTCAAGTCACAACGACGGTACTAAAGAAGTTTTCACATCAATAAGAGGTCCCAATCGGTTAAGGCGTTTATCCCAGTAAGACAAGAGATCCTGGGTTTGAGTACCAGTTCTTTTTAAATATTCATTTAGATTTATTAGTGTTTTCTTCTTCTTCAAAGTTATGTTACATTATTACATATAATCTTCAAAAGTTAGTATGGCCAGAGTTATTCCAATAAAAATGGAATATTATATATTTGTTTGATCGGATAGAAAAAAAACAAACGTTTTTATATAAGTAATGGTGATGTCTAAAGTGAATTCTTGTTTCGTGGGTGAATGAGTTGAAAGCGCAATATCATTCCTTCCATATTATTTTAATTTAAAGCTTCCACGATGCGAATATCTCAATTCTCATAATTCCTATTATACTTGCGTGATATTATTTTATAAATTGATCCCGCATATATTTTGGATGGTGCAATCGAGCTGGATAGAAAGTTTGGATGGTTATACGTGAAAGTACCATTAGAAATATTATTTATCTTAAGTAGGTACATATTGTACCAAGACCAAGTGAAAAAGATCTTGGCAAGATCTTATTTTGTTAAAAAGTATACTAACGTTAAATTACTTAGAACCCCGCGGGGTGACGAATTGTACCAAGTATCATTAGCCGTAGGACCCGACCACAATGGGTGACAAAACTACACAGTTCTTTTAAACAAACTGTACAGCAATGGGCAGAGAACCAGTACACATTCTTTATTCGAGTTAGACGTATAACATACGAGAACTTTTGTTATTTTTAGTACTGTGTCTTGAGAAATGAATGTTCTTTCTCTGAACCATACTACAATAATAATAAAAAAGTTTATATGTCAATAAATTTTTACAAATATACACATCTTGTTTATTTAATATTGATTTTACTGACAAACGGGTCACTGTTCAACTCCTCATTTAGTATTTTTCCCGGAATGTGCATTTTTTCAGCAGCGCCTCTAATATAACACAAATAATATAGTAAATATAATAATTAATTAAACTTAAATCTTCTCTACATATTATAAAGTAAAGTCCCCCGCGCCGGCCGTCTGTCTGTCTGTTCGCGATAAACTCGAAAATTACTGAACGGATTTTCATGCGGTTTTCACCAATAGATAGAGTGTTTCGTGAGGAAGGTTTAGATATGTAATTTGTCAAGGATTTGTGTTAATTGGTTGAAACATTACGATAATTGTTATAAGTGTCGGAAAAAAGTCCAGCCGCCTGGTAGATTTCATCGAAAACGCTTTCTAATCCTTTTGGGATATAACAAAACAATTAATGGTGGGATATTCCTCTTTTATAGACCTACAAAAAAGTCCGCGAAGGCATATATCTATCTTTTGCGGATAGCTTACTATACACATTATATCTTCTTATCTTATTATTCTTATCAATTGCTGTTCGTTTGACTCGCTAAAACTCGAGAGCGGCTGGGCCGATTTAGGTGATTTTGGTTTTGAAATGTTTGTCGTAGTCCAGGGAAGGTTTAAACGGTGAGATAATATGAAAAAATTGTGAGGAAGATAGTAAAAACAAAAATTTCATTTTCTCATATAAACAGTTCTACTGTTCTACCTACTTTCAGAAGCACAACGTAATGTAGAATTGGAATGCAAAAAAAAAAAGAATTCCGATTGTCATATTTCAGTCGCTGTCAAACGTTACCTGTCATTCTGTTACCATTTAAAATCTTCTATCATCAGTTTGTCAGTGCGTGAGAACTTTATTTACTGTTTTAATATGCCAAGAAAAAGACGAGCTGACATAGATCATCGAAGTCAATCAAATGGGCGACAAGCTATGGGTACCTCACGTGCAAACCGCACTGATGATCTCTTCGCGATGAACTCAAAGACGGCGGTGGTTACAAAGGTTGGATTTTACAAAGTATTTTATTAGCCACAGCAACGCGTGGCCGGGTCAGCTAGTATTAAATAAAATTAAAGCAAATAATATAAAAATAAAGAACACATTACAAATATAAGTAGGTATTCCTTTCATTGTAAATTCTGTCAATTAAGATGTTGTGCGGTTGACTATGCAGTCAGCAACCATTCGCCGCAGAGCGTCTTGAAACACTGCAACGATGTCGAGTGGTATTTAATTCCAAAGTTTGATGATTAATAGCTGAAAATATATGTATAATACAGCAGTTTTATGTCTGGGGAGAACGAGTAAATGGTCTCTTTGGCATGTATCAAGCAGATCGAACATTCCTGGAGTCTTCGAATTCATAAAAGTGTATATTTGACACATTTTTTGTAAGTTTTATTAAAAGTACTGCTCCTATCTTTTATGCTTTATTCTTTAAACAATGCATTTATTTTTACATAATTACCCTTATTTTTAAAACATTGTAATTTTGTAAAATACCAAATATTAGGTCCTTACATATGAAATTGGCGTTTTGTATGGGAGGAACATAAAGTCGATTTTTTTAAATATAATATATTTATTTAATCAAAGTATGTACCATTGATATCTACGCACTTTTGCCATCTCATAGGTAGTCATCGATCCCTTTACTAAAAAAACCATTCGGACGGGAATCAATAAAATCTTTGAAGGCGGTTTGGACTGCCCCATCGGAGTTGAATTTTTTCCCATGCAAGAAGTTATCCAAATTTCGCAAAAAATGGTAATCTGTTGGGGCAAGGTCCGGAGAGTACGGTGGATGTCTTAGACATTCCAATTGAAGCTCCTCTAATTTGGTAGCCGTCTGTTGTGCAGTGTGTGGTCTAGCCTTCTAACGCGCGTTTGTTGATTTGCTTCACTCAATTCGTGAGGTACCCACCTTTCAGGCTTTTTCACCTTCCCAATTTGCTTCAAGTGGATTAAAACCGTTTTATCACTAACACCGCAGCCTGCAGCTAACTCGGACGTGGTTTGCGATGAATCCGTTCCCACAATAGCCTTCAAGTCTTCATTATCAACTTTGGTCTCCGGCCGTCCACGGGGCTTGTTCTGCAGGTCGAAATTTCCAGAACGAAAACGTTGGAACCAAAAACGCACTGTGTTTTCTTTTGCGGCACCGTCGCCATACACATCATTAATCCTTCGAGCCGTTTCTGCAGCACTGGTGCCACGGTGGAACTCGTACTCGTAAATAACGCGATATTTCAATTTTTCCATTTTGTAAACTAAGTGACGCAAAGAAAAAAAAAACAATGAAGGAAAAAACAAATGAATTATAATTTTCGAAAAACAAATACATAATAAATAGACGTATAAATTTGAATTTGGAATTCCTAACCAAAGAGAAGATATTTGAGATCAAAGTTGCCAGTACGGCAAAACGCCAATTTCATATGTAAGGACCTAATATCTCTGATTTTCTTCCAATTCAAATATTTGTACGGAATCTACCATGTAAAAGCGCAACCTCGCGTTCGATTTATCCAGCTAGAAAGTTGTGTCGAAAATATAAAAATAATTTTAAAAAATGTGATTTCCTTGCACGAGTCCCAACTTTCCATCGGCATCGGGGGTATGGAATTCCCGATTGGGGTATATTGTGCAACTGAATGAATTTTGAGGGTCAGAAATGGAAAATGAAGATTGAGAAGGTACAGACTACTAGTCAGCAATGTTTTGATTCTAAATGGTGGTCTTTTACGAGAACGCTACTGAGAGTACACAATATTACCAGAGAGCTACTGATAGTACACAACAGTATGTACCTAAGTGGTAGATACACAATAATAATAATTGATTAATTTGTAGAGAGCCCTTTTTGTAAAAAAATCACCTCAAGGGCATTCAAACTATGATCTCTGCTTCAAAAATTCATGCTTTACCCTAAAGTAAATAGATAGTTGTAGGTATATTGATGTACGAGTATTAACTGTTGTATTTTGAAGGTACTTAATTGTTTCCGCTGATAGTTTTGGTCATACAAATTGGTCAAACAAATCAATCAGAAACTTATCGAATTTTTCCATTATCTTTCAATTTCTTTTTAATGTTCATTTTTCTTAGGATAGGCACAGCTTTTCAGCCTTTATGGACCACACGCCACCGATGTATAACGTACACAATATAAACGCATTTAAGAATGGGTAACATCCTACCGACTATTTTAAGAATTGATGGTTTTAAGCGAATTTGAAAACTTCGAAAAGTAACATTCACTGCTCAAAAACTTTTTCGTTCAGAAAGTTTTGTCGTAGGGATATTGTTTTTTTTTTAAGTTTTATAATATTTTGGTGTGTCACGTTTATTAGAATGTTGTATATATTTTGGCTTAATTTAATGTGGATAAATGAAATGGATATTTTTTGTGGACAGCAATTTTGGTTTGACAGATTATTAAAATACAATAATTGTGTTCAATGACCACGATTTTTAGAAAATTTATTTAGACTGGTTCGAATCCCAGTTGCGACCATTGTCTTTTTCCTGTTTTTCTGTGTCATGTTCTCTTTCATATTTTCGTTTAGATTATGATTGTTATCTCATTCAATGATATATTACATTGATGGGAATAACCTTAAAAAGTTATAAAAAGGGAGTTTTTCTTATAAAAAAATGAATAATCAATAATATATTGCGTGCGCACATGGTACATAATTAAGGGACGTTTTTACTCGTAACTTACTTTAACCGGTTAGATATGATTTTAGATTTTCACGGCCAAAAGTATTTTTGTTTTTTTTTTTATATTTGGGATGTTATGCCCATATATAGCACCTCAAAAATACTTTAACCGGTGATTCCTGACATTATTCGGAGTAAAAAATGTAAATGAAATTTGGACTCCGGTGACGTTTCGGATTGAGGATTGGGTAGTAGTTACTCGGCTGAGTATTATGATGACATGTGGAAGAAATATTTTTATTTGGTTATGAACAAAAAAGAAAAAAGACGATAAAAAACACCGAAGACCAAAATTTCATTCACTTTTTTTTACTCCAAATCATGTCAGGAATCACTGGTATATTTGATATAATGTAAGTCAAATACGTCCCTTAACACCGTATATACATAAATATAGAGTGAGGCAAATATAAAATAGAACAGTACAATTAGTGATTAAACATAGTGAGTGAGATAGCATGAAATTAAAATAATAACATAGGAAGTCAAGTACGTCCCTTATTAACACCGTGTACAATACATAAATATAGGTGAGGCAAATATAAAATGATTAGTAATAAAACATAGTGAATGAGATAGCATGAAATTAAGAAAATAACATAGTAGGAATCATATAATGTAATGGGTTTATAGATTATGAGCGTGATTTAAACAGCATGAAATTTAAAAAAAAATAACACGGAAAGTAAAAGATAAAATGTAATGGGTTATTATATTATTTCGAATGCGACAAAGCATCAACTGAAGTAGTGATTAAGGGAAAAGAGGAATTTCATTAGTTTATGATGAGTATACTTAATATTGGCCTGGCCTATAAGACATGTTTGATTGATTGTTAAGAATGTGTCTTTTGTTTGTAACGGATTTATTTATTTCGGTTGCTTCTAAAATAACTGTTTTGCCTATTTTGTGAAAAATATAAGCACCGGTGCTTTGATTGAAGTTGAAATCTTTATCAGTAACATGATTGACGAATTCAGAAAATTAATACATTATAATGTCACATCACAAAGTATCTGATTCATATGAAAATATAAAAATTAATCTTTTTTTTACCGGAACTGCTAACTGTCAAGTTTATTGATTATTGAACGAATGAATAATTACTTCATATATCCGCTAACGAGGAGATTATTAAATTATTAATGCCTTTCCAAGTTTTCCATTATAATGCGTGCTGCTTGTACCTAGTTATGTTATCAAACCAGTAACACGATCGTTATGCAAAAAATGTTACGTGACAGTTCCTGTAATGGTATAAAAATGAAATATAGAGTTTCGCTGTTCGAATTTTGTTCATGATTTAACTACTGTCATTTAGAATTCAGAATATCGGTTTTAAAGTTCGCAACGGAAGCAAAAAAGCAGCTGGAAAAAGCTTGAATAAATCATATGAGTATACAAAGTTTTTATTATGTTTAACTTGAATATATTTTACTTACAATCTACGTCTACATGTAAAGATCTAGGTGTTTATTTAGACAACAAATTAATTTTTGATAAGCATATCGAACACATAATATCAAAATCCTACAAGATGCTAGGTTTCCTATTAAGAATATGTAAAGTTTTCAAAAGTGCTAAGACTCTTGAAATGTTGTTTTGTTCATTGGTCAGAAGTCCACTGGAGTATGCGTCCCCGGTATGGAATCCTCAATATAAGGTGTACATAGATATAGTAGAAAGTATACAAAATAATTTCTCTAAATATTTATTCAAGAAATACAACAAAACTACAAATAACATGTTAAGTTTACAAAAAAGACGCACATTATCAGATCTGCTATTTCTGTATAACCTGCTAAATAATAAAATAGATAGTCCTGAATTGCTATCCACTATTGGTTTAAATGTCCCAATGAGACGTACCAGGCATACTTCTCTTTTTCATATAGAATCCAATAACACTAATGCAGCGAGTAACTCACCAATTACTCGCGCAATCATAACTTATCCCCACTATGAAAAATTACTACACTTAGACATTTTTCATGATTCCTTGCAAACATACAAAACTAATTTATTAAATTTCTTGGCATGATATAATTGTTTTAAAACTACTTACACTTAACTTTTCATTAAACTTTAATCAGTCAATTACAATTAGTGAGCATATAATTCTTGATTTTAAAATGTCTTATCTCCCCCCCCCCCCTTTTTTTCTTACTTTTTATTATTATTACTCATTTATTCAATAATTCAGTTTTAAGACCGGTTCATATCTCAGGCGTAACTACCAAATGACATTCTATGGACTTACGTAATAGGTACATAACCATGTAATAATTTAATTTAACATACCTTATAATCTGTATTATAATGTACTGTGTATGTCTTAATAAACAAATAAATAAATAAATATACCTTAGGGAACGTACCCATACTACGTGACCAACTTTTTGCAATTTTTAACCCCCCCCCCCCCCCCGGTGACCAAAAACCTAAGCAACCCGTCGCTCATTTGTACCAAGCGTGGTATTTTGAAGACCCCCCCCCTAAACAGGTCAGGTAGTATGGTTACGTTCCCTTACATTAAATTAATGTTATGTGGGTATTTTTTAAAGTTAATATCTAACATATTCGTACATTGACAGAGCATAAAAACATACTACCCCTATATTTTTATGCTCTGTGTCATTTTTCCATTCATTTGGGTCCGGTTTCAAATAAGATTGTTATACAGTTATTCTAATCATTACGATGAATCCCATTAAAATTAACTAGTTTCATAGATAGTCAAATATTACGATGAGCTGCTTCCCATAGTCCCGTTCTTAAGTCCCAATCGCTCCCAACCGTCTGGGGCCAGTTAGACTATGGCATTCGCAATGGGGAATATTGAGAAGCTGAAGGTACTGATGAGGGAAAAGAGGTGGGGTAGAGGAACGTGAAGATTACATGGGTAATTAGATCTGGTTACGTTTGATATTTATTGATTATGTTAGCGCCGACGATGCCGTTGACGAAAAGTGTAATCGAGACATAACCTGCTTGTTTGTATATTATTAGTCAGAAAAGTAATATACAAAAACGGAGAACGCATCAATGGATAAACATAGAATAGAAATAATCTGCCTGTCTTTTTAGATGAGAAATATGACTGGAGAAAGCCACGATAATTCCATTTGGATTAAGAAATTGGTTGGTTGTGAAAACCTACTTTCTTTTTTGTTGCCTACTATCGCACCTCTACGGTCAACCTCTACGTTCTGTTCCAATTTAAATAAGTCAAACATGCCCCATACGTCGTACATATGCCTGGTAATGTTATATTATCGTGAAAACAAGCTTATGGGTCCGAAAAGTCAAGGTGCTAAACTACTCAACTTAATTTCGCAACACTTTGTTTTTGTAATCGATTACCCTATTCGATCAAAATTCTAACCAGCTATTTCAGATGGAAGGCATCCATCCAGTCACAACACGGTATATACAAATCTGGGGAACGTAGATGCGGAGAATTTGCGAGGAAACTGCCTGAAATGGAATTGTATAATAATATTGAAGGAGCGCTATAAGGTCATACCTCGAGGCATTTTTTCGAAGTCCTCGAATCGACGAGGAAAAGCGATTGACTTTGATAATGACTTTTATGTGAATAAATATTATATTATTCATCAATAAAACATATTACGTTGTAGTATAATAGGATTCAATCACACGAACTGTAACTATATCAAAAATAAGTTTAAGTTAAGTGGGGCAGAGTGGAGTTATTAGTTTCAAAAAAATCACTGAAGGCCCCCCAGACCGAGCAGAGCGGCGAGGCGGGTGCCGTTAGGTCGAGGAAATGGTGCCGTTTTTTTCATGATGTTTTGAAAATGATATCGTCTGGCGTGGCGGCCTTGGCAAGAAGTACGCATATTGAGCCTTTCAAGGAAGTTTTCTGCCACTCTTCCCAGCATATCTTGCGGAATTCCAGCGATGACGTCCTCAATCGCCTCGTTCAGAGCTTCAAGGGTTCGAGGTCGAAGTTTGTTTACCTCAGCTTTGACATATCCTCACAGAAAAAAGTCACTTGGGGTCAAATCGGGAGAGCGAGGGGGGCATGGAATATTCCCCGCAAAGAAATCAGGTGACCTGGAAAGAGCTTCTGCAAAATTTCGCATGAACGATGGACAGCTTGGGCCATGGCTTCATCATGTTGAAACCAGAAGGCTTCTGTATCGTGTTCCTCGCCATACTCTTTCATTTTGGGACGGCTAAGGTTCTCTAACATCCCAAAATAGTGAGATGAATAACTCAATAACGGTAATGGTTAATCCTTCGTCGCCAGTGCAAAAAACAGCGCCGAGGGATACAGCAGTTACGATTGCAATGCAAGCATCTCTACGTTTCACAAAATCTTGTGGGCTCAATTCACGTGTACCCATCATCTTGTAGGGGTACAGATGAAGGTCTGAGTGTAAGATTTGCCTTATAATTCTGGACGATATTCCCAGCGCATCGGCATGTTTCCGCGCTGCCCGGGTTGGAGACTCTTCAATTGACGCTCTGTTTTCAGGTGTTTGCACACTTTTAGGTCGCCCAACTGGTATTTTAAGATCTGCAGTTGCTGTCCACCTTACATTACTGATCCATTTCCGAATGGTTTTTGGGATCAGTAACACTGTCATCACGATTTAACTCGAATCGGACCCGGAAAGTTCCAGGCGTAGCCACAAAGTTTTCCCTGTTTTTAAGAACGTCTCCACAAAAAAACCCCGGTACTTACCTGACCACGGCATGGTCACTAACATAAACGGCATCATTTCCCCGACCTAACGGCATCCGCCCTGCCCCTTTGCTCGGTCTGGGGGGCCTTCAGTGATTTCTTGAAACTAGTAACTACACTCTGCCCCACCCTGTATTTAAAATTTCTTAGTCATGAACAAACCGTTTACTTATTGAATAGTTTAGGAACGTTCAAGTAGTTATTGTATTGAAAGGTATTGAAGTACTGATCTTAGATATAATTACTCACGTCTTATATTCTCATTAAAAATATTGTCTTCAGCTGAATTCTTTCAGACAATAGTTTTTGTAAGCAGATGAAACTTTCAGCCGTTGACAATTTACTTCCCGTGAGAAAATCCTGTTTGACTTTTAATATTTCAGCAAGGAATAAATCCTTTTCATTTTGAATACAAAGAAGTCTCCGCTCCGAAACAGAATATTGCACCATTTCACCGTTGGTTTCGTTCACCATATAATCGTACCTCGGCTACTGGAACTGTAGAGGTTCCGTCAAAATCTTTGAGTTGTTCGAACATAAAACATTGCATGAAAGAGCTTTCGTCAAAATCATTGATTTACTAAATTATAAAACATTGCATCAATGAGGTTCCTTCAAAGTCATTGATTTACTCGAATTGAAAAACATTGCACGAATTCGATCAACATCACGAGGTTCGATCAAAATCATTGATTTACTCGAATATAAAACATTACATGTATGTGATTCCGTCAAAATAGCTAATTCATTCGAATACAAAACATTCTATGAAGGAGATTTCGTTAGAATCATTGATTTACTCGAATATAAAACATTGCATGATAGAGATTCTGTCGAAATCAATGAAATCATTTATTGGGTAAATACCCTAAGATAAAAGAAGTGCAAGAATAATGGGAGGTTCTGTGAAAATCATTTATTTACTTGAATTTAAAAAATTGCGTGAATCGTCTTCCTCATAAAGTGTTATAGTTGTTTTCATCCCTCCACTGGAGCGACTAACGCCAAAATATGGACCGCTTTTATTTTTCTGCGATTGATAGCGGTCCAAAATTGGACCACATTTTTTTATCAAAGTTTTTGGAGCAAAGTTTACGATTTTATAATATATTTTTAGAAATCCTACGAATATGTGATAATCGACAAAATAAAGATGAATTCATTGGCTATATAGATTTATAATCAGTTTGTATTAAAATTCGGAGGTATGATGTTCAAAATGATCTCCAAAAAATCACGAGCGATCGTAGTAAAAAGTTTTAAATCGGTCGGTGCTCGAGTGGATTTAGTTTGGTTTGATCCATGATCTTCATTATATACATAAAGCACTTCTAAATCAATATACCCGTGTTTTGTTTCTTCTGTATCCTAAGCCATCGTTTTAAGGAAAGTTGTTTCTCTTTGTCAAAACATTACGTATATAATTTGTCCATTTGTCCACGTTGGCAGAATTGACTTAATAGTTTTCTTAATTATTTGAATCCAATGAATAGCATCTTGTTATTTCTCTCATTGACTGAGCATACAAATTATTGTTTTATCTTTCCATATAATCTGTTTCGCAATAGTTGTAAATCCAGAATCCTTTGGGTTTTCTTTGGTTGATCTTCGGATGCCCTTTCGTTCTTAGTATTTTGATTCAGACGTTTTAATTGAAGTCTTTTATGGATGGGCTATGGCTGCAGATTTTGAGATTTAGGATTCTGGTTAATCTTATTCCACTATGAGAGAGAATTGCTCTCATCTGTATTTAATTTGAGAAATTTTACCAATTTCTTAATCCAATCCAATTATTGTGACTTTCTCCAACCATATTTCTTATTTTGTCGAAAATGACAGGCAAAGTTATTCCTATTCTATTTATGTAACTATTGATGAGAGCTCCGGTTTTGTTAGTATGTATAAGTATAATGCTTTTCTGGCTGAAGTATATACACAAATGGATACCTATGTCTCTTTTTTACATTACAAAATGTGTGGTGTGGACCTCCAAATTCCACGTCAATCCGTTTTCCTACAATGGGTCAATATTCTTTCATCTTGCAGGCTTAGTGTTCTTTGATAGTTACTTTGGTACCATTCGTTCTTACTACATGAAATGTGTTGACTATCGAACACGAAAACGTTATTGTTTGTTTCTTCTAACTTATTGTTTGACCATTATAATTAAAAATTAAACAAACACTTAATTTTAATTACTTTCATTGTTTAAAAAACCGTTTCGCAATCAATGCGTACTTCTTCAGGGTGTTATGTACACTAATTAAAACTAAGTGTTAGTTTATTTTTAGTTATGATTTTTGCATGAGCAGTTCTTTGTGTTATTTCATCTATTTCCTTTTTGGTCTATTGCTTTCGTTTTATCATTTTTAACAATATTTTTAACGTCTTATCTTAGGCTCTTCGAATCATAATCGCCTTAAAATTTTAATCTTTTAATGTTTAGTAATCAATTAGTAAAGTTTTACAGCAACCAGTTTTTACAACATTTCCAAGAAAACCAATTAAAAAAACGATTATAAAGAATGCATACGACGTCATTCTTCGAGTATCTTATGTCTTTTTCGTTTTAAAACTAGACGTTTAAGAAGGAAGGGGACCAACGTCGATGACGCCAGTACGAGCTCTTGCCGCGTCTAGTTTGAACAGAATTATATGCTTTTCTGCCTTAAGTTTTGTATTATTTGTGAACTTATTTAAAAAAAATATCTAATAAATATTATTAGAGGTTATCTGAAGTTTGAATAAATTAGCTCTTTGACGTCTTAATTCCTTATACTTTTAAATTAGTTCACCTGGAAATAATCGAACATTAAGAGCTTATTAAAGTCGTTCAATTATTATTTACCATGTTTTTATTCCAAGAAGTTGAGAAAAAACTTCGTTATTTTTCAAGTAAATAATATGAATTGACTTTTTTTAACCTTCCCAATACTTTAAGGGCACATTAAATGATTAAAGGTAAGTATATTTACTTGAAGGTCAAAAGGTGTGATTTAATATTAAATTTGTAATTAATTAATGCATTTTTTGTTTCAGGTAAGGTGACACTTAAATTGGCGAGTTTGATGTGTTTGATTTTCCTTCCGTCAGGTGAGTTTTTTGTCGCTTCTCTCCCATTTTGGTACCAACATATTATTAATAATTCCTCAGGCCTCTGGCGTATTCCGTCAATGTATCCCAAAACTTAAAACTGTCTTGAAAGGTGATGAAATTCGATTTTAAATGTTATTATTAGAGATAAGTATATAATTTTTTAATTTAAAAAATGGCTTTACTTACCTTTTTTACAAATAGAAAAAACACCAATGTTTTATTATATAAATCTTTATATATATATATATATATATATATATATATATATATATATATATATATATATATATATATAAAAATCAATTGCTGTTCGTTTGTCTCGCTAAAACTCGAGAACGGCCGGGCCGATTTAGCTGATTTTGGTTTTGAAATGTTTGTCGTAGTCCAGGGAAGGTTTAAATGGTGAGAAAAATTTGTGAGGAAGATAGTTAAAACAGCAATTTCATTTTTCCATACAAACTGTTCTACCTACTTTCCTCGGGTCCACTCTAATTGAAGCACGTATTAAATTAAGGGTTTTGAATCGACAACATAGGATCCGCGGGAGGGGGGAGGCGAATACGGGAGGGTGGAGGGGAACTCGGGAGGGAGGTTCGCGGGACGGGGGAAGGGGGGGAGTTGAATGAGGAGAGGGAAGGTGGAGGAGGAGTGGGAACGCGAGAGGGGAAGGGGACGCGGAAGAGGAAGGGGAGGAGGAAGGTGAATGGGAAAGATCTCACTATTTGAAATTTCACAAAAAAAAAATATATATATATACATGGAGATTCATAAATTTTTCATTTGCGGCATGAAACTTGATTTCACGAAGGTGCACATTTTAATATTTCTGTGGTTAACTTCTAGATTCGAATATAAAGCGTGCTGTATTCTCTTTCTAACCTTGTTTAGATCATATTTCTCGCCTTGACAGTAAGGGAGATACAACGATTTCTATGAAACCTATTTGAGTTGTTTCCAAAAGCGAACAAATTAGCCTGAAGGGTTTGATGGTTTACTGTGAACCAATTTTTAAAATCAGTTGTTTAATTACCAAAAACCTTTGAAATGTATGATTGATTACTTTACTTGCACTTAGTGAATATTGAAATGGTCTCCCTTTATTTAAATCTCTATCGGAACAATTCAATCTATTCGCCATCTTCATTCTTCCGTGCAAGCACCCAACTCTTTTTCACACATGACGGTAAGCATTTATTAACCGGAAAAATTGGTGGGTGAGAAGTCGAAGGGTTTTTTTATGATTTGGTCAGAGACATAGTGAGCTTTTCATTTGTGGAACTCGTTCGTTTTACAGATTTTTTTTATTTTACTCTAATGGTAGTTAAATTTGTTCTATGAAATGATTATGGTGGTGGAATATTAAAGCTTCCCGTTTAATCCGCCCCGGGAGCTGCAGTGCTTCATCCGCTCGCTTTTTTTGGTTTCGCGCCAAATCTCGCTTAATTTTCAAACGTGGAAAGGCCGCGGCGGAAAACGGCGGGTAAAAGCTCGATGGATTATTATTTATTTTTTTAATATGTATTATGCGGTCCACCTCATTTGGACCAAAACTGCACAAGCTGGTTTTTTCTATAAAATGAAATTAAGCCCGTTTAATTTTTTTATATTTTAACAAACATTAAATTGATCGCTCTCATTGTTATTGTTCATGTTTTTTACGAAAATTGTACTTATCTTTTATGTTAATTATTACATTGATTTTGTAAGTTAGATGTAAAATTTATAGTGTAGGCTTTGATGAAACAAACTGATAATGTTATTATTTACTTTTTTTTCTTATAAGTGGAAACCGGGCAGCGTTTTTTTGATAAGTTACTTTTTATAGAACCCTCTAAAAATCGTTAAAATTGTCTGGTTTGAACGCCATCAACAGATGTTGACTATTCAAACCAGACGAAGTAAAATGAAATTGGCGTTTTGTATGAGAGGAACATAAAGTCGATTTTTTAAAAATATAATATATTTATTTAATCACATATGTACCATTGCTATTTATGCACTTTTGCCATCTCATAGGTAGTATCGACACCTTTACTAAAAAAAACATTCGGATGGGAATCAATAAAATCTTTGAAGGCGGTTTGGACTGCCCCATCGGAGTTGAATTTTTTCCCTTGCAAGAAGTTATCCAAATTTCGAAAAAAATGGTAATCTGTTGGGGCAAGGTCCGGAGAGTACGGTGGATGTCTTAAACGTTCCAATTTGAAGCTCCTCCAATTTGGTAGCCATCTGTTGTGCAGTGTGTGATCTACCGTTGTCATGCAGCAGTGGCCTAGAGCGATTAACCAGCCTCGGTTGTTTAGCAGCTAGCTTTTCCATCATGGTTTGCAGTTGCTGACAATAGACATCTGCCGTAATCGTCTGGCCAGATTTAAGAAGGCTGTAGTGAACGACACAAAAAAAAAAGAAAACACAACCGTATTTTCTTTTGCTGCACCGTCGCCATACACATTATTAATCCTTCGAGCCGTTTCTGCAGCACTGGTGCCACGGTGGAACTCGTACTCGTAAATAACGCGATATTTCAAGTTTTCCATTTTGTAAACTAAGTGACGCAAAGAAAAAAAAAATTAAGGAAAAAACAAATTAATTATTATTTTCGAAACACAAATACTTGAGTAAATAGCTGTATAAATTTGAATTTGGAATTCCTAACCAAAGAGAAGATATATGAGATCAAAGTTGCCAGTACGGCAAAACGACAATTTCATATGTAAGGACCTAATATTAAAAAAAAACGTACTTACGGAATATTTTATGCTTATGCAGTTGTTAAAAAAATCTTTTAACATCGGTCCAAGTATTATCAAACTGAGGTGCAGTTGTCTCTATAGCGACTCAATATGTGGCGAACCGACTATGTTCGTAGTGGTATCATTATTTCTCCACCCACTGGCCACACCAGAATTTCTAGAAGCTCCGAGAATCTTACAGCCACATCATTGCGATTTCTGTCATGGAGTTAATTACACAGTAACACGTAAATACTTCTTAATTGTCGAGGTTGATAATTTAACCTGTACCTAATATGTTAAAATTACAAATAAAACCAATCACTATCGCCAAGTGTGATTATTAACAAATTCCCGCGACCTTTTATACCATGGTATAATAGAGAACTTCAGTTCAATTTTTTAATTTTTTTAATGAATAATGACCTTCTAACTTAAATAACTGCATTTAAATTTTTATTTTTAGAGTTAGTTTTAATAGTTAAAATAATTGTCAAAGTTTTAATTTTTCAAGACCCCCGAAAACCACCGTATGTATGGTGAATCGTGTGCCGTCATCACTCCTGAAAAATTAGTACAGGGTCGGGCAATCAGCTGATCTACTGCCGCCATTTTGAATTCCGTTGTTCGAAGTATTCTCCCTAGAAATAGCATTACTATTTTTTTTGTGCAATAGTTTTTGAACATTTTTAATAATAGAGATACCTTTATTTTTGAAACATTATAATAAACAGTATGTAAATAAACGAATAAATTAATACGATGGCTTGTGTCATATCATACATTCCCATACAATGACTTTACGGTGACTTCACGACACGTCGAACAGTGACGTCACTTTGTCGGCGTGTTTTTACTACCCGATTAAAAATGGACTTTTTAATATTTTTTTAAAACTCTGCGTTTAATATTATTAAATAAAACTTATACATTCAGAATCAGCGTTTATTGGTCTACATCATAGGTTCCCAACCTTTTTTTGCCCACCGCCCACTTTGAGAATATTTTTTTTTCTAGCGCCCCCCAACTCGTAAATCTGAAAGAGCAATTGTCGTCACGATTATATTTACCAACGGGGGCGGGAGGGGGGGGGGGGGGGATAGGATGGGGCAAGATGCGTTTTTTTTATTTTTTATTGTATATTTTATTTGGTGACCGGCCAACTCAGAATGAAACCAACTCAGAAGCACCTCATAAAGGTCATTAAAGAGTGATGATAAAAAAAATATTGATTATGTTAGGTTAGGATTACCAGCAATTTTAAATGTATTTTTTCATAGCTTTTAATGACCTTTCTGAGGTTTTTCTGAGATGGTTTAATTCTGAGTTGGCATGGAACCGTTCTGAATTATTTTTATTGTTTTTACTTGGGTTTTATTGCTCAGAAAGATTACACTTGTGCAGTAATTCACGTGACACGCTACAGTGGTATTGTAGACCAATTTCCGTGTTTTGACGTCTAACTTTCCCTTTATCCTACTTTTCTTTTTCATTTTAATCTTTTCTGCAATTTTTTAATTTAACATTTCAAAGTCAGTGTTTAGTTTTAATTTGTTATAGATACACATACACTACAGAATTAATGTGATAACTCCACCTGTATGCCTGCTGCTAAATGAGTCGCATCTAATTGTCGAATAGCCCTGAAATGTTGTTTCATTTTGGTTAATTTCTTCGGTAATACAGGTTTCGCTCATCATCACCATGTGCAGTTCGTATTCTTTTAGCATGTCTTCGACTTCTTCGAAATGTGCTAGCAAACTAGCTATGGGTTTCTCTGGGTCTCCTACCGCCCCCCTGAAAGTCTGAAACGCCCCCCAATTTTCTCTTTGCCTTCTACCGCCCCCCTGAAGGTCTGAAACGCCCCCAAGGGGGCGTTATCGCCCACGTTGGGAACCTATGGTCTACATGAACATACTTTTTTAAAGCAAGAATATTTTTCTCTGGAATTCCATATTCTGGTAAGTTATACTATTTCTACCGCTATATCCCCTTCGGTCAGTATTCGGAGGAATAAGAGCGACGGCAACAGTTTGGAAAATACTTATTATTAAAAAATTTCGGTGCCTGGTATTCCTCTTAAAGAAAATCGGTAAAAATGTTAGCTTTTTTTATGCGCTTTACAAAAAATCTCCATTATTTTTCTCTTTCACATCAGTAATATGAACCACGATATGATCTGTTAAACTTTGTACGTAAAACATTTTAGAGCCATTATTAATGAAAATTGCTACAACGTTTTAATACATCTATATAAAGCTGGTTGGTATAAGTTGAAAAGAGACCACTTTAAATAGAGATTACGTTTTGTTCTTTTCGATTTTTCGTTTCAGAATAAATGAACGCCACCAAAAAATGTCTGAAACGATGAAAATCGCCTGAATTTCGGAATTTTCGCGGTATTTGATTTCATAAATTATGATTTACGTTTGCTTTCTCGTCGCGTTAGATTTATGCCTCCACGTTTCTCTTTCGCTGTAATTTACGAATTTCAAAAGTACCTACTTCAGACAATGTGACAAGTTATTTAATGGGAAATTGAACAGACAGGCTCGTTTGAAAATAAATGCGAAACAAAAATCTGAAAAAATCTTAGCTCCGAGCCAAAGAATGTTTCTTTTTGATGTTTTTTTATACTCCTACTGAAGTCTTGCGTTTTATTTTGTCTGTGCTTTTTGGTATAATTATTTATGATGAAATTCTGCGTTTTTTTGTTCAAATTGTCGAGCAAGTTGTACAGTATTAACTTGAAGTCTCCTCTGTAATTATTTGCGACAAGTCGTAAAATACTTGGAAACGAATGGTTACTATAATAACATCTTAATTTACCCGGAAATAAATAATTTGCTTTAAGATGTCTTGATGTACCAGGAAATAAATAATTATTTATTAACTTGACATAGACTTACAATATTTTGAAACAACTAATTACTGCACAAGAGCGCGCATCTTTGTCTTAACGTACCTTTGTGAAGCCTTTTATAATGCTTCATAAGATGTTTTTACAAACAAATATTACATCCCCCATTATCGGCATCACTCGTAAGCTTGCCAATTTTATTACAGATGTCCTTCTGACTAGAAAAATTCAAATCCAGTTGGTGGATCCCACCTCTTTAGAAAGAATGGTAAGCAAAGGCAAATTTCGTCCTTTCGGATAATAAAATAAATAATATTTATCAACGAATTATATATTTTTTTAATATGAAGGTAAATTTAGTTTTTAATGAAAAATATTTTTTACAAATGTTTGTTTTTCATTAATTCCTTTCTTTTGAATGGAATGAAACCTCTTAAGGTACAGAAAGCATTCTAAAAGACGAAGATGATAGTTTGAAAGGGAGATACGTGTTGGTGTAAATTAGAGGGAGCGCGCTAATATTAAAAAAACGATTATACTTAAGATGAAGCCATAGTAAATAATGCAAAATCATACAAAATCATATGTTTTTGTTTTGAAAATTTGATCGCTTAGAAATGTTGTAGATGCTTCAATTAAATACTGCGTGTAGAACACACCTTGGCCCTTAAAAATATCGGTCATTTTTTTTATAAAACTTTTAATAAGCCTATAAAAATATAAAATATAAGGTCTAAAAAACACACTTTCAAGTCCAAACTCTCCTATTTATAAACCCCTTTTCGGTTATGGTTTCATTGTATGTTGTGGCAAATTCAGTTTATTTTATAATGATCGCAAAAAAAGTTGATATTTACACCCAATCTTCCCAAAATAAAATAAAATATGCATTTTCGTGTTGTTATTTTACAATACGGCCGCTAGTCGACGAATTCGGTTTTTCAAAGTGAACCCTATGGCGTCCACCGAAGAACTACTGTTGACGCCATAGTCGGCAAACCTCAGTCACGCCCCGAACTCAGCGGGAGATGGACGCGTCACTTCGCGTCGCTTGATTTCGTGAAATCAATTTTAAATTTCCGTTTTATTACAATAAACAATGTGTAAAACAGGAATTAATATTTTTAACAGGCCTTTACGAAATCAACCTGTAAAACAAATCTCTCAAATACGTTTTCCAACCTTTCCAAAAGCTTTTTCTCAAGTATTTTTAAACTCCTCCCATAAAGGGCGTGAATTTCGATTTCGATTTTTTCCTGAACTTGTGGATCGTCTTAAGCAAAAATTGTGAAAATATTTAATAAAACACGACTCGTTTAAAATAGACCAAAAATCTCTCGGCAAATATCTAAAGTAACATTTAAAGACACATTGCGTTTTTTTTTCAAAACCGTTATATGTGAAATAATATAAGAAAATGTATTTGTAATAATTTTAAAAGCATAATTTTCGTCTTTTTTCCTGTGGAGTAAATTTCACATAATTAAACCGTTTCAGCAAATGTACAGATATTAACTTCCAAAATCTATGTACAACGTACCCGAGGGATTTTAACCAGCGATTCCTAGGCTCATCACCTAGCGGTATGAAATATACTTTAAAACCTATTCTCACACCTACTAAATATACTTATAAAAAATCATAAATATCGGTCAAGCCGTTTCGGTGGAGTGCAACCACAAACACACCGTGACACGAGCTTTTTATATATAATAAAATATAAAATATATTTTAAATCGGAAGATATTTCGGCCGCATCACAAATTTTACTCACCGAGATAACAATGTGTATTATTATAACCGTGTAAACTGCGCAGAACCGTGAAAATCACGGGATATTATTAATTGCATGTTAGCCGAAAATCGCAAACCCTTGAGAAATCACGAAATCCTATTTACTTGCGAAAATTGCCCTTAGAAATTTTAAGAAAATAAATATTTGTTTGAAATATATTCGAATTATTACATAAATATTTTTCCATTGAAATAATATTATATTTTTACAGTTAATTGGAAAGAAGTGCTTTTGAAGATAGAGATTATTATGTAACGTTAATACATAAATTACACTTCCTATGTTTATAATAATACATGATTTAATACGAACTGAGCGCTTTTAAGCTGGAGCCGCACAAACACGTTACGCAAAGGGAAGCTTATAATTAGGTAAACAGTACTGTCGCCCATACGAGTAGGGGGCGCTCGCGGATTAACAACGGATGTAGCAGTCATGGTGCGGGGAGATAAAGCAAGAAAGAAGCCTCGCGGAAGGGGGTGGTATGTTTTTTCCCCGCGGATTTCTCCGAATATACGCCGTAAATATTATAAGAGTCACAAGTCACCCACACGCGGATCGCGGTACAAAGTGTTTGCGTGTTTTGACACACAGATTGCGGCGCGAAAATGGTTCCGTAGTTTGTTCGCTGCAAAATAAATTACGGTTTTGATAAATTTTGGCTTTTTGTTTTCCGTGAGATTTATGTTTTATCTTTTCAGCAAACCTGGATTTAACTTTGCAATTAGATGAACATATATTTTAAGATATGTCCGTTATGCAATAACGTTTTAGATTTTCTGTTTATTAGGTATCATTTCTTTTTTACCTGCATGCCACCTCGCCAGTGAGTGGCTTACAGATAAACCACCAAGGCTTGCAGATAAACCACATAGGAGGCTCCGAGGAAAATATTTTCCCTCAAGGCCAGTGTCATCTTTGAAGATGCTGTATTGAGGGTCTTTTTGAGGAGAGGAAGGAATGAATATGGGTCTTGAAGAGACCCGTGTTGTAGGAGAGAGGAAACCGTTCGCAAAAACGTTCCACAGCCGGGCTGTTGAACTCAAGAACGAGTCGTATAAGCGACCGTGACAAATGACCGGTCAGTGATTGACTGGGCATAGCGCTTGGGTCCCACTAGGGCGTCGCGTGTTCGGTTCCTCGGCTGGCTAAGTCCTCCGTCACAACACAAGCAACATTTTCGGCTTTTTGTGGTGGTAGTAGGAGATTTTCAAATATTGTTGAGTTATTCGTATCCCGGAAATGTTTGTCTTTCTTTGAAAAAAAAAAATGTTAATCGTGTACATATTTTGGGCACGCGTTCGGCCTGTTTCCCGATCATGCTCCGGTACCTGTGCTCCAAAGGTTGCAATCCATGTTTTTTTTTAGGTATTTTGGGGCTCCAGACCAAAGGTGGCTGCCAAATTCTACCGTGGGGCGCACTTGCGATTTGTATAGTGTTATTAGTTGTGTACTATTAAAGTATCTGCGGACTCTGTACAGTAAGCCCAGTTTCCGAGAGGCTAACTTAACTCTGGTTTCGATGGAGCCCCCGTACGTGAGCTGGTCACTTACAGTTATACCAAGCATATCAATGGAGGGCCTGTTCGGAAGATTGCTTCCATTGAAGGAGACTAGATTTCTTTTCTAGGCTAAGTCGTCCAGCGCGACACCAGCAACATTTTCCGCCTACTGTTTTTTTTGCATTAACTTCACACAGGAGGCTCTGGGAAAAAATCCCCCAGGGCTTATATCATCTTTGAGGATGCTCTGTGGAGAATATCCTTAGAGAAAAGATGCCTATATCATCTTTGGGGATGCTCTGTGGAGAATATTCTTAGAGAAAAGATGCCTACATCATCTTTGGGGATGCTCTGTGGAGAATATTCTTCGAGAAAAGATGCCTATATCATCTTTGGGGATGCTCTGTGGAGATTATTCTTAGAGAAAAGATTCCTATATCATCTTTGGGGATGCCCTGTGGAGAATATTCTTAGAGAAAACATGGAAAAAGGTATAAGGGGTTGTTAGGAATTTGGGGTCAGTGTGTCCAGGAGTGACGAACGTCTGATTCCATTCCTTCAACTGCAGACGGCAGACGCATCCGCCACCAAGACCCGGAAAAACCTCACCCCAAGAACCCGGGAACTCCTGCTAAGTCACTAAACGTTGCCAACAACTTGGGGTGACCTACGGCAGAGGTGTTGGTTAACTAATAAATCGTTTCCTGGGCGGCGGTACCCATACCCGCCTCTCAAATTAGAATGGTGGTAGAAAGAGATTTTCAAATTATTGTCACGTGCAAGAACGAAAGTGTTTTGTGACATTTTCCGTCTTTTTTTTACTCGCCACTAAACGTGTATCCAACCATCATTTGTTTTGTTTTTTAATTTTTCATTTTATATTAAAAAAAAATTGTTTTGAGTACATATATATTTTTTTTGTTTTATATAATTTATGATTCATATTCCTTTTTTATAAAATTAATTTACTTTTTCTTATTATGCTATCTCAGTAGAAGTAAAGTCACAAGGAGGTTATCCATAATTGGTTTTATTTTGGCTATGTACAAACTGAAATAAATGTAAACTGTCGATTTCCCGAAAATTAATAAATATCATGAATGAAATTACAGAAAATTACTTGTTTCTTGAAATTACATGCAACTTCCGAGTATTTTTTTTAACAAATCCTCTGATAGTAAATGAATTTTGTAGTTATTGAAATAATAAATATTTTTCTTCTTAAATTAAAACTGCACAAAAAAAGAGGCGGGTATGGGAACCGCTAGCCCTGGAACAATTTATTGGATAACCAACACCTCTGCCATAGGTCACTTCAAGTGGTTCTCTACGTTTGGTGACTTAGCAGGGGTGCCCGGGTTCATGGGGTTAGGTTTTTCCGGGTCTTCAGCTGCATGATAGGCCGGATCGAGAGAGAATGGTAGAGGGAGTTTCTTTGACTTCTCCAGCTGCACCCTCTCGGAATATCGCCTTGCACCTCAGTGGGAGGTATGGATTCCGATTATGTCCGTCACTCCTGGACACCTGACCCTCAGATTCCTACCCACCCCTCATACCCTATCAAAAAAAACCCTTCACACAACACCCTTATAGATGATATAGGCCCTGGGGAGAACTAATGTAAAAAAAAAATTATAAAAACACGCTCCTTTAAAAACATTGATTTTTGTCTTTTAGTACCAGAAGACTAAGATAAAACAAGGTTTATTTCGTATGAAAAGTATGTAGTACAGGGTGGTTAAAATGAAAAATAATTCGAGTGATTAAGACTAAGGTTGAATAAAGCCTTGAAATCAAGAAATATCGCAGCCATGCTGCTTTTTCGACTTCTTGGAAAGACTTTCCAATTTTTCACGATTTGCTTCAGTCCCTGGTTGATATATTTTTCAATTTGTAGTCAGACGTGGTTGATTGGAAGTATAAAATTCTGAGAACATCTTAACAACTGTATTCTGTTCAAAGGAAAGACACTTTCATCTAAACCAAAACGTGTGGATTTCATGAAATAATTATGAGAACCGTGATATTAGTTTCAACTGCTATTAGATTTATACAAAAATATTTTCTAGGATTCTTTTCAACATTAACATTTTTAGCATGTAATTATTAACCCCACTAGGATTCGCCGGTACCGGGGTTAATAAATTTTACAATTTAATAAAAAAAAACACATAAATATCAGTGATTACACTTAAGTAAAAGCAAAATACTAAAATTTAAAATTGCAATGATAATAAGATGAAACAAAATGTTCATTCATCTCTTCATTAGTTATTACCATTTTCAACAATAGAGAAAATAAAAAAAAAGTAATATATATCCTTATGGTTTATAAAAATATAAGTAAAAAATAACATAATAAAAAAATATGTAAGAAACCTCTTTGATCAGAACATTTAATATAGTTTTCATTTCACTGAAGCGGCCGTTTTCGTTAAAATACGATTGTATTTTATTGATGTATTTATTGTATAAGTGACACCTTAGAAATGCCTCCCGTGTGATCTTTTAGTTTTGACAAAATTGTGGGATACAATAACCCCTGTAACCTGTAACCCGTTTTATTATTATTCGACGCTTTTAATAATCTCACGTTTTTGAAATGGCGAAGATACAAAAAAGGCAATAAACATACGTTCCTTTTCACAATAATGCTGCAGCTCTTTCTGACACATTAAATAAAGGTGAGACAAAGACGAGACACATAATTTACGTAAGTCTGTTTCCTCCAAAGTACTACTTTTGTCGTTTGAAGGAAACAGACAAACGTGCATTGTGTGTTTCATCTTTTGACTCACCATTTTTTTAAATATGTACGAAAGAGCTGCATCATTATTGTGATAAGAATGCTTGTTTATTACCTTTTTGCACCGTCGCCGTGCAGTAAACGTGAGCGCATTAAAAGCGCCTAATATAATTGAAATATGTAAATCAAAATTGAATGCAGTGCCATGAGCTATATTATAATTTGGCCAACAAGTGACGTATCCAAATATCACTAATGGTGAGGACTGGCTTCATGAAATTTGCACGTTATTTTTTTGTTATGCAATTGCATCGGTTCTTTAATAATTTAATTTCCACCATGAGCTATGAATGCTTGCTTATTTTTAAAATTCCTAACGTAATAATAAAGCCAGTAGGTAATTACATACAGCTATCCAAATCTTAAATTCTGTTTATCTTTCAGTTATTTATGCGATGCAGTCGTTCAAGAACTGTACTTTATTTCTCCGATTCGCTTAACATTTTATACGACCAGCCCGCAATAGCTTTCAAAATATTTTTTATAGCCATCGTAAATAGGTTCTCCCGATGACAACATTATTTAAGTCGTCTTAGAAAAAAAACCTATAAAATAACATGAAAAAGTACACGGCAAAGCAGAAGAAAAAACAACAATAAATTATTTATGTTCCCTGCGGAGTCATCATTTTTTTGCTTGTCTCAAAAGACAATTGTTTGGCTTAGTAATCACCACGCAATTCTTGTTTATTTATGTACTAGCTCTAACCCGTGAAAAAGCACAGGGATATATACTCATTATAGAATTTATTAAAATAACAGTATTTAAAAAATATATTAGGTCCTCACATATGAAATTGGCGTTTTGTATGGGAGGAACATAAAGTCGATTTTTTTTTAATATAATATATTTATTTAATCGAAGAATGTACCATTACTATCTATGCACTTTTGCCATCTCATAGGGAGTTCATCGATCCGTTTACTAAAAAAACCATTCGGACGGGAATCAATAAAATCTTTGAAGGCTGTTTGGACTGCCCCATCGGAGTTGAATTTTTTCCCTTGCAAGAATTTATCCAAATTTCGAAATAAATTGTAATCTGTTGGGGCAAGGTCCGGAGAGTACGGTGAATGTCTTAGACGTTCCAATTGAAACTCCTCCAATTTGGTAGCCGTCTATTGTGCAGTGTGTGGTCTAGCGTTCTAACGCGCGATGGTTGATTTGCTTCACTCAATTCGTGAGGTACCCACCTTTCAAGCTTTTTCACCTTCCCAATTTGCTTCAAGTGGATTAAAACAGTTTTATCACTAACACCGCAGCCTGCAGCTAACTCGGACGTGGTTTGCGATGGATCCGCTTCCACAATAGCCTTCAATTCTTCATTATCAACTTTGGTCTCCGGCCGTCCACGGGGCTTGTTCTGCAGGTCGAAATTTCCAGAACGAAAACGTTGGAACCAAAAACGCACTGTGTTTTCTTTTGCGGCACCGTCGCCATACACATCATTAATCCTTCGAGCCGTTTCTGCAGAGCACTGGTGCCACGGTGGAACTCGTACTCGTAAATAACGCGATATTTCAAGTTTTCCATTTTGTAAACTAAGTGACGCAAAGAAAAAAAAACAATTAAGGAAAAACAAATGAATTATAATTTTCGAAACACAAATACATGAGTAAATAGCTGTATAAGTTTGAATTTGGAATTCCTAACCAAAGAGAAGATATTTGAGATCAAAGTTACGGCAGTACGGCAAAACGCCAATTTCATATGTAAGGACCTAATATTTATGCAGGTACGTATATTTGCCTCAGGATCGTTGCATTTTAAAATAAGTTTTATTTTCAAACATTAGTAAACTTGAAAAATTACGATGTCTATCAACAATCTATTAAACATTTGAATTTTATCGTTTGTAAAATAATTATATTTATAACCTTAGAAGTAGTTTATCTCTTGTTTGAGCAACAGTTGTAGATTTGAAAATGACTCTTTGAATTAAACCTTTTGTATGTTACCCGAAAATTTATTGAACTTTCACATGAAGCCATATACCTACTAATCTGCGACATTGTGCGTACTCGGTAACAGACACGGTATTAAAGTGTGTACGCGCTAGGGCTATGAGTTACGGCTAGTCGCACGTGAGTACACGGCTTTACAGGATTTATTTTATTTACAAAGATCTGGACACAATCACCGTACTCACCGATAATTTAAATTAGTATGTTTATTTAAATGCCAGTATAAAAAGCAAACAATCAAAATGTACGTATTGTATTATATGGAGTGCAGCTCGCCAACATCAATATAATATATAATAATAAAATTTCACGCCCATTTAAGGGAGAAGTTTGAAAATACTTGAGAAAGAGCTTTTGGAAAGGTTGGAAAAGGCGTTTGAGTAAAAAATTTACATGTTGATTTCTTAAAAACCTGTTAAAAAACATTAAACCCATTTTTACGCATTGTTTACTGTAATGAAGCGGAAATTTAAAATTGATTTCACGAAATCAAGCGACGCGGAGCAACATGCCCATCTCCCGCTCATGCCGGGGAATGACTGATACGAAATAGGTGTGGCGTGGTTAGTAGTTCTTCGGTGGACGCCATAGAGTTCTCTTTGAAAAACCAAATTCGTCGACTAGCGGCCGTATTATAAAATAACAACGCGAAAATGCATATTTTATTTTAATTTGGGAAGTTCGGGCGTGAATATCAATTTTTTTAGCGATTATTATAAAATATATAGAATTTGTCACATTATACAATAAAACCATATCCAAAAATGGGTTTTATAAATAGGAGTTTGGACTTGAAAGTGTTTTTTATAGACCTTATACTTTATTTTTTTTATAGGCTTATTAAAAAATGACCGATATTTTTAAGGGCCAAGGTACACTACACGCATTATTTAATTGAAGCATCTATAATACTTCTAAGCGATCAAATTTTCAAAACAAAAACATATGATTTTGTATGATTTTGCAATCTTAAATCAGAAAACTATTAAAGCACACATAAAGTGCTCTTTGGCAATATAAAG
Organism: Limnephilus marmoratus; assembly: GCA_917880885.1. Classification (NCBI taxonomy): domain Eukaryota; kingdom Metazoa; phylum Arthropoda; class Insecta; order Trichoptera; family Limnephilidae; genus Limnephilus; species Limnephilus marmoratus. The sequence continues at coordinate 34,815,722 of OU862918.1, read as the reverse complement.
TACTAATAAAAAAGTAAGAAGATAAATTGTATTGTTTTCCATTTATATTTATGCTAACTTTGGAAAATTACGATGAATCTTCAACAAAAAATATTACTACATTACGTATCCAATATCACAATGACCAATTTCCAAAAATAAATGCTTCGATCCACAGTACTTTGATTTTTGCATAGGTACATTCATTTTTCCTCTGTATTTTAACGGATTTTGTGTTTCTCGTCAAGTTCGCAGATACCGTTGGTACGGGTGAAGCGGTACTACTTTTCAAGGTTTTTTAATGCTATAAGTTTACTTTATAACAAAATATAAAGAAAAAATAACCTTTGACCCTCCATTAAATCAATTTAAAAAAATATATTTAAAAAAAAAAAAAAAATTTCCTTGTTAAAAAAAAGATTTTAAAGTGGTTTTCTTCACCCCGCACTTGTGTTGAAGGTGACCACTATGTTTATGTAACATTATTTTCATGTATATTCATTTAATATACCACTGCACCCCATTAAAAAAAATGAGTATGGATTTTGTTTTAGTTTTGAGACAAATTCTTATAAAAATAACATGCAGGGATCATTTTCGCAATTTGTTTTTGGGGTGTTGCGCTACCTCCTTCTTTAGCCTACGTTTTGGACAGCGTTGGCTAAAGAAGGAAGTAGCGCAATACGGCATAACATCCCAAAAACAAACCACGAAAATACTTTTGGCCGTAAAAATCTTTAAACGTATCTGCTGGGATCATATTCAAAATATTTTCGATCTCCAAGTTGGTTCTTGTGCGTTCGTAGCATGGTTTGCTTCACACCTGAAAATACTGTTTTTAAAAAAAATGACGTACTATATATTTTTCTAAAAGCAATAATGCAAAAAATATTTTTTACGTACGTAACATATTAGTGAACATGTAATTAGATTTAGAGCACGATAGCCTTTTCACGGTCTGGTGATGTGTAGTATTAAATCGGATATTCCCAAAATTAAAAATTCTTACGTTTTACCCAAAATTAAGTGAAAATTTTTGCCCTCACTACACAAGACAGTCGACCGCTGCAAGCCTAATACTTTGATGTTCATTTCAGACACGTGCCAAAAGAAGTAGGGGTATATCGTGACAAAGCTATAGCGTTAACATAACGGTATATTTCATAATTTAAGTCTCATTTTGGTTTCAATGTATTTCTTCTTACAACGCACCACACACACATACAACACGCCGCACACAACGCACCACTCACAAACAAACATATCAAATGAAATTTTCTTGTTTTTCTTCCTTCCCCTCCGCATGACTTTGTAACTTTCGATTTTTTTTACGATAATCATTAAATCATAAATCCTTATTGTCGTTAAGTTTGATGGACCTTACAATATTGGTTTTAAAGCTTCTGAGCATTGTGATGTTGTTTGTTAAGTTTGATGGTTCTTACAATATTGGTTTTAAAGCTTCTGAGCATTGTGATGTTGTTTGTTAAGTTTGATGGACCTTACAATATTGGTTTTAAAGCTTCTGAGCATTGTGATGTTGTTTGTTAAGTTTGATGGACCTTAGAATATTGGTTTTAAAGCTTCTGAGCATTGTGATGTTGTTTGTTAAGTTTGATGGACCTTACAATATTGGTTTTAAAGCTTCTGAGCATTGTGATGTTGTTTGTTAAGTTTGATGGTTCTTACAATATTGGTTTTAAAGCTTCTGAGCATTGTGATGTTGTTTGTTAAGTTTGATGGACCTTACAATATTGGTTTTAAAGCTTCTGAGCATTGTGATGTTGTTTGTTAAGTTTGATGGACCTTACAATATTGGTTTTAAAGCTTCTGAGCATTGTGATATTGTTTGTTAAGTTTGATGGACCTTACAATATTGGTTTTAAAGCTGTCATGAGGAACATTGATTGATTATTGGATCAATAAATTTAAGCTTGTGATTTTGTACAATAGACTGCCCGAGTACTTTTTAAAATGATGTTCCATAAATTCATGTTTTCATTTTATTTTAACGACATCGCAAGTTATTTGTTTGTCTAAGAATATTTTTCTCAAAATAATTTTTATTTTATAACAGAGCTTATACAAGAATTCTGATTACAATACTCGACGATTTAAAAAAAATATCTGCGCAACGCGGAGAGTTATTAAAAATAAAATTTAAAAAAACTAGCCTTTGGTAAGCGAGCCAGTCACAAAGACAAGTTCTCGCTGTAATTAGTTCGTGGAACTCTGCGATATTTCTCGTAATTCAATTAATATCACATCTTATGGAAATATTTTCATCCCCGAGATCGAAAACAAGCGGAGCCACATACCACCGGCCACCCCGCATTGGTATTCAACCGGGACACCCCAAATTGAAATACATACTTCCCACTTCTTATGCGGTGCGCCGCTCTATACTACTGATGGAGAAACAAGGTTTACTGCCTACTCGTGGTAATGCCAGCCCGAGGTATTCAAGAAATTCACTGGGAACATTCAGAAGACACATGCTATTAACTTCGAAGCAGTAATTATTCTGCGTCACATGAAAATGTATGTAATTTTGTGTTTATCCAACAGCTTACATAATGTGCTTGTATCGATTGTCTCCAGATTATTTCATCTTTGCTCAATCTTAAAGTCTTCCTGTATCAACTTTGATTAGGTTAGATTGTTTCATCTTTGCTCAATCTTAAAGTCTTCCTGTATCAACTTTGATTAGGTTAGATTGTTTCATCTTTGAGTCTCAATCTTAAAGTCTTCCTGTACTCTATCAATTTACCTATGAAAAATGTAGTACTATAAATGACTCGTAGCGTGGAAGAGAATTATTATGATAATATCTTACATTAGTTCCACACAGTGTGCGCCCTGAAGAAAACAATATCCCTCAGAGCCTTCGACCAAGTATACCCTATGTCAGTGCCCAGAGCCTATGTTATCTTTGGGATGATCAGACAAGATGCCACACACAAGATCTGCAAGAGGCTGGAGGTCCCAATCCACGGAGGCGCCAAATGTCGGGAGAACGTCGTCTCAGTTGCCCGCTTTAGAGAGCTGGTCTGAGTGATCCAATAGCTCCTTTCTTATGGCCGGTAGTAGCCGGGTCTGGTTCAGAGAGTATAGGGTATCTGTGGTCCATGATGAAAAAATAGTCAGTAAAAAACGAGGCGAATGAATGCAGGGTCAGAGCGAGGTCAGGCGAGCAAGCGGAGAGAATTGTTGACAAGACGAGTGATAGTGGAGATCTGAACTTTATTCGGGTTTTGGGGCGTATTTACACGGTGTGTCACAATAGCAGCGTCTACAGTTGCCATTACCACCAGGCCGAATTCCTAGAACCGAATGAAAGCGCCTGATGGCGGCGAAAATTTATTTATTAAGACAAAACATATAAACAGTTCTACATGTAAAATCATATGAAAAACGTGGTTGCGTTCAGCTGTGCCTTTGGCTCGAATCTTTGAGGGGTGGGTAGGAATCTGGGGTCAGTATTTCCAGGAGTAAAGGATGTTTGAATTAATTCCTCCCACTGCGGTGCAAGGCAATGGGCGATAGAGTCCTACTGGACGGGTAAAAAAAGTCTCCCTAACCCAGTCTCTCCAAATCCGGCCCACCACACAGTAGGTGGGTAGGTGAATCCGCCTCCAAGACCTAGACAATCCTCACCCCATGAACACCCGTGCTAAGTCACCAAACGTACCGAATCACTTGGGGTGACCTACGGCAGAGGTGTCGTTTATCCAATGAATAGTTACCCGGGCGGCGGTGTATACCCATACCCGTACCCGCCTTCCTAATTGAAAATACATGTTAGATGAATTAAAGTTGTTCACATGTTTTGATGAAATAAAAATTATTTTAGCTATATTAGATATATTGTGATCAAACTGTAGCTGTAGGAATTATAGTTTTTATGCTCAAAGTCAATTTTACGTATTAAAATGTAAAAATATTAAAGTGAAGATAGAATTGACGACTAATGGTTTATAAGTGCTGGTTTCAAATTCCTGTTTTATGACTCCCGGCGTTGCCTCACCCTCTTGTCCATCGCTGGGTATTTTTAATTAAACAGACCACTTAAGAGTCTTCCTTCTCATCCACAACTGTCTCAAACAACTCATTTTTCTCGTTTTCCGTGGCTTCTCCAAATTTGTAAGCGGGAAACTTCATTTTTCTAGAGTGGCACCAAGAATAAAGAAATATCTCTCTTAGTTTGTGAGAAGTAACCCGACAGCACGCCACCCTACAAAACATAATTAAACAACAACAGAATGCAATTTATCTGCCAGAGAAACGATACCATCCTTTTTGGTTGTTTGTTAATTTTGTTCTCCCATTTTTGCCTTCCTTTGATTTGACAGCCATCAAAATGGCAAGATATAAAAAGAAAGGGTGGGTAAGAAAACATTTCGAATGGATATAATTACTTTGTGGTTATAAGGTTTATTATAAAACATTTCCTTAGGGAATAAACAAATTTCTTGGTTTTTCTTAAGGGATATTTTCCCTTTCGTACTGGATTAGGGTATAAAATAATTTACGAACACATAAATTTTTTTTTTACTTATTTTACGGGATCGTGTTTTAAAATACCCATTTGCACTGTGAGGAAGGTTTTTTTCTTGTCCATAGCAATAATTAAAAAAATAAAAATGTAAGTTGTGTTCCTTCAAGGTAGGGCGTAATTTTTTTTTAATTTCAAACCATGTCCATTATCTTACAGACAAATTAAATTGATTTCGCTCTGTTTCAGAACGTTCTTTGTATTTTCTTATCGATAGAATATTTGAACCGTGTCGAACCCGGGATGTAAAAAAAATACGTATGTAGACTTTGTTTGGAATATATATGTAATATGTATATCGTCTAAAATACTATCCCGGGTATCTGCGTTCGACATGTCTAACATATATTTAAAGATCTCCTCCTCAGGCCTCTATGTCGCGAACATTACATTTCGTGGAAAATGTGTTTTTTGCTACTTAATACCAAAATAAAGTTTACGTGGAGGAGAAAAACGTAGGCGCTGTTCGGTGTCATATACAATATTATGTCACAGAGTAAATAACGAATTACAAAACCACCCCGAGTCTGTTTGCAAAGCCCGGCGATTTTAATGGGTTCTTTTTTGGTGCGGGACGTAGAACCCGAGGCTTTTGAAGATGTTGTGCCTACGCCGTTGACCTTGTTTTTATACGTACTCCATCCCGGCCCGTATTGTAGTTTACCCTTCCTATGAAAGTTTTTACCCGGCTTTTTGTGCCATAGGGGCTCTTTTTGTTTTATGGTAAGGTTTTCCCCACCGAGTATTGTTTCGCGTCTTTTTTAGGCTAGACATAAATTAGTATTTCTTCATAGTATTTTATCTGCACAAACGACAGTAATTTCGAGCTGTTTAGCCTTGCATATTTTTTCAATATTTTAAGCACTTCTTTTTGAAAGATGGTAAAAATAAAACCAATCCATGTAATGCAAAGTACTTTACATATATAGATTAAACTTTTGGTCAAAGAAAATTCAAACTTATACCGAACCTAACCTAACCGTTAAACAATTATATGGCTGACATAATTTGGCAATTTTATGGCCAAATATTGCACAAAACTTTAACACTGTCCGATACGTTGGCTATATGTACATTTAAGGAAGAAGCGTAACACGGCTTTATAACATAACCCAAAACATAATCACGATGAAATGATATGGCTTTGCAATATAAATTCGAAATCAAGACAGATTTATTTAATACTAGCTGGTACCCGGCATGCGTTGCTATGCCATTTAATAAAGAAATTGTTTCTCCCTGCGTGTCCTTTCCCATTCGTCCCGTTCGCCTTCCGCCTCCCCTTCCTCTCCCGTGTCCCCTTCCCCTTTCACGTTTCGATTCCGCATCCTCCACCTTCCCTATACCCACTCCACTCCCCCCTTCTCCCGTCCCGCGAACCACCCTCTCGAGTTCCCTTCCCCCCTCCCGGGTTTCCCTCCCTTCCTCCCGCGAACCTCCTACCCGAGTTTCCCTCTCCCCTCCTCGCTCCAGCATTGCAATATTGCAATATTTTTTTATATAAATTTCATAATACCAGAGCTCACCAGTAGTTTTGTGCAAACCTTGTCCTGACAATAACGAACACAAAAATAAAAGAATTATCCAATTTGGTGCAGTCGTTCGGAAGTTATACGCGTACATACATTGTAGCGATTCATTTTTATGTATATAGATTCAGCCTTTGTGTAAGTACATAAAGCTAAAGTACTCTTTCCTTATTTTGGTAATGTTTAATTATTTTTCAACTCGTAAACTGATAGCATTTCAAATGTCCATAAAACTTTAGAGAAACCGTTTTCTCGGTACGCCGCGCCGCGCAGACTTAAGCTACTCGTATAAGAGCACACACTTTTAGGAATTAACTTTTTACTATTCCAATTTCAATTCAGAAGTGTGGCCAGCGCATATGGTTCGCCATTTTCAATTACTCTGAGTACCTACTTATTATAATAATGGCGTTGGTTAACATCAAGTGTATTATTTTACTGACTCCAGCCACGCATTTCACTTGAAAAGTCGATTATAAAAATGTGATTATGTATTTTTTGTTTCTTAGTGTTCAAACGACTTTCTTTGGCAAAAACTTCCAGATGCCTGATACTAAATATTTAAGAACTAGTATTTTTTCAGTCTTAAAGTTACGATAAAAACAACAAATATATTTTAGTAGAGAAAGACATGGCACGATCAAGTGAATCAGATACTTGAGTCGGGCCATGTCAAAAGTCAGAATAATAGAAGAGAATGTATGAACGTTTAGCGAGGCAGCAAACAGCCACAAAATATAATTTTTTGTTAGATTTTGCACGTTGGTACCACCGGTCACCACTGGCCGCTAGGTGCGTGACAACGCATTTTGTTTCGCGAAACCATTCCAGTTCTAGTGTTCGCCCTCTCCACCTGCTTTGCCTCAAAGCAAGAGTAATATTAAACTTGTACAAATTATTGTAACATAAAGTTTCTGTTGTAAATTCATTTTGACTCGCGTGAATATCAAGAGTTATTATTTAAATACCTCCGCACATATTTAAACACACATCCAGTTTTCAGACCTGGGTAATGTCTGTGAACTGCCAGATCTGGATAAAACATATAAACAATAATAATATTCACCAAACTGGTGACCCGATCCCGTATTTACAATCTCTACCGCGTTTCAGTCGCTTTAAATTTTCAATATCAAAATTTAAATATTTAGAAATAAAATTATTAATTTCTAATGTACACATTGGAAAGATTATTTTATCTAAATTTTAGAACAATTTTTGGTTTTGTAAAGTAATAAAAAAATTATGAATATAGAGGTGTTTTTACAATATATAAGAATAAATAATAAATATTTAGAAATATATATATATATATATTTTAATTTTAACTTTATGAGTAAAACCTCAAATTGTAATATTTAAATAAATTTAGACAATATAAGCAAAACTCAATCGAAAATCTGGAAACAGAAAAATCAGAAAAACATATTGACACCTTTGGGACTCGAACCCAGGACCTCTTGCTTTCCGGGCAAACGAATAAAGATAGTTGCCAATAATATATGCGTTAAAGGAAATAAGGATAATATAGGTGGTTCTTAGTCGAAGTATGGTACAGTTAAACATGACCGAATTTCATATCGACACCGTGGCGCAGTGGTTAGCGCGTTTGCCCGGAAAGCAAGAGGTCCTTGGTTCGAGTCCCAGAGGTGTCAATATGTTTTTCTGATTTTTCTGTTTCCAGATTTTCGATTGAGTTTCGCTTATATTGTCTTCATTTATTTAAAAGAAATAAAATGATTAATTTCTAATATACACATCAGAAAGATTATTTTATCTAGATTTTAGAACAATTTTTTTTTGGAATGAGATAAAAAATAACCAATATAGAGGTAAATTAAAAATGTAAATTGTCGTTACCGCGACTGAATCGGTATAGGTTTTGTAAATACGCGACCCGATAACCACACATTTGCCCAAAAATGTGAGTGAGGCAAAGAGTGTGTGCCAAGACCGAGTTGTTTGGCGGTCCGTCCTCTCTGCCTACCCCTGCGGCGAAACGTGATGGTTACTTACTTAGTTAGTTTATATTTTAGTAATTAACAGAAGTGTTACATTTGTTCCATTCACTGTTTTTTTCAATTCCCAAAGATATCGGTTTTTCTGATAGCTCGTTGTTTGGTGCTGTGAGCTTTCACCCCTTATATCTTTCAACGGGAATATGAGCAAAACTAATTTATTAACCAAAAACACTACGTGCAGGAGAGTAAAACACTTGTGTTGTTGTATAAAAAACTTCCTTTACTCAGGTCAAATGGTTCTGTATACTACAAGGCACGGTGTAAATTCCGTGCGAAAATAGTAGGTATATAGTTGTTTTATCCCTGCACCATTCAATTTGAGGGAGTTCCTTTAGGTTTCTCGTGTTTTTTTCCGAAGTACTCACAACATGATATCTTTAAAATACCTTTACTCTCGCCTTCAATTACTTTTATTACGAAACAGAATTTATTTTATGAGTGGAAACACTTCTCCCTCGGAACTCTAAGATGTTGAGTGGCTTCAGTACATTTGTACGTTTGTGGAGAGAATGGACCAAGGGATCAGAAACGAAAGTGTGCAAGTTATTTTTTTCTACGTTGTCTACAAGCATCGGATAATGAATGCTAAGATCATAAAATGCAGTCGTTATCTACGGCAGATTGTAAAAACAAGCGAATAAAAGTTTCAAAGCGCATTAAGATAGGTGTTAGAACCAGACGCGAAGTGGATACGTAGGTTTTATGGTGTTTAGCGGTCATTGTCTTCAGACGGATGAACAGTAGATTAACTTGTTGTATTAACTCGAGTCTAATTATCATTCTCGTCCATTATAACCTTTTTTTTTTTTACAGTGAATACCGCACAAGAATCTCAACTGCTCCCGTCTGGAGTCAGTGTGACTATGGCATCCCCATTTGGGGTATGTTGTGAGGCTGAAGGTAGTGGGGAAGGGAAGGAGGTGGGGAAGAGGAAGGTTGGGAAGTACCTGGCTATTCAGATCTGGTCACCAAACACGGCTAAAGCCATTTTCAAGCAACGTTTCAATTCTGAATGGTGGTCTTACACCAGGGCGATACTGATAGTATCTTCCACTCTGGAACATGCCGCAAATATACTATACATTATTTTTAAATGAATTAATTGTGAAATAACACAAATTAATCAAATAAAATTTATTTGCGCTTGCCGGGTTCGAACCCGCGACCTCCGGATTGTGAGTCAAGAGTCTTACCCACTGGACTACGGAGGTCGTCAAACCTATATATTTTTATTTTATTTATTTTCTTTTATTTTATATACATTACATTACTTTCTATTTGTTAATTTTTTGTACTGATTAATGTAATCTATTTGTAAACTACATTGAACATATATATATTTTTAGTTATAATGTTGACAATTTCATTGAATAAATATATTATTATTATTATATGTAATACTAAGTATCTATACATATTTGTAATATTTATATTTTTTGACATTCGTGGTGAAATTCCATTATTATGATATAACTCGCGAGTTTCCGGCATGTTGCTATGCCACTTAATAAAGAAATTGTTTCTTCCTGCGTGTCCTTTCCCATTCGTCCCGTTCCCCTTCCGCCTGCCCTTACTCTCTCGCGTCCCCTTCCCCTCACGCGTTTCCACTCCACCTTCCTTCTCCCCACTCCCGCTTCCCCCGTCCCGTGAACCCTCCCGCATTCCATACATTCGGTCCCGGTACATTCAGTTTTCAAACAGCTCGCGTGCCACCTATTGCATTTTTTAAAATACAAATTTCATAATGCAAGAGCCCAACAGTATATATAGAAACCATCGCGGGCATGCTTACATCAAATCCCCAAAATTTCATCGCAATCGGATGAATGGTTTAGCAACGCATAGACATCTCTTATACTTACTCATATAAATATAACCATAATTTGATTTTTATATGTAGTATAATAAAGCATATACATATTACTAATTTCCACTTAATTTGTGTGTGACCGTAACCGGATTCATCCTGTTACAAGTGTTTCTTAATCTACAGTTTATTTACATAACATATGGCGGGAGAGAGAGGGGGTAGTCTACAAAAATTTTGATCAATTTGTGTAGGTTTTCCCATATTTTTTTACTACGTCATCTTTGAAATGAAATTTAAACTAGAAATCCAATCGTCAAAGACGACATAGCAACAAATGTGTAAAAACCCATAGGTATAAATTGAATAAAATCCTCTTTGACTACCCCCTCCCTCTCCCCCATATTTGTATAACATAACATAAGTTTTATGTTTGTTTTATTATATTATTTGTATTTGTGCTAGATTTTCAAGCCATTTTAATGTATTGCAGAAAGCATTGCTTCTGAATATAAGTGCATAGTATATACTCCGAAAAAGTTATCTTCTCTTGTATCCCTTTTCTTCTGGCCGCCTGCAAACTCATGTTGTGTTTAGCCATGCTTCAACAATAAACCTCCTTTTCCGTATTTCTTTTTTTTTTATTTATGACCTCCGAGAGAAAATTAAAACGGACCATCCGACCTATTAGGGGTAAAGAGTGCGTGCCATTTCGTTTGATCCTCGCCGACTATTAATTCATCTCCCGCGTAATGAAAGAATTCTTACTGCCTCGGGCAAGGATAGTAAGAGACAAGGATTGATTTGTCAAATTAGAGGGCCACGAGGAAACTTGTATTGCGAATCGTCCGTGTGATTAAATTCAGAGGAAATACGTTTTATATTGATGCCCCCGGCTTGTTCAACCTAACAACCTAACAACTGAAGATTTGAACATCCTAGCTACTGGCTACTGGCTACTTCTACAAAACAGCGCGAGGTTCTGATTGATGCGTGTTAAATGGAAATTAATATTGCTTTCTACCTCGGGAACAGCCGTGTCCTTCAAACGTCTAACAAATAATCTGGAATTCTTCTTATGCGAACCTATATTGCTTTGTTTATTTACGCGTTATGCTTTTACATCTCTACATTATGGCGCCGTATCCCCGTTAGAAAAGAAGAAGATAGAGAGATACGTAATTACGAATGTTGGAGAGTGCGCGCTAACATTTAAAACGATAAAATCGAAGCGAAAATTGTGAAAATGTTTGATAAAACACGACTCGTTTAAAATAGAGCAAAAATCTCTTAAGGGCTGTCTAAAACAGCTTTTAAAGAAACACTGTGAAACAACATACGTATAACTTGTAAAATAACTGAAACAAACGTGTTTATAATAATTTTCGGAGCATGCTTTGCGATTTTTTTCTATCGAGGGAAATTCATATAATTTGCGTTTCGGCGTGAGGAATGTGTAGATGTTTTCTTCTAAAATAACATATATTTTTTAAAAGCTTAAAAACTTCAAATGTTTAAGGGAGATATGTAAGAAATCGGTAGAAATTCAGGTAGCGGCGGCTTAATGCGTTAAGTTTTTTTTTATTCCCGGTCGTAGCTTTCCCGTGTGTATTTCTAATGCGCACGTTTTTAAAATGAATATTTTTTCAATATTAACATTTTTTGAGGATTGCGAAATTCGTGTGAAGTTTCTAGATAGGAAAGACGTGCAATTTGGGATACTTTAATGTTAGATAAATAAAATGATACTTTCTTAGAAATTTTAAAAACTTTATGATGATAATTGGAAAGAAAATCGAATTTATTCATTATTTGCCCCACCCAGTTTTTGTGAAACGAGCGAACTTAAAAGTTACCATATTATATTGCCAATCTGGTAAAAATCTCTTTTTAGTTAAAAAAAAACACAACCATTAAGCCGTTGTCAAAAGTTAAAATGGCAAGTTATAAAACCCAGCCATGAGCTTAAAGGATATCTTAAATTTAAATTCTGATAACTTCTCGACAAAAGCCGTTACAATGTTTGTACTTACTTTCGTGATACTGCGATCTTTGCCGGAATGTTTTACAGCCCTTAGTGAAATTTATGTGCCTCCTCTGGGGGTCCTGCCTTCTGTTTGTAATATATTTGCGTATTTTTTAATGTAAATACGAAACCGTGTACTCGACTAAGGCAACTGAATTACACGTTTCCCGGGCGTAGCTCATATTATTGCCGGGGAACTAGTAGCATTTTTACTGCTGACGGCATTAGACTTAATTAGACCACCTTTTTCATCTTCTGCTGCCCGGTACCCCCTCCGGTTCCGTTATATTCATTAGCATACATTTTCCAATTAGGCGATAATCATTTTTTCACGGCGCATTTAACTGGGTTGATTTATTTTTCTAAATATATTACTCAAAACTTTGTAAACACCTGAAAAACTGGTAATTATATTGTTGCTTTTCAAGAGTTTTTGCCAACTAATTATTTAACTGAGTGGAGAAATATTCAGCACAGCGAGCACTCCATAGTTATAGCAAAAGATTAGACTTTAAAAATACGTAATTGAAATCCCTTACGAAGTGTCATTTATATTCTACAATTTGAACAAATTAGCACTTTTCCGTTAGAAGACACTGTCTAGAATGATCCTAGTCTCGTCCATATCATTCATACCTATTTAATAATTGTAATGTATTGTAATTTTTTTTTTCGTTTTTTTTTTATGAATGCCTCACAAGAGTCGCAGCTGCTCCCGTCTAGAGCCAGTGAGACTATGACATCCCCAATTGAGGTACGTTGTTAGGCTGAAGGTAGTGGAGGTGGGGAAGGGGAAGGTGGGGAAGTGCCTGGCTATTCAGATCTGGTCACCAAACACGGCTAAAGCCATTTGAAGCAACGCGCAACGTTTCAATTCTGAATGGTGGTCTTACACCAGGGCGATACTGAGAATTGAGAGTATCTTTCACTCTGGAACGTGCTGCAAATATACCATATATTATTTTTAATGAATTAATTATGAAATAACACAAATTAATCAAATAAAATTTGATTGCCCACGCCGCCGGAATTCGATCCCGCGACCATCGGATTGCGAGGCAAAAGCCTTACCGCTAGACCACACCGGGCGACGAATTAATAGTCTAAGATTTAGTTCTTACTTTACTTTAGTTGTTTACGGGCTCTTCGGGTCACATGGTCTCGTTACCGAGTTGTGCCGAAGGTAAATGTACGGATTCATTAGGTTTCAAAAGCTCGGCAGATCAGAACTAGTCTTCAGCCAGGAGGACGTTTGTCCTCAGAAGTATTATTATATTAACAATACGTTAATAAACTGTCACTGTGTTATAAGAACCTTTGTCTTTCAATAAACGTCCATTTATAAGTACTGGAGAATACAGATCTCTGTACAATAAAAAAGAGACGTTACGATCATTTATTTGTCAACAGTAAAGAAAGAAAAGTAAATAGTCATTATTTTTGTTATTAAGTCTCCTTTCATACCTCAAGTCTCATATTTTAAGTATCGTAATTCCTTTTTTTATAGTCGTGACGATTTCCGAAATCATATTTCTTTCTATATGAAATCCGCAGTCAAGTCAGTTCGTAGGTATTAGATATTTATGATAGTAATAATATGTTATATATATGTTTCATCAGAATCACATTACCGCAGATACGTAGTGTGGAGTTTATTACCATGTTTGCATCGTGTTCGAGGGGTAGTGTGTTTGTTCGGTTTTTATCTGCTTTTGCATTTTTCTCCCCAGCTCTCGATCCCGTATCTTGTATCTGTTTTACAAGAGATGAATAAGATTAAAAGTTGCAACGAGAGCGATTTAATACGGTGCTTTCCTGGTAGGAACGAAGTCTCGTCATGATGCGATGTGTGCATAATGGTAATTGAAGTAAAGAGATGGCTTGCCTGTGTACATAATTTGTAGCGTCCTCGGTTTTACTGAATACGAATTTTCAATGCTTTAGCATTTTAAAATTGAGAATGTCTGGATATTTGTTGGAGAGCTTTCCAGATATTTCGCTTCAAGTAGATAATAATAATACTTTCGTTCACGTTGCATTGAATGATGCATTAACTCGTTGAATATTCCATGATTATGATCGCCATCTTTTATCTTTGAATTTTACTAGAAGACAATCCGTAAGAAAATCATCAATTAAAAATGACGATTGCTATTTATAATATTATTAACCCCCCCAGGCTAAATTGTTCTTTTACTCATTTATTCATTAGTTAATATTAGGTCCTTACATATGAAATTGGCGTTTTGCCGTACTGGCAACTTTGATCTCAAATATCTTCTCTTTGGTTAGGAATTCCAAATTCAAATTTATACAGCTATTTACTCATGCATTTATGTTTCGAAAATTATAATTCATTTGTTTTTTCCTTAATTGTTTTTTTTCTTTGCGTTACTTAGTTTAGAACATGGAAAACTTGAAATATCGCGTTATTTACGAGTACGAGTTCCACCGTGGCACCAGTGCTGCAGAAACGGCTTGAAGGATTAATGATGTATATGGCGACGGTGCCGCAAAAGAAAACAGTGCGTTTTTGGTTCCAACAATCCATCGCAAACCTCGTCCGAGTTTTTAGCTGCAGGCTGCGGTGTTAGTGATAAAACTGTTTTAATCCACTTGAAGCAAATTGGGAAGGTGAAAAAGCTTGAAAGGTGGGTACCTCACGAATTGAGTGAAGCAAATCAACAAACGCGCGTTAGAACGCTAGACCACACACTGCACAACAGACGGCTACCAAATTAGAGGAGCTTCAATTGGAATGTCTAAGACATCCACCGTACTCTCCGGACCTTGCCCTAACAGATTACCATTTTTTTCGAAATTTGGATAACTTTTTGCAAGGGAAAAAATTCAACTCCGATGGGGCAGTCCAAACCGCCTTCAAAGATTTTATTGATTCCCGTCCGAATGGTTTTTTTAGTAAAGGGATCGATGAACTACCTATGAGATGGCAAAAATGCATAGATAGCAATGGTACATACTTTGATTAAATAAATATATTATATTAAAAAAAATCGACTTTATGTTCCTCCCATACAAAACGCCAATTTCATATGTAAGGACCTAATATTAAGAACCATTCAAGTCCCTGGTGAAATTACTAAGATATTATATGGAAATTACTAAGATATAATAGGTACCTATTCTGGTTATGTGAAATTTAGTATGTCATACCATTAGTAACATAATGCACATTGATAACTAAATAAATAAAAAGAGATTGAGCTACGTAAAATATTTGTTAACCCCTAAGGGTAATTTGTTCACTTTCGCTCGTATAGTTCTCATAGAAATCGTTGTGTCTCCCTTAACATCATTTGATCTAAACGGTGTTAGAAAGATAAAACACCACGTTTTATATTTAATTCTAAAAGTTAACCCCAAAATAATTCAAATACACATCTTTACGCAACGAAAGTTTCCGACAGCAATTTGAAAAAAAAATTATGAAATTTTGGGAATTTTTTATTTAATATTTTCACATTCAACAAAAAAAAGTTTTGTGACAATGACGTTTATATGCACTGCCGGATAAAATATGTGTGGGTTTTTATTTATTTTTTGTTATCAGTAATTTTAGTTACCTATCAAAAAAGTAAGGTGAGCCATTTGAAAACTTTTATATGATTTCAAAAATGATGTATACTTTAAATAAAAAAAAATTTAATACTTTATTATCATTTAAAAACAGCTTTTGGAAACGTTGAGAAATATTTCATTTATTTGGATTTTGACAAAATACGCCCGGGGCCCGAGGGTTTAATTTGTCATCAACCTTTTAAACCAAATACAAATGTAGGCTAGCCAGGTAGTTTTTGATTTTTTCTTTTGGTGTGATACCTATAAAAAATATGTAAGTTCGAATGCTTATAAACTATCTTATATGTATATAAAAATTAATCGCTAAATGTGTTGCTAAGCTCAAATCTCGAGAGCAGCTGAACCGATTTCGCTAATTTTTAGAATATTCCTTGAAGTACGAGGATGGTTCTTACGGAGAGAAAAATTAAGAAAATTGCCCAGAAAATTGGATAATTTCAGAAAACCTAACGACTATCGCACGTTTGACAGTTCGCGTGTTTGAGAATGACATTTTGCAAAACAATTCTATGTTTGAAAATCTTTAAGTTGATAAATTTATTTAAAGTAGGTACTCCCCTAATAGTTTGAATCGAATCAAGAATCTTGATACTTTAAATAGGTACCTATATTAGGTACCAAATTTAATATACATGAAAAATGAAAATTTTAATAAAAATTGTAAAAGGTGGCACGCGGGCTGTTTAAAAACTGAATGTACTGGGATTGAATATATGGAACGCGGGAGGAGGGTTGGCGGGACGAGGGAGCGGGAAAGGGAAGATGGAAGGCGGGGAAGGTGGAAGGGGAACGCCGGAGGGAAAGGGGACGTCTGAGGGGGGAGGGGAACTCGGGAGGGGGTTTCGGAAGGGCGGGGAGTGGAGCGGGGAGAGGGAAGGTGGAGGTGACGGAGTGGGAATGCGAGAGGGAAAGAGGACGCAGGAGAATTAGGGGAGGCGGAAGGGGAACGGGACAAATGGGAAAGGGCACTCAGGGAGAAACAATTTCTTTATTAAATGGCATATTAACGCTTGCCGGGACCAGCTAGTTTTTAATAAAACTTGGTTAACGCGGAATTTCAAGAAGAAGGTTTTTATTTTATTTTTAATAATAGTTAGGTATATTTATTTAATTTTATCAAAATAATTATTTACAAAAAAGGTCTGCTAACTGGACAATAATATTTAACAGGAAAACAGACATGTAATAATGATAAAATCATTATTTCCAAAGAATTAAAAAAAAAACAATTTGTACAACGCCTGAATACCAATCCAATTATCTTTCACTCAACCCGCAATAACACGCTTCGCATTGCGATCTTATTTGTTTTTCACTACTTTTAAAATTAGAGACAACAAACACATAGAGGGAGAAGTCGAAACTGATTGAAAAGGCTGCCTAAACATCCACTATCCACATGTTTGATGAGGGTCTCTACACAGTCGCATACCACTGATATGGGAAACGGAAAATAAGAAATAATGTCTACCATAAGATGAAAACGGTTTGACATAAAAGGATCTTTCAATTTGGAAATGATTTGTAAGTTGAAAATTTCGATATTATCTCGCATCTGGCTCGTAGTATTTTCCTCTGGAAGCTTTAAAATAGAATTGAATCGAAACAATTCTCATGTTGGATATCTAAACTTTTGAGATAATCTTTTTAAGTCAAAATCAATTATCTCTTTATATTAAGAAATGGAATCTGTATTGATTTCCTATCTGAAATATTGTTGACTTGAACAAAAATGCTATTTGGAACGACCATTACATTTTTTTATGTTAATCCGGTTTCAGAAAAAACAACACTTCTTGTGAGGTTGAATGTGCCCGTATTTTTATTTTGAAATAGGCAATTCACCCTAAAGAGAGTGCTTTGTGAAAAGTAGTAAGTAGACTAGAAAGAACGTTTAATTCTCAGTTAAAACTAAATATTTTTTTAAAATTTTAAAAGTCATTTGAAAAAAGATGTATTTTAGTAAAAAAAACTTTGTTGTTAGCGGTTTTATTTTTAATGTTTGAATTAATTTTTGTAAAATATTGATTCGGGTAAAGCGCTTTTTAAGTCCCCTATAAGGCTGTCACAGCTTAACTACGGTATCAAAGAGCATAAATTGAGTTTATTTTTACATAGGTGGTAGTCGACAGCAAAAACCATTACCATTGTTGTCTGCTTATTTTAAATTCATTTTTAAAGTGGTTCTTTATGAATTTATTAACTTTTTCGTTCAAAACTAAAAACTTAAAGTGACTAGTGATTTATTACTGGTGAAAAAAGTCACTAAAAGCAAGCTTGTTCATTCCGGAAAAACTAGGCATCTACAAAAGGCTTTCAACTATTATATATTTGTATTATTATAGCATGCCTACAACCTAAGAGTATGGATACAATCATAGTTCCATGCCTACAACTTATTTTAAGAAACCGTTTTCAATTCCTGGAAAAATACACAGTCACTGAGAAAGTGGAAGGCATGAGAAGCAAAGGAAGGTCACCAATGCGCTGGAGTAATCTAGTATCCTGGTGTCCGGTTCGTCCTTGGTTCTCCACGCAACGCAGAAATTATAGTGGGATCACGACCCTCAGCAACGAGGAACCGGCTTAAGAAAAATGTATAGAATATAGAATACTTTGTAAGATAACGCGTCCTTTTCAGATTATTCTCCCAAAACACTTAAAAGTTTAGCAATTTATTTTACGGAAATTTTTCAGTTCATTTAATAAAAAATTTTTATTTTTTGTTACGAATTTATTCTCTTCGGCGTAGGTGTATTTTCGGCAAAACTAATATTTTTTTTATTCTTAAGATGTTCGTGGAGATATTATAACGAATTTGTTTTTCCGGAATCACTTTTATAAAATTAGTGTTGTCTGAAATGTATGTTCATATTTGTTGTTGATTCACACAAACCTCACCCACTAAAACATTGGTGCTGATTAATTATGCTATTTCTTACCACAATTATTATCGGTTTAGTTACCGGGCTGTTGTAAATTACCTTAAATTTGTGATTTTACAAACTTATTTTTACTGTTTTTTACTCAGCTTTGCAGTAATCTCTGTGTAATTTTTTAGTACCTATGTAGTTTTCTGCTTCCTTGTTATTTATTTATTTATTTTCGGGAAATCGACAGTTTACATTTTACAGTTTGTACATGTTTGTATAGCCAAAATAAAACCAATTATGGATTTCCTCCATGTGACTTTACCTCTGATTAACAGCATAATTTTTTACTTTATTTTAAAACACAAATTTATTTACCCATAATTAAATTAACGACCTCCGTAGTCCAGTGGCTAAGACTCTTGACTCACATTCCGGAGGTCGCGGGTTCGAACCCGGCATGCAAAATAAATTTTATTTGATTAATTTGTGTTATTTCACAATTAATTCATTTAAAATAATATATAGTATATTTGCGGCATGTTCCAGAGTGGAAGATACTATTAGTATCGCCCTGGTGTAAGACCACCATTCAGAATTGAAACGTTGCTTGAAAATGGCTTTAGCCGTGTTTAGTGACTAGATCTGAATAGCCAGGTACTTCCCAACCTTCCTCTTCCCCACCTCCTTCCCCTCCCCACTACCTTCAGCCTCACAACATACCCCAATTGGGGATGCCATCGTCTCTCTGGCTCCAGACGGGAGCAGTTGAGATTCTTGTGCGGTATTCACTGTAAAAAAAAAAAAAAAATAGAACAGTCATATTCATACATTCTAACAATCGGTAGCCGCCACTCATGAGAAACTAGAACTCAATACATTCAAGAACTAACCGAGCGTTTTAGCCATTGAGTTATCGACTACAGCATTAAGAGCGTTTAACTAGCCAGCGGACGAAAATCCACATTTCGTCCACAATATCGAATTTATTTCAATCCAAATTAGCTTTAATTTATACCTTCATCCAAAAATGCTGAAAGGCGTGATGATAAAACTATTAAAATAATATACTTTTTGTAATTATTTTCGATTATAAGTATTTATCATTTTTCAATAATGTCTAAATTTAATAAAAATGTTAAAAAAATCTGAAATATATTAGTTTGTAAGTGCGCAAATAAATACATAAATGTACCAATTTTCGTTAAGAAACACATGTACGTACATATTTTTTAATGATTTCATTGAAACTAGAATTAAAATTCTAAAACATGCGTTTGCTAGATAATGTATTGATTTATTTTACTGCATGATTATATTATTTGAAATGGGTGTGGTATAATACAAAATCTTTTTTGAAAATTTAACAAATCTGCCAACGACCTGGAATAACCTTATTATACTAAAAATTAAAAAAATTAATCAAAATTTATTACATGCGAATGCTAGATAAAAGAACAATCTTTCGAAATCCATTTATAATTTTTGTGGAAAAGAGTCAATACGTCTAAAATCTGATTTGAAAATGACATATTTCTGGTTTTCTCTGGTAATGCCCTCTTAAATAAGCTAATTGGTTCTTATGTACAAGAGAAACTTTGGCAGATCTATTTCCTTTAATTATTTAAGTTCGATCAAACTTCAATGGAATAATATTTTCTATTCTTTATGCTTGCATAAATAACTGAAAAAACAATGAAAGTTCATTTCTAGTTAGATACTCACATAAAGTACAGAGATAGGTAGATAGCTCGGCTCTAGGGATGAAATTTATTACTGAACCCTTTTAACCCTGGTAGCTATCAAATTTGTAACTGAAATTTTGCATGCTGAATTCATATCAATGTCGATTCCGTTGCTGCTAAGTGGGGGTTGTAAAAACATCCCCTCCGGCACTTGGTAGTTTCTACGACGGATCGCAACGGGTTTCCCTGCTATCTACTACTTGTTGTCTATAGTGGTTCGGGTTGTTCCGCTGTTATGTTGCCTAGTACTGTATTCTGTGTGTAATTTGTACTCAGTCTATAGATATTTATGACTCATAATTAATTCACGGAAGCTGTATTTGCCTTTTCCTGCTGGAACACGTATTCAAAGGAACAAAGATGAAAGATGTGTCCAAATAAAAGGGAATAAAACAGAGAATGGAGAAATTCTTCGATTCCAAATGTTCCAACCAGTTAAATAGGTATTTGAATAAATGTATCAAAAGAATCGTGTTGTCCCGGTCAGTCAGTATTCATGTAATTAAAAAGCATTGGTTAATTTTTTTTGACCTTATTAGGCAATATAATTTAGGTACCCTTTTTGTACCCCGTTGCCCCGAAGTAAATAATTCCCCTAAGGGTCTATGTCATCTTTGTGGATGTGGAGAAAGGAGAGGAAGTTTTGGGAAGAAAAAAGGTATGAGGGGTGGGTAGGAATACAGGGGTTAGTTTGTCTAGGATCGACGGACGCATGAATCTATCCATCCCACTGAGGCGATGTTCCAATAGGCTCCCGTTAGAGAGGCAAACAGGTCTTCTTCAACCAGTCATTCCCGATCAGGCCTGCCACACGGTTAACGGGCAGGCACATCCGCCGCAAAGATGTGGAAAAACCTCACCCGATGAACCCGGGCACCCCTGCTCGGTTACCAAACGGAGAAAACCACTTGGGATGATCGATGACAGAGGTGTTGGTTATCCAATAAATGGTTTCCGGGTTTTCGGTTCATAAGACCTACCATCAAAGACAAGTTGCAAATGAGAAACAATTTTATACGTTGATCATTTAAAACAAATTGTGTTTATACTTCCGTAATCCAGTACTTATTTATATTTTATTTTTATATTTTTATGTTTTTTTTAAATATTTTAATATTTTTTTATTAATATTGTACAACAAAATAATTCCAATTACAGTACAATTTAGTTACCCTATCAGTATTTAGGCAAGTGACTCTTCAATAATATTTTTAAGGCATATAAAGAACAGTCACTTACATCCAGGTTTGCAATTTCATTTAACAGCACCATTCCCCTCGTCATGCTATGCTTTGCCAAGACGTCTGTTTTGCCGTTCGGTACTTTAAATAAGTCATGATGTCGACTTCGGTTGTAGTGGTCTGGTACATATAAATCATAGCACCCCAAGAGAAATGGGCTATCGATGAAATTGTTCCAAATTTTGAAAGACAGAATAGCAAGACTTGCTTTCCGTCTAGTTTCTAGACTCACAGAATCAGTTTCCTCAAGCAAGTCAATATGGTGCATGAACCTTGGATAGGTTCCATGGAATATCTGAGGAATTTATTCTGGATTTGTTCCATCATATCAATGTACTTCTGGTCCAAACGTCGCTCGCGTACTCCAGCAATACTTCATTTAATCCTGTTAAACAATACATGATTATGTACCTACTAACAAATTTTTCCTATCTCCATCTCACTATCCATTTTCTAACGCATTAAGAAATTCCTCATATGTTACTAACTGCACACATTTAAGACTATTGTGAAATATCATACAAAAAACATTTATGAGGAAATAAAATAAATAATTGTTTATATCCCTTTTTATGTGTAATGTGGTAATGTGGTAATGTGGTGTAAAGAAACTCAAATATCCGAACGAAAAAATATTGAAAAACCTCCTTGTATGTTTTTTTTATACAGTAACGCAAATTTATTCAGTCTACATGACACCATTATACTTCTGGGAGCTTTGTATCTCTTTGATAGAAAAAGATCCCCCAAAACATACGGCCCACATGCCGGGCATTTCGCTGAAGATGCCATGAAAATGATACCTCCTAAAGAGTAGGGAAAAATAAAATCCTCCGGCCGAAAGATTCTACGTGACGGCACTCCGCGAAACGTGCCTACGAGAGGGACGGAAAAATCCGACTAAAATTAATTTATATAGGGAAAATTCACAGCCGTAATCCGTTCAATAAACATTTACAGAATTGAACCTTAAGTATATGCAAATTAACTGAAGCGGGAAGAGCTTGGGGAGCAAATTTCATTACACTAACTCGAGTTCCTTTTGCGGGCGGCGGAACTTTTCCCGCCATGAAAAACGCGCTACAGGAATGTTTGCAATTATTATTGCTGTATTCGGACGGTGCGGATTTTCTAACTGGGAAAAGCAGATGATTTTATTGACAGTTTTTGTATTAATTTTGTGGTAAAAAACTACAATCTCGTGTTTTCTTTGTATAATATTGCGTGGATGAAGAAAGGAGAGTGTAGGAGAGTGTCTGAAACAAAAGGCGATCCAAAATGTTTCAAAATACTTGTAAATATTATAAAGGTGCTGCCGGATCAGGGTACTGTTATGATTTAAATGCACTAATAAATATGAAACCGGACCACAAAGAGTCGTTGGTGTGTATGGTACACGCCAAACTTTAATTCCGACCTAACGTTGATACACAAGACAATAGGCTAGTTTAATGTCGGAAAAGCGACATGCCTCTCCGCCGACGACTTTCTCTGTCGGACGTATGTTTTACGCATCATTTTCTTTCGCTAATGGTCATTGTAAAGTTATATAACTGTGCGAGAATGGATCGTATCAAGTTCAGGGTGGCGTTAAAGTTGGCGTGTAGTATTCAATGACACGGCCTAGTACATTAGGGCTTTGTGTATTAAGTCCTTAAAATGTATTTGAATAGTACAAGTGCTCTTCCGCAGAGTTATCTGATGATAACCAACCTCCGACAGAGCACTAAAATAAGAAGAAACTATCCAACATTTAACCCGTTGTGTTCTTAAACGTGGAATAAGCTAAGCAAATTTGATCATATTATGTTTTTAAAAACGGTTTTGCGTTATACGAAAATTAATTTAAAATCAAAACATATTTGCCCATGGAAACAAAATATATTCCAACAAGCGTTTTCCCTTCGCAGTTTACCCAGACCAGGTGAGTTCATTGAGCAAGTGGGAAAGGTAAGGAGACTAGATAATATATTATCTCGTTCAAGCTGTATAAGAAAAGCAGTAAAATGGAGATAATGAACGAGAATTTTCCCGTTTTTATTTTAGACGCGTTCGAAGCAAAACGAAGATTTTGTGCAGACTCCATGCACTTCATAAAGTTATGATGCATTTTTCGAAATACATTATTTCTACGTTTTTTCTTCTCTTTCTCAAAATATAATATTAGAATTTAATCACGTTTTCGGCTATTAGTTAAAAGTTAGTTTAAAATATGTAACCTACCTGATTCCTTCCGAAAAACGTATTTAAAATGTGTTTTGCTTTACAGTTAGAAGCTTGTAAATCACCTAAAGGAGATGATGAATTTTTTTTGCAATTTTATTGAAAAAAAAACCCTTCATTGGTACCTACTCCAACACTTTCCAACTCTTTCCCCTTTCCTGCAATGTTTTTTGAACAACCTCAATGGTTCTCCACTCCTGGAACTCCACTCCTTAAGGCGATCCATTAGTCCAGGAAAAAATCGAAATCGGAATTCACGCCCTTTTATGGGAGGAGTTTAAAATTACTTTAAAAAACTTTTGGAAAGGTCGAAAAAGGTATTTGAGATTTTTTTTTACAGGTTTATTTCGTTAAGGCCTGTAAAAAACATTAACTCATTTTTTACGCATTGTTTATTGTAATAAAACAGAATTTTAAAATTGATTTCACCGAACAAAGCGGCGCGTCGCGGAGCCTTACGTCCGTTCCCCGCTACGTCCGGGGGCGAACGCGAACTATTAAAAAAAACGGGCGTGACAAGTTATGTAGTCCTTCGGTGGACGGCATAGAGTTCACTTTGAAAATCCAAATTCGTCTACTGCCGGCCGTATTGTAAAATAACAATGCGAAAATGCATATTTTATTTTATTTTGTGAACTTCGAGCGTAAATATCAATTTTTTTTTGCGATTAATATAAAAAAAAAACTGAATTGGCCAAATTAAACAATTAAACCAAATCCGAAAAGGGGTTTATAAATAGGAGAGTTTGGACTTGAAAGTGTTTTTGATAGACCTTATATTTTATTTTTTTCTAGGCTTATTAAAAGACTATTTATTAGAAAAAGATATTTTTAAGGGCCAAGATATGTTCTACCCGCAGTATTTAATTAAAGCATTTTTAATACCTCTAAGACATCAAACTTTCAAAAAAAAAACATTTGATTTTCCATTATTTGGTTTGGCTTCATCTTAAACTTCACTTTCAGGGGCTCGGTATATAAAACACAAAAGTTTGATGAATTTAACTTTCACTTACGGTTTATAAATATGTCGTTGTTAAATTTTATTAATGATGGTGTTTGGTTTTGAAATGAGAACATGGATAGGTCCTACCGGGATGTCATTTATCCAGTACCTACCTTAACCATTTTTTGGAAATGAATTTTGAACAATGGCCAGATAAGCAGCAAATTGGAGTGCATTTGTTTTTGAAAAACAGAAGAAGATTTGGGAATACCTTGGAAGCAAGTTGTTGATGTTTTTCATAATCTCGATTTTGCACTACAAAGAGATATTTGACCATCTCGAAAGTAAACCATATCGTTTTGTACGTATTCGTGTTGTTTTGGCGGTATTTACCTCGAGGTATCGCAGTGGAACTTTATAAACTATATAGTGAGTGGGTTGTGTGCTCCTTCGCAGAGGTACAGTGGTAAGTGATTGGTTATCCTTCTTCCTTGAATCCCTAGTTTTTCCTACACATATTATCACCCAATTCCAGCAAACGCTGTTTCGTTTCATTGTTACGATGCGATACGATACGATATTTCCACCCCAGCCAAGAGCACTCTTGTCCCGGTGAGACCGGTACACCAAAAGGCACTGATTTGTTAGGATTGGAACAAGTGCTCAGAGGATAGGGAGGATTTTGGAGTTTATTCGGCCGGTATACATGGCAACCTAATAAGCCAATATTGTAATTTATGATGGGTAGGAATGAAGGAATGGATTTAGCGTTAAATTTTTTTTACCCTTCCTTAATTCAAAATCATATAAAATCACATGTTTTTGTTTTGAAAATTTGATGGCTTAGAAGTGTTATAGATGCTTCAATTAAATACTGCTTATAGAACTCACCTTGGCCCTTAAAAATTTCGGTAATTTTTTTATAAGTCTTTTAATAAGCCTATAAAAAAATAACGCATAAGGTCTATAAAAAACACTTTCAAGTCCAAACTCTCCTATTTATAAACCCCTTTTCGGATTTGCTTTTATTGCATAATGTGGCAAATTTAGTTTCTTTCATAATAATCGCAAAAAAATAGATATTTACGCCCGAACTTCACAAAATAAAATAAAATATGTATTTTCTCTTTGTTATTTTTGACATCAATCAATACGGCCCGCACTCTACGAATTTGGATTCTTGAAGTGACCCTTATGGCATGGGCACAAGAATCATGCACTGGGCACACCTATTTCGTATCGAGCGGGTGACAGTCGAGTGACTCCGCGTCGCTTAGTTTCGGGAAATCAATTTTAAATTTCGGTTTTCTTGCATTAAACAATGCGTACAAAAGGAATTAATATTTTTTACAGGCCTTTACAAATTCAAACTGTAAAAAAAATTTCAAATACCTTTTCCAATCTTTCCAAAAGCTTTTTCTCAAGTATTTTTAAACTCCTCCCATAAAGGGCGTGAATTCCGATTTCAATTTTTTCCTGAACTATTGGATCGCCTTAAGCCTGCCTTCTTCTTGCCTTTTTTGGCTCTTTTCGAACCTTCACGTCTCTTCTTGTGACTGTACTTGTGTTGCATTGCATCTTCTTGGATCTTCTCATTTCTTCTTGGATATTCTCGTCTTTCTCTTTTCGGCTTTTTTGGCTCTTCTTGGCTTTTCTTTCTTCTTCTTATCTCTTCTAGGATCTTATCATCTTTTCTTGGCTCTTCTTGGCTCTTCTTGGCTCTTCTTGGTTCTTCTTGTCTAGTATTAAATTTAGAGTCTCTTTTCAGTTTCGGATGCAACAGATGGTGTGGTAGAAACCATGTGGTTACCCCTGATTTTCTTACCTCTATTTTAATGATGAGGTCTATCTATATCGTCTTCCAGATTTTATATTGACCCACTGATTCGGCCACCGTATTATTAAATGACATCGGTCTGTCAAAGGAAGAGGGCAGTTCACAGTAAACTTTTTACTGGGCAGTAATTAAGGTCTTAAAATGAACCCGGATATTTTTGCAGTTTATTTTCAGGTTAAAGATCGTTCATTTCTGTCACAACGTAAGCCTCGACGTTATTTGGGGTTAATTGCGTGGAGTTCGAGGAAAAAGACCGATCCTCTGTAAATTATATTTAGAGATTCGAAGGGGAAAAAATGTTTTGGAACTGTAATAAAAAAACCTGTCTTAACTTCCCTTTTTTCTTAATTAGAAACATAATATAAGATTTTAATGGACGCGACAAAAAAGTTAATTTAAAATGACTTCTTATGAATTAAGACACCTTTATCACTTTTTATTTATGATTTTTATTGACGGTTTTATCTTATCACCGTTATACATAAGGGGCCATCCATAAATTACGTCACATCTTAAAGGGGGGGGGGGGGGGAGTAGAGAAGTGCGACATTGTGTGACAAGGGGTATGGGGAGGTCATTAGCTCTGTAACGTCACATGTAAAAATCTGAATTAAAATTCCAAAATATGTGACGTCGTACTAGGGGGGAGGGGGTCTCACAAATGTGACGAAGGCAGGTTCGGGGGGGGGGGGGGGGTTAAAAAACCATGAAATTCGTGTGACGTAATTTATGGCTCCTAAGGTGAAACTGTTCCAATGAATAAAAGAGTGGAAGAAAGCTGTTTGAATTCATAAAAGGTGTTTCAATCCATAAAATGGAATTTCACCACGAACTAAAGGTTCAAAAATGAAAAGTTTTGTACAAAGCAACAAAGTCAATTTTTACGTTAAATCTTCACCATTGCGAAGAAGTTTTTAAAATATACATTGCAACAGTTTGGGCAAGTACTGGCCTAATTTAGACGGAGTTTCTAGCCACGCGGGTACCTGATGAATTTGACAGCCTTTAATGTACAGGCGCCGGTAGAGGGCGAATCGAGAAGAGGTTTCGATACGTTCGTGAGTTGGTTCTGGGGAGTTTCATGGTGTGACAGCTGAACTACAAGCCGCCAAGGTCATGGCCGAAACACACGTGAGCGAATTAATAATTAGTAATGGATCATCACGAGATATTATAGCTTAACTTTGGTATTTTATTATCCTTAGCATTTAATCTAAATCCTACTAAATATGTTCGGTTATCCGTACAGGCGCCCTTCAGGATTAACAAATATTATGCTTCCATTTATTGAGACCCACATGTTCCGAGATTATAGTTTTCACATTAATTTGACTTACCTATGGTAATCAACCACCCCTGTAGATTTAAATCAATTTAATCATGCTCTACCCATAATTGTTGAAAGTATTTAAATAAATGTTTCATTTTTGTTACTGGTATAATCCGTCTTTTCTTACACTGATTTACCCACATGTCTGCACTTGTTTTTTATTGAATACGAGAGAAATATTGAGAGTATTTAGATGGCGGTGATAAGTAAAGATAGATATTAGGTAAATACACCGTTACAACATTTCAAATCATCAGCTTTATGAAGCTTCAGGAAGTAACTGGATAATGGAAACATTTAATGATTTGAGTTTAATCCGATTGTAACCTGAAAATGTAATTACTCATGATTATATTACATGTATATGTATATAAAAAAACTAATCGATCTCCCAGTTGGTTAGGCTGCTGAATACGCGTATTACGAAATTTCATCTGGGCCTGAGTACGGATTATATTATACACGGTAAATGATAAGAAAACTTCAAGAGTATCGCTAGCTAAACTAAAAATCTATCTATAAAATGTAATCTGCAGCATGCAATCAATTTATTAGAAAATTATCAGACCCGGCCACACGTTGCTGTGGCTAACGAAACACAACGCCATTACCCAACCTTAATAAAATCCACACCACCCGCTTGCCGGCTGCCTGAATTGAATATTTTAATTTATCGGCTTTTCTCTACTATAATAAGCATGTATTATACATATAAACCTTCCTCTTGAATCACTCTATCTATTGGTGAAAACCGCATGAAAATCCGTTGCGTAGTTTAAAAGATCTGTGCGCACATACATTATGAGCGACTTCATTTTATACTATGTATTAGAGTCGCAATAAATGTGAAAAATTGTTTATGTTTTCTGGGTCAGTAGTAGGATATTGGAAATTATACTAATGTACCGGACCGTTACGCTTACCGCTAATATTTCATAGCATATTTAGTATGCATAATACAGGTAAAATATTTAGTAATACAGTATACAGGGTGTTAAGGGACGTACTTGACTTACTTTAACCAGTGATTCCTGACATTATTTGGAGTAAAAAATGTAAATGAAATTTTGGTCTCCGGTGACTTTTTTTGACGACTTTTTTTTTTAAATTTTTTTCTTCAAAATCAAACAAAAAAAATTTTCTTCCGCATGTCGTCACTGGTCACTCAGGGTGTCCGGCTGAGTGACCAGTGAACCCCTTACCCCGCCTCCAACTGTTTAACAACTACCACTTTTTTATGTTTTTGTAGAAAAAAAAAAAAAATCAAAAATGTCACCGGAGACCCAAATTTCATTTACATTTTTTACTCCAAATAATGTCAGGAATCACTGGTTAAAGTAAGTCAAGTACGTCCCTTAACACCCTGTATAATGTTTGATTTATATTGCGAGCGTTCGAACATTGTTTTCCTCATTATCTCAAAACTTAGTATTTGGAGATGTCTAATCAAATGGACTATCCATATGTAGGTAAAAACCTTTCCGTAGAGATAGCACATCATCAATAACTTCGTTGTCAATACAAAGAGTCTAGCTTTTTCCAGGCGATTATATCTTAATAACTATGGAAATCAAAATTGTCACTATGTTCGCATTTTATTAGTACATATATCCTCTATTTCATCATTCTGTGTTTCTTAGAATTAGGCACCCTGTGTTAGATCGATATGTAGATAAAAACCTATTCGTAATGACAGCACATCGTTAATAACTTCGTCGTATATACGTCGTGTAGCTCGTCTTGTCAACTAGGGATTTGAAGAGAGTATTATGCTTTATGCCACTCTCAATTGGAATATGGAGTAATAGGATGGGGCTCAGCAGTATCAAAACATGTAAAACAACTGAAGATAATTCAGAATTGCATCATAAATACCATACTAAGGGACCCCATAAGGACGTCAATCACAGAAATTTTTAAACAGTTTTATGTTCTAAGAATACAGAAAATCTACGCCAAAAACATTTTGGTGCATCACGCCAAAAATGATCCAGGGGCCAACCCCTCACATACTCTTAAAACCAGAGCCAAACAAACAAACATACTGAATATACCAAAGTTTAATTTTACCTTGGGACGAA
The DNA here is from genome assembly GCA_917880885.1 of Limnephilus marmoratus. Classification (NCBI taxonomy): domain Eukaryota; kingdom Metazoa; phylum Arthropoda; class Insecta; order Trichoptera; family Limnephilidae; genus Limnephilus; species Limnephilus marmoratus. The sequence goes on along the minus strand of OU862918.1, from coordinate 34,785,932 downwards.
GAAGTTCTGAATTTTTAGTCCTGAAGGCTAAAATTTCTGAGCTTCTCCAAATAACACACTACCTCTTGGTATCGATCAAATTAAAACGAAAAATAACTACATTAAGGACATTACATCTTGGCTTAAGGAACTACCTGAAATTTAACTTACTAGTATACTTGAAACATCGTCGTAGAAGTTTCTGGAAAACCTTATCCAAACCATGGTGTTCAACCATAGAAGTCGCTGAAAACTTATCCAAAACATAGTACCCCTCAGCACACGGTCGCGTAGTGAGGAGGACTACGCATATAATCAAGATCTATTTTATTTTATACCGAACATCATTATCATTACATAGTATAAAATGAAGTCGCTCAAAATGTATGTGCGCATAAATTTTTTAAACTACACAACGGATTTTCATGTGGTTTTCACCAATAGATAGAGTGATTCAAGAGGAAGATTTATATGTATAATACATGCTTATTATAGTGGAGAAAAGCCGAGAAATTCAAATATTCAATTCAGGCAGCGGGCAGCGGGTTGTATGGATTTTATAAAGGTTGGGTAATGGCGTTGTGTTTCTTTAGCCACATCAACGTGTGGCCGCATCTGCTAGTGTATCATATAAAAGTGTAAAAAAATTAAATATATAGTTACTAACTAAAAAAAATAATTGACTAATATGTTTCTTTGATACGATTATATATAAATAACTATAGAAAATGAAAATGACACTATGTTCATATTTTAACTTTTTTTTACATACATATCTCCTCTATCTCATCATTCAATGTTTGCCATGCAGTATTAGCCAGCCTGTATTATACGTTTCACCATAAGAAAAATATAAAGGTGTGATATTTTCGTTTTCGTTTTGTATTCTGTGATCGTTTTCTGAATTATTTCTTCAGCTAATTAACATTATACACCCATTGCCTATAATGATATCTCCGATAAAAACGGTGATCGACACGTATTTTTTGGCTTTTATATGTTCCTACTTATTAGATATCCTCTGAATGAAGTATTTTCCGGCTCGATAAGGGTATATATTAATAAAATTTAATTGAACAATCTTGCTAAATGGTTATTTTCTTAATGCTGAAGAGGAGATAGAAGTTTTGAGGTTCAGCCTACATATTTTTTCTGTCATTAGCTTTTTATGTGGGGCGCTAAATTTGGATTTCGGAAATAATGGCATTCCGAAATGTCTTTGTATTATTGTTTTTATTGGTGTGCCATTCAAATGCGAATTTGGTATCTGTTGAACGATTATTGTTATTCGTGTTTTATTTGTCCTTTTTCTTATTGTTTTTATTGGAGTTTTGTATGCAGACTCTCGCTTCTGGCTTCGGGGTATGTTATCATCATCGTCATCGTCACTTTCAATTTTTTGATGTAAGGAAGTCTTCTCAACTTTTTCTTCTCCATTTCATACTAATAATGTTAATTTTTTTCCTAATGCATTAATCTCGTTAATCAGTGTTTCCTAGGGTGGCCTTGATGCCTATCGATTTCCGTTAGGCGGTTCAACGGAGCTGTATCCATTTTAATTTGCTTTTTTGGCGTTTTTAAGTATTTCGATTACTTTTGTTTACTTCCAGTAGAAAGTCAAAATGTCAACCGCCTTATTTAAACTCGTCATTGATTTTCAGTACAGGGTACAATCTCAACTACACAAACTACAGGGTACTCAACTATACAAACAATTATAATACAACTAGCTGACCCTGCAAACGTTGTTCTGCCATATAAATTATTTCTAGTGAATATTTTGGTAATTAAATTTAAAAAAATACTTATGTATTGTAATTGTGTAGGGATGGGATCTGTGATAGAAAGAGGAATGGAGCGATGCAGACGATGACCGCCGATAAAAAAAACACCAACCATTTATTTTCTCAATTCAATGTATTTCATTAAAGTAACGGAGAAAAATACGAAAATCGCGATTAAAAATGGGAAGGTTGCGATTAAGAAATGGGAGGGTGGGGGGGGGGGGGGGGGGGGTAGGAGGGTGATAATTTGGGGTTCCGGGTATTTTTTGACGCCAAATAAATAAAAAAATACATAAAAAAAAAATTGTCAACAAATTAGAAATAAAAAAAAAAATCTGCAAAGGGACACTCTAATAAAAACCTAGCGGTATGAAATATACTTTACGACCTTTTCTCATACCTACCAAATATACATGAAAATCGGTCTAGCCGTTTCGGTGGAGTACGACCACAAACAATGTGACACGAGATTTTTATATATATACTAGCTGACCCGGCCACGCGATGCTGTGGCTAATAAAACACAATATCATCTACTGGATGGTTATCCAACCTTTATAACCACCGCCGTCTTTGAGTTTATCGCGAAGAGACTGACAGATGCCGCGGAGGATTTTAATTTATAATACGTAGAGATGGTGTGAAAGATTATAATAATGTGCATGAAATGCTTGGGGTAACTAACGTATTTAAGTTAATAAGGATTAATACTGTATCCGTCTAAATAACTTTTCAATTACCGCAATGTACGTGAACATTTTTTTAGAAGATAGAATGGGTATAGTAAACTTTTTGTAGATCTATAAAAGAGGAATATCCCACCATGCATCGCTTTGTTATATCCCAAAAGGATTAGGCAGCGTTTTCGATGAAAGCTACCCGGCGGCTTGACTTTTTCCGACACTTCTAACAGTTATCGTTGTGTTTCAACCAATTTACACAAATCCTTATAAATTACATACCTAAACCTTCCTCACGAAACACTCTATCTATTGGTGAAAACCGCATGAAAATCCGTTCGGTAGTTTTCGAGTTTATCGCAAACAGACAGACAGACCACGCGGATGACTTTAATTTATAATATGTAGAGATATATAAATTATGAATGTATAGTTTTGATGAGTTTAACAAGTTACACATCACTCTGACAATTTGCTAAGACTGGTTGAGGGGGACCGTTTGACCTCTCCGGCCGAACTCTCTCTGCCCAATGCCTTGCACCGCAGTTGGAGGGTTGGAATTACAAATCCTTCACTCCTAGACACACTGGCACCCAGATTTCTACCGATTCTCTTACTTTTTTCCCTCCCAGAACTTCCTCTCCTTACTTCCTTTCCATGAAAAGACCCACCACACGAAGATGCCAGGGTTTTCTTTCCTCACGTCTTCCTGTGTGAAGCTTATATATAATTAAAACTAGCTGGTTTCCGGCATGCTTTGCTATGCCGTTTAATAAGGAAATTGTTTCTCCTATGAAAATCTGCTTGTCCTTTCCCATTCGTCCCACTCCCCTTCTGCCTCCCCTTCCTCTCCCGCGTCTCTTTCCCCTCTCGCGTTCCCACTCCGCCTCCTCCACATTCCCTCTCCCCGTTCCCTTCCTCCCCCTCCCCGCGAACCACCTACTCGAGTTCCCCTCTCTCCTCTCCCCTCTTCCCTCCAACCACACCATTCCCACATTCCATACATTCAGTCCCTGTACATTCTTCTTCAAACAGCTCGCGTGCCACCTATTGCAATTTTTTTATACAAATTTCATGATGCCAAAGCTCACTAGTAGTCTTATACAAACCTTGTCCTGACAATAACGAACACAAGAAAAAATAATTATTTTTTAATTTAACTTTTTGAGTAAAACCTCACATTGTAATATTTAAATAAATGAAGATAATATAAGCGAAACTCAACCGAAAATCTGGAAATAGAAAAATCAGAAAAACATATTGACACCTCTGGGACTCGAACCCAGGACCTCTTGCTTTCCGGGCAAACGCGCTAACCGCTGCGCCACGGTGTCGATATGAAGCAATCATACATAAAGATAGTTGCCAATAATATATGCGTTAAAGAAAATGAAGATAATGTAGGTGGTTCTTAGCTGAAGTATGGTTAAACATGACCGAATTTCATATCGACACCGTCGCGCAGTGGTTTGCGCGTTTGCCCGGAAAGCAGGAGGTCCTGGGTTCGAGTCCCAGAGGTCTCAATATGTTTTTCTGATTTTTCTGTTTCCAGATTTTCGATTGAGTTTCGCTTATATTGTCTTCATTGGACAACAATAATACTTCAAAGTAAGAACTGTCTGTTTTGTTTACTCCCGCAAAATTAATAAAAAAAATATATTAAAAGTGACACAAATCATCGAAAAAGTGCACTAATTGCTGCTAGTATTTTAGTTCTGTGTTTTAAGTGTCTTAAGTACAGTCAAAACCATACGGATTTACTCCCATCATACAAAATACTAACCAAGAAAAGTGATAAGTATTATTTACGAGTATAATTCAAATTGAAATTAAATAACTTATTTACCCACTCAATTGAATTATTTATAATGGATAAACAAACAAGAAGCAAAAATACAAACCAGAGTGATCTGAAATTAAAATCTATACTCCCAGAACATAAAGAGATTCTTGACATTGTCTTAACAGCTGTCAACAATAAATTTGAAGAAATGAAAAAAGAATTCTTCACGAAAATGGACGAAGAAAATGCTGAATCTCGAAACTCACGTAACTTCATCAGTAACCAATATGATGATATAAATATTAAAATAGAAAATATTACCAAGCTGGTGTCTGAAGTCGAGATGCTTCGGAGAGAAGTAAATGATAAAAACAAGATTATAAAAAGTTTTGAAGTTAGAATCGCGGAACTAGAACAAGCCTCGAAAGAAGATTGCATAGAAATATGTGGAATCCCACAATCAAATGAGGAACAGCCAGTCTTACTAGTACAACAGGTGGCTGCGGCAGCTGGGATGGCGATTCAGCTACACGACCTGAAGGAGGTGAAACGTATCCAGGACAGACGACCAGGAGTCTACCCGAGAATCCAAGTTAAATTCCACGATAACAACAAACGAGACCAACTGTTAAAAATCCGGAAGAACATCGACGCCAAAACCGCGACAACCCTGGGCAGCGAAAAAATCTACATAGGAGAAATCATTTGTCCATACTTTAAAGAACTACTCTGGAAAACTAAACAGAAAGCAAAAGAAACTAAGTATATGTATGTCTGGTTTAGGGAAAACAAAATACTGGTTCGTAAATCACCAAATGAAAAAATAATCTATGTTAAGCATTCAGACGATCTAAATAAACTTATTTAGAAGGTACATGGCACTCGCACCACCGGTTGTCAGTTATCTAATAAGTCAATAAGTACTATAATTCTACCAATTATCTAAAAATAGCTTCAACCGATGGTTACGAGTGTCAAACTGTTCATAAACTGTTCTTAAACGTGATATGTAAAAATGGATGCTAAAACTAACTATAAAACTTCAAATTCTAAAGTCTGTAAAAACATTCTACAAAATAACCTATTCTCTCTTCAAATTGCACTATTCTTAATTCTCTTAATTATTTTAGTTATTTTAGATAATTTAGTACCGATAACATTTATCCAAATTGTTAATCGAACTGATCTATTATTTATATTTCCTAAATCTATCAATGTTCATTTACTCAATTTAATTTTAATTATTTTAATACTTGTATTATACACTTTTATCATATATTATATTATACACCTTTATTACACTTTTATTATAAACTTATATCATACAATTTTACTCGATAAAAATAATATACTTTGTTCAATTAGCAAAGCTTATTCAATCTACATACGATATTTAACCCAAATTGTAAATCTTATTGATCATTTAATTATATTTTCTATACTTATCTATATTAACTGTCTACACTTAAATTTACTTATTTTAATCTTTATAATTTTGCAATTATGTGATTCCCCTAAAATTCTCATTCCTCAAATTATCTTTCATGATCTAATTTACACCTATTTATATAAATTACTTTTTTATACCAAGTATTTTACATTCAAATGTTATTATACTACATGTATTTATTACCCAAACTATTTTAACATCAAATTTTATTGTTCTAAATGTTTTTATTACCCAAATTATTTTAACATCACATTTTATTGTTCTAAATGTTTTTATTACCCAAATTATTTTAATTATTTTAACATCACATTTTATTGTTCTAAATGTTTTTATTACCCAAATTATTTTAACATCACATTTTATTGTTCTAAATGTTTTTATTACCCAAATTATTTTAACATCACATTTTATTGTTCTAAATGTTTTTATTACCCAAATTATTTTAATTATTTTAACATCACATTTTATTGTTCTAAATGTTTTTATTACCCAAATTATTTTAATTATTTTAACATCACACTTTATTGTTCTAAATGTTTTTATTCCCCAAATTATTTTAATTATTTTAACATCACATTTTATTGTTCTAAATGTTTTTATTACCCAAATTATTTTAATTATTTTAACATCACATTTTATTGTTCTAAATGTTTTTATTACCCAAATTATTTTAACATCATATTTTATTGTTCTAAATGTTTTTATTACCCAAATTATTTTAACATCACATTTTATTGTTCTAAATGTTTTTATTACCCAAATTATTTTAATTATTTTAACATCACATTTTATTGTTCTAAATGTTTTTATTACCCAAATTATTTTAACATCACATTTTATTGTTCTAAATGTTTTTATTACCCAAATTATTTTAACATCACATTTTATTGTTCTAAATGTTTTTATTACCCAAATTATTTTAATTATTTTAACATCACATTTTATTGTTCTAAATGTTTTTATTACCCAAATTATTTTAATTATTTTAACATCACATTTTATGGTTCTAAATGTTTTTATTACCCAAATTATTTTAACATTACATTTTATTGTTCTAAATGTTTTTATTACCCAAATTATTTTAATTACTTTAACATCACATTTTATTGTTCTAAATGTTTTTATTACCCAAATTATTTTAACATCACACTTTATTGTTCTAAATGTTTTTATTCCCCAAATTATTTTAATTATTTTAACATCACACTTTATTGTTCTAAATGTTTTTATTACCCAAATTATTTTAATTATTTTAACATCAAATTTTATTGTTCTAAATGTTTTTATTACCCAAATTATTTTAACATCACATTTTATTGTTCTAAATGTTTTTATTACCCAAATTATTTTAACATCACATTTTATTGTTCTGAATGTTTTTATTACCCAAATTATTTTAACTACTTTACCAACAAATTTTATTGTTCTAATTGTTTTTATTACCTAAATTATTTTATTTATTTTAACAACAAATTTTATTGTTCAAATTGTTTTTTTACTCCAAACTATTATAATCGTTTCTTATATTTTAAAAATCGTAATATTTCAATTTTTTTTGTCATCAGATTCATAGTATTTATTATCCTAATCGTTTCAGTACCTTCACTTATTTCAACCAACTTCATCCATAAATTTTTAATGTCTTATTATAAGCCATCCAATCACTCTAAGTATGCAATCCTTTTAAAATTTTCAATTTCTACATTTCTATTTATTCCTTTATCTAATGAAAATATTTTTCCTGTTATAAAACATATAATCTGTCTGTCCATATTGGATATTCCTATGCTTATCATTAACTTATCTATCGCAAATTATTTTTATTCCTTTATTCCTCCAATTAGCCTGATACGTTTTGTCTTTGCATTATTCTTAATTCTCTTAATTATTGTAGTTATTTTAGATAATTTTGTACTTATAACATTTATCCAAATAGTCAATCCAACTGATTTATCATTTACATTCCCTAAATTTATCTATGTTCATTGACTCAACTTAATTTTAATTAATGTAATGCTTATATAATACACTTACACAAATACTCATCAACATGGCTGAAAACATGGAACATATAGACTCGGACAACCAACACTACTGTATAAGTACAAACGACATTAATCTATGGACCAATATCACAAAAGAAAAAAATGAAATCAAAATATTGCACCAAAACATCAGATCGATTAATAAAAATTTTGAAGAATTCACTGTATACCTAGAACAACTAGATAATAACTTCGATATAATTGTGCTGACAGAATGCTGGTTGAATGAAAAATATATCCCAAAAACAATTGAACACTACAACACACACCACACAAAAAAACACAAAAATCAAAATGATGGCATAGTCGTATACACTAATGATAAAATAAACACATTCGTCCAAGAAATACATATCGTAGACTCCAACTGTTTACAAATAACATATGAAAAAGAAACGTGTATTCTTGCAATGTACAGATCTCCATCCAAAAACAATATTACAAATTTCCTAACTGCACTTAATGATACATTAAATGATCTCAACAAACACAAAAATATCATCATCATCGGCGATCTAAACATAAACACTCTACAAAACGGACACCCACAAAACTAAGAATACCTAACAATGCTAGCACAGCATGGACTGGAGCCAACGATAAATGTTCCAACACGAGTCACACACAACACAAAAAGTTGTATAGATCATATAATGATCAAAACAAAACTAAAAACCAAAACCATAATACTTGAAAGCACTATTACAGATCACTACATGAATATGATAGCAATTGATACCGAAAACACAAAACCTAACCAACATAAAATATTCACAAAAAAAATAATTGACTACACAAACTTAAAAGAAAAACTCAAAAAAATAGACTGGACTACAGTATACCAAATGGAGAAGGTCGAAGAGGCCTGGGACAAATTTACAACAATTTTAGCGCAAGAAATAAATAATAACACTACTCTAAAACAAGTTAAACTTACACACAAAGCTAAAAAAATTAAACTATGGATAACACAGGGAATATTAAACTGTATTCGCAAACGAGACAGAATTCACAAACAAATTAAACATACGCCGTATGACATACAACAACTTAATTACTACAAAAGATATAGAAACATCTGCACAAAAATTATTAGAGTAGCTAAGGAGTTGTATTTTAGAGAAAAACTTAAAAAAAAAGAAAACAATAACCCAAAGGAAATATGGAAAATATTGAAAGAAGTTACATACACACAAAAATTCAAACAAGAAAATACAATCGAACATCTAAACATTAACTCAAAAAAAGTAGACGCCAATACAAATAAAGAAACTATAGCAAATCACGTAAATAACTTCTTCGCAAGTATAGGAAAAGTCTTAGCGAACCGTAAAATTCTCAACACAAACACAATAACACAAACAAACAGTTCAAACATCAATACACAACCGACACAACACAAATTTGCAATAAAAACAACTTCGGAAGAGGAAATTGACAAAATAATAAACACATTAAAAAACCGTATTGCTCCTGGATTAGATGAGATAACGACGGATTGCATTAAGATAATAAAAACAGAAATTTTAAAACCCATAACACACTTAATCAATCTAAGTATAACACACTCCTGCTTCCCTAGTACTCTTAAAAAAGGACTGGTGATCCCTATTTACAAATCCGGAGACAAAATGCAAATAACTAACTATAGACCTATCACATTGTTAAACTCGCTTTCAAAAATTTTCGAAAGAGTAATAAAAAACCAAATTATAATATACCTGGAAGAAAATAAATTAATCTCGGAAAAACAATATGGATTTAGAGAAAAAATAGGCACAAAAGAAGCTTTGGCGTGTACAATAGACTATATTCATAGCAATTTAGATCAAGGGTATAAATGCATTGCGATATACCTAGATTTAGCTAAAGCTTTCGATTCAATCTGCCACCAAACGCTTTTTAAAAAATTAGAAAACATTGGTATCAAAGGCAAGGAACTCCAACTATTAAAAAGTTATATGAGTAACAGAACACAGCAAGTAAAAATTAACAACCATATTAGCAAGCCACTACCAATTACATATGGAGTTCCACAAGGAAGCATACTAGGGCCCGTTCTTTTCACTATTTACATTAATGAACTTTGCAGCATGAAAATAGACGGTGAAATAGTTAGTTATGCAGACGACACAGTTTTACTCTTTAAATCTAAGGATTGGAAAAATGCATACAACATAGCGAATTTAGGAATCACGCGAGTGAAATCATGGCTAGACTCAAACACGCTTACACTAAACATATCGAAAACAAAATTCACAACGTACAGTATAAATAGCACAGGACAGCCAAAAAATAACACAAACACCATAAAAATACACGAATGTCTAAACACCAACATCTGTGTTTGCCCTCCCCTAGAAAAAAAAGAACAAATAAAGTATCTAGGAATCATAATTGACCATAACCTTAGATGGACACATCACATCAAACAAGTCATAAATAAACTCCTCAAAACGATACACATTTTCCTAAACATAAGAAACATATACAAAATACAACAAATGAAAACAATATATTTTGCTCTATGTCAGTCTATAATAGAATATGGAATAATTGCTTGGGGAGGAGCAACAAACTCAGCTATCGAACACCTGGAAATTGCTCAGAAAACGATCTTAAAGGTAATACTTAAAAAACATAGACTTACTGATACAGACCAAATATTCAACCGTTGTGACGTACTAGACATACGACAATTATATGTTAAATCGCTACTAAATTACATTTTTGACCAAAAAAACAACCTTCAACAAACACAAAATATCACAAACAGACCAGTTAGACAAGCATATAAAGAAAACTTAAAAACTCTGACGGTAAATACAAGCTTTGGACAAAGACACTACCAATATCACGCTATAAAAGCATTCAACAGTCTAACACTTGAAAATAAAATTGAGGAAAACAAAAATAAATTCCGACACAAAATTACAAAATGGATTAAAGACCAAAATAGACAATACTACCAAAATATCATAGCATAAAAAAAAAACACACACACACACATAACCAGTATATAAAACACAATCACCCACAAACACACAACACTTATTAAAAATATTGTTTTAACCTTATATAATATTATTTTATTTTTAAATTTACGTTAATTTTAAATCTCTACTTTTTAAGTTTAATTTATCTTAATTATTATTATCATTATTATCGTATGTTTTTTATTTACTTTTTTCCGTTTTTTTCACCAATATTATATATATATATTGTATTGTTTAAAATTTTGTATATGAAATGGAGGCCTCAGCACGGGTAAACCACCCAGTGAGGCCAACATCATTGAATTGTGTATAAAACGTAAATATATTGAATCAAATAAAAAAAAAAAAATTTGTTTAAATTTATTTAAAAAATAATTATCCAATTTGGTGCAGTCATTGGGAAATTATGCGCGTACATACATTTCGGCGATTTATTTTTATTTATATAGATAGTGGATACGCGCCATAAATATATTTGTATCCATTTTCTTAATCAATTAATAATTTATGCTATGAGACCATGAGGGCGCCATCTATGGTTTTTGTATTGTATTGAATTTACCTATGTGACTTGAGATGCAGTATATTCATGCGTTTCCTTACCTTTGTGAATCAGGCAATTAATTCTGACGGGAGTGTCAGTAAAAGGCCAAGAGATGTCTCTCCTGGTCAGTCATAAGAATAATTCATCTAATACTTGAATTATTGTTGTACAAAATTTGGCACGTATCATTAATATGCAAATTTATTCATTGTTGAAACTTCCTTGCTGTGCGAAACATCTGTTAAGATTATGCAATACCGCCTTGATATTTTGAGTGAAAAGAAGTGTCTTTGTGCTGGACATCATACAAGAGCTGCATTCTCTGAGTGAGTATTGTTCTGTTTTCACTTGAGATTTTGGAATTGCTGGGTCAACTGTTTTTGTGTCACATAGGGAAGAATTCAATTTTCGTTAATTTACATAGGGTAGTCATCTCCCTCGTGTCAGGGGCTATTTACACGCCCCTACATATTTAATGGTCCTTTCGTAGCCTGGATTATTAATTCATTCATACATTCTATTCGAGATTATAGCTTAATTACATGGATGTTTGAATTTACGTATTTTTTTGGTAAATTTGAAGTACCTCTCACTTTTTGAGAACTATAGCTGGTCTTGTTTTTGCTTTTGGATGACATATTTGGATGTTCGCACAATTGTCGTAATTTTGGATAATTATTCGCAAAATTATTATTATTAATTAATCGTTAACATTGTTCGCAGAATTGTCGTAATTTTGGACAATTATTCGCAACATTATTATTAATTAATTATTAACTTTGTAACATTATTGTAAAATTTTGTGGTAATCTTTTCGCATATAAAAAATGCCAAGAATTACGGAGGAAGGTGAGGGTGAGGCTCAAGACAGATCGCTTATTCTTTTAACTGCAAAAAAGGAAAATCTTTTTTTTCGTATGAACGATCTGTATAATGCAACAAAGAATATATCTAATTTTGAGTCAAAAAATAATGAAGTGTTTATGGCTCAGTCAGAGATGATTGATCAAATGCGAAGTCAATTTGAAAATATTATAGATAGCATCAATGATCGTCAGTTAACTTTAAATCCAGAATTTAAACCAGATTTTCAAGCTTTAAATGCTTTCGATGATTTTTTTTTTGAACTTCAAACGGACTAGATCGAAAATGAAAACTTCTGTAAGAGAATCACTGACGTCACAAAATAAGTCGCGGGAGCCGTGTATGATTAATCTTCCAGCAATAGATCTTCCAACCTTCGATGGTAAGAATGAAAGCTGGTCGAAATTTTTTGAGTCATTTAAAGCCAATATCCATAATAATAGACAGCTAACTGACTCGCAGCGTGTGCAGTACTTAGTCGGAAAACTCACACATGGGGCGTTGAACGTAACCGCAGGCATTGTGCCTTCGGGTGATACATATCAGATCATTTGGGAGAGTTTAGTTAAAAAATATCAAGATAAACGTACACTAGGAACACATTATTTAAATAATATTCTCGATGCGAAAAACTGCACGAATACATCTGCCAGTCTCAATTCTTTCATTGAAAGATATTCTTCGTCAGTGTCGGCATTAAAGCAGTTAGGTATTGAAGATTTAACTGATTTTATTTTGTTTCACTGCGCGGTAAGAAAAATTGATTCACAGACGGCTCGGAACTTTGAGCTGACAGTTCGTAATAAAGAAATTCCTTCTTGTAATGAGTTAGTTTCGTTTGTACAAGATCAAGTAAAGATTTTAGAACGAACGAGTAACTCGCATGGTGTCGTAAATAAAACGCATCCCATTTCGTCCTCCCGATCAAATAATACTAAATCGTTCGTCGCGAGTAATGCGAATATTCCGCGCTTCCCAGCTCCGCCGAAAGGATGTATTCTGTGTAACAAAACTGATCATTTAGTCAACGTTTGCTCAAAGTTTAAATGTATGAGTTCCCCACAGGCTCGATTTGAATTTATAAAATCGAAAAATGCCTGTGTAAATTGCCTTAGTGGTTCACATACAATCAAGTCATGCAAATCGGAGTTAGTTTGTGATTTGTGCAATAAACGTCATCATACATTCTTACATTTTGGCAGTGTGAATAATATGAAAACCAATACTCATGTACATATGTCGCAAGTACCTACTAGTGAAGAACCGTCAGTCCCCCCTCCAGTGTCATCCAGCATCAATGGAATTGGCATTGGTGATAAGCAAGTGGAGGGGACTGCGAATGTCAATTCTTCGTGTTCGCTTTCTGCCAAAGTAATACCGAACTCTTCTATTTTACTTTCGACCGCACAAGTATACGCGAAGCTTAAAAACGGAAATAAAGTTATTGTTCGGTGCCTAATTGATAATGGCTCTCAAAATAATTTGATTACGATAAATTGTTGTAAGTCACTGAATTTACCAATAATTCCTTTGAGCAATTCTTTTGTCAAAGAAATTGGTTCAGCTTCACGACCAATCTTCAGTGACGTCTATTTAGACATTGAGTCGCGCGTGTATTCAAATAATAAATGTCATATACACGCACTTGTCGTTGATAGTATCACAAATAAACTGCCTAATCACTGTATAATCAAAGGTGATATGAGGTTCTTAGTATTCTGTAGTAGGTCTGAAATTGCAGATGATGGATATTACATCCATCATGCCGCCATTCGTCCTGATAATCCTATGCCTAGGATTGTGCTGGACGCTAGCGCTAAGACACATACAGGGCTGTCACTAAATGACATCTTGCATACTGGTCTCAATTTTCAAACTGATTGGTTTATGTTTTTATTTGACTTTCGTCAGTTAGCCAAAGATATGAGACCACATTTCCCGTATACTGCCAATGTGGCAGAGTTCAAGTTGTATGTGGACAACCTGGTCTATTCTATTGCAGATGAGTCCAGCGCCGTACGTCTTTCTCGAGAATTAATCTCGTTATTCAAGTCCGGTGCCTTTGATTTGGTCAAATGGACTACTAGTTCTCAAGTTGTACTTGAAAACCTTCCAGATTTTCACCGCAGTGCGGTGGACTTCACTGTTGGTTCTAACAATACCTCTAAGGTGTTGGGCCTTTTGTGGGAACCAGCTGATGACAGCTTCTTCTTTACGACATCTTATGTTCAGGAGAAGTGCACAAAGCGGAGCATACTCTCCATAGTCGCCCGCTTATTTGATGTCCTCGGCTTGGTCGCCCCTGTCATTCTGTACGCTAAATTACTTATCAAAGAACTATGGCTGTGCGACATTGGTTGGAATGATACACCCCCTGATAGTGTTATTCATCGGTTTTCGGCGCTTACACAGGAATTTCCTCTAATTTCAATGATGAAAATCCCTCGCCATGTTGGTGTCCTGAAAGACAGTACGGTGCTCGTTGTTGCTTTCTGCGATGCAAGCATGAATGGTTACGGCAGTGTGATTTATTTGCATACCACTGATCTGTTTGGGAAAATTACAGTGAGATTATTGTGCGCAAAATCAAAGGTTTCTCCCACCAAAGTGACGACCCTCGCTCGTTTGGAGCTCTGTGCCGCAGTATTGATGTCCAAATTAATACGGACGGTTCAAGATAATTATTCTGAGCGTCTTCCTATTGCAGGAACATACGCGTTTTCAGATTCTAGCATTGCGCTTTCATGGATACATTCGTCGCCACATCGATGGTCGATGTTTGTTAGTAATCACGTGGCTCAACGTCAGGAGAATTTGCCTCCTGAGAAGTTTTATCATGTCGCCGTTAGAGAAAACCCGAGCGACTGCCTTTCTCGTGGCTTGCTTCCTTCCCAACTCGTTTCACATGATTTATGGTGGAACGGCCCATCATGGATTCGCAGCCCACCTTTGGAATGGCCATTAAAACCGTTTCACCCTACCAATACTGGTGAAATGCCTGAACACAAAGCTAATGTGCTCATTGCAACATTTCAGGGTGAAAAATCGGTCCTGAGTGAACTGGCTCAGCGTATATCCACTTGGGATAAACCTTTAAGGATAGTAGTTTATATCTAAGGATAGTAGTTTATAAGGATAGTAGTTTATCACCTTCCTGTAAAAAAGTTATGATTCGTTCTGTGCAGAGTTTTCATTTTATAGAAGATATTGCTGAACTCCAGAAAGGCAAATTGTCCATATAAAATTCAAAAAAGCTTCGGAATTTATTAGTTTTTCTCGATGAGGATAATTTGTTACGTATTGGGGGGCGGCCTTCTAAATCGGATTTACCATTTGAGGTTAAACTTCCGGGTTTACTTCCTAAACATGACTGTTTTATCTTAAACTTCCGGGTTTACTTCCTAAACATGACTGTTTTATCTTATCGTTGATCATTTCCATGTCATGTACTTTCATATAGGCCCTGGACTTCTTATGTCCATCTTACGGCAGCGCTATTGGATATTAGATGCCAGGACTGTTATTAGGGCAAAAGTGCGGAAATGCAATTGCTGCTTCCGCTTAAATCTATCGCATCCTACACTGAAAATGGCAGCTTTACCTTCATGTCGTGTTGTAGAAGCAAGGGCTTTCGTTCACACCAGTGTAGATTACGCAGGTCCCCTCTGTATCACGCTTGCTCGTCTGAGAGGACAACTTTCACAAAAGGCATATATATATTTTTTTGTGTGCCTTGTTACCAAGGCTATTCATATTGAGTTGGTCTTTGACCTAACTTCAAATGCTTTCAGCCGTTTTATTTCTCGGCGTGGCCATGTGTGTCATTCTTGTATTCAGATAATGGTTAATTCTGGTATGGATAAAATTGTTCGCGTTGCGACGGTAAAGACACGATTTGGTTCTTTTAAACGTCCGGTTGTCAAATTATATCCCATTCCAACGCAATAATTTTATATTTTATCTATTTTTGTTTATTTTTATTTATTTATTTTTTGATTTTAGTCAATGTTTCAATGATCTCTGACCCAGATATGGCATTACTTAATATCCGTTATCTTGGTCAATTGAACTTTATTACATTGTATTTTTAGTTATTTTTCTTTATTTTGTGAGATTCTGCGAATTTCCAATGCGTGTCATTCCTGAATATTACCGGTGAATAGTCACTTTATTTCTATTTCATTTCTTGTTTCATTTGTATTTTTATACTCTTTCTTTTGTAAGCTCTACGAACTTCCAAGGCGGGGAATATGGATACGCGCCATAAATATATTTGTATCCATTTTCTTAATCAATTAATAATTTATGCTATGAGACCATGAGGGCGCCATCTATGGTTTTTGTATTGTATTGAATTTACCTATGTGACTTGAGATGCAGTATATTCATGCGTTTCCTTACCTTTGTGAATCAGGCAATTACTTCTGACGGGAGTGTCAGTAAAAGGCCAAGAGATGTCGCTCCTAGTCACGCATAATCGAATAATTCATCCAATACTTGAATTATTGTTGTACAAGATTGTGATTGTGGCACGTATTATTAATATGCAAATTTATTCATTGTTGAAACTTCCTTGCTGTGCGAAACATCTGTTAAGATTATGCAATACCGCCTTGATATTTTTTTTAATGAAAAGAAGTGTCTTTTGTGTTGGACATCGCCAATGAGCTGCATTCTCTGAGTGAGTATTGTTTGTTTTCACTTTGGAATTTGGAATTGCTGGGTCAACTGTTTTTGTGTCACGTAGGGAAGAATTCAATTTTCGTTAATTTACATAGGGTAGTCATCTCCCTCGTTTCAGGGGCTATTTACACGCCCCTACAGATAGAATAGATAGAAGATAGATAAGTGTTTTTTTTTCACCTTCCAAATGCATAAATATATATGTTTACGCTAACCATTCATTGAAAGCCATGATCGTAAAATGTTTATCAAACCGCCAGCAGAATTTTCATTATCGCGGATAATTTCCAGCATATTGCTTCATTATTAATCACACTTATTCATTAAAAGGGTCGTTACATTGGCATAAGTTCCCATAATCTTGTTCCGTGGTGAAACACGTTTTTGACATGCATTTCCCATACATGCCATTCACAATGCCTCCGCCATCCCGGCCTAATATCGGCTTGCCGTCCATGGCGCATGGCGTGACCTCTGGCTGCCTGTGCTGTAATTATAATTTTGCTTTGACATTTTCCGATCCGCTCGATAAGAGTTTAATGTGTTGAATTCGTTTGCGATAGTCGTGTCAACGTGATCAAACTGATTGCTTGCAGTAGTTGCAATATCGGGTCTGATTTTGTTTCAAGATTGAAATTTGAAATAAACTAATAACTAAAAGCGATTTTTTTTTTGGTATACGGTGACATTTTACATTTTGGTATATTAGGATTTTGTGTTTTGAATGCGCTTGAACGTATGGTCCTATAAAAGTTTAATAATTGTTGCTTGTAATAAATTATGGGTCTTTAGGTTTGGATAGAAAGAAAACCAAATTAGTTATTAATCATAATAGAACACATTTATTGATCAATAGATTTTTGCAATGTTATACATTTTGGTTAATTATCGTTAATTCTATTGACATTTATTTATTTATTTATTCAAGTTCTCCATAAAACAGTTATACACCAAATTATTACGGAGAAGATTATAAAATTATTATTACAGTTTAACTATGTTGAGACATATGTCAAAAGATAGTTACTGAACTCTCTGTAGGTAACATTGAAGATGTCAAAGCTCAATGCAGAATCGTTAAGCAGTTGAATTGCTCTATTTAATGGGGGCAATCTGAAAGGAAGTAGTTCTCGCTTTCGGAGCATAAAAAAGTGTGTGGGATCTCCCACGAGTATACGCGTTAGGGACATATAGGTTAATCTCCTTCAACATAGGTGGATTCAGTACAGAATCAGAGATCAGCTTAAAAAAATGTTTCCCCAAAAATATTTTTCGGCGGACTTCTAAGGTATTAAGATCGAGCATTCCTATTAAGAACAACGATGGATACAGGAATGGGTAGTATGTATATTCCCTCATATACAGGTAACGCAAAAACCTTTTTTGTACTCTTTCTATTTCTAGGATATGGTTTTGTTCAGAGGGGGCCCAAATAATGGAGTTGTATCCAGGATGCTGCGGACAAGTGCTTCATATCTTTACATGTATCTACATATACGAATCAAAAAACATTTTTAAATGACCCATTATTAAACTTCTTCCCTTTGTAAATTAAGCCCTATTACCCCTTCTCCCTTCCCACTCCCCTCTACATTGATACCATTAAGTTTATTGTAAATAGTTTCAAGAAAACCCCGGGTTTGCAGTTTGTGGTTAAAACTAAGAGATCTATTAATTTTGAATTTATTGTTTCATTATTGCCTTCAACACAGTTCAAGTGCTCATATCATAATTGGGGAGGCTGTACGTGTACGTGATAATGAATGTACACATCCATACAAGCACGTTCAGTATTGTAAAAGATACGTAAATGATGGTAGCGAAGAATGTTCGTTGGATTGTATTCTGTTTCAGTTGCACGGGAACATCGTCAAAAGTGAAGAGTTTCAAATTTGTTGCATAATCAATCAATCACAAATTGCTGTTCGACCATATATATTTTTAGGCAGCCTCAAAATTTACCGCGTTTACCTAATTAAATATAGGATTCTCATCTCTTCGTCTCCAGTCTCCCAGTCATTTAAAATAGTAAGTTATTTAAGCATCCGTTTGTTAATCTGGATTTTGTGAAGTATCAGCTCCAGGGCGCTAAGTTCTAAACGTTATCCTGTTAGTATCGTCCTTTACAATTTATGTATTTTTGACATCTTTTGTTCCCTGACATTATTCATCAATCTCTACAATATGCAGTCTATCTGCTGTCAATTTAGCAAAGCGATTTGATGGTGCGTATCTGGAAATGTTGTTTGGTAATTTTATTCGTACAGGAGTTAGATAAATTAAATATTTGGTTTTTAGTGTGAAAGTCAAAAAAAGTTTTAAGATCTGGTAAAATTCTCCAAATTCACGAAAACGTTAAAATTTTTCGACTCTACTTTTCAGTTATTTTTTAAATATTACAAAAGTGTAGCACATAGATAGTCACGTACTCCCGCTGACATCAGGTTATGTTCGGTCCATAGATAATAGACATGAGGGAGCGGGAGACAGAAATGAAAGGCGTCATGTCGAAGTGGTGAGTCAGTCATTTATTGGGCTACGTAGCAGATGGTCGGTGGTCGGTAACATGATGTAATGCAGGGTGCCGTAGATGAGATGCTGCAGGCGTGCGGTGGAGATGGTGTGGTGAAGGTCAGTGAGTTGCTCGACACCTTGTCGGTGGAGATGACCTATCTTCCAGGCCGTTGCTCGACGCTTTGTGTCGCGGAGATAAACGGTGAGTGGCTCGTTGTGCTGAGCCACCAGCAGGTAGTCCTGGCGAGGCGGAGCGTGTTTCCATGGCAGCGAAGCACGGTGGGCTTCGGGGTGCCATGAAGTGGTGAGCTGATCCCTGGACTGAAGGTGCGTCAAACCTTATAAGTCGCGGGATGATGTAGCTGTTCTGCGGAGCTGAAGGCACGATGGGCCTTGTGGCTGAGACGTGGTGATGGACCTCGAGGAAGCTGCCCTGGAGCGTAGCGATGCCATGCAGAGATCGTTACATGCTGAGATGTTGGCCGACTGTAAGTGTGAGACTGAACTGGACTGAACTGCAGCGGGCGAGCGATCGGCTGCTTATATAGCCGCGGTAGAGTAACTACCTCGCGGTAGGTAATACGAGCCACTTCGAGAATATTCGGCGCTGTACAGATATCGTACGGTGCTGTCTCGAGACCTTTCTAGGCGGGGCGATATTATTATCGTCGGGCTGGCACGGGAGGCGAGAAAGTACATCGCGGCCAGTATAGGTACGAAGGTACCTAGGCAAGTAGGTTTGCCGATGCGCGCGGATATTAGGAGATGTTTCTCGATTCCTCTTTTGGTGGCGAAATTTATAATGATGTGTCGCCACAGACACAAGGGAGATGAGCCATGAACCATTTTTGGTATGAAATCGCGCGCACTAAAGGGTCGTTAATATCGTCCGCTCTTACTATTGCATCGCATCTATTCACAGCGGCGCCCTGCCCTTGTTTCTACCCGAAATGCACGACTTTAATAATTGAATCTGCTACTTTGTAACTTCGTACAGTTTTGGATGTAGCTCGGCGACAATTGGTATGCTTTTGTGTTATATTTTCCTTTGTTTCATTTTCTATATTATCTTCCCGGAGGACCAAATAAACCAATACTCATCCATTCACAATAATTATTTTAACTCCATTCTCCGAGTTCCCTTCGTTGTCATCGCCACCGCCCCCGGTCTTGTTGCTTTTTTTCGCTTCAATACTCTTTTCCTTAGTTGTTTTTTTCGCCTGCCATTGTTCGGCTAGTTCATAGTTCAGAGTTCCGTGTCGCAGCGCCGGAGAACTTGTTTAGTCGTACGTGAGGAATGCATAATGCCCGCTACTGGCCTCTATTCACTTGGTGTATGTGTTAACTTTATATCCCTATTTTTATTTTCGAATAACTTAACCTCAACTTGTAATGTTGTATCATTAAAAACAATATTGACGACTCTCAAACGGAAAAACGTGATGCAGAAAAGACAGAAAAAAATTCAATCGCCTGTAGGAACTGAACTCAGTGGGTGGTCAATATGGTCGAATTAGATCAGTGGTCATAGCACTTTCCCTGTCAGGAAAAAAGCTTGATGTTAGAAATTCGTCGGAAATACAACACAGATGGCTATGAAAATTATTTTGGTTGTAGAAATAAGCCAAAGAAGTGGGTTGGCATTCAAAGATCATTTTTAGAACGATTAACTATTTTGACGATTTACCTACAAATAACAATACGGTAGGTGATGGAAAAACCGGAACAGTGAAAAATGAAGCATAATAAAATATGAGGTTCGGTTTGATCGCAATATTCTTAATTTTTTTAATGTTTCTTGTCGTTGTGAAACCGACTAAAATATATTAAACCTACTAAACAATATGTTGTTTTGTCCTTCATCTTAGCCATCCAGCGAACCAAGGGTCGAATCCTTCAAAATAAAAACAAAAAATTAAAAATAAATATAATTATACATATTTGTAAAATCATTATCCAATCTTCAAACCATTCCAAAATGAACAGGCAAAAGAAAAGAAAGCGACTCCGAAAAATAAAACACAAGTACAATTGTATAGGAAAAGTTGCACTGAAATTCGACGGCAAAATTATGGAAAAAATCATTCTTCACATTGATAAAAAAAAATGCTTCGTAGTCTCCCTATTGTTTACTTTAGTTTTTTTAAGAGGTTTCACTTCTACCGCGTGTGAATTGCACACTCAGTTTTTTTTCATATCAGTATTTTTCTAATATGCAACTTTCGAGACCCCTGATAAAAAGAAATTCTAAAATAAGCTTCCACGGTTAGTCCTACCCAGTTGGTATTTGATAAGTAGGTAGTTGGTAGTTGGTATGTACATAGGTAGTCGGTGCGGAGCGGTCCTAACTCGAATTTGAAACCGTGCTACTTTCGACCGCGCGATTGCAGTAAATGTAAAGTTCTCTGACGAAGTTGCAACCATAAAATAAAGTTCCCATTATTGTTTTACTGCTTTCATTATCTCTTTATTATTTTCAACTGAAGAGTTCCACTCGAATGTATTTGTCTTCCCTCGCTTATAAATTATACATCTGGGAGTAAATGATAGAAGAGTATCTGTGAGTTTTTTGGAAATTTGATTTAGGTAAAGTACTCTAAAATGCCCTTTATTTGACTGAATTTAATACTTTTTCAGGTTTTCTATATTAATCTACTTTTCTATCTAATGTCGAAATCAAAATATTGTTTCAGTGTTTTTTACGCCAATGGACAACCTTCATTCCTGAGCGATTTACACAGCCGCTTCTAGCATTAAGCCCTAGATATTTTCGCTGACACACCGTTGTGATTTGAAACTCGATGAAACGGAAACGACACTAAAAAGAGACAAACGCATGCATCTATAGGATTTTGCCTGCGAGAGGATGAGATATAATGAAACGTTACCGCATTGATCGCTTTGATTATGAGCTCACTTTTCAAGACTCCTATTGGTTGAGATTGTTTGGGTGGGTTAAAATCACTTTTTATTACAAAACTAGCATAGAACCGTGAATAATTACTAAATATTAAAAACGAATACCTATTGTCAATTTTTTTTTATAATATAATTGTTTTTTTGGTGACAAATTAAAGAAATCCAAACTAACTAACCAACCATCACGCCGTTCGCAAGGGTAGGCAGAGAGGACGGACCACAAAACAACTCGGTCTTGGAACACACTCCTTGCCTCGTTCACATTCATACATCGTCTCATACATGCTCTTCTATTATTCTGACTCTTGACATGGCCCGACTCAGGTATCTGATTCACTTAATCGTGCCTTGTTTTTCTCGGGCGTCCCCGACTTCTTCTACCATTCACATTTGCGTCATATATTCTCCTTCCCTCGTTAATTCGCTCTAGATGCCCAAATCATCGGAGCGTTCCTT
This sequence comes from Limnephilus marmoratus, assembly GCA_917880885.1. Taxonomy (NCBI): domain Eukaryota; kingdom Metazoa; phylum Arthropoda; class Insecta; order Trichoptera; family Limnephilidae; genus Limnephilus; species Limnephilus marmoratus. Next base: position 34,763,235 of record OU862918.1, on the reverse strand, counting down.
TCTTGATCTTATTCATTCTTTGCGGTTCTCCACGTTTCTCACACGATCATACATGGTTTTACCACACATCTTAAAAGAGATCTAATATTAAATATAATAATACCACTAGTAAGGGAAGATAAATTAGAACATTCTCCTATGTAAGTAGTGTGATCAAAAGATACAAAGAAATACCTTTCATAAGAAATAATTCCAATGTTGTAGGCTGCCAGTATTACAATAAATTATATATTTTTGAATGGAGCTTTCTAAGCATTTCGAGTAGGTGCCAATAAATCAGTTGAAATTATTTGTTATGAACATTTCGAACATTATTCCAATTATATTATATTCGTTCGATTAAATTTGAATCGATTATTTCAAAATGGATATTCTGATTGTTCCAGCGCCACGACAAATAATATTCATTAAAAAATGTCGTTTCGTGGTAAGCCACAGAAATAACTATTTCCAAAAAGCTTTTATTCAAAATTGTTTTCGTAATATTAATATTTGAAAATTACTCTGGTTGATTACTGTTATGTTATTCTGAAAAGCCAATATATACTATCAATATTAACAGTTATTATTAAAGTTAATAGTCGTTTCTGCAAATGACATGTTTAATTATTTCAAATGGTAGTACCGGAAATAATTATATTAGGTACACTATTGTATAATATATTTATCCATAAAGATTAGTAATAAGTGATATTTTACCCACCGTCCGTTTTGTGCTGATAAAATATAACTCACGCATGTTTTATGAAAATAAGATTTTTTTATCATTAGGCCTATGACATCTTTGGGGATACTGTGTTGAGGGTTTTTTTAGGTAAAGGAAGGAGAGAAAGTTCTGGGAAGGAAAAAGGAATGAGGCGTGTGTATGAATCTGAGTGTCAATGTGTCCAGGAGTACCAGACGTATGAATTCATCCCCCCCACTGCGGTGCAAGCCAGAGGGTCGAGAGAGTCCGGCTGGAGAAGTCTAGATGGCATTCGCCGCCAAGATCTAGACCCGGCACCCTGCTAAATCATCAAATGTAGCGGACTGCTTGGGGTGACCTATGGCAAGGGTATTGGTTATCCAATAAATGGTTCCCGGAGCAGCAGTGCCCAAACCAGCCTCCCAAATAATTCCAATAAAATGATTTCTATTGACTTGTCGACCGTCATTACGATGTACTCTCAGTATCGCCGTGGTGTAAGACCACCATTCAGAATTAAAAAGTTGATTGAAATGGCATTAATGTTCGGTGATCAGATCTGAATAGCCAGGTATTCCCCATCTTCCTCATTCTGATCTCTTTCCCCTCACCACTACCTTCAACCTCACAACAGATCCAAATAGGGGATGCCATAGCCTCACTGGCTCCAGGCAGGAGCAGTTGGGACGCTTGTGCGGAATTCAAATTTTACAAGTACCAAAGATAAGAATTCTTATAACGGATGTTGCATATCATTAAAATGGTGCTATTTTGTATATGTTATAATTTTTTTCATCCCCCAAAGCTTATCATCCAAATGAAGAAATGCAGCCGTGGTCACCCGCAACGTATTCGTGTAATTTTGGTACCGTAAACAATGATTTTTCGGAAGAAACTTTACTAACGGACGTCTCCGTAGAAAAACTCAAAAGTAATAAAAATTTCGTTTCTATGTAATACAATATTTTCTCTCTTAATTATTTAAGCAGAAAAGGACATAATTATCTATAAATACTTAAATATTTTCCCCTCAAGGCAAAGACAGACAACCGATACTTTTGTTTAATAAAGCTCATCTTACGAAAGCTTTTCTCTAAAAAGCTTTAAAAAAATATTCGTGTGTAATATGAAACATTGTTAATTTTTTCATAATTAAAAAGTTCAATGGCCGTTTTTGTATTTAATTAAATTATTTTTAAGATAATTTTAATTAAATTATTCTCATTCTTCTCAGCTCTGACTATTCCTTTGTGACCCAAGTGAAATTCAGGGTTTATTTAAAAAGTACAAAAATAATTATATTTTCCCCAATTATTTCATGGGATTAAAAGGTGACAATGTTATTTTTTGTTTTATAAATCTTCTTGTAAGTATATTGTGTTTTTATGGTTAGATATATATACCGTTTTGTATGATCTTTTACAATTTTTTATAATTTTTTTACTACGCCTCTTGCCTTACCTACTATCCCTCCAGAGTTTCGAAATCATTTTCCTTGTCATATATTTGATACTTACGGTACATGCAATACATTAATTGGCAGGCGGGTATGGGTACAGCCGCCCCGGGAACCATTTACTGTATAAAAAACACCTCTGCCGTAGTTCTCCCCAAATGGCTTGCCGCGTTTGGTGACTTGGCAGTTCTGCCCAGGTTCATGGGGTGAGGTTTGTTCGGGTCTTAGCGGCGAATGTGTCATCCTAAAACGTGGCGGGCCGGGTCGAGACGGACTCGTTGAGGGCGGCCTTTTGCCCTCTCCAGCCGGACTCCCTCCACCCAATGCCTTGCACCGCAGTTGGGAGGGATGGCTTCTTACATCCTTTACTCCTGGAAACACTGGCCCCCAGATTCCTACCCATTCCTCATACTTTTTCTTTCCCTCTCCTATCCTTCCTTCCTTTACATGAAAAAACCCACCACACAGTACTCCCTACGATGATCCAGGCCCTGAGAGAAATTATTTTTGTCAGGGCTTCCTGTGTGGAACTAATGTAAAAAAGAAAATTCTCGTCTATTTTTACACTTAAATATAAATTTTAACTCCATAACTCATGGTGGAAAAACTGTTATACACCAGATTGAAAATTTGTTCCTCCCTACGATGATCCAGGCCCTGAGATAAATTATTTTTGTCAGGGCTTCCTGTGTGGAACTAATGTAAAAAAGAAAATTCTCGTCTATTTTTACACTTAAATATAAATTTTAACTCCATAACTCATGGTGGAAAAACTGTCATACACCAGATTTAAAATCTGTTCAGCACTAATCTGGAATGAAACCCAACGGCAAAAATAGATATAAGTTGAAAATAGACACTTCGGAATGCGTGCTGTTATGTTTCAAACACAAGAAAAACGTTTTGAATAACTGTCGTTTAAACAATAAGTCAAGTAAGAAAAATGTGGTTTTCTGTATAAACAAACGAATTCCTTGATCTTGTGATACGCAATCATTTTCAAACGTACTAACTGGCAAAAGCTGTAATTATTTCATTGTCTTCCGCAGTGTTTGTTTCGTCAATTAATTACCTTGATTAAAAGTCAAATGCATAATGCGCATATCAACCCCCCCTTCTACATCATACATAAACACAAATATCAAAGTTTCTCAGTATTAATAATTTGAACTGCCAACATCTTTCTCTTTGTCTGAGCTCGTATGAATAAATTAAAGGAATTCATATCTCCGAGCTCGTATATTATGCAGTAATCACAATCGCGTCTCTGATACTAATTCCCGAAATCCGGCATTTCCGCGTAGATAAACCGTGCATATTTTCTCACACATGGGTGGGATTATTCTATCTAAGGGCGCAAAAGGAAGAAATGTGTTCCGGGACTTACTCGTCTGAAAAGCGGGACACTGCTTGTATGTGATGTGAATCCGTAATATAATTCCTCTATAAGCCCCTCTCCCGCCTGTACTGGGGGGAGAGGATCTCAACAGACTCGGATCTGAAACTCTTGAGGATAAAGTGTTAACATGAGACTATTGCGTCAAAAATGATCTGAAGGTGATTGCTGTAGGCAGGTACCATTTATTTTAGCATTTATTTATTAAAGCAGAGACGGTTGTGATAGCTCCCATTTCACCACGCCCGTCTCGACAAAGGAATTCCCCAGTGTGATAGGCATTGAAAAATCGTTTGTATTATACGAGTATTTTATCAACATAAATAATAAAAATAAAACTCCATTATATTTGATAGGTTCACCGGGGTTGTCTTTGGATAGTTTTTGGCTATGTCTCTTTGTTCCACAACGTGTCTTCTCAAGTAACTGTGCCTCGTTCACCATAGGTGAATTGGAGTCTCTTCAACCTCTTTCTCTGAGATGACAGTGTCCCGTTAGTAGTCCTACCAATTTCTGCACATACTGAGTAAGATCAGTAATTTAAAAATAGTTTTTATGACAAAATGTTTTATAAAAAATGCACACTTCAAAATGATGAAACCGATTGTGCTACAATTTCATTTGTCAAAAATTGGGCAGTAGGTAGAAAGTAAACGAGAAAAGAGCTTTCTGGTAGAAAAAATAATTCAGTTTAAATTTTATCTTATGCTGTTTCAAACACGTAATATTATTATGGGTAGCTACTTTTTTGTAGCTATCCGGAGAAGGTGGGTTCAATTCCCGGCATGCCCAAGTAAATTTAATTTAATAAATTTCACAATTGCTTGAAATAGCTTGAGTTGTATTTGGTAACCAGATTTGAACGTCCATATACTTTCCACCTTCCGTTTCCTTATTTTCTTCCCCTCCTCACTACTTCAGCCTCGCAACATACCCCAATCGGGGATGCCGTTGTCTCACTGACACAAGGTGGTTAGGAGCAGTTGTAACTGCTGTATTCACGTAAATAAGGTTCGTAAACTATATGAATCTTATGGTTATTTCCTTTTGGGGTATTATGCCGTGTTGCGCTACCTCCTCCTTTAGCCAACGTTTCGGACAGCGTTACAGTGTCCATCTGCCCTGATCACACATCTGCCCTGATGATGGACACTGTAACGCTGTCCGAAACGTCGGCTAAAGGAGGAGGTAGCGCAACACGGCATAATACCCCAAAAGGAAATAACCATAAAATTTTTGGCCGTGAAAATCTAAAATCATATCTATATGAATCTTTTTAATAAAATTTAAGAAATGTATTGGGTACATATTTTTGAACTTTGATCTAACGCTTTATAACGAAGTAAGTGCAATACAAATATTATGGTAAGTATTCTTAGAATTAAATTAATTTCTTCAGGAATACTTTCCATGTACAAATAGTATGGTAAGTATTCCTTGAATTAAATTAACTTCTTACCCAAATGTTTCATTTAAAATTGTTCTTCATTAGTCTCCTGGCATCCAGCTTTGGATTATTAACCGTGTCTCCAGTTTTGTCAATTCTTGGCGGCTCCCATCTTTTTTCTAAACAAGGAAATCATCCGAAGATGTTGGGTTTCCAACGGGTCATCAATTTGTATTGCGTACCCGGCATAGTTCCCTTTGCGTGTGGAGATTGTGACAGTAAGGCCCTCCGTTCATGGAGATACTTACAATCTACGCAATTGTGACGAAACCACAAGTACCCTGCTGATATACCACTTTTTAATGCTGGTCTCCGTACACGGCGCTATCCGAAATGTACTGAACTTGATCATTTTTCACGTGCAGCCGTGGAGTGAACACGCTGTCATGCGATGTCATATGACTTTTTTTTCCAACATCAATCCATGCCTTCTCCACTAAATCGTTTCTTACGTATTCTGGTAAAGTATAGTTATGTAAACATGCATTTTTTCCACCTCCAGAACAAATCTAACATTACTTTCATGTTCCGACGCCATTTCTGTCAAACGTCAAACGAATAAGTATCACACACAAATGATGCGAGCGTCGCGTGCGATCTGCACTGTCGGTATCGTGATACTGATTGGGAACCGACAGCCACCGCGCAGCGCCGTGAACGGGCACCAGCAAAATCGTACGGGGGTATTTACGATCGGGGCGTATGATACGCGCACGAGGATCAAGTATCTCGTAAGTATCTCCGTGAACGGAGGCACTAACACTCGCTACTCCGGTCTTTAAGAGCGTTTAACCAGCCAGCGGACGAAAATCCACATTTCGTCGAAAGTTGTTCTTCCGATCGTGCAGGGCGGTTACAATGAGAAAGATTGATTATTCTCCGTACCAGCTTTTTTAAATTATAACTCAATATCGAATTTATTTCAATCCAAATGAGCTTTAATTTATACCTTCATCCAAAAATGTTGAAAGGCGTGATGATAAAACTATTAAAATAATGTACTTTTTGTAGTTATTTTTTGATTATAAGTATTTATCATTTTTCAATAATGTCTAAATTTAATAAGAATGTTAAAAAAATCTGAAATATATTAGTTTGTAAGTGCGCAAATAAATACACAAATGGACCAATTTTCGTCAAGAAACACATGTACGTACATATTTTTTAATGATTTTATTGAAACTAAAATTTAAATTCTAATACATAACTTTGCTAGATAATGTATTGATTTATTTTACTGCATGATTACATTATTTGAAATGGGTGTGGTATAATACAAAAACTTTTTTGAAAATTTAACAAATCTGCCAACGACCTATGGAATAACCTTATTATACTAAAAATTTAAAAAAAATCAAAAAATTTATTACATAACTATGCTAGATAAAAGAACAATCTTTCGAAATCCATTTATAATTTTTTGTGGAAAAGAGACGTCTAAAAACTTTTTTGAAAATGACGTATTTCCGGCTTTCTCTGGTAATGCCCTCTTAATGTATCTATTTATTTAAATTAACGGATTACCAACATACCGAAGTAACATCTTCTTTAAAACAGTCCTTCACTATAGTCAGGCGGTAGCTATGCTGTGTGTTCCCACCACCCCGCCTAGCGCCTTCTCCCAATACACACACTTTTCTACTTTCGTACGAGGGACGAATTTGAGAGCCACTCGGAATTGGCTTAGGAGAATTCAGATGGATCATCCAAATTCGAATAAACTTGTGCTCATCGTAAAGACGCGCGATGTGAGGAGACAGTATTATTATTTAAGATCGGCACTTTTATTTATTGCAAAACGGGAACCTCCTTCGACGGTTATCTGCGATGTATTTTGAACAAGAATTAAATTATACTTTTGAATGTAGCTATAACTTTGTGGTTATCCATTATAGATAAATGAAACAATTTAACTTTGTTTGAACCACTTTTATGTTTGAGTAAATCCGACCGGTTTCAGAACGATCGTTCCTTCTTCAGGGGAAATGTACACTGATTTGACAGTTTTGAAATAAGGATGGGAACAATGTATTATTATGGTAGTGGTGGAGTCGTTGCTAGGTATTAATGAAGAGTGGGTGGGTAGGGGAACATATCCTTGATTGGGCTCTAAGACAATATTTTTTGTTTGGTGATAATATATTCATTATTTTTAAGGGATTTTTTTATTTATTTCCAAGGCTTCTAAGTTATCTAAACGTTTTTCTTTATGATTAATATGAAGAATATTTATCCTGTATTTTTTTCAAAACTATGGTTATTTTCAATTATAGGTACCTATGGTTAGCGAACTTAGAAAAATTATTAGATATTATTAAGATACCTTAAATGTTCTTTGATTCTGATTTCAAAATTACGAGTTGTTAAAACTGTCAAATCAGTATAATAAACAATAGACAATAGCTAAAAAGTGGTCAATTCATCTAAATCGAAGATTGCGCACTGTCCAGTGTATTTCTTTTCACAAAAAGAGTGTTTTTTGCATCAAAAAGAGGTTTTTTTTCTCGACAGCTTGTGTCACAAACTCAACAATCGGTACCATAGTTCTTGAACATTGTAGAGTGAAGATCTTAAGTGTGACAAAGTTGTGTTGCATCCTTAAAGGAAGCAATTATTCAAAAGTGCTCTTTTTAGTGTGTATTTCACGCTCAGCGAATTTAAAATGAATACTCAATGTACTGCGTGTGAAAAAAACATTGAAGTTCCGGCTGACTTCATAGCATGTTCCGTATGTGAAGATGGATATCACATTTTGTGTGCGGATATAGCGGAAACTTCTCGCCGAGGGGCAAAAAGTCAATCTCAATTACAACAATGGAAATGTAAAAAGTGCATTAAAATTCCAAAATCAACTAAACAGTATACATTTGCCCTGAAGAAGGAATGGTCGTTCTGAAACCGGTCGGATTTACTCAAATATAAAAGTGGTTCAAACAAAGTTAATTTATTTATAAGAATTAAATTGCTTAAGACGGGTTGTTTGACGAAATTTCAAAGTTAAAATGCGGTATTTCTATTTTTGATACTGAAAATTTGTGGTTGTTTTCCTTTACAATAATATAATTCAACATTTTAAAACTTTTTTCAACTTCTTTGTTTTAAACATTAGCTCCACTCAAGAGGCCCCGGAAAAAATCCTCAAAGCCTATGTCATCTTTGGGGATGCTGCGGGAGGGTATTTTTAGGGAAAGAAAGGAGAAGAAGTTCTGGGAAGGAAAAAGGTATGAGGGGTGTGTATGAATCCGAGGGTCAGTGCTTCCAGACGAATGACTGTCGCATGAATCCATCCCTCCCACTGCGATGCAAGGCGATGTGTCGAGAAATCCGGGTCCGACTGGAGAAGTCGAAGATTTCCATCAACCTGTCTCTCCCGATCCGGCCGGCCATGCTGTATGTGGACAAACGCATCCGCCGTCAAGACCTAGACAAACGTCACTCCATGAATCCGGGCACCCCTGCTAAGTCACTAAACGTAGCGAACTACTAAGAATGACCTATGGTAGGGGTGTTGGTTATCCAATAAATGGGGCGGCGGTACCTATACCCGCTTCCCAAATTGTACGTACCTACGTCTTTCACAATAAATAATGAATTCTAATTTTTTTCTCATTTGTTTCAGGTAAGCAACTTCATGATAACTACCAAGATCGAGAAAATCGTGGAAACAGCATACTCGCACACGAATACATTATTAGTCCCTATGAAAAAGCAGGTAAGCCAATTTACTATCAAATTTATTTCCTTATTTTATTTGACCGTTGACAGTTTCAGCCTGTTAAGGCCACCTTCCAAGTTTTGTTATTGTTTCATCTTCGACCGGCTATAATTAATACAGCAAATATTCCAGGGATTGTACTTTTTATTTCCAACATTAGTGTTAAGAATAGAGACATATATGGGATGATTGCTGTAAATAATCATTGATTTAATCTTGATCAGGTTATTAAGAAATAATGAATACTAGAGACATCTAAGTAATTTTTATTGAAGCTAATTAGTGTTGCTGGCTGACTAGAATATGCCACGTGACTCAGTAGGTTCCGACAGCCACCTGTTTATTATTATTGTCTGTTGTTGTAAGCCTTATCTACGGGTATTTTCTATTTTTTAATAGTATAAAAGGGTGTTGTTCAAAATACTTCCCTCTCTCGCATTAATCGATACCTAGGGTACAGTTCCCTTAAGTCCCCAGACGGGGTCCGGGCCAAATTATTATAAAGTGTTAATTTTCATTGTTGTAAATTCAAAGTGATTGTAAATAAAAACTACTCCATATTAAAAAGTCCACTACCCCGATGAAATGAAGTTATTGACAATTAGTTTTATTATAATAACTAGTATAAGTCTGTTTTGGAAAATGCTATTAGCATGTATATACTAACCATGAAATGTAAGCCAAATACCTATCCAAAATGGTACTCCAAAGAACTTATAAATCTACTTGTCACCAAAAAACTTAAACATAAACAATATAAATTATTTCAAAAATATTCTGATTACATTGAATTTAAAGATTTAAGAACTTCGTGTAAAAAAATGTCTATGACCTGCTACCGTAACTATATAAATGAAATTCAAAATTCCATAATAAATAATGTTAGTTATTTTTGGAAATACTCGAAATCTCTTAAAGAAGATGATTCTGATTTCCCGAGCATTATGCACCTAAATGGCAGCCATAGCAATAATACTAATGGTATTGTTAACTTATTTGCAAAATTTTTTAAAAGTGTTTATACAACAGACTCAAATAATGCTCCTAATCCAACAACAACTCTAGATGAAACTCTTGATATTTCACAGTGTACCATAAGTATCTCTGATGTAATTACTAAAGTTAAATCCTTAGATATCCACAAATCTGCTGGGCCAGATAATATCCCAACAATATTTATCAAAGAATGTATCAAAGTAATTGCTCTTCCATTAACCAAACTTTTTAACCTATCTTTATCCAGTGGAATTTTTCCCGATAGGTGGAAAATTAGTTATTTAACTCCAATTTTCAAAAAAGGTGATAAAAGTGATGTTTGTAATTACAGACCAATATGCATTCAATCCACCATACCGAAACTCTTTGAAAGTCTGATACTTGACAAACTTTTATCACAAATAAAACCTATAATATCACCTCACCAGTTTGGATTTATGCCAGGTAGAAGTACTTTGTCCAACTTAATTATTTATGAAAATTTTATAACCAATGCTTTCAAAGAAAAAAAAACAAGTAGACTCTATTTATACTGATTTTAGTAAAGCCTTTGACACAGTTTCTCATAAAATTCTCATTTGGAAATTAGAAAAACTTGGTATACGTGGCAATATATTAGCCTGGTTTGAAAGCTATCTTACTGGAAGACAACAAATTGTTAGAATAAAATCCTCTCTGTCGGAAATAATTTATGCAACAAGTGGAGTTCCACAGGGTTCACACCTTGGTCCAATCTTATTTATCTTGTTTATAAATGATCTTACAAAAATATTTTATGATGTAATCATTTTACTTTTTGCTGATGACCTCAAAATTTTTAGAATTATTCAAAATATTCACCATTGCAACATTCTTCAAGATAATATCAATAAATTATTAATTTGGTGTAATGAAAATAGACTTTACCTAAATATCTCAAAATGTCAAATAGTTAGATTTTTTCGAATGAAAAATCCAGTGATTTACAATTACAACATTGATAACAATGCCCTTCAGACATTAACACAAATTAAAGACTTAGGCATCACTTTTCAATCAAATCTTTCATTTGTTAACCACATAACAGAAATCTCTAATAAGGGCTTAAAAATGTTGGGATTTATAACTAGGCTTACTAGAAATTTTAACAATATAAAGTGTATTAAACTGTTGGGATTTATAACTAGGCTTACTAGAAATTTTAACAATATAAAGTGTATTAAACTGTTATATTTTGCCTATGTTAGAAGTCAACTTGAGTACAATTCTCCCGTCTGGAATCCACATTATAATATACATGTTCAAGCTATTGAAAGAATTCAAAACAAATTCTTACGTTTTCTAAATTTTAAAATGGGTATTCCAGCTAATATATTGAACTACAACACTATTTTAAATGATTTGAATATGCTCAAATTGTCCGAAAGAAGAATTTTCTCTGACTTGGTATTTCTATATAAAATTCTAAATGATTTAGTTGATAGTCCGGTATTGCTAGAATTGATAAGCTTCCGGATTCCACAACGTAATACTAGAAGTCAAGATTTATTTCAGTGTAGAAATTCTGGAACTAACTACCATATGTATTCTTCTTTGCCCAGAATACTAATGGAGGTGTAGCTACCTGCGCTGTGAGAAGTACTTACTTAAGAATTCAAATTCAAGCAATTCAAATTCCAATTCTTTTGAACAGCAAGCTGAAACAAATTGTACTGATTATTTTTTTAACTGTCACACTCCATATGTTGATAACATTGTGAAAATTTTAATGGCACATAAAAAAACTATCAACCGATGATTCTAGAGCTTTCTTTTAACTGTGTTTACGTAGCACGTTCAATTGCTACATTGGTGACACCGACGTTCACATTAGTGACCACGAAGTTTACATTTGTGAATCCGACAGTGAACACGACGCGTGCAAGTACGTCTACCGCGAGCACGTCGCGCACGAAATAAACTCTTCGGTGATAAATTTCGCGCACCAATCATCATCATCATGTCCCTCACGAGCGGTACATCCGAGGAAATGGGTAAACCCATCAATCAGCCACTACTAACACGGATGGAGCGGTTGATGCAGCCTCTCCAACAAGAGCTCGCTACTTTGAGGCGCGAAGTTTCGACACTACGCTCTGGCCAGCATAGGAGGAGCGCCACCCCGCATCGTTGGAGCAATCGTTCCCGCAGTCGGTCCAGAGGTCGTCAGCCCGAGGGAACATGCTGGTACCACTGGAAGTATGGGACGAAGGCAAGCAAGTGCACCAAACCCTGCAACTTCCAGCAGGAAAACGCGCGGGGCCCAAACTGATGGCGACCAGCACCAGCCCCAACCAAGTCAGTCGCCTTTTTGTTACCGACAGGGTAACCCGTACCCAATTTCTTATAGACACCGGCGCAGATCTCTGCGTTTTCCCACGACGACTTGTCCAGGGACGCCCCACTAAAGCGACATACGAACTGGCAGCAGCAAATGGCAGCACAATCGCTACTTATGGCAGCCTAACGCTCAACCTGGATCTGGGATTGCGACGCGACTTTACTTGGAGCTTCGTCATTGCAGACGTCTCCAGGCCAATCATCGGGGCAGACTTTCTCGCCAAGTACGAGCTACTGGTGGATGTCCGAAATAAACGGCTGCTGGACCAAGTGACGAATTTGACCATCACGGGAAAACGAAGCGACAACAAGATCGCTTCCATTAAGACAGTCACAGGAACGTCCCCGTATCATAAGCTTCTTCAACAGTTTCCTGACATCACTCGCCCTGACGGCGCCAGGAGGGAAGTTCGTCACGCAACACTGCACCATATTAACACCACGCCAGGACCTCCAACAGTCGAACGCCCACGACGCCTTGCTCCTGACAAGTTAAAACGCGCCAAGAAGGAGTTCGAGGCCATGGTCCGTCTCGGAATCGCTCGACCTTCCGAGAGCTCTTGGGCATCTCCCTTGCACATGGTACCCAAGAAGGACGACCAGTGGAGACCATGTGGCGATTATAGAAGATTGAACGCCAGAACTATTCCGGACAGATACCCCGTACGCCACATCCAAGATTTTGCACAGGCACTGAGCGGCACCAAAATCTTCTCAACGATTGATCTGGTGCGGGCATATAATCAAATCCCTGTGGCTCCCGAGGACATTCCGAAAACAGCAATCACTACGCCATTCGGACTCTTCGAATTTCCGGTGATGTCTTTCGGCCTCCGCAACGCAGCCCAGACCTTCCAACGCTTCATGGACGAGGTTACCAGAGGCTTAGATTTCTGTTACGCCTACATAGACGACATCCTTATTGCCTCAACGTCAGAGGAAGAGCACCTAGCCCACCTCAAGATATTATTCCAGCGCCTGCAGGAATATGGTGTTGTCATCAACACCGCCAAATGCCATTTCGGCCTGACTAAGGTCAAATTCCTAGGATACTCGGTGTCCGACGCTGGCACTTCACCCCTCCCAGATAAAGTGGAGGCCATCAACAACTACAGCCAACCAGCTTCCATCAAGGATCTCCGCCGTTTCCTGGGAGCAATAAATTTTTACAGAAGATTCATTCCCAATGCCGCGAGGACACAAGCTCCACTCAATGACCTCCTAAAAGGGAACCAAAAAGGCAAACAACTCGTGTCTTGGACTGCCGAAACAGTAGAAGCTTTCAGCAAGTGCAAGGAAGCTCTGGCCCAGGCAACCCTGCTCGTTCACCCGAAGTGCGACGCCCCACTCTCTATCGTCAGCGACGCGTCTGATACTACAGCCGGTGCCGCACTCCACCAATTCGTCGCAGGTCACTGGGAGCCTCTAGCATTCTTTTCGAAGAAGTTTTCGGCAGCTGAAAAGAAATATGGCGCATACGACAGAGAACTACTAGCCATCTATCTCGCTGTGAAATACTTTCGCCACAAGGTGGAAGGCAGGTCGTTCACCATATTTACAGACCATAAGCCTATCACGTTCGCCTTCCAACAAAAAGCAGACAAATGCTCACCAAGGCAATTCCGCCATCTGGACTATATCAGCCAGTTCACAACTGACATCCGACACGTCTCCGGAAAAGACAACATCGTCGCTGATGCTCTCTCCAGGGTCGAGACGATAGATACTCCTCTGGACTACGCAGCGCTGGCAGCTGACCAGATGTGCGACCCTGAACTGGAACAACACTTGCAAGGAAGTTCTAGCCTACAACTTAAAAAGATTAATATTCCGGGTACTGACGCGCATCTCTACTGTGACGTCTCAACTACCATAGCCAGACCCTTCGTCACGAAGAAGTTCAGACCTGCGGCATTCAATGCGGTCCATCAGCTGGCTCACCCTGGAATTAAGGCCACGGTTAAGCTCATAACTCAACGTTATGCCTGGCCGGCCATTAAAGCTGAGACTATTAAGCTCGCACGCAATTGCCTTCAATGCCAACGAAGCAAGATTACACGGCACGTGTCAGCACCCCTGGGAGCCTTTCCGAGACCCTCCGCTAGATTCGAGCACGTCCACATCGACATAATCGTCATGCCTTCTTCAGAAGGATGCCGATACTGTCTCACGTGCGTAGACAGATTCACGAGATGGCCAGAGGCATTCCCGATCCCAGACCAAGAGGCTGAAACAGTGGCGCGTGCTTTCTACAAGGGCTGGATAACAAGATTCGGCACTCCACTCCGCATTACTACGGACCAAGGGAGACAATTTGAGTCGAGGCTGTTCAGGCAGTTGAATTTCCTGGCAGGCACGACGCAAATCCATACAACTGCATACCACCCCGCAGCAAATGGCATGGTGGAACGATTTCATCGTCAACTGAAAGCAGCGATCAAGTGCCATCAGAATAACCGTTGGACGGAAACACTTCCCACCGTACTCATGGGAATCAGAGCAGCTTGGAGAGATGACCTCGCGACAACCTCAGCCGAGCTAGTATACGGCGAGCCGCTCCGCTTACCCGGCGAATTTCTATGTACAGCACGACCTAATGTTAACGACGACACCGGAAGCTTCCTCAAGGAACTACGGAAACATTTCAACGAGCTGAGACCAGTTGAAGGTACCCGCCATGGTTATAGACATCGTTTCGTCTTCCAAAATCTTCCCACAGCTTCTCACGTCTTTCTGAGGGACGACACAGTCAAGAGCCCGCTTCAACAACCCTACAGCGGCCCTCATAAAGTCGTTCGTCGGCACGAACGAACATATACCATACTGGTAAAAGGGAAGGAAATCACCGTGAGCATCGACCGCCTCAAACCAGCATACGTTGCTCAAGATCTTGAGAGTTTCACATCACACTCGCAAACCGCATCAGAGTCACCAGCCGCCACATCACAACCAACCCTTCCGTTGTTCGATGGCAGTAAGGATCGGACACACACAACCACTCGTTCTGGAAGGCGGGTTCGATTTCCCGATCACCTCGGTATCTGACTATTCCTCTTTCCACCGCAGCCATGTCTGCGTTGTCTGGGGAGGGAGTACTGTAGCTACCTGCGCTGTGAGAAGTACTTACTTAAGAATTCAAATTCAAGCAATTCAAATTCCAATTCTTTTGAACAGCAAGCTGAAACAAATTGTACTGATTATTTTTTTAACTGTCACACTCCATATGTTGATAACATTGTGAAAATTTTAATGGCACATAAAAAAACTATCAACCGATGATTCTAGAGCTTTCTTTTAACTGTGTTTACGTAGCACGTTCAATTGCTACAGAGGGAAACAATTATACCAAGTCAGTGGACATCTTCAATGTATGTTTAAACAAATATAAAATATTGTTACTGAGACAGTTCAGTTATGTACATTGAATGCTTTGTATTTTCTTATTATTCATATGTAATGTAAAAGCCCCGAAAAAGGGCGTTAATCAATAAATAAATCAATAATATTTCAAACGTATTATAAATAAATCATTGCAAATGCATTAAAAGTCGCTTAACGTCAATAACGTAGGTAAATTCAAATCTCCTAGTGTAAATTATTGGTCTTAAATTGCGTCACAACTTTCTAGCCAATCACCACTCTATCCCGTCGATGGTCTAATCTTGTTAAATACATTTTGTTCGAACCTTGTCCTGCATTGAACGAAAAGAACAAAAATTGAAGAGAAACGAATCGAAAGAACCAGTCTAGCGGCCATGTCAATTAAAGCATAATTGGAATAAATATTCCGTTTCTTTTTAGAGTTTCTGCAAAAAACAAGATTCACGCTTTTGCTGCAAATCAAATTAGTCCGCTGGCGATAAATATTCATACTGGTCGGGAATTGGCTGAGATTGAAAAACCGACCTCCGCGTGTAAAGTAAGCCGATTCGAAATATCGATTTTTTCGAATGAAGTATTCATTGCACACAAATGTATGCATAACAAATTGCTACCAAAGGTTTTCAATATTTCTTTGCGTAGTATAAAAAAGGGGTGTCGTTGAATTTCGTTAAAGTTTTCCGGTTTGAAAGTTCACATAATATTTTTATTAGATTCTTAAGGCGCCGCATCCTCGCTCAAAAAGAAGAAGATGGAGATATACGTAATTACGAATGTTAGAGGAGCGCGCGAATATTTAAGGCGCTAAAATCTATGCGAAAATTGTGAAAATGTTTTAAAAAGACTTCGTGTTTAAAATAGAGCAAAAATCTCGTGAAAGACGTCTTAAGTATCATTTAAAGAAACATTGTGAATTTTTTCACAACAATAACTTGTAAAATAACTGAAATAAATGTGTTTATAATAATTTTCGGAGCATACTTTGCGATTTTTTCCCATCGAGGGAATTTCATATAATTTGCGTTTCGGCGTGGAACGCATCTAGATATTTTCTTCAAAAATAACATATATTTTTTTAGGAGCTTAAAAACTTCAAATGTTTAAGGGAGATATGTAAGAAATCGGTGGAAATTCGGGTAGCAGCGGCAACTAGAACTAGTATCTAGATCACTTCAATGTGCAGGTTCACAGACGATGGTTATTTGTGCTATGTACAATGCATATCCAAACATATTTTAATACAAATATTTTTGAAGTTAAGCTTCTTTAGCACCAAAAAGCGATAAATACGTACATTTATCGGATTTAGCCTGTGAGAGAATGAGATATAATGAAACCTTACCGCATTGGCCGCTTTGATTTTGAGCTCACTTTTCAAGGCTCCTATTGGTTGAGATTGTGTGGGTGAAGATTTACTTCTACCGCGTGTGAACTGCTCTCGATTTTTTTTTTGTATTGACTGCCTCATTAAGATAGGCATATTCTGAGGTGTTAGACATTTAATTATTTTTTAGTATCTGAAATAATTAAAAAATTAAAAGAAAAATAAGGAAATTAAATAAATGAGAAGAAATGGAAAATATAAAAATAAAGAAATAAACTTATTAGAAATAATAAAAAATATATATTGCGTCCATGGCCTTCATCTTTGGTAGATTGGTATATTACTAGCTATTTGTCATTATTTAAATTATTGCTTTTTTCGGTCTTTCTGGAAAACAAAGACTTAGCTACCGTAGATAAACCTTAAATCTTGTAGATATCGAAAGTTTCATAAAAGTTTTAACTAGTTTGGGACATCCACCCGTAGTCCTCTCTTAACCCGCAAACGCCCAAAGATAATATTTATCGTTTAAATTTACACTGGCAGTTTACGTTTTTCCTTTTCATGTTTTTTTTGTTTCATTCTTTAACTTCTTTAAAAAAACGAAATTATTTTAAATTTTCGCATGTAGCAAACACTAATACTAATATAATAACACCTACATAATTATAATAAACAGAATAATATAAAAAAAAATGAAATAATTCAACTTTGTATAAACCACTTATATGATGCGCAATTCCGACCGGTTTCGGAACAAACATTCCTTCGTCAGGGAAAGCTTATACTAATTTGACAGTTTTGAACAATGTTTTATTATGGTAGGGGTGGAGCCGTTGCTAGTTAATAATGTAGATTGGGTGGGTAGGTATTAGCGTAGAGTGGGTGGGTAGGGGAACAAATCCATGATTGGGCTGTAAGACAATATTTTTTGTTTATTTCATTATTTCATTATCATTATTATTATTTCATTATTTTTAAGGGATTTTATTTAATTTCCAAGGCTTCTAAGTTATCTAAACGTTTTCCTTTATGATTAATATGAAGAATATTTATCCCTGTATTTTTATCAAAACTATGGTTATTTTCAATGATATGGTTGGCAAACTCAGAAAAATTATTATTATTAAGACACCTTAAATGTTCTTTGATTCTGATTTCAAAATTACGAGTTGTTTTTCCAATATA
Source organism: Limnephilus marmoratus (assembly GCA_917880885.1). Lineage (NCBI taxonomy): Eukaryota > Metazoa > Arthropoda > Insecta > Trichoptera > Limnephilidae > Limnephilus > Limnephilus marmoratus. The sequence continues at coordinate 34,745,289 of OU862918.1, read as the reverse complement.
AAATGAGGGAATAATAATAATATAACTTTGTTTCAATTCCACTTTATTATTTCTTTATCCAACCGTTTTAGTTTCGGTTAGTCCTGAACCTTCCCTCGGGATTAACCGAAACCGGTCGGATAAAGAATTTTTTTTTTGTTTTTTTTTTTACATTAGCTCCACACGGGAGGCACCGAGGAAAACAATTTCCCTAGGGGCCTATGTCATCTTTGAGGATACTGTGTGGAGGGTTTTTTAAGGGAAAGGAAGGAGAAGAAGATATGGGAAGGAAAAAGTATGAGGGGTGGGTAGGAATCTGGGGGTCAGTGTGGCCAAGAGTGACGGACGTATGAATCTATTCCTCACACTGCGGTGCAAGTCGAAGGGTCGGGAGAATCCGGCTGGAGAGATCAAAAGGCCTCCCTCAATCAGTCTCCTCTGATCCAGCCCGCCACGCAGTGGTTGGGCAAACGTATCCGCCACCAAGACCTAGAAAACCTCATCCCATGAACCCGGGCACCCCTGCCACTTGGGATGACCTGTGGCAGGGGTGTTGGTTGTCCAATAAATGGTTCCCGGGGCGGCGTTACCCATACCCGCCTCCCAAATTAATAAAGTGAAATTGAAACAAAGTTATATTATTGTGTGTATTATGAAATTATTTTAATCAAAATTGTGTTTTTATCCACTCAGTACACCAGCAAACAAGCTAGGGTCTCTTTGAAACCTGTCCAACAACTGAAAAAATAAATCAACAGAGGTTTAAAAATTTCATTCCTGTTTCGTTTCATCAATAATTGTTTGTTTTCGCCGAGTTTTACATTCGGAATATTGCATTTGAGCGAGTTTGTAAAAACCAGTAGTCTATTTGTCGACTCTGGCCATAATTAAGTGTATTGTGTTGGGAAACAAAAACGGCACTCTTGGTTTTGAAATGTAGGTTTGTCCAGGGGTTGACGGGTCGCAGGGTGCAGTGGAGTGAGTTCATTTCAGTGAAAAATCATCCTTTATTTTCGTGTTTTATGATATTGTAGTTTGTTATTTTATTAACAAGGTAGAATTGAGACAAACGTGATACTGACTGGATGTATCATCATCATTACATAGTATAAAATGAAGACGCTCAAAATGTATGTGCGCGTTAATCTTTTAAACCACGCTACGGATTTTCATACGGTTTTCACCAATAGATAGAGTGATTGAAGAGGAATGTTTATATGTTTAATACATGTAAATTATATTTTATTTATTTATTTATCTATAAAAGGTATGTTTACATAACATTATTCGATGCCTGTCTCACTAGGGAATACCTGTGTTGAGACAGGCGTAGAGGTACATAAATGAGTATCATACATAAGAATATTTAATTACAACATGAGAATATTTAAGGTAAGATACATACTGATTTATACAATTCAAACAGAAAGATGATTAAGATTGAGGGTTAATATCATAAAGAGAGCATTATATAGGTGAAGGAAGAGATGAATAAAGTAGTAAATCCTTTCGAGTCTATATAGGAAGTTATATTATACATATAGGATTTTACTATTTTAAGTTCTTTAATAAGGGTAAGGACATACGTGAGATGGTAATTCTGTCTATTTGTACTCTATTTTACAGATGTTAGCAGTAGTGTGGCGTCCGCTAATATTAGGCTAATATTAGAGGAAAGCCGTGAAATTCAAAGTGAACATATTTTTGTGCAATTTAAAACGGCTGGCGGGCCGTACTATAGTCACTTTTGAAATTCGTTCCACGGAAGAAATTGGAAAATAGATGTCCTAGAGTAAGTAGGTATTTGATTTGAATTATTTTATTTGATGAAGTCGCTCAAAATGTATGTGCGCATAGATCTTTTAAACTACGCAACGGATATTCATGCGGTTTTCACCGATAGATAGAGTGACTCAAGAGGAAAGTTTTTAGGTATAAAAACATGCTTATTATAGTAGAGAAAAGTCGAGAAATTCAAATATTTAATTCGGGCAGCGGGCAGCTGGACAGCGGGTGGTGTGGATTTTATAAAGGTTGGGTAATGGCGTTGTGTTTCGTTAGCCACAGCAACGTGTGGCCGGGTCTGCTAGAGTTGAATATTTTGAAGTAGAAATATTGCCACTAGCACGTGTTACGTATTAAGCCTGGTGAAAATTTAGCCAATTTAAATATTATTAGTATGTTTATACTGTACAATTGTTTTGTAATCCATAAAAAATGTCTTATTCTGCATTTATAGGTATTTTCACTGAAAATAAAAATCTAATTATGCTTGCTACTGTGTATGTATGTGAGTATGCGTTGCTAAACGATTCATCCGATTGTGATGAAACTTTGGGGATTTATGTGCGCATGCCCGCGATGGTTTATATATCGCGTAGAACATTTAGAAGGATTATTCGAACAAATTGACAGAGAAAACAGATCAAAGAATGTAGAAATTAGGGGGATCCCCGAAACAAATGGAGAAAATCTAAGAAACATTATTTTTAACATACAAAAAACAACAAGTGAAAACGCAGAACTCAATAACATTGATACGGCATACCGTATCGCCCAAAAAAACAACAAAGATCAACAAAGGCCCATAATCCTTAAGTTTAAAACTAGCATCGGCCGTGACGATTTTTTAAACGATATAAAAAAATACAACAAAAACTCAGCAAATAGAGAAAATAAACTCAACACCACTCTCATCGGAATGGCTGGAACTCGCTCCCAAATCTACATCACCGAACACCTAACTTTTCGTGCGAAACACCTTTGGTATCTTGCACGGAAGGCTTCAAGAGACAACCTATTCAAATTCGCTTGGATCAGAGAGGGAAAGGTATACGTGCGTAAAGAGATTGGGACGCCAGTCCTACTCATTACTGAAAAAAATAAACACCTTCTCTTTCCCCCACCAAATAACGTTACTAATGAATAATAATGTTACTAATTTATTTGTTTTTATTTTATCTTTTTCGAATTTTAACATTATTATAAAATCATTAACTTCTCTCGCTCTTATAATACATAAAAGCTCACTTACAGAACTTTATTACTTTAAAACTTACTTATTTTCATTAAATCTTAAAATAATAAGATTTTCTGATGATGTTAAATGTAGTTTCATTATTTTAATAATCTTTCGTTTTATTTTTATCAATAGTAAAATTAACTTTTTTAATTTTAATGTTTTTAGTTTTGTCAAAAATGGAAACTTTTTGAAATATATTATCCATACATTAGTTAATTTTACTTTATATTTATCAACAAACATTATTGTTACTATCAAATCGTTGTTAGAAATTCTACCAAACGTTGCATATAATTTTAGTATTACCAAACATAAACCTTGTATTTTTGATACTGATTCCATGTATCTGAATTTTATTTATGTAATTATTACAAAGGTCACAGTTATTACTTATTGTGTTGCTGTAATCATTTCCATTTTCACTATTATTACTATTATTGTTATTTTGAATATCTGTCAGAATCCTTCTCAACCATTACCAACAACTGAAATCTATGGTACAGTTTATTTTAATAATATTCAAGATATTGATACGATCACTCTTAAATACAATATTACTACAATTACGATAAAGAGTGAAATTAACTTTTTAAATTTTAATGTTTTTAGTTTGGCCAAAAATACTAATTTTTGTAAAAAAAAATATCTAGCTATACTTAAACTTACTTTATTTTTATCTATAAACAAAATCTTTATCACAAAATCTTTATTTCAAATTACATTTGTATTACGTATTCATAATACCATTGCTTTCAATTCTTGTTTCCGTAATACTCCTAATTTCAAAATGACCCACTTTAAATTATATACTCATGTTATCTCACAACAATTTAATCCTTACATTATTAACAAATATATAACTGTCACTGTATCTTTATTATTAATAATTAATACTAAACAAAAAATCAAAAAATGGAAGACTTAATAGATTTATTAGAAGACACAACAGTCATCCCATGTTTTTCAACTAACGATTCTGAAGTAATACGTCAATCATTATTAGTTAATTCCGCCCTCACGATATTTTCTATGAATATAAGAAGTATTAACAAAAATTTTGATGAACTATTAATTCTACTTACTGAATTTGCCTTAGATTTTGATGTAATTATCTTGACCGAATGCTGGATCCAAAAAAATTTCATTCCTAAAACGATAAAAAATTACAATCACTATAACACACTACATAACCAAACTCAAAATGATGGCGTTATTGTGTTCATCAAAAACCACTTAGCACACTCAGTCAAAGAAGTCAGAATTATAAACGCAAACTGTCTTCAAATTCAACTTGATAACTTCATTACTATCCTTACCATATACAGATCACCGAACAAACATAATATAACCCCATTCTTACATTCGCTGCAAGATATATTAACAAACATAGAACACTGCCAAAACACATATTTAATTGGTGACCTTAACATAAACATAATCAATAAAATGCATCCTCAGGTCAATGAATACCTAAATATATTAACGTTATTAGGATATCTGCCAACTGTCACCGCTCCAACAAGAGAATCAGACTCAAACGATAGTAGTTGTATAGATCATGTCTTTGTTAAGAGTAAACTCGAAAATAAATCCATTGTATATCAGTCAACTATTACAGACCACTATGCAATCATTACTTCCATCAACAAAAAAACTCTTAAACCGCCCCAAAATAATCAACCCCAAGAAAAAATTTCTTATGAAACTCTCCTAAATCTTGTATCGAAAGAAAATTGGGAACTTATTTACGCTTGTACTGATACCACCTCTGCATGTGAATTGTTTGTAAATTCTTTACATAACCACTTGGCCAATGCAACATCATATATAAAAAGTAAAATAAAACGATCGGACACAAAACTCAAACCATGGATCACTAATGGTATTCTCCAATGTATCAGAAAGCGTGATAAGATTCACAACTTCTGTAAAAAAAACCCCAGTGACTATGCATCTCTCATATTCTACAAACGTTATAGAAACAACTGTAAAAAAATAATTGACAATGTTAAAAGGGATTATTACAAAAAAAAAATCAATGAAGCTACAGATGATAAAAAAAAAATTTGGAATATCATAAAAGATATAGCCAATATTAATAAAACTGACACACCTATTGTTAAAATTAATATCGAAGACCAAACAATACATGTAAATTCTGACCCTGAAAAAATATCTAACCATTTCAATCAATTTTTCTCCAACATTGGACCCAACTTAGCAAAAAAAATTTTAGACAGAAACAGCATCTCAGAGAAAGATCTTGCAAATAATATACCTATCAATAGTCTGAGCTATAACCAGTTTCACTTCACTCCCACCACTGAACTTGAAATTATAGGATTAATAACATCTCTTAAAAACAGTAACTCCACAGGAATTGATCATATCTCGACAAAAATAATCAAACACATTCAAAATTACATCGCATCCCCTCTTAAACACATAATTAACTTAAGCTTCAAAACTGGCATTTTTCCTAACTCCCTAAAACAGGCCACATTAATTCCAATCTTTAAAGCGGGAGACAAATTATTTGTAAATAACTACCGACCGATATCCTTACTAAGCATAATATCTAAAGTTGTAGAAAAAGCGGCGAAAAATAGACTCTGTAAGTTTCTTGAAGATAACAAAATATTATCTGACAATCAATATGGCTTTCGCAAAGGTAGAAGTACTTCAGATGCAATAGCCGCCCTCACAAAGATCGTTTCCTATAATCTTGACATTGGTCGCAAACCACTTGCTGTTTTTCTCGATCTCGCAAAAGCATTTGATACGGTCTCACATTCATTACTGCTAAAAAAACTGCAGCAAATTGGAATAACTGAAGTAGCCTACACATGGTTTGAAAACTATCTATCAAACCGAACACAACAAACTCTCATCCAATCTGACAAAATACATATAAGCAATAAACTATCTGTGTCCTGTGGTGTACCCCAAGGTAGCATACTAGGACCAATTCTATTTCTTATATACATCAACTCACTATGTGCCATGAATATTGGTGGAAAAATATTATCATTTGCTGATGACACGGTCTTAATATTCGAAGATGAAACATGGCAATCAGTTATTAACAAAACTAATAATGCTCTAATAAAAGTAAAGCATTGGCTTGACACAAACCTCCTCACACTTAACATCGACAAAACACAATATATGACATTTTCCATACGCAAATACGATATACCCAACAACTGCCCTAAACCAATCATCCACTCGTGTCCACTCAATTTAGACAATCCGGAAACCACATCTAATATTAATTGTACGTGTTCGACCCTCAAATCATCAAAAATAGTTAAATATTTGGGAATAATCATAGACAACCAACTGCGTTGGGAAGCTCACATCGGTGACACAGTAAAAAAACTTCGTAAACTCTGCCATATATTCTGCTCCCTTAGGTCTATCTTAGATTTACAGACTCTAAGAAGCGTATATTTTGCCCTTTTCCAATCCATAGCAATATACGGTATAGTGGGATGGGGTGGTTGTGCTGAATCCATTATTAGACCAATTATTTTAGTTCAAAAACTAATTCTGAGAATTATATTTAAATGTCAACCTACCCATCCGTCAAATGAACTCTTTGCAAAAATCAGGGTCTTAGATATTCGACAGCTATTTACTAAAACAAGCATTTGTTATATACGAAAAAATAATCTATTAATTGCTCCACAACATCAAGCACACACCCGCTTTTCATCAAACCTGGGTTGCGTGGTCCCAAAAACTAACACCTCATTCGCTCAACGACAATTCTGGTTCATCGCTCCTAAAATATATAATGCTCTGAGTACTGACATAAAGTCAAGTAATTCTAATTCTCTTTTTATAACACGTGTACAACATTGGATTTTTGAAAGGGGACGAACGCACTTTAAAGAATTCATGAGTTCTAACACTACATTTTAATTATTAATTTTTGCATTTCAAAATTTTAATTTCCATTTGTATTTCTATTTTACTTTAAAATGTTGTTATTTTTTTCTCTTAGTTTTTCACTAAATTTATATATGTTTTTAATTTTGATTTATATAATTATATGTTTTAATTTATACAGAACACTTGAGTTCTTAACATTTAATTTTCATTATTAATTTTTGTATTTCAAAATTTGAATTTGAATTTTCATTTTTACTTTTCTTTAAAATATGGTCTTTTTTTTCTCTTTAGTTTTAAGTATTTCTTAATATTTTTTGAAATGTTAAAATATTAAATGTACGACTACCACAACACGGGCTTAGCCTAGTGTGGTAGCCAAAAAAAACCCAAATATCTGTTACTAATAAAAAATATATGAAATAAAAAAAAAAAAAAAAAAAAAAAAAAAAAAAAAATTGAATAGTGAGCTCTGGCGTAATGAAATTATGCATGGGCAGGGGAACGCGGGAGGGGGGTTCGCGCGACGGGGGAAGCGGGAGAGGGAAGAGGGAAGGCGGAGTGGGATTGTCTGAAGAAAGGGGACGTGGGAGAGGAAATGGAGGCGAAAGGGTATCGGGAGGAAAAGGAAAGGACACGAAGGGAAAAACGATTTTTTAATAAGTGGCATTGCAAATAAATAAATTATAAATCGTACAAATCATTCACATAACGATCGTAATTAGATACTTGCTTCTAATGGACACAAAGGAAACTATTGTCTTGGTGATGCCTTTTAGTCGGCCAGCATCTTGTCCATAAAAGTCAAGCGCCACGCAGTAGTAGGTGGGCAGTCGCATCCGCCGCCAAGACCTAGAAAAACCTCACCTCATGAAACCGGACACCCCTGCTAAGTCACCAAGGTGTTGATTATCCAACAGATGGTTCCCGGGCGGCGATACCCATACCCGCCTCTTTAACTGCAAGTATGTTCGTTTATAGTTTTGCCATGCAAACCGTTAGATATACTAAAAGGAACACATATTTTGACAATTAAAAAGTGGTACATAACAAATTAATTACTACTAAAAAGCACTAATTGAAGTAATCTATCTATCTTCTATCTTCTATTCTATCTATTCTATAAAAAAAAAAATGAATCGCCGAAATGTATGTACGCGCATAGCTTCCGAACGACTGCACCAAATTGGATAATTCTTTTTTGTTGTGTTCGTTATGGTCAGGACAAGGTTTGTATAAAACTATTGGTGAGCTCTAGCATCACGAAATTTGTATAAAAAAAATTGCAATATATGGCACGCGAGCTGTTTGAAAACTGAATGTACCGGGACTGAATGAATGGATGCGGGAGGGTGGAACTCGGGAGGAGGATTCGCGGGACGGGGGAAGCAGGCGAGGGGAGCGGGGTGAGGGAAGGTGGTGTGGAAACGCGAGAGGGGGAAGGGGACGCCGGAGAGGAAAAGGAGGTGGAAGGGGAACGGGACGAATGGGAAAGGACACGCAGGGAGAAACAATTTCTTTATTAAATGGCATAGCAACGCATGCCGGGAACCAGCTAGTTTCAGATCAAATTTAAAGCCTTCTCATAAATCTGTGAAATGATTCCCTACAAATCCCGAGTGTAACGGAATCACAACGTAACATCTCGTAGATATTCTACATATATATCCACTGTTCACTAAACAAATCCCACTAATGATCATTTGCTCCATGAAACTCGTAATTATCACTGCTTTTAGAGAATTAGGAAAACCAATACCTACCGTGGCGGAATGACGAAACATTTGCTGTATCACACTGACCTTATATTATTTACTTTAAGAGCGTTTAACCAGCCAGCGGACGAAAATCCACATTTCGTCGAAAGTTGTTCTTCCGATCGTGCAGGGCGGTTACAATGAGAAAGATTAATTATTCTCCGTACCAGCTTTTTTAAATTATAACTCAATATCGAATTTATTTCAATCCAAATTAGCTTTAATTTATACCTTCATCCAAAAATGCTGAAAGCCGTGATGATAAAACTATTAAAATAGTGTACTTTTTGTAGTTATTTTTTGATTATAAGTATTTATCATTTTTCAATAATGTCTAAATTTAATAAGAATGTTAAAAAAATCTAAAATATATTCGTTTGTAAGTGCGCAAATAAATACACAAATGGACCAATTTTCGTCAAGAAACACATGTACGTACATATTTTTTAATGATTTTTTTGAAACTAAAATTAAAATTCTAATACATAACTTTGCTAGATAATGTATTGATTTATTTTACTGCATGATTACATTATTTGAAATGGGTGTGGTATAATACAAAAACTTTTTTGAAAATTTAAGAAATCTGCCAACGACCTATGGAATAACCTTATTAAACTAAATATTAAAAAAAAATTCTAAAAATTTATTACATACGAATGCTAGATAAAAGAACAATCTTTCGAAATCCATTTATAATTTTTTGTAAAAAGGAGTCAATACGTCTAAAAACTTTTTTGAAAATGACGTATTTCCGGCTTTCTCTGGTAATGCCCTCTTAACATTAAAGATCATTAACGAAAACCAAGGAAAACAAGATTTATAGTAAATAATTAAATATAATAAACAAACTCAAAATCATAGGTAATACATTAATCACCAAAAAATCTACACTTCTTATACTACGCATTAGTACAGTCTATTATTCAGTTTGCCATCGTCAGTTGGGGAGCATTTTTTTTTTTTTTTTTTTACATTAACTCCACACAGGAGGGCCCTGAGGAAAATAATTTCCCTCAGGGCCTATGTCATCTGGGATGCTGTGTGGAGGGTCTTTTGGAGGAGAGGAAGGAATGAACATTGGTATTGAAGAGACCTATGTTCGTAGGAAGGAGGAAACAAAGAGGCCGGCAAATCATTCCACAGCCGAGCTGTTGAACACAAGAACATGTAGAAGAAACGACCTGTTCTCATGTGACAAATGTCAACTGTGTACAAATGTTGGGCACGCGTTTGGCGTGTATCCGGACTATGCACCGGTGCCGAAGGGATCAATGACGTTAGTTCCTCGGAGCATCTTTCATTGTAGTACCGGTAGAACAAGGATAGCATTCCCACCCGACGCCAGTGCTCTAAAGATTGCAATCCGTCTGTTAAGGTGGGAGAATCTATTAAGCGGACCGCCCTCTTCTGCACAGAGTCGAGGGTATTTTTCAGGTATTTTGGAGCTCCAGACCAGAGGTGGCTGCCAAATTCAACCGTGGGGCGCACTTGTGATTTGTACGGGGTTAGCAGTTGTGTACTATTAAAGTGTCTGCGGTCCCTGTACAGTACGCCCAGTTTTTGGGAGGCTAACTTTGCTCTGGCTTCGATGGAGCATCTGACCCCCATAGAAATTTTTCGAAAACTCATAATAAAAATTATACTAAAAAACCTTCAGAATTCACCACTGAACGCATATTCGAAGAATTCAAAGTTCCAACATTAACAACAAACTTATTTGTGAAATATTCAATCGTACAAATTATGAAAGGAAAAGGTAAATACTCGTTCATAACTGAAAATCGTACTTGACTTAAACATGTATTTGTATGCCCCAAACTAAACACTTCTTTTGCCCAACACCATTATACACACTAAGGAAAATACTTATTTAATACTTTAGAATGTAGCTATAACTTTGTGGTTATCCATCTATAATATAAAAATGAATCGCTAAATGTGTTGGTAAGCGCAAATCTCGAGAGCAGCTGAACCGATTTCGCTAATTCTTTTTTTAGAATATTCCTTGAAGTACGAGGATGGTTCTTACGGATAGAAAAATTAAGAAAATTGCGCAGAAAATTGGATAATTTCAGAAAACATGAGCACGTTTGACAGTTCGCGTATTTGAGAATGACATTTTGCAAAACATTGATTGTTCAATCATGATTCTATTTTTGAAAATCTTTAATAAATTTATTTAAAGTAGGTACTCCCCTAACAGTTTGAATCGAATCAAGAATTTTAGATATTTTAAATAGGTACCTATGTTAGGTACCAAATTTAATATACATGAAAAATGGAAATTTGAATAAAAATTGTAAAAGGTGGCACGCGGGCTGTTTAAAAACTGAATGTACTGGGATTGAATATATGGAACCCGGGAGGATGGTTGACGGGGTGAGGGAGTGGGAAAGGGAAGAGGGAAGGCGGGGAAGGTGGAAGGGGAACGCGGGAGGGGAAGGGGACGTGTGAGGGGGGAGGGGAACTCGGGAGGGGGGTTCGTGGGACGTGGGAAGTGGGGGGGAAGTGGAGTGGGGAGAGTGAAGGTAGAGGTGATGGAGTGGAAACGCGAGAGGGGAAGAGGACGCAGGAGAAGAAGGGGAGGCGGAAGGGGAACGGGAAGAACGGGAACACTCAGGGAGTAACACTCAAGGAGAAACAATTTCTTTATTAAATGGCATAGCAACGCATGCCGGGACCAGCTAGTTATAGATAAATTTTATTAAATATAAATTATATATTCTTCATATTAATCATAAAGGACGTTAGATAAACGTTTAGATAACTCAGAAGCCTTGGAAATAAAAAAATCCCTTAAAAATAATGAATCTATTATCAACAAACAAAAAATATTGTCTTATATGTAGCCCAATCATGGATATGTTCCCCTACCCACCCACTCTTCATTAATACCTAGCAACGGCTCCACCCCTACCATAATAATACATTGTTCCCATCCATATTTCATAACTGTCAAATCAGTATTCGTTTGCCTTGAAGAAGGAATGGTCGTTCCGAAACCGGTCGGCTTTACTCAAATTTATAAGTGGTTCAAACAAAGTTAAATTTACTTATTTAATAACCTACCAGTAAATATCAGAATCATTAGTGACAAAGTACAATTGTTGAACTCTATCAAAACTTATTTTAGAGTAATCATCAACGGGAAGACTGCTTGCTTCTCCTATTTCCACATGAATGTTGCACTAAAAATTATACTTGTTTTTCTCCTTACTGAATACATGGATGTTTCTTTCTTTTAGTTATGGTCTTGATCGCGATGTGATGATTAACTGTACCTACATATGTGAAACAAGTGACTATATTAATATAGTCACTTGTTGTGATTGTATTAACTGTACCTACATATATGAAAAGTAAACTCTTCTTCCATCCGCAAGCAAATGCTTTTAAATGGAAGATCAGAAATATCATAATATGTACCATTTTTAAGATAAAAGTTTTTTTTGCGTGGTTGCTAGTTGATAGTAGAACAGATGCTTTAAACTTTTAGTTTTCTTTTCATTCATGGGCCTTTGCGGAATGATGAAAACTTTACTCTTTCACAGAATTCATTACCATTCTATTTATAGGGGAAATATTTAAAAGTTCCTTCCAGAAATCTCACTTTGAAACAGATCTACCGTGTAGATAAATTTACATTAAATATATCAATTTGAAAATGTTTTATGGGATGAAACATAATTTAGTATTTTTTTTTATTAATATTAAAGTAAGGTCGGATTTTAATATTATTGTACAAAATATATATAATATTGTGCATAAGCCCCAACTAAGGTACGATTACGGTGAAACCGCTTTTATTTTATTCCATGTGAATTCCGCAAAGAGAGTCCCAACTAATCTCCACTGTAGCAGTAGTAACTGATATAACATAACAGTAGTAAATATGTTTTTCTGATTTTTCTGTTTCCAGATTTTCGATTGAGTTTCGCTTATATTGTCTTCATTTATTTAAATATTACAATTTGAGGTTTTACTCATAAAGTTAAAATAAAATATTCATCCTAGACATGCAGAAAAATGGATAAAGATTTATCCAGACACTATCTAGGGTGCATTTAGTTCGGGTTTGAATCTTGCAATCATACATAAAGATAGTTGCCAATAATATATGCGTTAAAGAAAATGAAGATAATGTAGGTGGTTCTTAGTCGAAGTATGGTACCGTTAAATATGACCGAATTTCATATCGACACCGTGGCGCAGTGGTTAGCGCGTTTGCCCGGAAAGTAAGAGGTCCTGGGTTCGAGTCCCAGAGGTGTCAATATGTTTTTCTGATTTTTCTCTTTCCAGATTTTCGATTGAGTTTCGCTTACATTGTCTTCATTTATTTAAATATTACAATTTGAGGATTTACTCATAAAGTTAAAATAAAAAATAAATAATTAATGAAGTTAATTCTTGATTTGGACCCCCTTTGTACAAAGAGAAAGCCGTTTAATAAAAATGTTTACCGACCATTTTATCAGACTAGCAACCCCATTTATTCTTCTTTTCAGTTATTATTCCTATCATTGAAAGCTGAAAATGCACGCTTTTCAGTATGCACCGTGTAACATCCAGGAGCGAGCAGAAAGAAATCGTAATAAGCACCTTTCTCTGCAAAATTAACTGCACAGTATCGTGTAATGGGAGCAAATTGCACCTTGCCATAAATCTATGCAATGTAGAAATTGGCTACACCAAGCCTTGCCACTTTTGAATTTCATTAAACAGAGAAATATGAAAAAATGGCGTATAATAAATAACTGTTCTGTAATTTGCGAAAAGCGGAATATGAAATATAATGGAAAGCTTTTTTATTGTGATTTAGTTTATTTCCTTGAGAAAGTAATTTTCATGATTATTATATCGCTCACGGCAATCATCGCATTACTTCGTATCGCAAGTTTACTTCATGGTATATATCATATTTTTAGCAAGGTGGATAATGTAATGATCACGGGCTTTGATATGGTTCGTACATTAATGGTGATTGTGGTGGATTAGGTGACCCCTAAATTTAGATGTACATATTTTGTATATATTATGTAAGTGGACCCAACTCCCGTGGCTGTAACTCGTTAAGTCACCGTACATGAGTACCAAACCGGTTGACTGCTTGTAATCGTCTTAGGATGTTAATTAGAGATGAAACGGATATCCGGTAACTATCCGGTATCCGGCCTATCCTGCCTAAATTTACTATCCGGCCGGATACCGGATAGTAACTAAATATCCGGCCGGATACCGGATAGTAACTAAATATCCGGCCGGATACCGGATATTCAAAAACTACGACAATTTCCAATAATAAAATGCAATACTAATATCTTTGTGAAGTAAATATCAATAAAATGGCTTGTAATTATGACGGCTTTTATTTATAGTTGAAAAAGTTACAAAAAAGCCATAAGGCCTTCCAAAAAACTAAAATTTTCTTATGAGATATTCACTCCAATGACAAATACATACATAGTAAATATCTAAAATAAAAACTTTAATAAAAATTTACGAAATCCTCGCAGGGTAGCGAAAACTGACATTAACATGATTAACTAATCACAATCACCATTATACGTGAACTAAAAATCGTAAAAAACACAGAGATTATTGAAATGATTAAATACTGACATTGTAGCACCATAATGTACCTCTTGTTCTTCTTCTTATCAAAGAGAATATTTTGAATTAATACTCAAAATTAACAAGTGGTAAATTATGGTGAATAAAGACTAAAAACGGCGCTAAACTCGTCACGATATGCAACGAGACATTGGGCCGATTATCCGGCCGCCGGATATCCGGCCATCCGGCCTTGCAGCTCGCCCGATATCCGGTATCCGTATCCGGCCAAACAACTATCCGTTTCATCTCTAATGTTAATAATAAACGTTATTTTTAATGGCTACCATCTGTTTTAATCCCGGAGTGTTCTCAAACTCTTAATAAAAACTCGTGTGCTAACAAAACACTTTTTGCGATTAACTTCATTGAACTTCATTGCGATTAACTAACTTCACCCGCCATAACACAGGGTCATCCCTAGCATGGAGGGTGAAATATCACAAAAAAACTATATGTACTTTCGATAATTCATGTATTAAATAAATAAAATAAAATAAATAGATTGACAATGGGCCTTGATATCTTATTTAGCAGGCGGTTGGAATAATTTGGACCTCGACCTTGAGGTTTTCACCTCATTTATTATGTTGAACGCCATCTATGGGTAACCTAATAGACTATTAACTATCTAGTGCCATCTATGTGTGAGCTCTTACACTAATATCAAGGATATTACACCATCGACGTGTTTCCTAAGGGCTTTGAATATGGGAAACGTGATTTAGCTGTGAATTCTGAAGTACTCAACGTCACGGTTGTATACAGGTGTTAAGGGACGTACGTTACTTACTTTAACCAGTGATTTCTGCCATTATTTGGAGTAAAAAATGTAATATTATTTTAGAAAGCAATCACTTTGTGGTTTGACATAATATTTAATAAAATAAAATACTTTTTTTGTTTAAAACCGCGAGATTTATTAATTTATTAACCGACCGGTTTCGCTTTACTCAAGCATCCATCGGTTCATAAATTAATATATCTCGTGGTTTTAAACAAAAAAGTAGGTATTTTATTTTATTAAAAAATGAAAGTCAAATTTTGGTCTCCGATGACCTTTTTGATGTTTTTTCAACTAAAAACATAAAAAATCAATGGACATTTGATAGCTAGGGGGCGGGGTTAGGGTTGTTTGGTTACTAGTCTAAGTGACCAGTGATGACATGTGGAAGAATGTTTTTTGTTTGATTTTAAAGAAACTGTGTGAGGAGAGGATATGTCTACCATGGACGGACGCCGAACAATCAGCACAAGACAGGGACGTATGGAGGGGCCTTGTCGATGCAATGGGTCCCCGACCCGAATAGGACAAGGAGAAGAAGATGATGCTGATGATGATGATTTTGAAGAAAGAAAATTGTTTCTAAAAAGTCACCGGAAACCAAAATTTCATTTTCATTTTTTACTCCAAATAAAGTCAGGAATTACTGGTTAAAGTAAGTCAATGTCGTTCCTTAACACGCTGTATATATTTCAATAAATTTTCATTTCATTCGGCAAAGAGATAAGTTTTGTAACAGACTAAAGACCTTTCCGAAAAGTTGTTGAAATGCCTGGTTAAAGTTTCAATTCTTGCGAAATTTTAAATCGCAACTAATAAAATTAATGAATTCTCCGAAAACATCCGCTTTCTGCAAAGTTCCAGAATGATTTTCGCTAATTTGGATGACTTAAAATCAACCCTAAAACTATTTCCATCGCGATTCCATCTCACGGCGCTAATGGCGACCATCTCCCGGCCAGCCGCGGCCGTGCTGGCTTTAAACTTGGCCAAGATACGGCGTTAAATGAAAAGATAAAACTTGGAGGGATTTGTTCCACTTTGCCAAGAGACTTGTGGTGGTATGGTGTCTCCCGTACCGTGACGGTAGAAGAATAGGCAACTTGCTATATTTCAATTATTTTTTTCCTTATAAAGTTATTAAGGAATTGAAAATTAGGTGTTTCCGAGAAATCAAATCATTGCAGTAATTAACTGTGTAGCAATTTGCAACGTAAACATTCTTGGATCATTTAAATAATACAACATTAGTAAGACATAACTATGCGGAAATAAGTTATATCAACCTAACCCTTAATTTTTTTAACCCTAGAAGGTATTATAACCATGTTGACATTATTCACTCAAATTTATTTGAGAATAGAACAATTTTCCTACTTGAAAATAGTATCCGTTTGTGGAGGCTGAGAGAATTTATTTCACGTCATAGGTATATCACATACATTTTATATCCCTGTATTTCACGTCATAGGTATATCACATACATTTTATATCCCTGTCTTGGCTCACACTCCTGGCCCACGAAAATGTTTTTTTTTAATACCGCACTCTGTGCAGAAACGGGCGGTCTGTTTGATAGATTCTCCCATCTTAACAGACGGATTGCAATCTTTAGAGCCCCGGCGTCGGGTGGGAATGCTATCCTTGTTCTACCGGTATTACAATGGAAGATGCTCCGAGGAACTAGCATCATTGATCCCTTCGGCACCGGTGCATAGTTGGGAAACACGCCAAACGCGTGCCCAACATTTGTACATGGTTGACATTTGTCACATGAGAACGGGTCGTTTCTTCGACTCGTTCTTGTGTTCAACAGCTCGGCTGTGGAATGATTTGCCGGCCTCTGTGTTTCCTCTTTCCTACAACATGGGTCTCTTCAAAACCAATGTTCATTCCTTCTTCTCCTCAAAAAGACCTTCCACACAGCATCCGAGATGACATAGGCCCTGAGGGAAATTATTTTCCTCAAGGCCTCCTGTGTGGAGTTGATATAAAAAAAAAATGTGTTCCCAACGGTTCCCAACAGTAAGAGGAAGGCGGGGAACAGGAAGATTGGGAAGTACCTGTTTATTCAGATCTGGTCACCAAACATGGCTAAAAATATTTCAAGCAATATTTCAATACTGATAGCGTCTTCCTTTATGAATGTAAAGTACATAATTATCTTTAGGAATGTAAAGAAAATAAATCAGGTGTATATTATTTTTAATGAATAAATTGTGAAATAGCACATATTAATAGAAAAAAATTCTTTAGTTATTTGTTTTTGGGGTGTTATGGTGTGTTGCGCTACCTCCTTCTTTAGCCAACGTTTCGGACAGCGTTGGCTAAAGGAGGTAGCGCAACACGGTATAACACCCTAAATACAAATAACGAAAATACTTTTGGCCGTGGAAATCTAAAAACGTACCGAAAAAATACTTATACACGCCGGCATCAGAACCCGCGACTTCCGGATTGGTAGTCGTTAGCCTTACCCCTCGGCAACGGAGGCCGTTAGAATAACTATGTCGTTCAATGTCTTCCTGCGAAATCTCCGACTACTTCTTCTCTCCGCTTGCGTATCATAGTTATTTTTACAAATACCTTTATATACATATATTGAAATCTCGCGTCACGATGTTTATTCGAGATAAACTCCGAAACTACTCAACCGATTTTGATGAAATTTAGCTTAAGGCTCTGCAACCGGGCCCGAAAAGAAGAAGATGGAGAGATACGAAATTACGAATGTTAGAGGAGAGCGCTAACATTTACAGCGACAAAATCGATGCGAAAATTGCGAAAATGTTTAATAAAACACGACTCGTTTAAAATAGAGCAAAAATCTCGCGGGCATTGTCTTAAACAGCATTTAAAGAAACTTTGTGAATTTTTTCATACATATAACGTGTAAAATAACTGAAACAAACGTGTTAATAATAATTTTTGGAGCATACTTTGCGATTTTTTTCTATCGAGGGAATTTTATATAATTTGCGTTTCGGCGCGGGAAAAGTCTAGATATTATCTTCAAGAATAAAACACATTTTTTAAGAGCTTTAAAACTTACCGTGTTTAAGGGAAATATGTAATAAATCGGTACAAATCCGGGTTGCGGGCCCTTAATGTGTGTAATTTGGTCCAAATTAAAAGTTAGGATAGTTTTTATCACGATTTAATTATAATTGCGAATTAAATATTTGTTATAGGACAGTGCTTTTAATAATTTGTAAGTTCAATAAGTTTCTAGCAAATGGCGGTGTGAGTTAATTTATCGACGCAACTTATTAATTATTGACAATTTATTTACTAATTTTTAAAATGTAAATAAATAAAAAAGGAATTTATTAATAAAAAAATAAAAACTTTGTTTATCTAGGTTGGGTAACCGTCCAGTAGATGACGTTGTTTTAATATTTTTTCAATGCCCAGAGGGCTTTTACATGTTTAGTAGTACAATTATTTCATGACAGATGATTTTTAAACAGATAAAGGAATAATGAAAATAAAATTAGATAAAAAATGCACACAAGTCACAAAAATACAAAAAATACAAAAATACAGCGATTTAATAGGTTTACAGAAATACAGATATGTTTAGGAATAGTTTTGGAATAAGTTTTTTTACAAGATCCACAAAATTCGCCAAGTTGATGTTAAATATGTGTTTTGTTAGTGACAGCAACGCGTGGCCGGGTCAGGTATTATATAAAATTAGAATATTTAGAAGTTTCTGTCAACCGCCATGACAGAAGGACGCACTTACTGTAGCACTATGATTTGTAACGAGTGTAATATAATAATAAACGAGTGTCTTGCATTTATGCAAAATAAAGCGGACACTCTAGATGAAGTGTCGATTACACAACTGTGCACTTCCGCATTCTCCGAGGAGGAAATAAAGCTGGCCAAGAACATCTTATTCGACAAGCTCCCAGATAAGCGGACCCTGCGGAAGGGAGACGGCAGGGTCAGCCGCGATCTTCAGGACATCCTGAGGGCCCTGAAAGAGACAGACCCCGACAAATTACCGGTGTTCGTTGCAAGACAGTTACATAAACTGCCGCCCGTTAACTTTGATAGTGTTGACATTTCTTGTCTACTAAAAGATTTCAATGCCATGAAATCTGAAATACGACAAATTAAAAACGATCTAAGTGAATCATCGAACACAAACACAGCCGAAATAATGCAAGAACTTAGTTCACTACGAGATCAAATGAAGGAGATGAATATACGTAATGAGATGAAGACACCAATAAATCAACAAAACGGCGATAAACATGTGGGTAATCCAAAAGTAAACATTAACACAAGACCGGTAACGTACTTAGACGCCTGTAAAACGAATCCAAATGAGCCAACCAACACTACCAGCGCCCCGGCCAATACGCACACGAAAAACTCACGAGCAAACACTGCTACCGCCGATAATGTGAATGTAGATGTAACTAAGCAGATGGGCCGCATGCAAGGGCCGCAACCAGCGAACACCGACCAGAGCGATTTTAAAATCGTAGTGCATAAGAAACGCATTCACAATATGAGAGGCAAAGCGCAATCAATTGCATTAAAATCTGCGGATATTATCACGTCAGTATACGTATCGAGGTTTGCGACTAATACGACAGAAGATGACGTAACCACTTACCTAAAAAGTAACGGCTTGGATGGGTTCAAAGTAGAATTAATAAAGCCTTTCCACGCAACACCATTTAATTCTTTTAAACTTTTAGTAAAAGCAAACGAAGTAAAAAAATACCTAGTGGAGGAATTATGGCCGGAGGGAATTGTTTTCCGAAGATTCAAAGAATCACGTACACAGAACAATAACCAAAATGCATAATAACAATTTAAAGATCATATCGGTGAATTGCAGATCCGTCCGCAGTTCAGAAAAATTCATTTATGATCTGTGCGATACACATGATATTGTTCTAATTCAAGAAACGTGGCTACTCCCATCGGATTTAGAGTTCTTATCCCATATACATCCAGATTACAATAGCTTGGGAACATCTGCAATTGATATGTCGAAGGGCCCGTTAGTTGGCCGGCCATATGGAGGAGTGGGTGTATTATACAAGCAATGTCTCAGGGCTGCCACGATCCCGTTGAATAATTGCCGCATGGCGGGCATTGAATTATTCCTAAATTCTGAAAAACTATGCATTTTCACCGTGTACATGCCAACTTGCACAACAGATCACTTCGAAGAGTACATTAACTGTCTTGCCGCCTTGCAAGCAATTATTGACGAAAAAGATTACACCAACTCCGTAATCATCGGAGATTTCAATGCACACCCAGACTCACTCTTTGGAACTGAACTGGAATCTTTCTGTCAAGAATATGATCTTACATGCGCTGATACCGTAATATTACCAGAAAACTCTTACACATATATCAGTGACGCGCATCACACCACCAGGTGGTTAGACCACTGTCTGGTGACGAAAAATATCTTCAAACAGATTTTAGACATGAAAATACACTACGACGTGGACTGGACCGATCACAGGCCTCTCGAATTGACCCTACAAACGGAAGGAATACCGAACACCGAAATTTATTCATGTATAAAAACCGACCGTGCAGCATGGAATCCTAAAAATGAACACGATATCCATAGTTATACTCGAACTTCACAAGTTTTTCTACAAAAAATTAAACAAGATCTTACGCGGTACGATAGAAGTGACAACCCTGCTCGAGCTAACATCAAGACACTGTATACACGTATTATAGAGGCCCTGCGAAGCGCCGCGATTGCAGTATTTAACAATCGCAAACGAAGACTGCAACGACGTAAACAAATCTGTGGATGGAATGATTTTGTCGCACAAAAATACATAGAATCAAGACGTGCAATGATGATATGGATTGAAAATGGTAGGCCTCATGAGGGCTCAATTGCGGATGAAAGAAAATTAAAGCGTGCTGCGTTCAAACTAGCACTGAAAAAATGCCAAAACGACTGCGAGCAAATTCAAATGGACAAAATAGCAGGAGATTTACACAGTCGTGATTTCAAACAGTTTTGGCTGAAGACAAATAAACACTGCAACGTGAAATGTAAAATTCCGTGCAACATAAATGGAGAAACAAACACTAAAGCAATTGCTAACATTTTTGCAGATCACTTCTCCATCTCTACTCCGACCTCACCGAACTCTGCAAGCAAACCACCACCTAGTCCTATCCCAAATGAAGACAGTGACCTCTTGATCACAGCAGACATGGTCAACACCGCCCTGAGATACATGAAAGCTGGAAAATCAGCAGGTCACGACGGATTGAGCACCGAACACATCAAACACGCTGGAGGACCAATTCTCCAACTGCTGGCGAGTCTGTTTACCGACATCTTAAAGAATGGATACCTACCAACTGACATGACAAGAACAATAATAACTCCCATTCTCAAATCAAAATCGTTGGACTCTACCTCCCAGGGTAGCTACAGACCGATTTCAATTGCCACCACCATCGCACGATTATTCGAACGTCTACTACTAAACCAGATCGGTCCCAGCTTGGAAACTAAGGACAACCAAATGGGCTTCAAACAGCAAATGTCTACCGATACTGCTATATTTACTGTGAAAAGAACCCTGGAATACTACAGGAATAAAAAGACCACCACGTATGCATGTTTTCTGGATCTGAGCAAGGCCTTCGACAGGGTTTCTCACCCTCTACGATGGGATAAACTCAGGGAAAGAGGCATATCACCGGCGGTGATACATATCCTCGACTTGTGGCATAGACAGCAGGAGAACTTAGTAAGGTGGAAAGATGGACTCTCCGAACCTTTCCTCCTGAAGAGCGGCGTTAGACAGGGAGGATGCATGTCCCCGATATTGTTCAACCTGTACATGGACGAACTCACCGATAGGCTAAACAATGCAGGGGTAGGCTGCCAAATTGGAGGACAGTTTCTGAACAATATCAGTTATGCGGACGACATGGTATTGATGGCACCATCTATAAGGGGCCTACGTATTCTTTTAAAGATCTGCGAAGAGTTTGCTGAAGAAACAAACATGCAATACAACCCCACTAAAACGGCTCTACTGGTCGTAAGATATGGACAAGGACCAAAAAATATTCCTCCAGCTACCCTGAATGGTGTGAACCTGCAGGTGACTGAAGGAACTAAATACCTTGGACACATAATCACCAGTAATCTGATGGATGATGACGACATCGATAGGCAAAGAAGAGCTCTCAGTGTAAAAGCAAACATGCTCAGTAGAAGATTCCGCCTTTGCACTACTGCTGTAAAAAGGACGCTCTTCCTTTCCTTCTGCGCAACACTGTATACGTCTGAACTCTGGGCAAACTACAAGAAGAGTAGTATAGAAAGACTTCGGGTTCAGTATAACAACGCCTTCCGCATAATGTTTGGTCTCCCCAGATATTGCAGCGCTTCCCGGATGTTCACGGAGGGGCGAGTTCCTGGCTTTGCAGCCCTTATTAGATCCAGGGTGGCAGGAATGAGGGAAAGGATAACCAGCTCTGGAAACATCCTCGTCATGGAAGCCCGCCTCAGTCCATCATCCAGTATTGATGCACACTGGAGAAAAATACTGGCTCCTTACGTGCTCACAGAATCCTGAAAGCTTAATATTATTATTTCTTTTGTTTTCCTTTTACTACTATTAGATTATTATCTTTTTTTTTGTTTCGTGTACATTCATATCCACCTTCTTTTTCTTTTTTTTCCTTTCAAATACTTTATACTTTGTACATGTATGTTTATATTATACCCTTATGGAATGTGTGGGATTGCACTCTCCTCCCCACATACTGGAATAAACACTTATTTATTTATTTATTTATTTTTATTTATAAGCAAATCTCTCTTTCAAATCTCACATATCAGACATTGTCTCCCGCGCCAAAAAAATGCTCGGATTTGTTCTTCGTAATGCGAGATCATTTACTAATGGAATTGCAATACGAAGAACATATGAAGCATTTGTCCGCAGCATCCTGGAATACAGCTCCATTATTTGGGCACCCTCTGAACAAAACCATATCCTAGAAATAGAAAAAGTACAAAAAAGATTTATGCGTTACCTGTATATAAGGGGATTTACATACTACCCATTCCTGTATCCATCGTTGTTCTTAACAGGAATGCTCGATCTTAATACCTTAGAAGCCCGCCGAAAAATATTTTTGGGGAAACATTTTTTTAAGCTGATCTCCGGTACTGTACTGAATCCACCTATGTTGAAGGCGATTAACCTATATGTCCCTAACGCGTATACTCATGGGAGATCCCACACACTTTTTTATGCTCCGAAAGCGAGAACTTCTTCCTTTCAGAATGCCCCATTAAATAGAGCAGTTCAACTGCTTAACGATTCTGCATTGAGCATTGACATCTTCAATGTTACCTATAGAGAGTTCATTAACTATCTTTTGACATATGTCTCAACATGGTGAATCTGCCCCCTTGGCCTTTTTTTCTTTTATATTTTGTAATCTTCTCCGTAATAATTTGGTGTATAACTGTTTTATGGAGAACCTGAAAAAATAAATAAGTATACTATTTTTCAAAATTGCCCATTCGAATATTAAGTTTTACTATGTGCACGTCTCAGCAATCTTAGTATTTCTTCTTCATTTTATCTGTCACTAGCATTTCATACAACAGGATATGACAACTCCATTGTGGCCTTCAAAGCTCGCTTCCTTTGATAACTTTTATAAGCGACTCCTGCAGCCAGCCCCTATTAATTAAATTGCCTGCACCATACCAGTGTCCTTATCAGCCCTCCCGTCTCTCAGTCCCGGAATATTCTTCCTTCCGTCAACAACGGTGAATCCTCATTCTTAGTGGAT
The DNA here is from genome assembly GCA_917880885.1 of Limnephilus marmoratus. Taxonomy (NCBI): domain Eukaryota; kingdom Metazoa; phylum Arthropoda; class Insecta; order Trichoptera; family Limnephilidae; genus Limnephilus; species Limnephilus marmoratus. The sequence continues at coordinate 34,721,402 of OU862918.1, read as the reverse complement.
GAGTTTATAATCAGGAAGTCCTGGGTTTAGTTTTACCACCCGGCTTTGCCAGTGAACTGAAGACTCTTTTTATTAATTATTCTCAAAATAGATCCACTTCAGATGGTGTAATAAAAACATATGTACAGTTTTACATTAAACTTATTCTCATACTTAGTATCTACATACAAAATTCTTCTTAACTAGGTACATTTTTAATTTCACAAGGTACTAAGGTGTACATTTATATTCCTTTATACAGTTAACCAATTTGAGTTTTTATTTTGTTATTTTTTTATTCTGTTTTCTTTCTGTTTGGTATGCGTGGACGTCTTTTTTGTATTGCAGTTTGTCTCTAAAGCTAATCCAGATAAAATCTTAACTTTGTCGATAAAATTTAAAGCATTATGGAAAATTCTTTGTTTTCAACACTCATTACAACTATTTCCTTAAGTATTTTCTAAATAGATTTTTATTTAATATTCTTCGAACTTTGTATCATTGCTCTATTCTGGATTTTTTGGAGTTTTTTTAAGCTACCTACATTAATATTAAGAGAACAGTGGTCTATGTGTGGTGCGACAATCATGGTTTTATAAATTAGTAAAATTGTTTTTTATTGTTTTTTTCTTATGTTTTTAAGTACTTAAATTTTCGACGAATGAAATATTTTTTTGTTCAATTGATTGGCTATAAAAGCACCAATACTCAAGAAAGGGAAGTTATTGGCGACGGATATATTTGCCCACCTACTGCGTAGCAGGCCGAATCGGAGAATATATTTGAGGGAGACCTTTTTACTTCTCCAGCCGGACTTTATCGACCCACAGTTTGCATCACAGTTAGAGGGATGGATTCATATATCCGACAATCCTGAACATATTGACCCCAGATTCCTACCCATCCCTCTTACCTTTTTCCTTCCCAGAACTTTTCCTCGCCTTCCTTTCCATAAAAAGGCCCTCCACACAGCATTCCCAAAGATGACACAGGCCCTAAGGTGTTTTATTTTTCTCAGAGCCTCCCGTGTGGAGCTAATGTAAAACAAAGGATTAAGAGGGCATTACCAGAGAAAGCCGGAAATACGTCATTTTCAAAAAAGTTTTTAGACGTATTGACTCTTTTCCACAAAAAATTATAAATGGATTTCTAAAGATTGTTCTTTTATCTAGCATAGTTATGTAATAAATTTTTAGATTTTTCTTTAATTTTTAGTATAATAAGGTTATTCCATAAGTCGTTGGCAGATTTGTTAAATTTTCAAAAAAGTTTTTGTATTATACCACACCCATTTCAAATAATGTAATCATGCAGTAAAATAAATCAATACATTATCTAGCAAAGTTATGTATTAGAATTTTAATTTTAGTTTCAATAAAATCATTAAAAAATATGTACGTACATGTGTTTCTTGACGAAAATTGGTCCATTTGTGTATTTATTTGCGCACTTACAAACTAATATATTTCAGATTTTTTTAACATTCTTATTAAATTTAGACATTATTGAAAAATGATAAATACTTATAATCAAAAAATAACTACAAAAAGTACACTACTTTAATAGTTTTATCATCACGCCTTTCAGCATTTTTGGATGAAGGTATATATTAAAGCTAATTTGGATTGAAATAAATTCGATATTGAGTTATAATTTTAAAAAGCTGGTACGGAGAATAATCAATCTTTCTCATTGTAACCGCCCTGCACGATCGGAAGAACAACTTTCGACGAAATGTGGATTTTCGTCCGCTGGCTGGTTAAACGCTCTTAAGATAATAATCAAACTAAATCCCATTTTTCTTCGTTCTTTGTGATGACCGTAAGAATCCCAACTGCCTGGTTTCCATGAAAATTTGGTATGACACTCTATGGAATATTTAAATTCTGAAATAAGGGGAGGGGATAGGTATCGGATAGAAGAAGATTTTTAGGCACCTGGCGACTCAAATCTGGTAACTAAAAACTTAAACCATTTCATTCAACGCGCATCTATTCATTTCTGAATGTTAATTTTTCACTAAGACAATACCCACAGAAATAATCTTCGACTTAGGAACCTTAAAATATATGCAGGATCACAACCAATTTAAATGAAAAAAATTATGTGGCGAGACTCTAAAGTCGGTAGGTACCTACTACAGTTTTACAATGCCCCTGTAAAAGTTTGCGTCATTTCATTTCCAAAATCATATGGAAATTACATTTGAATATTTAAATTTTTTTTATTGAAACAGAAAAGCCTGTACAAGTTACTCTTTGCTTTTGGAACTAATTTGAAGTGTTGCCAGGAACCGAATGATCTCGCCAAAAGTGGCGAGGAACCGAGGTAGCCGCGGTAAGCTGTGAGGATGGTAGAGAGCGCGGGAGAGCTTGACACTACAGAGGCTAACGCTGAGATAATTGCCCGTTTAAATGTATTTTAACCCTGTCGCAGAATGTCAAGGATTCCAGCAAATCTTGAAGATGTATTGAAGATAAATTTCACATATTGATAAATAGTTTTAATAGTTCTGATAAATAATAATAGGTTTGTATTTCGTATCTTCTTCTTACGAACCCTATTAAACTTCCGATAAGACTGCTTGATTTGAATGGGTTAGTTTTTTTTAATAGTTTGTCGATATAATATCTTTTTTAAAGGCTACCTACCAACTAAAATAAGGAACTCTAGTGAAAAATATTATGGCTTTAAAAAAATATGTTCATACAGACCAATAAACGCTGATTTTGAATATATAAGTTTTTTTTCATAATATTAAACGTAGTGTTCGTAAAAAAATATTAAAAAGTGCATTTTTTAACGTCTCGTTAAAATACACTGTAAATTTGGTACGATTGAATGGTTAGTGCTGACGTCACGCGTCACCAGTCATTGTATCACATTGTATTGAAATCAATTGAAATGTAGGTATGGCACAAGCTATCAGTATTAACAACATTTCATGTTATTCTTTATTTCGCACTGTTTATACAGATTTATTTGTTGTGTTTATTGAAACAAAATAATTTTGACTAAATAATTCAGTATCAAAAATAGAGGTATCTCTATTAGTTTATCTCTATTATTTAAAATATTGAAAAACTACTGCCCAAAAAAAATAGTAATGCTTCTTCTAGGGAGAATACTTTGAACAACGGAACAACGGATTTCAAAATGGCGGCAGTAGATCAGCTGATTGTCCAATCCCATACTAATTTTTCAGGAGTGATGACGTCACACGATTTACCATATTTCCGGTGGTTTTCGGGGGGTCTTGAAAAATTAAAACTTTGACAATTATTTTAACTATTAAAACTAACTCTAAAAATAAAAATAAAAATGCAGTTATTTAAGTTAGGAGGTCATTATTCATAAAAAAAAATAAAAAAAATTGGACTAGAGTTCCCAATTGCTGCAATTTTCAGTTTTGTAATGATGTATAAAGTGACAATATTATGGGAAAATTTATAAAGTATCACTCGATAAAATGCAACGTTGGCTCAGTCTGAAACTCGAAGAATTATTAATATTTGCCAAGAAACTGGTTAGGGAGAGTCGGCAATAACGTCCACTATCACAAAGTCACACGAGACTAGTCTTTCAAGCCCGATAGCAAGCTAATGGTACTAACCCGGTATGCTAGTAACTCTAGCTACGTGACGACCTCCGTGGTCCAGGGGTAAGGCTCTCGACCAGATTTTCAAAGGTCGCGGTTGCGAAGAAAATTTTATTTGTCTCGTGTTATTTTACAATTTAATAATTAAAAATAATACTAGGTACATTTGCAGCAAGTTTCAGATTGGAAGATACTCTCAGTATCGCCATGGTTTAAGACCTTCATTCAAAATTGAAACGACCAGATTTAAAAAGCCAGATACCGCCCACCTTTCTCTTCCCCATCTCCTTTCCATCGAACTACCTTCAGCTTCACTACATATCCAATTGGGTATGGCGTAGTCTCACTGAATAATTGCGGGCAGTTGGGACAGGAACACAGAATTAGCTTTGTTTTTAACCTAGTAAACTGAAGTCTCAAGCCGGGTTGGTTTAATATAACGGGATTCTACTATTTGAGCTAGTAGTAACCCCCTCCAGCGAAGTTACTATCCTTTATGTTTAGCTTCGTGCAGCCGGCGAATCAAGTACGTGATCGACTATCGCTCATTTTTACCTAACGACGTTTTGTTACCTTAGTCACTGCAATGATATTGGCTTAAATTTCCTAGCTTTGTGTAAACTGCTCTAGCATGTACCAAACCAGGGTAGTAAGCCAGGAGAGGACGCCTTTCATTTTTACCTACGGACGTTTTGTTATCTTAGTCACTGCAATGATACTGGCTTAAATTTTCCTAGCTTCCTGTAAACCGCTCTAGCATGTGCCAAACCAGGTTAGTAAGTTAGGAGAGGACTCAGTGCATTTTTACTTACGGATGTTTTCTTACCTTAGTCACTGCAATGATAGTGGCTTAAAATTCCTAGCTCCGTGTAAACCGCTCTAGCATGTGCTAGTAAGCTAGGAGAGGATGCCTTGCTATCCTGACTTGAAATTCAAGCCTCGTATGGTCCTGGTATTAGCGGTACTCTCAGTATCATCCTGTTGAAAGACCACCATTCAGAATCGAAACGATGATTGTTTGAAGCTCTGGCCTTATTGCGGAGGCGTCTACTAATATCTACAGGAATTCCAAAAACTGAAAAAATCGAATTAATATCTATGAGAATCAAAGTGTTGACGAATATCTACAGCTCAAACTGTTGACTAATATCTATGGGAACCAAAGTGTTGACGAATATCTACAGCACTGGCAGAGGTTGGATTTGCAATTATGTATAGCATATTGGAATAACGTAATATTGCGTATGCAGATTAAAAAACTTAATTAATGTAAGTATGTACGTAAAAATCCCTAATATCGGACTATTGGACACATTTAGCTGATAAGTCCAACCTACGCTCTGTAGATATTAATTCAACCTACGCTCTGTAGATATTAATCAACACTCTGAAGTTCGTAGATATTAGTTCAACATATGAGCTGTAGATATTCGTCAAACATACAGGCTGTAGATATTAGTATCTGGAGTCCTTATTGCTCAAACCTTCCTGTTTAATTGAGAATAACAGCTCCACTAGCTCCGGGCTATTGGAATTTCAGTTTTTTGCGGTAGTCCCGAAAAAAAAACACAAAACCAATTCGTTGAATTAATCCGGTTTTCCTAACAATATGGTGTGGGATTTCATATTTCATTCCACATCAATAAAAAAATTCATTGGCTTTATTATTTGATCAAATTTTTGTAGTGGCCTATGAACGCCTGCTGTATGCCAGTGGGGACTTAAAAATATATTATCAACTTTCATCTGTCAATTAAATGGATACGAAAAAATATTATTGAAGTTCTGCTTTTTTTGATGAATAAGGACAAATGATAAAGCTTTGTTCCTGGGTGTGAATAAATTTTTATTTATATTTTTACCGACAACTCTTGATTGTGTTGTTAAAGGAATGAAAACTGTCATACGCGAATATAAATTTTGAATAATATTTTTCTGTGTGGATTTTTTTTCAATAGCTCCACACGGAAGGCCATGAGGAAAATAATTTCCCTCAGAGCCTATAGGGGATACTGTGTGGAGGGTCGTTTCAAGGAAAGGAAAGAGATGAAGTTCTAGCAAGGAAAAATGTCCGAGCGGTGGGTTGACCCTTCTTTAAAAAGACCCTCCACACAGCATCCCCTAAGATGACGAAGGTCCTGATGGAAATTATTTTCCTCTGGGCCTCCTGTGTTACGAAACCCAACGGGAGGCCAAGGCTCGATGTGGGCTCTAGCGCCATCGGAGAGAGAGAAGGAGGGCCTCCTGTATGGATCTTACGTAAAAAAATAGAAAATAGTAAAGCATTTTATATACACAAAATATATTGTGGTCTTCTAGGTTTCCGCTTTTCCCGTGGCAAATATAATAAAAACATAAGTTTTGCTAGATTGCAACACAATAATTCCGCCCCTCCTCGTACATATTCTGTCCTCTCCCGAATTGGATTTTCATTTTATTATCATCACAAATTTGGCCTTCCCACTGTTTCGCCCCACTATCTTCTGTGTTTTTATCTTACCCTTTGCCTATTTATACGGTTCATACTCAGAGAACGCTTTCGGCTACAAAATAGTAAAATTGTCCCTGAATTTCAGACTTTAGATGTTATATTAGAGTAAAAAGCCGTTGTTGTTTTGCAATTAAGTACACCTCGTTCTTATTGTCATGTAAATTTTAATAATCTGTTTTTCACTACACTCAAACGTATTGCAACTATAGTCACAAATTAATTTGTGGACTGTAATAAATAACTTTAAATAGAACAATAACTTTGTAAACACCACTTTTATTTTTATACTAAATGCCGACCGGGTTTCGCTACAACCGTAGCTTCATCAGGGCAGTATAATACTCTTCTAACATTAGGTTACATTTGTGTTATAATATATAATTTACCATAGATGGGCTGGACTCGTCAAGTGGAGGAGGAAGAAGGAGGCATAGATGGAGAATTGGGAAGGGAACGGACGTGTTCTTTATCAATAGGGATCAATCTTAGTATGGGACTTTTATTTAAATTAAAAGTGGTGTTTACAAAGTTTTTGTTTTATTTTAAATTAATAATGTCACATCACAAAGTATCCGCTTCATATGAACAAACTTTAAATAGGTTTCAAGTTGACACAACTGAGTGGTAGTTTGTAAAGATTGGGATTTGTAAAGGACTGATTTACCCCTTGTCTTCTGATATTCTTGTTGATAAGAATGGTTCTTATGGCCTTGAGGGATACTGATGGTATTCATTGCATGATCACATTCCAAATTTGACACCCTAAGGGAGTACCAGTTGCTCACTGCCTAAATTTCTTAAGAGCGTTTAACCAACCAGCGGCCGAAAATCCACATTTCTTCGAAAGTTGTTCTTACGATCGTACAGGGCGGTTTCAATGAGAAAGATTAAGTATTCTCCGTATCAGCTTTTTAAAATTATAACTCAATATCGATTTTATTTCATTCCAAAGTTGCTTTAATTTATACCTACATCCAAAAATGCTGAAAGGCGTCATTTTATTTATTTATTTATTTTATTTTTATTTTTTTTTATTTTATTTTATTTAAGTATACAAAACAGGCATGGTGCCCAAAAAATTATATACATGAATGTTTAAACATAGTGATAACGAAAATACATAGTATCGAAAATGATAATATTAACATAGTGATTGTATAATAACAAATAAATGAAATGATAATAATAACAAAAGATAGTAACAAAAGTAATTAAGCTGAGGTGAATGACAAGTAGGAATGGGTAAAAGGTAAGTACATGGTAGGTAAATGTTCATAAACAATTTATGATTGTTACCTGTACTGGTGAGACGCTGATTTGGTAGGTACAATATTGCCTCTCTATAAATAAAGGGCTTCATCACAGTATCAGCTTGATATGATAAAAGGTAAAACTTTTTTTTTGAAATGTTTAAATTGGTCATTAAAAATGTCTATTTCTTTATTAGAGCAATGTATAGCGTTATAACTTCTCAGTGTTCGTGGTAAAGGGGAGAAATACCCTGTATTTGTGAGGTAGGCTTTAATATAGAAAATGTCTTTCATCCTCCTTGTTGACTTTCTTGATGATGTGTTAATGTTAATTTGGGACAAAATGTTTGGTGTATCAACTGATGAGTGTATAATTTTGTGTAAAAGTAATAAATCAGAAAGTTTACGTCTGGCCGTTAGAGAGTGTAGTTTATAGTGTGAATTTCGGTCATTGTACGTTCCAAATTGATCAGATATACCTTCACGATAAGCAATTACACGGGTTAATTTTCTTTGTGTGGATTCGATCCTATAATTATGAATTTCATAATTGGGAGACCAAATTGTGGATGCATATTCGAGGATACTTCGCACAATTGATTTATATAATGTTTGTTAATTCTGCACTTTTAAAACAGTTTGTGATTCTTAGCGTTAATCCTAATACTTGTGATGCACATTTTGAAATTGCATCTACATGTTTATTGAAGCTAAGTGAAGAGTCAAATGTCACGCCCAAGTCTTTAATTGAAGTTGTGTTACGTAATGCGACATTGTTAATGTGATATGTGTTTGTAAATTTATTGATGTTTTTTGTGAAGGAAATTACAGCACATTTGTTTTCGTTAAAATATAAATCATTTAGTGTGCACCATTCATGAAGTGATGATAAGTCTTTTTGCAAATCGGCGCAATCTTCTAATGATGTTATTTTTTTGTACAACTTAAGGTCATCGGCAAACAAGAGATATTTTGATTTTTTTATTCCTAAAACTATGTCGTTGATAAATATTAAAAACAGTAACGGTCCAAGATGTGAGCCCTGCGGAATTCCCGACGTTGCCGTAAAAAGATCCGCGGAGTACCCTCCTACAACTACTTGTAGTTTTCTATTAGTAATGTAACTTTCGAACCATTTCAGAGTATTTCCATTTATGCCAAACTTTTTCAGTTTCTTGATGAGTAATGATTGATTTAACTGGTCGAATGCTTTGCAAAAATCCGTGTAGATGGCATCCACTTGTAAATGCTTTTCGATGTTATCGCGGATGAATTGGGAGTATTCAAGAAGATTCGTTGTTGTGGAACGCCGAGGGAAAAACCCGTGTTGCTCAATGATGATATATTTACTTACATGGGCTAATAGACAGTCATATATTATTGATTCAAACAACTTTCCTATGCAGTCAAGTAAAATATAAATGCGTCATGATAAAACTATTAAAATTATGTACTTTTTGTAATTATTTTTTGATTATAAGTATTTATCATTTTTCAATAATGTCTAAATGTAATAAGAATGTTAAAAAAATCTGAAATATATTAGTTTGTAAGTGCGCAAATAAATACACAAATGGACCAATTTTCGCCAAGAAACACATGTACGTATATATTTTTTAATGATTTTATTGAAACTAAAATTAAAATTCTAAAACATGCAAAAAACATGGTTAGCGCGTTCGCCCGGTAAGCGAGAGGTCCTGGGTTCGTGTCCCAGATGTGTCAATATCTTTTTCTGATTTTTCTGTTTTCAGATTTTCGATTGAGTTTCGCTTATATTGTCTTCATTTAATTAAATATTACAATTTGAGGTTTTACTCATAAAGTTAAAATAAAAATAAAAATATTCATCCTAGACTTGCAGAAAAGTCAATTGATGTCGCATATTAAATAAAATGGATAAAGATTTATCCAGACACTATCTAGAGAGCATTTAGTTCGGGTTTGAATCTTGCAATCATACATAAAGATAGCAGCCAATAGTATATGCGTTAAGAAAAATGAAGATAGTGTGGGTGGTTCTTAGTCGAAGTATGATACAGTTAAAAGTGACCGAATTGGATATCGACACGGTGGCGCAGTGGTTAGCGCGTTCGCCCGGTAAGCGAGAGGTCCTGGGTTCGTGTCCCAGATGTGTCAATATCTTTTTCTGATTTTTCTGTTTTCAGATTTTCGATTGAGTTTCGCTTATATTGTCTTCATTTAATTAAATATTACAATTTGAGGTTTTACTCATAAAGTTAAAATAAAAATAAAAATATTCATCCTAGACTTGCAGAAAAGTCAATTGATGTCGCATATTAAATAAAATGGATAAAGATTTATCCAGACACTATCTAGAGAGCATTTAGTTCGGGTTTGAATCTTGCAATCATACATAAAGATAGCAGCCAATAGTATATGCGTTAAGAAAAATGAAGATAGTGTGGGTGGTTCTTAGTCGAAGTATGATACAGTTAAAAGTGACCGAATTGGATATCGACACGGTGGCGCAGTGGTTAGCGCGTTCGCCCGGTAAGCGAGAGGTCCTGGGTTCGTGTCCCAGATGTGTCAATATCTTTTTCTGATTTTTCTGTTTTCAGATTTTCGATTGAGTTTCGCTTATATTGTCTTCATTTAATTAAATATTACAATTTGAGGTTTTACTCATAAAGTTAAAATAAAAATAAAAATATTCATCCTAGACTTGCAGAAAAGTCAATTGATGTCGCATATTAAATAAAATGGATAAAGATTTATCCAGACACTATCTAGAGAGCATTTAGTTCGGGTTTGAATCTTGCAATCATACATAAAGATAGCAGCCAATAGTATATGCGTTAAGAAAAATGAAGATAGTGTGGGTGGTTCTTAGTCGAAGTATGATACAGTTAAAAGTGACCGAATTGGATATCGACACGGTGGCGCAGTGGTTAGCGCGTTCGCCCGGTAAGCGAGAGGTCCTGGGTTCGTGTCCCAGATGTGTCAATATCTTTTTCTGATTTTTCTGTTTTCAGATTTTCGATTGAGTTTCGCTTATATTGTCTTCATTTAATTAAATCTAAAACATGCGTTTGCTAGATAATGTATTGATTTATTTTACTGCATGATTATATTATTTGAAATGGGTGTGGTATAATACAAAATCTTTTTTGATAAATCTGCCAACGACGTATGGAATAACCTTATTATACTAAAAATAAAAAGAAATTCTCAAAATTTATTACATGCGAATGCTAGATAAAAGAACAATCTTTCGAAATCCATTTTTAATATTTTTTGTGGAAAAGAGTCAATACGTCTAAAATCTGATTTGAAAATGACATATTTCTGGTTTTCTCTGGTAATGCCCTCTTAAATGAGACTGTGTTGTTCACTGCACAGGTTTCATTAATAGACTTATGGTACCATGATTTATTGTTGCAAATATCACATACGTAGGAAAATTGGTCACACACTGTTAGATAGGGACAGGCGCTTGGATAGAAGGTTGAATCGAGGAAGGGAGATGTATATATTTGCGGTAACGGCAACCATAGATATAATTATTTTTTAATATCCAAAAAAAATAATAAAATTTGTGCCCCACCACAGCCTTGCCAGCGAGGATAGTTATACATAACTTCCAACTATTTCATTGTTTTATCTTATTTCATACCTAGTCCTTTTGTCTTCAAGTACCTTATATAAGTTTAAAATATTTATTCATTGCATTTGATGCGCTCAGCGGAAGAATGGCCCAACCCACATCAGCGAACGCATCATATTGTAATATATTTTTGTCATGCCACTGTGGCTTTATAGATAAGACAAATATATGCAACAAATTATGTTTTCGCTGATTACAAATTTTAGTGGGCTGGGCCACTCTTCCGCTGAGCGCCTTTCTGTGCGAAACAAGTGTTCTATTTGCCTCTAACTAACATTCAAAATAATGAAATTATCTTAAGAATGTAGGTATTATCAAAACATATGTTTACATTTATTTATAGGCAGAAGTTAAAAAAAATAGTGTTGTGGTAATTTTTTCCTCCTGCTTTGTTCTTGTTACTTAAAATATTCCTTCAGAGTCAGTGTTTTATTCTGCATCCCAAAAGTCCTGGCAATGGCTAGGTGAGGTATTCCGGTAGAACCACCTCCCACAATCCTTTGCCGCCTCGTATTCTGTTATTTAAATAATTCATTAATGAAGCAAGTCACTCAGCCCGAGCCAGCGGGAGCTGTGTTTGCTCCGGCGCCGGCTATCGCCTGGGAATTCGTAAACTTACTCCATTGCCTCTGGACTTCTACCACTTTTACGCAAAGACTAAAGGCTCCAATAGGAAAACTTCCCCATGAAAAAGCTCTAGTTATATAATGTCTGTATAAATAATTTTTGCAACTTTTCTGCCTTTTTATGAATAAAATTTCACTTCTTGTGTTTATAGACAAGAAGAGAGTCCCAATATCTATACCTATACTGATTTGAAAGGAAACGTGTGATGTTGTCAGCTTAATAATAATAATAATAATAATAATAATATTTGGATGATTTATATAGCTCCGTTTTTGGTAAAAATCACCTCAAGGGCACTGTACAAACTTATTTCTGAAATCTAGAAAAAGAGATGGGAAGGCTGATAGAGATATTGAAAGGAGGGTAAATGCCGGTAACTCTATTAATGGAGGACTGAATGTCGTTGGAGCTAATAAAAAACTTTCAATAAAACCGAAGCTAGCAGTCCACAATGGAGTCCTGGTACCTACCCTGATGTATGGCAGTGAGGCATGGAACTGGCAGAGGAAGGATGAAAGTAAACTGAATGCTGTTGAAATGAAATCCCTGAGACGTATGTGTGGTAAAACCATGTATCATCGTGTTAGAAATGTGGATATCCGCAAAGAATCTAAAGGCTGATGTAAGTATAATGAGCATAATTAAGAAAGGGACCCTCAGATGGTTTGGGCACGTAGAGCGAATGAACGAAGAGAGTAGTGTTAAAAGAATATATGATGCAAATGTGAATGATAGAAGAAGTCAAGGACGCCCGAGGAAGACATGGCACGATCAAGTAAATCATATACTTAAGACGGGCCATGCCAAAAGTCAGAATAATAGAAGAGTATGTATGAGACGATGTATGAATGTGAGTGTGGCAAAGAGTGTGTGCCAAGACCGAGTTGTTTGGCGGTCCGTCCTCTCTGCCTACCCCTGCGGGGAAACGGCGTGATGGTTAGTTAGTTAGTTAGAAAAACTTCAAACTAGACAAACAATTAAAAACAACTTATGGCTAAAAATTGCCTCCACCGGTTCATTGATCACTGATACGAAAATATATGTACAATGTCTCGACCAATAAACGCGCTGCTGCCTAAAAATTTGTAGAGAACCATACTTTCCTGGGAGGTCGCTTGAAATTAACACTGTTTATTGTCTATTTTTAAAAAAATATTGGTTCGCACGGAGAGGACATAGTTGTGTTACACGTGTTATTTAATCTTGAAATATATTTTAATATTAATATACTTTATTTAGTGTATTTTGAAAAGCAAAAGCAACATTTTATGGTGGACGGTACAGTAGTACAAGGATTTGATCTTCCTAAGTGTGATTCGTTAAGAGACAGATTGATGTGTAAATTTATTCGAGTAATTTTAATGCAATAAGAGTTATTAAGACATATCATGGGCAATACAAATATGATTTTCTCTGAGAGGTATAAAGAGCCCAAGAAGGTTTTTTTTTAGTTTGAATCTGAATTCTGTTGGGCATGTTATGCATTTTAATTCCGGAGGGAATCTATTCCAAGCCTTGGGCCTAGATACTCCGAAAGCACGATCTCCAAACTTACTTAAGACTATTGTTGTATAGGATGCTATTTTGGAGATGATTTTTAGGATTTAATAACTTCAAAACCACTGGCGTCTTCACGTCTTACACATTTATTACGGATATATAGTATTTGGGATGTTGTATGTGTTGAGAAAAAAACAAAAATATTCCTGACTTCTTGAGTGCTGACCCTAAATTTTCATCGCGCGTCAACTGATTCTATTTTCGTATTAACTTAGTTATTTTTAGCATTATGATGGTTTTGTAAATTATACCGTCTTACCGGATAATGTGTTTTATATTTATAAAAAAAAGTATGTAATCTACCATTTGTAGTTTCCTGCGAATAGCTTGGTAAATTCAATTGATTTTTATCTGTATGTATTTTATAGAAATGATTTTTATTACTATCCTTAAGAACACGCTGACATTCAAGATATTAACTTCACGAGTTTTCAGAATATAAAGAAGAAAATAATATTAACAAATCTAAACGAAAATATCATAAACAACTAGACACAAAAAAATAAAAAGCTAAGGTCGCACCTGGGACACAAACTCCATATACTTTAACTTACCGAGTGTATCAATCTTTTTACCTGCAAAAGTTATTATAAAATAGAGTTATTCTAATAAAAAAGATTGAGTTGCATAACCATCCAAGTGATTTCGATTTTTCTTTTTTATTTTGCTTTATTTATCATTAATTATTAAAAAATCGGCATAAAGCCAATTCTGTTACCAGCATTAAAAAAACTGTTCATATATTCCAAATTTGAGTTAATTTGACCAATTGGTTAGGTAGCTAACGTGGTTGCCAATTTTTGAAACACAGTTTTGAGAAAACTGTGTTTTAAGCTTTTGGACCATTTGATGAGATTTGTGTAAATGAAATTATTGTTAATTACCCACGCCAACAAGTAAGAAAAAATTAAGCTAATTTGGATAAACGGTCACGCCTAGAACACACTTATACATTTAAGTGCAGTTCAGTCTCAATTATAGTGAATTTCAACACGTGTTCGAATTCCATAATATGCTTCTGCCACCGAAAATAATCAAAACTAAGAAGTTTCGTTTGATTTGTAGTGTTGCTGTCGCAAACAGGTACCTACTAAGTAGCACTCGGAATGTTTCTAGGCTACCAAGAAGTTACCAAGTAAGATCAACCTACCGCATCTTCTATAGAATTCTGCTGTTTCACTGCGTTTGTCTAACTTTCCCTAACCCTTTGCACAACTAGTCCAAAGTTTAGAATCTTCCCGCCTGCGCCTGTCCATCAGCCAATAGCGTGACTGGAACGAATCTTTCCCCCCATCAAGTCTCACCCACCTCCACAGTTTCGTTACTCCCGCGAATTTAGAAATTTACAGAGTTCTTGAATGTTCTGGAGAATTTCGAATGTTCCCGCGAGTTTTGAACGTATCCGCTGGAAAGCACTATGTTAATTAGACAGTGACCGCCGCCTGTAAAACACCCCGGACTCACTTTTGTTTGAGTTTGGAAACTTTTATTAATGTTTCCGACTCTTATTGTCGAATCTGCTTCAAATGAATATAGTTGCCTCTCGCTCTCCATTGACGCACAAATCTGAATCTGAATTGAAAAAGACGAAATTATTTTCACAAGTTCACGCATCTGGTATCCAGCTTGACTTTTGGTTGATTCATTTTACAGAGTTCGTAAATATGAGTTTACTGACTATAGCATAATTATACATAATTCTCTATAGATACTTTACGTTATTATTATTATTATTGTTGGTTTGAATGAGAGATTAAAAACTATACTGCGGCTGTATGCAGGTTTTTTTATTCCTTCCGGAGGACTATCTTTGGTTTTTTATATTTAAAATTGTCATTTTCGCTATATTTCGCGATCGTATTTATCGTCGGATTCGCGTGGCCCGGTAGGCTGGCATAAAATTTGGTTGCTTGTAAGACAAGGAAGTCCTTTATCAACGGAAGGTTGGAGTCATTATGGAGAGAAGAAATTCTACTCCATTTAGGTGCATTTAACGCAAGTCTAGCTTTGTTTTGAAAACTTTGAATCTTCTTTAAGAGACTGGGGGCCGCATGCCCCCAAACGGGGCAAGCATAGGTGAAGCCAGGCCTTATAGTTGTGGTGGTATTAAGCTTCTGCTATTTGTGGACATATATTCCTCCCCTCTTCTCACTATCTACCTAATCAGAGTTACCTTCGCCTTGTTGAATTCCATACTGGCGTAAAAAATCAATCTCTCCGTTTGCCTTTCTGGCTACCTCACCTCGTTCGACCAAACGGTCGAGATCCATTTCCAAAAGTTGGCACGTGTGCCACGAGTGGAGACCAGTTTCCCAGAAGAACTACTAAATGTTGCCCAAAGGTAGTTAGACTGTCAATCTAAAACACTGGCAAATACGAGGGTCCGTATCCTTTCATAATAATATCCAAAGGAATAGAAATAATTGTTCTTGGAAGGTCGAAATTTAAAATATATAATGTTACTGTTGCCAAAATCATAGGTTTCTCGACTTTATTTACGTGACACTTCACAAAATACATAGCTGCAGGGGCAATTAGTTTTCAATCACGTAACCTTGTGAGGACGGGTTAGATAAATTCTATTTCTAAGTAAAAATAAGTAATATTTAATTAAATGAAGACAATAGACAATAGACAATTTTCTTCATTGTCTATTGTCTTCATTTAATTAAATATTATAATTTGAGATTTTACTCATAAAAGTTTAAAAAATTAATAATAAAAATAAGTAACCATAACCTTTCATAAAAATTGTAAAATTTGTGGTAATAATAACTCACTACAAGTACTCGTAAGTACAAATAAGTTTCTGATGTGAAAAGTGTACAAATATTTTATCCCCTGTTTCGAAGATAAAAATAAAATGACATTCCTTTAAGCTCGTTTTTTCTGAGCTTTTACAAAAATAACTTGTGTTCAAACGTACGGGACACGACTTCTTGACACACCATGTACATTATTCCTTTCGTCCTCTCTGTCTGAAATAATGCACAGAGCGTTATCTCTCTCGCTTTCGCTCTGCGGGTATTTTGGACCGTTGTTTATTTTGATTTGTCTAAATTAATTTCAGGCGCAGAGGAGAATCCCTTTAGAAATCAGAATTTCGATAAATTTCCCGCCCGTGAGAGGGAAAACATCCAAAGAATAATTAAAATTTACACGCTAAATATTATGCGGGTAATTCGCGCATCTGATTCTGCCTTGAGTAACCGCTTTAATTTTAGAAGTATTATTTTCGTAAATTTGGACGAAAATAATATAACGTAAACCGAGGACCAAATTTATGTTCCCAGAACGTCCATAAAACATAGGAACAATTATTTAGGATTACTTTTACGAAAATGTGTAAAATATTTTTGGAAACACTGATTTGTTTCACCGCTTTTAATTTTGTGTATTTTCTCAACACATTTTTTAATTATGACTTGATTATTTTTAAACGTGTGTGTTACTGATAAAGTTTGTACGAACTACTTGTGATTTGATTTGAAATGTACGTAATTTTCTTTTGGTTATCACACTGTAATGCTTGCGCGTTGGACCACGCTTCGGAATGACAAATCGGTTTTGACACCGACCGTTATTCTGTTTCTAGTGTCACTTGTAATAACATCGTAGTTCGTACATACGTACAACCTTTGTGTTTCCAACCTTTTCTGATAAAATCGCTTTTAAATAAAAGTTTATGTGTTTTGAATACTATTTTATATTATTTAAATGCATCCTAATATATCTTCTGCATACTTAAGCAATCAGCATATCACGTTAACTTTACAGCCCGCGATTGTTAATATCGCCCTGGTAACGTAAACATAGTTTAAAGCGGTGTTAATTTTGTCTAGTGACCAGATCTGAATCGTCAGATTTTCGCATATCCATTAGAATGACCGATTTGCGGGCTATTCTAAAATGGGCGGCGATTTCGACGGGTTTCCATGTTCAACCGCGCAGCGTTAGTTTGTTCGTCGAATATTCAAACACTTGCGTGGTGCTGGACAAATACGAGAGCAAGGTTGGTCTGTGGTTTCAGGAGTTTTTGGATATGAAATTGGAAGGAACAGGAGTGCATAATTTAAGCAATCCATTTACCAAACCGGCGCAATCATGTGATATAAATATTTTCTGATAAAAACTATTGGAAATTTTGAATAATTTGTGGCAACTATTTTTAGGCAAGTAACTATGAAAACGCTTGCGAATTGTAGGCATTTGTTCCAATGTTCTAATGAAAAATTGTCCATATTTCCATCAATGTTGCATTTTTAGTATATTTCCACGGTTGATGTAAGAAAGTATCTTAGATGGAGCGTTTAGTTAAAAAATGTTTAAAATTTCTCATATTATCTGAGTACAATGAATAAAGTTTTACCTGAAGTTGTAATTCCGGACATTATCGCAACCAATATAATACCCTCTTGAGTCTGGTGGTAGGAACGTTTGAAAAGCTCCCTTATATAAGTTGCAGCAGATAGGAGAGCCTGCGACAGTGCAAAAGTTTGCCGTAAGTGCGCTAATTAATCTTATTTTTGGCAGCCAACGGAGCGGTGAAGCGATAAGGTTGTTTCGTATTAATTTCTTATTTTGGAATTACGCTTTGATGGAATCCGGGGCAAGATACCTAGAACTGGGGTAAACTGGGGCTAACTAAGTTTCAGATAAAACTATCTTCCAGACGTTGTAAGAAGTAATAATAATGTATGTATTGTGGTGTTTAAGATTATGATTATTTTGGTAACAGTTTTCAGCGCATGGGTGTTTGATCCGCATAAATATTTTATTTTTATTTTATTTATTTATTTAAACGCCCATTGGGCTTTTACATAGAATGCAGTACATGTTTTTTTTAATTACATTGAAAATAATGAGTTTACAAATTACTGGTAACATAATATATGTTAACAAAATATAGGTCACATAAAATATAAAAGTTAACAAAATACATAAAATATAAGAAACAAAATATAGTCTATAAAATACAAGAGTTGACATAAAGTAGGTACCTAATGTTTAAAATTGTTGTTCACATTAGTTTATGGGATAGGTAAAAATACATAGTTGGCACATATGGCGTTTGAAGTTTGCTAAGTTTAAATTATTGTCAAATACATCCGTATTGTATATATAATGTTTATAAGTATTTGTTACCAATACCTTGTAAACATTGTATTGGAGAATGCAAATCATAGTTGAAATGAGATGTACGTATTTAAAATGTTAATGTTTGTCTAGTTGTTCGTGTAGGTTCATATAGATTAATTAATTGCAGTAGTTAACAACAGTCGAATTTAGAGTTTAATAATTTTAATAAAAAAGTTAGGTCGTTTATTTTTCGTCTGTTTTCTAAAGTTGGAATATTTAAAATATTCATTAACGACGGATAATTTATGCGCTCTAAAGGAATGTTAAGTTTAAAATTTACGAAACGTAGAAATTTTCTTTGAATTCTTTCAATAGTCTGAATATGAATTTTGTAGAAGGGCGACCGGACTATTGAGTTATGTTCTTATAAATATTATATTTTCGTACATAAAACGTGAAACATTATGGAAGAAAACATCTGCAAAACATGAGGTCAATTTTCTCACTAGTGAATTAAAGACAATTCGCTTTTGGGCAACCTCACACAGGAAACCCTGAGAAAAACAATTTCCCTCAGGGTCTATGTCATCTTAGAGGATGCCGTATGGAGGAGGAAAGGAAGGAGGGAAGTGTATAGTGAGTAAGAATCTGTGGGTCGGTGTGTCCAATAGTGATGGACGTATAAATCCGTCCCTCCAAATGCGGTACAAGGCGATAGGTCGATAGAGTCCGACTAGAAAGGTCAAAAGGAGGCTTCAACTGGTCTCTCTCGATCCGTCCCACCACACAGCAGGTGGACAGACTCATCCGCCGCTCATATCCATTGACAAACCTCACCCCGTGAACCCAGGCATCATTGCTAAGCCACCAAGAGTAGCGAACTGCTTTAGCAGAGCTGTGGGTTGTCCAAATTAAGAAAATATGAATGACAAAAACGTATGTATTTTCTCATTAATTAAATACTCGTACCTTTTTAATCTAATAACTATGACTGTCCGGTTCCGTTTCTAATGTAAGAAGAGCTCTCAATCTATAACCTCCCAGAGGCTCCGTCCGCCGTTTAAGTTAACTCAATCTTCACCGCTGAAGCTTCCCTTGAGATGCCGCTTGAGCTTTTAAAGCTCGGCCGGAGGGAGTCTTGCAATGCGGTCCAGGAAGTAAATGTCAGGAATAGAATATAATATGTAAAATGTAGTCTCTGCATTAATTTCATTATATCTGCACCGGAACTACCATGGAAAACTGTTTTAAAAAATCAAAAAATATGTCGTGATAACTGAAAATTCCAATTGTGTCGGGGTACAGAACCAGGAACTTCGTTTTATGGTTTACAAATGACAAGTTATTTGTATATATAAGAAATCAAAATATTCTTGGGGATATAGGAGATGTCTTTGCATCGCTAAACCATTCATCCGATTGCGATTGCGATGGTGAGTTGTTTTGAACACGCCCTCGAAGATTTCTATATATATACTGGTGAGCTCTGGCATGATGAAATTTTTATAAAAAAATTGAACTAGGTGGCACTCGAGCTTTTTGTACCGGGACTGAATGTATGGATTGCGGGAGGGGGAGGAAAACTCGGGAGGGGGGTTCGCGGGACGGAATAAGTGGGAGAGGGGAGAGGGAAGGCAGAGTGGGAACGCGTGGGGGAGGAAGGGGAGGCGGAAGGGGAGGCGGAAGGGGAACAGGACGAATAGGAACGGACACGCAGGAACAAACAATTTTTTTATTAAGTGGCGTAGCAACGCATGCCGTGAACACTAGTTTTAAATTAACAAAGCACATTTCGGAAACAACGAATATCAGGCAGAAAAACATGTTACCGATTCCGATGTGCAAAAAACTTTGGATCAGCAGAACTACAAATACGTAAGAAAAACTATTTTAATAAAGTCCCAGCAAAGATAAGATCCGTTGTAAATAACTTTAAAGAATTCAAAACAGAACTAAAAATATGGTTAAAACTTTTACTAACAAATAAAATTAAAATTTAAAAAGAACAATAATAATATTAATAATAAAAAAAAACTTCTTTATATCCACCAAAATAAATAACACACCGAGGCATAGCTTTTTAGGGGGTACATAATTTAATTTTATTTATAGAGACATAATTATGGTAATTAAATGTTACAATATATTACCTACGCACATGAATTACAATTATGTATACATTATGCTTACAATATATGTATTATTTTTTGATTAAATAAATTTCTTGAAAACAAAAAAAAAGGTGAACACTCAAACCATAATGATAAACAGGTGACAATGGAAACAAAATGATATTTTTAAATCAGCAATCATTAGAAATTAGCAATCAAGAATGTATCTGAATATAAGTATTAAGCAAATGAAAAACGTTCTTCGTTTAAAACCACTTTATTTTATTTTTAAATGTCGACCGGTTTCAGTTAATCTCAACCTTCATACCCACCCTTCATAACTTATCCTTCCCAGAACTTCTTCTCTTTTTTTCCCCTTTAAAGACCCTCAACACAGCATCCTCAAAGATGACATAGGCCCTTAGTGAGAATATTTTCCTCAGGGCCTCCTGTGTAGAGCTATTGTAAAAAAAAAACTAAAAAAAATAAAAAAAGGTGTTGCAACTAACAGAATAACTTTAAAATGATTCAGATATGTGTGTATTTCCAGCTAATTCATGCAAGAGCTTTTGAACAACACACAGTTAGAAATTCCCAAAGCAGAATACATTCGCATTACTTCCATATCAGCTTTATGCTGACCGCGGAACCAGCGACCAGTACTTGTTACTATGTGATGACCACTGCCCCTGCTAGTGCTACTGGTGCTGGTGCTGTCGGACAAGTTGTAGGATATTTTAACCGAAGTTTGCCCCGAGCGCGGCTGCGGCCGGGAACTTGGCTCAGACGACCGTGCGCCCCTTATCTCAAACCATTCCACTGACTGTACCAACCCACGCCAGTAGCCACTGTCTGATGATGCGCTGCGAAACCGCGGCATCCCTGATCTCTAGGGAGTAGACTACCAAGTTCCAACAGGTGCGGAATATTAGATTTCATCTTAATATTTTGGCAGATGAACTGCAAGAGTTCAAAAGGCGAGTTTATGATATAATTTATGGTGTTTACTCTGTTGCTTTTTTCTATTCGTTTTTCGCTTGTTGTTTTGACACTTGTACAAGAATAATGCAAATGAAAATTCTTCTTTGATTAATTTTCTTTGTAGATTTATGGTTGTTTGCTTCAGAGAAATGAAAATGGCAGAGAAAATTAAAATATTTTCAGTTTTTCATTGGTTTTAGAACAATAAAGTATTTTTTTCTTATTTTCCTTTTCATTAAAGCTTTTTTTTACAATACTTTTTATAATATTTTTAAATACCATACAAAAGTCCCAACTGCTGTCTTCTGGAGCCAGTGAGACTAAGGCATCCCCAATTTGGGTATGTTGTGAGTCTGAAGGTAGTGAGGAGGGGACGTACAATGTACGTGGGAAGAGGAAAGAGGGAAAGTATCTGGCTATTCAGATTTGGTCACCAAACACGGTTAAAATCGGTTAAAACTGTATTGCCCCAAAACTATTCAATTCCCTACCCAATTCAATCAATACTTGTCAAAATCTGAACGTATATAAAAAAAATATTAAAAGCTGGGTAAAAAATAATTTGGAAGTGAGAAATTTTTTTCTTTAAATTGTATTATATGTTTTCTAAATTCCTAAAATATTTCATGTCTTTCTGTATTTAAGATTAATAAAAGGAAATATATGTGTATTATATGTACACATATTTATGAACGTGTGTATGTACTTATTGGGTGTATACATACGTTATTATATGTACATTTCTTTAATTTTAAGAAATCTCACAATAATCTCCTGTAAAATCGATCATGTTGATCTCTAAAGACACTATGTATATATATTTTTAAATTCTATTTTAACCACCACTGTTTAATATCCACATAATATAATACCCACGCACAGGCTTCGCCTTTGTGGGATCTTTTTTGTTACTCTCTTATATTTTATGTTATTATGTTTGTACCTATTCCCATGTATCAAAAAATTTTGCTAATAAAAAAAAAAATAAAAAAAATCATTTCAATTCTAAATGGTGGTCTTACACCAGGGCGATACTGAGATTTTCATTCACTCTG
Source organism: Limnephilus marmoratus (assembly GCA_917880885.1). Classification (NCBI taxonomy): domain Eukaryota; kingdom Metazoa; phylum Arthropoda; class Insecta; order Trichoptera; family Limnephilidae; genus Limnephilus; species Limnephilus marmoratus. The sequence goes on along the minus strand of OU862918.1, from coordinate 34,699,043 downwards.
GAGCGTTACAAAAATGGACTACATATTATTTTTAATGAATTAATAAATTAAATGAAAATTATTTGCCCACGCCTGAAATTGTCAACGCCGCGACCTTTGGATATCTTATCGAGAGCCCGTCGACCATGGAGACCATTTATTTATTATTTTCTTTAAAACACTTAATCGAGAGTTGTATTAGTTTGGTGGATTATAAACTTACTTACTATTCAAGAGTTTCAAGTTTTTTAAAATGTATAAAACAGGGGATAAGTTAGCTTTTTACTGTCAGTAAATTGCATACCATGAAGTTAAAACTATGATAATACAAATTCGTGGGTTGTTATACAACTTTAAAGGAGGCGTCTACTAATATCTACAGGAATTCCCAAAACTGAACAAATCGGACTAATATCTATGAGAAACAAGGTGCGTACGAATATCTACAGCTCAAACTGCTGACTAATATCTATGAGAACCAAAGTGTGGACGAATATCTACAGCACTGGCAGAGGATTTGCAATTATGTATAGTATATTGTAATAACGTAATATTGCGTATGCAGTTTAAAAAACTTAATTTATGTATGTATGTACGTAAAAATCCCTAATATCGGACTATTGGACACATTTTAGCTGATTATTAAGGATTTGGGTTTTTGTTTTAACAGCTTTCTTTATTTCGAGTGCTTCTAAATTATTTAGTCTGTTACCATGACCATATACATGTCAGTTAGGTTAGGTTAGGTTAGGTTAGGTTGTGGTGCTGTGTATTTCGAAATAAATAAATATCTTTGTCATATGACCTTCATGTTTGTTCAATAAATTATTGTCCTCGTAAACAGCAAAATACGTAATATCATGCAAAAACTTCATGTACGTACTTTAAACATTTAAGCCTTTACGTAATTGGTAATTACGTAATTGAAGTAATTTATGTTTTTCCGTTCAACCTCTTGCTCAACTGTCCTCTGTAGATATTAGTCCAACCTACGCTCCATAGATATTAGTCACTACTGGGACCGTCATAGATATCCGTCCGACCTTAGCTCTGTAGATATTAGTCCACACTCTGAAGTTCGTAGATATTAGTCCAACATATGAGCTGTAGATATTCGTCCGACATACAGGCTGTAGATATTAGTATCTGGAGTCACTTTAAATAATGAACATCACATAGGAAAAACTGTTCGTAAAAGTTTTTATTTTTCTTACGTTTTCACGAGGGTTAAATTAAAATAATAAAAGTCGTAAGCGCCATTCAAATTGCAGGCGATTATGAGCCTAACGGTTTGCGGTTTTTGAACCGACCCGCCCCCGTAAATCACCGACACGTCCGCGGGTTTCGCCTACACTGCCGCCACCACCCCCGGCGATCATGGCTCGTACATTAAGTATATTCGATTCGAACAAATTGTTTTCCACGCTCACGATTGCGACCGTTATTCTGGACGTCTAACGACCGACACACCGTTACTGTGTTCCTACTGAGGGCAGAAGAACTGTTGATTCTCATTGGAGGATGAAGCACCCTGTTAAACAAACACGACGCGACGTTCTTCTTAAAGGCCATGTAAGCCTCGATGACACACGGCTAGTTTACAAGCTACTATCTACTAAGTTTAAAAGCGGGAAAATCGGCGAGTGAGATTGTCGTGATGATACACAAAACTGTCCACTCGCTCAGAAGCGTAGGAAACTAAGGTCGCTTTTAGCGCCAGTAACAAGAATAACGACGCCTGCGTGAACTAATTCTTCAGATGTATGACAGTCGAAATCAGCTGTTTATCGGAAGCCATGTTGGAAACGTAAATAAACCAATCACGAGCAAGCGTGTAGGCGAGTAAAGTTGACGACCTTTCAACTTTTTTTCGTAGATTGTCAACAATCTGCTAGTTGCTGCTAGTTAGCAAGTGACACGATGACACTGGGCGAGTTTACTAACAGATAGTGAATTTCCCAGATAGTAGCTTGTAAACTAGCCGTGTGTCATCGAGGCTTTAATGGTGTTATTTCATATGACATTGCTTCTACACAAACGAAGTATTGAATTCCTCAAGTCGAAATTCAAACTTTAGAGCGAACAGTTTGTATCGGCGCTGTGCAAGCTCGTTCCCCACTGAGCATCGAACCTCCCCCGAGCATATTAATTTATATCTCGTCTATATTGTCTCTTTCTTTTTTATTCCGCAGAGCTTTATACCCATTTTAAGCAGAATTACATTGCACTGTATTTTATTAGTGTTATCGTCTCGAAAAATCTTGGCTTTAAGGCAGCGAAGAGTCTCTAAGGATGATTAGGTATTATTAAATTTGCAGTGCTAATAACTTCTTAATTTTGTAGGACCTACTCGCAATTTGATTAAAAAATGGCAATTTTAATTTAGATGACACGCTGAAACACATTCGCGTTGGACCGCGCTTCTGAACGAGAAAGTGGTTTCAAAATGAACCGCCGTTCTGTCTCGAGTGTCAGTCGTAATAACATCGTACTTCTTACATACTAACCTCCGTGTTTTCAACTTTTTCGAATAACATCGCATATGTAAATTTGAGTGATTGAAAAAAGTCTATAATAAATATCTTTTTAAATATTAAATCATTATTTGCATCCTCCCCAAACTGTTGTTTGCTAAAGGATGCGGAACTTAATTTCAAGGCAAACCATTTTTTTAAAGCTCAGCGTATCATTTGCATGAAGCCTTGCAATATCCATATTGTCATATAGCAAGGGAAACGGGAAAATGTTTATCCATGTATTTCAACTGTTCGTTTAGAAAAAAATTCGAGTGCAATTTACACGCGGAAGAAGCGAAACTTTACCAAAACAGTTACAACCAATACTGAAAAGTGAGGTCACAATCAAAGCGACCAATGAGCGTAGACCAGCAAAATTTTCGTGTTTTATCTCAACCAAAAGGAGCCTTTAAAAGTGACATCATAATCAAAGAAGTCAATGAGCGCAGTTGTGCGTCACAGGTGCAGTAATCGTTATTTCCGTTTCATCCGAAATCCTAATTATAGCAGGGCTATAGAAGTTTCACTTCAAAAAATCTTAAGCTGGTTAAATCCGAAACCGGGAAGTAAATATGTTTCATCTTGAGGTATCTTGAAAAGCTTCATATTTATGTCAGATGGTCGATAAGGATGACAAATAAGGTATTACACTAAGCATGTCGTTGGAAGTTTGGTGCTCATTTATCTCGCAAAAACTTTCCCAGTCACTGACCGGTGTGGCATATCCCGTATGTTTCATTATGTAAGGTTATACATATATTATGTATATGTAACGGGCACTTTGCACGTAACGGCCGTTAGCGGCGGGCCGGCCGTTTCGCCGTTAGTGGAACGAAAGTCGCGTGTAACGCCGCGTTAAGTTTTTCTTCCACTCTGAAACTGAAACCAACGATGAACATTATTACTGGATGTCCTTTTTTTTTAAGAGTTGTACCTTTTCGTGTTCAAAATAATTTTTTTATTATTTAAGATTTTATTTGTTACTTCAGGACTGGGTGGATAGTCCAAACCCAATCTGCCAAATTGCAAGATAAGGAATAAAAATTACATCAGAAGGAAAAGAAAAATATTATAATAATAACGTTTTAGCTATACTCAAGAGGCTCCGAGAAAAATAGTTCCCTCCAGGGCCTACGTCATCTTTGGCGATGCTGTGTAGCTGGTATTTTTAAGAAATTAAAAAGAAGAAGTTCTGTCAAGGAAAAAGGTATGGGTAGGTATAAAAGGGATGGATAGGAGTCTGGGGATCAGAGTGACGGACGTATGAATCCGTCACTCCCACTGAGATGCAAGGCGATCCATTTTTCAAATTGATTAACGGATCGTCGCCGCATCATCTGCATCCATCGCTCATCGAGAGGAGAGCTGAACCACTCAGATGCAGTTTCGACGGTTGAACCAAACCTCCTAGATCTAGGAGGTTTTGGTAGAACTCCGTGTCGTCCCTCAGAAGTTGGCTAATCGGTGGCAAAGTTATGCGGAGGATGAGTACACCCTACGTTCTGTGGACATCGTAGAGGCACTGCAGAATCTTGGCAGAAGTTGCCTGCCCTCAGCATGTCCTATTGCGCTGCTGGGTATTGTGTCCATAGTTCAGTCATATTATGGGGAATTACAATACGTGTCACAAAGCAGTTTTCTGATAAGCCACACTTTGTCGTTCCATATATCTTACATATAATTTATATCATCTGTAAAGATATGTTCCAGTTATTTAACCTGTGAGGCCACGAGTACTTTTTTCCTTCTAAATGAATGAATTATTCAGTGGTTACTTGTTGTGTTTGAATACGACGATTCCAGATTTTTTTGTGTACCTAGTTGTAAGAGTTCACATACTCTTCGTATATTATTTGAACAAGTCGTCTAATCGCATTATTGAAGGTGCCAGTTGCGCCATGTCATCCTCTTAGTTGATTGAGTTACTTATTACCTTGTCCGCAAATAAAGTAAACAATCCGTGAATCGTTGAGCTTTTTTGGATGTTATTTTATGTATTCATTAAATAGAGAAAGAGATGTATTGCCCCCTTGCCAAACTGTATAACATGAATAGAAGTCTAGGCTCCTGCCCATTGAATGTAATCTTTCTATTGCCCATGTTAAAAAATCAGCATATTTTTTCTGAATCTTTGACTTGTCTGCCCTGGAAATTAGAGTTGACTTTCTTGTTGGAAATTTGCGAAAATAATTTTGCAATTGAAAATGTTTGTGTTAGAAAGCGCAAAAAATCTAATTGCAAATGATGATTATGTACATAGCACGATGAAAATATTCAAGCTAAAAAAATTTTTATGAAACGAAGTATCCATTTTGATATTATGCAAATCTTTTCACAACCCACGACATCTTTAATATGTAAATGCAAGGTTTCCTTGTCATACAGCATTATTACTATTTGCATTAACTCCAGACGGGATACTTTGAGTTATAAACCAAAGCCAAGAAACTTATTAGGGATTCTGTTATGATTTATTTAATTTTATCATTTTTCACAAGCAAGTTTATTTTGTGGTCGACTTTAACATTAATTTCTTAAGTGCTACACCTAAGGAGCCGCTCGTATTTTAAAGTATTTTTTCAAATCCCTGGAGATATTACGTGAAATCAACAAATCTTTCTAAGTAAAAAGTCAGACCGAGGATCCACCGAATTGATAAAATTGAAAAAAAGGGTCTAACTTCGGGTAATTTAGTCCAATCTGAAACTATCAATCTTTGATTCTCGTCCAAGTTTCAGGACTAGTCTAAGTCATCAAATGACACATCATCAATTCTTTCCTCCTCCATCTCAGAGATCCCATTTCCCTTATATACGAGCCCATCTATTTTACGGTCGGGTGTAAAGCCTTCCAGGCACCCCATGTTAACTGACGTCGACAATTATTGGCAATAAAACCTCCCCCACAGTACCGTGGAGGGCAATGTCGTCATGGGGATGTCTTTGTGTCGTGGTGGTCAACTCGCTGTTGTTTATTTAATCATACGGGGGTGTGTTATGTCAAAGGTTATGGGGGTAACTACAGTTAAGCTCGGAACTTAAGAGCTTGAGGCAAAGCTTTCTTACTCGAGATGGTGTATAAGGTTGTTAACGTGTCATCTACCCAAATGAAATAAAAAAAATTGTACGCTTGAATTTCGCTAATATATAATAAAGCAGGTTTTATATATATATACTAGAAGTTTCACCCATACAACAAAAAATTTTCTCTTGGAAAAAATTAATATATATAGATGATTTAGCAAAATTCCATCTTGTACGAGTAAAACTTAATTTTATTGTTTTTATCAAAGATAGAAAGCTCTTGAACGAAACGTTTTGACTACTTTGGGATTAAACTATTCTATTTTAATATACACGGTGTCCGGAAACTCATAGTACTAGTGGAAAATTGATGAATCTTTATCACATTTTGAGTTGATTTTGTGGTATGACATTTTTTTATTAGAGCTTTCATTTTCGAGTAAATTGAGTCGGAATATTTATGGTCAAATTAAAAATAATAATAATCTCTATGTGCTGGTTAGTGTAAAAACATTTTAAAAAATGCAGATCGAAAAACGAAGGTTTCTTAAGTTCTCTATTTATAATTTTTATTTATTGTGATTCGAATTGACTTAATTACAATATCATAATGTTTTTCCCACTGGAATACCTCATAATGGGCCCATACATTTTACATTATCCGTATTTCATCGTATTTTATTTAATTTACGTAATAATATTTAATTTACATTGTATTGCGTGTTACAGCTTTCTATATTTAATTTCGTGTGATGTAGATTCAGATGGCTCCTACATAGACCATGTGTTACTATATCCAGCCACCTGAAGTAGTAACACATGGTCTATGTAGGAGCCATCACCAGGAATTGTTACTACACAATTTTCTATTATACTTATTCAAACGACTTGGGGAGTTAGAAATTTGATTCATTGTTGTCGACTAATCATCAGCTTCAGGTACATTGACGCAATCAACTTTTTTATATAATATTTGAACCCGCGTAATATTTGAACTTCTAATAAATTTCTAAAAACTGTACAAATTTTTACATAAACTGGAATAATTATATTTACGGAGAAAACTGTAATGCAAAGTTAACACTGTCTTTACATCTTGCAAACTTCCCCACCGTTGATAGTATAATCTGTTTGTGTTTATAATTTACCATTCTAAATGATCATACATTTATCTTCCTTGTATTAAACTAGTAACTTGCGTATAAATAAATAATCAAATAATGATTCTGCCATATCTCCGTCCATCTTTCCAGGCATTTGTCTTGGTAATGTACTGATTGAGCCTAACCCCTTTAATCATAAATTAATTCCGGTTGATAAAGTAGGGTTCCCATTAAGGGGTCGAAAAAGTTACTGAGAATCGATCTTTTGTCATTGGACCTTTAATTACCCGGCGTCGTAAAATATGTTAGCTAAGCGATAACTTTATATAGTGCTTAAATATAATGTATGAGTAATCTGGTGCCTTCGGAATTCTTATCCCCCGCTCGGATTACCGGAGTCATCAAAAGGACATAACTTGTCAGTATCCTTTTTACGGTACGGGTTTTATGTTGTCTGTTTGTATTTTGTATGTGTGTGCAGAGGTGCATTCCATATAGGCACGCTAGCACTGCCTTCCCTGCTCGCATAAAAAGTTAAATAATAATGAAATTTACCAATTTATTGCAAGAATCTATGCTTTCAAAAATGTGAGCGTAGTTATGACTATGAATCGCAGCACAGCGCGCATCGTACCGGCCGCACACCATAACGTGTTTAAAGCAGAAACTGAGTACGCCAAATATCGCTCACGTCAGAATATTTAATGTTTAATTTATATGACGGCTGGCGTAGCGCAGCGGTAAGGCGCTTGACTCGCATTGCGAAGGTCAAGAATCCCGGCGTGGCAAATAAATTTTATTTGATTAATTTGTGTATTTCACAATTTATTCATTTAAAATATATATTGTATATTTGCGGCACGTTCCAGAGTGTAAGATACTCTCAGCATCGCCCTGGTGTAAGACCACCATTCAGAATTGAAACGTTGCTTGAAATGGCTTCTGCCGTGTTTGGTGACCAGATCTGAATAGCCAGGTACTTCCCCACCTTCTCTTCCCTATCTCCTTCCCCTCCCCACTGCCTTCAGCCTCACAACGTACCCCAATTGGGGATGCCATAGTCCCACTGGCTCCAAACGGGAGCAGTTGGGAATCTTGTGCGGTATTCATGTAAAAAAAAAATACTCCACAAAATATGTACATGTATGCTGTTAGCGCATTCAAGAGATTACCCATTTGTGTTAGTGTCTAAATAGGCAGAGCTTTTGAGAACAAATTGTGACGGCCAACAAATTATATAGCAATTAGTGCCGTCTGTAGGTACCTGTGTTTATTAGTACAACTTTACTAATGAAATAATGAAGTCCGTGTTTATTTAGCGAAAAAATTATTAAAATATTATATATCCAGCAATGGGCTTATAATAATGCTCTGATGAATGAATGATGAAATCCCAACCAAATCGGTTACACATTCTTAGCGAAAACTTAGCCCGAAGGTACTAGTTGCTTGTGGTATTTTTTCCATGAATTCGCTGTTTTCCTTTCTGCCTACCCTGCTCCAAAACCCTGAACACGCCACTGTTTGTATGTGGCATGCAGTTCATTGTAAGAAATAAGTAAATAAATAAGTGTTTATTCCAGTATGTGGGGAGGAGAGTGCAATCCCACACATTCCATAAGGGTATAATATACACATACATGTACAAAGTATTTGAAAGGAAAAAAAGAAAAAGAAGGTGGATACGAATGTACACGAAACAAAAAAAGATAATAAGCTAATAGTAGTAAAAGGAAAACAAAAGAAATAATAATATTAAGCTTTCAGGATTCTGTGAGCACGTAAGGAGCCAGTAGTTTTCTCCAGTGTGCATCAATATTGGATGATGGACTGAGGCGGGCTTCCATGACGAGGATGTTTCCAGAGCTGGTTATCCTTTCCCTCATTCCTGCCACCCTGGATCTAATAATATCTGGGGAGACCAAACATTATGCGGAAGGCGTTGTTGTACTGAACCCGAAGTCTTTCTATACTACTCTTCTTGTAGTTTGCCCAGAGTTCAGACGTATACAGTGTTGCGCAGAAGGAAAGGAAGAGCGTCCTTTTTACAGCAGTACTGCAAAGGCGGAATCTTCTACTGAGCATGTTTGCTTTTGTGTTCACATTTAATAATTAGTTACGTTGCCGGCAACTCGGACGTTTATTGACATTTAATATTCTTAAGCAAGTACGTTAGGGAACGTACCCATACTACGTAACACTTTTAGGGGGGGGGGGGGGGGTCTTCAAAATGTCACGCTCCATACAAATGAGCGGCAGGTTGCTAAGGATTTTGGTCACCGGGGGGGGGGGGGGGGGGGTTAAAAATTGCAAAAAGTTGGTCACGTAGTATGGGTACGTTCCCTTACCCGCCTCACTTGACGATGTCTTTGCTATTTTGTTCTTGGAAATTATAAAAACAATAACTGGAGAATTCGTCTGCGTTGTAACTATTTCTCAAGGATTAACTGAACAGCAGGTAAATAAACATTTACACTTATGTTTTATGTGTAAACAGGAAAAAAATATGTAAGAAAATTATTTTACGTATACGAAAACAAGAGAAATGCAGTGTCTATAAATAAAATTATAAAAAAAAAGTTTAGAGAGTAAAAAAATAATCAAAAATGATTTAATAACAAAAATAGATAAGAAAAACAAAGATTTTTTTTTACTATAATACAATTATTTTTAATTTTCGACCTAGTTGCGCATTCTCTTGGGCCGGTTAGTAGTCAACTCGTCGATGTATTTAAATTATTATCTATTTTTGGTTTGACTTAGGACTGGCTAAAATATGTGAACACCGCTAATACTTAAGCCAAATCCTAATCGGATTGTACCGATATTTATTTCTTAAATTAACTGATGTGAGTCTTTAAAATGTCAAAGAGTTTTTTTTTTATTTTTTGGAATAGTACATACAATAGATACATAAATATAATGAAAGTATATAAAAAAAATAAAACTTAATACAATTATTAAATACAAATATACATATTTTTTAAAAATATTCTCCCATAATAAGCAGATGCTTGTGTATACGGGAGGAAGTAGATATTATTTATTAGGTTATTTTGATTTTATTTTTTTGAAATTTAGTTTATATAAAGAATAAGAGAAAATTATGTTTATATATGTCTACATTTGTTATCATTATTAGTTGTTTTGTTTATCATTACAATGACGTCCAATTTCATAGAATTGTTTACGTGAGTGCCACCAAAAGTTGATAAAATGCATTTTCATCGATAACGAGTCTATCTGCCGAGTACAGCCCGATCGGATGTCGAGAAGTGGGTTAATTTTCACTTCCACGATTTGCATTCATTCATTCACGAAAATAGAACCGAAATTCGAAACCGAAATATAATAAATAATGTAAACGAAGTACGTCTATGAATTGTTGTTTTTTTTCGTACGAAAACAGTCTTCGATTTTCTATCAAAAGTAATGCATGTATCAAAAAATATGTCGGAATTCTTCAGGTTTTGATTTTGATCAACAATTCACACATCTAATTGAGTCCCTGAGACCTACCAGCATTGGTAAGCGCCCGGATAATGTGGAATAAGTCGTTAAACCTAGTTGCTCTGGGTGGTTTTTTTTTTTAAGTTTATTAGTTTGAGTAAGGCCCGGCGCAAACTTCAGATTTTTCTATCCGATTGTCGGATCAAACAAAATTCGATTGGACGGTGGGCGCAGAAAGGCGTGGCCTATTTTCATTACTCCGCGCGGCTGTCCAATCCAGTCCGACAATGGGCGTGGCCCCGGTATTATAACCAATGGGGTTCGAATCGATTTTTATCTGATCCGACTCTTGTCTGACGTGTGCGGCCTGCCTATGTCAGGACAGTCGATAACATTGTTGTAGATTTTATACAAGGTTATGGTATATTTGCCGTTATACTTTGAAAGCATAGTTATGTACCTATATATATAGTTTAGTGCGCTCTATAGTATTTATTATATTACGTATTTGAGGCATATCAGACATTTATTTTGGAAAATTTCTTGTCTTTAACTGATTTCAATTAATTTGCCGCAATTGATTAGAATTCGTTCGCCACATCTTCTGGTCTGTGCAGTGAATTTCTCCAGTTGAAAATAATTTGTGTTTGCCTTTCTTTGAACGCTAGCGCCATTCCTTACATCAATTTCTATACAGGGTGTTAAGGGACGTACTTGATGACTTACTTTAACCAGTGATTCCTGACATTATTTGGAGTAAAAAATGTAAATGAAATATTTGTCTCCGGTGACTTTTTTTTTTTTTTCAAAAATTTTTTCTTCAAAATCAAACAAAACAAAATTTCTTCCGCATGTCATCACTGGTCACTCAGCCGGGTGTCCGATGAACCCCTTACCCCGCCTCCAACTGTTCAACAACTACTATTTTTTTAAGTTTTTGTAGAAAAAAAAAAAACATCAAAAATGTCACCGGAGACCAAAATTGCATTTACATTTTTTACTCCAAATAATGTCAGGAATCACTGGTTAAAGTAAGTCAAGTACGTCCCTTAACACCCTGTATACATATATACTTCGAACTATTGTTTCTAGCTTGAGTTTTGCATTTGTAAGATATGGACTTTCACCCTCTTTCCCCAGAGAACGTTGGTACAGTGTTTATACAATTAATCACAATGTATTTAAAAATAATTTCTTGCAAATGAAGAAATCAAAATCACAGAACAGCCTAATGTACAGAGGACTAAAGATGTATGATGAAATACCTGAAAGCATAAATAAAGAATGAACGTATTTAAAAAGAAATGTTATGCTTACTGTAAAAATATTTAAATTTATCAAATGAAATGTTACATTGTGCTTATTAGTTTATATTCATGTAGTATAAACTAACTCAATAATTAATAAAAATAAAAATAAAAAACATTGTCTTAGTCCTAGACATATTTATACCCATTTTTGTGTTGCGTCAACAGATACAAAATATGAATGAATGTAATGTTTGTGACCGAACACCATTGATAAGTAAGCATCTATGAGTATCTTTATACATATAGTATAGGTGCGTACTACGTAGGTACGCTATTAGTATATATTTTACTATTCGTAAATTTAAAAATACGTATTCATAGATAACGTGGAATCGACTGTGTAACGGTAGACTAGGGAATTACTCACAGTTTTTTGGTGAAATTCGTTTTCTTGGTCTTAATACATTTTATTTAACAAAATACACATTCGGCAAATGGAAATAAACCTCAAGGATTTTTGTTAATAGCCCCGTTTTACCAAGAAATCAACCCAAGGGCGCTTTCCAAGGAATAAAAATAAAACAGAAATTCAAAGAGAGCTTCGCTGAATAGGAATTGAAAGAAATACAGTACCATTATTTGTCTGACTTACAATTACTGTTGAAACCCTCATTTAACTTAATCAAATGACTTTTAATAAGATAATCTATGATTAATTAACCATTATTGTATAACAATAATTCGGTTAGTATCTAAAGCTCCTCTTGTTTGCTTCAAGCGACAAAATATCCCCGACGAAATATCCTACGGACAAAACATACCCCAACAAAATATCTACTAAAACCTAACCTAACAAAAAAATGGGACTAAAATAATATAGACATCCTGTAAAGACAATAAAATATTGTTATCTGTATTATTTTTTTCCCATTTTACTATTTTTGAACAAAAAATTATTGTCTTTACAGGATGTCTATATTATTTTGTCCCAATTTTTTTTAGGTTCGGTTAGGTTAGGTGAAGTTCAAGAAGATATTTTGTTGTGGGATTTTTTTTTCATGAATACCGCGCAAGAGTCCTAACTGCTCCCGTAGCTGAAGCCAGTGAGACTCTCTCTCTCTCTGGTTTCAATCCTGGGATTGGTTTGCAGCAATTTCATCTATTCGTCTCTTCCACTATTCCCTGTCTTGTGCGGCTCTTTTGAAGTCTGCATATGATGAGCAGCGCACGTCCACCAGCAGGTCCTCCAGGTACTCTCGGCGTGGGCGTCCCCTAGAGTTTGTCCTCTCGGTCATACCCTCAATTATGGCATGCAAGAGGCCTTCTTGTCTTATTACATGGCCGATCTATCTAGCACACCTTTCGGAAAGGTCCTGAGCAGGTGCCTTCCTCCTTCGATTCTTTGAAGAACCTCCTCATTTGTAATGTGGTCTCTCCAGGAAATTCCTAATAGTCTTCTATAGGACCACATCTTAAAAGCCTCTAGTCTCCGTTTATCTCTTTCGGATAGGCACCATGTTTCGCAGCCGTACATCAAGATACTCCATACATAGGTCTTGATGAGGAGTATTCTCAATTTTAGGTCTATATTATTCGATTCTATTATTTTTGACCTTTTATTGAATGCAAGCCTAGCCTGGTGTATACGGCTGTCGACCTCGCTCTTAGACCGACCGCCCCATTGAGACTATGGCATATGACTACCGCAGTGAGACTATGGCATCCCAAATTGAGGTATATTGTGAGGCTGAAGGCGGTGGGGAGGGGAAGGAGATAGGAGGTGGGGAAGTACCTGGTTATTCAGATCTGGTCACCAAACACGGCTAAAGCCATTTCAAGCAACGTTTCAATTCTGAATGGTGGTCTTACACCACGGCGATACTGAGAGTATATTCCACTCTGGAACATTCCGCAAACATACTAAAATTGTTGTATTGTTGGAATGTTTTGTACGGTGACCGGACAACTCAGAATGAAACCAACTAAGAAGCACCTCAGAAAGGTTTTTAAGAGTGATCTGTATTGTTTTCTCGATAAAATTATTTGTTATTACGTGTTAGAAGACAACTAAATTGAAAAACAAAAAAGATTTGTAAGTGATTCTTGTAAAAATGAATATATATGATATTTATGTTAATTTACACCACGAAAGAGAGCCGAAGGTCTATGTACCAGAGAGCTGTGTACAAGTGAAAGCATATACACATATTATGGATATGCTTATACACAGGGGCGGCCCTAGGGCGGTGCGAGCGGTGCGACCGCACACGGCGCCGTCGTAAGGGGGGCGCCGAAAATACCCGAGCACTGATCGACTATCTATCGATCGCGCGCTTAAATCGTGTGGTCGGTGCGGGGAGTAAGCGGTGTTGGCAACGTAGGCGATTTTTCGCCATTTAGGCTACTCAGGACCAAGGGCGGCTGGTTGAACAGTGTGTTTGTGTGCAGCACTGGTAAATTATATCGTCTAAAATTACTTTATAATATCTTACCGAAAAATATAAAATCAATGAATTTCATTAAAAATATCACCTACCAATATAATGCATAATATAATATGAATCAGGGAGAGCAAATTCTCAAAGTTCCGCGTGAATTCACCCTGTCCGGTGTGCAGGCCGTTTGCAAGCGGAACGAATTATGTTTTTGTATCGAATGTCCCAAACATCGCCAGCGCGCAACGCCGGCCATATGTATGAAAAATTAAGTTATTTTGGTGTGCCACAGAGCGGCCTTTATCATACAAACTTAAATTTGGATTTAAGGCCAAAATACTTAACCAAACTGAATAATTCTTTTTTTAATCCAAAGGTACAGCAAATACCTAAATTTTACATATATTTGCTTTTTTATTGATTGATGTTTTAAATTATAAAACGCAGATCATTAAGGAATACAATTTTTTTATAGGTAACTTTGACAATTTTGCCCTCGTGCTGTTTATACATTGTTTATAAATACTGTTTTTATCCTGTTTAAAATGAAATATAAAACTAACTAACCAACCATCACGCCGTTTCCCCACAGGGGTAGGCAGAGAGGACGGACCGCCAAATAGCTCGGTCTTGGCACACACTCTTTGCCTCACTCACATTCATACATCGTCTCATACATTCTCTTCTATTATTCCGACTTTTAACATGGCCCGACTCAAGTATCTTATTCACTTGCTCGTGCCATGTCTTCCTCGGGCGTCCCTGACTTCTTCTACCATTCAAATTTGCGTCGTATATTCTTCTTACACTACATTGTAAAAAAAAGAGTTTTTTGGGTTGAAATTTAAGATTTATTTACGAAAAAATAGTATCTATTGTGTTTTTATTTTCTTAGTACCGAAAAATAAAAATTTTAATTAAAAGGCGATATGTAGAAGTTTTCGCACTTCGAAAACAGCTTAAAATAGATCTTCTCTCCAAATAAGATTAGTGGGATCATTTTTACCTAATGTTGCTTAGTAATCGTTATCTCATAGTTACGGATTATCAGTGAACCGCCACGTTTTCAGGGCAGCGGCCGCCACTGCTCAGGACGAGAATCGGCGACGAAAAAATCTAAAAGGCAACTGGTCGCCTATTAGGCTACTTCAGAGACAAGTTATTTAAATCAGCCGAATCGCAAATAATTAAGAAAAAAGTACCATAATGTTGTCGCTGAAAGAATTTTCAGCGTAATAGGGACAATCAAAAAAATCATGTACTTAGCGAACGCATCGCAATGGCTGAAAAACTGCTCGAATTTTGTGAAGCAGTACCGGACTTATTCGTCTGCTCAAATAACAGCTAAGGAAATCTCTTCCCAGGCTGCGATAGATTCTACGCTTAGGCCAGTCCGATCCCGAAGAAAGAAGCGATTATTTGAATATGAAGCTGCAGATGAGACACCAACAAATCCAGAAGAACTGTTTAAAATTAACGTCTTTTACCCTATGATAGATACAATTGAAAATTCATTGGTCACTTGACTTGGAAAATTATCTAAATTCAATGATACATGGTCTTTTTTGTATAACATCAAAATAATTCCTGATAAGTCTTCATTATAAAAAGCCTGTGCAGATTTGCAAATCATTTTAACCGACGGAAAAATTTGATGTCTCTAGTTGCGAATTGGTTGAAGAACTTTTGAGCCCAAACCCATAACTAAAATATCTTGCCTCAGCAGAGCCACTACAAGTTCTTCAACTTCTAAAAAAAATGATTAGAGGGTATATTCCCAAATGTATGGACAGCGCTTCGGATTTTGCTGACCATCGCTGTAAATGTGGCCAAAGGAGAACGAAGCTTTAGTAAATTAAAACGTACTTACGTTCGGCTATGTGTCAAGAAAGACTATCAGATCTTGCAATTTTATCAATTGAAAATGATATTGCCCAAGGGTTAAATTATTCTGATTTAATAAAAAAAATCGCAAGGGCGAAAGCAAGAAAAGTTGTGTTCTAGTGTTTTTAATGATTTCGCAGATTTAATTAAATAAATGTTATCAAACATATATTACTTAATCGACTTCAAAAAGGAGGAGGTTCTCAATTCGACTATATTTTTTTAATGTTTGTTACCTCAGAACTTTCGACTGGGTGAACCGATATTTATGATTCTTTTTTTATTTGAAAGCTAGTGCTTCTCGTGTGGTCCCATTTCAATTTGGTTCAGTTCTGACAATGGCATCCATGAGAAAACCATATAAGTCTTAAATTTGCATTAAGTATTGCGCCACAAATGGACGAATAACTCAATATCACCCCAACCGATTTTGATGATTCTTTTGTTTATTGGAAAGGATGTACTTCAAGGGTAGTTTGATGAGAGTTTGGTTAGGTTCTGATTATGGGATCCATGACAAAGTAACGGAACTAGTCAATTCTTAGGAGCAAATTAACATTCGTTAACGTTATCCGGATCATTGAGTCACCTACCGTCAGTGGTGTAGAAAGGAGGGGCGGGGGAGGGGGGGTTGATCGCCCCGGGTGCCAACCGAGGGGGGGGGGGGGGAGAGGTGACACTCGAACGTGGATTAAAAACTTACGAAAGTGCAAAATTGCCGTAAAAAATATTTTACTCGTGAACACTGACTTTTATTTAGCTATGTATATGGATCGGTTGGTCGGGGTTTCCCGAAAAAATGTTTTTTTGTTTTTTTTTCTATTTTCGTTCCATAATTCAATCGGGGATTTCCTTGAAAAATTCCTTGTCATTCCAATTTAGTTCGTTAATTGTGATTGACGTAAACTCGTGAAGTGAATTGTTATCTATTGATTGACGTGAATAAGTGATTGTTATTCTGTTAGTGTTTTTAAATGTGTTAATTTTGAGGATTACCAAAGTTTTGTTTACACATTTGACTCTTAGCTAGTAATATTTTTATATTTTAGGAAGTCGAAATTTGCGTTTTTAATTTCTAAACTTTAATGGGGGGGGGGGGGGGGGGTGACACCACGTTTTCCTCCCCGGGTGCTACCCATGCTAGCTACGCCACTTCCTACCGTAACTTCGTTATGGTCAAGTAATGTCTGTCTTATATGAGCAGCACGTTTAGTAGGTCTACCCATATTCAGACAAATTAGTTAAAGTACTTCAGATTCACTAAAATTCAAAAAACAAACAACAATTTTAACAAAACAAAAACACAACTTAAAAATGCAATAAAAAGTAAAAAAAATAACTTCGTATTCTTCTACAACTTAATAATCAACAAACTTTTTCTACTCATCAATATTTAGGTACGATTGTTATTTTTGGAGTCGGTGTCAGCCAAGGTACCCGGCCCGGCGTGTTCACTTGACAGCTCCCCTCCCGCCGTGGCCTCGCTCTCGCCTCGTCTTGTCGCGCGTGCGACACAAGCACATCTCACCTATGACTATGTATGTAGTTACAAATCTACCTTGGCTGACACCGACTTGACCAACTGAAATCGTACCTACATATTGATGAGTAGAAAAGGTAAGTTGATTATTAAGTTGTAGGAGAATACGAAATTATCATGATACTTTTTATTGCATTTTTTAAGTCGTTTTTTGTTTTGTTAAAAAAAAAATTCTGATATTATTTCTCATCTGTCCTACTAGGTAATTCAATTAAAGTTGCATAACTGCATAGAGAGCTCTATTTTTTGTTAGGAGGGGGGGGGGCGCCACCAAGAGATTTCGCACCACCTAATAATTTAGCTAGGGCCGCCCCTGCTTATACACATATTATGGATATGCTTTCACTTGTAAGTGTGCGCGATCTGGTGTAGTTTTATATGGATCATTAAAGTCTGTCATGTTTTATCTTTCGGGGAAATGTATAGGCACTTAAATAAACATAATAATAACATAATGTTAGAAAGATTCGAAAGAGAAAATATACAAAAGCTTTCACCAGATCATATTTCAAAATACTCGCACAATGGTAAAATGTTATCCAAACATTTTTATGCGCAAGATTCGCGTTCTTGTTTTCAATGGCAATAAATTCTTCAATGGAAGTAAATTCTCGTAGTTATTAGCGTATCTAGCTTTGCTTTTTTAGACTCTTAATGTAATGTTTATACGAGTTATGTAATTATTTATACGACGTATGTAATTATTGTACCTTGGTCTTAGCCGATTTGCTATATATTATCCGTTGTACGTATTTATGTTGCACGGAATGAATTAGTCATATTTTTATTTAGTTGTTAATATTTTGCAGATACTTAGACAGTAAACAGTCGACTTCGCGTCCAAAAAAAAGAATATTTCTATTATTGTAGAAAGCAATCACTTTGTAGTTTGACATATTTAATAAAATAAAATAATTATTTGTTAAAAACCACAAGATTAACGTGGTTTTAAACAAAAAAGTATTTTATTTTATTAAAGAATATTTCTAATTTTCTATTATTTATCATCAAATATTTGAAGTTCATTTTCTTGTTTTGTGTAAGTTCTATTCAAGTTCTGTTATTATTTCAGTTTTATAAATGAACTGGCCTATAATGATACAATAAAATAACTTGAATTGAACTTACACAGAACGCGAAAATTAGCTTCAAATATTTGATGAACCCGTAAAATTTTTTGAAACAACCCGTTCTAAATCTATTCCAATTTTTTCTTAAGCTCATAAGATTTGTAAGTAGGTGCTTAAATACTCGTACCTGCCTGCTTAAATATAAATTATAAATATTTTACGTAACATTTTTTTTCAAATGAAAAATTATTCAATTTACCATGTAGTGATTTGACCGCTCATAGTAGGAACCACGATCTAGCGAACTTTGGCGGGGTATCTTGGACCAGAATCAGAACGTGACTAACAAATTTACGGACATATGAAATGCAAAGTGGTCGAGTTAAAATAGTTCTTCGCTAGTAAAGTTTAAAAAAAACCTGTGGAATGATTTGCCAGCCTCCATGTTTCCTCCCTCCCACAACATGGGTCTCTTCAAGACCCAGGTTCACTCCCTCTTTTCCCCAAAAATACCCTCTACCCAGCATCCTCAAAGAAGATATAGGCCCCGAAAGAATTTTTTTCCCTCGGGACTCCCTGTGTGGAGTTAACGTATATGTATGTATATGTGGAATTTAGTAAGAAAACTCATATAAAAATTTTCAACGATGTAGCACCTCGCAACCACATCATGAATCTATTAAAATATACGCCGCTTAGAAAATTAGTGATGTGACATTGTGAAATAATAAATTATAAGATTTTTTAAGTTTCATAATAATAATAATATTAGAATAATTTTTAAAGCGCCGTTTTTGTGAAAAATAACCTGAAGGGCGCTGTACAGACATGACTTCCTAGGCTCTTACATCTACTGATAGATTTAAGTTTACAATTACCTGACAGGTAAGTTTGCATGGTCACTAGGTAGGAGTGAATTCTTTTTTTTCACTGGACGGTAATGTAAGAGTCAAAATTTGGTGCCTTTTAGGTTTAATTTTAGCCATGTAAAATATTATTAAATTTTTTTTAGGGTAACTGCCTCCGCAATGGCATTGAATTTACGAAAATAGTCGGTTTTTCACTCTAATTGGAAGTCATGTTTATGTACGATATTTTTTGAATAAACGTACTAATTTTTATCAAGAAAGTTTACTTGGTATAAATATAGATACAACACAAAATAAAAAAAAGTTCGAAATTGTGTTTTATAATTTAAATAAAGGGGAGAGAGGAAGCGCGGGAGGTGATACTTAGCTTGCTTGCTCTATTTGTTCGAGGCTCGGATCAGTCGCACGCTCGTTTGTCGTTAAAATTACGTTCGATATTCTTACATGGCAACTATGCAAAGAACTCGGAGTGTATTCAAATGTCCTCTATTTGGTGATGTTTGTGAGATGAAAGAGAACTTTCTACCTACTTACAAAGATGCAGTAAAATACTATTATGAGTGGACGAGACATCAACTGAAATTGCAATCAGAAACTGCAAAAGAACCAATTTTTGGTGAGATATAGTTATGTCGAAATTGAAAATATATGGCACACTGCATCTATTCCTACATTGACACGAACAAGGATCGTTCAAATGTTGAAAGCATATCATTTAAAGTGCAAAAATCTACTCAAGTCTATCAAGAGGCTCTCCCTGGACAAGTTAAATAGTTTTCAGAAAAAACAGTAAGATACTTTTTGATATTTCAGTATGCAAGTACAAAGCATTCGCTCAGTGTATATATCCTAAGGATAAAAAGGTTCCCAAACAAGAGCAAACTTTTTTGACCGATAAAAGAACGTCTCGGGTAATGGTAATCAGCAAAAAAAAGGATCCTATCTCACTGATTCAAGAGCCGGGATCCCTTTACATGGGATACGTGGTACCTGATGTTGGTACAGCAAAAGGAATAGATACCGTGATAACAGGGTTTCTGTTACATAAAGAAGTTTCCCAAGATAGATTTTATGGCTATTGATTGTGATGGTACGAATGTTAATACTGGAAAGTATGCTGGAATTATAAGACTGCTTGAGAAAAGGCTACAAAAACCACTTCAGTGGATAATTTTTTTACTCCACATTAACGAACTGCCTTTGAGACATCTGTTTTTTTTTTTATCTCGATAGGTGACCTTTTTCGGAACCTAAATCTTATATTGGTCCACTGGGAAAATCACTGGAAACCTGTAAAAAGCTGCCTGTTAAAAATTTTGAACGCATCGAAGGTCAAATGCTACAAGAAATGGCCAAAGATCTGAGTCCAGACCAACAGTACTTGTATAAAATTGTCTCGGCTGTAGTTTCAGATGAATTTCCAGAAGACCTAGGCAATAAATCTCCAGAAAAACTATCACATGCCCGTTGGATCATCGAAGACTACGTTTGTATGTATCTACTGAAGAACCATCTGATAATTTGAAAACTCTGGCTACTTTTGTGGTCAAAATTTACGCACCGTTTTGGTTCTTAATTAAAAGTAAACCATCATGCAAAGATGGCACGTGTTACTTGTTCAATATTATTAAGGCCTCCAGTTACCTGCCAGAAACTCTAAAAAAATTATAGATCCTTTTATCCAAAGAAACGGCTACTTTGCCATCCTGAAGCGATTCTTCTTGTCATGATAACAGATGATAAAAAAACATGTTAGAGAGCTGGCAGCCCTACTAAAGGCACGCAATACTACTCAACCTCCAACACCTAGACTGTTTCAAGTGTCATCAATAGATTTTAATGCTTCTACATATAGTGATTTAATAAATTGGCAGGAAAACTTATCCGAACCACCGATTTTGAAAAACTTATTGGACTAGGAAATTCAGAATGTCGTGGAATCTGGAGGTGAAAACGAACTATTGTTTATAAGGCTTCCCTGCCATACCCAAGCTTTTGAAAGAGCTTTAAAGAATACAATGGAGGTTTCCATTTCTCAGTGGATAAGAAATTCGCGATTAGATGCAATAAATGCCAAGCTGGAATCGCGAAATCAAATGCCTAAATTTGAAACTAAAAAGGATTTTAAACCTAAATCATAAATGTATAATTTTTCGAGTTTGTTTCAAATTTAATTTTTTTTAAAGCAATGCCTTAATAAATATCTTAATTATATATTGTTTATCATTTAACACCTACTTACCACTAAATTAATCACAATGTATCGCCTTATAAACTTTAAACTTTTTTACCCTAATTTTCAATTTTTGAAGTCACTGCGGAGACAGAAGATCTTAATCAAATGAAATGAAAAATCCCACGTATTTTTACTTTAACATAAGGCACAAATCCCCCCCTCTTAGAACTCTGAAATTAAAAAAAAAAAAAAATTCATACATCCGTGCTCCACCCTAATGGTCACATCACAGATAAACACGGTTTTATTAGAATGTTTGTGTTTGGAGAAGACACGATTTTGCACGCTGAGGACACAATATGAAAAACATTGCACATTATTTGATTTCACAATTGCTATTTCATCCTCTATGCTATTTTTTTAGAAAATAAAATGAAATACTTTTTTGTTTAAAACCACGAGATTTATTAATTTATGAATCGACGGGTTTCGCTTTACTCAAGCATCTTCAGGGTACAAATTGAAGAAGATGCTTGAGTAAAGCGAAACCGGTCTGTTCATAAATTAACAAATCTCGTGGTTTTAAACAAAAAAGTATTTTATTTTATTAAATATATGTCAAACCACAAAGTGATTGCTTTCTACAATAATATTTTATTAGAAGTTTATTTGCAAAAGTGGAGTTGGTATTTATTTTAAATATTTTATTTTTATTGTTAATTTTTGGGTTGGAGATTTTTTTTAAATAAGATGACCTTCATATTATGAGATACCTATTTTGTCTGGGGCGTGAAAATAGCACCAAACAGGGCGGGATTTCTACCCTTAGAAGTAATAAAAGGAAATATGCATTCGGCGTATTTCTATCTCAATTATTGTGATAAGAAATTGCCTAAATGTATACATAAAGATGCACTAGCCTGAAAGTAGTAAGGCTCGTAAACAGCCATGTAGTTTGCAGAACAAATATATCAAATATCTTTCACATTTTTTTTAAAGTAAATTCGAATCTTCAACTAGACCTACTCTGCTTTTTTCGATTGTCGGTGTAACGTCGTATGTATGTATTTTTCTTTGGATTTTCAAAACTGCGTAATCTCAATATCCCAACTTTTCCATGAAAGTCTGTTTTACTTTACCTCCAGAACTTGCCTTTTCGGAAGCTTCAGGCTTTTCTTTTTACAACGAATTCATCTTTTGTGACTAGCTTCGTTCTGTATTTTATTTTTCATCTTTGTTGCAAGAATCCTCTTTGAGGCGTGATTACTTAAAAATGATATTGTTATCAAAACATATTCAGAATAAACAAACGTAATGATCTTTTCTCTGTTCTGTGATATTATTTATCTATTTATTTAATATCCTGTATTAAAGTTATTACTCTCTTACGGCGCTCCATTCTATGGAAATAGTCAAGGTTCATTGACAATAATAATTAAACTCTCGTTTATGGAGACGTGAGATAACTTTTAACGGAGATAATAACGGTTACTTTTCCCTATTAAATTACCGATTTTTATCCGAAAATGTGCCCATAAAGATTGTTATGAGACGCCATAAAAAACCTCGTAATCCTTGGAAGGTCGGACTGAATGTTATTCGATCGAAAATACTAAGAAAAAATAAATTTTCTACATTGTTTAAATTTGTTAGAAATTATGCTTCATCGATGAAATGAAATATTCAAAGAATGTTAATATAACTTCTTTTGAAACCTTCTATATTTTCTATGCGCTTTAAAATATTTTATACAGAGTTTGTGATACTTTTTGTTGACTTTAATAACGTTTTTCGTTTCAGGTATGGATTATTTTCTACTAAGACGCGTCTTCATGGAAGGTAGGTAAGTGATGAAAATAGCTACTGCCTTTTATATTACTTTTAAATTATTATTAAACCCAGTATAGCGATCTTGCTAATTATTATTTTACATCTTCAATCTTTGCAAATTCACTTTGTGTCGTCAATTTTACTTTTTAATCAACACCACAATTTACACCACGTGTAAATAAAGGGTTAAACATTTTACATACGAACACAACGGGTTTACAATTAGATAACTTGGAAATTTTAGAAATTAGAAAAAGCGTTGATAATTATAATTAACAACCAAATATTTATGTGAAAATAGCCATCTCTTAAATTTATTTTTGTATTTAGACAGCTCGATTATTATTGTTTTAAAAATTATTCCGACATGAATGCAATCTTTACATTTTCTAAAATAATTTTTATATTTCATATAATGAATAACAGATCACTTTGTATAAACCACTATTTTTAAAACAATATCTACATGTTTCGATAACAATGTTATTTTCATCAGGATATGTTACTATATTTATATTACTAAATGATGCCACAAAGTAATTTTGCGAAGTTTGAAGAAGTAATTAAAGTTTTATATTTCAATTCATATAATTGTTTTTCATGATGCTAAGTTATTAATCATCACTCTCTGTAATATGTTTGTCTTTAGTCCTTATTTGTCTATACTTTTATTTATTTGCAAGAAAAAAAGCACTTTTACATAAGGGAACGTACCCATACTACGTGACCAACTTTTTGCAATTCCCCCCCCCGCTCCGGTGACCAAAAACCTATGGCCTCCGCCGCTCATTTGTACCAAGCGTGACATTTGTTAATCTTACTCTGACGAAGAAATCTTTGATTTTGAATCACGTATATAATTTTGATTAAATACTGTGTTTTACAAAGTGATTTGTTTTCTTTTAATGAAAACAAATAACTTTGTAAACCCCGCTTTATTATTAATACTATCGACATGTTTCAAAAACAAAGTTTTCTTCGTCAGGATAAGAGATTAAATCAATAATGACGCCAACAAAGTGCATTTGCGAAGTTTGAAGAAGTGATTTATTTTCATTTGATTATTTAACATTTTTATAAAGCGGCGCGCCGTTTAGTAATGAAATTACCTCAAGACGCTTTGATTAATTAATTAACTTAGCAAATTGTCAATTACCCAATTACTTTCCGGCAACTGCAGTTTGGAAGGGCAATCATCATAAATCGCCAACGCTTCCTTTGACTGGCACTTAATCTCGTTACAAGAGATCTCACTTATGCGACATAATGTAGGAGTAAGTACCTAAGTGCAACTCGATGAACACATTATTACATTCTGAGACAAATTGCGATCTGTTAAAGCTAAATGGATAGCTTTGCATATTTTCAAACATTTTACTGAATGCTTTCATTTTGACCCACGTACGTCACACAAAATTTAGTGATAGCATAAAACACAATTACAACAAATAACTAGTTTATTGTAGTATAGTTTTCACATTTTATATTGGCGGAAAAACATTGCTAGCTTAAGTTTCAAAATTAAGGACTTTACGCAATTTAACCTCAATATTTAATGTCCAAGATTGGGGGATCAAAGGCCCATTCAGGCACAACCTTGCATCTAAAAAAACATATTTTCTCAGGGGGTGTAGGAAACTTTTAAAATAACTCTTGTACGCCAGGCGTATTTGAAAAAAATACCTGACTTTTGCTTAAATATCCGTATAAATACGAAAATTAACTGATGTTGTTATTTCTACACAAATCTCAATAGACATCTCACGTGAAAAAACACAATTCAAAGGTGTTTGCTGATAAATAAATACCTTTGTATGCATTTGAAAAAGGAACAATAACGCGAATAGTTCGATTTTTCGATTTTGACAGCGTTTGACAGTCACAGATAACGCATACACAAATAGTGCAGTGTTGCCACATGAATGAAATCTTTGGCTCCAACAAGAATGATATTGGCACAAGCGATTGTGGCCTTGTCCTTCATACAGTTTCTTTATACATAAGGGTTAACATCGCATATAAAAATATATATATTTTTGAAATTTTCTACCGTGGCTACCGGTGGGCAAGCGGCCTACTAATTTTGTTATTTTTTTTTTAATGTGCCAAATATAATGTATATTTTTTTTGTTAGTTTAAAAACATATGTTTTTGTAGGTACGACGTTGAATCAGAACAGCGATAAAATTACAATTTGCGTTCAGATTATAGAAGTCGGTAAATTTTAATCGACATTTCGAGAAATTTCCAAAAATTCTCGAAACATTTGAGAACATTGTCAATCACAGCATCTCCTAAAACTGATGGATAAATAATATTTTAATAATAATTTTGTACCTTTCTTTACTTACTTATATAAATTATATTATACAAATTATATATCCTTTATATGAAATCACATAGGTAATTGATGTTTCTTTGTAACGTTTCACTCCAGTGAACTAAATCATTGCTTTTATTCGTGTACATTTTTCCTGAAAAGCAAATATATGTTATCTTTCTTACCTGGAAATGAAAGTAATGTTTTGGAAATGGTTTTCTCAATAGATTTGCTACGTGACGAACTATTTTGCTAACAACTGTCAATCGCACAGTATTTCTTCTAAATTGTCGATTAATACGAAATCTCGTATATTCAAAAACAGGTAAAAATCAACTTATTATTTACTTTTTTTTTGTTTAACATAAAATTTTCAACTTAAAAGGCGGGTATGGGGTACTATTCATTGTACAATCAAAACCTCTGTCATACTTAATCCCAAGTGGTTCGCTACATTTGGTAAATTAACAGGAATGACCGGGTTTTTGGTGTGTAAATAAGTCTTACATAAGTCTTGGCGGTGGATTCGTCTGCTTACTTACGGATGGTACAGGCCATAAGAAAAACTATTTTCTTTAGGGCCTCCTTCGTGGGGCTAATGTCAATAAAAAAACTACACGACGCCTTTTAAAAGTGCGCCACTTATTTTAAATTTATTTACTGTCGAAACAATCGCACCGTCTCCCCCCGAGCGTACGTAGACGTAAATAAACGTCTTTTGCCGTGGTCTTTCTTTCACGTCTTTCGTCGGTCACGCCTTTATTCAAATTGTTACATCTTCTCGTGCATTCAGGTCAACTGTTTACATTCTTAAATTAATTTCTCAAATAGTATTATGTTTCCTAGACCTTGCAAAAAATGTTTTAAAAAAACCTAAAATTGTCTCGTTATTGTAATTTTTTCCTCGTACCCATCTTTAGTTTTTAAAAGAGCTAAAAAATGCAAATCCTTAAATAAAGTATGGCTAATCTGAGGGTTTTGATTTGTATTGGTATGATTTAAACAAGTACAGTCGCTTGAATAAATATTCCACTTTGCGAAAGAAATGTAATCCTGGGAAAACAGTTTAATTCGAAGAACTCAAGTCCCTGTTTAAAACTAAAAGTAGACGTTTTTTCTTACGTGCAAAGTTAGAATTTAGTTCGTAGACTTACTTTTCGATTAGTTTGTTTTACAAAAAAATCTCTGATTACTTACGCATTTATTTTCTATTAGGAGCAGATCGCTTCTTATTTGAATTTGATCTTTATTCGGATTATGATATATTTGCATAAAACAGAACACCTAATTACGAAACTTATTGAACTTTCCTCTGCCGGTCTACATTAACTTTTTTAAAATGTAAATCTTCTACAAGAGTCCCAACTGCCTGGAGCTAATGGGACAATGATACTTTAAATTTAGTTGACTGCTAAGATTTGATCACTAAACACGTATCGCAAATCCCGTAGAAAAGGGTCAGGTTGGTCAAAATTGTCTATTTTATAAAATTTATTTTTTATTTATTTAACACCCACAGTGCTTTTAAATTTAATGCAGTACATGTTTTTTATAAATTACAACGAAAACAAAGAGTTGACAAAATACAGGTAATATAAAATGTAAGAAACAAAATATAGGTTACATAAAATATAAGAGTTGACATAAAAAGGTGACATGGTATAATGTAAGTTAAGTAAAAATAGATGATCTGCCAATATCCTTTACTTAAATAATCAAAAATATTATTAAAAAAATTAAATAGTTGGCGTTTGAAGTTTGCCATGTTCGAATTATGTCAAGTAGGTACATAAATATGGATTAAGTGTTTGTTACCAAGACTATGCAAACGTTATATTGGGGAATGCAAACTATAGTTGGAATGAGATGAATGTAGGTATATAAAATGTTATTTCTTGTCTATTGGTTCGTGTAGGTTTACAAATAGATTTATTAATTGCAGGAGTTCGCAACAATGTCTGAAGAGTAAAGTGATTGTGATTATCTAAGCATACCTTACGAAAACAATATTTAAGATCACTCTCCTCGAGATTTCGCTATTGTCTATTTTCGACGGTTCACTTGTTTCATCAAACATCATTTGTTTTCGGTTTTTTTGTAAAATTAATGTTTTTGACTCACGACACTTGGGCACATGGGTTGTGCGATATGAAGTTTTTATAGTTACATTTTGCTTGGCAGTCTTAAGGCGCCCGTATCCCCGCTCAAAAAGAATAAGATGGAGAGATATGTAATTACGGATGTTGGAGAGCGCGCGCTAATATTTAACTTCTAAAATAAGTTTAATGAACGTGTTTATAACATTTTGCGTGTATATAGACTTGCAGAATAGTCAATAAATGTCGCATATTAAATAAAATGGATAAAGATTTATCCAGACACTATCTAGAGAGCATTTTGTTCGGGTTTGAATTTTGCAATCATACATAAAGATAGTAGCCAATAATGCATGCATTAAGAAAAATGAAGATAATGTGGGTGGTTCTTAGTCAAGGTATGATACAGTTAAAAATGATCGAATTTGATATCGATACCATGGCGCAGTGGTTAGCGCGTTTACCCGGATAGCAAGAGGTCCTGGGATCGAGTCCCAGAGGTGTCAATATCTTTTACTGATTTTTTTGTTTCCAGATTTTCGATTGAGTTTCACTTATATTGTCTTCATTTAATTATATGTTTATAATAATTTTAGGAGCATACTTTGTGATTTTTTTCTATCGAGAGAATTTCATATAATTTACGTTTCGGCGTGGAGTACGTCTAGATGTTATCTTAAAAAATGACATATATTTTGTGAGATGTTAAAAACTTCTAATGTTTGAAAGAGATATGTAAGAAATCGGTAGAAATTAGGGTAGCGGCGCCGGCGGTACGAGACAATTCAGAGTATTTAATGCTCTGGAATGGGCCGCAAATATTCCTTGTTAACTAACTAACCATCACGCCGTTTCACTACAGGGGTAGGCAGAGAGGACGGACCGCCAAACATCCCGGTCTTGGCATACACTCCTTGCCTCGTTTACATTCATACAACGTCTCATACATTCTCTTCTATTATTCTGACTCTTGACATGGCCCGACTCAAGTATCTGATTCACTTGGTCGTGCCATGTCTTTCTTGGGCGTCCTCGACTTCTTCTACCATTCATATTTGCGTCATATATTCTCCTTAAACTCCTTTCCTCGTTCATTTGCTCTACATGCCCAAACCATCGGAGCGTTCCTTTCTTGATCTTACTCATTACGCTTACATCAGCCTTCCATTCTTTGCGGATTTCCACATTTCTCACACGATCATACATGGTTTTACCACACATACGCATCAGGGATCTCATTTCTACAGCGTTCAGTCTACTTTCATCCTTTCTCTGCCAGTTCCATGCCTCACTGCCATACATAAGGGTAGGTACCAGTACTCCATTATGGACGGCTAGTTTCGCGTCTTTTGACAGTTTTTTGTTGGTGCCAACGGCGTTCAGTCCTTTTATTTCTTATTCCATTATTCTTGTTATTCATTCCTTGTTATTCTTGTTATATACATATATATATTTTTGTAAATCAAAACAATTTTGATCTCTAGATCGGGAGTAAAAGATCTTAACCGCTTGACCACTAATGTCGTTTACGTATCTTCTTTGAAAGTTACAGATGTTCCACCAGTGCATTACTTTCATCTTATTTTGTAAGACTCATGAACATAACAGCAAAACATAACTCATCAAAGTTTAGCAAGAAGCATTCGTATTAGAAGCTAACGGAATACTGAACCAGCTAATGATAATCCCATCATGCTAACGATTCGGGTTCAGGCCCCGGGCCACGGCTCAGAGTCGCAGCTTCAGGTAATATCCATTATGATAATTAATTTCTCCTAATGCAGTAACCAGAAACAGCTGTATCTAGCTACGGCATTTATGGCGCATGGACCTCTCGTCTGCAGGGGAAAGTTTCGACTCTGGTTGCGACCACTTTGTTCAGGATTACACTAAATCCCGAAGGGGGGAGATTATTCTCTGAAGACTTGCGACCATAACTCGTGCTTTACACAGTCTGAGTCCGACTTGGACTAGAGTTGTATGTTAATTTAATTATGAATTAGCACGTTTAAAAATATGTGTGCTATGTACTAAGGGTTAAATATGTTTTGCTGAACTTTAAATTTCTTGCTTGTGTCAAGTTTTGACCGTCTCCGTGGTCGAGGGTTAAGACTAACAATCTGGACAACGCGGGTTAAAATCCCGGCTTTTGTTTTTATTTTTTATTTATTTGATTAATTTGCATTATTTCGCACGGAATATTTGCGGCACGTTCCGTAGTGAAAGATACATGCAGTATCGCCCTGGCGATTCAGAATTTGAAACGTTGCGTGAAAAGGCTTTAGACGTGTTTGGTGACCAGATCTGAATAGCCAGGTATTTCCTCATCTTCCTCTTCCCCTTCTCCTTCCCATCCCCACTACCTTCAGCCTCACAACACACCCCAATTGGGGATGCCATGGACTGTCTCAAGACGGGAGGGTTGCGACTCTTGTTAGGTATTTACGTTTAAAAAAAAGTGTTCAAAATACTAAAATAAACTACAAACTGCTGAAATACTATAATAAAAGGTACTTCTATAAATACGTTTGAAACTTAATTTGTTAGATGTAATTCCTTTGAAAAACAGAACATTTAAAATGTAAAACTTCTTGTTCTAAACTTAGTTCACACACCCACTGATGTTAAACTATTTATAAATAATGTTTCGGTCTTTGTAAGAGAGAGCTATTTAAACATTTCCAAGCTTTTGTTGATCCAAATAAGTACAAATAATGCTTCCTCTTTCTCTTTTTTTACCTATCATCGATTTATTTCCGTCTAACAACCTTCACCATTTGGAGGTGACTTATTCCCACTGGTTCCACCCAGCGGAACTCTGCTGTGGCATTCACCTAAAAAGAGATTTATGCTTTGTTTTCCAAAGGTCAAACCACCCACAATTCAAAGCCTCTAACTAAATTCAGTGATGTGTTCTCGTTGTTTATGTTGTACATAATATTTAGATACCAAAATAATAGTATGTTTTCCTCGAGGCCAGGATGTTTATCACTGATATGGAGCTCTCGAAAATAGCAACCCGGAAAACACTGTTCCATTGCCGTGAAAACACACCCCTTACCCACCCTTAGCCGGTGTGAAACCTGAATTCAGAACAATAAATTAGATATTTGGCGGAGTTATTCTGATTAACAGGGATTTATAAATGTATCTTCGTAAGGGTGTCACTACAGGGCTCTGCTAAAGATTTTCTTGTGTTTAATGATTAAACTGTTTACCTTATTTCACAATTTCAAGCTTCAATAAACATGTAGATACAATTTCAAAAAGTGCGTCACAAATATTAGAATTAACACTTGGAATCACAAATTGCTTTCAAAGTGCAGAATCAACTTTAACATTATATAAATCAATTGTGCGAAGTATTCTCGAATAGGGATCCACTATTTGGTCTCCCAACTATAAGATTCATAATTATAGAATCGAATCCATACAAAGATAATTAACCCGTGTTATTGCTTATCGCGAAGGTATATCTGATCAATTTGGAACGTATAAAGACCGAATTCTACACTATAAACTACACTCTCTGACAGGAAGACGGAAACTTTCCGATTTATTGCTTATTATGCACAAAATTATACATGCATCCGTTGATACACCAAACATTTTATCCCAAATTAACATTAACACACCGTCAAGAAATTCAACAAGGAGGATGCAAGATATTTTCTATATATCTACCTACCACACAAATACAGGATATTTCTCCCCTTTACCATGAACATTAAGACATTATAACACTATGCACTGCTCTAATAATGAAATTAACATTTTTAATAACCCATTCAATCACTTCAAAAAATATATTTTACCATCAATCGTATAAAGCTGATATTGTGATGAAGCCCTTTATTCAAACACAGGAAATATTGTACCTACTAAATCATTGTCCCATCAGCACAGGTGCCAATAATAAATTATTGTTGGTGATTCTTTTGTATTCTACCTTTTACTCATTCTTGTTGGTCATTCACTTTTGCATATTTCCGAGTAGCTAATTATTACTGATATTATTTTTGTTTTAATTTCTGTAATTTAAATCATCCATGTATATAAATTTTTGGGCATAATGCCTGTTTTATGTACTTAAATAAAGATAAATAAATAAATTGATATCTGCACTTTTTTTACGGAAATTTTGATTCTTATTGAATATTTGACAAATATGGCATTTCATCTAGATTTTATGGATTAATGACATTTTTAAAGCTCTATTTACGAGTTTTATGATCAGAATTCCATGGACAGTCAGACGCACAAATATGTCCAACCTGAAAGAGCTAGGCATACACAATAGACTTTCAACTATCTGCCTACAACGTGTCTTAAGATACTTTGGACACATTGTTCGCCAAACTGAGGACACCAACTTGGAGAAACTTATAGTAACTGGCATAGTGGCAGGCAGAGGAACCGAGAAAGTGGAGGAAGGTCACAAGGATATTCGGAGTGACCAAGTATTACATGCCGCAGGACTGCGAGGTGTGAAAAAGACTTGTCCACCATGGAAATTGAAATAGAGGTGAAATAGCAGTGAGGAATAGCTTGTGTCGCTCTCCATAGAGAGCAAAAAAATGGCCTTATATTTAAACGCCCGGGTTCTCAAAAGTTTCGTATGATCTGTAGCTCTTCGAAAACGTAAAAATAAATGAAATTATTGTTCACTATTAGCCCGCTAAAATGACCGGACGTTTTGAAAAAAAAATAGATTTCGTGATTTGGAAAAAAAATAAAACAAAGGGTTCATATTTTATATTTTGTACCAAATTTATTTTTCGTTCTATAACTGCAGTACAAAGAACAAAAAAAAAATAAAAGGGGAAAATAACACTTTTTCTCGATAAAATCAGAATTCTTGTTGACTTACTTGCATTTAAATGGGAAAATAACAGTTTTTCTGGATTAAATCAGAATTCTTGTTGACTTACTTGCATTTATAAAATTGAGCTTTTTTTTTCATTTTTGTCAGTTATACGCATTTTTTAATAATAAACAAACGTTAAATTACTGAAAAAAAAAAAAATTAAAAATTAAAAAAAAATGGTTTTACTTCTTCTAATACTGCAAAATTATTTTGTGGTAACATTTTCAATTCAAATTAATAGATAACTTTGTATTAACCACTTAATTATTTACAAAAACCGACATGTTTCGTCAGCAAAACTGACTTCTTCAGGGTTTTGACAGTTTTGAGTTCTGTCGCTTTGCTGACGAAACATGTCGGTTTTTGTAAATAATTAAGAGGTTAATACAAAGTTATCTATTAATTTGAAAATGGTTTTAGGTTTGTTTTCTTATTTTCAATGCATTTTAGCGGGCTAATAATAATTAAAAAAAAAATTAAATGCAGATCTCATTTTCTTTGTGAGACGCAACTTTTGAGACCCCGGGCGTTTCTGAATTCAAAAGTTGAAATAATTGACACATCCTAGTGAGGAACCGACTTAAGAAGAAATAGATTTACCAGAATTCTAGCGACCTTCCGGAGATGCTTCGTGTACCCTGCTTTTCTGTTATAATGTTAAGATTTACATTCATTCATTCTGTACACCGACGCTGCCGTGATAAGTTGAATGCTGATATTATTCAAAGAGAAGGAGACGAGAGAAACCTGTATTAAAATATGTTTGCATAATAACATAACGATTTTATTCAATACTGTTTGTAATTTAATGTTTCAAAATGCTTCCGCGTTTGTTAGTGATGTGATTTATTTTAGTTTTTGTTATCCACTATCCAACTAAATTTCTGAAAATATAAACTAATATGGTACCTATATACGAGATTCAACGTTCTTCAAGAATAACAGCTGTAAACTTAATAGAAAGATTTTATTATCGATCTGTTTAGTGGATTGATTACTAGTAGAGGTAATTCGGGGTACGATATTCAACTCACAGCACTGCACAGTTTACATTACAACGGATATATTAGCATATTCATTATATTTCGTTAACCACTATACTAAAAGCGAAATACCCTTGCACGATGATGTCGTTTCTCACCCGGCATGCCGCTTAAAGTCTCGAAAACCCTTCTGGACGGAAGGAGAAAGACTCCTTCGAACACCTCTCACCCCAGAAGATAGGTGGAAGCTTGAGTGGCAATCAGACAACGTCAAAAACGCCCATCTCGTGCAAGACCCCACTGAGAGACAGCCTGGGTTCTCATTGCCTCGCAAACTCTGGACTGCCATCAATAGGATAAGGTGCTCCCATAGCCGTTGTGCTCACATGATTCATAGATGGGGCCTTAAAGAGTCGGCGACGTGTGCATGCGGTGCGGTGCAGACCACCGAACATGTGGTCAACGAATGCCCGCTTCATTCATTCCCCGGCGGGATTGATGAGGTCCATAGGGCAACGCCTGAGGCCCTAGACTGGCTCGCAGACCTAGATGTCCCCCTCTGACCCCCCACCATACGAAAGAAGAAGAAACCACTATACTGTTTTTCTTAGTCATCTTCACTAGGGGGTAGGTATCCTGTGCTGAGGACGACTAAAGTTATTTAATTTTATTTAATTATGTTCGTCTACCAAGTCATTTTTATAATAATTACTATAATTAATTTACAATAATTACTTGTTTATTTTTCAAAAAAAGGATTTTTAATTCACATTACATTTAAGTTTTATTTTCATGACACTTATAAATGCTAACGAAAACCCGTGAACAGCCATGGAATGTTAAAATTGTAGGATTTATGAAGCTGGAAGTATTTATAAAATATTTTCCTCAGGGTCATTCATTGCCTATCAAAAAAAATAATAATCTGAGACGATTAGAAATTTACCATTCGAATGAGCACCATTAGCAAACTTAAAAAAAAACCTTAATCAGATTTTAGATATGTAAAAAAATTAACTGAAATATATATATATATATATATATATTTTTTTACATGAATACCGCACAAGAGTCCCAACTGCTCCCGTCTGGAGCCAGTGGGTCTATGGCATCCCCAATTGGGGTATGTTGTGAGGCTGAAGGTAATGGGGAAGGGAAGGAGATGGGGAAGAGGAAGGTGGGGATGTACCTGGCTATTCAGATCTAGTCATCAAACACGGCTAATGCCATTTCAAGCAACGTTTCAATTCTGAATGGTGGTCTTACACCAGGGTGATATTGAGAGTATCTTCCACTACGGAACGTGCCGCAAATGTACTACATATTATTTTAAATGAATAAGTTGTGAAATAACACAAATTTATCAAATAAAATTTATTTGCCACGCCTTACCGCTAGACTACGCCGGCCGTCTATGTTTTAAGGATAGAATTCATATGATTAAATATTAAAAATCATATCAATTTAGTAATACCATACTTTATCGCTTGTCTGATGTGATTAAATACTTATTTAAAAAAAATAATATTTCATAGAACTTGAATAATTTTATACATTGCGGAAGAATATTTTACATAATGCAATCGTGCATCAAAAATCTAAATTAGTGTGTTAAATAAGTATCTAATATTCTATTTCAAGCTTTCTTTAATCTTTAATTATAAAATTATTAACCTCTGTACTTTACGAGAATGAATCTGTTGTCGTGTGTCTTATCTTTTGCCGAAATGATTATGTAATAAACCTACGTATATACCGAATTCCTGTGTGCTCTCTACAAACCAACCTTCAACCTCAGAAGATATGAATGTAATATACCTACCACGTTACTGTATATCTTTGTTCTGTAGATGTAGATATACCATCTAGCCACATATTACGATAAATGTAACATTCCAGATCCCATATTATATCAGGAGGTATAAGTCACTACAGTGTAGAGCAGGGATTCCCAATGTGGCAATTACGCTCCCCTAGGAGGCGTTGGTTAGATCCAGGGGGGGGCGGTTGTGGCACTGAGAGAAAATGGGGGGCGGTAAAAGGCTAAAAGGGGGCGGTGAATATGAAATGAGGGTTAGAGGGATTAAAAATATATATTAATGAAATCTATTCGTAGATACATCATTGCGTTCAATTAGTAATTGGGGTTTATTGATGGATTAATATTATTTTTAGTTATTTATTTTATTTATTTTTATATAATACATGTTACATAATTGTGGCATTTACATAAAGTAGATTATTGAATCACCATACTAGGCGGCTGCCTGTTTCATGGTGACCAATGGAGTATTGTCGCTATGTATGAAATTTAAAGTTTAAAGTAAAGTGTAAACATATGTAAATAAATGGTGCTAAAAGTTGGAAAAACTTAAATAAAAAGTAGAAAGTAGAAAAAATAGGAAGTAGAAAGTACACAATAGAAAGGAAAAGTGGAGTAATTTAGCTTAAGATTATAAAAATATTTAAAAAAAGATTATAAAAACGTACATAACCTTATTCTTTTATTAATATTAAGTTATGATTAATAAAAATTTAAATCCTTAATATAACTTAAACATATGTAGATAAATTTAGAAATACAGCATTCCCTGGTTATCTAAAATAATCTCCGAAATTGAAAATCCACACATTTCAATCAATAAAATCGGTAAAATGTGGCTTGTGCGATGATGGATAAATAAACTAGTAGATGATGGAATCCGCGACACCCAGTTGGTGGTGTTATCGCAAATCCTATATTCTGTTTGGTAATAATAATAATTCAATAATTTGTAGAGCGCCGTTTTTGTGAAATATTTACCTCAAGGGCGCTATACAATAATTTATTATGATTTCTTGGGCTCTAATTTTATTATTTACCAACAGGTACATAAAACATACCTTCCTGGCAGGTCACTTCCGATTAACAAACTTTTATAAGAAAGATTTTGCTTGGAGAAGACACGACTTTGCACGTGGAGGGCAATATATTTAAAACACTGGACATTGCATGCTTTTACATTTCGCTACTCCTATTACTGTTGATATGATTTTTGTGAGAAGATTACTGCCAAAAGTAGAGTTGATATATATTTTGAAACACTGGAGAATCTAGCGCGCCTTAGGACTGAAGAATTTGTATGAAATAAGTTTTAAAAACCTTACCAGTTCTTATTTGCTTTTATTTGTACACAATTAGTTATTTACAATGTGGCGGGCTATGAAGGTGAAGGTGAAAGGTTCTTGACTTTGGGGCCGTTCAAGTATTTCGTAAAGCACTTGGGGGGGGGGGTTCTTGTGAAACGTTCCTGTGCGTTACGAGAGGGGGAGGGGGGGTTCGAACAACGCATTACGTAACATGTTTTACTTATTTAGATAAAAAAAAACTAGGGAATTAAAATCTTCCAAGTTGGATATCCTTTTCGTTCTCGAAATCTCTTGTTTTATTTATTACCGCAAACGCGATTAAAACAAGGAAAAAGATATTTAAGCGACTTTCCAGTACTTTTTGCAACTTAATTGTGACTTTCAGGTAAAAATTGACACTTGGGCGTTACGTAACGTTTAGAGGGGGGGTAGGGTACGGGAAAACGTTACGGCGCATTACATGGGGGGGAGGGGGGGTCAAAAATCTTCAAAAATTGCGTTACGTAATACTTGAACGCCCCCTTTATGGATACGACTCTCTGAAAAGGTGAGTTTATAAAAGAATTCCCCTGATTCTTTGATCATTCTTAAATCATGTGATGGGGGCGGGCGTTGAAAAAAATATACTTGGAAAGTAGGCGGTGAGTCAGATAAGGTTGGGAACCACTGGTATAGAGCAACGCAAGCCGATGTGTATCTATTCATTTCAGATTGGTTTATGATTTGTGGCCCTAGGTCTCAGTTCTACCTCTTTCTTAGATTTCCACATTACACGCCACAAACTGTTTGCACCGCGCCCACTTCCTCTTCGGATTCTTCCTCCTCCCTCTTCCTACTCCACTACGCCGACCTTCCTTTTCACATATATTTCTTCTTCTCTACCTCCCTTTCGTTTCCTGCCAGAAGATCCCGGTAGCGTAATGATAGAGAATACCCCTTCAACTCAACTTTATTTCTGACAGAGCGCCATTTAAAAAATAAATACCAAACTTTGAAGAGCTTAGACACTCACTACCCTGCATTTAAATATCCGTCTGATTAATAATATCGTCGTCATTGATTAATTATTATGATTTGGGATTTCACTCAACTATAATAAACACAAAATATCACAAACAGACCAGTTAGACAAGCATACAAAGAAAACTTAAAAACTCCGACGGTAAATACAAGCTTTGGACAAAGACACTACCAATATCACGCTATAAAAGCATTCAACAGTCTAACACTTGAAAATAAAATTGATGAAAATAAAAATAAATTCCGACACAAAATTACAAAATGGATTGAAGACCAAAATAAACAATACTAACAAAATATCATAGCATAAAATAAAAATAAAAAACATACAAGTAACACACTAAACCAATATAAAACACAAACATCCACAAACACACAACACTTATTAAAAATATCGTTTTTAACCTCATATAATATTATTTATTTTCAAATTTACGTTAATTTTAAATCACTACTGTTTAAGTTTAATTTATCTTAATCGCATGTTTTTTATTTACTTTTTTTAGTTTTTTCACCAATATTATATATATATATATATTTATTTTATATGTATTGTGTATATTTTGTATATGAAATGGAGTTCTCAGCACGGGTAAATCACCCAGTGAGGCCAACATAATTGAATTGTGTATAAAATGTAAATATATTTCATCAAATAAATAAATAAAAAATTCATCCTATAAAATGAAAATGGACGCATTTATCCAAGTATAGTAATGATAATGTTATATGATGTGTAATAATTTGTGTCATTTCACTTCAAGTGCGCAATATCGCGTTTGCATTTAGTTTGGGTAGAACCTTGCAATCGTATATAAAGGTAGCCAAAAAATGGATGTTAATAAAATGAAGTCAATGTTGGTAACTCTCAGTCGAGCAATACAGTTAAAAAAAATAATATATTCGAATAAGCTCAGTGGTCAGAGCACTTTCCCCGCAAGAAATACTATTCCTGGGTTCATTAAAATTTCCTTGATGTTACTGAATTTTTTTCTCTGTTTTGTGTATCACATTTTTCGTTTGAGAGTCATTAACATTGTATACAATATTTGGAGATTAATGATGTGTTTATAATTTTACTGAGGAAAAAATCAGTTTGTAAAAATGATACAGAACCTCAAAAGACATGAACAGGAACATGGAACGAATGTTTGGTTAAAACATTTTAATGATATATTTTCCAAGAAATAATTTAGACCATCTCGTGTTTGGTAGCGTACAAAGAAAGTAAATGTTAAAACAGATAATTACCTGAACATATTTTATTTTGATTTTGTTTACAACCCTTACTTTGCAGGGTAAAGTAATTACGTAAATATGGCCTGTTTGGTTTGTTATTTTAAACACCGTTGAAAACTGTAATTCTTCATTATTCTTTAATAATATCCTTAGAGCGGGGTTTAAAAATTCCGCTTTGAACACAGCCTTGTTGAAAGTAAAATAAATAACATCGACACGACATGCTACTTACTAGAAATTTTTGTATTTTGTAATGTAATCCCTTATCCGTGCTAACAATGTATACGTATTCCCACATTATATTTTTTCTTTTTAATAACTGTGCTATCATTCCGGGTTTCACAAGCGAATAATACCGCTTTAATACCGTCCGTGTATTAAAAATTTCATACAAAAACAAAATGTGTATTTTGCCACTATGTTCTGGGAATCAAAACACCTCCAGCTAATTAGATTGCTATCAGGATTCATGTAAGTTTATTTTTGAATTCTCAGTGTTTGCCAGATTTTTATTTCCACTAGTATTTCCTGTACGGAACCATAAAATTGTTACTTCTCGTGATTATATGGTGCGGGAAACTGAACGTATTTCTTCATGATTTATGCGTTTTTGTATTTATAATTCCTAGAAAAGTGAAAATAAACCGTGACACTGATTTAAAAGCTTCCTTTGATTATATATTTGTATTTTCGACCGTTTTCGATGTTATCAACGAAACGCTAAATTTCATGTCAAAAATATGAAACGACCGGATTTTTGCATAATATCGAAGTTAACACATTGTTCAGTATTTATTTTTTTTACTTCTTTTTCAGTGAAGTAATTGGTACTTACCTCTATCTTCTTTAAAAATTAAATCCATCTTTTATAAACTTGTTTTATATATGATAAATGTGGCTGAAATGGATGAATTTAACTTTTTTATTTTTTTTTTTATTTGGTGTCTACATTTTACAATTTTGTTTTTTTTATGATTTATACAGCTCTTCCATTAAAAGCATTTTTTTTAGATGGAAGAAAGGAAAACAGATTAACACTACATGGTACAATTCTATGATCTAGTACATTTCTATACGAATTAAAGATTTAAAAAAATACAAAGTGCAGTTAATATAATTACAACATAATCTTGATCATGAAATTAAAAGATATGAATATTTATGTTCTTAGTATTAAAAGAAGAAGAAAATTTTTTTGACGATTTTAAAAGTGCATTACAGGATTATAAGTATGATTTTTAGCTGGAAATAAGAGAAGCTGTTTTATTTAATAATTTCTTATTATAAAATACTTTTTGATAAAATTTAATAATTGTACTTTATCATTAATGCTTCTGATTTTTTCTGGTAATTTATTTAAGAATCATTCGTATTGTGTATAATGGTGTTTAATTTATGGCATCCAAATATATATTAACCAACACCTCTGCCATAGATCGACCCAAGTGGCTCGCTTAGTGGTTCGCTTGTCTTGGGGGTCGTCTATTAATTACGTGATGTTTTTTAGCAACTTTTAACCCCCTCCCCCCCCTGGTGATACGTGGTGAGGTTTTAGACTACCCCCCCCCCATACCCAAAATCACGTGTATTTTTAAATACAAAGTATATTGAAAATTTCAGAATATTATCGCGCGTTCAACGAAATATAAATACACGTGATATCTCATTATATTCCCCCCCCCTCGTACTGATATTTCGTTATTTTTTTCCTAACCCCCCCCCCCCCCCTTTTGAGCCTCACGTGATTAATGGATAACCTTTTATGGCGGTTGCGTTTATCCACGTACTGTGGGCCTATTAGGGCCGAATCGGAAGAGACTGGTTGAGGGAGACCTTTTGACTTCTCGAGATGGATTTGTAGGTCCGTCACTTCTGGACACACTGATCCCCAGATTACTACTCGCCCTCATACTCTTTTCCTACCCAGATCTTCTTCTCCTTCATTTATCAAAAAAGACCCTCCACACAGCATCCCCAAAGATGATAGAGGCTCTGAAGGAAATTATTTTCCTCACGGCCTCTTGCAGTGGAGCTAATGTAAAAAAAAAAACGTTTTTCGATTTTCGCATTGTAAAAGAATAGGCCACTTGCATGGACTTCATAACGACTTGGAAAAAATCGTGTGGATAGAGTTTTTTTACTAAGATTACGAAAATGTTAGTAAAAACTTTTAGAAATGTACAGTTTTTTTTTTATTTTTACATAAAAAAATCCATTATTTGGGCTCGTGACGTCACTACATGAAAATGTCCCGTCGCCGAAAATGTTCCTATTAATTTTACAAAATTCCACACTGATTTATTTTTTTATATGGCATCACTTTGATTTCAGGCGAATTTTTGAATTCGTTCACTAGATTTATTGTTTGTTCTCTGCGAACTTATCATTTGGTTTGATTTTTTGACAGATGTTCTGAAGAGAACCCCGTACAATTAATGAGTACGGGGTTCTCTTCAGAACGTGAAGATGATATCGGTACATGTTTTAGAGGTATAATGATTATGGTGCTGATTTTAACAAAATAAAATTTTATAATATTCTTATTATTATTACAATTTACAAGTTCAAGTATATTACATTGAATTAAGTGATATATACGTTGTGCATTATAATGATTTATGATCAATAAGATGGATCAAGGAAAAAAATATTTATCAGATGTAATGTTTTTGGTATACCTCGTTATTCTCGTGTGCCATTCGTGTGGAAAACGTTCTTTTTTTTTAAATGATTTTCGGCTATGTAATTATCGTTTTTCACACCTATAAAATTATGTCCCGTCTTTCCGGTTTATAAAAAATGGTCTGATTTTTCGGTTTGAAATTTTCAAAAAATCCCCAGGGTTTCAAAAATACGATTAAAAAAAAAATACAGAATGTCTTAGAATATTGGCCTAAATCGGAAAAAAATTTAAAAAAATGTGATGCAAGTGGCCTATTAGAAAATGATTAATCTACAAAAATGGTAATCTCAAGTATATATTCCTGAATTCTTAATTTGTACCGTACCGTATTCAAATCGCCTTGAATCGAGTTTCCAGCGAACAATAAAGGCTGCTTACCGCTCGCAGTGTCGAGTACCATCAGTGCCCACATTTCCTATTTTGGGAAATATGCTGATGTGGCTATGGAAAATACTCTACTGTGGAATCTAGAATCCCAACTTAATAATATCGAGTCTATAATCTATTCCATGGCAAGCGTATTGTTTAATTTGCATATCCTTCTATTATACAAATGTTTGACTTGAAGGGGCGGCGACGGTGCTCCCTTAAAGTGCCTTCCGGCGGAATGGGGTGCGAAGGGGTTGGAAATAATATATTCTTCAGTGTAAACCGTGTGGTGGAATTTGAATTTCGTTGAAATTATCACGCAATATTATTTAATTATTTGCTATAAATATTATCATGACAATAGTACCAAATTTTTGTACATTTGAACATGAGAGCTTTGGTAGTTAACTCTTTTTTTTAAATTTCCCTCCAGGATAAATTATGTTTTAAAATGGAATAAATTCAATAACGTGAAGTGCAGAAGATTTATTTAATGCGTAAGTGACGACTTCTGAATCCATAGATAAATGGGCGCGGCAAATAATATTTTTATAACTTACTTGAGTGTTTTTGACAAAGAATAAATCAAAGTCAAATTTAAATCTAAATTTGAGGTTAAGTTGATTATTAATCATTAAGTTATTCCAAAAATAAATATAAAATTTTCATCGTAGAATTGTAAAAAGTCAATAGATGCCGCACATTAAAATAAAAATAAATATATATTTATATGCGACACTGGTAGAATTTTGCAATCGTAAATAAAGATTGCAGCTAATAAAAATATGCGTTAACGATGATTATTTTGGTAGTTTTTATTGGAAGTATGATGCATTTAAATAAGACCGTAGGGAATAGTTTCGAATTAGCTTAGTGATAGGGTAGAGCCCCGGCACGGCATAGATCCTGGGTTCAATGTCTAGATGCCAACGAATCTTTTTCTGATTTTTCTTTTCAAATTTTCGTTTGACGGTCGTTAACATTGTCTTCAATGTTTAAACTAAAATATTATACCATCATTCTGGAGTGGAAGAATCTCTCAGTCTCTCTCTCTCTTCCATTCTTCCCTATCTTGTGCGACTCTTTTGAAGTCTGCATATGATGAGCAGCGCACGTCCACCAGCAGGTCCTCCAGGTACTATCGGCGCGGGTGTCCCCTAGAGTTTGTCCCTTCGGTCATACCCTCCTTTATGGCATGCAAGAGGCCTTCTTGTCGTATTACAAGGCCGATCCATCTTGCACGCCTTTCGGACAAGATCCTGAGGAGGTGCCTTCCTCCTTCGATTCTTTGGAGAACCTCCTCATTTGTAATGTGGTCTCTGGAAATTCCTAATAGTCTTCTATAGGACCACATCTCAAAAGCCTCTAGTCTCCTTTTATCTCTTTTGGATAGGCACCATGTTTCGCAGCCGTACATCAAGATACTCCATACATAGGTCTTGATGAGGAGTATTCTCAATTTTAGGTCTATATTATTCGATTCTATTATTTTCGACCTTTTATTGAATGCAAGCCTAGCCTGGTGTATACGGCTGTCGACCTCGCTCTTAAACCGACCGCCCCATGATATTTTGCTTCCGAGGTATACAAACTCCTTGGTGTTCTTTAGTGGAACTCCTGACATCTCTACTCTCATCTGATGTTGCGTTCGGCCTACAGTCAGCAGCTTTGTTTTGTCTTTATTTATCTTCATGTTGTAGTTGTTTTGAAGAATGCTTTGCATGGCCTTGTTGGCCATTGTTAAGGTCTCTTGCAGTTCTTCTTCGCTTTCAGCAACCATAGCAATATCGTCAGCAAACATTATCATATCCACCTTTTGACCGTGTATCTTTACACTTTTTCTGTGACTCTTTTCTGATCTCTCAGTTTCACCCTGATAAGGTACAATCATTCTGAATCAAAATAATGAACGATATTGCCAAATTTATTGATCAGATTTGAATATTCTGTCATATCGTAGCCTCCTTTATCTTCTGATCCGTCTACTCTTCTTCTTTTTAATCTTCACAGCAGTTCCACTGGTTGACTGTTAGAACTCGTTAGAATAAAATTGTTTTCTTCATTTTTACTGATTATGCATATAGGTTACTTAAACAATAATCTTTTATTTATACCGCTGAAATGAATTTGGTACATAACTT
The DNA here is from genome assembly GCA_917880885.1 of Limnephilus marmoratus. NCBI lineage: Eukaryota > Metazoa > Arthropoda > Insecta > Trichoptera > Limnephilidae > Limnephilus > Limnephilus marmoratus. The sequence goes on along the minus strand of OU862918.1, from coordinate 34,655,071 downwards.
GATTTAAAATCCTAACGATCCCTAATTTATACGATTCTTTTATTTGTGAATTCTGGGAGTGGAATAACTTATCTTTTTCCCCCAAGATTTGGACTACTAGATCGTGTAATTTATTTTCAAGCAAGTCGGCCTTTATTAAGGGCCAAACGGCCTTGAAGGACGTTGAATCGTGAAATATATTTTTATATTTATCCAGTTTCGGCATTCCTTCGAATCATCCGTATGAAATTAACGATAATTTACTTTGATCTCCAACAAAGCCGCGGATAAAAAGGTTTCATTTTCATTTCGGACAAGGACCTAGATTATAGATAAAATGTATCGAAGGTTTCTAATAAAATTCCCTTCATGTAAGTTAGATATAAAATAATATTCTTATTTTAAATTTTCACATGTAGCGAACACCTTTTAAGTGTACATAATTATATAAATATATGTATTATATATGTGTTCTATTTTATATTTTCATTGACAAATTTTACTTACCGTTATACTAAATTGTTGCATATTTCTACATCACTTTTGAGTGTTGTGCCGTCATATTTTGAAATACTTAACTTCTTTTTCTATCTGGCAATTTTATATTTACATTCATCTTGATTAATTTCCGTCTACGGACTCTTTTACCTTCAATTTTTTTTTTGTATTGCATTTTATCTTAATATTCTACAGCAAATTTGTCTTTGCATCATTTTGCCTCTACTTTGACTAGAAGCAAAAATTAGTCAAAAAACTCCTTACAGCCAGCATCAAAAACCATTTCACGTTATTGCAAGTTTATCTGAACTTTTATACGCAATCAACTAATATTCGGGAAATTCAAAACTAAAATTACTGTGCGATCATAGTCCAGTAAACGAATGGTCCAAAAGGAGGTGTAGAGTGCGTGAGCAGGAACCTAAGCGATTCTTTCAGGACTTGTTTAGGGTGCTTAGGGTGTGAACATACTAAAAGTCCTGACGTCTAGGTGGTGAGCTAGGGAGGGGAGGGGGGGGGGAAGGTCCCGATTTTCGGGTTTCCGTTTATATCTCAAAAACGGTGCATCGCAGAGGAAAACTTATAAAATTATCTACAACTTTTATTCTATACATAATTTTGGAAATCCAAGCCGTTTTTGAGTTATACGCGCCACAAATGTCAATATTTTCGAAAAAAATCATTTTACCTCACATTTTTCATCAAACATTCCTTCATATCGTCTAAAATATTCATCCAAGAAAGAAATTTATTTGAAAAAAGTTGTAGATAATTTAATTACCTTTTAGAATATATATACATATCTAAATAAATCTTCAACCAGTAAATATTTACAGCAATTTTAAGTTTTTTCGTAAAATGTCGTCATTTTCAGAAAAAGCTGTTTTTTCTTACCAAAATGTGAAGATGGGTTTTTTCTTCATGGGAAATTCCTTATTAATTTTTGCACGCAAGAAAGCAGATAAGTTGTTCGTTGATTAGTGAAATTCATTTTATAATCATTATTATTGTGATGGGTGATTAGGTTAGTCGTCGGAGATGCTACAATAACATGCTACGATGCTGTTCGAGTTGGTGAAAAGGCAATGAATGCGATAGTGGGCTTGAAATTCTCAGACATTAAGTTGTCCCGTAAAGATCGGGCATTCCCAATGTCTTCTGTAAGCTCGTCGATAAAAATTCATGATGAAAAGGTTGCAGTTGACCCAACATTGCTGTTTCAGCGGATGTGTATAAGCAAACGGTCAGATGAGGATTAGATGAAATTCTTTGAGTATGAGTTGACCCCATTTCCCTTGGCACTGTTAAATGAAAGTGGGATGCGAAAGACAACTAAATCTGTTCTGTATAGCTTATTCGAGCCTACCAAAAAAACTGTTCTACTGTCTCAGATGAACATAGTTGTGGACGGAGGATTTCTACTATACAGAGTAATTTGACAAAAAGATGCCTCCGTTGCCGCAATTTGTGATCGTTATATCACTTATGTCAACCACCACTATCCTGGAATGACTCGCACTGTGGTATTCGATGGGCACGCAAATCCAGTCAATAGTACGAAATCACAAGAACAGATGCGACGATACAGACTGAGAAGGTCAGCCAACATCAATTTGACATGGAACAAATCAATACCCGTTAAACAGAAAGATTTTTTATCCAATCCTACCAACAAAAGTAACTTCATCTCCTACTACAGACAAAGTTTCGGGAGAATGGGATACAGATTCTTCAGGCCACCGATGATGCTGACGTCCTTATCGTGAAGACTGCTGTGGAACTATCCTTTCACAACTCAGTGGCTATCTTTTGTGAGGATGTTCACCTCAGTGTCCTTTTGATTGCTTCCACTCCTCCCACCTAAGATATTCTGCTGCTGAAACCCTGACGAGGGAAAACCAAAACAATGGGACTGTCCACCCAAGAGATGCAGCATTGTGGATTTGAATACATCATATTTTTACATTCATTTACCGGATGCGATACAACGTCTGCAACTTTCAGGAGAAGCAAGGTGGGCTTTTCAAAATTGTACTTGGAGTCAGAAATGATCAAGCAAGCGGCAATGATCTTTTACAACCCCTCCTCTACTCACGACGAGGTTGAAGAGGCTGGAAATAAATGCTTCCTGAAATGGCATGCGGCGCCAAAAAGACAGACCTCCCTTAACCAGTACCGCTTCCAGTCGTTCACAAAGTTCGTGGCAAATATGAAGTCTGACATCAGCTCCCTCCCTCCAACAGAGAGTGCAGCTAAACAGCATTCCCGGCGGACATACCACCATGTTCAGCAGTGGCTCGGGATTGAGCTGCCCCCTGAAGAATGGGGGTGGAAACATGAAGGAGAAACCCTGGTGCCAATTACAACAGAAGATCCTCCAGCACCGGAGGTCCTTTTGAAAATGATATTTTGCCGCTGCACCAAGGATTGTGCAATTGGCAAATGTGGATGCCTAAAAGCAATGCTGACCTGTTCTGCAGCGTGCCTTCACTGCCAAGGGAGATGCCTCAATAGCGTGACGATGAAGACGACGTAGAGCCCTTTCAGCATGAACCATCCACCACTGAGAATGACGATGCCATGGATGAACAACGCTTGTCTTGACCCTCACGTCCAAAGAGGACAAGAAAACGTGAATCCATATAAAGTTGAGAGTATAACATGATGTTATTGAGAACAGTGCCAAGGTAAATGGGGCCAACTCATACTCAAAAAATTTCATGAAATCCTCATCTGATCGTTTGCTTATACACATCCGCTGAAACAGCAATGTTGGGTCAATTGCAACCTTTTCATCGTGAATTTTTATCGACGAGCTGACAGAAGACATTGGGAATGCCCGATCTTTGCGGGACAACTTGATGTCTGAGAATGTCAAGCCCACTATCGCATTCATTGCCTTTTCACCAACTCGAACAGCATCGTAGCATGTTATTGTAGCATCTCCGACGACTAACCTAATCACCCATCACAATAATAATGATTATAAAATGAATTCCACTAATCATCTGTTCGAGAACAATTTACCTGCTTTCTTGCGTGCAAAAATTAATAAGGAATTTCCCATGAAGAAAAAACCCGTCTTAATAATTTGGTAAGAAAAAACAGCTTTTTCTGAAAATGACATTTTACGAAAAAACTTAAAATTTGCTGTAAATATTTACTGGTTGAATATTTATTTAGATATGTATATATATTCTAAAAGGTAATTAAATTATCTACAACTTTTTTTAAATAAATTTCTTTCTTGGATGAATATTTTAGACGATATGAAGGAATGTTTGATGAAAAATGTGAGGTAAAATGATTTTTTTCGAAAATATTGACATTTGTGGAGCGTATAACTCAAAAACGGCTTGGATTTCCAAAATTACGTATAGAATAAAAGTTGTAGATAATTTTATGAGCTTTTACTTATTCTAAAAAAGTTTTCCTCTGCGACACACCGTTTTTGAGATATAAATGGAAACCCGAAAATCGGGACCTTCCCCCCCCCCCCCCCCCCCCCCCCCCTAGCTCACCACCTAGACGTCAGGACTTTTAGTATGTTCTTACCCTAAGTACCCTAAACAAGTCCTGAAAGAATCGCTTAGGTTCCTGCTCACGCACTCTACAACTCCTTCCTTTACTGGACTATCAACCTACTTTGTTTTGAAAAATAAAAGATGTTATACTGTTGAAAATTGACATGCTAGCGCATCTGTTGGTTGGTTGGAGTAAACTCCGACTTTGTATCGACCCAATAAGATGGTGTGAGTCTCCGCTAAATGGCTAAGACCGAATCGGAACCTGTTTTAACCACTAGTTAGGTAGACATCATGTTGGTAAACATTCGCAATGTCAGACGTTGGTAGTGGTTTTTTAGTTTGTAAATGTGTGCAGTTTTTATACTATAAAAAGGCTAGCATCCGATTATTATTGTTCTTTCCTAACCAAAGTTTAAATGGTGAACAACCATGCCAGTGTTGGCCCGGTGTATTCAGTATTATCACCGTTATTGTAAACATTCTAAAACATGTCACAGTGAAAACAAAAAGTGAAGTTTTTTGTAAACGGAGTTATTTATTAAAAGGACCCTTACAATTATAACATATACAAGGAGCTCTCTTTATAACCGACTCCAGGCCTCCAGAGACGAACAAAAAACCAATCAGAATATGTTTATAAAAACTCACATGGGCATACAATATAAATAAATAAATAAGTAAGTCAACACACCTACAAATAAAATTGCCCATAAACCACAGCATTTTATTTTCACTAAACCGCAAAGTTATAACGATGATAGTTTTTATGTTCTCAAGAACATCAAAAACAACCCACCATTTCAAATCAGTATTCAAGCCTGTAACATTTTTATTTAATGATCATACAACTACACGTGATTGGAGAACTAAAGTAAGTAATAATACAATTTGAAATTATTTATACGAAATATTAATGCCAAATCAATACATCGCTAAACCAATATACCCGAATTTCTTGGCTTATTTGAATAACAACCCATGTAAATTAATGTTCCTCATTTCCTCCCGCCCGGTGTCTGTATTGAATGTTTATTTGCTCTCAGTGTTCTGATTATGTCTGTATTATTATTTTTCCGACCACTAAATCAATTCCGTTAATATTCCGCCATTGTGCCGCGCTATTGTGACCGCCCGCTTTATTCGAGGAATATTTGTATTGTTCTATGGGGAACAAACATTCGATAAATACGTAAACAGGGTGTTCTCGAAAGGACCAAGCGAGGGGTTTTAATTTAATTATTATTTGACCTTCGTCTCGTTTCAGGCTCAAATCCACAATAAATACCATTGTTTTTTCGGTTTTATAAGCAAGAATATTGCTGTCTTTTTTTAATATTTTAAGTTCACTTAAGTTTAATTAAATTCACTCATGCAGTATCTTTATCTTTTCTTCTTACAGCATTGTGTCTATTTAGTAATAAAGAACTCCAGTGAAAAATAATATTGGTAATAACTTAGGTACGCCTCATACATCATACGTATTTCTAGTACTGTTTATTACATTGTCGTGTAAACAAGCTTGTGTGTACGAGTGGTTAAAGGTATGTTAAAATTAATTAGAGAAAGAAGTACGGTACAGTCGATTGTGCATAAATGTTAAATCAGCTATTGCTTGCCTCTGTTGCAAAGTTGTTTTGAATACGTTCTATGCTATCGATGCACAGTTAGTACTGCGGGTTCCAAATTGGCGAGGCATATTCCAGTGTACTTAACCTGACTAATGTAATATAATACAAAACAGTTTGGGAGGAGGGTACGGGTATCTACCGCTGCCCCGGGAACCATTTATTGGATAATCAACACGCCTACCATAGGTCACCCCAAGTGGATCTTTACATTTGATGACTTAGCAGGGATGTCCGGGTTCATGGGGTAAGGTTTGTCTAGGTCTTGGCGGCGGATTCTTTTTCTTAACTACTGCATGACGGACCGAATCGTGAGCGACTGGCAGAGGAAGAGATATTTGAACCTCCTCAGCCGGACTCTCGACTCATCGCCTTGCACCGCAGTGGGAGGGTTGCAGTCATACGTTCATCACTCCTGAACACATTAGCCCCCAGATTCCTACCCACCCTTCATATCTTTTCCTTCTCAGAACTTTCTCTCCTTCCTCTCTTTAAAAAATACGTAGTATGTGTGATTCTAATACAAAAAAACAGTGTCCTCCTTGGGAATCTCAATGAAAATGCTGCGTTTTTACTTAGGACGGCAGAATTTTATCTACATGCATTTTATATAAATAATTTACTGATTAATTATTAACGTGTTTTATCTTACTGGAACTTATTGTTTATGTAAACTTTAACCATCTGTAAGCATTATGTACTAAAATAGAAATAAATACATTAATGTATGTGTGATCGTTCCTGACGTAGAACTCGGTGACGCCCGGGGAAGACATTGCGCGATCATCAACGAGTCAAATACTTTAGTCGGGTCTTGACAGGAGTGTGAATATCAGAAAAGTATGTATGTATACGCCGCCAATACTTAAACAATCCTTACCCTATGAACACGGGCCTCACGCTAATTCACCAAAAGAAGAGAACCACTTTGGGTGACCTATAGCAGAGGCAGAGGTGTTGGTTATCCAACAAATGTTTCCCGGGGTGGCGGTGTTGTGTTACCAAATTGAAGGATTCCTAAGAAAATTTATTTTATTTTGGTCTAGGCTTGTACGCCTTTGAAATTAATTGTGTTTCGTTAAACAAAGTTAATTTGTTCGCATCTAAAATCAACACTTTGCCGTCGGGTTTTGCGGATCTTCCGCGCTGTTATCGCAAACAAATTAAATTTAGCCAAGCAGTTTACTGATATTGAGCATTTAATATTTATTAGCATGGATCCTGTCTGACTAGAACAGGGGTTCCCGACCTTTTTTTCCCCGGGAACCACTATGACTTATTTATTCTCACAGGGACCATAAGGTACAATAAGGATAAACTGTTAATTGCCTAATTAAACGCGTCCTTCCAATTACTTATTTTGAAATTCAATGTGCTCTTCTTGGACTTTTTCAGCTACCTCTCCATCATTAATATCAAACGGGTACGAATCAGCTTTTGGATAACCTTTGATTCGGTTTTGTAATAAATGAAAAAAATGTTTCGTGGACCACATTCTAGATGTCGCGGACCACCTGTGATCCACGGACCACCGGTTGGGAACCACTGGTCTACGATAACCAATAATCAATATATATATATATTATAAAATCAAGTGTGTGAAAGTGTGCGTCCCGCTTATACTCAGAAACGAGACCAGGCACGATCAAGGGAGTTATGTGATGTGGTAGCCCTCAATCCCCCATCCATGAAGAAGGTTCCCCTTTTTACCTGAAGGGCGTGCTTTCGATGATTTAAGGGCCGGAAGTTTCATCCTCTAGAAATTTCTAGAACAGTCTAGAACAAACCTGATTGTCCTGGAACATTTTGGAATGTTGTTGAATCTTCGGATATAGTCTGGAACTTTCTGGGCATCCCAGATCATTATGGAACATTTCAGAACACTCTCGAATGTTCTGGAACACTGTGGACCATGCGAAGCCGTTTTTATATGGGTCGGGGTGCGTATTTACAATCCCTACCGCGTTTCAGTCGCTTTAAATTTTCAATTTCAAAATTTAAATATTTAGAAATAAAATTATTAATTTCTTACACATTGGAAAGATTATTTTATCTAGATTTTAGAACAATTTTTGTTTTTGCAAAGTGATAAAAAATTATCAATATAGAGGTGTATTTACAATATATGGGAATAATATTAAAATTTAAATATTTAAAAATAAAATTATTAATTTCTAATATACACATCAGAAAGATTATTTTATCTAGATTTTAGATTTTTTTTTGTTTTTGCAATGTGATAAAAAATAACCGATAAATAATGTGATAAATAATAATAAAAGATTATTTTATCTAGATTTTAGAACAATTTTTGTTTTTGCAAAGTGATAAAAAATTATCAATATAGAGGTGTATTTACAATATATGGGAATAATATTAAAATTTAAATATTTAAAAATAAAATTATTAATTTCTAATATACACATCAGAAAGATTATTTTATCTAGATTTTAGAAATTTTTTTGTTTTTGCAATGTGATAAAAAATAACCAATATAGAGGTATATTTAAAATGTAAATTGTCGTTACCGCGACTGAATCGGTATAGGTTTTGTAAATACGCGGTCGGGCTACCCATTGGTACGGGTACAAAAAACAAGATACGTCGTGGCATCAACGTCAGTTCAATCTCATATCAACTCCCTGAGCGCAGCCGGGTATCCCCGCTAGTACATTATAATTATGATATAAGCACATCAATGAATGCATATTGTAGGTGCATTTAACATAAATATCTATATATTTTTAACCTTCTGCTGACCGATCATCCGACCTGTGCAACGACAACGGTTATTTTTGTATCCATATTATTATTTGTGATGACTGTGGCTGGTCTCTATACATTACTCCTGGACTCCTGCTGATGGATCCAGATTCCTCTGAATAGGTTGATCTCAGTTCAGGGTGTTGCAATAATAATGCGTAGGTAGTCTATTGTGTATTTAATCCGAGATTACTGTACAACAGCGATTCTTAACCTCGAGAGGTTGGGTCGCGGAAATCGCAAAATTTTGGGCACAATTATCTGGGAAGCCTGTTCTGAGCAATGAAGCTGAAAAGACCTGCTATCTTTCCCAACTACTTATTTATGTGAAGCAGGATTTTCATGCCTTGCTGTTATGAAGAATAAGTACAGGAATAGGTTGAATCCTCAGCATGACATGCGGTGTGCACTTTCTATAAACATAACTCTACGTATACACGATCTTTGCTCAAAAATTTAACACCAGGGTAGTCACTAATTATTTTGCTGTAAATTATTTAACTATTTTAATGCTGAATTGTCTGATTTTATTACAGAACATTTAAATAAAGTTGTTTATTTATAATTTTACAACTACACCCTATAAATTTTATAGGATGTAGTTGTAATTTTATTGTATAAAATTACATAATTTATCATTTTACTACCTGTCACTGGAAAATAAAATAAAAGAAATTAGATTAGGGTGGCGTACTTCAAATACATTCGTACTTTGGGTCGCCAGCCAAAAAGGTTAAGAACCACTGCTGTACAAGGTTCTTCTTAGGAGGCTGATAACAAGAGAGCACGAATGGACAACATTCACGCCTTTTATACGTTCCGCATGCTGTCTCACTCATACACGCATGTCTCTTTCATACTGCAAGACATACGTTCACTACATTATTTTATTCCATATTATTGTATCCATAGAGTCTACGAGACTTTCTCATCAGCTATAGAAATTTTAACGAGATTCCTATTAGGTATATTTATTTATTGTTTCTTTACATGGAAGGTATTATTGTTTACAATAAAAATTTTCCTCACTAGGCCAAGCCTGTGTTGAGTTAATAATTTTATTAAGTAATAAAAATAACACAAAGTACCATTATTGTTCCACAAATGTTTCTTCCATGTAATGGGTTAAGGTGAAGGAGACTAGAATATTATAATGTTAACATGAAGGGTAACCATGTTTTGATATTTTATGTATATAAAATGGATTGTGCAGAATCAAAAAAAACGAACTTTTTTAAATGTGAATACCGCAAATGAGTCCTAACTGCTTCCAACTGCCTGGAGTCAGTGAAAAATTGGCTTACCCAATTGGGGTATGTTTTGAGACTGAAGGGGGGGGGGGAGTTCCTAGCTATTCCGATCTGGCCACACACATAGCGAAAGTCATTTATTTTCCTCAGGGCCTCCTACTTAGAGCTATTGTAAAAAAATCCAACCAACATTTAAATTCTGAATGGTTTTCACACAAGGCGATACTGAGAGCATCATCCATTCTGGTTATTTTAGATGATCTACGAAAGTGAATAAAGTAAGCGGCTTGTGTCGACTTATATCGATCACCGAAATTTAAAATGCTTTAAATGAAAAAATGTTATTTGTTCAGAAGGGGGCGAAAAGAAAGTTTTTTTTTTATTAATTTTTAGAAATTAAATTTTATTTAAATTTCTAAAAATTAAAATGGAGTTCAACGAATTAAACACAAAAATAATTAAGAAAGTTTTTTATTTTTTCTAAAATTAGTATGTATCCTGTTTTAGTTGACCTAAAATTATGAATTTTTATTATAAAATAACATTGAATAGATCTATCGAATTCTTTAAATTTCTTTAATAGCAGTATTTTTTTAATTTGGGAGGCGGGAATGGGTACCGCCGCCCCGGGCACCTATATTGGATAACCAACACCTCTGCCCATAGGTCACCCCAAGTGGTTCGCTACGTTTGGTGATTTAGCAGGGGTGTCCGGGTTCATGGGGTGAGGTTTGTCTAGGTCTTGGAGGCGGATGACCAGGACATACTGAACCCCAGATTCCTACCCACCCCTTAAACCCTTTTTCATCCCAGAACTCTCGTCTCCTTCCTTTCCTTTAAAAAACCCTCCACACAGCATCCCCAAAGATGATATAGGCCCTGAGGGAAATTATTTTCCTCAGGGCCTCCTGTGTTGAGATCATGTAAAAAAAAAAATTTATTCAGAAAAAAATTCTTTTAAAATGCACGTCATAAAATACGCATTTTTTCCTCGAAATACTTCGACGAGCAGATCGAAAGAGAGAAAAAACGGAGAAAAATAACATACGATTTAATTTATTTAAATGAAGATAATATTTCAGAAACTCAATCGAAAATCTGGAAACAGAAAAATCAGAAAAATTTCGAATCCAGGACCTTCGGCTTTCGGGTCGCGGCTCAACCAACTGAGAAGGTGTCCCTATCCCAATTATCCTTCGACTAAGAACCATCTTATTATTATTATCTTAATTTTCTTGACTTCGATTGAGTTTCTCTACAAGTTTCTCTACGTCTTCATTTAATTAAATATTACAATTTTTGAGGTTTTATATACATTCAAAAATAAAACATAATTATTTTTTATGTTTTTATTTTTCTTCCAGCATTTTCAATTTTCGCTATGGATATTGTCTTTCTGTCTACCACTGCGGAAAAATGCGTAATGGTTAGTTTTTTTCTAATCGTAAAAACAAAAAGGTTTCGTAAAACATAATTATGTTTAAAACATGGGTTTTTCAAATCATACATTAGTTCGGGTATACCTTCACAAAGTAACGGATTTGTGGCGCCCTTTGTAAATTCGAATATTCGGGAGAACCGTCACGAATCAACCTTTAACCTTATCAAATAACGCATTGAGGTGTTGATAATCCAATCCGCTACGCACAAAGTAATACCCAATCAGCATATTGAGCGTTATTATTGCATTCGTATTTCCATACAGTTCCTGTTATTTTGTGTGTTTAAACGTACGAACTTAAAGTTACTCGTTTGGCCCCTCTAGCGCAAAAACAGCTTCGTTTGATTATGCTTTCGTTATTGTTGTTGTCCCGTTGCATAACGCCGCTATAACGTTGCTATAACGAATCTAACGATACATGCTGCGAGCCCAAATTGGAGGCAGTCGTTAGTAGCGATCGTTAGGGGCATGCAACGTGTTTAAAAGAGAAAGATATCTATATTATCTAAACAACCTATGGAGGCACGTTCTTGTAAGAGTGCAATTTAATACAAAGAAGCTTGTCTGAAAATAAGCCAGATTTGAAAATAAAATCTTTCCAAAGACTTGATCACATTCTTGTCGTCGAACAAAAAATGCTGATATTATTAAATCGTTTATTTACTCCATCGCAAATCAGCAGCCCCTGGAATTTGGCTTGTTTTGGGTTTACAATAACTTACCAGGATCTCAGAAAACTTGATATTTTCTTTATGTGCAGCATCTTGATTATTGATTGGTCCTGAATCATAATATGTTAACTCGGATTTGTAAATAACCCTAAACTCGCTGGGCATAATATCCTTAAAATTGACTAATGAATTTACTTTACGCGGATTCAAAATATATCAACGAAATGGCAATCAGTAGATCTAAATGTGCATCAAAGACACCAACCCTATAGAGACGTCATTATACTGCATAGACGGCCCTTTAGACGTTCAAATTAGAATCATATGCACAATTTAATAATATTTTGTAATGGACATGGATAGGTTATCAAGTTGATCCGGAGAGAGTAAAATCCACAATGATTCAAAATTACAATCATTTGACATTTGCCTTTTTTCACACTACAATTACATTTGAATAATTCATAATCATATTCACAAGGACTCTTCATAATCATATAATAATTCACAATCATATTCACATATGTGGTCTGTGGTATTCGCAGTTCAAACGGGCGCAATTCATTTTACTATCCCTGAAAGCACATAGAGACCGCCAAACCACCAGTTGACATAAATATTTTTAATTTATTATCGTGATAAAAAAAACTAAAACGTAATATATTATGATGCCTAACCACGTCCTTTTGACTTTTGATGATGAATTTTACAAAGAAGTGCAATAAATTTGACATTTAACGATACCTACTCTAAAATGTAAATTGCCTAATTTATAAATTTGAATATATGTATGTATAGATTATGGATATGCGTTATTGTTATTTAATAAGCGAGCAGAATTTGATGATGCGCCCGTGTCTGATTTCACATCTTTTCGTATCTGATAATCAGTTTAACAGAAATCGAGTTGTTTTAAATTTAAAATATATATATGAATACACATGTCTGTGTGGGTATGCATAAATACATGTTTCTGTAAGTATATATATGTGTGTATGTGTGCATGTATGTGTATTTATGTAAATACATAACAGCTACCTTACTTATTCGTGTTTATTTTCCAGGCAACTTTGGCAATTTGTGAGTTATTGGAAAAATTTCTACCAATTTTCTAATTTTTAGAAAAATTTACTTAAATATGTTTGAAAATACTAGACTTCATTTCAAAATAACTATCCTCCGTTGGTCACCATGATACAGGCAGCTGCCTTGTATGATGACCTAATGTATCTTCTCAAGTAAATGTATTAATCATGTAACATGTACTTATAAATAAATAAATAAAATAAGTAAAACTTTCTCCTCTCCGAATAAGAATTCAATCGTTGAAAGAATCCAATATTTAAGTTGGTTGACATTAATATCATCAATGACACGCGGTTGAAGTTTGTTCCTATGTATTATGTTTTTGGATGAAAAGGGTGTTTTGATAATTTTTTTTGAGTGTCCATGGAGCTTTACATATTTGTTGGTGGTGGAGATTTCTTGGATGCCGGGCCAACTATAATGTCCAGATAAAATTTTGAGTCACCCATTTCTTTCAATGTTGGTAATCTTAGTTCTTTGAGTCTATTTTCATATTATCGGTCCTTCAAAGCACTTGGTATTTTTGTAAATCGTCCCTGTACTCTTCTCTATTAGATCTGTGTGGTTCGCAAAATATTATGTCATCTGAATTGTGCAAATGAGTATCCGCGATGTTCGTAGGATCTTATTCAAGAGAGGGCATTACTCTTATGACGTTTATTGTTTGGCGGGAGCTGAATAACAAATAGTTAGTCTGATTTAAATCTGGAAGACCGTTATTATTAAAGTAATTATTGTTCTAATGTACTTAACGGATTTTTGAAGAGATTGGAGCATTTGTTATCGCTTGCACGCATCTGTCTCTCATACATACAACAGTACCTACCCCTTACGATTCTGTCAACGTTGAAAGGGGTACAAAACGTCAACGTACAGTGCAATAACTGCCTAGTTTCATAATCGTGATGTAAAAGTATTACTGTCAATCATCTTAAATCTGTAAAAGTAAATCTTCATTGCCTCGTGTACTGAGAAAAATCTCAGTGCGACAATTCTTTTTGAATTCCAGTTCATTTAAAATAACCGGAATAACATTTTGCTTTTAGCATTCTTTCTGTCTAAGTTGTGTGTTTTTAATAAAATTGCGTTCTACATCAATTTTCCCATTTCTCAACGGCTTTAAGGTTTTATTGTACATAATTCTAATACGGTGATCGCATCAGGCATTAGTGTAATTCTGGAAATCATCCCACAGATATGGACATGGGATCCGACAATTTAATCAATTGCCGTTTGTAATCATGAACAGACTGATATGAGTAATTGTCTGTACCTTGTGAACACACGATGTCATATTGCATTGGAGTAAACTAAAATCTGATTGCTTGTACTGCTCACGTGATCGAACTCGATATTGTTGACAAACATCACCACCCCATTTCTGTTTCCGCTAAGCTTCTCCAAATGAACATCCGCTTCCGTGTTTACTTGTGCGATGATTGGTTTGCCGTTTCCGGCAATCCGTCCGTTTCGCAGTCGGACCTCTATGGCTATCGAACTCGGATCCTTTTGATTGATTAACTAATATTTGTTAACCGCTGTGTCCACCTGGCCACAGAAAACAAATCAGAAACTGCCAGGATCCGACCCGATTGCCGATTGCGACGATATTTTTTGCAAGCGAAAAATCTCAAAGCAATTTTATAAACTGTTTGCAGGTGTGACTATTGGCAATTCTAGGCGATCATATTTGCACAAGCACCACTGCATAGATAATATACACTCGAAATGCCTTTCCTATAGATTTGAATGGAAACCAAAGTGGCCACTGTATTTTTGGTTGTAGCCCATTTAGCACCCTCTCTGTTTTGACACTTAACAGTCAACCTGACATATAAATTTCGTAAATTATGGAGATTTTGTTTTGAAAAAAAAAACACAGTTGAAAAATTGAGGCCCGATTCGCCAGACTTTTCGATCGCGAAACACGGCTTACTTCATATTTCTTGTTTTCTTCTTTATTCTGCGGTAAAGATTTTTTCCGCATTTCTTTCCTTCTGAACTGGGGTGAATTACGTAATAAACACTATGAACCATAACCAAAGATTTAGGATATCTTCAAAGTAAAATACAAAATTTGTACCTTTCTGACGTATTTTTGAATTTTTATAAATACAAATTAATAGATCATATCTAACCAAATATTTCTAATTGCTTTTGCTAGATAAGATTAAACGAGATCCCCAATTACATTATTTTTAATGCTAATATGCATTTCTTCAAACCGTCTGCTTGTTTAGGAATAAATACATCCCAAAACACGTAATCGCATTTTACTTTCATAGGACCAAAAACGTCCCGAGCGACCTTACATTTTAAAAGCTATATATCTCTTTTCCTCTCATGCAAACATATGTATTTTTTTTAACCAGAAAGAGAACGAAATAATGCTTCTTATTGTCTGAAAAATATGAAAGCTATCTTACCTAAGATTTTTAATAATCTCGATCCAAAATGACAGTTTTAGAATTTACGCGTGAAACTGAGGCTTCGGGATTTTGAGGTGCGAATATATTGAACCAAGCAGACGGGATTATTACTTTTTCACTCTCCTAGCGTTGTTATTATATTTTCTTTTATTTTGACTCCAATTTGTGGCTCGTATGTTTGCGTTAAAAAAGAAAACTGTATTTATCAATAGTATTTTTACTGCTCTAGTGTAAATTATGTGATTAAGAAAATAATTAAAAATAATTCCCTAGTAACTGAAAAATATATTTATCTGTGCGATATCGGCTTTTTATGAGTATTAAAGATATTTGCTAATAGTTAAAACAAGAGCTTTTCTGACTGTAGTGCTATTATGCTACGAACTAACTGAGTCAAATGCAAACCTTTTTTTAGAGTTGAATTGGGTTTTTGCTTTGTGGAAAAAGCATTTGAATAAATAGCGTGGTAGTTCCTTTTTCAAATACTGTGTAGATCATATTTCTCACTCTGCTCGTAAGGGAGATACAACGATTTCCACGAGACCTGTATCTATGAGTTGTTCCGAAAAGCCAACAAATTAGCCTGAGGGGTTATCTAAGGTTTCTCTGAGGTTAAATTTGAAGTTGCAACTTGCACGCGGCAAAGCCACAATCCTATCAGCCGCCTTGCAGGTAGCAGCGAGCGGGTAACGAGGAGGCGTATAGTACGTGGCAGGTAGTATGCGGCAGGTAGTAGGCGGCAGGTAGTAGGCGGCAGGTAATAGGCGGCAGGTACCAGGCGGCAGGTAACAGGAAATAACCTGCGATCTTATTACATTCTCTTATTGGGCGGTTATCAAAGGTGCCGGAAGTGTCGCAGTGGGGCTGGGAGTGAAGTACAATCTCGATAGAGGGGGCGTGGCGGTTTCTTGGGAGTTTTCCTCTTGATCCGCGTGACGTTACAAAGGGGTTCACATTGCACATCACCACCGTCTGCAGAATATTGCTTCCTGCTCCCAATATTATTGTGGGGCGTATCAGCCACGCCACTGTGCTGTTTTTGATTAATAATATATCGGGAACGCCGCAAGACTAGGATTCGCAAATCCAGCGTGATTGCGGGAACGATTTTATAAATCCCGAATTGATAAAAAATAAATATATAAAACATACTTAACGATCAATCATCTTTGGTATTAGTGATACTATAAAAAAATACTTTGAAAATATAAGGTAATAAGTTAGTATTTCAAGAAGACTTTGATAACAAAAAAAAATCGTAGAAACATGAACTGTGGAGAGTCCTGTCACCTGTAGGTACGTGAACCGACATTTATGCACAAAAGCCCAGCTGTGGAAAACGCTCACCTCTTCCACACTAGTTGGTTGACTAGGTGGGACTGTTATCACAGTGGGTCTTTGGTGTAAATTTAGTGTTTTTGTTCAATCCCGCAATACCGCGAATCCCGCACATGAAAAACCCCGCAAATTGTGGGATTGAAATTGTGTGACACATTAAATGTGCGCATATCATCATACATATCATCTCTGATGGGGGCGGCAATTCCAGCGGACACATTAAGCATTAGGTTAGTTTTAAGTTATTATCCTTTTTACTAAAGACTGCTTGCGTAGATATCTGCATGGTCACATTCAATGGTATTATTCAGACATATTCGAGACAGCGGATAAAAACTATCCTATCTTTTAAGTTTTACTAAATTACACACAGTATGCCAAATTTTAGCAAAATCGATTGAGTAGTTTCGGATTTTATCTCTAACAAACATCTTGACGCGAGATTTATATATGTATAAAGATCGTGGAGTTTCATCGGCGGGTGGTCGACGCTGTACCATCGGTTTGGATACTGCTAGCAATAATGGTGGGGTATGTCCCCGGTCCCCAGCCTTTGATGTGTTACGTCATGCACGGCAGGAAGATGCGATGTCACATAATCTACGATGCCGGATATCCGGAGATTTGTTTGATCGCGATGGATGCGGGGTGAATTGGTTTCGTCAAGAAAATATGTTGAATTATAGTTTGGAAATTATACAAGGGAGTAAACGCATCTTACGTTGATAAATAAACCATATTATTGTATACCTACTATCAAGAAAGGTTTTTGTATGTCCTTATTATACCTGTTTTTTTTTAAATATTTTTGTTTTAACGTTAATTTAAAATAATTTGTTCCGATGATTTCTTCTGTTTTGAAATCCGGAGCCATCAAAACTGGTTTCAGCGCACAATATAATTTCCTTTGTAAGTTATGGTACCTTAAAATATGGGTGAAATATCAAAAATAAGAGCCTAGACTATCTTGTTTTCATGGATTTTTGGCAAAACTGGAATGAAATCAATTTGGGAGGCGGGTATGGAAACTGCCGCCCCGGGAATCATTTATTGGGAAACGAGCACCTCTGCACTCTGCAGTCAACTCGCGTGGTTCGCTACGTTTGATGATTTAGTAGGGTTTCCCGGGTTCTTGGAGTGAGGTTTGTCTGGGACTTGGTGATGGTAGCATCAACCCACTAGTTGCGTGATAGGTCAGATCGGGAGAGACTGATTGAGAGAGATCTTTGATGTCTCCAGCAAGCCTTGCACCGCAGTGAGACGGATGGATTCATTCGTCCGTCACTCTTGGGGATACTGAACTCCACTTTTCCTTCCCTGAACTTCATCTCCTTCCTTTCCTCAAAATACCCTCCACAAAGATGAAATAGGCTCTGAGGCGAATTATTTTCCTCAGGACCTTCTGTGTGGAACTAATGTATAAAAAAAGTTATTACTAATCTTATATTAATGGGTAGTACATAACATATCGGTTAACCTAGTTCTACCTAATCTTTTAATTTGGGAGGCGGGAATGGGTACCGTCGCCCCGGGAACCTTTATTGGATAACCAACACCTCTGCCATAGGTCACCCCAGGTGGTTCGCTACGTTTGGTGATTTAGCAGGGGTGCCCGGGTTCATGGGGTGAGGTTTGTCTAGGTCTTGGAGGCGGATGACTAGGACATACTGAACTCAAGATTCCTACCCACCCCTTAAACCCTTTTCCTTCCCAGAACTCTCCTCACCTTCCTTTCCTTAAAAAAACCCTCCACACAGCATCATAGGTGAGCATAAAGATGACATAGGCCCTGAGGGAAATTATGTTCCTCAGGGCCTCCCGTGTGGAGCTCATGTAAAAAAAAATTAAAACCTAAGTACCTACTCATAAATGCGTTCCATTTTTAATTGTTTTGAGATGAGATTGATTTTGAAAAACTATTAAAAAAGCAAACACCTTTCATTTTAACCTTCTTTTCAAAATTGTTAATGGTTTAATAAATTGCCCTTTTCTACATCATCAAATCAGGTTCAATATTCCTAGAATTGGTTCACGAATTGTAAATTATATTCCGTTAAATATTAAGAACGCTGGGGTATGAATCAGCTTTATCGATAAGGTGCCTTAATTTTAATGAGACTCAAATCATCAATCAATGTCATCATTGGCCACCTTCAAATCATCTCTTAACAAGATTTAAAGCTCCCTTTTATGTTTTTGGGCAATATGGGGTATAGTTTAGATATTTTATCCAGGGTCTGACGGTCTACAGGTCTTGTCCACGTCTGTAAATTGGAATGCCTGTGTGTGGAATTATTTAATAACAACTCTTGCTTTAACGCGAGTCAAAATATATTTACAATGGAAGCTTTTGTGTTACAATAATTTGCACCGATTTAATATTTATCTTGCTTAGAGGTAAAGCAGGTAGAGAGGACGAACACTTAAACCGGAATGAATTTGCAAATGAAATTGCGTTGTCACGCACCTAGCCAAAGAGTGGTGACCTGTGATACCATTGTGTAAAATCGGATAAAAATGGTATTTTATGGTTGTTCGTTGCTTCGCTACATGTTGTTCTATAAACTTATTTTTATTACTTTTATGTAATGTATGGTATGTGTGTGTGTGTGTGTATGAATGTAATGTATGTATAAGTATTATGTATTGTGTTATCAATGTGTTGTGTTTGTCTTTAATTGGTGATAGTATCAACCACGTTCAGTGTGAATGTATTTGTAAGCGCTTTGATGTGAATCACTGTTGACAAACCTATTAAAAAAAATTAAAGACAGGACCAATTTATATTTATGACTTCCAAATATGGCACAATATTTCTAGCTCCCCGTTTCAACATTGATTTCTGAATTGAATAATTTTTTTTGGTTTTGTAAGTGGCCTTTGACAACAGAAAGAAAAGGCATAATTTATGCGTTTTACTTCAATGATTTTTTTTTCTGATACCCTTAACTGTTTGTGCTTAAATTTAAATTAGGTTTGCTCTAAATAATCCCGGTTTGATTTACTGATATTATTTATTAAGCTCGGTGTGTAAATGGGTTGTTCGGTAAACCTATTTGTTTTATTATTAACGAAAGTCAGATTTGGGGAATTCCATAAACGTGTCAAGCCACTTACGCTGATTAAAGATGTAGTGATATAAATATGCAAATTGGATATGGAGTTAGCTGACGTTTACTCGGAATTAGATTATGTAAGTGGCCTCTGAGACCCCTGATAGCGGATTGGCTTATTCACCTTTGCCTCCACAGTTACACATATTCATTTGGTTCACCCTGGAACCTGACTTCAGTGCATTCGTTATTAGTTGTGATATTCAAACAAGAGTTCCGACTCTCCAAAACTATTTAGAACTACACTACCCCGTAATGCGGAATATTGTGAGGAGGTTGGTTGTAAACAGGTTTTGGAATACCTGGCTATAATCAGATGTGATTACGAAATGAAACTGATAGAAATTAAATCTTTTGTAATTAGCCGGAATCCGTGTGTATTTTTTTTAAATTGGCTCCACACAGGAGGCCATGAGATAAATAATTTCCCTCAGGACCAAGCCAACTTAGGGGATACTGTGTGGAGAGTTTTTTTAAAGAAAGGAAGGAGAGGAAGTTCTTGGTAAGAAATAGGTATGAGGGTCAGTGCATCCAGGCGTAACGGACGTATGAATTCATCCCTCCGACTGCAGTGCTTGGGTCCGGAGATTCCGGCCGGAGAAAATAAAAGACCTCCCTCAACCAGTCACTCTCGATCCTGCACACCACCTGGTAAGCAGGCAGACGTGTTGGCCGCCAATATCTGGACAAACCTCACTCCATGAACCCGGGCACCCCTACTAAGTTTCCAAACGTATCGAATCACTTAGGGTGACCTTGCGGTAGGGGTGTTGGTTATCAAATAAATAGTCCCCGGGAAGACGGTACCCATACCCGCCACCAAATTGAGTATTATTTTGATGTGGAAATCTCTTTAAAATCGAATCCGGGTGGGGGAGGCAAACGCGCTCAGTTTCTATCGAGGTAATTTCAAACTTCAATAACTCGGCTAAAAATAGACAAGATGCCAATATTTTTCTTTTTAGTTAACTTTTAGATTTGAATATAAAGTGTGGTATTTTTTCTTTCTAAGATCTAATTCCTAACCACGATAGTAAGGGAAAAACAACGATTTCTATGAGATTGAGTTGTTCCGAAAAGCGAACCAACACCTCTGCCATAGTTCACCCCAAGTGTTTGGCTACGTTTGGTGACTTAGCAGGGATGTCCGGATTCTTGGCAAGAGGTTTGTTTAGGTTTTGGCGGCGGATGACCTGGTCACACTGAAACCCACCCCTCCTACCTTTTTCCTTACCAGAACTTCCTCTCCTTCCCTTCTTTAAAAAGAGCCTCCACACGGCATCCCCACAGGTCAATAAAGATCCTGAGGGTAATTACTTTCCTCAGGACCTCCTGTATTAAGCTAACATAAACAAAAATATATTAATCTGAATGGTCGAAAAGTTGTTTTTGTGGAAAAGAGAAATTTCTACTTTCCAACATAGATTGTAGTCGATGGGGCTTGCAATACAGCTTCATATCCAACTAAAATATCAAAAATAAATTTGCAAAATGGCAGGATTGCTTTTACACCCCTCGATTGATATATTTTATGATAATATAAAGCCTATTTGCCTCCGTGATTATAAGTGAGGCTGCACCATGTTTACCTCGACCACGAGCTGAATCAATATTCGTCAATCGGCAGTGAACCGTGCAAGCTTTATTTACCGTGCCTTGGCTATTGACTATTTATTATTGATAGTTAGGCTGGACGCTGAAATATGTATCTAATAATTGAAACCCCATCGGCATTTATTATGGAGCTGTCACCTGTCACTGAAAGCCATTCACATTTTTTGTTGGTACTTGCCAATTGATTTGAGATTTATTCTATTACTTATGTTCTCTATTTTATGCCTCATGGAGCCTCATGAATGAGTTTTTCTTTTGCCCTGTTAATTTATCTTTGTCTTACTAACCTATTTCTATGCATTTTGTTTTTCCTGTTAAGCACTTGCATACTGCTTGCTAACAACGTATGCAAGGACACTGGAGGTCTAGATTCGTTCAAAATAAATAAATGTAGCTTCGTTTAACAAAAAAATTAGAATCTTGCGAGAGCCTTGAAGGAGTAACCATCTATTACTTATACCAGGGCGGGTAAGAGGTGGATAACCTCCACTGTCAACTTATAATATTATTGGCATACAGAAGTGAAAACTTCTTTAGCACCGTTGTGATTTGAAACTCGATGAAACGAAAAATAGCGTCACTAAAAAGAGACAAACACATACATCTAAAGGATTTAGCCTGCAAGAGAATGAGATAGTATAATTGGTCTCCTCTTTGTGCGGTGCTTCGTGGCCTCCCCAGCCGAGCGATTCTATATCTTTTGTGAGATATCTTTTGTGAGATATCTTTTGTGTGATTTTGTGAGACCTCCTGTCAGATTGTGTGATTTTCTATGGCTGTTATTTGCTTTTTCTGTAGGTCGATGTCAGCTTTCAACTGTGAGCTGTCACAAATAGGCGAAGCTGGCCTGATGGTACCTATAGAAAAAGCAATTAAAAGCCATTGAAAATTATACAAATCTGACAGGAGATCTCACAAAAAAGATCCCACAAAAGACATAGAATCGCTCGGCAGAAAGGTTTCACTTCTACTGTTTTTGAAGTGAAACTACTTTAGCCCGTTGTGATTAGAAATTCGGATGAAACGAAAGTGCGTCACAAAAATTTATTATTGTATGGGGTACTCGGTTCCAAGAATGCGGTAAATTCACGGCTCCTCGCGAGCATCCATTAGTGTAGTGGCGTGGAGCACCTGACAAATCTCACTGCGGCCAGAGAGACGTCCAGCGAACGGAGGTTCGAATCCTTCGAAATCCAAAAAATAATCATTTTTATTTTATAAAATCATTATCCAATCTTCAAATCACTTTAAAATAAAGAGGCAAAAGAAAAGAAAGCGACATCTAGCGACTCTCTAGTTTCACTTCTACCACGTGTGAATTGCACAATCTTTGTTTTTTTGTGGCACCTTATGCCACTTTCAATGGGCTTTTTTTTTTCTTGTGGGTGTTGTGGTACTGTTATTCGTTTGTGAATACTTTTTTTTTTCATTAGTTTCACATGGTATGATGTATAAAAATGTGCCTCGACCACACATTTTTACACATCATACCATTTATTATAGTATTCATACATCGTCTTGTACGGGTTTTTCATCGTGAATAGGTTAACGGTAAGCGTGTTACTGTTAGCATAATTCTCAAGTCTTTCAAAAGGTACACAAGATACTACAACCAGATGTAATACACATGAAGGTAGCTCAGATGTACCTTCCTATACAGGTAGGGGAGCGAACCAATCCGCAAATGCATCCCATTAAACCTGAAACCTTTTTGCGCGGGATCGATTTACGATTCCTCATGGGCTGATGCAGTTAACGTATTGATACTGTGGGTAATCGTAGATGGTGGATTCCGCTTCAATCAATCAATCATCCCCCAAATTAACAGTTTTCACAATAAAACCAACATTTTGGAGTATTTTTGAAGTGAAAATGCAACTAAATATAATTTAATTCACGGCTTCCCGGTTCCAATATAATACGATAAATCCACAGTCGTACGCAAGCCTCCTTTGGTGTAGTAGTATAAATATATGAATCTCTGGAGACACTTAGTGGACCAAGGATCGCTTCCTAGAAATTAAAAAAATATATTTATTTTTATTTTTGTAAAATAAATATCCAAACCAAAAAACACTCTAAAATGAGCAGGCAAAAGAAAACACAAAAGAAAGCGATATCTAGCGACTAATGCATGACGAAGAAGATAACATAAATACTAATAAGATGATTAAAATGTGTAGGAAAAGGTGCACTGGAATTCGACGACAAGAAATGGAAAAAATCATCCTTCAAATTGATAAAGCGAGTGCTTCGTAGTCTCCCCACTCTTGTCCACTTTAGTTTTCTGAATGTTTCACTTATACCGTGTTTGAACACTCTGATTTATTTTTTTTATGTAGGACCTACTCAACTGCAATTTTACGATTTTTGATCATTCGACGTAAAACTTCGCATCATAAGCGTTGCATTGTTTAAAAATGACATTTATTTAATGTTATAACACGTTCAATGTTGGGTTCATCTGAAATTGAAGTAAACTTAGTGGAATTCTGTTTATTAATAACCCTCGCAGACAGTTTGTGCATAGTCCGCTGTTCACAATGTACATTGCATACTCCGAGAGATACGAGTATGACAACACACATAAGTAATACAGTACCAACGAAATGAACGGGTACCAACAGATTAGGTATTTGGAGGTTGTCTTCCACGCGTGTGAAGGTTGTATGACTTGTGTGTGGTGGTGGTGCCTTGTACCCCAACCATTTAATTGTTGCACAGAAACACTGGAAAAGTTATAATTGGTAATTAAACTTGAAAAGTTTGCGAGGTAATTAGGGTACCTAAGCGTAAACTCTTAGAGCAAAACGGGTGATGTGCAAGTTGGCTTATAGCAGCAGATTCTGCTTTCCCTTTGCATTAAATGCAAACTAAAGAGAACTTTGCCATATTTCACATACTTCAAGTTGTCTCCCATGTTTCCAAGAATAATGTAATACTAATAGATTTATAGCTCTATCGAATATTGAATATTGTATGTGTTGCAAAATTAGCATTATAGAATTTCTTAATGGAGGGATAGCGATCTTTTAAGCACACATTTTCTACGGCAGAAACGCTGTTTTATTTCTGCCGGAATTTTAAAGCAATTTAATCTAATGAACTGGTGTATTTGATCCTCTCGGTTTATACATAATATACAAGCGAAATGCTTTTCCAATATGCTTTCACTATTGACATTCTTCGCACGAGAACAGCTTGTTTTTACGACCAGTTTTTTCGTTCAATTTTTTATACATTATCTCTTAGATAGGGAGTACTTTGGTCCTATATTATCTTTGGAGGTGTTGTGTAGAAGGTCTTTTTGAGGAGAGGAAGGAGTGCACGTGGGTCTTGAAGAAATCAATGTTGTAATGGACGAAACACATAGACCGGCAAATTGTTACACAACCGATCTGTTGAACTCAAGAATAATTCGTAGAAAAGACCCGTTCTCGCGTGAGAGTTCTCCTTGAAAAACCGATAGAACAAGGACAGCATTCCCACCGTCGCCTTTGCTCTAAAGATTGCAGTCAGTTTGTTAAGATAGGAGAATCTATCAAATGGACCGCCCTTTTCTGCATAGTCAAGGGTTTTTTCAGATATTTTTGGATCAGAGGTTGCTGTTAAATTAAACTGTTGGGCGCACTTGCGACTTGTATAGGGTTAGCAGTTGTGGACTCCAGACCCCCTAGCATGGTCGATCGATATAGGTTTTATCGAAAATGTCGGTAACTTGCCATCGCTCCCGAGCACGACTGCAGGCCGCTAACGAATAAATAACAGTTAACGTCAAATATATTAGGAACCCCTAGTCATTGTGAACTATTATTTGTTCGTTAGCGGCCTGTAGTCGTGCTCGGGAGCGATGGCAAGTTACCGACATTTTCGATAAAACTTATATCGATCGACCATGCTAGGACCCCAGATACTAATATCTATAGCCTGTATATCGGACGAATATCTACAGCTCATATGTTGAACGATCTGAACGATCTGAACGATCTGAACGATCGAAGATTAATATCTACGAACTTCAGAGTGTTGATTATGACGGTCCCAGTGTTGACTAATATCTACAGAGCGTAGGTTGAACTAATATCTACAGAGCGTAGGTTAGACTAATCAGCTAAATGTGTCCAATAGTCCGATATTAGGGATTTTTACATACATACTTACATAAATTAAGTTTTTTAAACTGCATACGCAATATTACGTTATTCCAGTATGCTATACATAATTGCAAATCCAACCTCTGCCAGTGCTTTAGATATTCGTCAACACTTTGGTTCTCATACATATTAGTCAACAATTTGAGCTGTAGATATTCGTCAACACTTTGGTTCTCATAGATATTAGTTCGATTTTTTCAGTTTTTGGAATTCCTGCAGATATTAGTAGAAGCCTCCCAGTTGTGTACTGTTAAATTATCTGCGGGCACTGTACGTTACGGCAAGTAAAAAGTTCAATAGTTTGGATGTAGGACGACTTGCCATTTTGAAATATTACTGTACCTTGCAGCTCGTCAGAGAGAAGATGAACATGCACCTTAGTCCAGTAGTTCAAGTTTTTCATCCATTACAGTTTCCTTCTATCGATACCGTTTTTTCTAACATAATAATTTGCAGGTGTTTTTTTTAATTTTCTACTTATGTAACCATGACATGTTTTACTTTTCTTTTTGTGATACATTTATTCCTTTCAACTTAACGAAGCCGAAATTCATCTAATAGAACCTCATAATAAATGACAAATATAAGATCCAACCAACCAGATAAAGTTCTATGAACTATTCTGTCATTTCTTTATTTAGGAAACAACTCGAACTGTATAAAACGACGACAATCGTAAACAACTTTGTGAAAATGCTTTTATTTACACGAAAATTTCCCCATGCCAGATAAGTACCTTATTATTCAGAGTTCATGGAAATTAAAACATTATAATTTATTCTCTTATGGACTCGTTGAAACTATGTTGGTAACTGTGCCGACCAGTAAATTGCTATTTCAAATTACTTAGTAAGTTACATAGTTGCCAACGTCCGGTGCGGTTGTTTAAATTCGGTTAAGGAATTAAGGATGGTCGGGAAATTGTTAGTGAATTGGTCCTTTCAAAGAGAAGCTTTTCATATGCATAACAGGTGCTTTAAAAATGACTCTCGTTTAGGAAATTTTGAGTATTTGGCAAAGTAGTTTGATAAACCAGATGAATAATGTTATTTAGACTTTAGTGTAGTGTAGGCGTGTGATGTGATCTTGTAGATCTTATAATGATAGACGCGTGGTCGAGATGAACATTTATTTGCACTATATAAGTTGTAAGCTACGTGCTAGCTAACGGAGCTGTCTGTAGGTAAGGGGAGCGAGCAGGAACATTCATCATCTTTTATACTCTCGTTCTGCCGTCTCGCTCTTGCATATTTAAAAAAGCGGGCGTGCCACTAAAACCATTCTCACAAATAATATGGAGAGAACATTTGCACCTAGTTTTAGTGCGGTAAATACTCTTAGTACTGCCCTAGTGATAAACTGCAATTCAAAACTTTGCTTAAAATAAATTTAAATTTAGTAATCAGACCTGAATAGCCACATTTAAAAAAAATTACATTAGCTCCACACAGCTGAGTAAAATAATTCCCCCCAGGGCTCATCTTTTAGGATGCTGTGTGGAGGGACTATTAAGGGAAAGGAAAGAGAGGAAGTTCTGGGAAGGGAAAATGTATGAATGGTGGGTAGAAATCTAGGGTCAGTGTGTCCAGGAGTGACGGACTTACGAATCCATCCCTCGCACTGCGGTACTAAGCGATGTGTCGAGAGTGTCCGGCTGGAAAGCTAATAAGGTCACGCAGGTGGGCAAACGCGTGTGCCGCCAAGACCTAGACAAACCTCGCCCCATGAACCCGAGCACCCCTTTTAAGTCTAAAAACGTATCGAACCATTTGGGGTGATCTATGACAGGGATGTTTGTTATCCAATAAATGGTTCCCGGGCAGCGGCACCCATACCCGCCTCCCAAATTGTACTTCCTGTACGTCCTCATCCTCCTTATTATCTGACTTCTAAATCATCAAAACTTCATAAATCCACTGGTTCTGGGCAGTTGGAATTCTTTTGAAGAGTCACGAAAAACTTTTTACTGTCATAGGGTACGAACAGGTACAAAGCGGGTTTCGGTTTTCTGATTAGTCGGCGCATGGGCGGCCGACTGGCTCAGGCATGCTGACAAGAATGTTTGTATGTCAACGTATCAGACCGAACATAGTGAAGGCAGGTTCAGATTTGTGTCCGCGCGAGGCGGCGCCGATAAGCTTTACCGGAATGAATTCTTAATTCCTGCTCACCGGTGACGCCGGTCAGAATCTGATATCAAAATGAGCGACCTGTTAATTGCCGCTGTTTTCAATCAATCGCCAATCTAGGATAAAATAAATACATTCCATAGCACCAGAAATGTTATTGACAAGTGATGGAATGAAATCAACAAGATAAAATTTTGAAATAACCTCAAATGTCACAAGTGAATTCCTTTCAGGCACGTACTTAACATATTATCATGTTCTCCTGAGGTTTTTTTCATATTTAAAGATACCATTACCAAATACAATTGTTTTATTCCTTAATTTTAAGAAAGGATTCTCCAAGAGTAAATAATCGTCGTCTACGAACTCGACATTTCGTAAAAACTGACAGCTGCTGTCAGGTTACCCCGCAGGTAGCGCGAGTTTTTTCCGCGTTCTGTTTGTCCACATCTCGGCGTCAACAGCCGCCGGTGGAACAGGGCACTGAACGCCGTTAATCTGAAAACCGAAACCCGCTTTGTTTTTGTTCTTACCCATAGAGTTAATGCCCTGTTCTTGGATTTTTTTATCTTCATGAATATTTCCTCTCTGAATTTAATTTTTTAGCGTATTGTGGGTTGACACTCTTCCCCGTCGTGGCAGATTATTTAAAAAAAATATATTTCTGAAACGAGTCTCATTTGAATAATTTATCGAACATTATGTAAAGTTGTTCGGAGAATTGGTGTTTATAAATTTACATCACCCGTTCGAGATTTCAGTAATTTGATCTAGGGACTTGTCTCCGAAGGCGAATAGGTAAGTACATATTGTTGTGTTTCGACTAAAAATTTAAAGTATTAGTTGTTTTACAAAAAAAATCTCTACATATATTAATTAAAGTCCTCTGCCGCGTCTGTATATAGGTATAACTGTTCGCGGTAAACTCAAAAACTAGTGAACGGATTTTCACCAATAATAAGCAATCAAAATCATTTGTCCCCGCTTTTGTATCCAGTGTAAATTTCATAATAATTTCGAAATTAAAACATGTATTTAGTTTAGACCATTCCTACTCGAATGTAAACATGTATCCCTTCAAAAAGCAATAAAAAATCGCATTCGTCGTAAATATAACAATGATTTGACAATAAAATGAGGTCATTAATAATTCATATTACTTGTAAGGTTTTTCCCTAAACAACATTGAAGTGAGTTACAAACCCAAGCTAATTAGTCTACTGGAATTACCAAAATATTTAGAAATTCGACAGTCTAAAACCTCTTAGCAACAAATATAATTGATTAAAATCCTTGTAGACCTCCCCCCCTCCCCCATATGTTATATAAACCGTAGACTAAGAATTATTTGTACCAGTCTGAAGATGGCTCTAACGAGCTGAAACCGGTTACGGTCAAATAAAATTAAGTGGAATAAAGTTTAATTTAAAATACAACAATAACTTTGTAAACACCACTTTTATTTTTATACTTTATGCCGACCGGGTTTCGCTACAACCGTAGCTTCATCAGGGCAGTATAATACTCTACTAACATTAGGTTACATTTGTGTTATAATATATATTTACCAAGATAAAAGTGGTGTTTACAAAGTTATTGTTTTATTTTAAATTAATAATGTCACATCACAAAGTATCCGCTTCATATGAACAAAAAAAAGGAATAAAGGTTCATTATTATATATTATAATGGAATTCCACCATGAATTGTCAGTCTCAAAAATTGAAACACTTAGACATTTTGAACTCTTATTTATTCGTTGACGATCTGCAGTCGTGGTAGGGAACCGAAAGTTATCCATACAATCCTTATCGATCGACTAGGATCTAGGGCGATACTGAGAGAATTTACAACTCTTTATTGTACCCATCTATCCTTACACCTAATTAAACACTCAATTAAATTACATTGGTGGTGAACTGTGCCTGTCTCACTAGGAACTCCTGTGCTTTATGTACTGTGCCTTCTCTTGTGTTTGATGTACTGTGCCTGCCTCACGTGGATCTCCTGTGTTTGATGTATTGTTACTGTTTCACTAGGAATTCCTGTGTTTGATGTACTGTGCCTCTCTCCCGTGGAACTCCTATGTTTAATGTACTGTGCCTGTCTCACTAGGAACTCCCTTGTTTGATGTATTGTGCCCGTCTCGCTAGGAATTCCTGTGTTTGATGTACTGTGCCTGCCTCACGTGGATCTCCTGCGTTTGATGTATTGTTACTGTTTCACTAGGAACTCCTGTGTTTGATGTACTGTGCCTGTCTCACGTGGAACTCCTGTGTTTGATGTATTGTTACTGTCTCACTAGGAATTCCTGTGTTTGATGTACTGTGCCTGGGTCACCAGCAACTCCTGTGTTTGATGCACTGTGGCTATCTCACTAGGAATTCCTGTATTTGATGTACAGTGCCTGTCTCACTAGGAACCACTGTGTTTGATGTACTGTGCCTTTCTCACCAGCAACTCCTGTGTTTGATGCACTTTGGCTGTCTCACTAAGAACTTCTGTGTTTGATGTATTGTGCCTGTCTCACGTGAAACTTCTATGTTTTATGTACTGTGTCTTCTCACGTGGAACTCCTGTGTTTGACGTACTGTGCCTTTCTCACTAGGATCTCCTCTGTTGAGAGCATGCGTCAAAGAATGCTGGGCATAGTGTAGGTATGTAAAATAGAGGAAGGAATGGTCTTGTGTCTTGAAGAGACCTATGTTAAAGGTGGGAACAAAAAGCAATAATTGAAGAAATTCTCTGTTAAGTTCCAGAGGTAGATACCTATCAATGCATTATTTTAAAGATTTTCCTCGTATATCATTATTATCATTATCAAATCCTCGGCCTGTGTAGTTATTCAGTACCTTTTGAAGTTAAACCGCATTTATAGCTGAAGGTAGTTTGATTAATAACAATTGCCTTACCTCTACGATGAAATTAAATTCAAACATTTTCCACGTGTATCAATTACACATCTTAACGGCGTAATTATTAGCCAGCTCATGGAATAAAGTAGGCGCTCTATTAGTCAGTGCTAATAGAATTCCGTAATAATTCTAAATTACCGCTTGGAGATATCCATCTATATCGACCTATTATTGGATAAGGGTGTGTTACTTGGGTGCATTTTTGCATGGCGCCGCGATGTGACTGATGCTATCGGTCTGCATAATAAATGAACCGCCAGCCGGGCGCGGTGCAGCCGGCAAGTGCAAGCGATTTCGATTCTTATCGCGATGGGCATTCGTAAATCCTTTTGCGAGATTGAGCTCGTACAT
Source organism: Limnephilus marmoratus (assembly GCA_917880885.1). Taxonomy (NCBI): domain Eukaryota; kingdom Metazoa; phylum Arthropoda; class Insecta; order Trichoptera; family Limnephilidae; genus Limnephilus; species Limnephilus marmoratus. Next base: position 34,624,188 of record OU862918.1, on the reverse strand, counting down.
CAAAATTATGGAAATTTTTAACGTTTCGTTTTTGGATCTAATCGGATTATTTTTGTTCCCATACTGTCAGAATTTTATACTTACATATATATTTAAAATTTATTAATTTTACTGTATTAATATCATAGACGGCCTCTGATTCTGAGGAAAGACTCTCGACTCACAACCCGAAGGTCGCTGGCTCGAACCCGGCGTGCGCAAATAAATTTTATTCGATTAATTTGTGGTAATCCCGAGCGTCGCATGTTGGATTCCTCGGCTAGCTAAGTCCTCCATTACGAAACAAGCAATATTTTCCGCTTACTGTGGTGGTAGTAGGGGATTTTCAAATATTGTTGGGTTATTCGTAACCCGGGAATTTTAGTAAATATTACTTAAAAAAAAAAAAATCCGTCCATTCAGGGCCCGCAACCCGGATTTGTACCGATTTATTACACATTTCCCTAAAACACGGTAAGTTTTAAAGCTCTTAAAAAAATATATGTTATTCTTGAAGATAATATCTAGACTTTACCTGTGCCAAAACGCAAATTATATAAAATTCCCTCGATAGAAAAAAATCGCAAAGTATGCTCCAAAAATTATTATTAACACGTTTGTTTCAGTTATTTTACAAGTTATATGTATGAAAAAATGCACAGTGTTTCTTTAAACGCTGTTTAAGATAATGCCCGCGAGATTTTTCCTCTATTTTAAACGAGTCGTGTTTTATTAAACATTTTCGCAATTTTCGCATCGATTTTGTCGCTGTAAATGTTAGCGCTCTCCTCTAACATTCGTAATTTCGTATCTCTCCATCTTTTTCTTTTCGGGCCCGGTTGCAGAGCCTTAATACTTCCGTACAAAAAATGCATACATATAGTAGGCAAAATATATGGTAGGCGGTAGGCAATTAGAAATAAAGTTAAATAATATCTCGTATTACATTTCTACTAGTATTACATTGTTTTAAATGTTTTCTTTACGATACAGAAGTGCATATTGAAATTGAGTATGGTAGAGATCCATATCCATTTTCCGAACATAGATAAAGGTATTTTATCGTCTTGTCTGTACCAAGCTAGCTTTAAAAGCTTTGTCTACCCATAACGGTATTTCTACAAATGACTTGTGCTTAAAACCCTACCGGGTGCCATTCCGATTGATAGCCCGGCGAATAAACTAACCGTCCCCATGGCGGCACTTGCGCTAGGTACTAGGTAAGCTGCATGAACTGTAGTACCACTGTACTATCATACATACAACATAGGCCAGGGGTGGCTATTATTTCTTCAAGTGACTCAAACAATAGCCCGAATAAGGAATGTACTTCAGCCAACTGTTTTTTTAACCCGGCGTGAATGAGGTCGGGTATCTCATACCCACCGATTTGTAAAACACAAAATATTTCTTAACTGTGCAATTCCTTGGACTCGGCTGACTCGGTAGCTGGAGGAGGTGGTGCGGGGAGTTATTTTAAGCGACAGTAATGGTGTTGCGCCAGCGGCGGAGTAAACTACACGTGCGCAAACATAAAGAGGGTACGTAATACCCGACCTCATAAATGGTGTAACTATTGTGTTACGTATAAGACAGATGTAACTATTGTACAAGGTGTAACTATTTTGTGTTATTATGTAAGACAGATTTATCATTTAATTTTGTGCAGGCAGTTGATCTCAATTTCCCAAATTTTAGATAATGGTTTTTGTTATTATTTCCTATAATTGTAGATTTTTGCTTAAAAAACAATTTTGTTTTTATAGAATTATAAATACTTTTATGACTAGAACTAGGTTATTTTATCATATTACCTCATTTCTCTAATGTAATTAATATATTACAGTAATAAGTATTATTCTTAAGTCATTTCAGTTATCAGAATTAACTATTCTATATTAGGGTATGTCATACCCAGTACCCACCTCGCAGCTGGTGTAACAATTTTTCACCCCATTCACACCGGTTAATGGGGTGAAAAATAAATCAATATAACGTCTAACTGGAATCCGATAATTACGTACATCAATTATTTTAAAAGTTCGGTGACACTCGATTTGGTATTTTCGCAAATTAGATAAAAATCAAATATTTGCACTTCTTTTTATTTTATATATTTTTTATTATAGTTTATTAGGGAAACAAACAATTATACATGTTTTATTAAAGTTATTAAATATTACATGATAACCTCAACCGGCGAAGTTTCCGCAAAAATCTTCGGCCTTGGATCGACGATGCTTTCCCCGCCTTATTAAGAGGGCATTACGAGAGAAAGCCGGAAATACGTCATTTTCAAAAAAGTTTTTAGACGTATTGACTCTTTTCCACAAAAAAATTATAAATGGATTTCGAAAGATTGTTCTTTTATCTAGCATTCGTATGTAATAAATTTTTAGAATTTTTTTAAATTTTTAGTATAATAAGGTTATTCCATAGGTCGTTGGCAGATTTGTTAAATTTTCAAAAAAGTTTTTGTATTATACCACACCCATTTCAAATAATGTAATCATGCAGTAAAATAAATCAATATATTATCTGGGTATCGCGTGTTTTAGAATTTTAATTTTAGTTTCAATAAATTCATTAAAAAATATGTACGTACATGTGTTTCTTGACGAAAATTGGTCCATTTGTGTATTTATTTGCGCACTTACAAACTAATATATTTCAGATATTTTTAAGATTCTTATTAAATTTAGACATTATTGAAAAATGATAAATACTTATAATTAAAAAATAACTACAAAAAGTACACTATTTTAATAGTTTTATCATCACGCCTTTCAGCATTTTTGGATGAAGGTATAAATTAAAGCTAATTTGAATTGAACTAAATTCGATATTGAGTTATAATTTAAAAAAGCTGGTACGGAGAATAATTAATCTTTCTCATTATAACCGCCCTGCACGATCGGAAGAACAACTTTCGACGAAATGTGTATTTTCGTCCGCTGGCTGGTTAAACGTTCTTAAGTTACCATTGTTAAGTGATTATTAGATATCCGTCCGGTTTTCCTTCTACATCCTCACTTCTTTTAGCCTCATAATATGCCTAAGTCCACAAATTCTTGGCAGTTGGGACTCTTATACTGTATCAGAACATAAATAATTATAACGTTCATTCATTTATTATTACCGAACATTTTATGTAGGTACACACCCGATTATGTATTTCAATTCTTTTGAGTGTTGCGTTTTGGGTAGGTACATATTACAAAAATTATGTTTTACCTTTTGAACAAGCTCATGTTATCCATAAAGGGCGGTAAACAACTTTTGAACCCAATTAAATGAAACCAAAAACCTAGGGACATGTTATTTTATTTGGCAATCAAAAGCACTCTGCAAAAAGCCTTCAATATGGATGATTTTTTGTTTCCAATTAGTTGGCGAGCCAATACTGAATTTCATAACGGTACACTGAATTCTGATAGTTCGAGGGGTTAACATATCTACGAATTTGTTATGTACCTACGTAGATACACGGTATTTCACAAAAAAACAATTTATTTTATTATACAATTTTTTTTATAGAAAGTCAAATGTTTCCTGGTTACGAATAACCTGACAATATTTTTGATAATATCCTACCACCACAGTAAGCGGAAACTGTTGCTTGTATCGTGATGGATGGCTTAGCCATAGTTTAGCTTAGCTTATTGACACTGGTAGTTGTGAATAATAATACCACGCGTATATATATTATACAGGGTGTTAAGGGACGTACTTGACTTACTGACATTATTTGGAGTAAAAAATGTAAATGAAATTTTGCTCTCCAGTGACTTTTTTTGACGATTTTTTTTTTCAAAGTTTTTTATCTTCAAAATCAAAGAAAAAAAATTTCTTCCGCATGTCGTCACTGGTCACTCAGCCGGGTGTCCGACGAACTCCTTACCCCACCTCCAACTGTTCAACAACTACCTTTTTTATGTTTTTGTAGAAAAAAAAACATCAAAAATGTCACCAGAGACCAAAATTTCATTTACATTTTTTACTCCAAATAATGTCAGGAATCACTGATTAAAGTAAGTCAAGTACCTACGTCCCTTAACACCCTGTATATGACGCCATTGCCCGTCGCTGTTACTTTGTCCCGGTGACTAGCTGGCACTGGATCCCAGTGTATCCGAGGAATCGGCAATTTTTTAAAACCAGTTCCGATCGGTTTTATATAATGGTCACTGGGCGAACCCGAATCAAAAGCCGCCTGCCGGGCTTAGCAACAAAACCTGCGGAGCGGGCTATTATTTTCATCGATATCGTTTTTATTCACGGAACCCTTTATAAATACACATTTCGCGTTAAAACGCAATGTTTTTTTTCTCTGTATTACTACAAAAACACAACTCTCTTCTTAATTTTATATCCTTCAAGAGCTTGTATTCTTTATACGGGGTATTAATGGATCTACTTGTTGTACTTCAAACAGTGATTCCTGACATTATTTGGAGAAACCAAAAATTTTATTATTTTTTTACTCCAAATAATGTAAGGAATCATTGGTTAGTAGCTAATACTAGTAAGTACGTCCCTTAATACCCTGTACTTTCTTATGTCGTTGTACGGTCTAACGACACATTTAATTGTTATGTTTTCAAATATTTAACTGTACACTTGTATTTAACTGAAACATGCAATTATTTTTTATAACAATTTTTTTCAATATTGATGCGCTGAGTGTACGCAGACAATTCTCTGATGCGATTTTGCTATATAAAATCATAAATAACATAACTGACTGTCCTGAATTATTGAACATAATAGATTTTAAAGTACATACACGGCACACACGTTCGTGTAATATTTTTAAAGAGAAACACTGTAAAACAAATTCTAACCAAAATGCTTGCCTTATAAGACTGTGTTCAACATACAGGGTGTTAAGGGACGTACTTGACTTACTTTAACCAGTGATTCCTGACATTGTTTGGAGTAAAAAATGTTAATGAAATTTTGGTCTCCGGTGACATTTTTGATGTTTTTTTTTTTTTCTACAAAAACATAAAAAAATGGTAGTTGTTGAACAGTTGGAGACGGGGTAAGGGGTTCGTCAGACACCCGGCTGAGTGACCAGTGACGACGTGCGGAAGAAATTTTTTTTTGTTTGATGTTGAAGAAAAAATTTTTGAAAAAAAAAAAGTTGTCAAAAAAAGACACCGGAGACCAAAATTTCATTTACATTTTTTACTCCAAATAATGTCAGGAATCACTGGTTAAAGTAACGTGTACGTCCCTTAACACCCTGTATAATAACATTTTCTCGGATATAGTGAATCAATTGTGACGAAATCTTCAATTGTGACGAAAGTAAATATAAAAATACTTTTAAAAGTGTATTAAAATTATTAAATGGGTACAAAAATGCATAAATGTAATGATATGTTATGTAATGACATATATTATGTCTACCTACCTCCTGTTATATGTTATAAGGTCCTGTTGTATGTTATGAGGTCCTTGGACCTCTATTGTTCATACTCTATATTAATGACATGGTCAAAATATTTTCAAAATGCAAAGTACGAATATTTGCCGATGATACACAACAAGGACATTCACAGACATAACACAAGAACATGCAAAGAAATCAGGCTTAAAAAAAAATGATAAGGCGAATACGCAGAACAGTTTGCTGTACAAGGGGATGAAGTTGTATAACAAGCTACCAGAGACTTTGAAGTCCACACCAATTGGAAGGTTCAAGACGTATTGTAGGAGCTACATAAAATTTAGTTTGCAATATGAAATATTATAATTAATTAGAAATTCGTAAACTTAAATGTACAAATTACTAAAATAAAATTAATAAATAATAAATAAAATATATTTTGGTAGATGTAAGATTTCAGTTTGAGTTAATTATTAATTTCTAGATACACAATGTAATAGTATAATGAGGAAATCTATAATTGGTTTCTCAATAAGGTAAAGTAAACATGTATAAATTAATCACATTGTAAACTGTTGATTTCCCTAAAATAAAATAAATAAATAAATAATGCATTTATACCATTGATATTAATAATAAAAAATTATTTCAAAAACATTGAATAATCCTCTACCTATCCGGAGTTAGCTACGTCAATATTGTAAATAATTGCGAAAGCCAAATTAAATTTCCCATCTATGTCAGAATTTTGCTTAGCGGAAATAAAGTTCGCTATGTTTATTCAAATTTTCCGACATCGTTAGATTTACAAGGAAAATTCAAAATGCGAAGAGATGACTCAAAATTTGTGAAGGGAAATACGCAATTTGTGCGGGGAGTTCCCGATAATATTGTGGGAGAGATCAATTGCCGAATGGAAATTTGCAAATTTCTCCCGTGTTATCATTCGATTCCAGATCAGGGAGGGTGATGATGATTCTACGAAAGAGGACGGAAGGAGGAGGTGATCAATTTTGTTTTCCCTGGCATTATTTTTATAAGACTTCATCGAGGTTTCGATCGGAGGCTCCTTTTGGAAATTATGGAAGCTTTTAAAAAATAAATGGTTTATCATAAGCTGAGTGGTTTAGCGGTACAGAAGCAACATACAGTAGATAGATAGGTAGGTACCCATCTAAACAACCACCAAAAAAATTACGTAACTTATTTCATATTCTAAATTATTAATTCTGCGATAAACACCATAATTTAGAAAGTACGAGTACTAGTCAATGAGCATTTGCTACTTTGTGCAGAATAACCGCAAATGAAAACCTAATCCTAAGTCCACGGAGGATGTTCAATATTAAAATTTAAGGCATTAAAAGTGTAAATTCCATTGGGTATTTAAAGATATCTTTTTTCAAAATTTTATTGGAATAACTCTTTTTATAAAAACTTTTGAAGGTTATTTTCCGTCATTAAATAAGTAGATAATATCAACAAATCTAAACCAAAATATGAAAAAGAACAAGACATAGTAAAATAAAAAGGCAACCGTCGCAACTGGACTCAAACCCAGGATCGTCTACCGGGACAACCAACTCGGCCCATTGGGACCTCGTATTTTTAAGTCAAAATTTATTTTTAATACAAAAATTATTTAAAAATAAGAGCTTCCAAAAGGCCGAGTTGATTAAGGCGTTTGTCTCGGTAAGACAAGAGAACCTGGGTTCGAGTCCCAGTTGCGACCGTTTTCTTTTAATTGTTCTGTGTCTTATTTTCATATGTTCATTTAGATTTTTTTGTATTATTTTCTACTTCAATTAAGCGTGTTATATATATTTTAAATTTTATTAAAGAAATTGATGACTATATAATTTAATTACAATAATTACAACACAATGCTTATATAACTCTGCTGTGTGCTCTAATGCTCTTTTTATAAAACTCTTTTTATATAACTTATCAACATAACAACTCAAATATAACATTAGTTATCCCTTTTCTCTCATTATTTTTTATCTCCTCCGCCTCAATCTGTTGTTTTTCTTATCTATTATTTGTTTTATACATATATATAAAAAAATATTTATATATATGTACAAATATGATTTTTTCTTATTTTCTGTTAATTATCTATTTTTTTTTATATATTTAAAAAAATATTATTTTTCGTTTGCTAAATTGTTGCGTTTATCCGCCTTTTTAACTCGAGCTCTGCTCTTAAAAAGGGTGTAAAGCGTATTTATTAAATGTATTTTAATATAAAACTTTATTTAATGTATGTAAACATGTAATTGATACTATTTTATTAAATAAAAAAAAAAAAAAAAAAAATAACGTCAATTTGGGAGGCGGGTATGGGTACCACGGCCCCGGGAACCATTTATTGGACAACCAACACCCCTGCCACAGTGGTTCGCTACGTTTGGTGACCTCATCCCATGAACCGTTGCTCGGGTTCATGGGATGAGGTTTGTCTAGGTCTTGGTGGTGGATACGTTTGCCCAACCACTGCGTGGCAGGCTGGATCGGAGGAGACTGATTGAGGGAGGCCTTTTGACCTCTCCAGCCGGATTCTCCCGACCCTTCGCCTTGCACCGCAGTGTGAGGAATAGGTTCATACGTCCGTCACTCCTGGCCACACTGAACTCCAGATTCCTACCCACCCCTCATAACTTTTTCCTTCCCATATCTTCTTCACCTTCCTTTCCCTTAAAAAACCCTCCAAACAGCATCCTCAAAGATGACATAGGCCCCTAGGGAAATTGTTTTCCTCGGTGCCTCCTGTGTGGAGCTAATGTAAAAAAAAAACAGTTATATGAATACAAAGTAAAATAGTAAAAACCTCGTAAAAGGGTGTTATTAAATAAATAATGATAAATAACAGATATACGACGTGTTGCACGAATACATTTAGAATAATAATATAATTTATTCATTTCTCTTTTAATTTTTTCTTATTTTTTGTTTTGCTCATTTTATTGAGATTGAGATAAAAAAATATCTACTGTTTTAATCTTAATCTACTTCACTCTAAATTCTGAGAATATATTTGTTTATTCAGTCCCATTAATTTTTCCATTATTTACAATAGAATATTGTGCTTACTTAGGCTTTCGTTATTATTATTATTTTGTTATTTATAATAATGTGAAACAATTTCAATATTCACGACGGTTGTTAACATTAATTGTTTTGGAAAATGGTGACACAGAGGCTTTGAAAGCTTTTATCTTTTATAATTTTAGAATGTGCGTAAAATTCGGCAATTAAATTAATTAATTCTTCTCGTGTTTTCATTTTTGGCTGTAGGTCGGCTTGACGTAAATATATAGATTTATGAACACAGTGCACATAAAGAATTTTCTTGGAAAAACGGTGAAAATACGAGTTCATAATTTTCGTCGAGTCGTTAGCGCGTCATCGCTTTAAAGTACCTGACGTTTCTGGATTTGTTCAATACGTTTTATTTTATTTAATTTCCAGCAGGACTCTCTCGGAACATCACATTTTTTTTTATTTCCATGAGCTCCACACAGAAGGCCCTGAGGAAAATATTTTTCTTCAGGGCCTATGTCATCTTTGGGGATGCTGTGTGGAGGGTTTTTTTAAGGAAAGGAAGGAGAGGAGAGTTCTAGGAAAGAAAAGGGTTTACGGGGTGGGTAAAGATTCTGGGGTTCAGTGTGTCCTGGTCATCTGCTTCCAAGACCTAGTCAAACCTCACCCCATGAACCCGGGCACCCCTGCTTAATCACCAAACGTAGCGAACTACTTGGGATGACCTATGGCAGAGGTGTTGGTTATCCAATAAAGGTTCCCGGGGCGGCGGTACCCATTCCCACCTCCCAAATTGACCACAGTGGGAGGGGTAGATTCGTACATCCGTCATTCCTGAATTCACTGACCCTCAGATTCCTACCCTCAAACCTTTTGACTTTCCAGAACTTCCTTTCCTTCCTTTTCAAAAAAGACCATCCGATAGATGACACAAGCCCATTGGAGAATTATTTTCATCAGGGCCTAAGACGTGGAACTGATGTAAAAAAATACAAACAAAAATTTGCCAAAAATTATTGAAAATCTTCATACAGAAAACTAACCTACATAACTTTTAAAAATCGTTTTTACATTTTACGATTCTAATAATAAACTTTGAATGATAGAGGCAAATTAATATTTTAAAGCATACATTTTAACTTTATTTCTAAAAGATCATTATTTGTATTAATAAATAACCCTTTTTTAATTTTATTTTATTAGATCAGTGATCAACTGGGAAGCTGTGTAGCTCGTAATGGAAATGTGAGCCATTCAAATTAATTTGAAATTAAGATAATAAAAATATTAATAATTCAATATTTTAATCGTATTGAATTAATTTAAAGAACGTATTATTTTTATTCGTGTTTCAGTTAATGTCTTTCTGATATGCATTTCCTCGCTCCTATTTCAGTCCCGCTAATACGGCTTTTCTTTTTGTTAGATGAGTGAAGTCGAGGCCAACCTTTATGTAAATAAATTTTAATCTTTCTGCCTCCACCCCACGAGATCCAGCGTGGTGTATGCAAATCTAATAAGTATGCGAATTTACGCGGTATTGTTGCCATGTCAAAGACTAATGGCGTTAGTAGTAGGTTGATATTTTTATAATACCATACAGGATGGATGTAAACCATTTGAATTATTTCCGTTATTTAAGTGATTTAGTTTAGAAACTGTACGCTTTAAAATATTTATGACGGAGTGTGCTGCGTTTTAATCCATTCTTTATGTGAATAATTTATTTTTATTTTTACATTAACTCCACACAGGAGGCCCTCAGGAAAATAATTTCCCTCAGGGCCTATGTCATCTGGGATGCTGTGTGGAGGGTCTTTTTGAGGAGAGGAAGGAATGAACATTGGTCTTGAAGAAACCCATGTTGTAGGAAGGAGGAAACACAGAGCCCGGCAAATCATTCCACAGCCGAGCTGTTGAACACCAGAACGAGTCGAAGAAACGACCCATTCTCATGTGACAAATGTCAACTGTGTACAAAAGTTGGGCACACGTTTGGCGTGTTTCCCGACTATGCAGTGGTGCCGAAGGGATCAATGACTCTAGTTGATGAGCTACTAAGATGGGAGAATCTATTAAACGGACCGCCCGTTTCAGAGTCGAGGGTATTTTTCAGGTATTTTGGAGCTCCTGACCAAAGGTGGCTGCCAAATTCAACCGTGACGAGCACTGTGATTTGTACAGGGTTAGCAGTTGTGTACTATTAAAGTAATTTTGATATACTTCAAAATATATACTTTTTACATTAACTCCACACGGAAGGTCCTGAAGAAAATATTTTCTCTCAGGGCCTATGTCATCTTTGGAGAAGCTTTTTGAGGAGAATAAGGAATGAACACGGTCTTGTAGAGGTCCAAGTTGTAGGAGGGAGGAAACACAGAGGCCCGCAAATCATTATACAGCCGAGCGGTTGAACTCAAGATCGAGTCGTAAAAGCAACCCGTTCTCATATGACAAAATTTAATGTCAAGCATGTATATATGTTGCGTGCGCGTTTGGCGTGTTTCCCCAGGAGAAAAAGGAATGAACACGGTCTTGTGGAACAGAAGCTGTGTGGGGGTGCTTTTTGAGGAGAATAAGGATTGAACACGGTCTCACGTCCATATTGTAGGAGGAAGGAAACACAGAGGCCCGCAAATTATTATACAGCCGAGCGGTTGAACTCAAGAACGAGTCGTAGAAGCGCGTCGTTCTCATGTGACAAAATTTAATGTCAACCATGTACATATGTTGGGTGCGTGATTGGCGTGTTTCCCGACTGTCCACCGGTTCCTAAGTTCCCCGAAGCATCTTTCATTGAAATACCGGTAGAAAAACAGCTACCTGACGCCTATCTTCTAAATTGCAATCTGCTTGTTAAGGTCTATCAAACGGACCGCTCGTTTCTGCACAGAGTCAAGGGAATTTTGAGACTCCAGACCAGAGGTGGCTACAAAACTCAAAAATGGGGCGCACTTGCGATTTGTGGAGAGTCAAAACTGTATTTATTTATTCGTGTTCTCCCAAAAACGGTTGTACACAAGTATATTAAGGAGGATACGACAATTCTGATTTTTTTAAATTTTTTTTTTTACATTAACTCCACACAGGAGGCCCTAAGGAAAATAATTTCCCTCAGGGCCTATGTCATCTGGGATGCTGTGTGGAGGGTCTGAAATATATTAAAATGTAAATATGTAGGTCACGGTGGAGTTTCACTATTTTGTGACATACGTCAAGAAATAGTTGCTGATCGGTCTGTAAGTGACTTTGAAAATGTCAATGGTCTATCTATTGATTGGCGCATTCTGACACGAAAAAGTCTTCGTTTCGGAACATAAAAAAATGCATGAGATCTCCCACGAGTATACTTGTTAGGCACACATAAGTTAACGTCTTTCAAAAAGGGTGGATTAAATATTATAAATTCAGAGATTAACTTAATAAAATGTCAACTTAAAAATATTTAACGGCGGGCTTACGAGGTGCTGATTATATTTAATTGTTTGTATCTGTAGATTTAACCACAGAAGAAATAGACAGACGTATTGGAAATGCTTGGAAACAATATTGGGGTTTTAAAGAAATAATGAAAAACAGTGAAACTAGGATAACTACTAAACGGAATCTTTTTGATACCTGCATACTTCCTGTACTTACTTATGGTTGCCAAACTTGGGCACTCACAAAAAATCACAATAAGAAACTCGAAACTTGCCAAAACTTCATGGAAAGAAGTATGTTAGGGAAAAGACTGTCCGATAAAAATCGAAACTATTAAGAAACAGACAAGAACAAAAGATGTCATAAAAACAATAAAAAAGCTAAAGTGGAAGTGGTCAGACCATACAATCAGAAGAAGTGAAAAATGGTCAAAATTAGTCATGAATTGGTTCACAAGTGACAAGAAGAGAAAACGAGGTAGACCATTTAGACGGTGGGTTGACGACATCAAAGCCATAGCAGGTGGTACATGGACAAGAGTAGCTAAAGATAGAGAGAAATGGCGACAATTGGAGGAGGCCTTTGTCAACTAGTGACATACAGACAGGGAGTCGATGCATGATAAGTGTTATAGATGTTATAAATAATGTAATGTAATTTACTGTCTGAATAAAGGCTATTATTATTATTATATCTGTTTTCCGGATTGTCGATTGTGCTGTCTGCAAGTCAGGTGATAACGATTTATTTATTCTACATTTAAGAGGGCATTACCAGAGAAAGCCGGAAATACGTCATTTTCAAAAAAGTTTTTAGACGTATTGACTCTTTTCCACAAAAAATTATAAATGGATTTCGAAAGATTGTTCTTTTATCTAGTGAAGTTATGTAATAAATTTTTAGAATTTTTAGTATAATAAGGTTATTCCATAGGTCGTTGGCAGATTTGTTAAATTTTCAAAAAAGTTTTTGTATTATACCACACCCATTTCAAATAATGTAATCATGCAGTAAAATAAATCAATACATTATCTAGCGGAGTTATGTATTAGAATTTTAATTTTAGTTTCAATAAAATCATTAAAAAATATGTACTTACATGTGTTTCTTGACGAAAATTGGTCCATTTGTGTATTTATTTGCGCACTTACAAACTAATATATTTCAGATTTTTTTTACATTCTTATTAAATTTAGACATTATTGAAAAATGATAAATACTTATAATCAAAAAATAACTACAAAAAGTACACTATTTTAATTGTTTTATCATCACGCCTTTCAGCATTTTTGGATGAAGGTATAAATTAAAGCTAATTTGGATTGAAATAAATTCGATATTGAGTTATAATATAAAAAAACTGGTACGGAGAATAATTAATCTTTCTCATTGTAACCGCCCTGCATGATCGGAAGAACAACTTTCGACGAAATGTGGATTTTCGACCGCTGGCTGGTTAAACGCTCTTAAGTATTTCAGTCGAGAATTCCGAAGACTTCTCGACTAACACGCGATATTGATCCCATCCATACCGAACGTCCATAAAACCGCTCCCAACATTTGCACATGGTTTTTTCCCTTGACAACTGGTCGTATTTACTACTTTTTCTTTTTCTTTACTAGGTGGTGGATTGATTTAAATCTCAGACTCTTCTAACAGAATCGTTTCACTCGTCTCTTTCCTTAAAGTCCTCATGTACAGGTTAATTTTAGAAAGTTTACCACTTTTTACTATTTACCATAGCTCCTATTATTTTTATACAATTTTCTTATTTTTTTCCAAACATCCTGTAGCTACACATAAAGTAAACGTCATGTTTTCTCGCGCGTAATCAAATTCGTTGTGAATGGATGTCGTCTGGGATTATTTAAATGAAGTTACGATTTAATTTGATTTAGGGCGAGGTCGACATCCAACCACGAAATGCGATTTATTTTGCGAACTCTTCATCTTTGAATTCGTAGCAGGTGAACTGATAAACAAGAATGTTTTTCATTCAATGTGAAGAAGGTACATCCAGATTTTAGATAGGTACATAATATTGTTTAAAATATTGTAAATTAATAAAAAAAACTGGTTGAATAAATTTCAATTGTTGAACAATACATTGTTAAAATATACGGACGCGTGTACTAAATGTCGACCTCCGTAGTAGATCGATACTCCTTGAGTTTAGGACCAGAAGTTGTAGATTCGAGACCAGCCGTGGACTTATCTTTTTTTTATGATTTTAAACTAATATAAAATATTTTTTAAAAATCAACTCGAAACAGCAGAAATGCGAATGCTTAGATGGTCGGCAGGAGTATCACTAAAAGATAAGATCAAAAGTTCACGCATTCGTGGTAGCCTGGGTGTCACAGACATAAACAGTAAGCTGGAGGAACGATAGTTGAGATGGTATGGGCACATAGGACGGAGAACATCAGACCACACAGTGAGGCAGGCAATGTATATGGAGCTTCATCGACAGTCATCCAGAGGAAGACCGAAGAACTCCTGGATGACTCAATGCTCCAAAATTCTCCAGAGAAACGGCCTGGATGAAGGCGATACTCAGAACAAAAGAAATTACAACCTGAGAACGAGAAGAGCCGACCCCAACAGCCTACCTAGGCAATGAGTTGGGACAGCGCAAGGAAGAAGAAGAAGATAAAATATTTTTAAAAATGGTAAATAACTTGGTTTACGTCACTTCATTTATATATATTGTTAGCATTGCCACTACTTGCGGCCATTTGCTAAACCCTACACCTGTAAAGGACACGCAATACACGGCCGACGACTAGCTCAGAGTCGGCGCAAGCAAGGTTCCTCCTAAAAACAGGGCGAGTGCCTGTGGTTCGCTTGGCAATTCCTCCTCCGCCTCCTTTCCTCACAATCCCCGGGTCTCCTTCCTCAATCAGAACACAGTTTTAGCACTTAAAGGGTTTATTCGTAAAAACAGAACAGGGTGGTACACAAAACACATGGTTAACTACACTGCTAGCCTAACGAGAATTTTCTCCTCTCTCTCTACACGTTTAGTGAAGTTAGAAGTAGTTCATAGCACACGGTGTGGGAGGTGAGTAGATTGGTACTCACATAACGGGAGATGCGGAGTCAGCCGTCTGGCTAGGTACTGGGCACAAAGCACAATTCAAATAATACATCGTGAAGTTAGTTCACGGAGAGCGACTAGCGCGAATCACGGGGAACACAGTTGTTCTGCCGAAGGCCGGCGAAGGAATGGAAGCGGGGAGCCGCTCGGCGCTTGGCTACCGGCGCCGCGCGGTGTGGGGAGAGGGGGGCGGAGGGCCTGTGCAAGGGGTCAATTCGCTATTAGCTCGCACGGGAATTAATTCCGTAACGTAACAATATACACAATCTACGTGTTTCGTGAACAATTTTCACATCATCAGGAGTAAATGTATACTAAAGAAAAAAAAAAAATATATGAAGTAACCTCCCCACTCTTATCCCCCTTCCTTACTTCAAACCGTTCCTCACTATGGCTGATCTTTATTTAATTTTTAACTTTACCCCCGTACCTACGCTCATGTATGCTCGGATCACTCTTTAGAAAATTCCTCGACGTATATTCTATTTTTGATAGAAATTTACAAGACGCTTCTTGTGCAACGACGAGCATGTTTCCTAGTCAACATGTTCCATTGAGTCAAATCTTCGAGCATGAACGTGTGTAGCTACCTAGAGGTGACGCTGGGTTATAAGACTGTTTTATTTTAGTAATGATGTAAGCATGTACGTATATTTTTTAAATGATTATTTGAATGAATTCTGCACGTCACCTACAAGTGAATTAACAATTCGACCTCATGTTTAACAGGAGGCTATTCCTCTGGGACTTATTCTAATAATCGTTAACAACCGCCGAGCCGGTCACGAACAAAATAATAATTTGTCTGCCCGTTGACGGTTGTCAATTAACGGCATATTTTGTGAACATCGTTAACTCAATCCCGCGCCTCCCCTAACGCCCGTGTCCTTGTCACTTTAAGGTTGAAAAGGGTTTCAAATAAATTAATTTTAATTTTGTAGTTCAACTTCCGGCCCAGTAGGGCTCGAATCGATAAAAGAAAAATGAAATCCGCCGGAAATAAAGGCTTAATAGCAGTGGCGCCTCGTGACTTTTGGGTGTGCTAGAGTGCTGATATTAAAAAATGGTATTATTGATGTTGTTGTAGCCGAAAAAAAATTTTTTTTTTTTTTTGAAAATCAGTTTTTGTATGAAAAATTTCTGGAAGTTTCAGTTTGGCGGTGGAAAATTTTTTTTCGCATGCGACAACATCCATGATGCTATTTTTTTCATATTAGCACCCTAGCAAACCCAAAAGTCACGAGCCGCCACTGCTTAACAGTTAGTTCAGTGGTAAAATTTTAACAGTTCCAAAAAAAATATTTGAAAAACTCAAATTCCGACATAAATTCAAAATCTATTTTTTACTCCTCTACTTACGACTTACGTTTTTAAAATCTTTAAATCTGCCAACGGAATTCCTATTGGTGCGATTTCTAGACAGTAAACATGCTTCGTTTACAAAATGTGTATCTGTACGCCGCCACAGGAACAATTTATTGGAAAACCAAAATCCCTTCCATGGGTCACCCCAAGAGGTTCATGAGGATATTTTTGTCTTAGTTTTAGAGTTTTAGCGGCGAATGCGTTTCCTCACCTTCTGCGTGGCGGACCGGATTCGCAGAGATTGGTTGAGGGGACTTAACATGGATCTCTCCAGCCGGACTCTCCACCCATCGTCTTGCACCACATTGAGAGGGATAGATTTACACGTCCGTCACTCCTGGATATATTGACCCCCCACATTCCTACCCACCCCTCATACCTTTATCCTTCTCAGAACTTCTGCTTCTTCCTTTTCCTAAAAAATATTGTGTCTGACTTACGAGTATTAGATATCTACATTTTTGTAAATTGACGTTTGAACCTTGTGAAGTGTCGAAATGTATTTATTTATCGTCCGTATATTAAATTACACCCCACATTAGAACAGAACTTTGTGTTATATAAAAAAAAAAAATCGTTATTGAATCGCGGAATTTTTTTATAAAATTTAATGCTTCTAACCTTTTATTACAGGCAACACAATTTGTGTAGTTATGGATTATTGTATCATAGAATCACAAGATTGAAATAAAAAAAAATAAAACAAATCGCTTAATTCTAGAGTAGAATTTGTTTCGAAACTGATTAAAGAATCATTAATTACGAATTAATTAATCAAATTCTTAATTACTAATCCTCTACCCCTACTGTGGCTTATTTTCTCATTCTCATTTTGATGTTTTTTTTCTTTTTTTGTCCTATTTATCTTTGAAAATTATCTAATATGTAAATGTATTATTTATATTTTATTTTTATTTTATTTAAATTAAATTTGATAGCGTTGTTATCAAGTTCTGCAAATAATTTAGTTTTGGTTTTTGTTACAGCTGTTTCGGCTTAAAAAGCCATTTTAAAACTGTGGTTAAACTACTTTGAGATAACTTATTTATAAGATTCTAAATGTCAATGTTTGAGATTAAATTATTAAATTTCAATTCAATAAAATTTTAAAAATTATATGCAGTTCTACGAATTAAACACAAAACAATTATTTTTTTTATTTCTATGTAGGTAAATAGTTAAGTTTTACTTTTTCTGTCCTATATAAGTTAATCTGTGTTTTTTTGTTATTTATTTCTTTTTTTTAAAGATTTTCTTTTTCTACCATTTATACTTTATGTTTTCTTTAATCACCGTTGTATTTGATATGAATTTTTACGAAAACTTTGCTAGTTCACGCAACCATGTAATTATTTTAATAAGATATATATACCTAACTGTTTATTTCTCTGGTAAACTAAAATAAAATAAGTGTATTTGTTCATGATAGGTTTTAATATGCATGTGTTATAAAACTTTCTGGTTTACTGAACTAATGTTCAAAGTGAATAATAATTAATGTCGGACAATCATTAAATAATATATTTTACTTTTACAACTCGTTTGCATTTTCGAATTGACTTTGCATGTTTGTAACTGGTGATTTTGTACGTGTTTTATTAAATCCTTTACAAATGATTTTGACACGAAACTGGATATGAGAGTGGTATAATTAAAATACGAAAATTGCATTTGTTTTGTTGTTGAAAATTTGCTGGTGTCATTTATGCGAATTCAGCATTGTCATCCACCCATAAACGCTTCATAAAATGTTTGGCGGGGCTCTTGAGTGCTGTCGAACCTGTGTTTTATGAGCGCTAACATTAAAATGGACACTTGAATCTTTTGTCTGTTGCAGTAAATGAGGGGAAGGCAATCCTTTAATTGGTTACAATCTACTTATGGTTTCTCTTAAATTTTAATGTTTTGTGTAAAGTGTCTCAATAGCAAAATATTCTTTTCTATTTTTTTTTAAATACGTTACCACCCTCCCGAATGCCGAATAACCACCTAATCTGCGTACCAATTTTGGTTGTCTGTGCTGTCCTTTAGTTATTGTTTTTAAACTGCGTGTTTTTAAACTAAATAATTTTATTTACAAAAGGAACTTTAGACTTCCAAACATGAAACTAACAACTCTGAATCTAACCCAACCATTTTAAAGTTTAGTAGTTTTCCAGAAGTGTGTCATTAGGGATTTACATACGACGCTTTCAGTATTTTCAGTGTTTTTGGGTATTGGGGTATTGTACTACTCATTTAAACATATTTTTTTACATTTGCTCCACGCATTAGGAAAATATTTCTCCCCAGGGCCTATGTCATTTTCGGGGATGCTGTTGTAAGGGTATTTTTAGAAAATAATGGAGAGTACGTTATGGGAAGGAAAAAGATATTAGGGGTGGGGAGGAATCTGGGGGTCAGTGTGTCCAGGAATAACAAATATGAATCCAACCCTCTCACTGTGGTGCAAAGCGACGTTCCGAGAAAGTCTTGCTGGAGAGATCAAAAGGTATCCCTCAGTCTCTTCCGATCCGGCCTGAAATGAAATTGGTGGACAGACGCATCCGCTGCCATCCATCATCAAACGTAGCGAACCACTTAGGGTGAACTTTGGCAGAGGTTTTGATTGTCCAATAAATGGCTCCCGAGGCGGCGGTACCGGTACCCGCCTCGAAAATTGAAATGTTTATAAAATGATTTAATCTCTACAAGTATTAGATTTTGGTTTTTACAGATTTTAGTGTTATATATAGCCAGTTTGTAGTGTCTTTTAGATTTTAGGTAGGTACACAATAAATTATAATATACTCGTATAACTTTTGATGTGCATCCAGAGAGTGCGCTGGCCTATCGCATTTCAACAGAACTAATTTATTAGCAAATAATGACAGGTGCAACAATAGAACCAATAATAATTAGCATTGTTGTTTAAACGCAGTAATGTTTGCAGGAAACAGGGATGCAGAATATATGAAGGGGTCTCCGGAAATGCACAAATACAAATACATAAACATTATAATAGCTTTCAGATTTGCATTCGTTTCTGAAATTCAACCGCAATTTATTGGTTTCGCCATTAAAACTCACAACTGTCAAAATTTTCACAATAGCTTCCGGTGCACAGAATTTGTCGTCAAGTTGATTTCGAATTTTGACAAATTTTTTGATTAAATTGTGTATTTTGGTTGGTTTTATAGAATTATTTATGTTTTCTAATTAATATTAAACTACAAATGGCTTGAATTATATTACTTAAGAGATAGATACGAAATTACGAATGTTAGAGGAGAGCGCTAACATTTACAGCGACAAAATCGATGCGAAAATGTTTAATAAAACACGACTCGTTTAAAATAGAGCAAAAATCTCGCGGGCATTATCTTAAATAGCATTTAAAGAAACACTGTGAAGTTTTTCATACATATAACTTGTAAAATAACTGAAACAAACGTGTTAATAATAATTTTTGGAGCATACTTTGCGATTTTTTTCTATCGAGGGAATTTTATATAATTTGCGTTTCTAATAAATCTTCAAGAATAACATATATTTTTTAAGAGCTTTAAAACTAACTTTGTTTAAGGGAAATATGTAATAAATCGGTACAAATCCGGGTTGCGGGCCCTTAAGGATTAATTTCAAATATTTTTATGTTGTACAATTGTTTCATCCAATGGACAATATGACTGTGATGGTCGGAAATTTCAATAATTACTTCGGTTCGTGTAGATTGCGAGTCTTGTTTATTATCGTTTTATTTTCAATGAATATCTCTAACTTGACTGACGTCCGTTCTGATGTGCTGTGATAATCCAGAGCAGGTGAAATGATCACTGAAGGTGGCCTCCTGTAGATCGGATATGATCGGCTGTCTTCGTAACCGTTCTGGGGACTTAGGATGGGCGATCGATATGGATTGATAGGATAATTTACATGCTAACTACCTTGCATATGCAGATGACAAAAAAATATACTTAGTAATCAAATCTATCAATGACTGCATAAAACTTCAAGAAGACCTAAATCGTCTTTTTGCATACTGTAAATTAAACAAATTAATCATAAACATTTCTAAGTGCCACAAATTATCTTTTACGCGTAACAAAAATAAAATTTCTTTTAATTATAACTTTCATGATACACATATCAATGAAATAGAATCAATCCGTGACCTTGGGGTAGTACTAGATGTAAAACTAAATTTTATCAAACATATTAACGAAGTAATCAACAAAGCAAATAAGATATTGGGATTTATAATTCGCATATCTAAACCTTTTCGCAATATTAAAACTATGTATTCCCTTTACACCACGTATATCCGCCCCCACTTAGAATA
This sequence comes from Limnephilus marmoratus, assembly GCA_917880885.1. Classification (NCBI taxonomy): domain Eukaryota; kingdom Metazoa; phylum Arthropoda; class Insecta; order Trichoptera; family Limnephilidae; genus Limnephilus; species Limnephilus marmoratus. Next base: position 34,603,562 of record OU862918.1, on the reverse strand, counting down.
CTGCACACTAATTTGGGCACCGTTCTACCAATGCCATATTGACAGAATCGAAAGTGTGCAAAACAAATTTTTTAAACACATAAATTATAAATTCAAATTACTCTTTGCAAATAACACCGAATCCTTAAAATTTCACAACTTTACTCCACTTCAAACGCGTAGATTAATATCTGATCAAATATTTTTATACAAAATTCTGAATAACGGCCTGGACTCTCCTGAACTCGTAAATTATTTAAGAATTCACATACCTGCAAGACCAACCAGACTAAACCATTTTTTTCATTTGCCCGCGTACAGAACCAACCTTAGAAAAAATTCTCCAATACCCCGCATATGCGCGCAATATAACACGCAATTTAACAATATCGATATTCTTAATAATACTCTTGTGAAATACCGATATGAAGTTAAGCGTACGACCACAAATGTGAATTAAATTAATGCACAGCTATAGAAAAGGTACAGCATGAGCATCTCCTGTCCCCATCCCATCTTCCTCTGCCTCTTGCCCTTTCCTATTCCTTCTTCCTTCTAATATACTTACATTTATATATTTTTGTTAATTTCATTTTCATTTTCAATTAAAATTTTGTATTATATCATAATAACCATTAGCATAAGAAACTGTTTTGGCTTACCTCATTTTTAACCGCTTCATTTTTAACATCCTGTATAAAACTGCTGTTTGTTTCTTACAATAAATAAATAAATAAATAAATAAATAATTTTCGGTAACTTCTCATCGTTCCCTAGCTTGATTGTAGATCTCTAACGAATAAGTAACAGTTCACAATGACTGAGTGTTTTTAATATATTCGACGTCAAGTGTTGTTTTTACGTTAACGATCTGTAGTTGTCCTAGAGAACGGTGAGAAGTTACCGAACGATATCCTATCAATACTTATCGATCACCCATGCTAGTAACCCTGGTATTACACCCGAACGAGTGTTACAACCCTGATATCCTGTTACAAACCCTGGTAATACAGTCGTTTCTGACATATAGCACACCTACTGATTCTACGGACCTCTATCGAGACACCTTAAAACTATATACGTATTCACATAGACTTAAATGAGAACTTAGTGCGTTCCCAATCTTGTCTGATTGAGTCTAAAAGGGATCGAAATGAAAATCTAGTCTCTTTCAACGGAAGTAATCTTCCGAACAGGCCTTCCATTGAAATGCTGTAACCCTAAGTGACCAGCTCAGGTATGAGGGCTCCATCGAAGCCAGAGTAAAATTAGCCTCCCAAAAATTGGGCGTACTGTACAGGGCCCGCAGATACTTTAATAGTACACAACTGCTAACCCTGTACAAATTACAAGTGCGCCCCACGGTTGAATTTGGCAGCCACCTCTGGTCTGGAGCTCCAAAATACCTGAAAAATACCCTCGACTCTGTGCAGAAACGGGCGGTCCGTTTGATAGATTCTCCCATCTTAACAGACGGATTGCAATCTTTAGAGCACAGGCGTTGGGTGGGAATGCTATCCTTGTTCTACCGGTATTACAATGGAAGATGCTCCGAGGAACTAGCATCATTGATCCCTTCGGCACCGGTGCATAGTCGGAAAACACGCCAAACGCGTGCCCAACATTTGTAGACGGTTGACATTTGGCACATGAGTACGGGTCGTTTCTTCGGCTCGTTCTTGTGTTCAACAGCTCGGCTGTGGAATGATTTGCCGGCCTCTGTGTTTCCTCCTTCCTACAACATGGGTTTCTTCAAGACCAATGTTCATTCCTTCCTCTCCTCCAAAAGACCCTCCACACAGTATTCCAGATGACATAGGCCCTGAGGGAAATTATTTTCCTCAGGGCTTCCTTTGTGGAGTTAATGTAAAAAAAAAACTTTATATCGAAATGCATATTATAATTGATAAAGATCTTTAAATACCTAAACTCAGATAGATATGCTTACTATATCAAATTTTAAAAAAACCTCCTTAAAAAATTCTTTGCTTCAACAAATCCCATTTAAGATGAAGTCATAGTAAATAATGCAAAATCATATATTTTTGGTTTGAAAATTTGATCGCTTAGAAGTATTGTAGATGCTTCAATTAAATACTGCGTGTAGAACATACCTTGGCCCTTAAAAATATCGGTCATTTTTTTAATAAGTTTTTTAATAAGCCTATAAAAAAATAAAGTATATGGTCTAAAAAACACACTTTCAAGTCCAAACTCTCCTATTTATAAACCCCTTTTCGGATATAGTTTTATTGTATAATGTGGCAAATTCAGTTTATTTTATAATAATCGCAAAAAAAGTTGATATTTACACCCAATCTTCCCAAAATAAAATAAAATATGCATTTTCGCGTTGATATTTTACAATTCGGCCGCTAGTCGACGAATTCGGTTATTCAAAGTGACCCCTATGGCGTCCACCGAAGAACTACTGTCCACGGCACAGTAGTGAACTAGTGGATCGCCTTAAAAGAAGAATTGCGTGTTTTCTTTGTTATTTGTCTTGCACGCCGTACAATAAATTAAAAGAAAACGAAAATCTATCTTATCGTATCTTTTGTCTAACATATGTCGACGAAAGCTTCGGTAATAATTTATCATCGAAACAATTATTATAATTTCACCATGATGGTAATGTAAGTAATGATGATAGATGTACAAAATAATTTTAATGTCGATCCGCTGTATTTCCGTCGAAAACACCCCGTTTCGCGTAGATTATGTAAATATGTGAGCCGAACAATTAATTCGCGGATTTGGATGACACTTAATATAACATAAATACATTTATTTACTTTAATTATCCTATTCGCAAATGCAATTATTTATGAATACGCCAATGCGCAAATAAACAGATTTAGCATAATTTAATTTGGGGACGAGAATTATTATTATCGGGTTGATTGTTTGCTTCATACTCGTGTTATTTGATGTGTGGGCAAATAATCATTGATTTGTTACTAATAATAATATTTATTGTTCTCTGATATTTATTTTGACTTTTTTTTAAATAACGGTGCTAGAAAATTCCTCGAGCTCCGGTGCTGTGTACTCAGTCCACATTAGAATTTTGTAATTTTTAAGTTAAATAAAAATGAATCATAGAAAAATGAAACAATTCAACTTTATTTGAACCACTTATATAATGAGTAAATCCGACCGGTTTCAGAACAAACGTTCCTTCTTCAGGGCAAGCGTATACCCGAAGAAGGAACGTTTGTTCTGAAACCGGTCGGATTTACTCATTATATAAGTGGTTCAAACAAAGTTGAATTGTTTCATTTTTCTATAATGGATAACCACAAAGTTATAGCTTCATTCAAAAATAAAAAAATGAATTAGTTTATAACCGCCGCCCCGGGAACCACTTATTGGCTAGCCCTCTGCCACAGGTCTGACTGAAGAGTGAGCAGGTTTGTGGGGTGAGGTTTGTCCGGGTCTTGGCGGCGGATGTATTTGTCCACCTGTGGCGGGCTGGATCGAGAAAAACTGGTTGAGAAAAGCCTTTTGACTTCTTTAGCCGGACTCTCATGACCCATCGCCTTGCATTTGGACGGATAGATTCATACGTCCACTGGACACACTGACCCCCAGATTTCTACCCGTACCTTAAAACTTTTACTTACCAGAACTTCCTCTTCAGAGACCCTTGATGCAGCATCCCTTAGATGACATAGGCCGTGTTGGAAATTATTAATTAATTTAAAAAAAATCATTTTAAAAATCGTAAATTTGACGTAATTGTAATGAAAAAAAATGTATATTGTATTAGTGGTGAAGTCGTAAAAAAGCGTATGCCAATGTACTGAAAACCCAGCATTGTGGCCGGTGAGCCACATGTCCCCTCTCGCCCACTACCGCCTCACTTAAAAAAATATCAACGAACGGAGACATTACTTTTTTATAATTACGATTTTTTTTATAATTACAAGTGTTACTTGAAGGATATTATTTACGTATTAAATTTATATTTATGAGTTTCTTTTGTGCAAGAAAATATTTAAAAAATATATAATTATTTCCTTAAATGTTCCAATTGAATACAATATTACGTACAATGGTTTTGTTGTTCTGATCAGAAGCTTTTCCTTTATTGGCGAGTTTGAAAGGAGGTGGATGCAAGTGAATTGAATCTGAAAATGGTTGTTGACTTGTCACTTTTCGGTTCTCAATAAATAGATTCGAACAGAAAACAAATATGTCCTTTTCTGTTGTCAGAAGTTTAAAAATTTATATTATATGTCCTTTCAATTTTCCTTTTTTAATTTCTTTTTTTTTCGTTTTTCAGGTAAGAAGTTCTTTCCATTTCATCTTATGGCCAGAGTGTGGGAGTCAAACACAAAAGGTATGTCACTTGATATTTAAAACTTAATTTTGCGTTTTATTTTCTTCATAAAATAATTTTATTCCATTAACTACGGTCAGACATGCATTGTTAAAACTGTTAATGCTACAAGCATCTTTGACGAGTCTTGGTACAATCGACAACCTGTCTATCTTCATTTTTCACTTTTTTTTTCTCCCTTACAGAACGTTCAGTTTTTATTCATATAAGTACTTACAGTATCTAATAAACTTACAATAATAGTCTTGGATTGTCATTTAGATGCGTTCAACTGCACGGAGGTTAGTTACGAGAAGGCTTTAATAACATCATCGTCATCATTCATCACTATTGGCTCTACAACCCCTGGTGGGTCTTGGCCTCCTCAAGAGTCTTCCTCCACTCATCTCGGTTTTGTGCCAGCTCTCTCCAGTTTGGAAGCTCCAAGATAGATATGTCTTTGAGGACGTTGTCGCTCCATCTTAGTCTTGACCTTCCCAGGCTCCTTCGCCCTATTGGTCTTGATTATTTATGAATGGCTTTAATAACAAACTTCATAAATATATATTAACTTTAGCTTTTTTAATAAATACTTTTGCATGTGTTCTATTTTATATTTTCTTTAACAAATTTCAAATTTACATCTTCAGTACTTTTCCATTAAGGCTCGATGACACACGGCGAGTTTACAAGCTACTATCTACTAAGTTTAAAAGCGGGTAAATCGGCGAGTGAGATTGTCATGATGACACACAAAACTGTCCACTCGCTCAGAAGTGTACGAAACTGAGGCCGCTGCTAGGGCCAGCAACAAGAATAACGACGCCTGCGTGAACTAATTCTTCAGATGTTTGACAGTCGAAAAGCCATGTTGGAAACTAAATAAACCAATCACGAGCAAGCGGAGCAAGCGTGTAGGCGAGTAAAGTTGACGACTTTTTAACTTTTTTTCGTAGATTTGCAACAATCTGCTAGTCGCTGCTAGTTAGCAAGTAACACGATGACACTGGGCGAGTTTACTAACAGATAGTGAGTTTCCAAGATAGTAGCTTGTAAACTCGCCACGTGTCATCGACGCTTTAAGTTCGTATACATAACTAGCTGACTCGGCAAACGTTGTTCTACCAAATAAATTATTTCTTTGTGTGGATAAAAGTTCAATGAGGCGGACGTAGCGCCATCTGTCATTCAACAACTTAAATTATTTCGTTCTGTTTGAAATTTGAAATACGAACGACGGTTATTTGTTAATACAAAATAACTAAAATCGCTATTAAAAAATGGGAGGGTTGGGGTAGGAGGGTGAAAATTTGGGGTTATACTTATTTTTTGATGCCAAAAAAAATACAAAAAAAAATTTTTGTCAAAAAATTAGAAAAATGTTTCTGGATCTGGACACCCTAATCACCTAGAGGTATGAAATATACGTTACCACCTATTCTCATACCAACCAAATATTCATAAAAAAATTCATAAAGTGTCGTGTCGTTTCGGAAGAGTGCGACCACAAACACCGTGACACGAGATTTTTATATATAGATATAAAATAAATAAATGAACATTAAACTTAAACCACCCACCCAACACCACAGTATTGCATGGCTATAAGTCTTGCAGTCTGGGTCAAAATTTCAAAGCTGACGTATTTATTGCGATGAATTATTTCATAAGTAACCCTGGAACTGGACCTGTTGTAAAGGTAATCCCTTATAGGCCTGACGTATGCGAACGTGTGCAATGCAACGCTATGCGCGGTGGACATGGACAGGAGATGCATATTGCTGCACTAACTGCGTTTAATTTACATTAAACCCACATTTCCGTCCTGGGAGAATATTGTTAGTTAATCATTTGGTTAGTTGCACATATTATAGTCAAATTGCTGCCTTGATAATGCGACTCAGTGAATTAGATGTGTTTAGCTTTCTGCCCAACGTAGATGCACATAATATCTTTCGGATGACGCGAAATTTTTTACTTCTACAACAAAAATCGTTTTCTACTAAAAATGCTCTCACTAGGCATGTTTATTTTATGATTAAACATTTGAAAGCACATAGCAAAAATGTTTGAAGTTTCAATCAGCATTATCTTCATATCTGCAGAACGGAATTTCTTTGTGACGAAAGATCTGGCTATATTTGTCGATAAATCGCAGTAGAGTTGGACGTCATTTCATCTTCAAAGACTTACCCACAGCGACTCACGTCTTCTTGAGGGACGACACCATTAAAAGCCCGCTTCAGCAACCATACAGCGGCCCTCACCAAGTCGTCCGCCGGAAACCTACGTCATCCTATGCAAAGGAAAAGAAGTAACCGTGAGCATTGACCGCCTCAAACCGGCTTACATCGCCAAGGAACCGAAAGAAGCCGCAACATAACTACCACCAACCCTTCCAAAACCAACTATCGAACAGGATCGGACTCACACGACCACTCGTTCAGGAAGGCGTGTTCGTTTTCCCGACTACCTCAATGTCTAAATGACTCCTTTCACCGCAGCCATGTCTGCATTGTCTGGGGAGGGAGTCCTGTAGCATCCAGCCTCTGCTACCTGATGTTTTAGATTGTTTTCAAAAAGTAGTGAGTTGTGTAAATCTGAAACGTTCTCCATACATAAATGCATTTTTGCAAAATTATATTTTTTAAAGTAGAACTCAATAAATATCTTACAACACCCAACCTATGAGTTCTACAGATAATTTGCGAAACTGTTCTGGTCGACTCTAGAAAACACCTCCACTTCCACCGCTGTCCCCTTGTATCACTCTAGTCGAGTTTTTTGCCTTTGGTTGTGGCATTTGCATCCACATTGTCCAGTTACCTAATTGTAAGTCTCGCTATACTTCGGTCTTGTAAACCGAAACAGCTGTAACAAAAATACATACTAAAATACTTGCAGAACTTGATAATAACATTATTAAATTAAATTTTAATTAAATTTAAAAAAATCAAATGAAGTTCTACGAATAAAACACAAAAACAATTAATAAACTTGGGTAGTTGGCGCACGAGCGGTTTAAATGCGGAAGTCCCGAAATACTTGAAAAAACCCTCGATTTTGTGCAGAAACGGGCGGTCCGTTTGATAGATACTCCTATCTTAACAAGTGGATTGCAATATTTACTACCTTATCTTATCTTGTCTACTATCTTATCTCCTTCTACAGGTATTACAATGGAAGATTCTTCGAGAACTAGAATTGATGCCTTGGACACCGTTGCACAGTCAGGAAACGCGCGCCCAACTTTTATACTGTTGACATTTGTCCCATTAGGACTGTGGAGTTAATGTAATATACAATACAAATGGCGCGTTATGTGTTTATAAACTTCTCTACTTCAATTCGCTGGGTCATATTTTAAATCATTAATATTGTAAATATTACTTTGTAACATCATGCAATAACAAGTAGATTTTTATAATGTATTGCACTGTAATACAAATGATTTGCAGTTTAAAACCGCCATTTCGCAGTACGAGGTGATAGGTAACGATCCTCGCAACGTTCTCGAAGCCATCTTAATGGACAATACGTGTAATTAAAAAACGGTAAACATTTATGTCTCTCGGTTTTTCGACATTTATACAACCGTTCCACCATCCATTGCAAAATAGACCGAGCGTTTAATATCGCGTATTGATGGCTGTTAGGCGAATGGCGCCGTTGGCTTTTGACAGCGCGGGAAACGAGAACGTACGTAATGTATACGCCATTTTACGTAAGTAGTCTATGTCTATGGTACATATTAATCTATTTATTTAATGAAAGGGAATAACTTTGGTGCAATTTTATGGAAAACGGCTGAGAAGCAACGAAAAAGTACAGATGATGCAGAAATGAAGCTTTTAATGTATTTTTTAATGACCGATCGGTAGCTGATTGGACAAATGCGTAAAGCATTCCCACTGTTTTAAGAAAAAAATCTTGACTTTGTATGCTGTGTGGCCATATTCGGTTGTTTGCTTAAAAAAGTTTTTTTGAACTTTTTACCTGAATCACATTTATACTAGAATCTTTTTTTAATTAGATTTTTTATTACCTTTTTTTACGTTTACTTCCCACCAGTACCTACACAATTCCTTCGTTGAAGCTATGGCCTGTCTCTATTAAATGTTTAGCAAACTTGGAATAGTTATTATTCCGTAAACAGAGTTCATGTTCCCTTATTCTAGTTTTAAAATTTCTAGCAGTCATATCTAAAATTTTGTCGAATTTATTAGAAACATCCTTGTTATTAATTCATTTTTTATCTTGGAGTTAGCATAGAAAGCTCAAGAAATTTGATCTGGTAATAGGTATGCGGGATATTTTTCAAGAAATTTACGTATATGAAGAAAATTTTTCGTATATTAGGTTGTTAATAAATTGATTGTTATTATTACAACAGACAATTAGACAATTTTCTCACTTTCATTGATAACCTTCTTCAAAATTTTAATTTTGAAACTGGAAAATAATGATAACAAAAATTTTAACTTTTTAGACTTGAATATCAATTTAGATAAAAATAATTTTGGCACGTACTATTAATTTGCAAATTCATATCCATCGTGTGAACCACATTCCTGTGATAAACACCTGTTGAGATTGTGCACTACCGCCTTGGCAAAATCTCACAACAATAATTTAATTATGGGTTAATTATTTGATTATGACTGACATCTATTGGCTTTAACCAACACTCACGTCGGAAGTAATTGCTTGCCCCACAGAGGTCAGAAAATGCCTGAATTCACTGAATTTCAATGTCACATAGGGAAATTCAATATAATACAACCACCATAGATGGCGCCCCCATTGTCCCATAGCATAAATTATTAATTTAAATGAGATTAATGCCCAAATGTATTTAAATCACGGACATAGGAATATATGGACCTGCCCTAAGTGATAAAAGCGTATTGTTTCCCCCTCCCCATAACGGTTCCATGGAACCGCCTGGGCTTACGAGAGCCGCCTCCCTTGAATCTAAAAACGTGACGTCATCATTCTTGTTCTGACCAGCGCCGAAGTCACATAGTACATTTTACGAAATAACAAGGCAAAAACGGTAGCTTGTGCTATGAAAACGTGTAAAAATAGAAGTGAAAAGGAGAATAAACCAAATTGTCGTATTACATTCCATAGTTAAGCATTATTTTACTTTATTTTAAGCTTATTCGAATTATATTACAATATTATCATTTTTGTAACATGTACTATCATGAACGTGTTTACACACAGCCGTAATATGCGTGGGATGGCGTATTTCAGCATATCGCTCGCCATATATTCTGATTGGGAATGTACGGTGAGCGATATTCCGAAATACGCCATCCCACGCATATTACAGTTGTGTGTGTGAACACGTGTTAACGCTCAGAGGGCGTGTTCACACACAGCTATAATATGAATTAAACACACAGCCGTTTGCAAAAGAATCAGGGATGTGCCTTCGCCTTTTGCGCTTTGCTAATATTTATTTTTGCGCTTTCCTAATCGTATCATTTGGAACGTCTATCTTTTCATGTGTTATTTCTTGCTGGAAATCCGTCGTATTAATAAAGGATAATAAACCTATCATTTTTAAATTTATCACACTTTAAGGGCCTTATTACTAAACGAGTTTTGAATTTTACGCAACTCATAAACAACCGTTAATATAAGATAAATAGTTGGTTATTCAGTTGTATAAAATTTAAAACACGTTATTAGTAAGGGGTTAAAAGTGGAATAAAGTATGGTTTTATTTATTAGGCGTTATTGTATATTTTGCTTTCTTAATTATGTACTCCTTCGTGGTATGTTTAGAAGTAAAATGTAGATACTGTGAGCATGTTTGGAATGAAAAATGTTTTTTTGCTGCCATTGAATTGAAATATTTATTGATTATTTTGCGTGTCGTAAATACAAGTTGTTAATATATAAATATTATATTAGATAATTTATTCATATTCTAATAGAAGAAGGACGTGTTCTTATCAGTGCTCGGAATATTAACAGTATAAAACTTTGATATGGCGACAAGATCGACCCAAGCCTGGGAAACGGTCACCGCTGCCATTAAGGACCTCACGGACCAGATTAGTGGTCTAAAAAATACCATAACAGAGCTACATAACAAGGTTAGTGATCAATCGAACCTTATTGTTGCACAAAATTCTACCGTCGCCAAATTGTCCGCGAAGATAGTTGCACTGGAAGCCGCCAGCGCCTACGGCACGAGGGAGCACGCAACCAGTGGGCCGTCTACTTCGGGCAACACGAAGAAAGGACCAATCCCAATTATTCCTTCATCTAGTGGGCCATCGGCCCCGGACGATTCGACAGAAGGTGCAAATCCATCAGCATCTCCGATAAATGAGGATCATCTTGGGAAATCTAACCCGGACGAAAAAAGAAGGAAAAGCAAACCAATAAAAAATAAAACTAAGCCACTGAAAGAACCAGTCAATTCTAAACACGTTGATGGTCAGGGTGAGTGGCAGGTGCAAACAAGAAAGCCGCGACATCGTACATCCCACATAATAACGGGCACTAAAAAAGAAACGGCGTTGCGAGCAATAGAGCGAAAGCATTATATCCACGCTTGGCGCTTTAGCCTAGATACCGATAGCACACAGGTGCACACATTTCTTAAAACCATTGATCCGGACTCCGAGTTTGATATTGTCTCATTGAAGACAAAAGGGAATTACACTTCCTTCAAAATAGGTGTTCCGGAAGAAAAGAAAGATACATTCCTAGACGCTGCCAACTGGCCGGCAGGTATCGCTGTGTCTAAATTCATATTTTTATCATCATCAAATAAAGAAGGTGGCCCACAACCAGGTAAATCTATACCTACTTAAAAATGGCAAAACTATCTTTGAAATACCAAAATGTTCGTGGTTTAAATACGAAAATAAGTGAATTTTCGAACAATGTTATTTTACAAAATACTGAAGTCATTGCTCTAACCGAAACATGGTTGCAAACCTCTGTATTCGATGCAGAGCTGTTGTCCACCAATCAGTACACAATACATCGCCGGGACCGAGAGGGGCAACGAGGAGGAGGGGTACTGCTCGCAATACGCACACCACTGGAATCAATAAGAGTAAGAGAGCTAGAAACAGATGGTGAACACCTCTGGGTAAAAGTCACTAAAGATAACTTTACTGTGTTTATATGTGTAGTATACTTTTACTGCACAGATGACAGTGAAAATAGACGTATTTTCTACGAACATTTAGATAATAAAGCCAACATATTATTAAATAAGAATATATTAATTTTGGGGGATTTCAATTTGAATAATAAACCCGAAGACGTTTTAACTGATTTTTCATATTTTACAAGCTCAAATGGACTGACTCAGTACAATAAAGTGAAGAACCGCAGCGACAATATCCTTGATCTTATCCTTAGCAACATTAATATGTGTGACGTGACGAGAAGCGAGGAACCATTGGTGAGTGAAGACCAGCATCACCCGACGCTGGACATATCCGCGCGACTATCAAGAGAGGTTCGGTGCAGACGACGATGCCGCCAAAACGTTCGCCGCGTCCCCCCCGGACCCCCGCCTTCGTTCCTCAATTATAATTTCTACAAATTTAATTATAAGCGAGCAAACATAGAAATGTGCAATAATATTCTATCGCACTTTGATTGGACATTTTTGTACACCATAAAATCGGTGGACGAAGCAGTGAAATATTTATATAATGTATTGTTCAGTGTTTTTGAATTATGTATACCCATTAAGAAACCCAATATCACAAACGATGTATATCCGATATGGTTCAATAAGAGTATTATAGATAAATTGAAAAGAAAGGAAACGCTCCGGAAAAGATATCTATTGCACAAAAAGCAATCCGATTATCTACTATTTTCAGCGAGTAGATCCGAGCTAAAATATGAAATAAATTTTGCTAAAAAACAATATATGAAAAATGTTCAGAATGGGATCAAAGACGATATAAAGTTTTTTTGGGATTATATTAGGTCACAAAAAGTTAACCCAACCTCAACAACATGCTTGACTGAGGAAGGCGTAACTTTTACTAACCCTGACACAATTGCTAATAAGTTTGCTGACTATTTTCATTCCGTTTATAGTGAAGTAACCCCGAAACTTGAAACCAATTTCCCAACAGCATCACCCTGGAACGTTGGAGATATCTCACTCGGATTGACCAACATCCAGGAAATAGAAGCCTGTATCCGGAATATGCGACCTGACAAGGCTACTGGACCGGACAGTATTCCTCCTTCGATAATTATAAAAATCGCTCCAAATATCAGTGTATCCCTTGCTTACATATTTAATCTCTGCATCATGTCATCCACGTTTCCACAGTGTTGGAAATTAACGAGGATCAGCCCTATTCACAAAACCGATGAAAAGACTGATGTCAGAAATTATAGACCAGTTGCAGTACTGTCAACAATTCCAAAAATTTTTGAAATGATTATCTGTGATAAAATCAGTCCGCAAATCGCGCCTTTCTTAAGAGAAAATCAACATGGTTTCTTACCGAGGAAATCAACGGTAACCAACTTACTCTCTTTTTCTCGACGGGTAGCAAAAGGCCTAGACTGTAGGCATCAGACGGACGTAATCTACACGGATTTCGCAAAGGCATTTGACCGAGTAGATCACGACGTTCTATTAAGAAAGATGCACAAAATAGGTTTTAATCAACCCTTACTGATATTTTTTGCATCATATTTAAAAGATAGAAGCCAGTATGTAAATGTAAATGGATACGACTCACATAAGTTCGTAGCTCTGTCAGGAATTCCTCAAGGATCGAATCTAGGTCCCATGTTATTCCTTATTCTAATAGATGACATTCAGGACTGCATACGTCATAGCTCATGTCTCCTATTCGCGGATGACATGAAACTGATGATGGAAATCGAATCAGAGGACGATTATTCCAAACTGCAGGCAGACCTCGATTCAATCATGAAATGGTCGTTAGAAAATAAACTTAATTTCAATATTAAAAAATGCGTCGTTATGACTTATAGTCGTTCACAAAATCCGTTATTATACCCGTATATAATGAATGGAGAAGTACTAACACGCGTAAATATCATCAAGGATCTTGGGGTGACCTTTGATCCCAGGCTGACATTTTCAAATCATATAGTGCAGCTTACTTCGGCTTGCTCCAAAATGCTTGGTTTTGTAATTAGAACTTGCAAACAATTCAGTAACATAGAAGCAATGACCGCCATGTTCAACGGAGTGGTCAGAAGCAAGCTGGAGTACGCTAGTACTGTATGGATACCTTATCAAATTAAATATATAAATATGATTGAACAAATTCAAAAAAAATTCCTAAGGTATGTTTACATGCGATCATTCGGAATATATCCGAAATTCATGCATCACGTGGAACTGCTAAAGGAGACAAATTATCAAAGCCTGGAGACCAGGCGTAATGCCGGACTCATGGTATTCCAATTAAAGTTAATAAAAAACCTTATTGATTGTCCGTATCTCCTGTCATGCTGTGGCTTATTTGTTCCTGACAAATACTGTCGAAATCGTAGCCACGACCTATTCTACATACCACAGGGTCGGACAGATGTCATTGCTCAACACAGCATGACAAGAGGTATGACATTGCTTAATGCCCTACCAGCGGATATAGATGTGTTTGATATCACCATACCATCTTTTAAAAAGAATATATACATGTATTGTTAGTTGTTAAAATTAAAATTGTACTATAATTGGACTAACCTGTCTGTTGTACAATAAAATAAAAAAAAAAAAAAAAAAAAAAAAAAAAAAAAAAAAAAAAAAAAAAAAAAAAAAAAAAAATGTGTCATTTTGCTGTCCGATGATATTTTTTATCAATCAAAATTTAAAATAAAATATTTTTCTATCGCACGTCGCCACCGATTATATTATCTCTGGATCACACTGTCACGTCTCAGCGGACCACGTGTTAGGTAAGCGCGTTGTTTCGTATGTACGCTACTGCTGGAACGAGAACGAGTGTATATCGCGTAATGCTCTAGGTTATTCCGAGTATATATGTATGGAAAACACGTTTTTTGTTTTTAATTGAAAAAGTGTCATCGGACGACAAAATTACAACTAAATTTTGACTCCAAATACTCTTAGGAATCGCTGGTAAAAGCTGTGTGTATAAAATTTAATTTGTTTTTGAGTTGTTTTTCTTTTCTATTATCTTCTGAAAAGTGAAATGTTATGTATTTTCTTAAAGATTTCCCAAAAAAGAAGACTTGAAGACAATGTGGCGACTTTCATCCGGTAAAAGTGAGCAGACAAGTGTTCGTAACCTTCGTATCTGCTCAGAACATTTCAAAGAGACAGATTTTATAATAAACAAACAGGGCACACGTGTGCTACGTGTAGGTGTGATTCCATCGGTCTCTTTGTCACCTGTTACAGAAAGAATTATCGTTAGTATATAAATTCTTTAATGACTAATAATTCTTTTTTGTAGTTATTCATTACATGTAATTATTTTAATTTTATTATCTATCCATTTCAGAAATTAAGCGTCAACTTCTCTGAGAAATCATATGTATGTCTTTCTCTAGCTGATGAAACGATCAATAATACTTATGGATGGATGAACCCTCAAGAGGATTCTGATTTTTCTCTCGTTTCTTGCGCACCTGCTCTACACAGCACACACGTCGTGAGTTCATTCTTATATTTAATTATCCTTTAAATTAATATTTTATTGATAGTGCATATCACAAATTTGTAATAAATATATAAATTATCGAATTGCAATAATGATTATATACCTAATATTGTCAACTTTGTCTCGTTTCGAAAAGGAATGTGAACCAGAACCTATGACTATGTGCTTGACGGAGATCGAGGCCGTAGCTGCAGCTGCTCAGTCATGTGTGCTCGTCAGTTGTATGGTACCCACTACTATTCCAGAAAGCTTTGTGAGTACCAATTGATTATTGACCTTTGATGACTTCAAAAACACATTGTATTATTATGTAGTGTGCGGACCACTCTAGTAACTGACTAAATGTTTTTATATTTAATTAAATGAAGACAATATAAGCGAAACTCAATCGAAAATCTGAAAACAGAAAAATCAGAAAAAGATATTGACACATCTGGGACTCGAGCCCAGGACCTCTCGCTTACCGGGCGAACGCGCTAACCACTGCGCCACCGTGTCGATATCCAATTCGGTCACTTTTAACTGTATCATACTTCGACTAAGAACCACCCACACTATCTTCATTTTTCTTAACGCATATACTATTGGCTGCTATCTTTATGTATGATTGCAAGATTCAAACCCGAACTAAATGCTCTCTAGATAGTGTCTGGATAAATCTTTATCCATTTTATTTAATATGCGACATCAATTGACTTTTCTGCAAGTCTAGGATGAATATTTTTATTTTTATTTTAACTTTATGAGTAAAACCTCAAATTGTAATATTTAATTAAATGAAGACAATATAAGCGAAACTCAATCGAAAATCTGAAAACAGAAAAATCAGAAAAAGATATTGACACATCGAGTCCCAGATGTGTCAATATCTTTTTCTGATTTTTCTGTTTTCAGATTTTCGATTGAGTTTCGCTTATATTGTCTTCATTTAATTAAATATTACAATTTGAGGTTTTACTCATAAAGTTAAAATAAAAATAAAAATATTCATCCTAGACTTGCAGAAAAGTCAATTGATGTCGCATATTAAATAAAATGGATAAAGATTTATCCAGACACTATCTAGAGAGCATTTAGTTCGGGTTTGAATCTTGCAATCATACATAAAGATAGCAGCCAATAGTATATGCGTTAAGAAAAATGAAGATAGTGTGGGTGGTTCTTAGTCGAAGTATGATACAGTTAAAAGTGACCGAATTGGATATCGACACGGTGGCGCAGTGGTTAGCGCGTTCGCCCGGTAAGCGAGAGGTCCTGGGTTCGAGTCCCAGATGTGTCAATATCTTTTTCTGATTTTTCTGTTTTCAGATTTTCGATTGAGTTTCGCTTATATTGTCTTCATTTAATTAAATATTACAATTTGAGGTTTTACTCATAAAGTTAAAATAAAAATAAAAATATTCATCCTAGACTTGCAGAAAAGTCAATTGATGTCGCATATTAAATAAAATGGATAAAGATTTATCCAGACACTATCTAGAGAGCATTTAGTTCGGGTTTGAATCTTGCAATCATACATAAAGATAGCAGCCAATAGTATATGCGTTAAGAAAAATGAAGATAGTGTGGGTGGTTCTTAGTCGAAGTATGATACAGTTAAAAGTGACCGAATTGGATATCGACACGGTGGCGCAGTGGTTAGCGCGTTCGCCCGGTAAGCGAGAGGTCCTGGGTTCGAGTCCCAGATGTGTCAATATCTTTTTCTGATTTTTCTGTTTTCAGATTTTCGATTGAGTTTCGCTTATATTGTCTTCATTTAATTAAATATTACAATTTGAGGTTTTACTCATAAAGTTAAAATAAAAATAAAAAAAAAAAAAATAAAAAAAAAAAAAAAAATGTTTTTATACCTAAAAATATAATATTATGTCTCTATTCCCCAGATTCAGGAACCCCAACCCGTCTTTATGGAAGAACCACTTATTATATCAAAAACCACTCAAAAAAATAAACCAATTGAAGTCAATTACAAAAAAATGGAAACCTTATTATTAGAAAGTAAGTTACTAATTAGAAAATTAAAAAAAAATTAACGTTGTTTATAAACGTAAAATATTTCTTTAGAAAATATTTTTTATTTGATATACACAGCTTCTCTGACGGTGTTGGAATAAATTATCTTTTTTAATCTTCTTTTTTTATAAATGAAACCGTACAAGAGTCCCAACTGCCCTCAACTGTCTGAAGCAAATGAGACTACGGCATCACCAATTGGGGTATGTTGTGAGGTTGAAGGTAGTGGGGAGTGGTAGGAGATTGTGAAGAGGACGGTGGGGAAATCTGGCTATTCAGATCTGATCAATGATAGTATTTTCAACTCTAGAACGTGCGGTAAACATTTAAAAATTATTTTTAATTAGTAAATTGTGAAATAATTCAAATTTTTAATTTGAATGTTGGGTTTCGAACCCGTGACCTTCCGCTTGCTAGTTGAGAGCGTTACCCCTCGACTACGGAAACCTTCGTATCTATGATTTTTCGGCGTGTAATTTTTTCTCAAGGTCACGGCCGTCATCACAGTCAACATATTAATATCTTCTTACTATGTTGGCTCATCTTTTTAATATATTTTTATTCAGCTGTTATTATTGTACTGTTTTTAGCATCGATAATATAACTCCTGTACATGTTATGTTGTTTTCTCTTAAGATGTGCTGTTATTTTTGTACGTTATTTAAACCTCTGTAAGTTGTTTATTGAATGCTGTTCTCACAAATATAATGTTATCCTTAACCCTTTTTGTCTTTTTCTTTTCACTTCTTCCATTGTCCATAGACAATGTAAGAAATAATTTAATGGAAGTTATATATATTATAAAAATATTATTTCTTTAAACAATATTATGCATAGTCTGAGAATACTGTTACTGTGTCGGTGTAGGTATATAATACTGTTTTACTAAGTTTCTGCTGATATATGCTTAAATGTACCTAAACAAAAAATATTATACCCAAAAAATAAATAAAAAGCACCTTCGTCGTCAAAATATTCCAATTAATACGCCACTCCTGGCTACGCACGATCCGATTTGCAGAACCCAGATAAGTTGGGAGGTTTAGGGGGGAGGGGGGAAGTTGTTGCTTATACACAATGCGTCGATGTGGTGGTGAGAAGTACCTATCTATGTAAATCTAGTCACCAAATACGCTTAAAGCCATTTCAAGCAGTTGGGGCGATACTAAGAGTATCTACAAAAAGGATCAAATAATAATGTAACTGCTACGTGCTACGTATTATTGTAATTAAATAACGTGTGAAATAATTCAAGTAAAATAATTTTAATTAAAAGAGATAATTACATTATTTTTATTAACTAGCAGACCCGGCCACACGTTGCTGTGGCTAACGAAACACAACGCCATTACCCAACCTTTATAACACCCAACATTTTGAGTGCCTTCATTTTATACTATGTAATTATACCAACAGAGCGGTTGTGATAACCCTAAAATATGTCGACCATCACGAATGTGGGCGGTTCTCGAATGTGCTCGTCGCTGGTTACAGGGGTAAGTAAATTATGAAACATTTGTAAAAGTGTCTTAACTAAATATGGCAACAAAATAGTTGTCTGTGAAAAGATGCGAACTTTACTTTGCCTATTCAGACTTCGCAAATATGTTAATAACGTAGCGAGCAATTCGCGCTCCCACGTAAAAAGGTCTATTCATTAAAAAGCAGATGTTAATTTTTAAAAACTAAATGGTGATATTATAATGCGAGATGCCTATATACTGTCAGATTAATTTTTCAACCAATCACAGTCATCTTCCCCTCTTCGTACCGCCATAGTTGATTTTTCCCCTCACCTGTTATTTCTGGTCTATTGAATTTGGATGTCTATGATTTAAATATATTTTATGGCGCGTATCCAGGGTGTATTTAATATTTATAGAAAAACTACAGAATTGACTGTATTATACCATCTACTTCACTTCATCCTTTGTCCCATGAACACGTCTCTTTTAATTCAATGATCCATCGTGCTATTGATGTCCCTTTAAGCAATGCTAATTACAATAATGAAATTAACATTCTAAAACAAATAGCCCCAAACAATGGATATAAACCTGAAATAATTAGCCGCTTAGTTAATAAGAAACAAGCAATTTTTTTTACAAAAAAGTGTACTTATGGTCATTCGAATTAGTGAGGAAATTTCTCTTTTGGAAAAATGGTGGAATTGTTGAAAATCTTCAAATTCTAAATCTATCAAATACAAACGAAACAATAACAAAACAGCCTTTTACATCAACTCTCATTTTAAACAAACGTTTGAAGTTACAAGCCATCTTTTAAATGACATATCTATTGCATGAATGCAACTGGCTCCTACCATGTTACGAGTATTTCTTGTTCTCTTTTGGTATCCAATAGAGAAAATACTACCTAAACGTTTTCTTTCTCCATTGTGAGTTTGAAATAACAGTTGGACAGACTGACGTACAGACGGAAGAAGCGCTGTCCAAGGAAAGCTATGCAATGTGTATGTGAACTCAGTGGAGTAACCCCATTGGATGGATTGGCAGCCGCCTGGGGGCTGGAGTTTATCAATTTTATTGTAAAAATAGTTATGCCAACTAAAGCAACTAGATCTGTGAATGTAATCTGATGAGTATCTTATTTATGAGTATTTTAACACGTGGCAATTATTAATGAATCAATAATACTTCATATAGGACAACATTAAAATATTTTATACGACCCACATCACAATATTATCTGACAACATTTTACTTCAAATGGATTAATTAAATTTATGTGATTATCCTTTATTACCTACACTTCTTCAGAGTTGCTCTCGTAATTCGATTCGTAAAATATTCCGTTATTACTCAATGTTAAGATAGGTATATTTTTACTCACTTGTAAAAAATCCACTCGTTTGTAGTGCTATCGACGATCAATTGCTAACATTATTCGATTCGTTAAAAAATATTTTACTTTCACCCAATTTTTTTTATGATTTTGGCTTCTTATTGGTGGGTGAAAATTCGATTGAATTTTTAGAATTTCAAAATGTTTGGAAAAATTATTTCAATTAATAATTCTTTTCACGTAGGGTGAATCACGTATTTTAATAATGGTGTAGTTTTAATTTAGGTTGAGTGCTTCCATTTGTCTTCATCCTACCCTGACATGCGTTCTCAATACTCTTCTAGCTAAGACCTGCGTAATTGCACAAACAACATGTTCCTTTTTTAGCTATGATAGTAAAAGGAAAACAACTGTTTTCACGTTATTCTTAGCCTGGATGTTTGTCTTTCGTATTTTAAAATCCTATAAATAAAATAAAATTTGTAGTCCAAATTCTAAAACATATGTAATAAATGGTTCGACGACAACTCAACAGTGGCATTTCAACACCTCTTCGAAAATTCATTAAATGTATGAAAATTATTCCTTCAATTAGCCCATAACCTAACCTAACGTAACCTATTTAACCAACTTTTTGTTTTTGTATTTTTTTCATCTCTTTTAATGACTTCAAAGAAGTGAGGTTGCACATTGTTAAGTTGTCAGGTCACCGTTGTAAATAATAGGTACACATTACGAAAAAGGTGTGTCGAAAATGGCATTCGACACCGTTGGGTCGGCTATTTTTCGCAACACCACTGAATACGTAGAGAGTGTGTATTGTATGTTGTTTACAATAGATATACGGTTCGCTTGTAAAAATAATAAACTGTACATAAGCACTCTTATTGCAATTTGTTCGTAGGGTATTTGTAAGTAAGGTTGTGTTATTTTGCAATCGCCTGTGTCTAAGTGGCGCTTGCTTTGGACGGGGCTCTGTTTGCCCATAACTCATGTTGAAGCTCCCGGTGTCTTTATTTGCAACCAAGTACTGACGTCCAGAGAGCTTTTTAATTTGCTGGATATAGAAACACCCATTTGTAAGCTTCCGAGTCTTCTTTACGACTGGTGATGTGGATGTATGACTTTTTTATTGACACACCACGCATAATTACCTCATGGTAATCGCATTATTGGAAAATGAACAAAATAGGGGAAATACAGTTAAAGAAAAATTGATTTTTAATTATTATTTTCAAATGTTTTCATTTTGATATTTTTAGATTGATTTTAGAGTTATTTGGTCACATGGTGCGTCCCACTTCTTTTTATGCAATGCGACGTTTTGGTTACACCCTGGAGTAACTGACAAATTGCCTAAATTCTAAGGAAATGTAATATGAACACTGTCTTGAGCCTAGAATAAGATCTAAGACCTTCTGAGGTCTACAAAAGTTTCCCTTTGAAGCAGATGGGGCCTAAATAAGCTCCTAAAACAAACAAGGTCGAACCCCAAAAGTCAAACAACACAATTCTGTTGGCCATGAGAATCTTAAATCATGTTTGATTTATAGAGCCACTTAAGCCTACTTTAGATTTTTAGTAGTGGTTTTATAAAGTACAGTTATTATTAATATTGCTTACAATCCAAGAACCTTTTTTTCAATTGTCCTGAGATAAAAAACAATTTTAACATTTTATTTAAACTTATTTTACACGCTTATTTAAAAAAAAAACATTTGGCCAAGATATATGTCGTTATCGCTCATCGTTATGGTCGTTACATGATTTCTCAGTTTTTCTTCTAATTTGTAGACATTAATTTTTTCACTAAAACAAATTTAAGCCACAAATGATTCTCTTTTAACCATTGTTATTGTCAATAATATCGGATTTTCTTTGTATTAAAACTCAAATCGAGATATTTTTGCCACCCTGGCCGAAATATATTCATTTAATGAATGATTTAATTGATTTGTTATCATTCAAATACCAATATGTTGTTTCATTTTACTACTAAAGTCAAACAAGTAAATTATTGGATCTACGCGGCTGTGTAGCGCGGCTCTTGTAGTGTTTTTGATTTTTGTTGACAAAGATAAAATTTTTTCTTTAAAATTAGGGAAAAATAAAACATTGAATGTCAGTTCATTCAATTAGTTTAATGCTTTTTATGTTAATAAGAGCCGTCCCTTGAGGTGATTTTTCACGAAAACGGCGCTATATAAATTAGCCAATTATTATTATTAAGAGTCCCAGCTGCTCCCGTCTGTAGCCAGTGAGACTATGGCAGCCCCAATTGGGGTATGTTATGAGGCTGAAGACAGTACGGAGGAGAAGGAGTGTGTGTCTACTGAGAGTGTCTTCTGATCTGGAATATTTTGTGTATTATTTTTAATGAATTAATTGTGAAATAACACAAATTAATCAAATAAAATGTATATGCGCATGCCTCCATATGAACCCACGATCTCCGAATTGCAAAACCTACCCTCGACAAGGTAAAAATACGTTATATAAAATTTTATTATCCTACTGTTTGTACATAATCAGAGCCTACATAACGTCATCCCACTGTAATGTTTCTTTGCTTGATTGGTTAGACTTCATCATATTTATGTATCCCTATAACTTTAAAAATAGTTTTCATAAATATCTGGATAGCGGAGAATCTTCACTGTACAGCTGAGATGAGAAGTAACTGCAGCTGAAATGCACAGAATGAATTTACAACAAAACAGAATAAAACATGAGTCAATCCTCGCTTCCCTATGTTTATAAAGAAGGGCAAGTTTATCTATGGTAGTGTTTATTGTGTATTCACCCTGGAAGCTCGTATGGCGCTACTCACGATATTGGCTATCCTGAAATACTGTTTCAATAGAGTTACTCTGTTTTCTAAGCTTGTCCGTTGAACGTATTTTGTAAATATGCACAGACCTAATTATTACAATAACATCTAGATTCTAGCTGATTCAATCTTTATACCTGTGCTATTTTATTTTATACCATAACTAGCGAGTTCCCGGCTCGCGTCGCACTGCCAGTAATGGTTTCTCCCTGCGTGCCATTTCCCATTCGTTCCCGTTCCCCTTCTGCCCTCCCTTCCCCTCCCCCCTCTATCCCACCGTGCTATACTATATGAAATACACCAATTTTTCGAACAAATCGCGCGCCACTTATTGCAATATTTTTATACATCTTTCATATCGCCAGAGCTCACTTATACAAATAGAAACATTGGCGGGTGTGGGCATAATAACTCACCAAAATTTCTTCGCAATCAGATAAACTAGCTAGAGCTCACCATTACATATAGAAACCTGCTTGTTTGTACATAGGAGGCCTTGAGGAGAAAATATCCCTCAGGGCCTATAACATCTTTGGAGATGCTTTGTGGAGGGTCTTTTTAAGACAAGCAAATGGAAGAATTTTTGGGAAGAAAAATGGTATAAGGTGTGGGTGTGGGTAGGAATCTAGGGGTCAGTGTGTCCAGGAGTGACGGACGTACGAATCCATCCCTCCCATTGCGGCGCTAGCCGATGACTCGAGAGAGATCATCTGGAATGGTCTCCCCAAACTAGCCTTCCAAGACCTGGACACACGTCACCCGATGAACCCGGCACCCCTGCTAAGTCACCAAATGTAGCGAACCACTCGGGGTGACCTATGGCAGAGGTGTTAGTTATCCAATAAATGGTTCCCGGGGCGGTGGTACCCAAACCCGCCTCCCAAATTAAAAACCCTCCGACTATAAAATAATATTTGTCATAAATGAGGACACAATTTTTTTCCGTAACAAACTCTCGACATTTTATTTATTAGTTTGTCGAGGGTGAACGGGTGCGATCATTCTTCAAAGTGAAATTTGATATGGTTGAGAATTTTCAACTGTTTCGCCGGCGCAAAAATGTAATGAATTCTCTTGTATCAAACTTCAAGCTTCCTGCTGAATCGCTAAATAAAAAAAGCCGTTGAAAAAACTTCACTGCATAGTATAAAATATTTTATGTAGTGGAGTACTTTAATAGCGTTTTTAAGTGCACAGTAAATTAAATGAAATTTCTTTATGCAAGCAACCTCAGATGCTTATGCACGAAAGCCCTTTCTAATAAACTTTTTTTTTTCATTTTTCACATCTGATATACAACCGTTTACCACACGTTTATCAGCTGTGTAAAATTTTAAACACGTTTATTAGTAAGCAGAGAGAGTTTTTTATGTTTTGTGGATATTAAATAAGGATACAAAATTCTTTATAAGGATGCTTTTACCGCTGCTATTTAATATACGAGAATACCTATTTTTGGTCGTGGATTTAAAATGATTGGTTCCAAAAATTGTTTTCAACTGCAATGCTATCATTGTTCTACCGGCATTTTAATGGAAGATGCTCCGATGAATCAGCGTCATTAATTCCTTCGGCACAGTCACAAACACGTCAAACGCGCGCCAACATTTGTCACGTGAGAACGGCTCGCTTCTGCAACTCGATATATTATATTACATATGTATAGCAAAAGTAAATGGACTAGCTTCCCAGTAGTTGGACCCGAGATTATTTCTCTACTATCTGAGTAAAATAATACTGTTAATGAATGATATTTAACATATTATTATTGTGTATATTTATTTTTCTAATTTACAAAAAATAAAACAAGTATGTAATATGGAAACGGCTAAAAGTCAGACATTAGCTATGTCAACATAAAACAAAACTACAGCTGCTACTAGTAGGTTCTTTTGCAAAAAAGAGGTCGCCAATTCATCACGAATATCGATCAACAGTTTTTTGTATCATTCTGTGTGACCAAGTGCCACAGAGCTGAAGTACGATTTTTCCCAGTGTAGCGTTGCAAGCTGCAATGTGTGTTTTAGACTAACTCCGGTAGCTGCAAAGTAGGGCCGAATTTATTTTATTAAAACAAATCTTATTATTATGTCTTTTATGTCCTTGTTGACCTACTTGTCTTGCTATAAGCAGATTCAGCTTATTAAAATCACACTTTTCAGATAGATTAAGAAAAAAATTAATACATTAGAAGAGGCCTATAATGCTTTCTGTGCGATATTATTTATCAATTGCGTGGCTGGCTAGTGGTGAGATCCTTTTTGGTGTTTGGCTTTTTGGATTTCGATTATAGGGCGATTTTTGGAAGGTTCTAATCAATTATTGAAGCTTTCTAATATTCGCACTGCGGCCCACCGGCTAGAAGCATTAGGGTTTTTTCCCTCAAAAGATCATCCTGGACCAATTTTGGAGACTTCGACATTTCTTATAACAATTGCAACACGCTTACTTGTGAACCATCATTGAGTAGCATTAGGGTTTTTTCCCTCAAAAGATCATCCTGGACCAATTTTGGAGACTTCGACATTTCTTATAACAATTGCAACACGCTTACTTGTGAACCATCATTGTTATTACTGTATTCTAATAAAAGGGCCATCACCGTTTATTACATTACCCGTTCTTATACTAGAATGGTTTCCAACCCGCTTCTGGTCTAAAGTAAACATTGCTTCGCTGCAGGAGTTTTGCTTGTTTTTCACACCTCTTCTTCGAAATCCATCGATCAACTTGCTGCAAGGCTCTTTGTTTGTTTGTGTTTTTATTGGCAGAGCTTTGGAGAGATAGCTCGGATTTCAGCGCTGCAAATGGGTTAACGCCAAATGACGAAACACAAAAGGTTTAGCATTAAAACGCAAGGTGGAAGATGAAGTAAAATTTATACATTTTGTTTGTTTTACGGCTTTAACGTAAAACATTCAATCAGTTGTAGACTTGTAGATATTGGAAATATTTGTGGAGTACCTGTATTTTTGAATTGTATGCGGAGCTTCACCTCTATTTTTTTGTTAGTTTTTATATCTACATACGTGGGCCAGAAAATCACTTCATAAACCTTTTTTTAAACTTTTCTAATTTGGATAAAAATGTTTAGAAAACGGGTTGAAGGCATAGGTCTATCAATCTAAGTTGACTTCACCGCAGTACTCACACAGACACATAATTATTTCACAATCCAGTGTTTGACGACAAATCGTGTTGAAGTCGGTTATATTGATTAATTTTTCGAAGAAAACTTCTTCTAAAAGGTTGTTACTTTGTGATGTCATTATTTATTCATTAAAAGAAAATAACTTAGTTTACATCACTTTATTTTTTATATTTTATACTATCAACATGTTTCGTGAACCATGTTCACTTCTTCAGGAATAAAAGTATACTAAAGTTAAAAAATTAATTATAGATTACATATGGAGAGAAGAAATTGAAGGAGGGGGAAGGGTTGACACTGGTGGGAGTTTCGAAAAATTGGGGATTACCAAGCTATTAGAAAGGCCGGTTAAGTGGGAAGATATTTAAAACAGGGTTAACAAAATTTTTTTGCTTATTAATTATGTCAGCTTTGGAATTTACATTTTTTCTTATTTCTAAAATTTCTAAATTATTGATTTGTGATGTTTTATATCCTGTATGTAATATTTGAAGACCTGAATTTATGTCAAAGCTATGATCATATTTTAATAAATGGTCTGCGAACTCAGAATCGCTATTGCCATTTAGTGCTCTGAGGTGCTCGTTAACCCTAATCTCAAAGTTTCTATAAGTTCTACCTATATAAAACGAACTACAATCATTACAATTGAGTTTGTAAACCCCTGATTTTTTGGTTTTAATTTCGCTATCTTTATTGTTGAGTATATATTTCTTCAATTTGTTATTTGTGTAAAACGCTGGTTGAATAGTACCGGGAATATTTTTACTAATTATTTTTGACGTATCGTTGTCGACAAATAAAATTCTACGCCAATGTTTATTGTTATCTTTAGAAACAGGGTAAATATATAATTTGAAAAAATTCTGTTTAATTTTTAATCTATAATTAATTTTTTAACTTTAGTATACTTTTATTCCTGAAGAAGTGAACATGGTTCACGAAACATGTTGATAGTATAAAATATAAAAAATAAAGTGATGTAAACTAAGTTATTATATTGATTGTATTTTGAGAGTTTAAGTTAATGTTTACCTAATTCTGTGCTTCCTTTGTCTGGGAGCAATATTTTTTTTATTTATTTTTCACTATTTTGCGTAAATATTGTGGTTGAAATTTTTTTACGAGGGTTTGTATAAACAATGGTTTCCTACGGTTTTAATAAATTTAAAAAAATGTATAATATTAAATGAATAACTAACAACTTACTAATAATAAATAACTTTGTAAAACACCACTATTTAATCAAAATTAGGATAAGAATAACATGTTAGCGTTTTGATTTAAGCAATTTTGCTGTAAGCGTTTAAGTTTGCCTGTAAACGTTTTGATTTAAGCAATATTCAATTGCATTGTTGAACGCGAATAAGTTATTATATTTTGGTAACAAGTTATACCAGCACATTGTATCATAATAAGTGATATGTTATATAAACCAACTTCATCCTTAACGTATCTCCTGAAATTCAATTGGTTGATACATCCCTTTGTAACGGTCCGTATCGCTTCCTGAAACTGAAATTGCAGCTCGCCGTACATTTCCTATGAGGTTTCAATCTTCTTCCATGCTTCGTGCTCAATAATTCCGATATGGGGAATGAAATCCATGCATTATTGACCTCGCATGGATACTGCCAGCGATCCCCCACTTCTTCTCGTGTCTTCCCGGCTCTTCCCGTGAATCTTATGTATCTACTTCGTACAAGAACACTATTCCAGAAGCTGTCGGGCTGTTATGTCTTAAACTGAATGCTTCTGCCATTATTGAAAACCCAAACAAGGGAATTGTTTCGTTCTATACATTTCGTTTTTTGAATTTGTTTAATTTCATTACGTACACATGTTTTCGTGTTAGTGTCTATTTCGTGGATTTTTTTATAAACCAACTGAGACATATAAATACAAGAATATATACTGATTATGTGATTTTTCCACTTAGTTTGATAAACTGATTGAGGATAAAAAATGGAAAAGAAAACTAATTTTGTCAAATTGAAGCAAGTCGTAATCACTATGGTGCCCAGTAGCAAAATGAAGAACGTGCTTCTTGATGTTTTTGGTCTTGAAGATTAGTTTCCGCGTTTGTTTTTACAGTGAATGACGTAGAGACGGGAGAGAGAGATCTCATGTTCTTATGTGTTGTTAATAACTTTAGTCTGATACGCGCACATTGCATATTGTGTTGGTCGAAAAAAGTATAATTTAAAAAGAGGTAATTTCGTTTAAGGTAATCGACTACGAGTATGTTATTAAATATGCTAATCTCGAGAACATAAAAATTGCACGTGTTTTTCTGTGAATTATTACTTTACCAAGTAGTGTTTCACAATTCATTTTCGTGTTGTCTTAACTTTATCGATGGTCTTGTTGATTGTGTGATATCTGCTTAATTAAATTGATATTATTGAATCTAATATTATGAAATAAAAAAAAATAATAAAAAACAATAAAAAAATGAATGTATCTGACAAATACATGATATCATCATTCAGTTTAATTTTACTTTTGATTTTTGAATAGGTTTAAATACTGTTTTTTTAATATAGTTTTTATTTTCTTTTCCACGAAAAAAGTGAGCAACTTGGTATTGTCATAGTTATGAAAAATGTTAGTACTAATTACAGACATTTCTAAAATATTATGCCAATTGTAAGCTCTAAAAGCATATTTATTATTATAATCGATTACGTTATCTTTAAGGATGCGGGTTGTATAAGCTTCTAACGATAATATCAATAAATGTATCACCTAAACCAGAACTGCGAAGATTGCTTTTGAAGTTTCCGCACTACACGAATGTGTTCACTAAATTTAAGAGTTTTTTTAACTGTGTATACTCGTAGATCTCCTAGGCCTCCCAACTCCCGCAAACACACTTCATCAAATTTCATCCTTGAAATGGGTATAAGGTAAAACAACTTATCTTTTATGCCCGGGTAACTTTTCCACAATCGAAACTTTTCCCGGGCAACTCGATGAAAAAGTTAAGAGGGTTATTAATCAACTTTCGGGGATGTTCTTTTAGAACTAACCTCGCCACACGTGAGTGAGTTTTACCAATGGAATAGCCTTAGCCTCTTTTATGGAGTATTTTTATATAACGTTGAGATAATGCGAAATAAAAATGAAAGACAACAATGCGTACTCGTGATTATTCTAAAAATTTTGTATTCATTCATGTCTTTAACTAGAATTTATCCAGAAAAAAATCATCCAGTAAAACATCAATTTTCAAAAGTTTTTTTTGGCCGAGGATTGAACCTTCCTAATCTAGGACAGAAGTCAATCACGCTAATAACTGAGCCAAACCTCAATTAGTAAGAAAGGTTTGACGACTTGGCATGGATGCCCGAGTTCGAGGTTGAGATTGTCTAGGTCTTGCGTTGGTCTTGCCCTCCACGCGGCACATGCTGCGTGGAGGGCCGGCCCATCAGAGGCTAGTTGAGGGAGACGACCCCTCCTCTTTCGAACGATTGCCTTGCACCACAGTGGGATGCATAGATTCATAAGTCCGTCACTCCTGGACACTTTGACCTCTTTTTCTCACCTGAACTTCCTCTCCTTCCTTTCCATAAAAAGATCCTTTACACAGCATTCGCAAAGATGATATGGGCTGTGAAGGTTTTTTCCTTTATGGAGCTAATTTATTTATTTATTTATTTCAAAACATCGGCACAACATGTGCCATTGACATAATTATATTTATATATATTGTAATACAATAACATAAGAAAGTGGCATATAAATGTAAAGTTAAATATAAAAACAAAAGGTAAAAAACAGGAGTTAAGGTAATGAAATGAAAGTATAAAGTAAAAGTGTAAACTATAAAATGTAAAGTATAATATAAAAGTAAAAAGTTAAGATAAAAAGTTGAAAGGCAGGAAATAATATAGACTATATGTTACCTTTGTAAATAATATAAAGTACAAAAGTTATAAATATAAAAAAGTATGTCAAGTAAACAGTAAGAAATGCTCTTAGGAGCCAAATATTGAATACAACCAGAAATTTAAAAAAATATATAATAAATAAAAGGAAGGTATTATGGAGTATACAAATCGATATTATATACTAATGTAATAAAAAGTTAACAGAAAATTTAGCTGAGCGTTGGCTTGGAAAAGCTTTTTGCCTTTTATTACGAAGCCTTCTCAGGGTTATAGGAAACCTTTCAGTTTTTTAATCCTAAAATGAATCGCAGACTAAAATATTCTTCAGGTGCCATCATTCCACGCCCGCTGTTACTTACAATAATTCCTTTCGTGATTTTTCTCTTCAAATTACAAAAATTTCAAGAAAGAACTTCTGAGATATCTTATTATATGTAATTTGGAAACGCAAACGTTGTTTTTCTACGAGAAATTTTTCTGGCATTTTTTAGTTCAGGTTGATTTTTTTAAAGTTAAGATGAAGCCATACTAAATAATTAAAAATCACACAAAATCACACGTTTTTGTTTAGACAATTTGATAGCTTAGAAGTATTATAGATGCTTCAATTAAATACTGTGTGAAGAACATACCTTGGCCCTTAAAAATATAGGTCATTCTTTTTTACAAGTCTTTTAATAAGCTTTTAAAAAAATAAAGTATAAGGTCTATAAAAACACTTTCAAGTCCAAACTCTCCTATTTATAAACCCCTTTTCGGATTTGGTTTTATTGTATAATGTGGCAAATTTAGTTTCTTTTATAATAATCGCCAAAAATTCCTGTTCTGTTTTGGAAAATGCTATTAGCATGTATATACCAACCATGAAATGTAAGCCAAATACCTATCCAAAATGGTACTAGTGGTGCTATGTTAGAAGTCAAACGTGAGTACAATTCTCCCGTCTGGAATCCACATTATAGTATACATGTTCAAGCTATTGAAAGAATTCAAAACAAATTCTTACGTTTTCTAAATTTTAAAATGGGTATTCCAGCTAATATGTTGAACTACAACACTATTTTAAATGATTTGAATATGCTCAAATTGTCCGACAGAAGAATTTTCTCTGACTTGGTATTTCTATATAAAATTCTAAATGATTTAGTTGATAGTCCGGTATTGCTAGAATTGATAAGCTTCCGGATTCCACAACGTAATACTAGAAGTCAAGATTTATTTCAGTGTAGAAATTCTGGAACTAACTACCATATGTATTCTTCTTTGCCCAGAATACTAATGGAGGGAAACAATTATACCAAGTCAGTGGACATCTTCAATTTATGTTTAAACAAATATAAAATATTGTTACTGAAACAGTTCAGTTATGTACATTGAATGCTTTGTATTTTCTTATTATTCATATGTAATGTAAAAGCCCCGAAAAAGGGCGTTAATAAATAAATAAATAAATAAATAATTGATATTTACTCCCGAACTTCACAAAATAAAATAAAATATGCATTTTCTCGTTGTTATTTTTGACATCAATCAATACGGCCCTCACTCTACGAATTTGGATTCGTGAGGTGACCCTTATGGCATGGGCACAAGAACCATGCACTGGGCAACACCTATTTCGTATCAGTCACGCCCCAACCGGCGCGGGAGACAGTCGTGTGACTCCGCGTCGCTTAGTTCCGTGAAATCAATTTTAAATTTCAGTTTTCTTACAATAAACAATGCGTAAAACTGGAATGAATATTTTTTACAGGCCTTTACGAAATCAACATATAAAAAAAATTCTCAAATACCTTTTCCAACCTTTCCAAAAGCTTTTTCTAAAGTATTTTTAAACTCCTCCCATAAAGGGCGTGAATTCCGATTTCGATTTTTTCCTGAACTATTGGATCGCCTTAAGCGTTAGTGTTCACTCAAACCACAAAATTCCTTTTCAACACTGAGTGTTTTTTTGCATTAAATCGTATAGGAAGTTTTCTTCGTTGGATCACGAGTTTCTGCATGATACTGAACACCATTCTGGCTTCTGTAATGGTATTACATTTCATATCAAGGATTTGGGCGAAAAAAATTTTTTTTTTCAATCACATTATATTCATGAGATTTTTCAGCGCTTTGTATGGAAGCAACTTATTTAAATAACTGAACGTTTATTTTTCTTACATTTTTATGTATGCTTTTGTTATCATTGTGCCGAGATTCACTTATTTCGATATGATTGTCAATGTCCAGAGTAGTTTTTCCCTCCCCAAGAAATCTTTTGTATGCGTACTAGAATATTCATGACTGGGTTGAGCCCGGTTTATCCGCGTCGCTTTATTGTATTTCGTTTCAAAATAAACTTGGCATTATAATGTGAACTATTTATTCTCCAGTCAAACAAGCATAATAGCAAATACAAGATTCCTACATAAAAATTTATTTCTTTCAATTTTTTTTTCTCTGCTAGATTATATATAGCTGACCCGGCCACGCGTTGCTGTGGCTAATAAAACACAACGTCATCTACTGAATGGTTATCCAACCATTATAACCACCGCCGTCTTTGAGTTTATCACGAAGAGACAGACAGGTGCCGCGGAGGACTTTAATTTATAATACGTAGAGATGGTGTGAAAGATTATAATAATGCGCATGAAATTCTTGGGGTAACTAACGTATTTAAGTTAATAAGGATTAATACTGTATCCGTCTAAATAACTTTTCAATTACCGCAATGTAGGTACGTGACCATTTTTTTAGAAGATAGAATGGGTATAGTAAGCTCTCCGTAAAAGATAGATATATGCCTTCGCGGACTTTTTTGTAGATCTATAAAAAAGGAATATTCCACCATGCATTGTTTTGTTATATCCCAAAAGGATTAGGCAGCGTTTTCGATGAAAGCTACCCGGCGGCTTGACTTTTTCCGACACTTCTAACAATTCAACCAATTTACACAAATCCTCTATATACCTAAACCTTCCTCACGAAACACTCTATCTATTGGTGAAAACCGCATGAAAATCCGTTCAGTAGTTTTCGAGTTTATCGCGAACAGACAGACAGACAGACGACGCGGGGGACTTTAATTTATAATATGTAGTGAAGAAGTATCTCAGCTTTAACATATCAGTTAGTGAAAACTAGTTTTACTTAGAGAAAACGCGTTTTAACTAAAAACGGGTTTTAACTGTAACATTTGTATAGAATGTTGATTTTAATTATTGATATGTGGATATTGAAATATTGAATTTGGTGATATTTCCCAATTTCAACGACGCACACGATCATTTCACAATAAAAATCTTTCTTCTCCATAGTCACCCTTTCTAAACTCCGCAACCTTTTTCCTACCCTCAAAAGGCGTGGGTATCAGTTTTTATAATAAAGCAGGGTTTCCAAAATTATACAAAACTAAAAAAAACGGTTCGGCTAGCAAGAACAACGTTTTTTTAAACAAATTCACCATACCTATTATTGTACTCACATGAGTTATTCAGAACTCATTATCATTAAAATAAGCTTTATCTTAATTTATCTGTGAATTCTATACATAATTCTGTGGCATTTCGGCAAATCGAAGGTTTTCGTGGATTGTATGTTTTTAAGTTCTGCGTATATATGTATAATGGATGAATTTAAATAAATAGTTTGAAAATGCTTTTACTTCGGTTTCCGTGGTCGAGGAATAAGACTCTCAACTACCAATCCGAAGGTCGCGGGTGCTCAAGTAAATTTTATTTGAACCAGATCTGAATTGCCCTGTACTACCCCACCTACATCTTTCCATCTTCTTCGCTTCCCCAAAACCTTTATCCTCACACCATACCCCATTTAGGGATGCTATGGTCTTACTAATTGTAGACAGGAGCAGTTGGGACACTTGTGCGGTATTTTTATTATTTTGCCCGTGCATCCCTGTTTCTGCTTTCGTTCCACTCCCGTGTTTCCTTTTCCTCCCCCTTCCTCCATCTTCCCCGTCTTCCACCCTCCCGTGTCCCCCGTTCCGTGAACCACCCCCCTTCCCCGCGTTTTTCTCACGCGTTCCTCTTTCACCTTCCCTGCCTGCCCTCTTCCCTATTCCTTATTCCTTCTTCCCCCATCCCGCAAACCCATTCCCCTTTCTCCTACTGAATTCCCTCCCCTCCTCCTCTTTTCCCTCCCCCTTCCCCCCCTGCCGCTAAACTGTATGAAATTCAAGCATTTTTCAATTGCGTTTTTTCGTTTATCATTTTCAACTTGCGCGTCAACTATTGCTAATTTTTTATATAAATTTCGTAACGCCAGAGCTCACATTATATACAAAAACGATTAAGAATGTGGGCACAACAACTGACCAAACTTTCATCACAATCGGATGAATAATGTAGGAAATAATTTCTA
This sequence comes from Limnephilus marmoratus, assembly GCA_917880885.1. Lineage (NCBI taxonomy): Eukaryota > Metazoa > Arthropoda > Insecta > Trichoptera > Limnephilidae > Limnephilus > Limnephilus marmoratus. Next base: position 34,569,532 of record OU862918.1, on the reverse strand, counting down.
AACGCCAGAGCTCACTATTATATATAGTTAAAATCTCGGGCGTACGAACATCAACTCAACAAAGTTTTATCGCAATCGGATGAATTGTTATAAGGGACGAACAAAAAAACGTTCATTTTATGTATTGATTATCATACAAACAATGAGGAAAATTTATTCAAATTGTTTTGAGTAATTTTCCCGTAGGTAAAGTAAATTTCTAAAAGTTATTACTGCTGAATTCCCTTTGCTTGCACTACGCGACGTTTTCATTATTGACATGTGGATATTGAAATTTTGCATTTTGTGATATTCCCCAATTTCAACGATGCATACGTTCATTTCACAATAAAAACATCACATTTCTTCTTCCTACTCGCCCTTACTAAACTCCGCAACCTTTTTCCTACCCTCAAAAGCGTGGGTATCGGTTTTTATAACATAAAGTAGGGTTACCAACATTATACAAAACTAAAAAAAAAAACGGTCAGGGCATTGTTTGTTTTGTGTTCGGCAAGCAAGAACAACATTTTTTTTAACAAATTCAAAAAACCTTCTTAGTATTGTACCCGCTATTCAGAACTCATTATCATTAACTTAATTTATCTGCAAATTCTATATTGGCATGTCGGCAAATCAAGGTTTTTAATGAAAAAAGTTCTTGGATTATACGTTTTTAAGTTCTGCGTACTGGAAGAATTTTAGATGATTGAAAATGTCTTCAATTTAGCCTCCGTTGTCGAGCGGTAATGCTCTCCACTAGTAATCTGAAGGTGGCGAGTTCGAATCCTGGCGTGCGCAAGTAAATTTTATTTTATTGAGTTGTGTTACTTAACAACTTATTTCTTATAAACAATACATAGTAGTTTTTTTTTCGTTATTTGTTTTTGGGGTGTTATGCCGTGTTGCGCTACCTCCTTCTTTAGCCAACGTTTCGGACATCGTTGCAGTGTCCATTATCAGGGCAGATCCGGCAGATCCGGTAGATGTGTGACACACATGTGTGACACATCTACCGGATCTGTGACACATCTACCGGATCTGCCGGATCTGCCGGATCTGCCCTGATGATGGACACTGCAACGATGTCCGAAACGTTGGCTAAAGAAGGAGATAGCACAACACGGTATAACACCCCAAAAACTAATAACGAAAATGCTTTTGGCCGTGAAAATCTTAAAACTTATCCAATACATAGTAGATATATTTGCGGCACGTTCCATGGTGGAAGATGCTTTCAGTATAGTTCCGGCGTAAGAAAACTATTCAGAATTGAAAATTTGCTTGAAATAGCTTTAGCCGTGTTTGGTGACCAGATCTTAACAGCCAGGTACTACTCCACCTTCCTATTTCCATCTCCTTTCCCTACCCAACAAATTATGCATCACAAAATATCCCATTTGGGAATGCCGTGGTCTCACTTACTCCAGGTGGGAGCAGTTGGGACTTTTGAGCGGTATTAAACATAAACCGATTTTCAAACTACATGTTTTTGGCCATTTTCGTGTTAATTTAATAGAATTTAAATTATTGCAGTTTGATGATTTTTTTTCATTGGAAACCTTGTATATTTTTATAACTACCCATATTAATAAATATTCATATTCCGTCAAGATCAACTCGGCAATCCCATTTGTTTCATTTGCCTACATGTAGAACTAACATTAGAAAAAATTCACCAATTCCCCGTATATGTGCGCAATATAACACAAAATTTCAAAATATAGACATTTTTAGCCATACACTACAGAAATATCGATTAAAAGTAACACGTACGATCGAAAATTAATACGAGAGTGTGAAAAGTATCCGGAGCATCTCCTATCCTCCTCCTTTATTCCCCTTCCTCTCCTCCTCACCACAAATTAATTTTAATATGTAATTAAACTCTATCTCCAATCAACTTTAACATAGGAGACTTTTTTGGCTTGACTCGATTTAACAATGTATATTTTTATCTTTATGTTTTATGTATAAGCTGTTTGACCCTTGCTAATAAATAAATAAAATAATTTTATTTTAAATTTTTTTTTTAATTTAAAAAATACATACATATACAGATTAATAGAAAAACATATGGTTCTAAAAACAAATTACAATACATAAATTTCTTTTTAACGAAACTACCCAATTCAAAAGAGAAAACATTTCTCGTGCTTGAATTTTGGAGAGTGCCGTTGTAAAATACGAGAGTATGTTAGAAATAAAATTAATAAATAAATATAATGAAAAGGTAAAGCATTCACAGTATTTCTTTAGTTAACATATGTAAGGCGATGTTCAGGGCGGGTCATTTTTAGTGCTGAACCTGAAATTAAACCGTATAAACCGTTTGTGCCGGTTTTGTAACGGTTCACCTACCGTGACCCTACCACTGTAGTTTTGTGTCTGATTGACAAGATCGCAAGCGCCATCCGACTGAGATGAATTATTCATCCTCGACGGGATGCTGTGCGGAGGATAAAAGCCTTACGATGTATTATAAGGCGTGATATACTCGTACTTTTACATCCCTAAGGCAGCAGCCGATTGCGGTTCTCCACGCAAAAGATGATGTCGCTAATAATTTGTAACGAGCCGTATCAATCACGATTTGTGAACCTTGGAGCTTTGACGGAACTGTGGGGACGTCCGGATTGAACGATGCAGCATAATGTTGTATAATTAAACAAAAAGAAGTACCGCCACAGTAATAAATAGGCCAGAGGATTTCTAAACTCAACATTATTAGACATATTATATGCGTAAACATATTATAGGCATTTATTTATATTGGCAGTTAGTGGAGATGCTGAGGCTTTTTTTAATGTGAAAACCGCACAAGAGCCCCATCTGCTCCTCACCGCCTTAAGCCAGTGAGTCTATGGTATGTCGTGAGGCTGAAGGTAGTGGGGAGGGAAGGAGATGGGAGAGATTAATCCATTCTGACGGTTAAGGCCTACAAGTTTTCTTTTCGGACACGATTTGCTTACCGGGAATATTGTCAGATATGGCCATGTGCTGTTTGTGATTTTGTCCCATTTCCCTGTCGAGTAAGATATGTTGGATGGAATGAACCAGAGCTGCTCGAGTTAGACTCAGATTAGTTTACGATAGCTCTGAGCGCATCTGATTGTGTACCGATGCACTTGCGCAATGTTTTGGGATTGCGGGTTCATTACCTACACCTCTGCCATACTTTTTTGTTTTCTTTCTGGACGGACGAGTATGGAGGCCCAATCAACAAGAGCGGGATCTCGATTTTCCCTGTCGGAGAGTATATGCTGTTGGGAGGGGTTGTGGAGGCTTAAGTGGAGCTGGATCCGGAGGTCATTGATGTCAACAGAGTATTAGCCCAGTGCGTTCGTAGTTCTTTCTCTTTATCTCGTGCGAGGTATTTAACTATATTAATTATTGATAACCATACTTGAGGGGTTCATATTTGATAAGGGTTGTAAACTAATATTATATTTAATAAGTAGATTTGAGACCCTTCTTTCAGGTACCAGAGAATGGAAACCACCAACCCACTCAAACTTGAGAGGTTTCAATTCTTTTCCCGCAAGAGTTCATTTTCCCTTTCAAATTTTTCGATGATAAGATGGTACTTGACATTTATGCTCCCACCGTGATATTATTCAACTTGACAATATTTTTATTACTTTATAAATTTATTTACCTCAGCACATGATTGTCCTAGTGAGGTTAAAAATCAAATTGTTAACAATAATACCAACCATGTAAAGAAAAAATAAATAAATACAGAATCGTACGAATATTCTCGTTTTATGCAGAATTCAGCCAAAAAAAATCAACAAACTTTCAAGACGAGTGCAATCCCAGAATACAGGTAGATTTCAATTCTTGTATTTATAAATCAGTAGCCGTGTTATCTTATGTATTCCTCCTAAATGTTGTTTTCATCGTTGCTACTCAAAGCTGTAAGTAACCTACAGTTATACATAAACTGTTATCTGCTATTGAAAGCTTTCCCTTCCTTGAAGTTTTACTGGAAACGCTGTGCTTTAATAAATGTACTCGTATATCTATTTTAAAAGAGGCATTCATTCAACTTGGTGTATTCAAACACACATTTACATATTCACGAAATTACATGACTGACAGCAGCTTACTGCTCTGTTTCACAAGAAAGACTTATTACAATTTTTGATTGTTTTGAGATGAATCGCTTTTATTTCGAGAAAGCTGGTACTTGTGTGTTTCTAAGGAGTATTATTGAAGTAATCTTTATTTCTGGATTTATAAAAATACGAGTTTCGCCGATTTGCTGATGTAGACTTTGAAGAACAGCTGTGGTTTCATAAATTCTCGAACCAAATCTCACACAAATCTGGTTCAGTGAGTAAACTTTGTATTGGTTAATCAAAAATACACAAATTGTGATAATTTCGAACGTTGCAGCCAATGTTTTTCATTTGCCAGTTTTTTCTCGTAGTTTGTACTGAATTTTTCAATGTTGGTTTTATAACTTATTTTATAATCGCTCTGTCGAATATGAAATGATAAAAATATGAAACCGGAATAACAGTTGAGGCTAAAGGTGATGAAAGGTACATGACCTGTTCTTTCAGCAGATCGGCGACCAATAAAAAGTATTTCTGGTTAAGTATCAACAATTTGGGTTTTGATTACTAAAACAGAATTCTTTGATTTTTTGTGATCTCACTCAAGAGTCTTAAGTTTAAAGTCGTTGGACTATTTCGTGGGTTATTTCCTTATCTGTGGAATATAAGATGAAAATGGTAAAGCGGAAGCGAAAGGTTTTGATGTAGGTCTGACCAATTCAGAGCGTTTAACCAGCCAGCGGACGAAAATCTACATTTCGTCGAAAGTTGTTCTTATGATCGTGCAGGGCGGTTACAATGAAAAATGTTAATAAATCTGATATTTTATGAAATTCTTCGGGAAGATTATTAAAATATTGTATCTCGTTGTATTGGTTGTTATGTTATGTATTGGTTGTTATGATATTTTATGTATTGATTGTTATGTTATTGTATTATCCCATTGGTTGTTATGTTATTTTTTTTAAAATTACATATCATTTTAATATTCGTAATCGTAAATCTTTTTACAGAGGTCTTCAATTTCCTCTATACTTTTGAAATTACACATAATATTTTTTTTACCATAACGAGTGTATATTGAGGTAGGACCTGCAGACAAGCAGCCATGTGGCAGCTTCGCGGGACTACCGATAAATTGTTTAAATTATATATTTATGTATATTATATTTTTGATGGCAAAATAAAATTAATTTAATTAATTCGTTAATTGTTCTCTGTACCAGCTTTTTTTAAATTTTAACTCAATATCGGTTTTATTTCATTCCAAATTTGCTTTAATTTATACCTACATACAAAAATGCTGAAAGGCGTGATGATAAAACTATTAAAATAATGTAGGCACTTTTTGTTATTATTTTTTGATTATAAGTATTTATCATTTTTCAATAATGTCTGAGTTAAATAAGAATGTTTAAAAAATCTGAAATATATTAGTTTGTAAGTGCGCAAATAAATACACAAACGAACCAATTTTCGTCAAGAAACACATGTACGAATATATTTTTTAGTGATTTTATTTAAACTAAAATTAAAATTCTAAAACATGCGATACCCAGATAATGTATTGATTTTTTTTTACTGCATGATTATATGATTTGAAATGGGTGTGGTATAATACAAAATCTTTTTTGAAATTACTAAAAGCAAACATTTTTTCTCAAAATTTAAAACATACGAATGCTAGATAAAGAACAATCTTTCGAAATCCATTTATAATTTTTTGTGGAAAAGAGTCAATACGTCTAAAATCTGATTTAAAAATGACATGTTTCTGGTTTTCTCTGGTAATACCCTCGTATAGAGAAAATTCGAACATCTTCTACATTTTGTTCGGTACTATATCGCAAGGGCTACTAAGTGAAAATTCTATTTGCGCTTCGCTGATCTTATTATTTTAAAATTTCCTCGACTGTGTAGTGACGTTTTAAAGTCAGATTAACATTCTTGAATTATCTGATATATAAAAGTCAGTGTGTTGTTTGTTTGAAAAGTTTTTGGTCATTACAACAAAATTCGAATGTAATAAATTGCATGTACTTAAAATAGCATTTTTATTACATTATTTGTGGGATGAAAATGTTTAAAAATTTTAACGTCTTCAATAAGTCATTTTAGTGACCTCATGTTGAATTGTACTATTAAGTTCTCAGTTTCTTGCGAACAATAAGATCATTCTCGTTCGTAGTATCTCGGCACTAGTCTATTCTGAATCCAATTACGGAAGCAACACGCCAGTTAGTAGTCAGCAACGGCCAGTCCAGTTCTAGGAACATTCTCTGTCCACAATTCACCGCAAACAAAAGATGAATTAAGATGTCCAAATGGTGCTAAGAACTGTTCATATCACATTAATAGTACAGAGTTAATATAGCCCGACCAAACCTAAATTAACAAACCTGTATTTCTTTTATTCCTTGTTAATTTATGACGAGTTTTATTCCTTGTTAATTTTTGGCGAGGCGTTAATTTTTTAACGATTAATGTTGCGAAGAGGGTTGCAGTGGCCTATGCATCATCTCTGCTTCCAATATAATAAATGCTTCCGAATTATTCGTCCTTTTTACAAGAGCCCGAATTGCTAGCAGCAGTAAAGCGTCGATGACACGTGGCGAGTTTACAAGCTACTATCTGGGAAATTCACTATCTGTTAGTAAACTCGCCCAGTGTCATCGTGTTACTTGCTAACTAGCAATGACTAGCAGATTGTTGACAATCTACGAAAAAAAGTTGAAAGGTCGTCAACTTTACTCGCCTACACGCTTGCTCCGCTTGCTTGTGATTGGTTTATTTATGTTTCCAACATGGCTTCCGATAAACAGCTGATTTCGACTGTCTGAAAAATTAGTTCACGCATGCATCGTTATTCTTGTTACTGGCGCTAGCAGCGGCCTCAGTTTCCTACGCTTCTGAGCGAGTGGACAGTTTTGTGTGTCATCATGACAATCTCACTCGCCGATTTACTCGCTTTTAAACTTAGTAGATAGTAGCTTGTAAACTCGCCGTGTGTCATCGACGCTTAATAAACCTTATTTTGAATTCCAAATTCCGCAAAAAAGTTCCTCTTATTTCCGAAATGAAATATTTTTTTAGAGTACCTATTTAGTTATTATTTCTTTAGCTGCTACCGGTTTTGGCACATCAATGTCGTTCACCAGCTATCGTAAAAAAATACAAGAGTGCAATTCACACGCGGTAGAAGTGAAACCTTCTGAAAATTAAAGTAGAGAATAGTGGGGAGGCTACGAAGCACCGCACAAAGAGGTATCTGATTGTTCTATCTCTTTTTCTCTTAGATGTGGGTGTTTGTATCTTTTTATTGTCGCTTTTTCGTTTCATCGAGTTTCAAATCACAACGGTGCTAAAGAAGTTTTCACTTCAAAAATTGCTAGTGAATAAAACTTAAAACTTTTAACATTGTTAGTGAATGACACGGATGTGTCGAAACCAGTGGCATATATATATAAATTATATAACCAATTTACATGTGAAATAAAACACTTCAAAACAAAATGAAAGAGGTTACGTTTATTATGGTGTTTTACATGCATTGTAATAAAATAAATAAATAATAAATATAATAAATAATATATAAATTTCATTACATAATAAGAATAAAACACATACACGTAACACACAAAATAAATATAAAACACATCATTAAAATAATTCATTTTACCTAAATTATAAATTTTTATTTTTACTTTAATTTCAGCTTTTTTTATGCAGCATAATTTTTATATTGTTTTTAATGTAATATGAATAAATTTTTGTTTTATAAAATGGAGGCCTCAGCACAGGTGAGCTACCCAGTGAGGCTGACATTGCTGAATTATATTTAAAAATGTTAGATATAATGTCAAATAAATAAATAATAATAATATTAAAAATTATATCAAGAAACGTGGATTTTATGGACGTGATGGGCCGTAACTACATTATTCCGTGAAGAACAAGGTAAGTTGTATATATATATATTTTTTTAAAAATATAAATGTATTTTGTATTATGTGTTTCTAAATTTGACGAAATATTGCTTCTAGTTTCCAATATTAATTCGGTTTGCGTTGATGTAGATGTATCTACGTATTTTAGATTTAGATATAATTTTCTAAGACTACAAGGCTTTAAACTTATTTTAGGTTTGTCAAATTTATTTCTAAATATTATTAAAGCCAACTATATTGATTTACTCAAATTATTAATATTATTTTATTTTAAATGAGAATAACAAGTGCAATATAGAGCCAGTGAGACTATGACCTCCCAAATAGGGGTATGTTGCGAGGCTGAAGGTGGAAGAGAGGAGGGGAAAGAGATGGGGAGGAGGAAGGTAGGCAAGTACCTCGTTATTCAGATCTGGTCACCAATCACGTCTATAGCCATTTTTTAGCAATGCTTCAATTCTTAATGGTTTTCTTACACCAGAGCAATACTGTAAGTATATTACATTCTAGCACATGTCGGAAATACACCATAATGATTAAATTGTAAAATAACACAACCGGGTTCGAACCCGCGACCTTCGGATTGCTAATCGGTAGCCTTACCCCTCGAACCCGGAGGCTGTTTAAATGCTGTTACAACATTTTTCTGTTGGTATAATTATCTTCTGTTATATACCGTGAAAATGTTGCTGTATTTTCATCTCTCAACGACTCAAATCCACATATAAAGAATTCAAACCCGTGTGAATTTCGAGCTCAGTTATGTTTGCGAACCGATGCTTATTTCATACTTCATATTAGCACAATTATTGACAAAAAAAAATATTATATGGTTTTGTTTATATTGTCGTGATGAAAAATGCAGGCAGAAATGTAAAAGCAGGCCATCACAACGCAAATAAAATATGTCGGCTCCAGATTTTATACAATAATGTTCTTGGATTCAATCAACTCTTGTAGGTTGTCCCATTTCACAATGCATTTAGAGCTACGGTCCACGCGACCCACTGCGCTTATATAAAGTAATAAGTTCTGTATGTCAGAACCTTTTGATGACTAGAAACGTAGGAACGTCCTGTTTATTAAAACCATCGTATCACTGCTGGTTGAATTTCATATAGTTTTGTGCACAGCTATATCCAGGGCTTTCAAAGCGCTCAAATTTCATAGGGCTTGATTTGAATTTGGGCTTTTGAGGGAAATTCCGGTGAAATGTAATATTTGGAGAAATTTTGAATTTTGATATTTTTATTTCGTGATATCTATTCTTAAATTGGTTCGTAGAAGAAATACTTAATCTATTTCATATCAGTGGTGAAAAGGGTTTATTTTAATTCCTTAATTTATTTTAGTTTGAAACCTTGTGAAAGGTTGAAAGTTTATAAATTCAAAAAGTTTTGGTGATATTACGTTATTTGCTGTTAACAAAGTCGATTTTAACAATTAGGTTTGATGAAATAATTTAAATTGATGCTTTGTGATTATTATAAGTATGTAGGTACTATACTGTTACTGTCATGCAGTGTGGTGTGTTTTGGAATAGCTTTTTTTTTAGAAAACGTTTTTTGGAAATTTTTCGACTTCGCAAGTAGAAGTTAGGGCATTGTAAATATTATTGTTACAGTTATTATTCAGTATAATGTATATATATCATTACATCATCATCATCATTATCATTATCATTACATAGTATAAAATGAAGTCGCTCACAATGTATGTGCGCGTTAATCTTTTAAACTACGCAACGGATTTTCATGCGGTTTTCACCAATAGATAGAGTGATTGAAGAGGAATGTTTATATGTATAATACATGTAAATTATATTAGAGAAAAGCCGAAAAATTCAAAGAAAACATATTGTTGTGCGATTTAAAACGGCTGGCGGGCCGTACCATAGTCACTTTTGAAATTCATTCTACGGAAGGAATTGGAAAATAGATGTCCTAGAGTAAGTAGGTATTTGATTTTCCCTTTTCAAATATCCAGTGTTGCATTGCAAGCATTGTATAATTAGTTGCGATCGCTCGAATTGCATTACATAGTATAAAATGAAGTCGCTCAAAATGTATGTGCGCATAAATCTTTTAAACTACGAAACAGATTTTCACGCGATTTTCACCAATAGATAGAGTGATTCAAGGGGAAGGTTTATATGTATAATACATACTTATTATAGTAGAGAAAAGCCAAAAAATTCAAATATTCAATTCAGGCAGCGGGCAGCGGGTAGCGGGCAGCTGGCAAGTGGGTGGTGTGGATTTTATAAAGGTTGGGTAATGGCGTTGTGTTTCGTTAGCCACAGCAACGTGTGGCCGGGTCTGCTAGTATTATTTATATAAATAAATTTATTTTTACAAAATATAAACATAATCGATATCGGAGTAATAATTACGTATATAAGGGCCATTAACCAGCGGCCGAGAATTCAAATTTCATCGAAAGACGACTTGCGATTGTACCCTTGCTAACAGTACAGGGCCGTTCCGATGAAAAAAAATAATTTTTCTCCGTACAAGCATTTTTAAATAATAACTCAATATCGGTTTTATCTCAATAAGAGTTTGCTTTGATATATACCTATATTGAAAAATGCTCTAACGTATGATGGTAAACCCATAATAATGTTGTACTTTTTGTAATTATTTTTTGATCATAAGACTTAACAATTTTTCAATAACGTCTAAGCAAAATAAAAATGTAAAAAAAAAACTGATTTATGTTAGTTTGTAAGACCGTAAATAAATAGACGAACTGAAGTATTTTCGTCACAAACCACGTGCTCGGATCTTTATTTAAAATTTTATTTCTACTAAAATCAAAATTCTGAAAAAAAACTGCCCTAGATAATTTATTGATTTATTTTACTGCGTGATAATACAAAATTTGGTTTGAAAATTTAACAAATCTGCCAACGACCTACGGTATAACCTTATTATACTAAAAATAAACATTTTTTATCAAAATTTAAAAAATATAAACTCGTACCTTTACTAGATAAAAGAACAATCTTTCGAAATCGATTTATACTTTTTTGTGGAAAAAGTCAATAGGTTCGTCTAGAATTCTATTTAAAAGTGACATATTTCCGGTTGTCTGGTTATTCCTTTATAAAACAAGAAACATTTCATCTTCCTAATTTTGTACTCCCATAAAAAGCCAAACTTGTGTGTATGGGAGGAAGCTATGTAAGAAGTAGGTATATTATTATTATGTTTATTACATGGTTTGTCCCGCTTGCTGTTGTAAAACCGTCATTATAGAATTTCTAGGTAGGCGCTTAAAGCATGATATAATGTATGCGTGACTGTTTCCTATATTCTTTGTGACTTATGGCATTTGTATTCAACCGGTTAATCGAGATGGTGGTGAGAATGGTAATAGTCAGAATAGATTTTATGAAATCTCTTTCTTTGCTACATGCAATAAACTTACTTTTTTTTCATATTACACCTCACAAGAGCACCCCTGTCTGAACAGTGTAAAGACAGAGACACTATATTGCCACCCGGTTGGGCAGCGTTGCGAGGCGGACACTTGAGGTGGCAAACGGGAAAATGTTGCATAGTATTCAATTTCCTTTATGCATACGAGACTTGGGTACTGATTTTAAGCTAAATGAATAAGTTAGAGTCATTAAAAATGTGACTGTAAAAGATATAAGATTTCTGAAGATAACATGAATATCAAAGTTGACAAATGTTCTGCGACAGTTTGAAAGTTCTGTCCATAGACATTCGTAATTTATTAAGTACTGGGAACTGTATTCTCTAATACTACAGGATGCTTTTTGAAAACACTAAGTTAACACTAAGATACATTACACTGTGTAATCTCTTCGAGTTGAATAATTTTCATAAAGGAATCAGATCAAATTTTGCCACGAATTGGATTAGAATTGTTGTGACTTAAGAACTCTTCTGATTGGCATTATCCAGGTATTCTAAGAATGGTGAAGAAGAATTTTCTCAATTTTTCTAATTTGTTTTTTTTTTTTTCGTTATAACTAGTAAGTATCTCAACCCACGCTGTAATACAGCACAAAGCACATCACTCCGCTGTATGAAAACGGGATCATTGCAAGTTGTACTCGTATATAATAATAATTATTAGACTTCCGGCCGATCCAAACACGGGAACTTCCGCTAACCCTGCACGTACCATTGTCTACTTCTGCTGACTACAGCAGAGCTATAGCCCCAACTACCCCCGCTGCGCATCTCAGCATGCAAGCCGGTTGCAAATACCGAATACACCCCATCGCGTGTAGAACTGTAGAACCACCCCATCTGTATGAAATTTCGCTTTGCAAACAAACAAATTTATTAAAGTAAAAGCTTGTGACGCAGCTTGCCGCTCCACGTTCAAATACTCTGCTGGGACAATAATGCTGTACTCTCTGCTTTAATATTGTATTTTGTACTAGCATCCCTTGTAAAATATTGTAAACAATGCAATTCTTCCTAACCAACTAACGTTAATAGTTCTTCGTAGTAATTTCAAACCCAACAAATCTTTCAAAGTAGGATTTATTTATTTGAAAGTTTCATTACACTGTAGAAATAACTCATTGACAATGCAGCGAAAGCAATCATAAATGTTGAATAGTTGTTTGCAAGCGATGTACACAATATTGAATAAGAAAGATAATAGCCCAGTTTGGTGGTCAAAAAATGAAGAAACTGTAAAAAATAAATACATTATACACTGAAGGTAAACACAGGACTTAAGTTTAGAATGATCCTACAATTTGAGAGAGCAAGATCGTTTGGATAAGCTTGTGGTAGTAGGAAATATTACAGTAATATGGCCACGAAGACGATTCCCCTCAGATGGAACATCTTTGAAAAGTTATAGGGATTGTTATAAACTCATTAAAAGTGTTGAAAAAATATACGAGTAATCTAACCTAACACCATCTTGAATATAAACCTAGTTTTTTTAATTACTTTTCGAAAGCGTTCTGATTTGTCTAGTAACTGACAAAGTCGTCTAAACCACGCAGGAGGAGATGAGCTCATCACTAGGGATGCAACGATATATCGGAAAACCGGTAAATATCGATACATCGACCCCTAAAAATATCGATATTTATCGATATGATACGCCGATATCAATATATCAATATCGAAAAACTCGATATATCGTATTGGAATATTGAAAAACCCGCCCAAATTAAAATACCCACAAAATCGGGTAAAATGCTATTACTGGCAATACTAACTCTCTAAAAAAAATTATTTTGTTTTCTACACTAATCTGTGGTAGGTGAGTGTTGTTTGTGAAAGAAGAAATATCATTATATCGGCCTACTAGACCGATATATCGATATTTCAATATCGACTTAATTCGATGTATATCGATATCGATATATCGATATTTTTAAAAACCTTGCATCCCTACTCATCACGCATATCAGAGCTCTGTTCTGCGAGTTAGAAAGTCCTTTGAATTGTGCCCTACAAATCTTGATAATGATCAGCTTAGAAACGATATACGGGGTGGACGAACTTGACTTACTTCAACTAGTAAACCCTGAAATTATTTGGAGTGAAAATGTAAGTTGACATTTTTAATATGTATATATATATATATATATATATATTAAATCTTAAAACAATAACAAAATTAATATGTATTGACAGTTATGGGTGGGGTAAGAGTTTGGTCGGTTACTCGACTGAGTGACCAGTGACGACAAGTGGAACAATTTTTTTTGTATGATTTTGAAGAGATTTTTTTAAAAAAGGCGTCTAAAAACTCAACGAACACAAAAATGTAATGTACAATTTTTACTCTAATTAATCCATAATAAGGAATCCTGGTCATGTACGTCCTTTAACATCTCTGTATAAATTACTCTGAGGACCGCTTGATTCATTTTTCTGAAAGTTCTATTCAAGTTACGTTAATGTTTTATCGTGAGCCGGTTGTTTTGTACTTGGATAAACACATAACTAGAATAGGACCTTCACAGAACTTGATTTTTAACTACGAAACTTGATGAATTGATGAAATTCTGTGAAACGACCCTTTCTAAGAAACTAAGGTCTGTATCTTGAAAACTTTTATCGAATACCCGTTGTATACGTTCGTCGGTAACTTCAATACCAATTAATCTGGAAACCGTGTAATTTAGTGCCTCTAACAGGGAGTTGCCTGTGTTCACAGGTACACGCTAGGAATGTGTTCCGGTCGCTGCTGCCAGTTACTTCTGGTTACCTAGTCGCTTTAATTAAGGGATGAAGTTTTAACCGGGCTTTGTCCTGCCGTTTTGTATTTGGGGAGTACGGAAGCTCACAGAAACGATATACCTACTAAATTAAATGATACAGTGCACCTTATCATTATCTATAAAATAAAAATGAATCGCTGAATGTGTTGCTAAGCGCAAATCTCGGGGGATGGGGAACGCGAGAGGGGAAGGGGACGTATGAGGGGGGAGGGGAACTCGGGAGGGGGGTTCGCGGGACGGAGGAAGGGGGGGGGGAGTGGAGTGGGGAGAGGGAAGGTGAAAGTGACGGAGTGGGAACGCGAGAGGGGAAGAGGACACAGGAGAAGAAGGGGAGGCGGAAGGGGAACGGGACGAATGGGAAAGGACACTCAGGGAGAAACAATTTCTTTATTAAACGGCACAGCACAAATGCCGGGACCAGCTAGTCAAAAATATATCTTTCTACGAAAACGATGTGATTATAATTTTAACAACATCGTTAAGTCAATTAGCAGTGATATTGCAATAATTGTCATCTCATCAAATTTCTTATCCTCTTTCTTCTCCTTAGAGCTGTTTGCAGTAAAATTGCTAGTACAGACTCAGTATGTCTACAAAGCTTTTCTGCTTTATAGATGGCAATAGCTCTGTTAATAACGGAAAGTCCGACAGAATCCAGTGGGTTTACCAGGTATTTTGGGGCTCCAGCCCAGCAGTGGCTTCCCAATTCAATTGTTTGGCGTACTTGAGATTTGTACAAGGTTAGCAGCTGGTCACTATTGAAGAATTTGCCAGCCCTGTACAAGACGTCCTTGGAAGCCAAATTTACTCGGAGTTCTATGGAGCCCGATACTTGATTATGCGATTGCCTTGTACTTCAAATTAAAATATGTAAGGCGTACGATCTGTACGCAAAGTAAGATTTAAGATAAATATTTTAGATTTAAATTACAAATTAATAAATATGTAGGTACGTTGGAAAATCCTCTTAAAGTCAAGCATAAGTGTAATGTTGTGAGGCTTGCTGAACGCTGAACACAATGCACCGAGAATTGCGTTTAACGGGTGTCCTTTCGTTATCGAAACGTCGCGTCGTGTCGCGCGTCGTCTAGGGATGTCGAAAGTGAAAAAAAATATCGATATTTCGATATATTGATATTTATTAAAATATCAATATCGACGTCGATATATCGAGGAAAAAATATCGATATATCGGTCAAATTTTTAAAGATTTTGCGTTTTTAAAATAATACTGTATTCTGCTCAATATTATCAATGGTAATTTTTATACACAATGTGTATTATTTAAATGTACAAAGATCTCAATAAAAATTATGGTATTTTTAACAGTATTTATTTTTATTAGACAATAATTAAAAAAATATAAAAAACTTAAAAGCTATCTTCTAACTAATATTAAACCTTTTTATTGTATCAGGCAAACCAGTATTTATCCTTAATCTTAAGTATTCCAGAAATCTTCGTATTTTTTTTTAAATTCACGAGATGTTTTTTTTTAAATATCCCAAATTTGTCGCATTAGTAAATGAAAAAATAAATTTAAAATCTTTAATACACACCTAAAGGTATTGGATCCACGTTGAAAAAAGTTTGCCAGCAAGCGGTGTAAAAAGTTATCAGTCCCTAAATGTTATATAAAAAATGTTGTACTTTCACACGAACGTCCTGACTGCTCGGGAAGTCAATCTTTGCTGACGTGTTACGCAGCGACGAAACGTTTTTCTGAGTTCGGTAATAGGGGGAAAGATGCGCTGGTATGTGATGTCAAGATATAGAAACAAAATTTAATGGTCCCTGCAATTTGAAATTTCGATTTGTTTTCGACGCTCTCATATTAGTAAAACCATTGTGCGGCGGCCTGAAGTGATGCGGGACTCGGTCGCTCCAAAGTGTGCGTGTGGGAGGCGCTATGGGAATGACTTAGTCGAAATGGCCGAAAATATCATACATTTCTATGCACTTACCTACACATATTAGATAGTATTGTAAGCTATTAATAGTTAAAATTTCAACCGCTAGATGTCACGAACCCGATACAGTTACTTTTTCCGTTCGTTCCTATACGGTTTTTGATTCTAGTGACTTTCGTTACATAAATATACAAAAATATCGTTTTTGATACAATTTTCGATAGTGGATATTTAATATCGATATATCGATATATCGGATCAAAATATATCGGCTAAAAATATCGATATTTTGAATTAAAAATATCGATATATCGATATTTTTTCAACAAGCCTAGCGTCGTCGCGACTGATAGATATTCATCTATGAAAGTTTGAAGCACCCTCAACTTAATCTAAAATCGTACATACTCGTATATGCTTGTTACGTTTTTATACGCCTCTGATAATATGTAACGTTTACCCAATCAGGGGACACCTAGGTAGCTTTTAAACAGCTAAACTTAAGGCGCCGTATCCCCGCTCAAAAAGAAGAAGATGGAGAGATATGTAATTACGAATGTTGAAGAGAGCGCGCTAATATTTAAAATGATACAATTGAAGCGAAAATTGTGAAAATGTTTAATAAAACACGACTCGTTTAAAATAGAGCAAAAATCTCATGGGGAACATCTAAAATAGCATTGAAAGAAACACTGTGATTTTTTCAATACATACTAGTATAACTTCTAAAATAAGTGAAATGAACGTGTTTATAATAATTTTCGGAGCCTAATTTGCGATTTTTTTCTATCGAGGGAATATCATATAATTTGCAATTCTCTTAAAAAATAACGTAATTTTTTTTAAGAGTTTAAAATCTTAAAATTTTTAAGGGAGAAATTCGGGTAGTGGCGGTTTTAGTGAAATCCCTATTTTCGATTGATCTTTACTACGAATCGGATTATATTATTAATACCAAAAATTTATTTTGGATAAATTAAAGCTCTTACTGTCGTTTAGCTAGTGAGAAGAATTAAATCTAAATTGTCAGTTGAGTAGGTACTAAAATATATATATACTACTAAAAAAAAATTTCATTAGAAATATGTGAATGCACACAAGAAACAACTTTAAAAAAGATACGTTTTAAGATTTTCACGGCCGAAAGCATTTTCGTTATTTGTTTTTGGGGTGTTATGCCGTGTTGCGCTACCTCCTTCTTTAGCCAAAGTTTCGGACATCGTTGCAGTGTCCATCATCAGGGCAGATCCGGAAGGAGGTAGCGCAACACGGCAAAAAGGTACGAACAGGTACAAAGCGGGTTTCGGTTTTCTGATTAGTCGGCGCATGGGCGGCCGACTGGCGCATGCATGCTGACAAGAATGTTGTCAACGTATCAGACCGAACATAGTAAAGGCAGGTTCAGATTTGTGTCCGCGCGAGGCGGCGCCGATAAGCTTTACCGGAATGAATTCTTAATTCCTGCTCGCCGGTGACGCCGGTCAGAATCTGATATCAAAATGAGCGACCTGTTAATTGCCGCTGTTTTCAATCAATCGCCAATCTGGGATAAAATAAATACATTCCATAGCACCAGAAATGTTATTGACAAGTGATGGAATAAAATCAACAAGATAAAATTTTGAAATAACCTCAAATGTCACAAGTGAATTCCTTTCAGGCACGTACTTAACATATTATCATGTTCTCCTGGGGTTTTTTTCATATTTAAAGATACCAATTACCAAATACAATTGTTTTATTCATTAATTTTAAGAAAGGATTCTCCTAGAGTAAATAATCGTCGTCTACGAACTCGACATTTCGTAAAAACTGACAGCTGCTGTCAAGCTACCGCGCAGGTAGCGCAAGTTTTATCCGCGTTCTGTTTGTCCACATCTCGGCGTCAACAGCCGCCGGTGGAACAGGGCACTGAACGCCGTTAATCTGAAAAGCGAAACCCGCTTTGTTTTTGTTCTTCCCTAACACCCCAAAAACAAATTACGAAAAAAACTTTAAAAAAAATACAATATTAAGGCTAAGATAACGTGTGAGAGTTTCCCTTAATTAACTTTTTTCTTTCGTGTAAAATTATTCACAAAATAAAGGAAAACCATTTTTGCGCTACAATCGACCATTTTTACACCCCGTTTGCCAAGCGATTGCGATACCTGTATTCTTGGTGATACGAGACATACTAAGACATTTTAGGCCTTCGTTTTAATCTTTAATAAACCTACTTTTGAATGTAGCTATAACCTTGGTGGTTATCCATTATAGATAAATGAAACAATTTAACTTTGTTTGAACCACTTTTATATTTGAGTAAATCCGACCGGTTTCAGAACGACCGTTCCTTCTTCAGGGCAAATGTATAAAAAAACTACCTACCCACCCACACTTCATTAATACCTAGCAATGGCTCCACCCCTACCATAATAATACATTGTTCCCATCCATATTTCAAAACTGTGAAATCAGTATACATTTGCCCCGAAGAAGGAACGGTCGTTCTAAAACCGGTCGGATTTACTCAAATATAAAAGTGGTTCAAACAAAGTTAAATTGTTTCATTTATCTTAAATAAAAGTATTTATTTGTAAAACCTGCAGTTCACAACTATTATTATGCACACTAAACTAAGCATGTTATTCCGTCCGTGCAATCTCATAGATAATGAAGTGACTTGTTTTCCTCGCAAGAATATAATTTAATTTTAATTACGCTAAAACTACTTGCGGCAGGTAAGTGCTGAGAGCTAATTACTCACGGAGTCGGCTGGTGTGTTAATGCCTGGTTTAGTTAGGTACTTGTACTAGTTATGGCAGTGGAGTTGTATGTATGTGGATCGTGCCAGAGAGAGAGAGGAAACAGTATTTACAATGATTACCTGAGTGCCTACTTAATAATGAGGAAACAGCACTCGCGGGTATATTGATTGTTTTAATAAGTCGCACGTTTAATGGTGAAATAATATGTAAGCTTTAATAATGCCTTTATAAATTGTCCAGTGACAGTTATAATAATAATATTTGGATGATTACAACAGTGGCCAGACGGCCGGCGTGGTCAAGGGGTAAGGCTTTTCACTCAAGGTGTTTCATAACGCTGATGAATTTCATACGCATTTGTGTTCCAATTTACCATGCAGATCCTAGGAATCCAGATTTTGGACTTCCGCACGTTAAGTGTACTTACCTATACGGTGGAATAAGTCAAGTACCGCAATATCGTCAGTCTATCAACAACCATCGAAACAAATCGTAACGTGACATTTGGCTCTACGTTGAAATGTTATTTTCTATCAATCGGAAGCGTGTAATGTGAAGCATTATAATATCGTCGTCTTTATCGAATGCTTTGTGTGAACCGCTTCATTGTATCGTGACTCAAACTATATCGTGGTTCTAATAACCCAACAATCTTATCGTACGCCTTGGATACACCTATGACCGCCGCCGAATGAAGATCAAGCTACGAGACACAACAGTGAGTATTGCTTAATTGTGTATACCGGATCTTGTTTGGTGATTGGGCATAATTCTTAACGAAATCCATAAGCGTTTCATTTAGTAAGGAGTAGCCGCAAGGTTATTCTAAACCCCCGTGCCATTGTGCACGATTCACAAGGTAATTAATTGTTTGGTTTCGATTACCTCCTTACTGTACTTTTATGTGCACTCCGAATTTTTCTTATTTCTAAACGTAAACTGCCTCCTGTTCTATTTTATATTTTAGTTTTTAGTTTTAATGATTCTTGTTTAAATTGTCCTGTGCCAAAACAGCACTGTTGTTGTAAATTTTGTACTCTTGGCATTGCTTTGTATATATTGTATTATCTTTGTTTCACATTATTTAATCAATTTTTGTAAGTACTCGTAAGGAACACTATAGGATTACGTTTAAATTAAGCGCCCTTGAAGTGAAATAACACAAAACTGCACTATACAAATATTAAGTTATTATACGCACCAGATTTAAATGTCCGGGTTAAATTTTCCCTACAGGAAAAACTAAACCCTTTCACACACTTCCCCAAATGATCATCTAGTCAATCCACGCCACGCAATTGCACTACATAAGTATTATAAATACAAAACAATACGAGAACAACATTTCAACCTACCAGAGACCAAATAGGAAAATAATTCACTGACTCCAGATATTTTCAAATCAGAGGGTTCGGCTCTGTGGAATTCCTAATTTGACCTATCAATCCTACTGATCCCTTAATATAAATATTTTAACAATCTTTTGTAATGCTACATGTATTGACTGATTTTTGCATTTTTATATATAAATTCTTTGACAAATCTAATATGCCTAAATTTTCAATGAGAGACCTAGGTATAATGCCAGTAGCCGAAATGACAAATGGTAATATTTTTATAGTCTGAGAATTCCAAATTCTTTTAATCTCATTTCCTAAATCTGTATATTTTCTTATTTTTTCAGAAACAGATTTTTGAATATTACAGGAATTTGGAATAGCTACATCAATGATATAAGTTATTTTTTTAATTTTGTCATGGAAAACTATATCAGGTCTATTATGACTAATTGTTCTGTCTGTTGGTATAGTTTTATCATAATATATTTTATAAAATTCATCTTCTAAAAATTTAAGAATAATAATACCGTTTGGAGATATTTTGTGATAATAATATATTATCTTTATAAAGTTTATCATGGATGCGAGTTGCGTGATTTTAATTCTCGGTACATTCGTAAACGAAAAGATGTAAAGAGAAATCTTCTATAAATTACACATTTTTTTAACCACTCATAAGATACCAGAATAATATTTATTCAGCCAAAAAGGAGTATTTAAATGCGTACAAAACTGAGAAGTAAACTAAAAAAGCATATTGTTTATTTGATCAGCGTCTTGTATATCAAGTGACTTAGTACGTAGTTGTTTATTAGCTCTGTACCCCTGTAATGTGGACGCTCGCTGGGTAGTCGTATTGGCCGAGGCACGAATAAGGGATGCCATCTAATGTTTGCCAACTTCTCTCACTGTCTTCCATTCTCTCCCCTTTATCCTTTATCCGTCTTTCTTTCAATTCCTCTCATTTTGGACAGCAAATCTATGTCTGCCTGATTTAGTATTCGAGTCTGTTCGTACTGTGAAACTAATTTGTAGTATTTTTATTTAAAAAATATAAAATAATATTATTTGTTGTATCTACTCGTTACCCGCAAAAAATACGGGATGTTAAGTGACTTACCAAGACGAAAACTTTGAAATTTTGTTTCTGCATTATTAACAGAATTACATTATGTCAAATAATATGTGAAAAGGTAAATTGCCATAATATAATATATTATGGCACTTAAAGAGGACATTTAGAGATCTTGAATTTTAACTTTGAAATTTGATGAATTGTTCATATTCTTTGAAACAATCCGTACTTAGTGTGTTTTGCGTAGCTTTTGCATCATTACCGTGGATAATAATTAATACCTTAAACATTTGGTAGATGCTGTGCGAATTTTATTTCCCACGTTTATAATATGTGGTGGGTTGGGCACATTTATTTTATTAAACCACCATAGCTTGCGATTGACTTTCAAAAACGATAAATTGCCCTGGCGAAAATTTCATGATTTTTTAAAAAATTGCTTGCCCTTTACCGCTTTTATACAGAAATTTTCAAGGTGATACTTGCACTACTGTAATATTGAGCTGCGTAATTTAGTCGGCTCAAAAATATTCAAAAACTCTCAACACACGTGGCTTTTGAATGGACTGGTTAATGTCTAAAAATATATCTTTTTACGACTAAAATTTTGCATCCGGGCCTTTCAATAATACCCATTCAATGCCACATGGAAAAATTGTCAGATGTCCCAAAAATCTTTGAAATTTTATACATTTATTAATTTGCGGTCTTCTCGTATGTATATATATCAAATAGCAATCTGGCTAGTTGCGTTTTAATCTGTACCAGATTAATGGGTTTTGTTTGAAGGTTTTATCCCATCTCTATGTTTTATCCACGATTTGTGGTCGACACTATCCACATCACACGAAGGTACAAAAATGCTCTGTCTTTTATTTCGCATTGTCTTTCTACGCCTTCCCCCGGGCGCCAATAAAGTGCCACCGACCAGATTGAAGGGCGTGTGATTGAATTCTCTAAGTGTTCGGACCTACCACTTTGACTCGAGGGGAGCTTCGGGCCACCCCTGCCTGCTTCTGCGACCCTTGCGTCCGATAGGCAACGTTTACTATACTCTTTACACACTGCGATTGATAAGGCATTCAACTCCCAGTAACTGGCTTGAACCCTTCATGGAAGATTACGCATTTAAGGGTAGTTTTTTTGTGTGATCTTGTAATTATGGTGTAAGGCTTACATTTTTGTCAGGTTCCTGTGGTTTATTTGTGTTTAAATTGTGGTTAAAACCATGTCTGACCGAAATAAGAATGAACGTATCGAAATACGTTATGAATAAGGTAATTGGAAATATTGAGATACCTTGAATAAGGTAATTGGAAGAAGTGTTCAACGTATCAGGAATACATGAAAAGACCAATGTGAATCAATACTTCCTTTTGGTCTGATCTATAATGGAAATAATAAAATAGAGCGAATGAACGAGGAAAGGAGTGTAAGGAGAATATATGAAGCAAATGTGAATGGTAGAAGAAGTTGAGGACGCCCAAGAAAGACATGGCACGACCAAGTGAATCAGATACTTGAGTCGGGCCATGTCAAGAGTCAGAATAATAGAAGAGAATGTATGAGACGTTGTATGACTGTAAACGAGGCAAGGAATGTGTGCCAAGACCGGGATGTTTGGCGGTCCGTCCTCTCTGCCTACCCCTGCGGGGAAACGGCGTGATGGTTAGTTAGTTAGTTAGTTATAAAATAGTTTATATGGGAAGCTGTTGATTTCAAATAATGAATAGCACTGAATCTTATTGGTTTGTTTTCTCTGTGGGAATCGCTGCCTATCTGATTTCAAAAAATAACAATAACCTCCTCTTTCTACTACATACTTTCCTACAAAATTCCGTATTTCACTAGTTTTCTGATCCTACGAATTTTAGAACATTTTCTGCACATACTCACATAAATATGTTTATTATCTTAGGTATACACGGTATTTTATTTTGCTATTGCTGCGATTTAGTTTGGGTGTTAAATCCGACGAAACGTTGTTCGGAGAGCCAACGAAACTCTCCATTTGTGCCGGATTGGCTGTAAAAGTTCCTCCATACTGAGTCAATACACGAAGAACCCAATAACAACCTCCGTCGATCATCAGTTCTCGAACAAATATGTATGTAGATTTTGAGTGCCCGGAACGTAAAAGCGAAAATTGTGAAGCCGGATCATTTGGTCAAAAAAATATTCCCACTGCTGTTTCGACCGTCAAATATCGCATAAATACGCCTTATCTGGGCGGCCGGTTTTAGTGGAATTTTTTTTATATCAAACCTCAAATTTAGGAAAACGTTTTGCGGGTTGCATGAAAATTAAATAAATAAATATAAGGATGGAATGTAAAAGTAAAATACGACTTTCGTGCATCGGTGCAGGATCTAAAAATAAGAGTGGGGTATCAGTAATTCTTCATTTTGCATAAATATTTCCCTTTTTTGGTTTTCATAATATTGTTTTTGTTTTTCCTGTACCTAATGACATCAGTGTTTAGATTCGTACGAATAACGTGATAAGATTTTGTGATATCGCTGTACGAAAAGTTTACCAATATTGTTAAAAAAATATGTTTGACCTTTTGAGATACAAAAGAAATTGAAAGCAGTAGAGATTTTGTGCGGTATTCATCTATACAAAACAATTAATAATTAAGAATTGATATTTTTCTTCTTATTTGCGTTTCGCCCTCAACAATTTCAAGACAATAATAATAATAATAAAAACTAAAAATATCTTTCATTGCGACAATAATAACGTCAATACCAATTCGTTTATAAACTCCCTTATAACACATTTACGCAGCTCAGGTGACCAACATGCATAACCAAAGTAGTACGTATTTTTAATACCACCGAAAGAACTTTCAAAAAGCATTGATTATATTAAATAGTTGATATTTTACATTTTGTTTTCGTATGTAAATTTTAGTTGATTAAAATAATAGTAGTAGGTTTTCACTATTTTAACTGTTTTGCAATTGAATGTTGTGTAAAAAAATGTTTTATTCTTTATTTAAAGGTACTTGTACCGTAAAGGTGAGCGTCCATCTGTCCGCGCCGGTCGCAACGCACGCACGGCACGCAACGGATTTTTCTATATCGCCGGTATTTATGTGCAAAAAATGCGTTGCGTGCCGATGACATCACCGGTATTTATAAGCAAAAAATGCGTTTAGTACCGGTGACGTCACACTGATTAGTTGACTAGTTCGCAGCGTGCACCGCTCACTGCCGCATGTATTTTATGGTTGTTTGTTTTAGAAAATTGAATTCAAATTAAAAAGCCACAAAAAATCTTTCTTCATCAAAGCCACGTGATAAAACCATTAACTCACCTAATTAATTTAAGTTTAAAAAATGGAATATTTCCGTCTAATTATAAGAGGACAATTATCTCACCTATATTCAAAAGTGGAAACGCAGAAAATGTAACTAACTATCGACCAATTTCCCTCATTTCAAATATTGGCAAAATATTTGAAAAAATCGTAAAATCTCAACTAATGGAATTTATTGATAATAACAAAATACTTCACGACAATCAATACGGATTCCGAAAAGCGCACAGCACACAAGACGCGATTGCTAATGTCACATCACGCATATATAAAAACCTTGATATGAAAAAAAAGTGTATAGGTATTTTTATAGATCTGAGAAAAGCGTTTGATAGCATATCCCATAAAAAACTAATGAAAAAATTAGATAAATTGAACATTAATGAAAACGTAGCAAGTTGGATAAAAAGCTACCTAAAAAATCGCCCTCAATGTGTCAAAATAAATAACGTTTATAGCGACGAAGAGACATCTGAATATGGAATTCCACAAGGTACTGTGCTAGGTCCCATATTATTCATCTTATATGTAAACGGGATATTCTCACAGTCACTTCATGGTAGTATAACCTCTTATGCCGACGACACAGTACTTATTGAAAGTGGAATCACATGGCAAGTAGTAAAACAAAAAGCAACAGAAGACATAAATATACTGAAACACTGGTTTGATATAAATCTACTATCTCTTAATAGTGAAAAAACTCACGTCATTCCATTTGCAATAAAATCAAATGATTTTCCGGTAAATTTTGATATAATTATACATGACAATTCTAAAGATCACAAAAAAAATAACTGTGAAATAAACTGTTCCACATTAAAAATTTCAAATAAAATTAAATACTTAGGAATAACAATAGACAAAAACCTGAACTGGAAAGATCAAATCAACCTTACCGTTAACAAAATAAGGAAATTAATTTACATATTTTTAAAAATCCGAAACTTTCTCTCATTAGAAAATCTAACATCAGTCTATCATGCTATAGTACAGTCAATTCTCCAATACGCTGTAGTAAGCTGGGGAGCTGCATATAAAACAAATCTACTCCCTGTTGAAATTGTGCAACGTCTAATAATAAAAATTATATTGAAAAAAAGAAGAGATTATCCGACTCACCTGATTTTTGAAGAATTTAAAGTTTTAAAATTTAATGATCTAGTTCGAAAAAATATAATAATCCAAATAATAAACGAAAAACAAAATCACAGATTTTTAACTGAAAGTCGTACTCGTCAAAAACAT
This sequence comes from Limnephilus marmoratus, assembly GCA_917880885.1. NCBI lineage: Eukaryota > Metazoa > Arthropoda > Insecta > Trichoptera > Limnephilidae > Limnephilus > Limnephilus marmoratus. The sequence continues at coordinate 34,543,662 of OU862918.1, read as the reverse complement.
ATATTTCAAACACAAAAATGCAACACCTCATTTGCACAACATCATTATACATTTCTAGGAAAAAAATACTTTAATAGCCTACCTGAAAAAATAAGAAAAATCGAAGACGATAAATGTCTACTAAAAGCAATCAAAGAGCAATTTAAAGTAAAAATACCAAATTGATAAAATTTATCATCATAACTTATATAATTTGTAAATTTGTTATTTATTAAGAATCCACCACAAGTAAATTATAAGATACAAAATATATTTTGTTAATATATTTTAAATATTTTCTAATCACAAAATCGTCCTCTCTTCTAATCACAAGCGTCTGCTTCTATAGAAGAGAAATACCATAAAATAAAAAAAAATAAAATAATGAAAAAAAAAAAAAAAATCAATGAAATTTATTATTATTTATATGCTAATGTTAATGTTAATTTTAATGTTAATGTTTTTGTTATTTTATTATCTAGGCATTGATTTGTAATTGTATTTCCATTGTTTTTATGTATATATTTCGAAAAAAAAAAAAAAAAAAAAAAAAAAAAAAAAATCAGGAACAAAAAATTAATGATATTCTCCAAATATTGGTCGCTTCAAGTTTATTTCGTGAACCCACATTCTACGCTTAGTTTTATGTTCTTCTTTTTCTTCTTCTGCCAACAAGCAACTGAGAATGATAATATCTTCGTCAATACTGAAAGTTCCGCTTAGAACTCCGACGGAAGAAATATTTAATAATTTTCAAGTCTTCAATGTACAGAAACTTTATTCAAAAAATATTTTATTTAAACTGAAAAAAAACATATATGTATACTCCACTGCCGAACATAAATACTCAACCAGGTCAGTAGTAAGCAATAACATCCTGGTTACTCCCAGTTTGAACACATCTTTTGGACAGAGAAATAATAAATTCCATGCTATAAAATTATACAATGCTCTACCAGATCAAATCAAAAATATAAAGGAAATGAATATATTTAAAACAAAAGTAAAAATATGGCTGAGAGATCAAAGTGATAATAAAATTACAAACATCATGAAGACGATATAAAGACAATCCATAACCAAATACAAATATTTTAAAAAACTACAGGCCACCTCAGAACAGGAAATCCTAGTGAGGAGGTCTGTGAAAAAAAAAAGAATCTATACTTATTATATATATATCATACATACATGTACAAACCTTGTTATTGAAACTAATAATAAATAAATAAATAATAAATAAATAAATAAATAAATCTTTATGACAGACGACCAACGTCTACATACTACAAAAGTACTCAAACTAAATATAAAATCCGGATACCATCATACCAGCATGCCATCGGCAAATCCGTTCAATCCGTTGCGTGCCGTGAGTGCGTTGCGGCCGGCGCGTACAGATGAACGCTCACCTTTAAAAAAAAATAATTAATAGTAGTAGAATATAACAGGTTTTTGAGTAGGATTAAATTTCTGATAGACCAGTGATGATCAACCTTTTTAGTCGATGGGGTAATTACCCTCGCATTCCATATGTTCGCGGGCCGCATGGGGCGTGGTACACACCGCTAAATATGGTTAACTTTGCGGTCAGTGGTATCACGAACCTATTTTATATTTTCGAAGATGGTGTTTTTTTTTTAATAAAATAATCATAGAACGCTAACAAAAGCGCCACAGGAATTTTTGCGGCGTTCAAAATCAAACCAATGAATTCTGTTGACTTATATTGTTCGAAGAGTTTTGCAAGACCTCAAAAAACTTTTTACTTTATTAGGCATTTCAAATGTATCAAACGTAGAAATTGAATAGCCTAAAATTATGCATTCCCTTATATTCCTTTTCTTGACGTTGGCCACAGAAAACTGTATGTCTGTCAACTAGTCGACGTTCGTTCATCGTTTGGTTTGTGACTGATCCGCATCGCTATTTTAGTCGATATTTATTAATATTTATAAATACTCGCAAATCAGTTCTATCCTGTGAATTGTCCATTGTGACCTGCTTCAGTTTATAGCTGTGTTTTTATGGTGTTATAACATTCTGATTGCTTATGTGTTGTATGAGAGACGAATAACATAAAAAGTGTGACCAGCGGCTGAAGAGACCAGACTGAAGAAGAGACCAGGTGAGTCTGTGGTCTTCCTCCCAACCTTTCCTCTCCTCACCCATATCAGACAATTCAATTTATAATTTGTTTTTGACGTAATCCGCAGCGAACGGAAGTATGAGAGAAACTTGCGTAAGCATTAGTTCTCAACAACATCAAAAAAGTTCTGTGCTGTAAGGGTTGACACTTTTTTCTATAATTGGAACTATACCATACACGCTGTATTTTTAAGATTATGTAAAAAATATTTAATTAAATGTAGACAATACAAGCGAAACTCAATCGAAAATCTGAAAACAGAAAACTCAGAAAAAGATATTGGCACCTCTGGGACTCAGAACCAACTCAGAACCAAACGCGGTACCACTGCGCCAAGGTGTCAAGATGAAATGAAGATAATGTAAGTGGTTCTTAGTCGAAGTATGATATAGTAAAAATGACCGAATTAGATATCGACACCTTGGCGCAGGGGTAGCGCGTTTGCCGAGATCGAGTCCCAAAGGTGCCAATATCTTTTTCTGATTTTTCTGTTTTCAGATTTTTGATTGAGTTTCGTTTTAATTTAATATTAAAATTTGAGGTTTTTCTTATGAAGTTAAAATAAAAATAAAATATGTAAAAAAGCTTATTATTTTAAGCAGCTTAACTCTTTTGAAATACAGGACAATAAACCTTTAAAGATTTTATATATATTATATTTAGCCAAGTCGGCCATGCGTAATGGGCTAGCAGGCCGCATGTTGTTCATAACTGGTATAGACTAATGTAAAGGTGCCTCTGGGTTTATTGTGTTGACTTGTTATTTGATAAGTCAACATGTATGATTTCTGGGTTCCGTTTAGGGATACGAATTTGCCGTTCAGCCATTGATCTTTTGTTGAATGGCTTTAATTCGGACGTGAGAAATAGGTTTCCTTTATTCACCAGCATTCACATTTCCACTGGTCGAATGTTTGCCTTTGTACACGTGTTTTTCGCCACCGAACGTGACATTTCTATGAAGCTTTGTGTTATGAAATAAATTGATTTTTTGTTGCTTTTTTCCGTTTATTTTTATAATATATTTATTTTGAATCTGCTTAGCAGTTTGTATTAACTTATCACATTCATATAAAAAATGATATTAATTGTTGTGTTCCTTTTCATCCACTAAAAGCATTGCCGAAGCATCGCGTTGAGAGTTGAGTTCACACCATTGAAATGTATCATCTCCTCGTAGCTTTACATCAGAATCTCGCTTGTTACCTAAAAATATATGAATTCTGCTTAAATCCTTACCAACGCTGATCGTTGAGATAACATTATTTCATCGTCTACTACGTTAGGTTAACGCCTATCATCAACTGTTTCAGCCTTACTAAAAAAAAACACTTCCCAACCTTTAAACGATGCTTTAGTTGCATATTGAGGACTGATATATAAGACTGTACAATTTTTGTTTCGAACTCTTTTTAATAAAAAAATGTGTCTTTAACTGGCTGCAAAAAATGCTGGCAACATTACATTTTGGCAGAGTGACACGTGAGGTATCCGTCTTGAAAAAGTAAGGTTATTTCTGACATTTTATTTTTGAATTGACTCTTACTGCGTGAATTCCACGAATTTGACGTTTTTTTAATAACACAATGCCCAATGCACACAGGTTTAAGAAAATTTGAATCAAAGTGTAATGTTCTTTGATTCGTGTTGTGGCTCTCTAACCCACAATGTAAGGATTACAACGTGAGTTCTTTTACTGGTTGATTGTGAATTATAATGGGAACAAATATTGTTAGTGGTCTCTGTTTACAGGTGCTCTTTCATTAGGTCAGGTGACGGTTCGCCGAACGGCTAATTACTCCGCTCGTTCGGAAACGCTCGGCGTCGCCCGACCATCTCCGAACGAGCGCGGTTTTTTGAGTGCCACATTCATATACTACAGAAAGAAATCGACGTCTTTACTGCAATGAATCCAAAATATCGTTTTTGGGTTATTCTCTTAATAATTACTTTATTATTAGTATAATATTCATTTTCTTTATAAACAAGATTAAAAGTGAGGTGACAGTTTCTTGCAGATTCCCTACATAAAAGTAATATGTTTTCAAAAATATAAATTTGGAGTAAAAATATAAGTTTTTTAAATTTCATTAATTAAAATATTTAAAGTAGGTACATTTAAAATACAAAATTCTAAAAGGTAATTTTATCTGGTTTCTACAATTGGTATTTATTTGTACAACATCTTCAAAAAGAACAAATATATTATAGCTTATGGCACATTTAAAATACCTTGGAAATATCTCGAAATTCGATCAGAAAATTCAGGTTTATACCGCTAATAAACTACTCTTTTCCGCTGTGTAAAAATTTGTTTAACTTTCTATGACTGTTTAATATCATTTTAGATAATTTTACCTCAACATGGTTTTCACATATATGGTTGATTTTCAGTTGAATAAAATTTACGCCACTTCTATCGGTAAGACCGACGTTGAATCTTCAATGGAGTTGATTCCTACAAAACATAATTTTTTTCATCTAAAGCGAATAATAATTTGACAAAAGCAATACTTGTTTAGCAGATTGTGCTTGTACTAAAATACTGACCAGTCAGTAAAATGATCCACTTAAAATTAATTTGAATTGTCATGTCCCTTGTTCCAAGCGTAGGTTCGCTAAACCCTTGCATTTTGTCTTCTCCTGGTAGCTTTCCACCAGGATTTAACTTTTAACCTTTCCGCGTTGAAATAGAGTAGAAATTTACAGAGCAGCCTTTTTCCCGCGTAAAGCGATTAGTCCCGGGTCACGTGACTTGGCCAGCCCGACACAAAATAGCCAAAAAGCGAGGGATCCTGCCGCCTTTGTACCGGAAACGGCCCTGTTTCCTACTACACGACAAGTGTATGCTAACCGTCGGGAATTAAGGATTGTTTTCTTTTCATTTGTCACTACCCGGGAGGACGATTGGCCCGAGGCATTATAGAGTTACATTTTCTAAAAAAAAACCACCCACTTAAACTTATTTTTTAACAAAAAATACCTTTTGAACTTAACCTAACCTAGAAGACTAAAACATCTTTGACAGCTTTAATGTGAATCTTTTCTGCTAAGAGGACGATGGATATTTATATGGTATATTACCCCAGAAAACTACTGCGACATGACAAATGGATAAACGTAAACTTTTCTATTATGTTACCGTTTGCCCCAGTTTCCCCGGGCTGTGGGCTATTCCTTTCCCACAATATTTCAGAGTTTCAGGTGAAACAAACCGGTTTAGCGGTGCGGCCTGAAAGTTTCCAGGTATAGGGGGGGCAATTTGACACGTTCGAATAATATATATGAACGTTTTCATTACGACGTGGGAAAAATGCCCGCAGACCGTAAGGCTAGGCAAACTTTGGTCCTATCGCCCCGGGGAGACATGGAACAATGGTCAACGAGGGAAAAACAGGACATTTTTCCGTTGAGTGGTCGGCGTCCTTCTTTGTTACAAGCCGCAATATTCTACGTAATATATTATATCGGCACAAAAAATAATTTGCACGTAAAAGGGTTCGAGGATTTCCTCCTGGTTGCGCGGCGATAGAAGGCGAGAAGCGCATTTCATATGGACGATATTTATTTAAACTTTTTAAAAAATTACGGTCCGAAAAAAAAGTCGATCAACGAATGCCTGCCATTGGACGGTGTATTTTTAAGTAAGGTTTTATAACTGCAACGAATTTAAATTGGCTTTTTACATTTAAAATATCTTCTATAGGTAATAACTAGGCTTATTTTTAAGAATTATGTTTTCCGTTTTTATTTTCCAAAGTACGTTGAGCTAATATTACCAATTGGATATTGTTATTTTTTTAAAGAAAGACAAACATTCCCGGGTTACGAATAACCTAGTAACATTTGAAACTCTCTTACTACCACCACACTAAGCGGAAAATGTTACTTTTGTCGTGATGGAGGACTTAGTCAGCCGAGGCATTGAATACACAACGCCTGACTGGGACTCAAACGCGATGCCAGATCAGCCGCTGATGTAAGAGCGCGCTGCTAGATTTTTTGACAGGTATTGGATAATAATATGTGCGAAACTAACAAATAATGTCTTTGTAATTATAATTAGAATTGTCACCCTTTCGCAGTGCGTTTGTGGTAGCGTTGAACTAATCTATTATTTTTTTTAACAAAGATTTCTTCTTAATAAAACGCATATCTCTTTTATTAACGGCATTGTTGGTCTTTATTTCCTCTACGAAATCTTCAGGACTAAAGACTTGCAAATTAGTCGTTATATTTAGATTTGTTTTGTAATTTGTGGAGGCGTCTGAAACCATTTATATTAAGAAAAACAGGACTAGTGTCTTTCTTGTTTTTAAAGTAACTATATAAATCGTAAGATGTAAAATGGATCTTTCATAGGTTTGATTTGATTGGAGATAGAGCTGAAATAAACGACCCTACTGTAATTCGACGCGGACGTAAATCGAACCTTCACTTTATTCTCCTGTATGGAGATTGATGTAACCAATCCGAATGTGTTACGTCGCAATAAGTCCTTTTTACTGTCCACCGATGGATGGGATTTGATAGTGATTGGTTGGTGTACTAAAGCTATTGTTCGGACAGTGTAGCCCGTTCGAGTGAAATATACTCGATTTAAAATGTTAATAAAGTCGTAATTTGCAGTTTCGCTGGACATCTAGATTTATTAATCTTACGTTTTGAAACATATTGAAACGTTATTTCTTTTATTTCTAAAATGTGACTAAGCGTCTGCTGTACTTTACTTTTCTGTTAATTTATGCGATGTTCCTTGTTTTGTTTTGTTTGTCTTTAACTGTTTCAATGTTTTACTGGATGAACTGAACTCCAATTTTTTTTTTTTTTCCCCTATCCCCATACGGGGGTGTGCTGGACATCGTCCCTGCTTTATCTTTAGTTACTTTACTAATTTTGCAGATCCTTCTCAAATCTATCTGCGCCTCCCCCAATGACATGTGCAGGCTTGAGACTTGATCAGACGATCTTGACTATCCTTTGTCCTGCCTCTGACTACCCAACGCTGAATTTTCTTTTAGTCTTCGGGTATTTTACCCCAAATATTCAGTTAACATTCTTTGAGGCTTCACTGAGTGGTTGGCTAAGGGACACGGAAGCTAAGTGTAGTTTATGATCAGACCGAAAGCCATTCACATTTTTTGTTGGTACTTGCCAATTGATTTGAGAGTTATTGTATTACTTATGTTCTCTATTTTATGCAGGTGCTTGCGGGTTTTTACAGATACAATGCCTCCTCATGGAGCCTCATGAATGAGTTTTTCTTTTGCCCTGTTTAATTAATCTTTGTCTTACTAACCTATTATTTGCATTTTGTTTTTCCTGTTAAGCACTTGCATACTGCTTACTAACAACGTATGCATGGACACTGGAGGTCTAGATTCGTTCAAAATAAATAAATGTAGCTTCGTTTAACAAAAAAAATTAGAATCTTGCGAGAGCCTTGAAGGAGTAACCATCAGTTACTTATACCAAGGCGGGTAAGAGGTAGATTACCTCCACTGTACTTTACGGTTCTTTAACATATCATGAGCATACAACGCAAGATGGTCAAGTCGAAGACCTTTTTTTCTCACATAGAGGTTGAGAATTTTGAGTACGGATCATAGTTTCACTATTTGGGATATTTTATTTTTGTATTAGGTTAAGGATGTTTTGCTTCATGTACCTACGTAAAAAAAATCGTCTTATTACGGAAGCTGTATGAAAAGAACGCAAAGAACTAAAGTCTTAGTTTGTATCCACGCAAAGGACTGTCTTTTTTTCCCAAGGACCAAAGCCACTTTTCATTGTTTGCTCATGGTATGCTCTTTTTAATAACAAAATATAAATTTATACAATTATACCGGCGAAGCGTTTATTTTTGATATTAAATAATAATAATTGTTTTTTTTTTTAAATAACCAATCTGGTTTTAGTAAGGCTTTTCAGTTTTTAAAAAGAAATTATTTTTTCATATCATATTATATTATATAAAACCGTTTAATCGTTTATTTATGCAAAAAAATTATTAATGAATAAAAAATTATGTTTTATTATTTTTTCCCAGACTTGTTAGCTCGTTGTGTACAATTTCCTAATTTCAAATACATATTATTTGTGGAGGGGTTATAAAAAAATAAAAAATAAAAAAATTTGCTGCGTTTTCAAAAATTTTATATTATTCTTTTTCAGTTCTGATCAATACTCCAAAAAGAACCGGTTCCAAAAAAAAACGGTTTTCAGGTAAATATTATCAACACTTCCATTGACTGAATGTAACTGGTTTCAAATAACCGTGACAGGAATATCGACCGTGTTTAAATATTAAAATTTTGTTTTGACAAGGGGCGCCAAAATTTTATTAGTGGGAGTCGTCTTTTGGCTCAGGGTCGGTTCTTGTTCCCGTGTAAAAAAATGCTGTGATGATAGTAAGCCTCTGATGGCGCCAGATGAAGAAACTTTTATAAATGTTCGAATAAATTCTGATTTCTACCAAATCAAATCACTATCCTTTGAACCACTAACTTTTATCCACTAAAATTTGAAGAAGTGTCGTGTGTAATACACGACACTTCTTCAAATTTTGTAGAACTAAATTTTTCAAGAACCAATCTGCATTCGTTCATCGTAACAAAATAATCTTGCTCGAGCTGAATTTATGTCGATGGACAAATTTAACAAAATACCTACGAGGATTGTGATTTTCATCATGTTACATGCGTACAGTGCACTGTGTCGTATAACGTATTTATTGAATCCATCGCAGTGGTCTCCATGTTTACCCCAGGAGATTCACTAATGAAATTCATGCACATTCCTTTTTCCAGGATTAGATTTCCGCCTCTATAAAAATGTTTACTTTTACGGAATTGATTTTTACCTATTTTTAAATATTTCAAGCAGAAAATCTGTCTGAAGCAGCAATAACTCTCAAACGGTGAGCTTTTGGCATATTTTCAGCTTGGAGGGTCATTTCATTCGAGAGCTGTGAAGCTATGAAATATTAATTTATCTACTAAAAAAATAAACCTGACGCCAAATTTACGTTTTTTTATAGTTTTTCAAAGAATCCCGGAATAATAGGATTATTATTTGACGACAGACATTTTTTAGTTAACAAGGTACCTTGTACTTATGTAAGTATGAAATATAAAATGTGTATACCTGTATCAAAAATAAACTGAAATTGATAATTAAATCACTTTTTCTAACACAGCAAACTTATTTTGTGGCACCATTTTGATTTAAATTAGCATTCGCGAGCAACGCTCGTGAAACATATTGGTTTTGTAAACAATAAAAGTGGTAAAAACGAAGCATTTTATTAATTTAAAAAAAATATATATATATTAAATATTATAAAACGCATTCCTTCGAACACAGCAATTATTTTGCGGCACCATAATTAAAAATTATTAAAGTACTTACTTTTAACCACTCTTATTGCTTAAAAAAACCAACATGTTTTGTAAGTGATGCTTACTTCATCACTTTCATCACGGCTAACTTAAAAACTTAAAAAAAAATAATGGAATTAGTTCTACGAATTAAACCCTAAAACAATAAGCCAAGATTTCAAGTTTGTCTATTGTTGTAATTAGTTTTGGAGTAAACCCTTATGAAGTAAGCATTGCTAATGAAACATGTTGACTTTTAAAACAATCAAAGTTTTTAAAAACAAAATATTTTATTAATTTTTAAGGATAAACATTTCTGAATATTCCAAAAAGAGAAACATCTAGAAAAACAGATATATTGATAGGCGGTGAAGATTTGAAACAAGTGTTTAATTAAATGTTTTTGGAGTAATACTGGTCTCCAAACTGATATTTTTCAAACGTAAAACAATTATTAAAAAAATCTCACTACTGGAAAGAATGAGAAAATTCTTAAAGACAGGGTTCGGTAAAAACCACACCTATTACGAAATAAGGGGGCGCTAGAAATAAAAAAAATTCTCAAAGTGGGCGGAGGGCAAAAAAAGGTTAAGAATCTATCTGTGGTATAGAGTGTAGACCATATATCTCACCATGATAGTAAGGGAGATACTATGATTTTTTTTTTTTTTTTTTTTTTTTTTTTTTTTTAACTTTATTTATTTCCATTTCTTTGTACATAGATATAATGTATAATAGCAAATAGTATAAAATAACATAAAATATAATAACAAATAATATGAATAAGAAATGAAAACCCACTAAGGCACTGCCTGAGTGTGGGTAATATTAATACAAAATACTATATTTCTAAGTACCCAAAGTATAAAAAAAACTTAAAAAACATATAAAATATAAAGTTAGTATAAAAATTTAGTATTACATACGTAGAATAAATGAAAAAGGTTTTGTTTCAGCTATTATAAAAATAAAATAAAAATATGGAGAAAAACATACTAATTTCAATTTTTTTTTTTAAGTTATTATAAAAAAATAAAATAAACAGAAAACATATTGTACTACAGTTTAGAAAGTTACAGAAAGTGAGTTGTAGAATGATGGATAAATTTATAGAAAAAGCGTTTCGATATCTACATTATTCAACCATAATTTTATCTCTTTTACATATTTTATCATTTTATTTAACATTTGAGTTTGTAGTGGTAGAAGGTTAAATGTTCGAGGACCAATGAAACTGCTATGTGTCTGCAATAATTTAGTATTGGTTTGTGGAGTGTAAAATGTATTATTTGTTCTTTTGCTCATTCTGTTTTCATTTATTTCGAAATTATTTTTGTTTTTAAATACATATTTCAAAGTTTGTAATATAAATAATTTGCGTATATTAAATATTTTAGTTTCTTTGTATAATAAGTTGGTCGAGAATGTTTTATTTTTGTTATATATGACTTTAATTATGTGTTTTTGAATTATTTGTAGAGGCTTAATATATGTATCAAGTGCACCACCCCATCCTATAATGCCATAAATGATTGAAGATTGCACCAGGGAAAAGTAGATCATTTTCAATTTTTCAATGTTAAGTACTTCCTTAAGTCTATAAAATATGTAGGTCAGATATCTTAATTTAGAAGTGATTTGATTAATATGTGATTTCCAATTAAGATTTATATCTATTGATACTCCTAAATATTTTATATTTTCGACATTAGTAGCACATTTCTTGATTACAACTAGTATTATGGATTCTAATTTTAAGGTTGTCTTTAGGTTTATTTTTAATGGTTTTATAAAACGGTAAGTAAAATGTTTTGCTGTAGTTTAAAACGAGTTTGTTGTGTTTTAGCCATGTTGAAACCAGTGAAATACAATCAGTTGCTTTCGAAAAAGTTTCTTTCCAATGATTACCATCCACTATTATTGCCGTGTCGTCTGCGTAAGAAACAATTTTACCAGGGATTACAAAGTTACATAATTCATTAATATAAATTAAGAATAAAATCGGGCCAAGCACAGTTCCCTGTGGAACTCCATTTTTTATCTTTGACTCTGAACTATAATTATTCCCAATTTTAGTTTTTTGTGTTCTGTCTGTAAGATAGTTAGAGAGTAGTTTTAATGTGTCTTTTTTGAAGCCGAGTTGATTTATTTTTGTAATGAGTAAATTATGATTTACGGTGTCGAAAGCTTTTCTTAAATCTAGGAATATGGCAAGACATTTCTTTTTTTTATCGATAGATGAGTATATCTTTTTTGTCAATTCATATATCGCATCCTCGGTGCTTAGGTCTTTACGAAAGCCGTATTGATTTTTCGATAGAATTTTATATTTTTCTAAGTGTTTAACGACTCTAAACTTGATGCATTTTTCGAATATTTTCGAATATTTTCGAATATTTACATGAGACCTATGTGAGCTGAGTCAAAATTGGTCTCCTGTGATCAAACAGCAACGATTTTTGTAGGACGTAGCTAACTATGTATTTATTTTAGAACAAAAAATAAATAAATCCCACTCCTATCCTATCGCTCTTTTCACCTTACAAAATTTGTATTTAAATGTTATGCCAGACGTTTAGCCCCAGGGATATTAAAGTAGTTTTTTTTTATGAAAAAGGAATCAAACATCTACGGGACAAAGAGAAAGATTGTAGATATAGTTCGTAATGGAAAAAAAAAACTTTTTCTTCTAGTAAAGTAAGTGTCTACAATTTCAAGGTTATCGAAGTCAATACTTTTAAACTTAAAACATCTATCTGCTGACAAAGAAATTAGCTCGAATATAAGGAAACCATGGATGACGTAGACAAAGGTATTAAAACCTTAAACCCTAAATCCAATTAAGTTATTTTACCTACGTAATTTTTTTTTCACAATTTCATTGGTTACAAACATTTATGAATTGGAGGATTTGTTAACATTCAATAAAAAATATTAAAGGAATACTCAGTAGAAAAAATAATACATTTTATCATGAAATTAATTACATATTCTGTGAATAATGTTATCGGCTTCATGAAAAGGTTACGTTTTCCTAATAATGTAACCAAATTCATTTAAAAACATATTTAGACCCAAGATCTCTGAAACCAAACCGCATATATACGTTATGTGTATTATAAAAATACGATTTTTATATTGTTATGTCATGGAAGGGATTAAAAATTACTGGGATGGTACTTGGAGGCCGTTGTGCAATTGACTTCAAAGCGAATGAAATACAATGCCTTCCACTTATCTTGGGTTGAAGTATCAAGTAATAACTACACGGAAAGCAGAACGATACTTAGATCAACAGTGGATAATTTTTAATAATGCCAGTTTATAATTTTTTTTTTGAGTACGATAATACGAATATTCTTATTAGGTTATTCAATTTTGTTACTATTGTGACAGCTGTTTCGGCGTTCAATGTATGCGTAATTCGATTGAACTTATGATGGAACCGATTAAATATTGTATTTTTTGAATTCAACCTGAAGGCAAGTACTCAGGCAAAAATTAAAACAAATCGTTACAGAAATGTATATTATTTGTTGAATAAATTTTCACTAAGCAGTCACTCCTTCCGAAAATCGTATTATAGGTCAATCTATCGATTCAATATCAGTTTCTTTGTTCCCACATTAATAAAATTTGGGGATCGGCCAAGGAACGGCAAGCAAAGTCAACTTCTTTTTTATTATGATCTGCTTGTGTTTCATCCCGTGAAACATTATTTTGCAGGATGTTCGGTGACATAAATCTAAAACCTTTTCAAAAGCCAAGGAATGAACAGGAAACTAATTTATGTGAAATCGTCGCCTTCGTTCTGAATTGTCCAAACGACCATTAGAAAATTTTACAGGGGAAGTTTTTCTTTAATTATTTCAATGAATATTATGATAGGTGCGTTTTAAGATTTTCACGGCCAAAAGTATTTTCGTTATTTGTTTTTGGGGTGTTATGCCATGTTGCGCTACCTTCTTCTTTAACCAACGTTTCGGACATCGTTGCAGTGTCCATTATCAGGGCAGATCCGGTAGATGTGTAATTTTTAGTGTTGAAATGTGTTTCACTACTAAAAATTACACATCTACCGGATCTGCCGGATCTGGCCTGATGATGGACACTTCAACTATGTCCGAAACGTTGACTAAAAAAGGAGGTAGCGCAACACGGCATAACACCCCAAAAAACAAATAACGAAAATTATGATAGGTGTTTAAGATTAAGCTATTTCCGTAAAGGTAAAGGTCTCATTAGTTTAAATAATTCTTAGTTAAGTGATTAACTATCATTTTTTATACTATATTTTAAAAATTAAAGTGGAGATTGAACAAAAACTAAAATGGTCGTTTAGACAATTAAGAACTAAGGCGACGAAATGTGTATTTATTTGTGTATTTTATTTAAATAAGCCCTCCTCGCAACTTTACGCATTTGCCCAAAAAGGAGTGAGATGTTTGCATTATCGTTTTACATTCCTTGCCATTAAAAAAAATATTTATTACTGTGAAAGTAAGTTAAAAAGTATTTATTTTCTTTTTCATATGGATCATACTACGGATTACGCCTCGTCTGAGTTCATATTACAGTTATTATTTTACGTTATTTTAAGATGATTCGAACCTCTAAGAGAAAACCTTGTGTGTTTAAGATATGTGTGTTTATAATTATTTATTTTGCAGTGTACGTTTTTATGAAATCTTTCCCTGTTGACTTGATCCTGTTTTTTTAATAGTTTTTGAAGATAGATTTCTTATTAGTAAATCAGTCTTGTGATTATTATTGTAATTTTAAATTTTGGTATTATTTTAGTAGTAAAAATAACGTGATAATTAAAAAAATATATATAAAAACATATTTTTAAATAAAAGCAAAAAAAATAATTCTTTTCTATAATGATGGCCTTTAGCAAGAATTTCTTAAAAATATGCCTACACTTGTCTGGATTTGGAAAAATTATTTAAAAATTTGATAATATTCGCACAACACATAACATCAGTTATACACAACACCAAAGGAAATTTTATTGTTTAACTTCGTAAGAATAATACCGCAAATCGGGACTGAATATCAGCACATATTTACACTTAATACAGCATCTACGATGTCCTATATTCTAACAGACACACAATGCCATCTGGACCGAAAGACCCCATATTTTATATTTACACATTAATAATACGGGGATATTCATGACAGATCGATCATTCCGGCCGACACTGATGTTTGATGCCCTCTCTGGAGCGTTCACAATACAAACATACTCGCGAAACAAAAGTCTTTGAAGACGGCTTTTGGTCGTGGACCCTGCCGTTTGAAGTACCTACTACAAAGTTGAAGTGTTTACAATTTGATTCCCTTTCTTCCTCCTTTCTGGGGACATTGAATGGAGAATCACAATATAAAGAGGTTTTATTTTATTTTTTCATTTCGATTATTCAACTTGTATTGTATAAGGGTACACTAGCGATGCTTTCATGAGTTCTGATATAAGATTTTTGTCATTAATTAAATATTTCCGAGAAGCGAAAAGGCCATAGGATCTACCATTTCAGATCGATATTTACATGACGACCCTTAAGTTTTTGTATTGCGTATACGATTCCTAAGTTTCTGCAGAAGATATAGGCAAAATTGCAAAAAAATTGATTTTAATATTTAAATTTCTAACTTATATTCGTAATCCATAAATGAATACTTTAATACACTAGACTAGACTCTCCGTGGTAGCCGGGATGTATTGATGACCAAGATAATTTTTAGATACCGGATGATTTGTCCGTATATAGTTTGGTTGTAACAATGGTGAATTATTACCTTGATTTCTGCATTAATTTAATGATGCAACAGAGCAGGCAAGTCATTCTATGCACAATATTTTGTTGTTTACTTTGATTGATGATATTAGACTTTTGTGCTACGTAACATTCTTGCTATACGCTTGGTAAGCATAAAATATAATTTGTTTGAAATCGTTGCTATTGCTTCCCTTTTTTCTGTTGAGATTTAATCAAGATTTTATATTAATTACAGATTTCTGTTTCAAAGCATAAAAAAGTCTCCGTGTGATAAGAGAAAAAACACTTTAATAAGATTTCAACAGGAGTAGATATCTATCAATTTTCTATTTCTATTCTTCCCCTTTGTCACAACCTTCCCCCACAAAACATGACCACTGCCAGAATAGGTACACGGAGCACAGAAGTTGGAGGAGATAATCTTGATAGATGATATCTCACCATTCGTTCGGCAGAGTCTTAGTATCGCAAACAAAGGACGAATGGCAACTGGAATCCTTCGAATGGGTCAGAAAAAACCGATTTGATAAACATAGCTACTTTTTTTGTGAAGGATTGATTTCGTTCGAAATGGACGCCTTTTTGTAAGGGTGTTACTTTCTTTGTGATGAAACCGCCGTGGCAAAACCTTAATACAAGTTTTTTCGGCTTTGCCAGTGAAATTGTTCCGTCTATTATATTTATTTTTTAATAATGTATTAGTGATTGAAAATCAACTCCTGATACGAGTATTATATGATTATTTTTTTAAATTTCATCGCGGGAAAGCCTTAGTTTTTTCACAATTTGTTCAATTAAAATAATATTTTTGCGGCACATTTCAGAGTGGAAAATGCTCTCAAAACAGCCCTGGTGTGAGCCACCATTCAGAATTGAAACATTGCTTGAAGTTGGGATGCCCTTTCTGCCTCACAACGTTCCCTAATTAAGCATGCCCTAGTCTTACTGGTTCCAGACGGGAGCAGTTGGGACTCTGCTTTATTTTTTTAATAACAACTTTAACTTATAAAAAAGTATTTTACGGATAGCTTACTTGTTTTGAAGAGACAAGCAAAGCTTAATTTGGCCCTCCTGGAACATTTGATATTATTGACTGAAGACCCTTTTCCAGCCCATGACTGAAATTTAATGTTTTTGGTAGGAAAATTTTAACAGTAATCTAATTAATGTATTATAGTATTAGGGAAGAGCGTAATAAATTTTCCTTGAAAAACTAGATTATTTCATTTAATATTAGAACCTCGCGTCTCTGACGTCGTATTACACAAAGCGACCATTCAACGTTTTTGATCATTATTTTAGTGCCTCAATCCACTTACGTGAGAACAATCCAGATGTAATCCGCAGTTAATTTACAAATAAGTTCATAAAATTTCTCAGTAAAAAATCTGCTAAAATGGATACATAAAATATTCATTAAAATTCAAAATTATAAATGATATGAAAGCTCACTCAACTGACAAATAATACAAGGAGACTAGAGACACAAGATACATAAAGAGAGGATATATAATACAATTAGCTCAACGTATGTTTTAGCAACATCAGAATTTTTTTTCTATAATTCTAAAAATTCCTATAACTTATTGATGAAAATATATGCTTAAGAACACTCTACCTTATTAAGTAGGTAACACATTTGGGTCAGAAGGTTAAATGGGCGATATTATTTTTAAATATGCCAGGTGAAACATGCTATGACGTCTTAAACAATTGTAATTAGGAACATTTATTTCAATATTGCTAAGAACTAGTACTCAAGATGTACGTCATATGATCTAAAATGGTCATGTATATCTTTTTTTGAGAGATAACAGTATCAGCACTTTTTTTAATCGATTCTACAATGTTTTCATATTTGCTGTAATTCGGATTCCGAATAATGCTGCCATTTCAAGTTTATTTGTACTTAAGGCATAGATGAGAGATTATGACCGAGGGGACAAACTCTAGGGGACGCCCACGCCGAGAGTACCTGGAAGACCTGCTGGTGGACGTGCGCTGCTCATCATATGCAGACTTCAAAAGAGCCGCCCAAGACAGGGAAGAGTGGAAGAGACGAATAAAGGAAATTGCTGCAAACCAATCCCAGGATTGAAACCAGAGAGAGAGAGAGATTATTAATATACATTTAATATTGATTAATCATTTGGGAAATGCTACTATAAGCTGCAATGGGCCTTAATTAACAGAAATTACCGAACAAATCATAAAACCTAAATCCAGACTACCATTTTTCAACTTACACATAAAGTTCAATTATACCCACAATAATTGTATTTAAGTTATATTTACAAAATATTTAATTTGTACACTTATTTGCTGAGTACTAAATATTCGCAACCATACATACTTGCTTTGGATGTATTTAACAGAGGGTGACAATGCTTCCAAGTCATATACGAGATCTATTATTCCCAGATCGGGTGTCCATCTTTTTTAACCCCCGTGTGGAACAAAATGAAGATTTATCGAGGGTTGGTAAATGGTTTCCGCATTTAAAAGTATTATGATTTTGAAGCCGCATGGCAAAAATGTAGGTACCATTTTTTTGATTTCTGACCAATAAGTTATCACAATTTTATTATTTCAAATAATACTATAGACGTATGTACATAATTCAATAATTCTTTCGTTTTCATAATCCAATTATTGAAGATTAATCTTAACATAATACTTATTGAACTCCGAGTGAAACTCAGTAACTGGTATGCATGGTATACAAACAGTGAGGAATACATACGAATCGAAAAGTTGTTGAAATATTTATAAGCTCTGGACAGTCAGGTGCCTACTTCACAATTTTCTTTTTTTTATCTTCTCTTTCATCAGCGCCATTTGATTCCGATTTACAACATTTTCAGTGGTAGTTGCAACAGTCCAACTGTCATATCTCATCTTTTTCTCATGTACTATTCCAATCGGGACCCATCGCTTCGACGAGGCGCCTCCAGACGTCCTTGTCCCATTTGTCCATAGCAAGCCCAGTTTATTCTTGCACATCTTCTGAATTAGTTTTTCCTCTGCTTTGACTGCGCTGGAATTACTTCAAAAATATATTAATTTGTTTTACATAATCCGAACTATTGATTTCCATGTACCTTTCCTCCGTACCACGTACATTGGATAACTCGCCACCCTTGATGTCTGCTGTAATTATGAGGTATTACCCCGGACAAGGGGTGTGGTATTATTATGTTTGTTTTCACCCCTTTGCCTACTGTTGTTGAACCTTTTCCGCCTTTGTTTGTTCAGTAATACGGGACAAAGGGGTGGTGACTTGTGGTGGGTTCGGGTATCGGAGGATATAATGCAACATATTTTTACAATAATAATTCTTACAAGTCATGTTCCTTATTAAGAGTATCGTTGTTTTGAGAACAGTAAGTGATTTTAAGTCACTAGAATGTTTGAAAATATTGTACACTTCTTTAGTAAGAAGCCAGGTAGAGTATAATTCGCCCATTTGGTCCCCATTGTATAAAATACATTCCGACAGTGTAAAAAGGCTACAGCACAAATTTCTAAGATTTATTAACTTTAAGCTGAATATTCCAATTCAAAATATTAACTATGTCCTTTTGATGAAACAACTCAACTTAATTACGCTGTCACATAGGCGGATCATCTCTGACCTTGTACTATTGAATAAAATCATTAATAATTGCATTGACAACCCTGAAATTTTCGCCAAAGTACAATTTTACGTACCGACCAGAAATACGAGGCAAAGTGCTACCTTCTTCTGTGACAATTTTAAAACAAACTATGAGGCTCATACACCTACAAATAGATTACATCATTTTGGAAATAAATTTTGGAATATTGTAGACATGTTTGCAGATTCTGTATCACTTATAAAACGAAGTCTTTATAATTACTTTAATGAAATGTATGAATTTAATTTTAATTAGTTTTATTTTTTACTATTAATTTAATCATTATACCACGTACCTGCCCAACTATTATTATCTATCTTTGTAAAAGCCCACTAGGGCGTAAATAAATAAATACTTCCCCATTGTAATTTAGATGCGGCACTACTAAATTGTATCGATATATTAAATTTTATGCATTATGTTTCAATTTAAACCCGATAAGTCATTTATGTTGTGTTAAATCATTATCAATAACTCGTTCGCATTTTGTGATTATTTTAAGATAATCACCACGCCATTAAACAAATTGCTTTAACTTTGGGCTAGTGGCTTACTATTGTGCTCCTAACGTAGGTATTAAAAATCATTATTTTTAATTTCATGCGCAATAATATGAACATTTTGGTTTGGCTAATGGTGAATTAATATCTTTAGCTCATAACGCATTTTCCTTCAACATTTAAGGAGTTTTTAAATTTCAAGTCCCCTACTGAATGAACTATATTTTTCAATTGACCAATCGTAAAAGGAGTTTGTGTATCTGGGTAGTATGTTTACGAGAGATGGGAAGGCTGAAAGAGATATTGAAAGAAGGGTGAATGCCGGTAACTCCATTAATGGTGGACTGAATGCCGTTGGCGCTAATAAAAATCTGTCAAAAAAAGCGAACCTAGCAGTCCACAATGGAGTCCTGGTACCTACCCTGATGTATGGCAGTGAGGCATGGAACTGGCAGAGGAAGGATGAAAGTAAACTGAATGCTGTTGAAATGAGATCCCTGAGACGTATGTGTGGTAAAACAATGTATGATCGTGTGAGAAATGTGGATATCCGCAAAGAATGTAAGGCTGATGTAAGCATAATGAGTAAGATTAAGAAAGGGACCCTCAGATGGTTTGGGCATGTAGAGCGAATGAACGAAGGAAGTAGTATAAGAAGAATATACGACGCGAATGTGAATGGTAGAAGAAGTCGGGGACGCCCGAGGAAGACATGGCACGATCAAGTGAATCAGATACTTGAGTCGGGTCATGTCAAAAGCCAGAATAATAGAAGAGAATGTATGAGACGATGTATGAATGTGAGTGAGGCAAAAAGTGTGTGCCAAGACCGAGTTGTTTGGCGGTCCGTCCTCTCTGCCTACCCCTGCGGGGAAACGGCGTGATGGTTAGTGAGTTAGTTGAAATAAGAAGATCGACCATTACACAGTTGTTCAGAACTGTATTTTTCAATTGACCAATCGTAAAAGTTTTCGAAAAAAATGTGTTGAAATCGAGCGGAACGCAGTGTAGTGGGTTCAGAATGGGTTCTATTAGAAATATTTTGGACACTAAACCTAAACACTAAAACTAATGCAACTGACAAATTTGAAAGGAGTTTAATCAGAAGGAGAACAGAGATACGATGATTCAGGTTCATCGAATTTATTGGCAGGATCACGATCGTAAATTACAATTAGGAAAAGTGAAAAATATCAAAAAATATATATTTTAATAAATAACATATTTTTTCCTTGAAACCAAAGTATCTACTAAAAGATTTCTGGAAACACGAATTATGTACATATTTACTTTCGACAGGTGAACAACCAACCGTTGCTAAATTAATTTATCCCCTTTGAAATATCACCCGAAACAAAATTCTCTCTCTCAAAGAGTAAAATAGCTCGAAGGTATAAATTATAACTTAATTATGGCCAGAATAAAGAAATTTAATTTACTTCGAATCCACATTTCTAATGACTGATTAGATTAATCCCTTCGATAAAGATGGCCAATATTTCCAAAAAAAAAATAGTGTTTTATAAAATGTAACTATGCGATAGTTACATTTTATAAAATAATGGCCGTGGAATATAAATATTCCCCATGATGAATTTGGTGTTCTGCGCCTGCTATGTTCTGTAAGATTTCAATGCAATCAAAATCTAGAAAAATATACTATTATATACTATAATATATACTAAATAGGTACTATTCGATAAGTTAAAACATTATTTAGGTGGAATTATTTATTTATTATATTATATTTTTCAATATTATTACGGGAGAGTGGTAAAGAAATTATTTGAAATTATTATTTTATTAGCTTTTAAAATCAATACTATCTCAAACGGAGTATCACCTGCACACTGCAAAAATTGTAGGCGAATAAGATACAGGCGATACAGCGCCTACCAGCTGATCGACGACGGCCATTTTGAATTCGAAGTTTTAGAGAATTGAGTAGTTCGCGAACGAGTTGGCTCAGTGACCCGGATCTTCATACGGATCCGCAAGATCCGGTTCCGTAAGACCGATCTTCAAAGCTACGGACACACTTGCTCGCGGTTCGCGGATCTTTGCGAACGAGTGAGCGGGTAGCAATTGCTACTAGGTAGCATGCTCTTTGGCTTCTAATGAGCAAGTGTGTCCGTAGCTTAATTCAGTCGTTCAATTGAGCCGATTCACGGATCTTTTCATTCTCGTTCAACTGAGCCGCTTTGCCCGTCTCTAGGTAGCATTTCAAAATATTATACAATTTTTTCGTACAGTTTAAAGTTTTTCAATATTTTAAATAATAGAGATAAACTAATAAAGATACCTCTATTTTTGATACTGAATTATTTAGGCTTAAACATTGTTTCAATAAACACAACAACTAAATCACTATAAACAGTATGAAATAACGAATAACATGAAATGTTGTTAATACTGATGGCTTGTGTCATACCTACATAATAAAAGTTTCAATACAATGACTGGCGACGCGTGGCGTCAACACTAACCATTCAGTAATACCAACTTTACAGTGTGTTTTGACGAGAGGTTTAAAAATTGACTTTTTAGCATTTTTTTTAAAACTCTACGTTTAATATTATGAAATAAAACTTATACATTCAGAATCAGCGTTCATTGGTCTATAGTCTATATGAACATATTTTTGAAAGCCATAATATTTTTCACTGGAGTTCCTTATTACATATTTTAGGTATCTTACGGATACCTACCATGTAACAGTACTTCAAATTAATTCGATTTGGTCAATTTTGAACTCGATTTAAGAAATTTCGGGTTCGATAGGGTTATTGCACACATATCAGCTCAGCATCAGCTCGGCATCAGCTCGGCATCAGCTCGGCATCAGCTCGGCATCGGATTGGCACCGCCTCACCTCATTTCACCAACCCGTTCGACGCCGTTACGATGCTGATTAGTGTGTTTTACGGCGTGAAGTTTCTATCAAAGAATTCTGAACAGTTCGAGGTGAGGCGATGCTGACCTGGTCCTGGTGACATCTGTGCATCATCCTTTAGGCTGTATCGTAGGAGTGGTTGGAATGTAGAGAAGTAAATATGTGTATCTTTAGATCTAGCTACTGAATGTTGGTAAAGCTATTTTAAGCAACCGTTCATTTCTAAATTGTGGTATCAAAAATTTATTAATTTAATTTATTTTCTTCAGAACAAGCGAAAAAAGAATCTTGAAATTGGTTGTTAATTGCAACAAATATTACCCTACTTGTGTTCTACCTGTTGTAAAAAGGACGCGGAAGCTGTATTTGGATGCATTTAAATAAAGAGATTTATTATTCAAATGGATAATTTTTTTAAGCATTCAAATTTACAAAACCGATGTTATCACGGAGGTTATTATGTAAGAAGTACGATGTCATTACCAACGATAATCGGGACAGAATAGCGTTAGTTAATACCCATTCTAACTGAATGTATGTTGCCAGCATTTTAATTCAAATTACAAGTAGTTCCTGCACATTGTTTTGATCCGGTTCTTGCATCCAGAGAGTGTTTACTGAACTCCATCGAAAGTCCTCTGACAGTACATATTCAACGAGAAAACATTCGCCCTGGGAAAATATCGTGGAATCCTTTATGGATTATAAATTTAAATTAAGCACTACTCAATAATAAAGATTTAAAATAAATATAATGTCAGATTTATCTGTTTCGTTATTTTTTCGGGAAACTTTAAAATTAGATTGCACTTATCTGAGTGTAAAATCGATTATAATCATTATGAATCTGGCGAAAACAAATATCCGCCATGGAGAACGGGAGGCCATTAGTATTTTCCGTCTCATTTCGGCTTCGGCGCGAGGGCAAACAACACCCCTATCGATATCAACCAATCTCCGAAATACCACCTCCTCCCCCACCCCCTTTATCTTTCCTTATTTTTTCCATTTTACCCCCCTAATTTACTCTCCTGCTCAACATGCAGATGCTATCCATCAAACGTCTTAATTTCAAAGATGAAGTGCTGAAAAAAAATGCGTGAGTTTGTCTGATACATTGCTTCACTTTTTTATTGATGAGGTGACCTCAGTTTTTTTAGTGTTCATATGTTGCAAAATACAAAAAATGTTTAGGTACTAAAATTGATTTCTGATATATTTTATGGTTTGTATCGTGGTCGCATTTCAATTATGATGAAACCTATTTTTCGTATTTAATTTGTCGCGTCGTATTATACGAGATTAGACTAAAATTTTATTTATTTATTTATTTATTCATGTGTTTAAGTCTTTTACACTTTTCATTATTGTTGTTAAGTTATTCATTTATTTATTTTATTTATGATTTTTTTATTTTAGTAATTTATACATTTAAGTTTACAAAATTTCTAATTAATTATAATATTTCATATTGCAAACTAAATTTTTTGTAGTTTTATGTAGCTCCTACAATACATCTTGAATGTTTCTGGTAACGTGTTATTTAACTTCATTCTTTTGTACAGTAAACTGTTCTGCGTATTCGCCTTGTCTTTTTTTTAAGCCTGATTTCCTTGCACGTCCTTGTGTTATGTCTGTGAATGTCCTTGTTGAATATATTTTCATTTGAGAAGTTATTTGGTAAAATGTTGTTTATTATTTTACGTATAAACATCATTGTATTCAAGGTCAGCATCTGTTTCACGGTTAGCCAATTCAGTTCCTTTAACATTTTGTTTGCTTTTGAATATCTATTTCGCCGAAGTATTATTCTCATTGACCTGTTTTGGAGAATTTGAAACTTATTTTGTTCTCGTTCTTTACATAGGAAAAGGACAGTTGAGCAATAGGTAAAATGTGGAGCAATAATTGATTTGTAGATAGTGATTGTAGTTTTACTAGATGGTTTTTGCCGAATTCTTCCCAAAAAAGATATTTTTTCCCAATTTTTTTTTTATGTATATTCTACATGCTTGTTGAATGTTAGTTTGGAATCTAATGTAACTCCTAAGTATTTCATTTCAGTAACATTTAATAATCTTAAATAATAAATAATAATCTTACCGTCAATTTTAATTTTGCTTTCACTGGATGTCTTCAGGAGTATAATTATAAGTTTATACAATATAATAAACTGCCAATGAAATATATAATCAGGTACAATACTAGTAGGTTTGTAGTTTCACTATGATGCATGGTTCGACAAAGGAGTTCAATAAATGGAAGTATAAAAAAAATACTTAAACGTCTATGGAAGTGGTTACAGATCAATGTGTAGTAATTTTGATATTAAAATAAACATGAACATTAATAGTTTAACGTATAAACAGCACAATACACAACAGTAATACCGCATGATATTTTAAACTGGGGATATTGTTAGACTGAAGGAAGAAAGGAAGGAAGGTAAATGAGAACGGAAATGGGAAGATTGACCACTATCCAGCTATTCGGAATTGATCGCAAAGTATACCTGCCATGTAAAACCCAAATTCCAGTGCCCTTGACCCCATCATTGAAGCACAAAAACTTATCCTAAAAATAATTCTCAAACTGCCGCTTACTAGCAGCACTGATACGATCTTCAATACCTTAAATGTTATGGACATAAAACAGCTCTACTCCAGATACATCTTAGTTAATTTACACAAAAACAATAAAACACTATACAAAACTACACAAACAATACACAATATCCGAGCCATAAACAAAGAACTCCTCCAAACTCCTTTTTCCAAAACCTCCTTTGGACAAAGACACTCGAAATTCATAGCTTGCAAACTATACAATACACTACCAGCCACGATCAGACAAACTGAATCCTTGACAAAATTCAAACAAGATAAAAAAATGGAATATAAGTATTGGACGTCACACTATTACAAACATCTATAAAATATATCACACATGGTCAGAAATAACTATTCACATACAACCTAACCCATACAAAATAAATGAAAATAATCGAATCAAAATTTAATTCCATGAATAGATTAGACAGAATTTTCGTCATTACTTCCCTCCAAAATATAAGATAGCTCTCTTTAAAAGATTAACCAAACCTTCCAATCACCTTTCTGTTTTAATTTGGATACAAATTAATATATATTTTACCTTAAATACTCTTGTTAAAAATAAGATATTCATTTATATACTTGTACGCCTGTCTCGACACAGGTATATCCTAGTGAGACAGGCATAAAAAAACCCATTGTTAATATACTTTTTATAGATAAATAAATAAAAAAATCCATTCAAAGTTTCGATTTTGTGTTATAGTATCTGGTATCTTGCCAGGTTGACCCTAGTATATGTATGTATTTCTTTACGAGAGCTCCACATAGGAGACCAAAAGGGGCCTATGTCATTTTTGGGGATGCTGTGTGGAGGGTCTTTTTAAGGAAAGAATGCGACGAAGTCCCGGGAAGGAAAAGGGTACGAGGGGTGGGTAGTAATCTATCCGCTTCCCAAATTGTATATGCATCTTCCACAACCTTGAATTCTTATGTTTTCTTTTTCATTTGTTTCAGGTAAGCAACTTTAAGATAATTGCCAAGATCGAGAAAATCGTTGGTACAGCATACTCGTACATTAGTGGTTCCTATAGAAACGCAGGTAAGCCAATTTACCTTAAAAATATCTAGTATTTTCAACGGATAAAAGTACCGTTATTTAAATGCTATTAAATACTTCAGTGTTCATAAATGAAACGAGTGCCTTTTACCATTTTGAATACTAGTTATTCCAATATCTTTTGTCTGAAAATTTCTATGCTTTCTGTCTCGTAAAGAGCTCTGCAGCAATTTGTTCTTCCTCTAAGACAACTTTCTTAGTGCAAGATGACTTCACATTATTCCGGAGGTAAAGTAAACTTTCGAACGCACTTGGCAGCGGCAACGCTTTAAGTTTATATCAGCGAACAAAGCCACTCTCGTGAAGAATAATTTGAATGTCTTAATGTTTTCTCCACTCTGGTCTAGTGGGATTGAGTCAAAATGGTAAGGGTACGTACCCAAATTGCGGGTCTCAATATAATAATCCACCCAGATATATGATTATATGGCATCGGTAAACTTTGTTCTTTATTTTTATTTCGGAATTATACGGCGACCCGCATCTCTAATAAAGCAATGAAATGCTTGGAGATTCGGAACTTTCGACCAAACCAAAATCTTTGCGAATTTTTACACGGTTTTTAATGTTGAAAATTTATTTTCTTGTTTTGAGTAGCTAGAATGCGAACAAAAAATAATATACTCGGCTTGATTTGCGGAAGTAATTCACATTTTTATACTACACCTAAGTACTTTAAAAAAATGTATGGTTTTTTTTTTCTCATGTATGCACTTCAAACCGGACATAAATATAAACAAAAATTTTAACAAAACAAAAAAACGACTTCAAAAAATGCACTAAAAAGTAAAAAAAATAATTTCGTATTCTTCTACAACTTTATAATCAACTTACCTTTTCTACTCATCAATATGTACGTACGATTGTTATTTTTGGAGTCGGAGTCGGAGGGAGAGGAGCTGTCAAGTGAATACGCCGGGCCGCGGGTACCTTGGTTGACACCGACTCCAAAAATAACAATCGTACCTACATATTGATGAGTAGAAAATGTAAGTTGATTATAAAGTTGTAGAAGAATACGAAATTATTTTTTTTACTTTTTAGTGCATTTTATGAAGTCGTTTTTTTGTTTTGTTAAAATTTTAGTTTATTTTTTGATTTTTAGTGAATCTGAAGTACACTAACTAATTCGATTAAGATTCGGCCGAGTATCGTAAATTTGTTCTTCAGAACTTGAGAGTTCCGTTACTTTGTCATGGATCCCATAATCAGAACTTAAGCAAACTCTCATCAAACTACCCTTGAAGTACATCCTTTCTAATAAAAAAAGAATCATCGAAATCGGTTGGCGTGATATTGAGTTATTTGTCCATTTGTCGCGCACATACTTGATGCAAATTTAAGACTTATATGATTTTCTCATGGATGCCATTGTCAGAACTAGACCAAATTAAAATGGGACCACACGGGAAGCACCAGCTTTCAAATAAAAAAAGAATCATCAATATCGGTTCACCCAGTCGAAAGTTTTGAGGTAACAAACATAAAAAAAAAAAAAAAAAAAAAAAAAAAAATACAGTCAAATTGAGAACCTCCTCCTTTTCGAAGTCGTTTAAAAAGTAAAATGTAATTTTCTTTTCAACTTTTGGTCCCCAGACAGGTCAATAAAATAGATTATTTTTTCAAAAAAGATTTTTGATTTAAAATTTCGCTTAGGGCCCACAACAACACCCTTGTATCATTTTATACTTTCATTGATTCTCACTAATAAATAATATTAGGTCCTTACTTATGAAATTGGCGTTTTGTATGGGCGAACATAAAGTCGATTTTTTTTATATATAATATATTTATTTAATCAAAGTATGTACCATTGCTGTCTATGCACTTTTGCCATATCGTGGGTAGTTCATGGATCCCTTTACTATTCGGACCATTCGGACGGGAATCAATAAAATCTTTGAAGGCGGTTTGGACTGCCCCATCGGAGTTGAATTTTTTCCCTTGCAAGAAGTTATCCAAATTTCGAAAAAAATGGTAATCTGTTGGGGCAAGGTCCGGAGAGTACGGTGGATGTCTTAGACATTCCAATTGAAGCTCCTCTAATTTGCTAGCCGTCTGTTGTGCAGTGTGTGGTCTAGCGTTCTAACGCGCGTTTGTTGATTTGCTTCACTCAATTCGTGAGGTACCCACCTTTCAAGCTTTTTCACCTTCCCAATTTGCTTCAAGTGGATTAAAACAGTTTTATCACTAAAACCGCAGCCTGCAGTTAACTCGGACGGGGTTTGCGATGGATCTGCTTCCACAATAGCCTTCAATTATTCATTATCAACTTTGGTCTCCGGCCGTCCACGGGGCTTGTTCTGCCGGTCGAAATTTCCAGAACGAAAACTTTGGAACGAAAAACGCACTGTGTTTTCTTTTGCGGCACTGTCGCCATACACATTTGGAAATCCTAACCAAAGAGAAGATATTTGAGATCAAAGTTGCCAGTACGGCAAAACGCCAATTTCATATGTAAGGACCTAATATGTTTCGAAGATTCGCGGTAAGGGTATTATGGACACGAGTTTTTTTAATTAAAATGGACTGCACTACTTTCTTGTTTATTCATCAAAAAAATTGTTCGTGTGAAGCAGGAAGTCGAACGGATGTGAAAAGCCCGGGAAATAAGAAGAGTCGTAAATTGGAAACAACCCCCCTCCGCCTCCGCCCAAAGAAATGATAGGCAACCAAAGAGCTGTCAGACTTTCTAGATGCGGGGAACTTTTTATCTTTTGCCGGCGAAAGTTTTTACGCCCCGTCAAGTAACATCTATAGGAGGTGTTAAACATCCCAACTTCGGTAGGAATTAAAGTTGTTGGATGTTTTTTTCAGACGTGAAAATGGCTTAACCGGAAAAAAATGCGTTGTAAAAGTTTATCTCTATTTGAGATGATTTATTTCGGAACGTTTTTACGCGAATTTTGGCGGTTCTAACGTGACGCAGGTAACCACTGCATGCTTTATGTCCGTTTTACGAGCGTAAATATTGTGTATTTTTTAGTTTGTTTTATGTATTTTTAATAGTGTTTTTACACAAGTTTGTTACGTAGACATTGACTTTGAATCATAATACTTACGTTTTTATGTTCTTAAATGGCGCTTTGGGTAGTGACAGTTTTAAAACAAACCCACAAATGAACTAAATTTGTGGTAAATCTATTCGTTTATCAATATTTTTGATGGCATCCAGGTTTTTGTTGCATTAGCATGATCAGATAAAACTTGTACTCTAAAGTCTTTCCAGGCAGAGCTCGTATCTACGTCAGCATGGAACATTCGAAAGGAACGTACATCGTAACATGCTTTTTATAATATTGATGGTTGAGAGTGGTCCCTATTGTATAAATAACGGACCTTTACAATAAAGGTATTATTTTATATTTCTTTTAAAAAAGGAGTATTAGTAATTTATGTACCTAGATTTCTCGATGATTAAGATATGTAATATTTTATTTGTAAGCATACATTAATATATTTAGAATTGATATTTGAACGCAACTAATTTTTAAGCACATATTTTCTTGTTCAGTCGAAAATGTACGTTTAAAGAAATAATTATAAATATGTGCAAACATAAAATTGTGTCAAAATTAAATATGATTATAGATTTTTAAGGGCAGTTTTTTAAGGACGATAGTCGATGACATCGGTCGATATCTCCTAGGACTAATATAGGCTTTGTCAAAGTTATAATTACGAATATGTAATATTATACTGGTGATGAAGGTACTAAACCTGATAGGGGCTTCTAAAATACAAAAGTTTTTGCACAAATTTTATGCTTTGCTACTTTTTATCGTGAAAAGTTACATTATACGTACATATGGTAGTTTTACCACAATATATTAATTGCTTCTTTATTTCCTATTTTCACGGCGTATGCAGATATGTCTTTGTATTTGCCGGTTAGAAGGGGAGTTAACAAATGCGTTAAGTTCCTACTCTGGGGTCACAGGTTCAATTCCTCTGCTAGTTAAGTTCTCCACAAACGAAGAAGCAGCATTTTCCGCTCATGATGATGGTGTTGTGAGTTTTTCAAATATTCTCAGGTTATTCGTACCTCGAGAATATTTCATTAAAAAAAAAAAAACCATTACGAATTGAAACGTTGCTTGAAATATCTTTAGCCGTGTGTGGTGCCGAGATCTGAATAGCCAGGTACTTTCTCACCTTCCTCCTCTCATCTCCTTCCCCTCCCCGGTACCTTCAGTCTCACAACATACTCCAATTGAGGATGTCGTCATCTCCGGACGGGAGCAGCTGAGACTCTTGTGAGGTATTAGGTAAATTTAAAAAAAAGAAAAAAATGTAAATAATCACACGATTGTGTTTGCTTAAAAAAGCGAACTTAAAGAGCATTTAATATCTTCAGTTTGTTGGCCCACTTGCTTTTAAAATGCTCATTTTGTAAATAAATAAAATAGGTTCTCTTTAACTCACACGTCAGAAACTTTTAAAGTATCCCGAAGCGCAGGTGAACCAAGAGGTTAGTCTTGGTCGACTCACCGCCTGCTCAAGGGTAAAGTTTGACTTTAAGCGATCTGTAAAAACCGCAATTGGGTCTTGTGTATGCATTTCGTTCGCTTATGATGCTTTGACATTCCGATGTAGATCAGAAATAAACCGAAGGGCGTTTGAATTTATATCCGCAATTCCCGTAGGAAATCATAACGAAATTAAATGTACATAATATGTGTACATGCTGGTATGTTTATTCGCGTTATGAAACAATTTTTTCTGATTTAAAAAATGATTTTTGGGCGAATCTTTTTTTTATATAATTCATCTTTATCATTTTTTTTTGCAATTAGAGATGTACTATGACGGTTTTACTAGAAACTCCTGTGTTGAGAGCAGGGGCAGTTTATATCCAAAATGCAAGTAACAATGCTACGTTTAAAATAACGGATCAGTTTATAACAAAAATACAAATATCAAAATAATTCATTTTTTTAAGTAAAAGACAATCAGCATCGTGCCATTGTAAATACATACTCTTATATTACATTGTAAATACATACTATTATAAATTGGTTTTGATAAAATCTACGATGTATTGGCTGATGATCCAAGGCTAGATGTCTTATTTATATTTAAATAAGTTGTTCTGTCTAATGGCCAGTGGAAGTGCATTGTATAGCTTTGTTACAAAGTATCTAAAATTTCTTTGACTAAAAGTTGTTTTAGCTAAAGGGATAAATAAGAGATTCTGTGTTATTACATTGTTTTTTATATTAACAAAAACCGAAGAAAGTATGGGATGAAAATCGCCGTTGAAAATATTATTTAACGTCGAAAGTAGTAAGGATTAACACGTAAAAAGCTTATCACGTGCTCTATAAATCATTATCCTGTGACTTGATCTGATTGCCCCCCGTAATAATAATTTTATAAGATAATGTAGTTTCACGCCGCGCTCTTGCGGAATTCCCAAATCCCAACACTTTATTACGAGGCGTTTCGCAATAGATACCTACAGGAGCTCATAAAATATTCCGTTTATCATTTTGTTGTTTAATTTTCTTCTGCCAATATTACCACCCTATGATATGGCGGTGGGGTATTATATATTTATGTAGTAGTGCCTTGCAAGGGGTCCGGGACTATTTGGCCTGCCTGTAAAAGGGCCGGTGATAAATAAGCCATAAACATATAAATTTATTAACGTTTCCCAGGTTTGAAGCTTGTCCAGCCAAAGGTAAAAATTACAATATATTTCTGGATAAGCAGGAATGCCTAAGTTTTGGTTTAATTTTGCGTTGTGTACAAAACAATTTTCCTTTTCAGAATAAGAATCTACGCAAGATGTAGATAGCATTCTTCAGAAATTAATTACTATAAATATTACGAAAATAACTCACTCTTTTATTTTTATTGCGTTTGTCGTATTGTAAGATGAGCTTACGTTTCTTTTTAACGTTTTTTGGAGACGTTCCACAAAGAAATTATTGAATTCTATAAATATTTCATTTAAAGATACAGATAGTTCAATGCTGATTACGATGTGTTTTTTTTTAACAAAATTGCCCAACTCAATAGACAAATTATTTCTTGTGTTTGAATGGGAGAGTAGCCCCATTATTTTTTATAAGGTATATTAAAAATCGTTATTTGAAGTACCTAAAGAATAAGCAATAATAATTAACCTAAATAACAAACTTAAATAAGATGATAAATTACTAAACCACACAAATTAAAAAAAATGATAATAAGCTAATAAACTTAAATAAAATAATAAATTCAAATATCTAACATAAATATAAATAACGTAAAAATAAGAACATAAATACAGTTGAAAAATGTTAACTTGATAGGTTGGTAATAAAATTTCTAAAGCTGGCAATAATTGATTACTTAATTCGTTTATAATATTTTAATTATTTAATTTATATCTATTGAAATTAAGAACCTCCATATAGTAAAAAAAATATGGAAGATTCAAAGTTATTAATGCATCCAAACCATTGAGTTAACCATTGAATAAATTTGTATTTTCATAGGTATTATAAATTGCCTTGCAAAATTACTGCCTCGGTGCAGTGAGACGCGTTATAAGATACTTCAACTTATAACTATACAATTCTATTTTTTACGTATTACCTGAACTTTTACCCTACTGTTTATATGCATATTATTTTCTGTTATTAACATTATGTACTACGCACTGTATAGTTGCAAATTTCTTACAATAAAGATTTTATTTTTATTCATTGAAGGACATTAAAACTTGTAATTACGGCTGGTTATGTATCTAATAGTTATTTTATTTGCGATTTGAAAGCTTTATTTTTTTTTTTCAGTTTTGTCTTTATCCGGAAAGGAATTAATTTTTTTTCCTTTGTATGTCTAATGGTGTTGAGAAATACTATTTTGAAGTTACAAAATTAGGACTTGATATGAAATACTAACAACTTCAATGGGTATCTTGATCACATGGCATAGATACAAGATATCACAGGCTACGTAATACCCGGTAATAAGAGCAGAAGCCGCACCTTCTAAACTTGCGTGAATATATGAATGCAGTTCCCTATTGTTGCAGGCTTCAGTTTGAAATATGAACATTTCCCTGACAATGTGCTTCCTGACGGAGTAAGAATGTAACATAACAGCCTCGTAGTTGAGTAGTTACGATTCTCGATTAATTTGTCTTATTTCACAATTTATTGTTTTAAAGTAATGTAATACTGTATTGGCGTTCTACTACTTATTCCTACCTTTACGTAGATACTTTTAGTATCTCTCTGCTGAAAGACCTCCATTCAAAATAGAATGTTTGCTTGAAATGACTTAAACAGTGTTTTGTTACTAGATCTGAATAGCCAGGTACTTTCCAACCTTTCTTTGCCCCTTGGTTTACCTTTCCAACTACCTTCAGCTTCAAAAAACGTCCCAATTGGGGATGCCTTAGTCTCACTGGCTCCTGGCGTTGGAAGCATTTTTTTTCGTTGCCTATTAGATACTCAGGTATCGTCATGTTTCAGTGGGAATTTTTTTCTTAATCGGAGTTTTCACCAAGCATCGCTATGACAACAAATACTATTTCCGTATTTGATACAAATACCCAAACAAACTATCCGTTGGTAGGGAGGTTTTATTTTTAAAATCGCATAAAAAGCTAAGTCTTTGGTAATTCAATTGGAAGTTAGGTACATATGTGGTTTCAGCATCACTTTACGAGTAAAGCCTTTCCGCTAAGTTTAAGAATCTGCAAGGTGTCACACCCCCTCTCAAATCACACCCTGTGTCGCTTCATTCAGTGCCTTCCACCCTCTGATTATTATTGGTGTGAATGGGCCGTTGGGGGTGGGAATGCTGGGGTAGTCTGCCGACGGGGAGTTTTTGAGGAGTAACGAACCGGTAAAGGGGCTGTTGGCTGTAAAACAATTCGATTGTGTTCCTCTCAGGAATATCCAGATCGGTTCAAGTATGGTGATAACAATTTATTTACTTGGGAAAAACGTTTTCTTAGGATGAACATTACATAAATCGAATACATTTATAAGGAGGGTTGAAATAACAATTTGGTTAAAACACTTCACAACAGCGATACGTCGATCTTTAAAATACACAGAAATTTGTGTACTTTATTGAACTTTAACGACACGAAACAGCTCTTCTCAGATCGCGACGCAATTTCTCGCCCAGATGTATTGTAAAAAATTATCATGCGATATTATATCGTTTGTGCCATAAAAGTTTAAAATTAGCAGAATTCTATGAATTAAAGATAATATATTGCAGGCAATTTACATAAATAGCAATGTGAAAGAATCAAGTGAACCCAGAAAATAGTGAAACTCATGACAAAACAAAACTAAAACAAGAAAGTAAGTTCTACCTGCTTACTAGAGGCCCGATGGCGAAATGAAAAATGTCGTTTCTTCTGTTTTTCCGTATTCATTTTTTCCGCCGACGTTCTCTTGTTTGCTTGTTTATTCAGTTGATTGTTACCGAAATGGCGGCGAAACACAAAAATACAACAGCGAGAAAAAATCTGTCGGATAATTCGGTTTACGGGATACGAGAGAACAATGTTTGTCTTAAGTGGCATGTTTCATTATTTGGTGAATGTGACTTCTCCACAAAAACACAACACAAAGCTCATGCGAAAATTGTTCTTGATACAAATACGTGGCCGTTGGATTTGAGTACAGTACAATAATAGGTTGGCCGCAATTTCATTATGTTTATTTCCGTGCCAGCAAAAGCAAGCGTTTTATTATTCACTTCAAATTTTACAACGTGGCCTTCTGATTTTCTTTTATTCTTAAGGGTAGTTATTGGAAATGCTATGAACACGAGAATAGATGCTCTGAAACAAAAGATGTACGGATATATAAAAATCGATTTAAATTATTGTTTTTTTGATAAATTCGTTTTAATACGCACAAACTGTTCGTCTGAAGCAAGACCTGTTTAATAGTGAGCTCCGAAGCATGAATTTGTTCTGTTTTCTTTGACTGTAATTTCTAGGTTAGTGCAATTATTTTCATTTTCCGACATTATTTGTTTTGAACCAATTATCCTCTCAACTATTAAAACAGAACAAAAATTTGTTGAATTCTCGGACATAATGGATAGAATAACTGGTTTATTTTTTATGTTGGTTTGTAGCAGTTTCGACCTCATGTAAAAATTAACCTGCTAATACAAGAACACCGTCAAAAGGAAGGGTTTTTTCAACCAGTCTTTGACAAATTTGAGGTTTCACTATTTTTATAACTTTTGAAAAAATGCTATTCTAAAAGTTTTTAAAGAATCTGAACTGTCGTTAAGGCGAAGCCTAAGACGTGGGACAACTGGGAATATATGCGTACTTAAATGCAACACGACAGCTGCACAACACCATTACGAAAACTCAAGCCCTAAGCTAATTAATGATTGGCGGATTTATTAAAAAAATAAAAAAAAATTTTAAATAAAAAAAATAATAATAATAACGTTGCGTTTTTACCGAAAACCAACAGACTGACTGATTTTATCGATGATTTTCAAATATATTCTGTTGCTATTATTGTACATATTTTTTCTTCCAGTCCAATATTTTAAATATCTTTGACACGGTATTTTTTTGTAACTATATCTACTATGTTGTACCTTTATTATTTCTAAATGTATATTAGTAAATAGTCTAGCTCCCTAGTTCGACCGACATTTTTGTAGGAATTCATTCGTCTCTTTTTTACTAAAAATAATGTTGTCCTTCACGATTTTGATTATAAGTTAAACAAACTCTTATCAATTTATTATTTGAACAAAATAATCATTTTCCGAGGGATTATTTTTCTTGTAATTTCCTATAACAAGGGTAAAACATCATATTAGGTTTACATATTACAATATACATAGATTCAGAGGGTAAAAGTCTCCCTACTAATCCAGTGTTCTCATTTTCTATTTTCGCCATTTCGCTATCAGGGTCTGCCATTAATCATCCAGAGTCAAGAGATCAATCTCCAACGGAGGCTGTAATGTGCCAAAGTGGATGTACGCCTTCCTGGGAAAGTGGCGCACGCTTTAGGGTAATCAGGCGTCAGCTTCTGCGTCTGATGCATGTGTTTTCAGAAGGATATTTGCGCTTTATTGTGGAATGAGATTAATTAAGTGTTTCGTGAGTACGTTTTTTATCACTGCCTTCAGATATCATTTGGGTTTTTTGTTGTTTTTGTCGCGTTGTTTTCATATAAAATAGAACGACCTATTTGACGAGCTTTCTCAATTGAAAGTAATTAAAGCGTCGTGCAGTAAAATTAAATTGTAATACTTAATCAGTGAAGACGTTATCTCAATCGAAAAGTTGTAACAGAAAAAATCAGGTCGCGTCTAGGAATTGAACCCAGGAACTTAACCTTGCCGGGGTTCTGCTCTACTACTGAGCTAGTTCGACCCTTAGTTCTTCAATTCCTAGATGCCACCGTATCTAGAGTTGCTGGTCAATGATTAAAATTTATTGCCAATTTTTGATTAGCGTAGTGCTCCCCCACAAAACTCATCCTCCGGTTAAGAAACGCTCCTTGTCAATTTTTTATTGAACAATACCAATTAGTTCCTTTATTTCTTTACATGATGCATCTATCGAAAACTGCTTATTTATATAATATCTGCAAATAATAGAGAGTAACAATAGATTATGTGTTTACTTATTGCTGGGTGCGGGTAAGGCTTGTAATTGAATGGTTAAAAATGTGTGTTTTTTAAATGTATTTATCGTAAATACTTCATAAGATTCCAGATACTAATATCTACAGCCTGTATGTCGGACGAATATCTGCAGCTCATATGTTGAACTAATATCTACGAACTTCAGAGCGTTGACTAAAATCTACAGAGCTAAGGTCGGACGAATATCTATGATGGTCCCAGTGTTGACTAATATCTACAGAGCGTAGGTTGAACTAATCAGCTAAATGTGTCCAATAGTCCGATATTAGGGATTTTTACATACATACTTACATAAATTAAGTTTTTTAAACTGCGTACGCAATATTACGTTATTCCAATATGCTATACATAATTGCAAATCCAACCTCTGCCAGCGCTGTAGATATTCGTCAACACTTTGGTTCTCGTAGATATTAGTCAACAGTTTGAGCTGTAGATATTCGTCAATACTTTGGTTCTCATAGATATTAGTTCGATTTTTTCAGTTTTTGGAATTCCTGTAGATATTAGTAGACGCCTCCCTTCATAACCTATTGATTTTACGCTGTAGTCATATTTTTGTAATAAGGTTAATAGTATAAGTAATTAGTATCTCATAAAACAAATGCTTACCTACGTATAAACGTATTTATTCGTCTTTATATCTTTTGAGAGGTTTTCTCACTATTCGGTAACTGTTGAGCCGATCTTTAAGGTGCCGCATCTGCGCTCAAAAAGAAGAAGATGTAGAGATATGTAATTTTTTTTAATAATTTTTTATTTATTTATTAACGCCGATTATAGCGGCTTTTACAAAAGAATTACAATTATTTTATATATGAATACAGAATATACATAGATAAAAAAAAAAATATATAAATATAAAATTCATAAAAGAGAACAATAGAAATTGTAGTATCAACATAAAAAAGTACAATGAGTAGGTTATTATAAATACAATACAAAATATTATAAATCCCGGATATTATGTAATAAGAAATTAATACTTTAAATCTGTATTTGATTATAGTCGAACTGAGAAGCGCTGACAGACAGTTTTAATTAAGTAGTGTTTGTATGAGGTTAAACTAGCAATGTTTATAGATTCATCCAAAACATATTTATTTCCAAGTACATGCAGGCGATTCATTATGGAATTGAGTTCAGCGTTCGATCCTGTATTGTTGCAATGATAAGGTAATTTGAATTTTCGGAGCACACTTTGCGTTCATTTTTTCTAGCGAATTTCTAGGAATTTCATATAATTTATGTTTCGGCGTGGAACACGTCTATACAACATTATCTTCTAAAATAACATTTATTTTAAGGGCTTAAAAACTTTAACGGTTTAAGGGAGATACGTAATAAATCTGTAGAAATTCGGGTAGCGGCGATGTTTAAGATTTTTAGAACTATATTTAGAAGATGATTAATTATTTTGAAACTTACTTAAATAAAAAATTTCTCCTACCAAGAACGTGAACGTCAAGTCTCTGATTTTATTCTTTATTTTTCAGAAGATCAACGTTTAGTTCCGTCTAGATAGATATCGCAAATCGCAATCCCCCAAGAATATCCAGAGAATCTCCGGGTGATTCGGACTATGTATTTCACTCGGAAGCGTTCTTGGCGATAAATTCTTTAGAGGGGGGAACTTTCGAACAATTTTATTGAATTATGCAGATTTACAGACTTGTTTTTGCTAGATTTTCAAATTCCCTGAAAGTATTTTAAACATCAACTTTTTCAATTTTTTTCAATTGCTTTTTTCCTAACTCGCTTTGAAAATATTCAGCGAGTCGATAATACTAATTGACTTGCGAGCTGTGTATTTAGGTATTTACACAAATTTAAAGGTAAATTTACGGAACCTCTCGAAATTAAATAACTTTCGTTATTAAACTTTCTCATTTTTCTATTGTGAAGAAGGTAAAGTTTTTTAAAATTTTTTATTGGATTAACTCTTGTTAAAATAACTTTTGCAGATTATACCCATCAATATAAAATATCATTGCATGAAGATAATACTAATAAATCTTAATTAAAATATTTGAAAAAGAGTTTTCGTATTTTTCTTTTTCTTGTTCTTTTTCATATTTTCATTTCGATTTTGGGAGGCGGGTGTGGTTTTTTTTTTTACATTAACTCCACACAGGAGGCCCTGAGGAAAATAACTTCCCTCAGGGCCTACGTCATCTTTGAAGATGCTGTGTGGATGGTCTTTTTGAGGAAAGGAAGCAGTGAACACGGGTCTTGAAGAGACCCATGTTGTAGGAGGGAGGAAACACAGAGGCCGGCAAATCGTTCCACAGCCGAGCCGTTGAACTCAAGAACGAGTCATAGAAACGACCCGTTCTCATGTGACTAATGTCAACCGTGTACAAATGTTGGGCGCGTGTTTGGCGTGTTTCCCGACCATGCACCGGTGCCGAGGGGATCAATGACGCTAGTTCCTCGGAGCATCTTCCATTGTAATACCGGTAGAACAAGGACAGCATTCCCCTGACGCCTGTGCTCTAAAGATTGCAGTCCGCCTGTTAAGATGGGAGAATCTATCAAACGGACCGCCCGTTTCTGCACAGAATCAAGTTTTTTTTTTTTTTTTTTGTATTTTGGAGCTCCACACCAGAGGTGGCTGCCAAATTCAACCGTGGAGCGCACTTGCGATTTGTACAGGGTTAGCAGTTGTGTACTATTAAAATATCTGCGGGCCCTTTACAGTACGTCCAGTTTCTGAGAGGCTAACTATAAGGTACTGCCGCCCCGGCAACCATTTATTGGATAACCAACACCCCTGTGGTTTGGTGACTTAGCAGTGGTGCTCGGGTTTACGGGCGGAGATCTAGATCTTGGCGGCGAATGCGCTTGCCCACTACTGCGAGGGAGACTGGTTGAGAAACCTAGATCTCTCCACCTCTATCCATCGCCTGCATTGCAGTGGGAGGGATGGATGCATTCATCCGTCACTCCTAGACACACTGATCCCCAGATTCCTACCATCTTCCTTTCCTCCCTTCCCTAAAAAGACCCTCAACACAGACCTTCCCAAAGATGACATAGGCCCTGAGGGAATCTTTTCTCTCCGGGTTGTGGAACTAATGAAAAAAAAAGATTTATTCAGTTCAGTTTCAGTGCCGGCAACCCGTTCGTTTATTCATTTTTTCATTTATTTACATGGTTTTATTTTACCCAACTCACTAGACAAAGTCTGTTCCGATGTAGGTAAATAACTTTTTATATTTATTAAAAATGATATGAATCAAATAGATATACTGTATATAAAAAAATAAAAAAAGTAGTACAAAAAGATTAAAAAATAATGTTATAGTATAAATGATAAAAAATAATAAAATGATAAAAAAGAAGTATAAAAAGATAAAAAAAATAATGTGAAATTATATGCCTATATGCACTTTGCCTATTCCTATGCCTACTATGTTTATATGATTAAAAAAAATATATATTTATATATATATATGAAAGATAAAAATAAAAAAATACTCATCATCATCATCACTATTGGCTCTACAACCCCTGGTGGGTCTTGGCCTCCTCAAGAGTCTTTCTCCCCTCATCTCGGTTTTGTGCCAGCTCTCTCCAGTTTGGAAGTTCCAAGATAGATATGTCTTTGAGGACGTTGTCGCTCCATCTTAGTCTTGGCCTTCCCAGGCTCCTTCGCCCTATTGGTCTTGAGTTCAGCAGGGACTTTGGTGCTTGATGCTCGGTCATTCTCTCCACATGACCCAGCCACCGAAGCCTTCCCAATTTTATAAATTTTGCGACGTTTAGCTCCTTAAACAAAGTATAGAGCTCATTGTTATAACGTCTGCGCCAAAATCCATTTTCTAAAACCGGTCCGAAGATGCGCCTCAAATTTTTTTTTTCAAAAACGTCCAGTGCTCGCTCAAAAAAATACTATGAAAATATAAATATATACAAATATACATATACACATGTATACACACATACACATATACATGCATACACACATGCATGCATACATAGATATACACATACACAAACATGCATACGTATTAGTATAGCATATTAGTAGGTATTATCTTTTTCAATTCAGTAAAGTTCAATTTTTTTATATTTCAAAAGTTGCATACCTATTATGTCATCTGAAAGAGAGTTCAACCTTGTCACCTGAATCTTTCGAAGAAACATAAAAATTACCCACGTTAAATTCTTATAAGCCGAATGCAATCCAGATCAGCCCAGAAACAAAAATGTGAATCAGGGTGAAATCTGGATTCCTCTAGTTTGTCTATGAAGTGACCTAAAACGTGGATAAATTCCCGACTCACCAATATATTTTTCTTGTATCCCGAAAACCTTCAAGTCGTTCGTTTATTGTCGAATTTATTGCGGTTATACGTTTATTTTGATTTCTTTAGATTTTCTGCTCACACTTAAAGTAAACCCGATAGAATTATTGAATGCTTCGCTTTAAAATTTATTTAATGATCTTCAAACATGTGAGTAATAATGGGAGGCGGGTATAGGTACCCAACCATAACCAATAACCAACACCTCTCGCCATAGGTCACCCCAAGTGATTCGCCACATTTGGTGACTTAGCAGGGGTGCCCAGGTTCACGGGGGTGCGGTTTGACCAGGTTTTGGTAGCCGATGCATCTGCCCACCTGCGCGGAACTCGGAGAGACTGGTTGACCTCTTCAACGAGGTTCCCTTGACCTATCGCCTTGCACCGCTGTTGGAGGGATGAGCTCATACATATGTCCGTCAGATTCCTACCCACCCCTCAAACCAATTTCCTTTCCAGAACTTTCTCTCCTTCCTTTCCTTAAAAAATCCTCAATAAAGCATCCTCTAAGATGAAATTGGCCCCGATGGAAATTATATTCTTCCAGACTTTCTGTGTGGAGCAAATGTAAAAAAAAAATCGAATACAGTTTACACATTTCATTGACATTTCATTTTCATCCGAAATCCAAGTCACAGTGGGGCTAAAGAAGTTTCACTTCAAAAAACTGTTGGCCCAACAATGTCTATTCCCCTTCCTCCATCCAACCTACCTTCCATACATATCCTATCTGATAATATGTGCCAATATTACCTACACATCACATAGTGGAACAATAACTCCCAACGAGCAATCAGTCTGTTGAAGTAATAATTGTTCCCATCATCAACTGATCTCTCAGTTCTTTAATATTGACCATGCTAAAAAAGCCTCGGTGCAATGATTATCAATCTAGTGATCTCTCAGTGTGTGTAATTAGTTAAAGTAACCAATGCCATGATCACTTTATCTCTCAGCTCTTTATTATCGATTCGCGCGGAGACTTGTGTACTGTTCAGCCAAGTGATTCATCGGTGCCATAATGTCAAAAGAATGTGCTGTGGGAAATTAAGGGAGTCAGATTCCCTTCCGTTGTCCACATTTCACATATTTCGATAGTTGTGTCATTTTGAAAACTCACATTTTTTAATGATTACAGTCATCGATATATTAACCATAGATTAGCCCTCCCATACTTAATTCCAATCCCAAAGTGACACCACCTACGAGAAATTTCATAATGTAACTATAACTACCCATTGAATTCCGTTGCATCTCTTGCGTTACGTAGTTGTTTTACCAGGAAGAAATTAAACATTTTTTATCAAATGTTACTTTTCTCAATACGCTGCCTCGAATTCATATGTTATGTACAACTGTTTTTAGATATTCATATAACTGATTAAATTGTTAATAATAAAGTTCGCGATAGCCCATACCTAAATTATTTGTAACTGCCTGAAATTTGTGTTTTGAAAATGATCTTCGCGAAGCTAGTAATTCCGTTATAGCGAACTTGCTGGAACACAAATTAGCTCCACGCAGACCAACCAACGGTACAAATCAATGCTTCTTGCGATCTTTTGGCTGTGAGATAATGGACTTTCTTTTTGATAAATGTTTTCGTAAACCAATATTTTTGGTTCCGGTGTCATTTTTAAGACCTACACGCCTTGTCTAGATATACTTGGTCGAAGATATCAGTCCATTGATTTTCGCAGCCATAATGTACGAGTATAATCTCCGACTACAAATACCTACCAACTTAAATAGTAATACATAGCAAAACTTCACAAAGGGAATGTTCAATTAGGAGAATAGCTATTTTTAATTTTAAAACAATTCTAATAAATAAATATTCCTAGTATTATCTTTCCTTATTTTTAAAACATTGTTTTATTAGGCCTTTTTTCAAGTGAAACCATCAGTGGATGAAAAAATTAAATGTTAAAATGAATGCATTCATACAAAAGATCCTCTCAATCTCATTACTTATCTAAAAATAATCATTTTCATCCCCATTGTCATTTGAAATTGTTTCGTAGACTTTACAAAGAAATCAAATGTTTCAAAAAGAACATGTAACTTCAATAGACAGCGAACAAGGGTATTCTGAAAAATGCTTTGAATCCGCATTTAATTTATTCATTTTCATTACGAGATCAAAAGGTCAAGTATTTGAATGTGCCTATCGCGAAGTATCTATTAAATTAATTAATTTGCTATCTATTTTATTAATTTAATAAGAGAAAATTAATAAAGCCCACGCCTTGTTGTATTTTCCCGACTAAGGCAGAGTTTATGTAAGTCTCCGTGTTTTAAATTCGCAAGTCCTGTAAAGTTTAATAATGTACCGTTTTATTATTGAGGGTGTCTGACTGCGTGCTATTATTAATTATACAATTTGTATAATTTTACGATAAAGTCGTTAATTATTTTATACCTGCTCCCGTACTATGGCCGGGAATTTGAATGTCTTCGTGATTAATGAAACATTTCCGTGCCGAAAGCTGAAATTTGGTTCAACATTCAAAGAATCTCATTAATATTTACGATTATA
Source organism: Limnephilus marmoratus (assembly GCA_917880885.1). Classification (NCBI taxonomy): domain Eukaryota; kingdom Metazoa; phylum Arthropoda; class Insecta; order Trichoptera; family Limnephilidae; genus Limnephilus; species Limnephilus marmoratus. Next base: position 34,500,147 of record OU862918.1, on the reverse strand, counting down.
ATTTATTTGATAATTCAGTAAATTAATGTGAAGCTTACCATAACAGTATCAACGGTTTGGAATAATTTATGTTTGTGAGAATTGTTATTGCTTTTGAAATGTTTTGTGAACTATTAGTTAATTAAAGTTTCCGGGCTTCACCGTAGTTATATTTTCTTTCGTTTTAATTAACAAGTTGTTGATTGATACATATGGAATAAACGATATGGCGCTTAGAAATGGATTTTTAAATGTTCTATTACTCATGAGGGAAATGATTTTGCTAGTTGAAAATAGTTACGGTAAATCGTAGGGCTAGCTTTTTTCATACTAGTTCCTCACAGGAGGCCTCAAGGATAAAATTCCTTCATTGTCCATGTAATTTCTGATGTGTGGAGTGTGTCTTTTTAACTCTCGACAGGCCAAGATGCCAAACATGACGTCCGTAACCGTGGGGGTCGGCTGATGACCCCATTTTTTTTTTCTAAACTTTTTAACCAAAGAAAACACTTTTTCTTTTTTTGATATATTTTTTTTTGTTATTTATGTTTTTGCAGGGAATATTACCTGCCTATATTTGACAAAATATTTTTTCTTGCCATCAACGATTTTTTCACATTTTTTTTTAAATGGCATATTATGTATTAATCCTTTGCGCAGGAATACCAAAAATACTAAAAATATATTTCATGTATTTAAGTAGATATAAAAGGATAGTTATTTTGGGGTCTACCTTCGGCCCCAGTTGGCTGCGGGAGAGTTAAGGAAAGGCAAAAAAGGTGGATAGAAATCTGGGGGTTAATGTGTCAGGAAGTGACATCCATCTTACTACGGTGCAAGGTGATGGATCAAGAGAATCGATTGGATATTTATAAAGAGAATTGGGTCTTCCTCAACCAATCTCTCCCAAACCGGTCCTCCACGCAGTATTTGGGCAAAAGCATTGGTCACCAAGACCAAGACAAATCTCACCCTATGAACACGGGCACCCCTTCTAAGTCACCAAACGTAGTGAACTACTTGGGGTGATTTATAGCAGGGGTGTTGCTACTGTTGGTTAGTTATACTGGCTATACTGGCGGTGGTACCCACACCCGCCTCCCAAATGGAAACAAGAAAAAAAAGCAAAATTAAATCGAATTTGAAATCGTTGAATCAAATCTTCTGAAGCAAATTTGAAATTTTCAGACTTCACCGATTTCTTACTTAAATCATATTCGTGAAAATCGTTGAATTATTCAATTTATGTTGTTACTAATGTTATAACGAAAAATATTTACTCCATTACTCATAATTAATCTGGTTGATAAGTACTTTATTGCATCCCTTTAAAAATATTTCCTGTTGGGTTCATTAAGGTACCTATGCATGTTTGTCTAACGGTTGGAGAAATACATACCTAAGCAAATAAAGTCCCGCAATAATATTATTCCTAATTATAAATTTGCCCGCATCCGTTTCGTCCTATTTTTCGTTGACGTCAGCGATTTTCCACGAGAAATTAATTTTATTTTGTTCAAAAATTACTTCGAAGCCCCAATTGACGAATGCGAAATTAATAAGTTGGTGTATAGAAAAGCTCCGAATAATGACAGCAACACTTCGCTATCATCGTTATTAGCCGAAGCCACTGACATGCAAAGTTAATCGAAATATTGCTGGCTTCAATTGCTTGACCTTGGGAGTAGGTAATTACTCTCTGGTGAATTTTAAAATATTCGGTCAAAATATTTCTCTTGTAAAATAATTAAATATCGTTAACGGAAATTTGAAATGCTGTAAAGGACAAAATGATAATTGTTAAGAGCGAAAAGATTTATTTTTTATTTTTTCAAAAATCGTATCTCCTGATTTTGTACACCAATAATTATGGATTTTTATTACAAACTAACATTGAATAGATCGGTCAGAATGCTTACCATTGTGTGTAAATTTCTTTAATAATAGTATTTAATTTATTTTTAATTTTTCGGAAAAAAATTCTCTTAATATGCACGTCGTAAAAGACGCACTTATTTTCCTAGAACTATTTCGATAACGCAAATTTACGACGAAAAGAAAAAAAAGCAGCGAAAAATGATATATTTAACTCTTTTTTGGATTTGTTGTCTTATACAGCATTTCAAATTTCTGCAGTCGATATCTTGCCAAGAATTTCTTATAAATTTAATTTGTTTCTTACATTTTTATGTTTATTTTTATTTTAACTTTATAAGTAAAACCTCAAATTGTAATATTTTAATTAAATTAAGACAATATGTAAGCGAAACCCAATCTAGTCCCAGAGGTGCCAATATCTTTTTCTGATTTTTCTGTTTCTAGATTTTTGATTGGGTTTCGTTTATATTGTCTTCAATTAATTAAAATTTTCTGTTTATTTTTATGCGGGTTACCCTGTCACTTTTTTAATAAATAAAAGCTCTATCCTTCGTATTTGAGTCCTATTCTAATTAAGGTAGACATGTAAAATTGGACGACTATTCGTATTCTTTCGCAAATTTATGTGCCTTTGTATTGAGGGGCTGTATTCATTTTTTATGTGACTTCTCACAAGAGCGCCCCTGTCTGTACAGTGTAAAGTACAGTCTTTACAGGGGAGCAGCATTGTGAGGCGGGTTAAGCTAGAGGCTGTAGGAATGAGGAATACCATTCCTCAAGCTACCTTTATTTACCCTTTATTTGGTGACCCGGTAGTTGATCTCCCGACAGTTATGCCCCAGAAAATGTTATTATTGTTTAAATAAAAATTGTTCACTATTACAAATTTCGAACCTCAAATCGACTAGCTTATTTAACGAACATTAATATTTGAATTGTCGATTTTTTACTTATTCACCGGTATATACAGCACATAAGTAGTTTTTCCTTAATGCACTTGAATTAAAATATGTTTTATACTTTTGTTATTCGACGGTACATTTGCTCGGCAAACCCCTTCGGAGACATCTATATTGTGTAAATAGGTATATCGAATTTTCCCTAAACCGACTGCATATTGTGTATAAGCATGCCGAAGGGCCTACTGTCATGGAACCCCCTTATTTAAATGTGCATATAGTTGTCATCGCCGCAGTGAATATTTGGAAGAGTTTGGCCAAACCTATTTTAAGACTAGATAAAACATTAATAGACTGAGTTGTATCCATCATGTTTTTTTCCTTTATTTTTTTTTATTTGATTTCTAACTACAATAACGAGTTTAAAGTTTTTTGATTCTCACCGATTCCTTGGCGACCTATTCGACCACGGTTTAATTAATTCATTTCCCAATAATGTTTTGCATATGCCCGAAGCCTCAACACGCAAAAGGGAGCTTTTAAGGTTGTAATGAATTGTTCATGAGACATGATTCGTTTTAAGAAACTCCCGTACAATTATAAAAACTTTTCATGTTTGCGAAGTTCTGTTGGACGATTCTGTATTAGAACACAGAACGACGCGACGCGGGTAAATAATCTGTAATGGATTTGCTGAAGTGAGTTAGTACCTAGTACCTATATCTACACAGATATTTTAAATTTGACGGGATTAAACTTGAAGTTAATTATTCCGAATTGACAGCTCATGCGAATTAATGCGAATTATTATATTAATTCATTAATTAATTAATTATTACTCATCATCTTAATGCGAATTCTGGCCGAGTAAAAAGGTACTTTTTAACACGGCTACCATCTTGACAGGATTGGCATTTAATTTTCTATTTATTGTTTTGTATTTACGCAATGAAATCGCGAACGACAAAAATGTTTATTTTTAAAACGTCAAACATTTAGTTAACACCTTTGGTAGTCGAAATTGCTTTAAACGATGAATCAATAAAAAAAACATTATTTATTATAAATAACCAATTTCTTTCTGTAAATATAATAAAAACTACAGTTAAGTTTCAAAATAACAACCGATCCCAAAATAACCTAACCAAAACTTACCTAACAAAAAAATGTAATAAACCTAACAAAAATACAGACATCCTATAAAATAAAGACAATAAATTATTTTTCAAAAATAGTTAGTTATAATTATAAGAAAGAATTCAGCCTAGTGGAAAGATACGTTTTGTCCTTGGGATATTATGTCGAGGGATATTTTGTCGAAGGATATTTTGTCGGGGATATTTTGTCGGGGGATGAAAACGCGCATTACCATGCGAAAAACGAACGTTGATAGTTGTGTACCTATTTTGAAGTAAATACTAAAACTAATCAAAAATACGATTGTATCTAACCTTATTTTCATCGTTTCTTGGTCACTTTGTCAAACTTAGTGTCGATTATAACTAAGGCCCTATGGCACAGAACCTATTGAAATTTTGGATTCTTACTAAGAATAACTGTCTGTACACGAATCAATAAAAAAATCTACCAAAAGAAGAGTTTTTTTTTAAACTATGAAATGAATATTTAAAAAGCCCATAGCTCACTACAACGTGTTTAGTTTTATATTTTTTTTGTACACTGAAAAAATGCAACCACAATTGAAAATTACTTACCATCCCAACGGCCGATTGAATTAAATTGCAGGCCACAAAGCAAAGGTTCGTATTTTCATTCGTACGGTGAAACTCAGTAATTGGTTCATTGGAGGTACTTAGTATAATATGGATTACCTGTGATCCGATAGGCTAGTTTTAAATGTCACGTCATTAGCCGTGATACGCCCGACTGACTCGGTAAGACTTGCGATCACGCACGTGATTTTGTGGTAACGAAGTAATTACGTATTATTCATACGTTGATTACTATTAAATGTGTATTGTAGGTGCTCGTTTTTTGTAATTACTTTATAACGATGAGGTTATAAACATTAGCAGTGACGGATCATGATTTCGTTCACCTAGACGCTAGATCAATGCATTTTGAGGTGGTCTTAATAATTCTGATGTGACGATAATCATTGTAATGCAATGCAACGCCGTAAGATAAACTGAAAATTTTACGATAATTCAATCTTAGTATAAAAAACAAAGTCGGGTTAGTTACACTTTTTATAACTCGAAAGCGGCTGGACCGATTTTTATGATCTTTGATTTGTTGGATTTGTCTCCGCCCCGAATAGCAGAATAGCTCTTAAAATAATGGAAAAATTCAAGAAAAAAAAATTATGAAGAAAATTCTTTTCATCATACATTTTGTATGGAACGAATTTTCATATTTTGAAAGAGCTGCAGGAATATTGCGATAAGTGTAATATTGAGTAGTGAGTGAATTCAAAAATTTAAAAATGTCAAATGTCAATGCGCAAATAATAATCAGCAAATAATTACGAGAGATGGGAAGGCTGATAGAGATATTGAAAGAAGGGTGAATGCAGGTAACTCTATTAATGGAGGACTGAACGCCGTTGGCAGCAACAAAAAACTGTCCAAAGACGCGAAACTAGCCGTCCATAATGGAGTACTGGTACCTACCCTGATGTATGGCAGTGAGGCATGGAATTGGCAGAGGAAGGATGAAAGTAGACTGAACGCTGTAGAAATGAGATCCCTGAGGCGTATGTGTGGTAAAACCGTGTATGATCGTGTGAGAAATGTGGAAATCCGCAAAGAATGCAAGGCTGATGTAAGCGTGATGAGTAAGATCAAGAAAGGAACGCTCCGATGGTTTGGGCATGTAGAGAGAATGAACGAGGAAAGGAGTGTAAGGAGAATATATGACGCAAATGTGAATGGTAGAAGAAGTCGAGGACGCCCAAGAAAGACATGGCACGACCAAGTGAATCAGGTGCGACCAAGTGAATCAGGTGCGACCAAGTGAATCAGGTGCGACCAAGTGAATCAAGTGCTGATTATGCGCTGATTATTTTGCTTTTGTTGTTAAACATATATCTAATGCTGCCCCTCTTACGCACTAAATGTCAACAGTCGAAAATGGGACAAACGGTGAACGTATAAAAAATTAAGTAAGGAAAAATACTATAATTATAATAAATCTCCCTCACATGTATAAAAAAAATGAAACGTAATTCCCGTAAGGGGAAAAGTAAGAAAATCACAAAAATTATAAATCCGTACACAACGCCATCTCTGATAATGACGACCTCCGTAGTCCAGTGGCTAAGACTCTTGACTCACATTCCGGAGGTCGCGGGTTAGAACCCGGCATGCGCAAATAAATTTTATTTGATTAATTTGTGTTATTTCACATTTAATTAATTTAAAATAATATATAGTATATTTGCGGCATGTTCCAGAGTGGAAGATACTATTAGTATCGCCCTGGTGTAAGACCACCATTCAGAATTGAAACGTTGCTTGAAAATGGCTTTAGCCGTGTTTAGTGACCAGATCTGAATAGCCAGGTACTTCCCAACCTTCCTCTTCCCCACCTACGTCCCCTCCCCAATACCTTCAGCCTCACAACATACCCCAATTGGGGATGCCATAGTCTCACTGGCTCCAGACGGGAGCAGTTGAGATTCTTGTGCGGTATTCACTGTAAAAAAAAAAAAAATGCCAAAAACAAAACACGGACAGTTGCACATCGATAATTACTTCTTTGTGAAATTAAAAAAAAAAAAAAATTTAATTCAGTTAATGATTTAACACAACAATTATTGATTCTGAGGCCGTACGAAGTTCGCCGGGTCAGCTAGTAATGGATAAAACACTAGTTTTTTTGAAAATATTCTAAATGAAAAATATAAGAATAAATTACTTAAAACATTTATTTATCCCGTGCAAAAAGATCAGGAAGGAAAAAATGGAGGAAAATTAACTATATGTATCTAAATAATAAACTTTCCAATTCCTTAATAAGGAATGTACCAAATTAAATTCTTCCTGCATTTTATGAAAATAACAAACTTATAAATTACATTCTTATATTAATAAGAATAGAGGTTTAAAATGAAAAAAATGGAATCTATAAATTAAAGTGTAATAAGATTGTGTTTTTTTTAAAGTAGGTTAAACTTCGAGAAGCTTTTAAGTAAGGATAAAGGAACATATGAGATGTTTTTCTCGGAGTTTGCATACATTTATTGGAGACGAGTCACACTTTTGACTTCAATAGTGGAATTGAGTGCTCCCATAGCCGTTGTGCTCACATGATGCAGAGATGGGGCCTTAAGAGCGTTTAACAAGCCAGTGGACGAAAATCCACATTTCGTCGAAAGTCGTTCTTACGATCGTGCAGGGCGTTTACAATGAGAAAGATTAATTATTCTCCGTACTAGCTTTTTAAAATTATATTTCAATATCGATTTTATTTTATTCCAAATTTGCTTAAATTTATACCAACATCCAAAAATTACTCAAACCTATTTAAATTTTAAATTTTACATTTATACTCTTTTAAAACGTATTGAAATTTTATTTTGTAATGTTTTAAAATGAATAAATAATTGAATTGAATTGAAAAAAATGCTGAAAGGCGTGATGATAAAACTATTAAAATAATGTCCTTTTTGTAATTATTTTTTGATTATAAGTATTTATCATTTTTCAATAATGTCTAAGTTAGATAAGAATGTTAAAAAAACTAAAATTTATCAGTTTCGTCAAGGAACACATACATATGTACGTATATATTTTTTAATGATTTTAACTCAAATTAAAATTCTAAAAAATGCAATACCCAGATAATGTATTGATTTATTTTACTGCATGATAATATGATTTGAAATGGGTGTGGTATAATATAAAATCTTTTTTGAAAATTTTATAAATCTGCCAACGACCTATTATAAACATTTTTTTCTCAAAATTTAAAACATGCGAATGCTAGATAAAATAACAATCTTTCGAAATCCATTTATATTTTTTTGTGGAAAAGAGTCACTATGTCTAAAATTTGATTTAAAAATGACATATTTCTGGTTTTCTCTGGTAACACCCTCTTAAAGAGTCGGCGAAGTGTGAATGAGGTGCGGTGCAGACCATCGAACATGTGGTCAACGAATGCCCGCTCCATTCATTCCCCAGCGGGATTGATGAGGTCCACAGGGCAACGCCTGAGGCCCTAGACTGGCTCGCAGCTCTAGATGTCCCCCTCTGACCCCCCACCGTAAGAAAGAAGAAGAAGAAGTGGAATTGAGTCATTACATCGTAATTTTAAAGGTGCTCATTTGGACAAATTGGAAATCTTGGAAATCTGAAAGAGCGTGGATGCGAATTGAATATTATTAATAATCAAAAATTGTTTTTCAACGACCCAGTATTAAACCTGTTCCCTTTGTAAATTATGTCCTCTTACCCCTCTTCTCTTTATCCATTCTCACCTTTGTCTGTGTTTATTATTTATACCTAATTAGTTTTAAGTAAACCCTGAAGAAGTAAGCGTTGCTCATAAAACATGTCGGTTCTTTGTAAACAATATTAGTACATTTGGTTAAAACTTTTTATTTGTATTCTTTAAATTGAATGAAAATTATTTTATCTTTATTTTTATCTTTAATTTATTTTTATCTGAATACTGCACAATCCTCCCAATTGCTCCCGTCTGGAGCCAGTGATACTGTGGAACCTCCTGTTGGGATATGTTGTGAGGCTGAAGGTAGTGGGAAGGGGAAGAAGATGGGAAGAGGAAGGTGGAAAGTACCTAGCTATGCAGATCTGGTCACCAAACAAGGCTAAAGCCATTTTTTTTTATTTTTATTATTAATTTCAATAGCAAGGTTTGTACATGTATGTATAATGTATAGTATAAGTATAGATCCATTTTTTTTTCACAGACCTCCTCACTAGGATTTCCTGTTCTGAGGTGGCCTGTAGTTTTTTAAAATATTTGTATTTGGTTATGGATTGACTTTATATCGGATTCATGATGTTTGTAATTTTATTATCACTTTGATCTCTCAGCCATGTTTTTACTTTTGTTTTAAATATGTTAATTTCCTTTATATTTTTGATTTGATCTGGTAGAGCATTGTATAATTTCATAGCATGGAATTTATTATTTCTCTGTCCAAAAGATGTGTTCAAACTGGGAGTAACCAGGATGTTATTGCTTACTGCCCTGGTTGAGTATTTATGTTGGGTAGTGGAGTATTCATATATGTTTTTTTTCAGTTTAAATAAAATATTTTTTGAATAAAGTTTCTGTACATTGAAGACTTGAAAGTTATTAAATATTTCTTCCGTCGGAGTTCTAAGCGGAACTTTCAGTATTGTCTTTAGTACTCCTTTTTGGGCTATATTGAGTCGCTCTGTGTGAGTGCTCAAGGCAGACCCCCATCCAGTTATACCGTACTCTATTTGTGATTGACACAAAGCATAGTATACTTTTTTAATATCGTTTACGTTGAGGATATTACGAATGTTTCTAAAGAAGTATATGTACCTGGTTAGTTTTTTTGTAATTACGTCAATTTGTGAGTTCCATCGGAGATTATCATCAATTTCAATTCCAAGATATTTGATGCTTTTGGAGTGTGCTATAGTGGGACAGAGGCATGATAAGCCTTGATTTTGTTGATAAATTCCTTGGCATGTGTGTAATTTGAGATTTAAGTCCTCCGGCGGCTGCCCTCTGGCTGTTATAGAAAATGTAAGATATTTTGTTTTATTAACATTAAGCGTGAGGGAGTTTCTTTTAAGCCAGGTTTGCAGGAGACTAAGCCCGTGTTCCGCTTCTTTGTAAGTATTTATCCAATCTTTTTCGTTAAATAAAATTACTGTGTCATCAGCAAAACTAATAATTTTTCCTCTTGTTTCTAGGTTACAGATATCATTTATGTATATCAAAAACAATATTGGTCCAAGTACGCTTCCTTGCGGCACGCCATGGTTGATTAGGAGAGGTTCGCTTTTTCGCTTATTAATTTGAACGCTCTGTGTACGCTCCATCATATAGCTTTTTAGCAAGTTTAGTGTTGTATTTGTCATACCAATTTTTGTAAGTTTAGCAAAAAGTATTTTGTGGTCTATTGTATCAAAAGCCTTTTGTAAGTCTATGAAGATTGCCAAAGTTTTTTCTCCACTGTCTAAACTTTTAGTGATCATATCTGTAATTTTTTCTATGGCGTCACTAGTACTTAAGTTCTCCCTAAAACCATACTGTGTTTCGGATAATATTTTATTGTCTTCTAAGTAGGATAAGAGTTGTTTTTTCAATATTCTCTCCAATATTTTTGAAAATGTGTTGAGTAGGCTTATTGGTCGGTAATTGTTTATGTCATTTTTACATCCTTGTTTAAAAATTGGTATAACAGTAGCTTTTTTGAGAGCCGTTGGGAATATGCTTTCAGTTATAGACAGGTTGACTAAGTATGTTAGAGGTACGATAAGTTCTTTACAGAGATATTTTATTGCATTGGTTGTGATTAAGTCCTCCCCCGAAGAAACATTTGATTTTAGAGAAGAAATTGTGTTTTTGATATCATCAGCTGTAATTTGCTTAAACTCGAGTTTCTTTCCTTGTTCAGGGAGTTCATTTATTAGTATAGCGTCATTACATTGTGTAGCTTGCTTTGCTAGATTTGATCCTATATTTATGAAAAATTTATTGACGTATTCAAGAATTTGGTCAGGATTATCAGCGTATGTCCTTGGGACATTGTTTATATTTAGCACGTCAATTGATGTCATGGTAGCAGATTTAGAACTGGTTATTTCATTAATTATTTGCCACATTTTCCGGGGATTTTGTTTACAATCTACAATTTTTTTCTTGTAGTAGGTTTCTTTTGTATACGTAATAACTTTTTTGCAAATGTTTCTATATCTTTTGTAGAATCTTAACATGTGTATATCGTATGGATTTTTTTTTAGTTTCTTGTGTAACTCGTCTCTTTTTCTTATGCAGTTTATAACATTCTGTGTAATCCATGGTTTAATGTGTACATTTTTATGTGAGATTTTCTTAATAATTTTTGTGGTATTAGAGAGAATATTATTCTGAAAGAGTTCTATGAAGAAATTCCATGCATCATTTGCATTGTTCATACTTTGCAGTTTTTTCCAATCGGTACATTGTAGATTATGTTTAATGTCATTCCAGTTTATTTCAGTTTTTTCTATTGTTTGTGGTCTTTTCTTGATTTTATTTGACTTGTTTATTTTTATTGAAAGTATTTCAAGCAACGTTTTAATTCTGAATGGCGGTGTTACGCAAATGCGATACTGAGAGTATCATTAATTGTGAAATAACACAAATTAATTTAATAAGATTTATTTGGCCCTGCCGTGATTTAAATCCGTGACGTTTGAAACCATACACCACGGAGGTTGTATTTTTAGTTATGCTTTTCGAAAGCTTGTTTGATTAACTGCCTAATTCCTGGTCACCAGTTCTTACGTGTTCAAGTGCTTACGTAAAAAATGTACATTTGTATTATATACACGTAACAGCTATTTCGTGTTCCGAAGGCTTTGTTGCCGAAACTCTCACAGACATTTTGATACTAGCTTTCGGAAGACGAATAGGCTAATAGATGAATCACATCCAAAATAAATATACTTTTTTAACTTATGCATCACGTGTAATCTGAAGATTAGGGATTTTGTAAGGTAGTTGTTTAAATTGGTTCCATGCCAACTCAGAATGAAACCAACTCAGCACCACCTCAGAAAGGACATTAAAAGCTATGAAAAATTAATTTAAAATAGCCGGTAACTCTAACCTAACTTAACCTATTTAACCAATTTTTTAATATTTTGTTATCATCACTTTTAATGACCTTTCTGAGTTGGTTTCATTCTGAGTTGACCGGTCACCGTTTAAATTAGATGGTTTTTAATGAATGACGGAAAATAAAGTAGTTTCCTAAGTGACTATCTAAAACGCGTGAAAAGATGAATAAATCCAAGTTTCTCTATTTCGTTAGTTGCTACTTAGATTTTTAAATAACATTAAAGTGGTTTTATGTTCTACTACGTAAGGTAACTAATTTTGTTACACGCGCAATATGTATTACTGGTATTACAAGATGTAAAAATTTCTCTTCATTAATTACTGGTTTTATAAGATGTTAAAATTTCTCAACATGATTTAAAATATTTTTTTTTCATATTTTTTTCATGTTTTTTTTTCTTTACCAATATAACATGTTAAAATTTCTCCTCATTATATTTGAAAATGTAATTTTTGAACATGTTTTTACCTTTAACAACAGTACCCACCCTACACCATGTCCTTCTAGGAATATGTCGTGGCTTGTTAAATAAATTGAATACCTTTGAAAAGAGGTTATTATTCCATAGACGGTAAATACGTTAGAAGGTTTTGTTTTCTGTTGTTCAAAAGATTTTTCTCTCGTTTTAAACACGTAATTTTATCTTATTTGTAGACAGAGAAATAAGCACGTTTGAAAACGATCCCCTGCTTCATTCAAAGTCAAACATTACTTCATACACTATTTTCTGTTATTCAGACTCTGAAAAATCACTTGACTGCATTATTTGATACATATTGTATACACTTGCGCGTCGGATGAACTCAAATCTACACGCGTCACTTTGTTATATATTATGCTTACATCGGTCTAGCAATGTTATTGTATCTTTTTATTGATTGTACGGTCCTATGTTGTCTTACCACACACATGCACCGTGGATTTCTAATCCACGGAATCCACTTAAAAAGACTTTGAAAAATTTCAGATAAGACTTTTAAGATGTGATTTCCATTGCGATCAGTTCTAACTTTAGTAAGGCGCAAATATAGTCCAGTAACTTTATACTTCACAGCATGCGTCTAATCCGGTAGTTGAATGAATAATCCAAGTTTGTAACCTCGAGCGCCGAACGCAACTTTGTCAACAACGTTTTTTTTCAAATTTTGGCGATTATAACACAGGACTAGTTTTTGAAAAACTTTCTTAAGACGTTTGTAAAGTAATGATACTAGAACTGTCTCTGTAGACCCAATAGTTTCCGAGATTAGTTCGAAAAAAATGATAAACTTTTAAAGGCATAATCTCGGAAACTATTGGGTCCACAGAGACAATTCTAGTATCATATTGTAGCAAATTTAGTCTACTTTAAAAACGCCCTAATTTTTTTTCAAAAACTAGTCCTTAAGGGTTATAATCGCAAAAATTTTAAAAAAATGCCAATTTTTTGCGGTTTTTTTCGATTTTTGACAAAGTTGTGTTCGGCGCTCGAGGTCACAAACTTGGATTATTCATTAGGCCAACATCATAATCAAGTCTGCAAAACATCAGAACTACCGGATTTGACGCATACTATCCCATACTCTCAGGCGACAAAGTTACGGGAGTAATGTTTTATTATTGACTACCAGGAGCACACACAGGCGGAGGAGGTGAGTGAAAAAACCGGAGATTTACTTGTCGATCACATTGAATCGGAAGAGTGGCTTCCTGGCACCTGGAGATACGCGTTGGCAATATAAATATTCCCCCAGAAGATATATTTTCCCCACATCCATCCTTCGACGTCATGTTTCGCTGAATACAGTTTTCCTTGCGTCAAACTTTGAAATAAATGAAAACCTTTTCTACATTTCCCCATTCCACGAAACCACCTCTCACCTTTTAATAACAATAACTCCTGACATGAGACCCTAAGTAAATAATTTATGTGTCATCTTTGGGGATGCTATAATAATAATAATAATAATAATAATAAAACAAAAAGAACAAAAAAAAATTAAGATTTATAACTACAAAAACAAAAACTACATCATAAGTACAGTAAAAGTAGAGTTTAGAAGTGGGATAATGACAAAAGTTAATAACAGAAAACAAAATACATATATACAGTAGGTACTTAAACAATAGAGATTTATAATTATAAATTTAGGTTTCTCGTAACCTGCCTCACTAGGCTAGCCTGTGTTGAGGCAGTAATTTTACGTCAATTTATTATACTGTGAACATACCTACACTTATATTAGAATAAAATCACGCAATACAATGGTTGCATTAATAATAACAATAATATTGGTACAATAATAACAGCATTGGTTCAATAGTAATTTCGAATTTGGGTGAGTGCACCGGTAAATGCTCTATCATTATTTTTTATCCAAATTTTTATGTTTTTTTTGAAATTTTTTTGTGAATCACATTTTTTTATACTAATTGGAAGAATGTTGTAAAGTCTTGTTGCAAGGTATCTGAAGATTGACAGACTGCAAAATAAATCATTTTCAAGTGTTGTAAGTCGAGAAAGTTTCGTATCTATGAAGAGGATCTTTTGCGACCTGGACCCTTTTTCGAATTATACAAAGTAATTATAATTTTATAATAATCTAATTATACGATATTCGGCTAGAGAGCTTATTTCACTGTAATAAAGCCTAATTGTAACCAAACAAAACTTTAACATAACACGACGCGTCGTGTGAAAAAACAGATCTGTGAAAAACACAACAGTGACAAACCAGAACGGTGACAAAACAGAGTAGATAACAAAACAACCCAGTAACATAACGAATACGTGAAATAACAGAATATTGATAAAACAGAACAAATCATAATGGTGACGGCATCCCCAATTTGGGTATGTTTGAAGCTCACGGTAGTGGAGAGGAGAAGAAGAAGTTCACGACTATTCAGATCTGATCACCAAACACGGCTAAAGTCATTTCAAGCATCGTTTCAATGCTAAATGATGGTCTTACTCCAGGGCGATATTGAGAGTATCTTCCACTCTGCAACGTGCCCCTAATACACCTACTATATATTATTTTTAATTAATCAATGGTGAATTCAGTGAAATGTATTTGTGCACGCTGGGATTAGATCCCTTGACCATCGGATTGCAAATCGAGAGCCTTACCCCTCGACCTTCGACCACGGAGGCCGTCACTATGATTTATCTCGAACTGACTTCATTTTCTAGCAGATAGCTAATACTGATTTTGAGATCAGGAGAAAACGTCTAAATGCAAAGAGATATCGCAAAAAATGCTTTTCTTTCTGCCTTATTTCCACCTTCCTTCACATCTCCGCACAAACGGAAGTGACAACCCCCCAAAACCGGAAAGAAGTTCTCCCCAGACCGGATCAGCCGGAATTCAGACCGGTAACGTGTGTTCCGAGATAAACCGGTTCGGTTTCCAGAGTTACCAGAATGATATTATCTCGATATAACTGATTTAAAAATCATATATAACCTAATTCTATTTTAAATCTCCCGCGTAAAAGTCTGTTTATCTTACTTATAACGAGCGATCGGGGAACTCAGGCGTTAAAAAATTTAAACAATATTTTCTGTGAAATAAAACAATAACTTTGTTTTTTAACCACGATTTATTTAATTTTTATAATAACGACCGGTTTCGCTTTAGTCAAGCATCTTCAGGGTATAAAATTAAACTGATCAATAATACACATAGTGTGAGCTTATATAAATAAAGAAACAGACAAAACATAATACAAAGGAACAGTGAAAGAGACCGGTCATATTTAATGAATTACCATATTGTATATTCAGGGACAAATTGTCATTTGAATAGGTGATTAAGGGATAAAGTGATTAAGGGTTTTTACTAGTAATATGGGGAATATCCCTAATATCGGGCGGTTGGACACATTTAGCTGATTATTAAGGATTTGGGTTTTTGTCTTAACGGCTTTCTTTATTTCAAGTGATTCTGAATTATTGAGTCTGTTACTATGACCATTTCTGTGTAAAATCTTAGCACCGGTGCTTTGACTGAAGTTATGATCTTTATCAATAAGATGATATTATTGATAAAGATCATCTTATTCAAAAAGATCATAACTTCAGTCTTTCTATCATAATAAATAAAAATCTTGTCTTAAACGTTAGTTTAACAATTAAAAAAAATATATATATTTTTTGTTGTAATTTCTAGGAGCTACAGGTATTACCCATAAACAGAAATTCAATTACGTTTCTCTGTCTCAGTTCACTGGCAGGATTCAATGGATGACATTTGAATGATTTTGATGACTGTATTTTTTAGTGAAACGCTTTTGGTATTTCAGAGTTGAAGATACATACGTAATCTCAGTATCGCCCTGGTGAAAGACCTTTCAGGGACTAAACGTGGCTTGAATTCGCTTTAACCATATTAAGTGACCAGATCTGAATGACAATGTAAATTCACAATCGTCCTCTTCACGCTCTCTTTCTCCTCCCTACTATCTTCAACTCTAAAACACACCCCTGTTGGTAATGTCTTAAGCCGCATCTCCAGCGACAATATTACGGCAAATATAGAACCAAATGCATGTACAAACATGAGAAATTTGGACTGTGCTACAATGTTTTTGTTTTCCGTGACCGATGGAAAACTAAAAACGTTGTGGACCCATCCCAAAGTTTTTTGTTTTTGTCTGATGTTTTAAAAATATTTGGTCGCTGGAGACTCGATTTTTGTTCCACACCTAGGAGCAGCTAGTAAGTACTCTTGTGCGGTTATCAGTGCTATCACGTGTTTAAGAGAAATATGTATAAATCAATAGGGTTAAATTTGTATTCATCTTGAAAGCACAGCTTTTTATCGACGAGCTACGTATTAGAATCACGTATAAACTTGATTATAAAATATCAAATTCCATTTGTAAACGTTCGCTTTGCGGTGTTTATACAAAAAACTTCGAATTTGTAATCATTTTGGGCATGCGAACTGAATTTCAATGGCAGTTACCCTGCGAGTTCTTCTTACTCTGATATAAGGCAAAAATGATATTCATACTTCTGTTTTTTCCCCTCTATATGTTTCCCGAATCTCTCTGGGTTTTTTGATGCTGTGCAGTGAACTGAATTATTAATATTTAACATTAACTAAACCCTCTTTTTACCCTTAATAATTAATTACAATCTACTCTGCGTTGGTTTCAAAAAGTTTTCAAGAATAATAAATTGCACTGAAAATGAGCAAATGCATATTTCTTTTAGGATGCAAATAAAAATTACTTCGGTCGGTTATTTTTATAATTAATGAAGGACGCATTTAATAACTTATATATATTTTTACAAATATTGAAGACTCCCAATCCGAAATGTGTTAAAACATTTATTTTATTTAAATGTGTTTTTTAATAAATGCTTTTTGTATCGCTCTGGTGAAAGACCCCAATTTAGAAGCAAGACGTGACTGTAAATGGTTATAGCCATGTTAGGTGACCAGATCTGAGTATCCCTGTCCATTGCTTTGAATTTGACAATATTTCCCGATCGGTGCATGCTGAAATTGCACTGACAGTTAGGACTTTCGCGCAGATTTCACATATAAAACTTGACGTGCGCGTAATTATGTATAAAGTATGTACATAACATATTGCCTCGGAACAGGAAAACCTAGTTAAGCGAACCGCAATAATAAGATGATACTTTTTATAAACTTTTATAAAATTTATTTTATATTGTAAAACGTTATTTTCTTTTCCCACATTAAATAGTAGCTCTCAGTATCAATTAAAAAGAAAATGGCTCCCGCACATATATTTTATATTATGTCTTATTTTATATATTTAAATACCGTATGAAATGAATTATTCTTGTTATTTTCTTTTAATAATATATACCTATTACTTTTTCGGAAATTTTCTTCCAGTTTTATTCCACGCAATACTACCCATATTATTTCTGTACGCATTTGAATTTTAAATGTTTTCATTATAATATTGTCCTTCCTAGAATGACTTAATTTTTTAAAGTAAGTATAATAATATATTATTAAATATTTATGAACCAAATGTTTTAAACAAACAAAAAAAAATGAAATTATTCTTCTGATTCAACAAAGTATAGGAAAAATAATCTAATTTAATTAACCGCCGAATTTGTAAAAAAGAGAGATTATATTAAGAGAAACGAATATTACATTCACAAAATAGAAAAGTAAAAATCATTATCGTGGCAAACCAATCAATTCCGCTGAAATTCTGTGTAATGATCTACTTGATAAAAATACAGAAGATTTTGTTGGAGGCGTTATTTAATGTCCCAACATTTTTTCAATCGTAAGCCTCATAAAGCTTTTTCCAAAGCTTACTTTGGACTGAAAAGATTATGCGTGTGTTCAGTTTTTCGATACAGCTTATATTATGTATCTTATTTATTTTAATCGTGTATCAGTCTCCATGAATAAACATTAATTTCAGTAAAATCTTGTTCTAATTCATTAGTTCTTCGGAAGAACTGGGGAATAATATATAAAATGGTATCTAATATAATTAACTTTTTAGACTTCCATTGTTTTATTTAATAAATTTATTGAATTTTAAGAATTTTGTTGGAAAGATTTCAAAATTCGAATGTTAACCATCATCATCTTAGAACTAGCTTTTTGCAACAAGATCCCTGTCCCGCTAGCAACCTCGTGAATTAATAAAACGTAGAGTGCTGGGAATAAACGCAAACTGAGCGAATACAATTCCTTTCTCTGTAATACTAATATTATGATATCTAGCACTCTCCCTATGCGGGAAGGACATTTTCCACAACTCGTATCCATGCATTTTTCATGAATAACGTGATTAAAGCCTCACTCGAGAATCCGGCCATGGTATAAACTTCAAAATGGCGGCAACTCGCAATCAAAAGGCGGTAAACAGAAAAAAAATTGTAACCCTTTCCACTTAGGCACCGACAACTCTTGCATTTTTAAGTGTTATAGTCCCGTTCGCTTCCTCTGCGACTGCTATTTGTTTTACAACTTGCGGGCTGAAATTTAAATCTGGAACGGAACCCGGATGGCTTACAAAAAATAGCGGGAAAAACTCTTTAAATAACCGCCATCTTTGAAATCGGCGCTTCGCGTTCGTTAGTATGGAAATAGTCTGTTTGCTCTCGGAATTGATTTCGGCAATGTACTCGTATCTCTAGCAGATTGCATTCGGTGTGGATTTCACCGGAGTTTCTCTCCTTTTGCAATCTAAACGTAACATAAAGTTGGGCAAAAAGTCTTGGAGAGATTTCAATCGTATGCACTGGTGGCTGCAGTAATTGGAAAGGTTTTGACACACATACTATCCACTACCACTGCTTAGTGTGTTGTTAGGGTTGATCTGTTCGCTGTACGCTTCTGTGCATGTTTATTTCCCACCAGAGAGATGCTGAGATTTTGTTTTATTTGTAATAGCATTTGGTAAATGCATAGCGCGAAACAAAAAGGGTGAAGATTTTCTCGTTTCTGTACTTTAGTACAGATACGAGTAGGTAGGTTATTTTCCTCAATCCGTTTTGTCAACAAACTAGAAAATGTGACCTGCATAATTTGAGTACCTAAAACTGGCTCCTTTGATTTATACAATTTTTGTGTCGTTCAATGCAAAAGACGAATAATATGATTTTTTCATTCGACGTAAAGTCTTCAACAAAATGTAATCTATTATGAACATAGAGGAATAATATGTGATTTCATCCAAGATTGTGAACCTTTTCAGTACTTCCCATAACAGTGGAAACAAAAAGTGTACATAATTTTATTAGAACCCTTGTTCAATATTAGTGCACAGTTTGTTTATGCATGCATTTTAACAGATTACCCAATACGTACATATAAAAAAATGAAGTCGTTTTGAATATTTTGCTAAGAAATTGCCCTTTTATGATAAGAAATTTCGAACTATTGCAGCTTATTTTTTTGTTTTGACTTGCCTGTTTTATGTATTGAAAAATACATTTTTAAATCCACAAAGAAAGCAAGAGTTCCACGAATACTCTGTTTCTGTTACAAAGAACCATCTTTGGCATCTCATAAATAATAGCGTCGACAACAAGCTACGGTTACGGCTATACGCGTTTGTATCCAATTCTGCGCGGAGATAAAGTAACCCCGTGTTATAAACAGTTTGAGAAATAAGCAAACCTAAACGTAAATATGAGAAGTATTAAATTCGTGGCATTGGAAAAGAGAAGTCTCCAGATCTGAAAACTGCGAGGCATGAATACATCATCTTTGATTTGCGTTACGCTAGTGGACAGAGAATATGAAAAAAATTCAGAATATATATTCTGAAAAAAGAAGTGCCTGCGCTGCATTTTGTTCAAAGCATGCAAATAAAGATTTATGTTTGTTCTTTAGGTTTACACTGTAACAGGAATGCGATACTACTGTAACTTCCAAAAATAGAGACATCAGGGACGAAAAAATAGCTACCAACTGTAGATCAGTCGTTATTGAATCTTCATAGAATCATTGCACTAAATACATCGACACAGAAAGAGTTTTTCATGAATCGAAGTAAATATATAGAGTAAGCTCTTACGTGGTGGACCTTAAAACAGCATTCCTTTCCTGTGACGATAAGAAAGTTTTTTTTAAAACTACTTATTGATTTAAATGTATGTACGGTTTCAAAACAATTATTATTTCTAACAAATCGCAAAATGACATGATGTCAAAGGAATTTAAAATATAAATATACTATAATTATGAAATACACCGGCACGAAACGAAAAATGCAAATTGCATAAGATTGGCTACAAGCAAAAAGTAAGCACGCAAAACTCTTTTGTGTACCGTGTCATGCAACTTTATAACGATATTCTAGCAGAAATTAGACACGTCACTGACAAATACAAAAATTTATTGTGTAGGTAATTTTTCAACTGACTGTATTATAATTTTTATTTAGTTGTAATCCATTTTTCTCACTTAACATCGTTAGTCGTTATTATATGAGGGAAATTTTCCTCAAGGCCTCCTGTGTGGAGCTCATGTAAAAAAATAAAAATAAACGCTCGTCCACAAAGTTAACATGCGGTCAGTTTAACGACCATACTTTTATGGTTCTATAATATTAATAATAGGCTTTTAAATAAGCACAACTTATTTTGAAAAGGACTTAACGTCATTCAGCCTTGCGACGTACATGTATATGGAGAATTTAAGTAAATCATACAAGAATAAAAAAATGCGTTCGATGCAATATATTCGTTACAGATATCTCCACTATAATACAGACCTAAAACTGAGAATACTCCTTATCAAGACCTATGTATGGAGTATCTTGATGTACGGCTGCGAAACATGGTGCCTATCCGAAAGAGATAAACGGAGACTAGAGGCTTTTGAGATGTGGTCCTATAGAAGACTATTAGGAATTTCCTGGAGAGACCACATTACAAATGAGGAGGTTCTCCAAAGAATCGAAGGAGGAAGGTGCCTGCTCAGGACCTTGTCCGAAAGGCGTGCAAAATGGATCGGCCATGTAATACGACAAGAAGGCCTCTTGCATGCCATAATGGAGGGTATGACTGACCTGTTGGTGGACGTGCGCTGCTCATCATATGCAGACTTCAAAAGAGCCGCCCAAGACAGGGAATAGTGGAAGAGAAGAATAGAGGAAATTGCTGCAAACCAATCCCAGAATTGAAACCAAAGAGAGAGAGATTTCCACTAAATCCCATTTCACCTAGAGTACTGCCATTCTTACCTCTTTTTCGAATTATGTACGTGTCTAAAGTGAAGACAGGTGTTGTGAAAGGATATCGTTTTAAAATATTAAAAGTGTTTTTTTTAACAAAATGGTTGAGCACCTCTTACTTTAAGAAGAAGAATTCTGCCAAGAAACGGCACAATGAGATCAAGCGAGGTCTTTGTGTTCGCCGCCAGACAGTGTCATATTTCGACCGTCGGTTATATACAAAATCCATTAGAGGTAAAGAAAAAGAATACCATAGCCTACGGGTTATTTGATATATTGCTTAGCACACTTTGAAAAATTGTACCTTCCCTCTCAGCACTACGGAAAAGACACAAACTTTTGTATGTTCCGTCCACAATTGGAAGTTTGTATTATTTTGTGCGTGAAATAATATTGTTAAAAATCGTTTTTTTTTCGAAAGGGCTCATGTTTTCTACAAGATTTTTATGTTTGTTTATTTGTAGTTTTAACTATTCTTTCTTTATCGTTTTATTGATCGTGTTACGGGCGTTGTAGATAGTAGGCCGAAAATTACTTCTACGAAGAAGCCGGAACCTATTATAGTAAAAAGTCAAATGTTGGCTTGATACGTACATGCTTTGCACTACTCTTGTATATCACCGCGGACCGTTCGCGTCCTCACAGAGAGAACCGACTTCTTTTTTTACATTATCTTCACGTAGGAGACCCTGGGGGAAAAAAATCGTCATCGGAGATATCAGTGAAGGAAAATGCTATAAGGGGTGGGTAGAAATCTGGAGTTAATGAGTTCAAGAATGACGAAAGTATAAATTCTTCCCTCCCACTGCTGTGCAAGGTAACAGGTCGAGGAAGTCCGGCTGGAGAGGTCAAAAGGTCTCCCTCAACCAGTCTCTCCCGATCCAGCCCGCCACGCAGTCGCTGGGCGAAATAATCTGCCGTCAAGACCTAAACAAACCTCACTCCATGAACACATCACCCTTGCTAAGTCAACCAGGCGTAGCGAACCGCTTGGAGTGACCCCAAATTGAAATAAAAAATCTTCTATCGTCGTAAACAAATCGTGCTAACAAATGTGAAATGTGTGTCTAGTTATATACATTACTGGCTGGTCCCGGCATGCGTTGCTATGCCATTTAATAAAGAAATTGTTTCTCCCTGAGTGTCCTTTCCCATTCGTTCCGTTTCCCTTCCGCCTCCCCTTCTTCTCCTGCGTCCTCTTCCCCTCTCGCGTTCCCACTCCACGACCTCCACCTTCCCTCCCCCCTCATACGTCACCTTCCCCTCCCGCGTTCCCCTTCCACCCTCTTCCCTTTCCCGCTCCCTCGTCCCGCTAACCCACCTCACGCGTTCCATATATTCAATGCCCACGTGCCACCTTTTACAATTTTTATTCAAATTTCCATTTTTCATCTATATTAAATTTGGTACCTAACATTGGTACATATTTAAAATATTTTAAATTCTTTATTCGATTCAAACTATTAGGGGAATACCTACTTTAAATAAATTTATCAACTTAAAGATTTTCAAAAATCGAATCCTGATTTAACAATCAATGTTTTGCAAAGTGTCATCCTCAAACACGCGAACTGTCAAACGTGCGATAGTCGTTAGGTTTTCTAAAATTATCCAATTTTCTTAATTTTTCTCTCCGTAAGAACCATCCTCGTACTTCAAGGAAGATTCTAAAAAAAGAATTAGCGAAATCGGTTTAGCTGCTTTCGAGATTTGCGCTTAGCAACACATTCAGCGATTCATTTTTGTATATAAGATTAGGTTTATTATTGTGTATAACATTTTTCTGCCAGTAATCCAACCATCTCCATTCTTTTCTCATACTTCCGCTCGTATCTTTTGATATTTGATTTTGCTTTTCCGATAGCTGATTGTTGTTTATGAAAAATATGCACACAAGCGCGTCACAATATTTATATTCTTTGAACAAGAAAATTGCAAAGCCGTCAATCTCGCGGGAGCTCTAGACCTTCGATATTTCCTTCTTCGAAATAAAGTTCCTTTGAACTAAACATGCTTGCTAAGAAATCAGAAGTTTGGCGTTCATTCATAATATCGCAAAGGTACTTTTAAGTCAGTTCTTATAATAATGGCAGGAACGTTTTTGAAATGCTGACAAATCAATATAAGAGGACACCCATTACTTTCCCAAACTGTTTTAAGGACTTTTATAGGTTCTCTTACGTCAAAATCCTGCTTTTTTTAACGAAACTACTGTTAAATGATAATAAAAACTCATTAAATGAAAAAAAAATCACCCTGTAAAACACCACTTTTTAAGAGAATTTATTATTACGTATTTATATAATTAATTTATTACTTCTTCAAACTTGCAAATTTATTTTGTGGCATCATTTTTCATATAATGAATAACTGATTACTTTGTATAAAACCACTATTTTTAAAACGATATCAACATGTTTCGACAACAATGTTGTCTCATCAGGATATGTTACTAATACATACTAATACATAGTAACATATCCTGATGAAGACAACATTGTTGTCGAAACATGTTGATATTGTTTTAAAAATAGTGGTTTTATACAAAGTAATCAGTTATTCATTATATGAATTAATTTATTGTTCATTATTTTTACAATGTTAGCCATAAAGTGAATTTACAAAGATTGAAAATGATTTTGTAAACTCTCGACTATACATAAACGGCACAATACATGTAAATGTAAACTTATCAAAAACGTTTACGTGTTCTCATAGGCAGTTTTTTCTTCTTCTTGTAGTTACTGACA
This sequence comes from Limnephilus marmoratus, assembly GCA_917880885.1. NCBI lineage: Eukaryota > Metazoa > Arthropoda > Insecta > Trichoptera > Limnephilidae > Limnephilus > Limnephilus marmoratus. Next base: position 34,476,163 of record OU862918.1, on the reverse strand, counting down.
AGTCAGTAAAGAGAAACATTCTGGTGATTCTTCGATGATTCGTTTAGTCTATTACTTTTATCTTTTAACTTTTTACTTTTACATTATACTTTATATTTTATAGTTTACACTTTTACTTTATACTTTCATTTCATACATCTTAATTCTATTTACTACTCATTACCTTAACTCTTTTTTTTACCTTTTGTTTTTATATTTAACTTTACATTTATATGTCACTTTCTTATGTTATTGTATTATAATATATATAAAAATATAATTGTGCACATGTTGTGCCAAATGTTTTGAAATAAATAAATAAATAAATTACGCAAAAATATCGATTTTATTCTTACAGCGCGATTCGGCCACGTTCAATATAAGTCTGTAATAGTTAAGTCGAATAATGAATTGTTGTTCTATTTAGTTGGGATTCAGTCGATAGCAATACGTTGTGATAGCCAAATAATTCTTAATAAATTTATTGAGAATTTCTAAGAAATTTGGAAACTATTAAAATGTTTTTTTTTTGCTTTCAAAAGGAAGCCTGCGTTAAGCTTGTCTGTTATTTAATACTCAATACGTTATTTGTTTGATTTTATTAAAAACATATCTGTTTTCAAGAACAATTGCCATTTTACTGTTGAAAAGAATATCCATTTTGATTTATACAATACGAGGTATCTGAAAACTTATTTTATCGAAAATTCTGAAAAAAATAATTTAAAAAACTGTTCAATGTTTTGTTTTCTAATTTCAATGTTTTGTTTTCTAATTTCCCAGGTAAAATCCAGAACTTTAATGTTTTTTAAAAGTCGAATTTATACTATATGTGAGCAGTAAATAATTATAAATATTTATGGCTTGATAAATGACAAGTTTGTGTCTATATTTTCTCATCGTAAACAAATTCGAACAATAATCAACTCCCTTGGATTTCGATTAAATAACGCATTACTTGTTATTGTATGTTATTAGCATAACTATGATTTTTCTCAAGGCTTTTGTAATAATCACGTGAATTTTGTCCTCAGACAAAGCATTAATATTATTCTAAATTCGAGACATTTATCAGATATTCATCTTTGTTACTTGAAATAACAACCATTGTGTAGGAGTTGAGGTACACGGAAAATTACTTCGTAATAGCGAGAGGTTTTGTGAATGATAAATTGAGATATCCTTCGATGTCTCGGGTAGGTAGGCCTGCCAGGGGCGACCAAAAGGGATCCAGGTTGTATTGGTGCCTGAAATGTGTCACACAACTTTCTGATGGAATACTCCAAAAAGTTTTTTTGGCAGAGTTTCTTTGTTTGAGAATCTCAATTTGTAAAACTTTGTACAGCGTTTAAAGGTCTCCAAGTCTTCTAATCCAAGTTTATTGACATCTTATTTTGTTGCTTAAATTAAATTATTTTATTTTCCTGCTTTTTAGATGGCGAGTTTTGCTTTTTGACTAAATTAATACATTATTTATTCTACTTCTTAATTTCATTGCGTACGGTCGCGACCACCACTCCAATTGCCCGGTGTACCAAGCCCATCCGCTTCTCAAGGTCCTGCGCTATGGTATGAAGAGCTGCAAACACCGCATTCCCGGACGCGTATTTACAAAACCTATACCGATTCAGTCGCGGTAATAACAATTTACATTTTGAATATACCTCTATATTGGTTATTTTTTATCTCATTGCAAAAACAAAAATTGTTCTAAAATCTAGATAAAATAATCTTTCTGATGTGTATATTAGAAATTAATAATTTTATTTCTAAATATTTAAATTTTAATATGATTCCCATATATTGTAAATACACCTCTATATTGATAATTTTTTATCACTTTGCAAAAACAAAAATTGTTCTAAAATCTAGATAAAATAATCTTTCCAATGTGTATATTAGAAATTAATAATTTTATTTCTAAATATTTAAATTTTGATATTGAAAATTTAAAGCGACTGAAACGCGGAAGGGATTGTAAATACGCTTCCCGGACCGCTGTGCATTCTTTTAAAAATATTTTTTTTAAGGACAAACATTCCCGGGTTACGAATATCCTGATAATATTAAAAAAATATCCTACTACCACCACAGTAAGCGGAAAATGTTGGTTGTGTCGTGATGGAGGACTCAGCCAGCCAAGAAATCGAACATGCGATATTGGATAGCCAGGAAACAAATATGAACCATTAGTTTATTTTTCGGATTATATCTCTATTTCCTGTTCAACGTGTGAGATTCATGTCAAAATGTAAGTTTATCGTACTTTAAAAAAAAATTTCGCACATATTTCCATCTTATTTTTCAAGACGCCTCGCGTTGAATGGCGCCCAGGACGTTGTATAAATTAGCCCACCCCTGGTTCTTACCACAATCGTTTCGCGCGTCAGGGTTGTCACATAATTTGGCAGATCTTGCCTAAAAGCATCCGTGCCCCAGGGTTGAGCCTTCTCATCCCTAATGGGGCGGTGACGTTTGACGGGTTTTTCAAAAGGTATTTACAACTTCGTCTTTGGGCTGTGAAATATGAGAGCGTTCGCTGGGAGGCCCTGAGTGCCTAATTTGGAAGCTCGTGGAAGATGTCACTAAGAGAATTTAATTTTGAGTTCGTCATTGTCCTTTTTATAACCATTAGTATTATTTTCTGCGTGGTTATTTTTCCATTTGTTACAATTATGTTAAAGGATAAATCTCTTAAACCCCGCGTAACAGAGCTGTTTTTAATATGGAAACATACGTTTGGTTATTCAGGCACACAATATACAAACCCATTCTGAAATTCTGAAAAGCAGAAGACCATTGCTACCATCTTGAATGTATGAATCATCAATCATCATCATTACTGTTAATGTTTAGGATTGGTTTAGACCATTGGTTCCCAAACTCTTTTGACCCACGGACCCCTTCCCCTCCCCCCACGTTAAGCATCCTTAAGTGTTGTCAATAAGCAAACAAATCTCTAGGAATTTTTTTTTAAGTATATTATATTAATTAGCATTAGTAACTTAACATAACTTCTATATTATTAAAAATGTGTCACAATTTTTTTTATTTTATATTAAACCTTGCGCGGACCCCTGACATTGCTCAGAGACCCCCAACTCAATTTTAATTTTTCACTAACCCCCTGAATGATCCTGGGGACCCCTGGGTCCGTACGGACCACTTTGGGAACCACTGGTTTAGACCTTCTCCACACATGGTATTGGTTCCGACTTCTAGATTTTTATTCTTCTCTAGGCCTACCAAACCTACTCGAGCTTCTTCCTCCCCATACTATTTCGGTTTCCAGATCACTTCTTCTGAGACACCTACTTGGTCATGGTTTTCGGTGTTCTATCTTTAGTTTTTTTTTTACTTGACGTGTATCGCGTATCTATAACCTATTGTGACCATTTCACGATTTTGCATTGTGAAGGATATTTGTACGATTCTCTCGTTTTAAAAAAGAGATTCATGAAACCTGAAAACTGTGGAAACAAAGAAGGGGAATATTCTTAGCGCCATGTTACGGGGGGGATTCGAAAATAACGTCTCGAGTCATTTCTCTTATTCTCGGTAAAATCGTCCGAGTCAAATAAAACCTATCCCCTATAAAATGTTATTCATTTCTCGTCCGGCTTTTACATAATTCTCAGTGTTTACGCCGGCCGAGGCTGAAATACGGGCGAAGACTTTTTTTGGCTAGCGGTTATTAGATTAAGCTTCTGGAATTAGCGGACATATATCTTGGTTAGATGTGATTTATTAAAAGTGCTCTTACCTCCTTAGATTTGTACGGATTCCAGCGCTCTGTGCCATTATTAGTTTTCGATATATAAACAAAACCCTGAATTTTGGCATTATCTCAGAAAGGAGGGTCGGTAAATCTCCCTTTATCTTCCATCGCTAAGCCTGGAGATGGTTTTTTTTCCCCTGATGGGATTTGAACATATTTCTTCTGATTTGTAAGTTTATCTATCGTTGACCTTGGAGATAATTATTTTTTCTTAGATATTGCGTAGAGACTACTGGAAAAAATTAACTAGTAGTTACATCATCCTCTATCATTTCGCCCTTATTAATTATTGTTTTTGTGTTTAATTCGTAGAACTTTTTTAATTTAATGAAAACTAAATTTAATAAGGTTATTCTCAAGTTCTGCAAGTAACTTCGTTTTTATTTTTATACAGCTGTTTCGGCTTACAGGGCCATTTTCAAACTGTGGCTAAACCACTTTGAGAAAACTTATTTATACGAATCTAAATGTTATTTTTTTGGTGTCTAAATTGATTTATTACCGGTTAAACCAATTTGCTGAGAAAGTAATTAACATTAAACATTCCATTATGTGGGGTAGGTACTTCGAAATCGCCACTAAATGTTAAGGTTTCCCTTATTGTTTAATAATAACTTTACTGCAATAACTCATTCAAGTGCGTTATTTTGTTTTGCATACTAAGGAGTGGGAAATAAATAATTTTCCTTACTTTACTAATTAGCGTTACATTGGGGTCATTCGTTCGTTTATTGATTTCTAATTGTTAAAGCAAATTTAATCTAAGATACTTTCTTTCTGTATGTGATGGTTAAAGCTTAATGCTTTTAAGTGGAACGTGATTATTAACAAAAATGTAACATGTAAAATAAATTTTAAAAAAATCACCTTTAGGTAAGAGTTTTAATAATTTTAAGGATGAAATTTAAATAGACCAGAAAAGAATAATTTTAAATGGACAATTAGCTACCTAGAAAGCATGCGCGTATGGGCGTGTTTTTTTTTAATTACTCATGAAAGGCTCTATGATATAAGATACAACAAATAATATCTATGAGAGATAAGATTATTTTATCTGTCAACAAGGGTGCCTTTTAAACTAAACTAACTAACTAACTAACCATCACGCCGTTTCCCCGCAGGGGTAGGCAGAGAGGACGGACCGCCAAACTTCCCGGTCTTGGCACACATTCCTTGCCTCGTTTACATTCATACAACGTCTCATACATTCTCTTCTATTATTCTGACTCTTGACATGGCCCGACTCAAGTATCTGATTCACTTGGTCGTGCCATGTCTTTCTTGGGCGTCCTCGACTTCTTCTACCATTCACATTTGCGTCATATATTCTCCTTACACTCCTTTCCTCGTTCATTCGCTCTACATGCCCAAACCATCGGAGCGTTCCTTTCTTGATTTTACTCATCACGCTTACATCAGCCTTGCATTCTTTGCGGATTTCCAAATGTGGGTGCCTTTTAAATTATTAAAAAAATTCTCTGAGGAAATCATAAAATACTGCTGCTATGTGTGTAGAATACAGAAAGACAATTATCGCGTACGAATTTTTTAACCGCCTATTCATAAGTTTTGTACAGTTTTTTCTTAGAACCGACTTTTTTTTCTTCTCACAAAAGATTTGATTATGTGACGTTCCTTGCCGGGAGGGGGGTAATGTGGTCGGTAGGGTGTACTCCCAGCGCCAGCGCCCTGCAATAATCTGCCTACATCCCTTATATAATTAACTCTCCCCACAAAGCTTATCAGTGCGCTCTATCGCCGTGTTATTCCCGCGTGATGGGATTCTTTTATTAAATTTCCTCGTCATCCACGTCTTGTTTTACATTTTCCAAATGGCTGTAATTTTGTGAAATTTCTCGTGAAAGTGGTCTTTCGTGTGTATTTTTCAAATTATTATTCCTATCGTTTCCGCCCGTTTTCTTTTGAGATTGACCTCGTTTCCATATACTTTGAATTTTTTTTACAATCGAAAATAATAAAATTAAAATAATATACGGTGTTCCGAAGTAATTTTCAAAACAACTATGTAGGTATTCAATAATTTTTTTTTTAAGTACAACTGAACCCCCATATATTTTTTTTTACATGAGCTCCACACAGGAGGCCCCGAGGAAAATAATTTCCCTCAGAGCCTATGTCATCTTTGGGGATGCTGTGTGGAGGGTTTTTTTAAGGACGAAAAGGAGAGGAGAATTCTGGAAAGGAAAAGGGTTTAACGGGTGGGTAGGAATCTAGGGTTCAGTATGTCCTGGTCATCCGCCTCCAAGACCTAGACAAACCTCACCCCATGAACCCGGGCACCCCTGCTAAATCACCAAACGTAGCGAACTATTTGGGGTGACCTATGGCAGAGGTGTTGGTTATCCAATAAGGATTCCCGGGGCGGCGGTACCCATTCCCGCCTCCCAAATTGGATATATATAAAAATATATTCGTGCAAGTAAATCCTTTTGTAGGTACATGAGATTAAAATCGTGTTTAATTCGTGTTTAATTTTCATGGCATAATTTAAATCACTTTATTACTTTATTTTTATTGGAGATTTCACAAGCAATCATCAAACTTCACAAATCATCGCGATTATTTTGAAATCTGAAAAAAACATTTTAATTCCTTTTATATCATTAAGATGATGAGAAATTTAGTTACAAAATAAAACTTGTAATTTTTAATATTGCTAGTTAAACTCACATTTACCCGTTTCAAAAATAAAAATAAATAATGGTCTGATATAATTTTAAAAATTGTAAACACTTTTAAAGTCGTCATTTTTTAGTTATAAATAAAATGAGTTCTTTATTTTTTATTATTCTTTATTATAAAACTGCCAAAGCAGTTTCTCTGTTGGTCAATTTCACAACATTAAAACCTTGAAGCACACATATATTATTATTTTGTTCTTCGTAATGCGAAATCATTTACTAATGGAATTGCAATACGAAGAACATATGAAGCACTTGTCCGCAGCATCCTGGAATACAGCTCCATTATTTGGGCACCCTCTGAACAAAACCATATCCTAGAAATAGAAAAAGTACAAAAAAGGTTTATGCGTTACCTGTATATGAGGGAATATACATACTACCCATTCATGTATCTTAATACCTTAGAAGCCCGCCGAAAAATATTTTTGGGGAAACATTTTTTTAAGCTGATATCCGGTACTGTACTGAATCCACCTATGTTGAAGGAGATTAACCTATATGTCTCTAACGCGTATACTCGTGGGAGATCCCACACACTTTTTTATGCTCCGAAAGCGAGAACTTCTTCCTTTCAGAATGCCCCATTAAATAGAGCAACTGCTTAACGATTCTGCATTGAGCATTGACATCTTCAATGTTACCTATAGAGAGTTCAGTAACTATCTTTTGATATATGTCTCAACATAGCGAAACTGCCCCCTTGGCCTTTTTTTCTCTTATATTTTGTAATCTTCTCCGTAATAATTTGGTGGATAACTGTTTTATGGAGAACCTGAAAAAATAAATAAATATAATAAAAAACCTCTGCACAGAAAATAAATAAAAAAGAATAACATTTCAAGAAACGACACAATACAAAGGCATAAAATTCGTTGAATTCATGGGCAGAATTTAAAAATCCCACTTAGATGCAATAATTATTTCCTTTTATCCAATTATTTGCAGAATTTTAACTACTTGAACAAATGAATAGTAATGCACTACCAACATGAACTCTCGGCAATTACTTGTCTGCTTATGTAAATAATACCAACAATGGTTTCTCTTAAATAATGCCATCCGGCTGCGGTCCGCGTGAATACTCCCGCTTGAAGAAGGGTGAGGGGTAACGTATATAACGCAAGGCATGGTATTCCAACAAATTGCACATTCCACCGTGAAATTTAAACCCCTATTTCCCCCTTTATTACTTAACAAGAAAAATCGTAGAACATTACAGTATTTAGATTCATTCGGTGTATAATTCTCTTAAATCCACATTAGGTAACGAATATTAACGACCGTTAAACTCGCGGCATAACGCCGTTAGCCGTTACCCGTCCCTAAGTTGTCTCATAACGCGCCGTTACGGCTGCCGAAAGAGCCTCTAAATTCATACATTATAAATACGACGGCAAAGCCAGTTTTGGGCCAAGCGTAATCTTTTCTTTATCGGCCCCCGTCTATCTGACCCGTATCGCTGTGCCCGAACTGCCCGCCCCGGCCGCGGCCTAATCAGAGATTATCGGAAAAAATTACTCTCGTATATTTTTATGAATCAATACAAAATAAATAAACCGAACGTATCGGATAGCCTTTTAACTCGTAAATGCAGAAAGATAGATAAGGAATGTTTACTGGCCTTGAGATGATTTTTCCCAAAAAACGGCGCTATAAAAATTATCGAATTACTAGAAATTATTTACGTTTGAAAACTTCTTAAGTTTTGATATTATGTTCATGTTTTATTTTTTCGACGCATATGTATAAACTTATTTAATATTATAAAAAAAACTGTAGTAATTATATTACATTAATAATTCAGAATGGACATACCCAACTACTGATGATTACTAATATAGACCCGTAAAATCACGGAATATTATAAATGTAAGATTTGTGAATCGCACTGTCAATTTTGTTTATCATAATATTTTTTGTTAACAAATTAGAGATATAATTATGTAAAATATATAATAACATCGAAAGTAATGGGGGATAAAATAGCATCTGTTAATCATGCAATGTGCATTGCTTTTAATATAGCGTCCTCTATGTACAAAGTAGTATCTTTTCAGAACTTAAACATTCTAATAAAAGAATAATCTGAATTTATCTGCCAGGAAAATCTGTCAACAATTTAAACAAAACCAATACACATTTTCTTCGATTCCCATTCGTGTAAGTTGTTCTCTATTCATTTCTGAATCGAGTGATTGTTACATAAAAGTATTTGTAACAAGGTGTGTGCACCCTCTCATACACACTTTATTTATGGTTTCGGTGTGTGGCACCTATAGTGCTTGCCCATTGACATTTGGGCATTGGTAATATTGCGAGCCCTGCAATATTTTTGAATGCAACAGTTGCTGATCCTGGACAAATTGAAATCAGGAGATTTGAAAAGAGAGCTCATCATTCTTTGTACTGCAGCCCAGAGCATTGGGCGATCCTCTGGACCGAAGGACGACGAATCGACTACAAATCGCTACGATTAAGATCATAGATGTTGGAAGTGACTCTCGCCATCTTGGAAGCTGACTTTAAATCATCCTGGGAGTTTGATTGGCCTATGAAGTCATCAGCCTGTCCTGCTTCTGGATGGTCCTTTTGGCTTATAGCCAATGATCTGCGGCCCTGCCATTCTCACGATGTGAGATTCTTTCTACAAAACGAGGAGCTTTCGACAAGCCACGCTTTAGCCACACTACGACTTATCACTTACTACCCGTCGGTATCCGTTACTTTCACAAAAAGTAATCGTTACTATGTAATCGTTACTGATTACTTTGATTACTTTCGGGTAGTAACTACTGCAAGTATCAAATCGTTACTGAATGCTTTGATTACTTTCGGGTAGTACCGACTACTAGTATCAATTCGTTACTGAATGCTTTGATTACTTTCGGGTAGTACCGACTACTAGTATCAATTCGTTACTGAATGCTTTGATTACTTTCGGGTAGTACCGACTACTAGTATCAATTCGTTACTGAATGCTTTGATTACTTTCGGGTAGTACCGACTACTAGTATCAATTCGTTACTGAATGCTTTGATTACATTTGACTACTTTCGGTTCCGGATACCGCCGGATACTTTTATAATAGATACAAATTGTTACTGGTTACATTTTGACGTTTGTGTATTTCGTTAGCGCGAATAGCGTGTACTTTGGTTATGAATTATTAGGATTCTACGTTAGGTATTTATAGGTACTTTGAATATTTTGAAGAGTTTGTGTGTTTAGATTTTTTTACATTATCTTTGATCGTAAATTACATATAAACACACTGGATTGACGTGTCATTTTCCTTTGAAATTCGAAACGTAATTTTACATGCGTGTTTTGATTTTTGTTTTTCTAGCTTGAGATAAGTTAAGAGCGCTGCCGGTCGCTGCGAACATTTATGAATAGGTATTTTAAAAAATCTCTTTTATTTCACTCTCTGACAGTAGTCAGAATCGCGCTCTAGATGTGTGAGTGAATGCAGGTCTTGTGTGAGTGAGCCACGCGCGTCATCCGTAGCCGCAGCCGAATTATTATTTCTGCCGACCACGCATGTACCAATCTGCAAATGTGTAGACAAGACCAAACATCCAATTTCTCTCACCGCTCACAGGAACGTTCCATTGTTAGCGTCCATGAATATGCTATTATAGCTACTTATCGTTGTTGCGCGCACAAAATATCCTAAGGGTATTTTAGAATATTAGGATATTTAATAAAAAAAACTTTAAAAAAAAATTAGGGACCCATATTTTTATTTATTTTTATTAATTGTAGAGTTATTTTTGATACCATGTTTCGGTGAAAACAAGTGGGCTTAATATACATTTTTTTTTATTAAAACCGACATTTTTTTCTTAAATTTTGCATTCAGGATTTTTGTGCGCACTTTTTATGCACATATGATATTTTTTGTAGCAAACGTAGGAAAGGCAACTTGGCCTTTCTCATATGGCCCATATCCCTCAGGCCTCGGGCATATTTTTTCATAAGGTCGAAATATTTCCGCTTTGCAATAAAATCCAAATAAATGGAATATTTCTGATAGTATCCGAAAACTAAAAACTGTTTTTGAAAGGCGATGAAATACGCTTTTAAATTTTGAAATCCGAAATAAACCTTTGCTTTTCAAATATAAAAATTTTGAACGCACAATTTTTTTTAAAATGACACTCATCTTACGTTTTTTCTAACTAAAATTACTGATAACGAAAAAAATAAAAACACGTACATATTTATTACAAAAATGTATTGTTAACATTTCCGTCACCTTACTTTTTTATCGTTTCATGTAAAAATAATTAATAGATACAAAATTCCATAAGTTTCGTAAACTTTGGTTTTACAAAAGTTCCCAAAGCTAACAAATAGCCGGGGGGGGGGGGGGGGGGTTAAATTTGGATTTGTGACCAAAACACCCAAATAAACTGAAAATGTATTTTTTTATCAAAAGGTAGAGAAAATATCTTGTGCGGATAAATATTTTTTATTTTATTTATTTTTGTTTCAAATTACGAAATATTGGTCTTAAAAGAATTAATTTCGTATGATTTTGGATGCAACTTAATTTTTTGGTAATTTTTTGAGAGTTAAATATTAATATTAAAAAAATATTTTTGCTTTACCTACTGAGTTTATATTGAAAATATATACATATATATATATACAAATATATGTAAAACAATTTTCTCGGTTTACCCGCGTAACGTAGTCCTGAGAAGGACTTTTTAACTCCTGACGTTTCGGACAGATCACACTGTCCATCTTCAGAGGCCTTATGTCTTACCTTATGTCTTATGACTGCCGGCCCCACCTCGTACCCCCAGCACCATAAATCACATTCAACCCGGGTACTCCGTTCTAGCCATAAGAATTGATTTGCACTCACTTAAGTCTTGGACTCTGGACCAAACAGACATGCGAAAGCTATCAGTTTGAGACAAAAACTAAAGACATAAGGCCTCTGAAGATGGACAGTGTGATCTGTCCGAAACGTCAGGAGTTAAAAAGCCCTTCTCAAGACTACGTTACGCGGGTAAACCGAGAAAATTGTTTTACATCTTACACCCGTGAAAACCTTAACCATAACATACAAATATATGTATATATATATACAAGGTGTTAAGGGACGTACTTGACTTACTTTAATCAGTGATTCCTGACATTATTTGGAGTGAAAAATGTAAATAAAATTTTGGTCTCCGGTGACTTTTTGGGAGTTTTTTTTATTTATTTTTTCTACAAAAACACAAAAAAATGGTAGGTATTGGACAGTTAGAGGCGGGGTTAGGGGTTGGTCAGTTACTCGGCTGAGTGATCAGTGACGACATGCAGAAGAATTTTTTTTTTGTTTGATTTTGAAGAAAGAAATTTTGAAAAAATTAAAAAAAAAGTCATCCAAGAAGTCACCGGAGACCAAAATTTCATTAACATTTTTTACTCCAAATAATGTCAGGAATCACTGGTTAAAGTAAGTTAAGTACGTCCCTTAACACCCTGTATATATATATACATATATATATATATTTTTTAATATTTAATATAGGTAGATATATGTATAATTGTACAGTGGAGTTATATAAATTACATATGGTGTACATACATAGGATACGGTTACATACTAAAATATTGTGCACTTGGGAGAAATTCGAAAAAACTAAATAAAATAGAGATGAATATAGATTAATAATAAATAGAAAGAATGAGAAAAACAGGTAGTTATTTAGTTAATTATTCCTGATGAAGTGTAGCTTCAGTTTGAGTTTCAGTTTATTGATGTCTTTGGTTTTTTTTTATTTCAATGGGAAGGTTGTTGAAAAACTTTATCCCTAAATAGATATAATAAATTGTTTTGCATTAGTTTGGTATTAAATTTTGGTATTTTGATGTTATCTTCATATCTTTTTGATTGGTGAGTTTCAAATTTTTTGATGATATTTATATTATCTTTGTAAATTAGGATAATTGCATTTTTCTTGAAGATATTCTCTCCTCGAGGCACCGTGAAATCTGCGAAAAGCGTTTCTGTTAGATAGGTGGAGAGTTTCTTAAGGAATACTTTAATGATTAGTTTCTGGATTACTTTGATCGGGGTTAGAATATTGTTGTATGACCCCCCCCCCCCCCATCCAATAATTCCATATTGAATTAATGACTTGATTAGTGCATAATATACTCTTTTTAGATTGTTGAGATTATTGTATATTATAAAAAAAAATTCTTTGGGTAATTTTAATTTAAACTTTTTTTTCTCATTTTAATTTTATAATTTTATATATTTTTTATATTTCTGTAGTATATAGGGATTTAATTTAATATTTTTTTTATATTTCTGTAGTATATGTAGTATATATTTTTTAAATAACTACCATTAATTACAAGTAATGGTCAGAGTTGCCTCTAAAATGATTAAAAAGATGAGTTTGAAAAATGGGATATATTTATGTCAGATTATTTAGGAAACCGTTGTGAATCAAATGGTGTAAACAAAAAAAAAATTGTTCGAAAACCTTACATGGGATATTTTGTGAATGCAACGACGATATGTTCTCAAGAGTTTTGAGAATAAATATATATAGGATATTTTTTACGATATTAATTTATCAAAAAAAAAAACATTCTTGCATCTATTTTTTTTTTTTTTTTTTTTTTATTGAAATTTTTTGATACAATACATATAATACATACATGAAATAATGAAAAGTATATAAAAAACTTAATATAATTAATGTATGAACAAAAAAATCCCACAAAGGCAATGCCTGTGCGTGGGTATAATATTGATTTTTTACTTTTATTTCTATGGTTATAGTGAATATTTTAAGTATACATAAATAAGGGATTTAAAAAAAAAAGTAACTGAATAAATGCATTTAAAAACTACAGCATAATAACAGCCTGCACTGTTATTATTGTATTTGTAAGTTTTGTAAGAATAGATGTTACAAGTGCAATTTAAAAACATAAAAAAAAAACAAACAAAATAAACTAGCAAACAATATTATAAATCTTCTCTAAAAGCTGTCCAATGATAGATATATTTAATGGCTTTATTTAAACTTATAAGAAAAAAATATCTGTTTCAGTGTTTTTTAGCCACATTTTGGTATATTTTTTATAAGATTGAAGATTTTGACATATGTTCTCTTTAAAGGTTGTACATAGTAAATTATACATTTTTGGAGCTATAAAACTAATATGCCTTTGGGACAACCTAGTTTTGCAGTGGGGTACTGCATACTCACATGTGCCACGTCTTTGGCTGGTACGATTTGAATTTTTTAGAAAGTTATTTGGACGCATGTAAATAAATTTAAGACATTGAAGTCCATAGGTCTGTCTAAGGTCCAAAATATCAGTTTCCTTAAACAATTGTTTGGAGGGATACGATTTATTTTTTTTGTACATAATCTTAATAATTGATTTTTGGGCAATTTCTAAAGGTTTTACATGATTATTGTAAGCTCCACCCCAGCCAATTATTCCGTAGGAAAGAGATGAATGGATTAGTGCATCATAAACTAGTTTTATGGTTTTTATATTTACTATGTTACACATTCTTTTAAAAATATAATTTAAGTATCTGAGTTTGTTAACAGTATTTTCTATATGGTTGGATATTATATTGGATATTATATTAATTATACCTATACTTGATGTGGAAAATAACATATTTACTATAAGCCAAATAATGTACATGCGGATATACAATTGGATATATGCATAATGATAATTATACTAAAAAGGTTTTATTTCTGGGAGTGCAAAAGTCACACAGCTTCATATGTGCTAGAGCTACAAAACTACACTACTTGGATGTTTCTGACCACAAATGTTTAATAAACTGGCGTAAAAGTACTACCTAATGATGTGTAAGCCCATAGAAGGGTTCTCGAGAAACACAGAAATGCATTGATTGAAATTGCACAAACGAATTGGTTATCGCTACCCAGCTTGAAATGCTGCAAATGGGTCCAATCTTTGTGGCGTCATTCTTAATTAAATGAGAACAAATAACTTTGTAGAAACAGCTTTATGTAATCAATATTATCAACATGTTTCGAAAACAGAGTGTTCTTCGTCAGGATAAGATTAATATTAAAATACAAACAACTATAGGCATATGAGAATTATAGACAAAATATTCAAGGGAGAGGTGATTAATTACTTAAAAATATCACAAAATGCAATTATATAAAATGAAATATAAAAATTATTTTTAAGTTAAATACCCTTATAGTATAGCAAAGTCATTAGAGAAGCTGTGTGGAGGTAATTTTTAATGAAAGGAAGGAGAGGAATTTCTGGGTAGGTGAAAGTATGAAATGATGGTGGAGAGAGTCCGGCTTTAGAGATCAAAAGATCTCCCTCTTCCAGTTTCTCCCAATCCGGCCCGCCACGCAGTAAGTGAACAAAATCATCCGCCACCAAAACCCATGCAGACCTCACCCGTGAACCCGGAAACCCATGCTCAGTCACCAAACATAGCGGACCACTTGGGGTGACCAAGTGGTGGGGGTGTTGGTTATCCAATAAATGGTTTCCGGGGCGATGGTACCTAAAACGCCTCCCAAATTGAAAATTTATTATAGTACTTGACATAAACAATTTTAATTTTGCACAATTTTAGTATGAAAGCTCGGTCAGTATTGGTATACCGCGATGACTCACTAAACAGAAAAAAAACGAATAAAAAATATCGATTACTCGGGCAAGGACAACACTAGTCTACCGATAAAATTCGTTACATCACTACTTCGCTTTATATGTATTTGTCAAAACCCTTGTTCCCCGGCCCCCCTCAGGAGAAATGAGCGAAAGGGACACCTGCACGTCGGGCCGAAAATACCTAAATAAAATCTTCGAAATCGATGTTTTGTATTCCCCATTTTTCTTCTCCAAAACTGGACGGATTTAAAAAAATTTTTTCACTAACTGTATTAAAAGAAAATATTCTATGTCGGTACGTTTTGCTTTTTTTCAAAATACATTGTTTAGTTTGTATACTGAACGTTTTTTGACGGCGTTTAAATTAGGCAATTTTATTCATTTTTGGAAGGTCCTAACTTCTATAAAAAGGAAATTATCAAAAAAAGCAAAACGTACCGACACGCTAGTGGTCGATATCTATATTATGTAAAAAAAAAATTTGCTCTAGGGTCAAAATCCAGAGAGATAAACGGGGAATACGTTTGTATGGAAAAACGCAGCTAGTATTTCCTCTTAATAAAACACTATTTTAGGCTGGTGGTAATTTTTTATACATTTTATTTATTATTTACTTAATTTCACATAATGTCATATTATACCTATGATGATATATGTTATAGGCGGGCTTATTACTTGGCGGAAATTTCTACAAACCAAATTCATCTTTATAATCATAAAATTAAACAATGAAGCGCATATTTATTTTTATTTTATTTTATTTTATTTGTTTGTTTACGCCTTGATGGCTTTTACATATAAAATAAATTGTACAGGAGCATTATAACAAGTATACAGTATCATAAGTATATAGTACATAAAATGATAAACAGAGCTAGAAAGATATAAGTAGGCTTTACATAAGTAGGTATCAATATTCGAGTAATTGTTTACAAATGAGTTCAACTAGCGGATTCGTATTTGGGCTCACGCTACATTATATTCAATAATTATTGTCACAATATCACACAAAATGTGATTCCAAATATACTCGAAGCATACCGGTATTGCAGTGGTGTAAAACATTTTTAACGATTAATATAAAAGTAGGTAATTTTCTTGTAATTAATTATTTTTTTAATTATAATTATTTTTTTTTTTTTTTTGCTATCAAATGTATGTATGTTTGTTATAATTATGAAAAAGAAAAAAAAAGAAAAGGTACACAGTAATTACAAATGTAAATAAGTAAGTAGGTACTATGAATGTAGTTATAATGAATGTAGTTACAGAGCAGTGGGTATTAAGTTTGTTACTGTTAACAATGTGAAACATTTAAGGATTTTTACATTAGTTTGTTATTATCAGGAAAAAAATAAAATAAAAGGTACACAGCAATTACATATATGTATAAAGAAGTAAGTAGATACTATGAAAGTAGTTACAGAGCAATGGGTATTAAATTTGTTACTTTAACAATCTGGAACATTTAAGGATTTTTGCATCTGCATACATATACGCTTTTTGAAGGAAGCGATGTTTTTATAAAAAAATATATCGACAGAGCAAGTTTCATTCCCCACACGATGCAATCTCTGAAGACAGGAGTTAAACATAAAATTAGTGCGAGAAGCAACTACGTTAAATGGAGCATGGAGTCTGGTGTTGTAATTGTTAGGTACTTGATAATTTATCATGTTCACAAGTTCAGGGCTATCCAAATATCCGTTGATAATTTTAAATAATAATAAAACATCACAGATTTTTCTTCGCTGTGACAATTCGGGTAATTTAAGCAATTGCATTAAATAATTATAATTTAAATTTTCTATTGGAATTTTTAATTTGTAATTTATATGCCTTAAAAATTTATGTTGTACTCTTTCAATTTTGTGTGAATGCACATTGTATAATGGCGACCAGAGAGAGGAATTATACTCGAGAATACTTCTGACTAGCGTTATGTATAGCGTTTTGAGTGTATTAGTATGCATTAGATCTTTGGACGATCTTAATACAAAACCGAGACATTTAAGTGCTTTATTCGTGATTGCATCAATGTGGGGGACAAATGTCATCTTGTTATCAAAAACGACGCCCAGATCCTTTATTAATGTTACTGTAGAAAGATTCACATTGTTAATGTGATATTGAAAGAGTATTGGATTTTTATTTCGAGAAAAACTTATAGATTGACATTTGTTAATGTTTAAAAATAAATCATTTATGTTACACCAATTATATAATCGATCCAAGTTGTTTTGCAATACAAGACAGTCCATTAAATTTCTTATAATAGTGTATATTTTCAAGTCATCAGCAAACAATAGGAAATGGATACCTTCAAATATTGAAACAATGTCATTGATAAATAGCAAAAAAAGAATAGGACCTAGATGAGAACCTTGGGGCACCCCACTTGAAGCTTCAATTTCGTTTGACATATGGTTAGATAGTTTAACGTATAGTTTTCTAGATGTTAAATAGGTCTCAAACCATTTTAGTAGATTTCCTTTTATCCCATATACTTTTAGTTTGTTTAATAAGATTTTTTGGGAAACTTTGTCGAATGCTTTGCTGAAATCTGTGTAAATTGCATCCGTTTGCAATTTTGAATTTAGATTGTCTGAAATATATTTTTCGTATATAATTAAGTTTGTAAGTGTAGATCTTCCGGATATAAATCCATGTTGGTGGGGGGAAATAATTTTACTATATTGTATTATTATAATTTTTTTCGTAAACTCCACAGAAATTTAAATCTTAAATTGGGTGATAGAATAAAAGAAGTGTTAAAATTATTACTGTGAAAACTTTTTATAGTCGTAATAATATCTAATAATCATATTTTTTTACACCGTTCGAAAATTGTAGTAGATACCTACCGTCAAAAAACTTGCATACTTAGTACAAATTGGTAGCAATATAGATATATCAGATAGCAAGGTACTCAAACATAAATATCAACTGAAAGCGTTTTTTTACCGATGTATTTTTTGTCTCTGGCAATACCGTAATTAAACGTCGCTGGTGTGAAGCGCCCCAGCGGCACAAATAGAAACGACCAAATAATCTAAAATAATATAACTATAACTATATCTTTAAAGAACTGAGACATATACTAGACAAAGAAAAATTAAAAACTGTTTATTTTGCAATAATCCAGTCTCTGCTTTCTTATAATATAGTGTGCTGGGGATCCTGCGCAAAGACTTATATAGAACCACTTAATATTGCCCAAAAAATGATTCTTAAAGTTATGTTCAAGAAAAAAATTAAATATCCAACTCATTTACTTTTTAAGGAATGTAATGTAATGAACGTAAAACAGTTATATATTACACAAACGCTTTGTAGATTTTTTAATAATATTAATATTGCAGAAAGAACACAGCAAATTCGTACTACGAGAATTGGCTCTGGTCTGAATTTTATGGCAATTCAAACTAAATCTTCTTTTGGTCAAAGAAATTATTTTTATCAAGCTCCACTCATATTTAATAGCCTTCCAGAACATATAAAGTCATCTAATTCCTTGTACACTTTTAAAAAGAATCTTAAATTATTTGTGTTAGTCGAGGATTGCCAATTAATTTTCTCTACTTTGTCCTTTCTAAATTATTAGCTAAATGAGTATGTTTATAAAATAAGCTAAAATAATTTTTATTTTTGTTTAAACTGTTTTTTTTTTCATCTTCCTCCTGCCAAATCTATAGCATGTTAAATTATATACATATATTTATTATTTACAACTTAATACTTAAAAACAAAACAAAAAAATATTTTATTTTATTTTATTTTGAATCAGATCTCAAAACTATGGTCACCCTAAAAGTCTACATTAATGTACTACCTAGCGCCATCAGTTTAGTGGGTACATGGTGGGTACCCATAATCTCAATCTGTAAGAAATACAACAATATTGTTCTTTCAAAATCTGTATAATTTTGTGTTATTTTGTTAACTTGTATAATTATTGTTAACCTCAACACAGGCTTGTCCTAGTGAGGTAACAAATTGTATTGTAAACATTTTTACCTACAGTGTAAAGAAACAATAAATAAATAAATAAATCGGTACAAAGTGTGGTTTATTTATGAACAGCTGGTATAACGTGGAGCGCCTCTTGCGGCACAAATAACAACCAAGTAATCGGTACTGAAGTATCCGCATCGAAAGTAATCATTTCTAAGTATCAATGAAAGTAATCATATCAAGAGTAACGGATACTCTTCGTTTTTAGTAGTCGGTACTTTGATTACTTGGTGAGTACCGATTGCTTCAGTACCGAATGATTACTTTTCATGCATCTCTACTTATCACGGTATCACCATCAACCTAATATCTAAGCAAGCCCTTTATGCCAGACAGTTTTAGAATTAGGATGTCCTTTTTTTTAATTCACAATATACTTTTTTTTATTTCGAATACCTTGTTTTCGTACTAGAACCTAATCCTTGTATTTGGCATGTTGAGTCCTCATTGCTCGTAATAATCAACATTTCAATATTCTACATTGTTGCCACCTCATCCCAGGTAACATGATCTCTAATCAGAGGGAGACTTTTTTATTTCGAATACCTTGTTTTCGTACTAGAACCTGATCCTTGTATTTGGCATGTTGAGTCCTCATTGCTCGTAATAATCAACATTTCAATATTCTACATTGTTGCCACCTCATCCCAGGTAACATGATCTCTAATCAGAGGGAGACTTTTTTTATTTCGAATACCTTGTTTTCGTACTAGAACCTAATCCTTGTATTTGGCATGTTGAGTCCTCATTGCTCGTAATAATCACCATTTCAATATTCTACATTGTTGCCACCTCATCCCAGGTAACATGATCTCTAATCAGAGGGAGACTTTTTTGCATTTATCTATTTGGATTCAGAAAAATATTCTGCGATTGCGATTGTTGTGGTAATTATATTATGTATCATTTGCTTCTCTCGTGAATCTGATACCTACTGTGCCTCTTGCTTCTTTTTTTTTTTTTATTAAACCAATACATATAATATACAAAAAACAAATATATATAATATATAATATTGGTGGTAACAATACCTCCCTAATTGAGAAATTCTCGTGTTTAGGGAGGGAGCATTATCAGATTGACAGTAATATACATACTTGACAGTTGTTATACATAGAAAAAATATTAGTTGGCATTTTTGTTCACAGTGGAAAATATAAGTTGGCACATCGTAATACATATCTAAAACTAGTTAATGGTAAAATGTTTTTTAAGTTTTTGTTTAAAAATTTCATAATTCCTTTCGGATTGTATTTCTTTAGGGAGTTCGTTAAAGAATTTTATGGCTGAGTATGTGTAATGATGTTGGGCTGTTGTTGTGTTAAGTTTAGGGATTATTATTTGTCCTAAGGTTCTCGGTCTGGTGCTAAATGACTTTGTTGTTAGTTTATCTTTGTGGATTTGAAGTAATGCAGTTTTTTGATAAATTTTATTTAGTGGTAATACTTTGAATTCATCGAATAATTTTTGGGTTGAATAGTCTAATTGTTTCTTTAAAATAATTTTGATGAGTCTTCTATGTACTATTTCAAGTGGGGTTAAGTTGGTTTTATACGCTCCTCCCCAGCCTATTATTCCATATTGTAGAACTGATTGGGCTAATGCATAGTAAACCTGTAGTAGCATAGATTTATGTAGAATATTTCTTAGTTTGAGGAATACGTAATAAAGTTTACGAATTCTGTTTACGGTTTGTGCAATATGTTCTGTCCATTTAACATGTTGATCTATAATTATGCCTAAATATTTAATATTACTTTTTTTTGCGATTTTTGAGCATTTAGGTGATTTGCAGTTGTCCGTATAATTATTACAAGAGTTATGAATAGTAATATTGGAATTTATTGTTGGATGGATTTTATCTGATAATGTAAAAGTCATGAAATAGGTTTTGTCAGAGTTTAAGGAAAGGTAGTTATCATCTAACCATTGTTTTAGGTTGTTTTTCTCTTTGTATTATTTATCATTTGAGTTAACTTTTATCTATTTTTCAAATTTTCTGATTTTAATTGTTTTATTTTTTAATCGTCATTTAGATGTTTGCAAATGTATAATTTGTCTGATTAGATTTATGTAATTGTTTGTACCTCTTTGTGGATTAACCTAGTTTTTATAACTGGATTGTTCTCACGTGAGTGAGATGAATACAAAATAAAAGAAATAAATAAAAAAATCTGGGGTTTTAACCTGCGATACGTGGACTTGACCCGGGGTCAGTGACCATATCACCATGCCACAAAGCTCGGAACAACGATATTGATAATTTATTCTTAAACTTAATGGGTTAAAACAATACGCTTTGACGACCCTGTCACTGAATTCTCACTTAAATTTACGCACAAACTCCAGCAATAAATCAAGCGAGGCTCATCATTACGCTATGTATTGAGATTTCCTTAAAGTTAGTTAGTAATTGAATATTGAGCCGGATGATTAATTAATCGGTTTTCAATCGACGGGTTATCCGGCCTCACATTTGACTACTTAATCTCATCAAATTGCCTGGGTTACCGGATAAGAACGGAAACACCCACCAATCTATAACATAGCTTTTGTAGCCACTGACGGAAGAGGCTTTATATCAAATAGAAGGCCGAAAAAAGGATTAAATTAAACAGAAAAAAAAAAATCTTAATTTGGACTACTTTTGCAAAAAGCTTGAGCATTCCTTTTTTGTTACCATCTCTCAATTAGGAATACCGCATAAGTATCCCAACTGCTCCCAACCATTTGGAGCCAGTAAGATTATGGCATTTCCAATTGGGGTATGTTGTAAGAGGAGAAGGACGCGGTAAAATAGGTTGGAAATACTTGGCTATTTAGTTCTGGTCACCAAACTCAGCTAAAGCCTTTTAAGGTAAAGTTTCAATTCTGAACGATGGTTTTACATCAGGGCGATACAACGAGCATCTTCTACTTTGGAATATGCCGCAAATATACTATTTTAAAAACAATACATTGTGGAATAACTGCGGACTGGAGCCCAAAACAGATCTGCACTCGTACCGGTCAAAGCATAAGGTGTTCTCCGTTTAAGATCTAGATATACGGTTTTTCGCATTTTATCTATTCAATGAAGTAAACTTTCATGTATTGGCTCTTGATTGATCTAACCTCCTTCCCGTCCTCGGAGAATGTGTTTCATATCCTAGCAAATTAGTGCCCTCTGACGGACCCACCGGTCCCACACCGGGACAAGAGTGCTCTTAGATAGATTGATACATCATATCGTATCAATAAAAGATTTAATTTTTGTGTTTATGTTCAAATCGTGGGTTTTTTAAATTGAACTATTCAAAAAAAATTTTTTTCTTTCACTGTTGTTAATTTGAGAGTTTTCACTTGAAGTACAAAAATGTTTATATTCTTTATGTGCCTTATATCACCAAGAATACAATGCGCTGCCGGAAACCATAAAAACTGCACAAATAATTAAAATAGATTAAACGAAAACCATTTCAAACAAAATAAAATGTTATTGGTATGGAAGTTATACAGCTGACAAATCTACTGATATATGAAAACTTTATAGCGAATGCCTTTGCAGATAAATGTCAAGAAGATTCGATATATACTGACTTCAGCAAGGCGTTCGATAAAGTTTGTCATAAAATATTGATAAATAAATTAAGGAGTATGGGTATAACCGGGAACTTTCTTAAATGGGTAGAGAGTTATTTAACAAATAGGCAACTGTTTGTAAAGTTAAATGACGTAATATCGGATGCCTTTTCTGCCACTAGTGGTGTGCCACAGGGCTCCCATTTAGGACCAATACTGTTTATTTTATTTATTAATGACATTGTAGACGTTTTTTACGATGTTGATATCCTGTTATTTGCTGATGATTTAAAATTATATAAAAAAATTAAAAATTTTTCTGATTGCATAATTTTACAAAAAAAATTAAACAACTTGTTTAATTGGTGTATATGCAATAAACTGGCACTTAACATTAGTAAATGTCAAATTATAAGATTTTATAAAATAAAGAAAACGATCATTTATGAATACAATCTTGACAAAATTATATTAAACTCAGTAGAAACAATAAATGATCTAGGTATTATTTTTAACTCAAAACTTACATTTATTAGCCATATAACTAATATTATTAGTAGAGCAATGAAAATTTTAGGATTTATTATTAGAATAACCAAACAATTTTGTAACATTGATACTATTAGCATTTTACACATAACGCTAGTGAGAAGCATTTTAGAATATAACTCTACGATTTGGGCTCCACATTACAATATCCATATTCAAGCGATTGAAAAAGTCCAGCATAGATTCCTTAGGTATATTAATTTTAAATTAGGTATTCCAAGAGAATCCGTGGACTATAATTTGTTATTAAACTGGACTAATCTCGTAAATTTATCAGATCGCAGAAAAATTTGTGATCTATTAATATTATATAAAATAATTCACTCGGTCTTGGATACCCCTGATTTAATAGAACTAATACGATTTCATTGCCCTGGTCGCGCTAACAATAGACTGACTCTACCGTTCTACTATAATAACACACATACATTATCACATTATTACTCACCAATCAGTCGATTACACATTTTGGGAAATGAATATGCTAACATCGGCGACATTTATTTCTTAAAATTAGTGCAATATAAACATGCACTCAAAAATTATTTTTCCATAATGTAACTTTATATACGCAATATGGACATGTTGAAATGAAATGATGATATTTCTCATTGTTCTTTTTTGTTATTTTTTGTTGTGATACATAAAATAATTGTATGTTATTTTTAAGTTTAAAACTACTATTATGTAATGATATTATTTTTCTTACTTTTGTACTCTATTATATGTTTATTTATAAAAGGCAGTATAGCCGTTTATGTATTTAAAATTAAAATTATTATTAATTTATATACTTAAACCAATAAAGTTAATAAAGTACCCAATTAAGGGCGTTTAACCAACCAGCGGCCGAAAATGTTCTTACGACGTACAGGGCGGTTCCAATGATTAATTATTCTCCGTACCAGCTTTTTAAAATAATTGTCCTAACTCAATATCAATTTTATTTCATTCCAAATTTTCTTTAAAACTATTAAAATTATGTACTTTTTGTTATTATTTTTTGATCATAGGTATTTATCATTTTTTAATAATGTCTTAGCAAAATAAGAATGTAAAAAAACCTGAAATGTATTAGTTTGTAAAAGCGCAAATAAATACACAAACGGATCAATTTTCACCAAGAAACATATGTACGTATATATTTTTTATTGATTTTATTTAAACTAAAATTAAAATTCTGTAACATACGTTTCCCAGATAATGTATTGGGGCATTTACCAAAAAAAATGTCCGTTACGTAATGGAATTCCACCAAAAAAATTTTTTTTTGTTGTAACAAACGATTTTTTATTGAGTTAATAATATATCCAACTTCGTAAAAATTGTAAATATAAATAAGAAAAGTCTACTATTTAGCGAGAAATCAATGTTTTAATGAAGTACAGGTGATGCGAAGTTCCATTACGTCACAAACTTTAGGTAAGATTTAAGTAAAATTCTGTGGAAATTTTAATTAATTATTTATTAAACTATCATTTATATTAAACAGTCTTCAAAAAACACATAACTTATGATAGGTAATTAAATGAAAATATATATTTTCTTAATAAAACTATTCAACAACGCTACTATATGGTAAATTCAATGGCACAATTTAGTCTTTACTTTGGCATTTTTGTTTTAAAGTAATATAATTTTAAATGTACACAGATAATAAAATTATCATGTTTTTTATAAATCTAATCTTTGAGTATTATTTTAAACAAATTAATACAAAAAGTTAAATCTTTTATCACATCACAATAGGACAAGTGACGTTAATGGAAAAGACGTCACGGTTTAGAAACTATAAAGGCAGGTTTACATCCTGCACAATTTTAAGAACAATTTGCATTATAAATTTATAATTTAAATAGTTAGTAAGTTAACCACATAAATTTAACCATAAGTTTTAAGATAACCAATTTAATTAAATATTTTACATTTTTCATAACATCACTTCCAGCCAACGAAGTCTCTGATGGTTCAAGTTAGTTATAAGTAGGAGGCGGCAAAGTGGTGGCTTTTACAGAGCCGAACTCTAGGGAAGACAACTTAATTTTTAAACACGCATAAAACGCGTAGGTACCTATTTAATAGTTGTTTTTAAATTACTTCACAGTTTTAGCAAGTTGAGTACGTTGTCGGAAATAAAAGTTTATTGACTTATAGTAATACATGACGTGCAAAGTTTTCTTGGAACGGTTTGTTTTGGAGATATACTTTAACTGCTGACCCTGTATAAAACTCAAGGGCGGCCAACTGTTTAATTTGGTAGCCACCTCTGGTCTGGAGTCGCAAAATAATTTTAAAAAAACCATGACTCTGCGCAAAAACGGGCGGTCCGTTTGATAGCTTCCCCGATTACAACTGGATCGCAATCTTTAGAGCACTGGCATCAGTTAGGAATGCTGTCCGTGTTCTACCGGTATTTCAATGGAAGGTGCTCGAAGGAACTAGCGTCTGTAATCCCTTCGGCACCGTTGCATAATTGGGAAACACACCAATCGGGCACCCAACATTTGTGCATGGTTGACTTTTATATCGCATGAGAATAGGTCATTTCTACGGCTTGTTCAAGTTCTCGAGTTCTTGAGCTCAGCTGTCGAATGATTGCTGGCTTCTGTGTTTCCTACCTAATTCAACATAGATCTCTTCAAGACCCCTCTTCCCCCTAAAAAAAACCATCCACACAACATCTCCATAGATGACATAGACTCTGAAGAAAAATTATTTTCCTCGGGGCCTTCTGTGTGGAGTGAAAGTACAACAATAAAAACTAAAAAAACATTTTTTTATGTGAATACCGCACCAGAATCCCAATTGCTGGGGCTGGAAGTTGGAAGAGGAAGGTTGGGAATTACACGGCCATTCAGATCAGGTCACCAAACACGGCCAAAGTCATTTCAAGCAATGCTTGAATTCTGAATGGTTGTCTCACACCAGGGTGATGCTGAGAGTCTCTTCCACCCTGAAACGCGCCGCAAATATGTCATATATATTTTTTAAAATAATTTTAAAATTTACGCGCCCGACATTTGTCGAGTGAGAACGAGTTATGAGAACGAGTCGAGTCACATGAGAACGGTTCGTTCCTACGACTCGTTCTTGAGTTCAACAGCTCGGCTATGGAATGATTTGCTGGCCTCTTTGTCTCCTCCCCCTTTGTTTCCATGGGTCTCTTTAAAAAAAAAACCTCCACACAACAACCCCAAAGACTTAGTGTTGGGTAGGACACGACATCAGGATGAGTTTGTAGTTGAGGTGTTACAAAATATTTTCGCTTACGGGGGGGGGGGTGTGGGGGGAAGTGGGGGGGGGGGGGGGGGGGGGGTTGGCTAGATAATTTCAGCTCTACACAGGGGGCCCTGAGGAAAATTCCCCTCAGACCCTATGTCATCAGCTGTGAACGTATAAGTCAAAAGGACTCCCTCAACCACTCTCTCCGGATCCGGCCTGGACAAACTTCACCCCATGAGCCCAGGTATCCCTGCTCAGTCACCAAACGTAGCGAACCACTTGGGGTGACCTATGGCAGATGTGTTGGTTATCTAATAATGGTTCCTGGGGCGGCGATACCCATACCCGCCTCCCGTGTTTGTTAGTTTTGTAATACGAAAAATGGATATGAAAAAAGCCTACCCTCCCACCCCCCCCCCCCCCCTCTCACCCCCCTTCCACCTCCTCCCCCCACCACCACCTCTGATCCACCCCCCCCCTGCACCCACCCTCTGATCCCCCCCCTCAGCAACCCCCTCCACCTCATCTCAACACTCCCTCAACCTCCCTCCCTTCGGAGCTGTTGGGACTCTTGTGCGGTATTCACATAAAAATAATTTAAAAAAAATATTATTTTTTTTAGCTGTTGGAACTCTTGTGCGGTATTCACATAATAATAATTTACAATAAAAATATATATTTTTTTAAATTTTAAAAACATTTTGGAGCAGTTGGGACGCTTGTGCGGTAATTTACAATAAATAAAAAAAAAAAAATTTTTTGGAGCAGCTGGTACTCTTGTGCGGTATTTACTTAACAATACATAATTTTCAATAAAAAATATTTAGAAAAAAAATTTTGAGCAATTGGGACTCTTGTGCGGTATTCACATAACAATAATTTACAATAAAAAATATTAAAAAAAAAAAAAAATTGGAGCAGTTGGTACTCTTGTGCGGTATTATTATATGAATGGCTCACCCCAACACCACCTCCTGGTTCTTGTACAAAAATCTCATTCAAACTCCTCACGCCTCACCATCTCATGGATTTGACCCATACGATACGTGACATGACATGTAGCCCAATACACCAACCACCTCACACCTCACCGACAAACCTCATCCCATGACCCCGAGCACCTCTGCTAAGTCACCAAACGTAGCGAACCACTTGGGGTGACCTATGGCAGAGGTGTTATCCAATAAATGGTTCCCGGGGCTGCGGTACCCATACCCGCCTCCCAAATTGACTATACCTAAATAAAACCAAATCTGTTCACATCTTATTTCAAGTGGATTTCTAAAAAATACTGTCGAAATATTACAATAGTAAAATTATATTGTCAATACTGTTTCGTAATATTCAAAGTATTAAAAACATTTCACGTCCTGCTGTAGATTAGGAAAGATTGTTTTCTTAGAAAACAAGCCGATAATATATCTCTTTTCTTTTCCTTATATTTTCTATTGAAGAGAAAGAGACGAAAATAATATTATATACATATGTTTATAATATTCCAAATAAAGGTATCATATTTCATTTTGCCCGACTCGCCGCTGAGGGGAACCGCAGCTAGCAAGTCAAGTAAAGTGATTTTTATCACAAAAAGGACAAAGAGAAGTATAAGATGTAATGTTATTTTATTGAAATCAATTTATCGCTTTCCATTTAAACTCAACCTTTTGCATGTCGTAATATTTTGTCGGCTATATCACAGTAGTTCGCTCTGCACCTGCATGCTAATGCCAGCGACAAAACTGGAATATCATTATTATTAAATTTTCTATTTATTTCCTACAAACTTGGTATAATATTTCATTAAAATAACACAATTGATATCACACAACCTCCAAACTGAAAATCCAATATATTTGTATGTGCAAAAGTGTTGTTTGTACGAATTCACTGTTTGAAAATCTATTTCGTAAAAAATAATACAAAATTGAGAATTTGTTCACACCAAACCTCTCGTGGTATTCGCTAGCCACGTGCATAAGCTACACTCTGTTTAAAACAAATTTGACCGGTTAAATAACGATAATTTAATTGTTTTGCCTTTAATAATGAGCGGCTCTGGAATTTTACGTTTTGCCACCACTATCCGCCTCATAGTTATAAGCTTATGAATTCGAAACCTTTATTTCAAATTGATTTCGTAGTTTTTTTCCAATTTTTTTAACGCCATACTGACGTAACTAATAACTGAATAACGAAAGAGACTTTACCGAGACACCTCTCACCAGGGATTATTTTCAGAAATAAACTGTAAATAACAACTTAATTCCTACTTTCAATAGACTTAAAAATAAAAAAAAATAATATGACAAAACGTAAAAACCAGCAGTAGTTACTATATATAGAATTAAATAAATCATTTGGCACAATGTAAACCATGCTTAATAATTATGCCATTACGTCACATTTTGCGTTCCACTAGTACATCACGTCGCGTTTTGGATGTGACGTATGATGCCGGAATAGAAACAAACTCAAAAAGCACTTATTTTTAAGACCGATTTCACTAATTGGCATATTTAATCATATTCTACATGACTTAAGTAATTAACCTTCAAATGCTATAAGTAAAATCTTTATTACTTACCAACAAAAACCAAGTTCGTAGTGGAAAATAAAAACAGCACAACGTGACGCCCAACCACTCAGCGTGTCACAGGAGACATACACTGCTGCTCAAAACTAAGATAGCGATTGTTTATAGTGCAAATGTTGCCATTTATGAAAATAATCCGATTCCCACAATGATTTTAAAGGTAATCTTTCATTTAAAATCGATTTATTGTTGTAGCGTTGCGGAATTTTCCACCTACATCATTTTTGGGCACAGAATAAAACAGATTTTTCTTATTATTTTGAACTCTACTCTGCTAAAAGTAATATATGTTAATGAATTTGGAACATATGACCATTTAAATTAACACAAAATGTAAAACAGGGACTAAACATTAACATTAATATTATGCGTTCGGAATTTTGCAAAAGTAGGGTAGGACACTCAAAAAATCGCTTCTCTTCTAACTTATTTGACGAATATTTATGTTAATTATATGTATTTTATGGTTTTTGCTATGTAAATAATTAGTTTTATAAATTATTTTATAGGACATATTTTAAGAAACATGTTCTAAAATTATTAACCTATAGAATATCTTGTTGAAAGTCGTAGGACACGTCATTTTCTAGTGGTCAATTTTTTTGGTAAACGCCCATTGATTTATTTTACTTCATGATTATTATGATTTGAAATGGGTGTTGTATAATACAAAATCTTTTTAGAAAATATAACAAATCTGCCAACGACCTATACCTATGGTATAACCTCATTATACTAATTTTTTTTTTTTCTAAATTTAAAACATATTTGTACTTTTACTACATAAAAGAACAATCTTTCGAAATCAATTTATAGTTTGTTGTGGTAAAGCGTCAATACGTCTAAAATCTGATTTAAAAATTATATATATCTGGTTTTCTCTGGTTATAACCTCTACTGGATACTGACCGTACGAACAAAAGAAAATTATGTTATATATATTTGGTTTTTATTATTGATAACGTAAATTACTGCTTTGCCTTCCTTGTTGACAATAATAAATTTAGGATGTATTATCTCTACAGTGTTTACAACCCTGTGTAGGTATCGGGGAAACAGAATTAGCATTCAGAGTTTCTTTAACACAGTTGTAAGGGTTAACTCTCCGGGTCCTGAACACCTCCCCCCCCCCCCCACCGACAACCCCTTAGCATTCAACCAATCGTGTTTATTTACCTGTGTCGTTGGTGTTATTTATTGGACGGTCTCGCCGGTAAAGGGGCGAGAAATGTATGCACCTCGACGCGGTCTGTAGAAAAATACTCGTATGCTCTCCTAGTAGCTTTTGTTACTCTATGTAAGAAGAAAAAGTGGCGTTTTATTTTGGTCTTATATTTATCCTACTAATATTATAAAGGCGAAAGTTTGTATGGATCTATGGTTGTATGGATGCATGTATGTTTGTTTCATGCAAAAACTACTGGGTTGATTTTAATGAAATTTTACAATTATATAGCTCATACATCAGAATAACATATTAGTCCAGTCAATGAATGCTTCATAAAGAGGTGTTGAGGGCGTGAGCAGTGACTTAAGCGATTCCTTCAGAAACTTTTTAGGGTGCTTAGGGTGTGAACATACTAAAAGTCCTGACGTCCAGGTGGTGAGCTAGGAGGGAGGGGGGAAGGGGAAGGTTCCAATTTTCGTGTTTCCACCTGTATCTCAAAAACGGTGCGTCGCAGAGGAAAATTTTATGAGAAGAAGTAAAAGCTCACAAAATTATCTACAACTTCTATTCTATATGTAATTTTCGAAATCCCAGCCATTTTTGAGTTACACGCTCCACAAATGTAGATATTTTCGAAAAAAAATCCTTTTACCTCACATTTTTCATCAAAAATTCCTTCATGTCGCCTAAGACATTCATCACACAAAGAATTTTTTTGGCAAGAAGTTGTAAAGAATTTAATTTCCTTTTAGAATATATATACATACGCAAATAAATCTCCAACCAGTAAATATTTACAGCAATTTAAAGTTTTTTCGTAAAATGTAATTTTCAGAAAAAGCTGTTTTTATCTTATTACTGACACATCGACGCGCGACGACGATTATGCGACGCTCTGATCGCTTTTAGTCAAGCGTATGGTCAGATATGACCTTGATGCGATCATTCAAAAGTCGAGGAGGCCTAACAGGAGGCAGAGGTGTTTCGCACAATGTAGTCAGCAAGTGGTTAGTTGGTATGAGCGCAACTCATGAGATCTGCACTTCCCTTGAAGATTTTTGTGGAGTCTTCTTTACGCCAAGTGAACAGCACAAGGACTTCGGACAAGCGGAATATTTTCAAATATTGTCAGGTTATTCGTAACCCGGGAATGTTTGTCTTTCTTTTAACCGTATGGAATCAGTGAAACCAAGGCGTCTCCACGTGGAAAGTATTGTAAAGTTAGAGCGGGCTAGGGACCCAAACGTTGAGAGTAAGTGTAAGGGAAGCAGAAAGCACCTGACCATTCATCTGTGGTTACTAAATTTTGTTAAAGTCTTTCAAACTACGCATAGTTTCTCTTTTTAATGATCAACTCTGTTCAGGATAATAAAAGATATTGAGATTATTTGAAGGGTTTTAAGGAGGAATCAATAAGGCAAGATTCTTTGAAAAGCCACGGGTGTCGGCCAGCGTCACTGTGGCTGGTCGACGCGCATATCGCCTTCGTTACTATTATCTTCTTCATGTAAGTGAAAATCCACGTCAATCGGTACCGTCAGAGGCTGAAGACTATTTTTACTGACATCAAAATCCTGGTTTTACGTTGGACTGGTATTTGTAATAGACATGGCTCTGGATTTCCACCGTCTGCAGCCGCAGTCACCTGGTATCCCTGCAACTTCTGAAGACCTTCCAAATACTTGGATACTGGGATTTATCGTCTGACTGATTGAATTTACAATATATGTATTTGACTCGCAATAGGTTGACGTTAGCTGATGGTAGATGTAGGAAACGGGTTGTGTAATGAATAAAAATCCAACGTAACCCTATTATCCAGAAGTTGATTTAGTATAGGTATAGAACTGACTAAACAGTTTTTATAAATTATGGTTAGAAATAATTAAACGTAATATTTAACTCGATTTACACAGGAACAAAACGGAGAAGGGCGACTGGTGTAACCGAGGAATGAAAGCACATTGGCTGACAGTGAAATCACCGTTTGAAAGTGTAGCTAGAATTCAAGAAAGGCTAATTTACTAGGCTGGGTGATGCAAGAATCTGTGGTCAAATAGATAGCCACAATATATTATGCTCTAACTCTATAGAATCAAATCTAATGTGTTTTTTCTGCTTGTTTCAGGTAAACTTCTTTTTAAAAACCCCCTGTCGATACGATTGTGCTACAAACAATAAGACAATTTTGGTCTACCGAACTACAGGTTGGTTAAAATTTACTATATTATTATTTCGATTTTTCAATTGGTGTCAACGTTTCAGGTCACATTCAGTAAAAATACACACTAATTGCATTTTTCATTTCTACCTAACTGGCGACCGGCCAGGTCAAAATTTAAAGGAACTGCTTGCCCTGCTTGATAATTTGAAAGATGATTCAAGAAATCCTATTGTATTTATTAGCAACTGGTTTAAAACACTAACACCACGATAAACCAACTGTCAGCTTACACAAATATCTCACAATAACACTCTTCATTACCGACTGAGATAGAGAGAGAGAGAGATCTGCTTGATCATGTAGTACAAGAGGCAGTAGGTTTAAGTCAAGCTCCGAACCTAACGCCTTTGGGTTTTTACGCTACAGAGGGCAATGGTAATTAGTTTTCAAGCACATTGATTTTTAAATAACTCTTATAAATTTCATTACTTCAATGTATTTAATGCATAAATTTTCACTCATTATCACGAACCGAGTTCTACCCTATTGTATTTATATATAAGCAACTAGTTTAAAACACTCTCTCTCTCTGGTTTCAATCCTGGGATTGGTTTGCAGCAATTTCATCTATTCGTTTCTTCCACTCTTCCCTGTCTTGTGCGGCTCTTTTGAAGTCTGCATATGATAAGCAGCGCACGTCCACCAGCAGGTCCTCCAGGTACTCTCGGCGTGGGCGTCCCCTAGCGTTTGTCCCCTCGGTCATACCCTCCATTATGGCATGCAAGAGGCCTTCTTGTCTTATTGCATGGCCGATCCATCTTGCGCGCCTTTCGGACAAGGTCCTGAGCAGGTGCCTTCCTCCTTCGATTCTTTGGAGAACCTCCTCATTTGTGATGTGGTCTCTCCAGGAAATTCCTAGTAGTCTTCTATAGGACCACATCTCAAAAGCCTCTAGTCTCCGTTTATCTCTAACACTAACACCACAATAAACCACAATAACAAAAACACTAACACCACAATAAACCAACCGTCAGCTTATACAAATATCTCACAATAACACTCTTCATTACCGACTGAGAAAGAGAGAGAGAGATCTGCTTGGTCATTTAGTTAGTAATTAATACAAGAGGCAGTAGGTTTTAGTCAAGCTCTGAACCTAATGCTTTTGGGTTTTTACGCTACAGTAGGCAATGACAATTAGTTTTCAAGCATATTGATTTTTAAATAATTGGCATAAATTTCGTTACTTAAACCCATTTAATGCGTAAATTTTCACTCACTATCATGAGTTCCCTTTCACTGAACCGAGTTCCAAACTTTATTTTGTACTAAAGCTCGGGGCTGAAATTCAACCCGAAAATTTTTCCGATTGTTTTTGTTGAAAGACAAACTCTTTGGCTGAAACAATTTACCTATGAAATGTACTCGTACGTTTTTATGTAAGGCGCGTCCGACGGATACCTAAAATCATCGCACTATCTGATTTTACCACAAATAAATTGTCTCAGAACTGTGGAATATTTAAGTTAGGGCAGGAGGGCAGAGCACAACGGGCTATGGGAATGGGATGGGGGTATTGTGTTCAAGTACCTGAGTAGGTACTAGGTACCCACTAGGACAGTGTAGGTACTGTCAATGCAAGACCCTTTCAAAGTAACCGTATGTGTAAAATGGGAAATCTTTGTGAGAGTTCTTCCGCGCGGGAAAAGCGAACAGCCATTTTGGAATTCGTCACGCGTTCGAAATTCGAATTCGAGTGAATTTATTCGCTCATGCGGCGGCTGATTGGACAGGCGCCTCGTGAAATGTTTTCTCATTGGTTGAAAGCTTTTTTCGGCCCGGATTGACTGTGTAATGTTTTTTGAGTAGTGTATTATTTCACGGCGCCATAGATAAATGGTTATTTGAGACGCGGAACATATTTTCGCGTGAATTTTCGAACGCGGCTTAAACGCGCTCTAAATCTTTGATTCGGCTTATCCAGCCTTTACCGCCCGTGGATGGTGAGAATGCCCAGAATGCGAAATAAATGTCTATTATAGTTGGAGTGTTATTCGATTCCTCACGAAACGGATATTGCTTTCGGCCAAAAGCGAATAACGTATGTATTGAATCTTTCACGAAATCATTGTTGATTATATACATTTTGTACTGTGTCCAAAATTTCAACTGAAAAAACCTTACTTATGGTAGTATCACCTAAATTATATTGATTTGAAAATCCCTAAAGCATAAATACTTGTTTTAAATGAAACTGAAATTGGGATTTTACATAAGACGTGTTAACGCCTAGATCCCATGCAGGTTAATGAAAATAATTATCTCTTCAAGAAATTATTTCGTTCTTTGGAAACCC
This sequence comes from Limnephilus marmoratus, assembly GCA_917880885.1. Classification (NCBI taxonomy): domain Eukaryota; kingdom Metazoa; phylum Arthropoda; class Insecta; order Trichoptera; family Limnephilidae; genus Limnephilus; species Limnephilus marmoratus. The sequence continues at coordinate 34,441,419 of OU862918.1, read as the reverse complement.
ACAAAAAAACCCTTCTATTGGTTTTTCTTTTCAATAATTAAATTCAATCGCTTAGCAAAATGATTACGCGTTCACATCGCCAACAAAGTGCTCGGATTTATTCTTCGTAATGCGAGATCATTTACTAATGGAATTGCAATACAAAGAACATATGAAGCACTTATCCGCAGCATCCTGGAATACAGCTCCATTATTTGGGCCCCCTCTGAACAAAACCATATCCTAGAAATAGAAAGAGTACAAAAAAGGTTTTTGCGTTACCTGTATATGAGGGAATATACATACTACCCATTCCATATTGTATCCATCGTTGTTCTTAACAGAAATGCTCCATCTTAATACCTTAGAAGCCCGCCGAAAAATATATTTGGGGAAACATTTTTTTTAAGCTGATCTCCGGTATTGTACTGAATCCACCTATGTTGAAGGAGATTAAACTATGTGTCCCTAAAGCGTATACTCGTGGGAGATCCCACGCACTTTTTATGCTTCGAAAGCGAGAACTTCTTCCTTTCAGAATGCGCCATTAAACAGAGCAATTCAACTGCTTAACGATTCTGCGTTGAGCATCGACATCTTCAATGTTACCTATAGAGGGTTCAGTAACTATCTTTTGACATAAATACCAACGTAGTGAAACTGCCCCCATGGACTTTTATTTTTTTTTCTTCTTTTAAATTTTTTTATCTTCTCAGTAATAATTTGGTGTATAACTGTTTTATTAAAAAATAAATAAATGTAGAAGTAGTTATAATTAATAATAATGAATATATCTTTGGATCAGAAACTTCGATTGATCACAAAAGGGTGACCACACTTATTACAATAATTTTTCATCAGTGTTCGAAATTCTAAATGTATCATTTGACCAAGTGTCGCAATTTTTCTAGTTATTGGAACGCCTACTCAACGTCTACGAGGCATTCTATTCCACTGCGAGGAGCGTTCAACACGCTCCGGGAAGGGGCAGCACGTTCGGTAAACACGCGAATTCTTTTACGCGATTCGAGATCGAATTATTGCTGTCTTCGAATGGAACGCGCCCCAACGCTCCGACCGACGCGACACCCTGTCCCTAGAGATTATTAAAAATTGCAGGATGTGTGACATCGTGATGTTTGTGGAAGCTATTGCTTGTCATCCTTTGACACTCTCAGATTTAAAAAAAAACATTACTCTGTTAGGTTTCTTAATTTCAGTGTATAGGACTGCCGAAAAACCAGGTAAATTTTTATTATAGGCTATCGGGTACCCCGCATGCGTTGGAATGCCATTCAAAGAAATAAATGGTTCCTCCTTGCAGGTCCTTTCTCATGCGTTCCGTTCTCCTCCTGCGTCTCCTTCCCCTCTCGCGATCCCCTTCTCCGCCTTCCCCTCCATCGTCACCCCTCTCCCGATACCCTCCATCTCCGGCCTTCCCTCCCTGCCTCTAAAATATATGAAATACACACATTTTCAAACCACTCGCGCACCATCTGTAGTATTTTTTTTATACAAATTTCATAACGTCAGAGCTTACCATTATAAAGCCTATGACCTTTGCGGGCGTGCGCATAACAAATCACCAAAGTTTCATCGCAATCGGACGAACGGTATGGCAGCGCATAAAATACGAACAACCAAATATTGACCTTTATATATAAGATATTTCCACCAGAGTTGACTCCAACACCGAACTCATTTTTTATACTACTTGTATTCCTATTTTCGCTAAACACAGTAGGTACATTAAAAAGTAGGAAAATGGTTATTTCTCATTAACGTCTTGTAAGGACGGAAGTGTGTACACCAATACATACAAGCCTAAATGAGTTGTTATGGTCGACTCCAGCTATGCTAACTGCACTTACCTTCTTCTTACATTCTTCTGTGTCGTGTAAGAATATGTTATTTGAAAATACGTCTCTCTCTGTCAAAGATGTCTTTAGTTTTGTGTTTATTCTTGGAAGCTCTCAGCCATCAGCGAGAAGTTTTATTTGTTGTTGACAATCTCAGCTATGAATTAAATCTGTTTCCATTGTATACATGTGTATTTTAGGATGTTCTACAAAGTGTGATATGGGTTGAATTTCTCCTAGGTTATTAATTTTTTTATGGTCTTCATTTGACAACTGTTATTATTTGACACACCAGTTTTTGCGCTTTAAAAAAAACTTTTGCATTTAAAATTATCTCGTCGCATTATTTCTTTAAACGTTAATTCGTGCCTTGATCGTCCAACTAAACACTTTTATTTATTTGGGGATATGAGAAAGGAAAATCTATGCTAATAATCCACAAGCTTTTCCAGAGACAATATCCTGAACATTATCCGTGAGATAGAGCCGCAATTAAGCGATAATGCCACGGAAAACTTCCCTAAAAGAATGAATATATCCCAGCAGAATCAAGGCCAAGACCTCAGTTTATTCCATAACCATTATCACTATAAAAATTTTCTGCGTTTTGTTCAATCAGCAAACCTAACAACTCTTAGTGGGGTATCCCATTTTTTATACTTTATAATGAGTTAACTTGTAAAGTGACCACCGCAATTTATTTTTTAACTCTGGTATCCTAAAGATAGCAATTGTAGCAGACACTACTTTACATGAAAACGAGGAGTAACGTATTTTCAAATTGAATAGCCAGCCAGTTACCAGTGGGCCATCAAGTGACTTCATATTTGCATAAGTGCCTGTAAATTGAATTTTTTCTCTTTAATAATTTTTGCCTCTTGACGCTAATTAGCCAATGTTTCGCCGTTTAATGGATGTAGCTTTCCCGCTTCCCGTTTTCTGGTAACCGTTACTGACGTAAATTATCTTCCGGATATGAACAAAAATGCTATGTAAAGAGTGTGAAGGGATGTATTTGACTTGCTTTAACCAGTGACTCCTGACATTATTTGGAGTAAAATATAAAAATGAAGTTTTTGATCTCCGGTGACTTCAATGTCTTTTTAATATATTTTTTTTTCCAAAAAAACTTTCACATGTCATCGCTGCTAACTCAGCTGAGTAACGTCCCAACCAATTATTCTACCCCCTACCTGTCCAATACCTACAGCTTTTTATTTTTTTTTAGTTGAAACATCAAAAATGTTTCTGGACACCAAAAATTCATTTACATTTTTTTTACTCCAAATCTCTGGTTGAAGTAAGTCAAGTACGTCCCTTAACACCCTGTGTATATTTTGGTTGGCTTCGATCAAATTTTATGAATTTTATCTTTTACTGCATATTCATATTACGTTAATTTTCTGTGTATTGATATTTGTAAACTGAATTTACAATTATTATGATAAAAATTTTACTCTTATATTGAATGCATTATTTCAGTAACTAGTATTGAAAGTTCTCAACTGCATCTTTGCTTCAAATGAAAGAAACAAGTGCCAATTAGTGAAATGGTTAAAACGATCAGAATGTTCAAGAGTATTCGCTCAATTACATACTTCATTCCTGTGAAACATCTTCTGTTTCGTATTTTCCATTCTTTAACCACCCCATCTTTCATGCGTTTACGTAGTACCTGTCCAATTCTTATGCGGTACAAGTAAGAAGTTTTGAATTCTACTATTGTCCCCTACGTTCGAAACGTACAGATGCGTTTTGCACGTTTTCCGAATTTTTGAGTTCGTTTTTTATTTCGAAAATGTTTGAAGTATTTGAAAATTCACAATAATCGAGCTGTGTAAACTCAGTATGAAAGTGTACATTTTTAACTGTGAAGCGAAAAATCTGTTTGTACGTCTTAAAGCTCAACGGTAAACTCTGCCATTCTGAGAATTTTTTTCCGACATACTCAAACCTCACCACACGAACCCGGGCACTAAGTCTCTAAAAGTAGCGAACCACTTGGGGCCACCTATGACAGTGATGTTGGTTATTCAATAAAAAGTTTACTGGCGGTGGTACCATACTCGCCTCTCAAATCGTAAATTTTCTATTACGTGATCAGAGGTGTGAAGTGCATGCATGATTTATTTCAAGGAAAAAACGACCACCCAAAAACCAATCAAACTGTATCCCTAAAAATAACTTGATAATATGTGTAATTAATCATTTTACATAATTGAATGTCTTCTGTATCCTTGACTAAATTCATTCGCTCTGAAATTCACATTTGTTTACACCCTTATTGCGTTGTGGTGTGAAACAAATCTTTTTTTAATAAAGGCCCAAACCCTCCTCAATTTCTTTGTACAGACGCTAGGTGGCATCTCAAACCCACTGCTGTTATTTCTCAACCTTTGTGATTTGCTCGAAGCCCTCGCTACCCCAACCTAATAAATACTTCAAATATTCAATCGGACAACGGTTCTGTTTTCTTTTTTAGTACCTACTCCAATTTTACTGTTGTTTGCATTGGGTATTATTTACTTCGTTTTATTTTTATCTTCACGCTTATTCCCCCAGCTTTCCTTGCTGGCGGGGCTTGCGCTCTCCGGGGAAATGACTATCAAATTTATTTCTTAATTTAACGCTCAATAAGACATTGAATTGTTCATTCGCCTGGAGTTACTTACTTTGATTTTATTGTCCCGGCCCCTTTTATGCGATACCTTCTGCTACAGTAATGGGAATGTTTTTAATTTAAATACCCACTTTGCCGGGAAATTTTCATACGTAGAAGGCGCTTCAAGTTTTCACAATTTATTGACGTATTCTTTGGCTTCCACGGAACTGGATAATTTCGACAATGACTTATTTTTTTTTACTTTTTCCATGATTATTTTTTTACGTTTCATGTTTTTTTCTGAACAGCGTATTCAATTTTAATGATTGGAAATGAAATTTGAATTTGGATAAATTATTTCTGAATAATTTATTTGTTCTTTCTTTAGATGCTAGGTATTATTGTTAACAATTCACCTTTTTTTCTACTAACAAGCATTTGTTGAGGTTAATAATTTTATAAAGTAACAAAAATAACACAAATAATATGGGTATTGAAACAACAATATTGATATATATCCGCGTATCGCATGTCCAAGAGACTCGCCAAATACGTGTCCAACAATTGTTTACAGTTTATATTAACCGCGTGAATGAATCGTTCGTGTCCTCAACAATTCAACTTAAAAATGATTTACAAGTTGTGTTTCTTCTCAATTAGAATACGGGTCTTTTTAAGGCAGTTCCAATTCTTTCTTTCATTATAAACACCCTCTTAGCTTTTAGGTCTAGAGGTGAAGGTCGGTCAAATATTTGAAAATAATTTAATGCTGTCGAATCTTTTGTGTTTTCTCCCTCTAACAACTTGATTCTCTTCATGAAGGTTTTCTTTTCTTTAAAAAGCAAAGGCAAGATGATAGTTTTGCTTTAGCAAATCGAAACGGTCTCGTTTAATTTTGTTTTCAAACATCATGCGGCTCTTCAAAGCTATTCAGGGCTCATTACTGAATTTTCTTAATATAATAACCTCAACGATGAAAATGGCTTTTGTGTGGAGTTCGTGTAACCTTTTTCCAGTATTTTATGTTATACTATCTCATTAAACGGAACGCCCCATTAGCTTGCGTGTCTTTCATAGACTTTTTTTATTTTTTTTCTTCCTTTTGTCAACAGAAGCGTTCTGATTCGCATAGCTCCGAGTAGGAGTGTCTTCGGCGGCAGCGCGGTGTTTGCGCTCTGAAGATAACATTATCACTCTGAACCAAGTTGCATTCAGCAAATACCGCCCCTGCATTTCCAGCCCTCGTTATACTAAAGATAAAATGCACCGCCAACAGCCCGCAAGAACGGAACGGCCCGGTGGTCTAAGGGAAATTTTCCGATGGGGACGATGTCGAATGGGGCCGAAGTAGATGGCGATTTGGCGTAATCTGCCAAAAAATCTCTAATTAGAATGTTCGCTAAAAGTTCCATGACAATTTTTAAATATACTTTTTTTTAAATATTTTAATATTAGGATGAAATATGGAAGAAACAATAAAGTATCATTTCTGAAAAAACTCCACATTCATTGATAGATGTTTTATTTCGAGCTGGAAATATTTAAGTTTATCTTCTCAAAAATTCCAGACAGAATACCAGGCAAATTTAGTTTAGTTCTTAAATACAGAATTTGGTAAAATATCGAATCTGGTCAGAGCTCACCACATTCGAGATTTTACTGCTTCATTAACAACTATTTACTTTTTTAGTTTATACATAGTACCTTATGTACTTCTTTTTTACTTTTATTATAATTACACTTATTGAACACCTTCGTACAACCTTACATAATAATGAAACTACATATGTACCTACTTATATATTTCATATTCAATTTAATATGTTATGTATTATACAAATTATTATCATGCTCCTGAACAACTTACCTACAATAATGTACGAGCGCTGTCCCAGAAGTACCCGACCTGACGTACTTCTGGTGGTTGTTACTTAAGAAAAAATTATGGTAGAAAGTACCAACTTTATAAGGCTCAAGTTTAAAGTTTCAAGGCGCTACAGTGTTTAGTGTTTTTTTGGCAGCCATCAATAGCGAACCCTCTCAGTTAATTTGTAAACATGGAAAAATTGGTCATTTTTTGGTCAAGTTCGAATTGCTACCTCACCCACCCTATTCGCCAGATTTAACCCCCTCGCATTATTTTATTTTTCCAAACTTGCAAAAATGTCTCGGTGGTAAAAAATATGCCAACAATGAAGAGGTGGAATCTGCGGTAGATGGCTATTTTGAGGTGCTCGACGGTTCTCACAATAAACAGGGTATCGAAACTATTGAACAACGCTGGGAAAAGTGTGTCGACCTGAAAGGAGACTATGTTCATAAAACACAAAAAAATTTCCCAAATTTTTCGTGTTTTCTTCGTTAGGTCGGGTACTTTTGGGACAACCCTCGTATATGTTGTAGACCGATCGTAAAAACAGGCAGATATCCTGATGCGCCTCGCCACATCATCATCTGTGTTGCGAGGGGCATCATGATCTGCCTGATTTTGCGATCGGTCTACGACATTTACATTATTGTAGATAAGTTGTTCAGGTCTTTGATAATAAGTGTATAATACATAATATTATAAACTGAATACTGAAGATATAAGCCGAAGTAGATACGAAGCACATCATGAAATGGCGGCAGATCATGATGTAGCGAGGCACATCTTGATCTGCCCCATTTTATCATTGGCTTGCGATAAATTTAAAATCCCCCAAGGTGTTAATATATAATAATAAATACATATTTTGAGCAGCGCCGATGCCTATTAAAGATGAAACAATTGTGACGTGAAAAAATTATAAATGTGGTAGAAATTAAATGAGTTGGATAGAAGAAATTACCGCCAAGCATTAAGCCCACCGATTGTAGATATTTATTGCTATGTAGAATACGTAGTATGTATGTATGTATATAAGTGTTAATTAATATAAATATATACCGGGTGCGGCAGAGAGGACGGACGGTTTTAAAAAAATCATAAAATAGTTAATTTTTACTCAAAAACAAATTTATTGATGGAATCAGGTTCGCAAGGAAATAGCATTTGAGACAGTCAAGTGTGGAAAATCACATCAGGCATGTGGTGTCCGAAATCGTTGATGCAGTGCTGGAGGCGTTCTTGGAAGTTCGCGTAGACTCTCTCCAACATTGCTCTCTCAACTTGGGCGATGATGACGATTAGACGATTATGGGGACACCTCAAGGCTAGAGTATACGAGAACAAGCCCCGAACTCTGGACGAATTGAAGGACGCAATTCGCGTGGAAGTCGCCCAAGTTGAGAGAGCGATGTTGGAGAGAGTCTACGCGAACTTCCAAGAACGCCTCCTGCAGCACTGCATCAACGATTTCGGCCACCACATGCCTGATGTGATTTTCCACACTTGACTGTCTCAAATGCTATTTCCTTGCGAACCTGATTCCACCAATAAATTTGTTTTTGAGTAAAAATTAACAAAAATCATAAAATTTTTATGATTTTTTTAAAACCGTCCGTCCTCTCTGCCGCACCCGTTATAAGTCAATAAAATCGCAATGTAATCGACAGATTAGCATCAGTTCCTGCTGAAACAACTTAAAACAAAAAAATGCTAATTCTGTAATGTAATTTACCAGTCCGCTACTGGTGCCATGAGAGAAGAGCATAGAAGGATATCAGATGCGGCAAAGGTTTGCGGAAATGGTGCCATCGAAATCGTCGAGGATGCAAAAGAGCATAGTTGAAAATGAGTAGCTTCCTGTGAATTTTAAGGGATAGGTGATATTAGCAGTAGTACTTGAGTGGGATCATTCGTTTGTAATGAAGAGTGTCTTAAGAGTTGCTCTTTCCGTGAAGTGTTCTGGGGAAATGTTGCTTTTTCGCCTTTTAAACAATCGTCGGAATTTTGTAACCAGAGGTGTTTAGATTTTAATTTTTAGAATAATCTTATTTAAATTTCTGTCAGTGCCTCAGATGTCAAGGGTCGATTGTCTACCTTGTATAATTTTATATGTACTGACGGCCTCCGTGGTTGTGCGCTAAGGCTCTCGACTAGCAATCCGAAGGCCGCGGTTTCAAATCCCGGTATACGCAAGTAAATTTTATTAATTAGAATTAAAAATTTATTTTATTTTATTAAAAATTCCTTAAAAATAATGAATCTATTATCAACAAACAAAAAATATTGTCATATAGCCCAATCATGGATTTGTTCCCCTACCCACCCACTCTACACTAATACCTACCCACCCAATCTACATTATTAACTAGCAACGGCTCCACCCCTACCATAATAAAACATTGTTCGAAACTGTCAAATTAGTATAAGCTTTCCCTAACGAAGGAACGTTTGTTCCGAAACCGGTCGGATTTGGGCATCATATTGGGTTTATACAAAGTTGAATTATTTCATTTTTTTTATTAATTAGTGTTATTTCACAATTTAATAATTTAAAATTTTAATGTACATTTGCGTCACGTTTCAGATCGGAAGATACTCTCAGTATCGCTCTGGTTAAATATAACCATTAAGAATTTAAATGTTGCTTGAAATGGATTCGCCGCGTTTGGTAGACTAGATCTGAATAGCCAGGTACTCACCATATTTCTCTCCCTCATCTCTTTCCCCTCCCCACTACCCTCAGCCTCACAACATATCCCAATTGGGGATGCCGTGGTCTCACTGGCTCCAGGCGGTCTTTGTTGTGCGGTATTCTCATAGAAAAACCTTTTCTCATTTCCACCTCTTCAGTTGATGTGTTGTATGTTTCGATGTAATATGTTAACCCATTTTGTACACATTGTATGACTCTTTCTCTCTCTTACTACGTTATATTTTAATTTCATGCTATCTCACTGTTCGTTCATTCTATTTTATATTTTGTCGTATGTATATATATATAAGCATACACAATGTATTTTTTATTAGTTTAATTTTTAGCCTGAGGAGGCTTTTGTGAAGCGAAACCGAACGGTCTTAATAAATTAAATACGAGGGCTGTCCGTAAAATATGGTCTCCAAGGTGCTGCAGTCGCAAAAAACGATTTTAGGCGCATTATTTTAACATTGACGAGTAGCCTGGTTTCCCCTTACCGAATCCCCACCACGATGCACCCTCTGACGCTTAGTCTCGGCTTGGCAACCGTTCGCGATGGAGCTTGCGCTCGCCGAACCCGCCAGGGGTGAATTACGCTCTAGAAATAATTAGTTTATTAAATTCTGAAAAATTACAATTATCTTATCTATTAAGCTTCATAACGTTTTCTCTCTGAAATAATTCATATTTCGTCAAGTTGCTTTACTGAGCTTTTACGTAGCTTTTTATTCGTAGATATTATTTACACAAATAATCCTAAACTGCGCGTTTTATATGTAGCATCACCTGCCAGTCCTACAAAGTCTTTGACTTGTAAATTTAAAGCTTATTGTTTCAAAACTTCCACATCCTTATGCAATTTATTCAAAGCATGCAAACTGTAAACGGTCAAGAACTGTAAACGGGCAAGGCCTCTGCACTATCAACTATAATGCTCGTGAATATCAAAGGAACCCGTTATGAACTTTATTTAAGAATTAAGCCTCATTCAAAATTCGAACGAAAGTTCTACAAAATCAAATTTTTGAAAAACGCCCGCGGCGTTTAAAGAAGTTGTCGCTGAAGGCTTTTGCAGCAGGGGAGACTTTATATTATTTTTTTAACTTATACGAATTTTATTGTTACGATATTTTTAAATATTTTAAATTAAACACTTGTGTTTTTCTTTCGTCAAATTAATTTTCCTTCGTTGACCCATGGTTTTTCCCTCAATACAATTGATTGAATTTTTAATTTGGAAGGCGGGCATGGGTGCCGCCGCCCCGAGAGCCATTTATTGGATAACCAACACTTCTGCCATAAGTTACACCATGTGGTTCGCTGCGTTTGGTGACTTAGCAGGGGTGCTCGGGTTCATGGATTGAGGTTTATACAGGTCTTACGGTCAGATAGAGAAACTGATTATGGGAGAATTTTTGACCTCTCCAGCCGGTCTCTCGACCCATCCCCTTGCACCACAGTTGGATTCACACGTCAGTCACTTCTGAACACACTGACTTCCAGATTACTACCCATCCCTCATCTCTCTTCCTTACCAAAACTTTCTCTTCTGTCTTTAAATGGACCTTCCACACTTCTTAAGATGACATAGGCTCTGAGGTCGCTTCAGATTTTAATAGTCCAAACGATCATTAGAAAATTTTACAAGAGGAGAAGTTTTTCTTTCATTATTTCAATGAATCATTATGGTAGGTGTTTAAAATAAAGCTATTTCCGTAAAGGTGAAGGTCTCATTTAGTTTTAAGTAATTCTTAATTAAGTGATTAACTTTAAGTTTTTACACTTTATTTTTAATTTTAAAGTGGAGATTGAACAAAAACTCAAATGGTCGTTCGGACAATAATTAAGAACTAAGGCGACGTTTTATTCCTAATATACATTTATAACTTCAATTTACTTAGCTTTTCTCATTCTTAAAATATGAATATTCTGGGAACTACTTTACGTACTTCCTTGGCTCGTGGTAAGTGTTTCATTCGCCTTTGTCTGTCACAGTAGGTACCCAAGAAACGTGACCTTGCCTTCTGCGCAAGCGACATGTTTATAATCGATTTTGGTCGGAGCTTAAATACGTAATTTCAAAAAAATATGTAATTATTTATCGCTGAAGTAAGCACTGAAAATCCAACGCACTAAAATAATGTGTGAAAAAGCTTATCATGTGGTTGATATGAAAAGAATGTCGTACATAGCTCCCAATTTCGCCTTTTTTAACTCACGGATTACAAATTTTAAAACATGTACATCATGTGTATTGTATATATTGTGATAATTCTACCAGTATTGAAATGGAAGGTTCTCGGAGGAATTGTCGTCATTGGTTCATTCGTGAATGACGTGCAGCGGGGAGGTACGCACTGTACGCAGTCTTTTGAATAGTTCTTTTGCCGAACAGTTCTGATGCACAGTGACTAAATGCCTTTAGATATAGTTACCTCTCTCCTACAACATGGATCTTCTGAAAACCCAGGTTTACTCCCTTTTTTCTTGAATTTATTTTATTTTCTAAAACGGACCATTTGTACATTATTTATTCAGTATAATAAACAATATAGATTAAAGATGTTTTTTTTTTCATTTAAATTTCTGGGCGCGAAGGTGTGAAGCGCTGTAGCGTCAGGACGCCCGCTGTCGCAACACAGCGCCGGCGTCCCCACCTGTTCGGTGTTCGACGTCATAAAAATTCATTGTTATTGAAATGCGACGCCGCTTCATTTCGTCTTATTTGATATGCATTAGGAAGCAGAATATTGAGACGTCAATAAGGCACGACCACGCCGCTTTAACGTATTCATAGATTTATTGTCGTATTATTGCGGCAGACTAATTCCTCATCACTCTACCGTGAAATTAAATTGAACTTAAAAGAGGGTGTTGAAAAAGACATCTTTATTACGATATTTTCATCATATGTTTTATTTTCCCCAAACAGCACATTAATTTTTTTACGTGGAGGCCCTGTGGAAAAAAATCCCTCAGGACGATGTGATCTTTGGGGATACTGTGTGGAAGGGCCTTTTTTAGGTAAAGGAAGGAGAGGAAGTTTTGGGAAGGAAAAATGTTTAAGGCTTGGGTAGGAATATGTGGGTCAATGTATCCAGTAATGTATCCAGAGTGACGGACGTATGAAATAAATCCATTTCTCCCACTATGGTGCAAGGCGATAGGTCGAGAGATTCTGGTTTGAGGGGTCTCTGTGTCTTTGTTGGTGGTTTTAAGCAAAAACAAATTGGCGCATAATCGCAATTTACCACACTTCCTTTAAGCATTGTGTAAATAACAAAACATTCCTAAACACGTTACTGAAATATTTATTTGCCAAAGTTTTTTTTAAATCCTTACACTCCGTGATGAGGTTCATTTGGAAAACAATAAGAATAATAATGTTAATTGGAAGAACCCTTTGGGAATGCTAGTTATTACACACTTCTTCGATTGTTTTTTTTCCACAGTCAAAATATTATTTTTTCGCCTAAGAAATACCATAACTTTTCTTTTCAAATCATAGATGAATTAGAAGCACAATCGTTAATTTATAATAATTATTAATATATTTTTATTAACCATTACTTAATTTAGAACATATTAAATGATAACTATGAAAAAATGCAATCCCTTTTTCGATACCTAACCTTTTCTTTTGTCAACCTGTTATTTTTCACCCTAGATCTGCCACAACATATCTTTCTGTTTACGACGTGCTTTTATGAAATTCTGCACTTGCACGTTGCTTCCCGAGGGACCTTGGTAACGCCGCGCTGACACAAAATCAGAACCAGAAAATATGACCGCTGAAAAGTTTTCTGGGCATGAGATAGCGAAATAGCGAAAAAATAAAAATAGTGAAACCTTTGGCCCAAAAGCTCTAAGCTCAGACCATACAGAAATATGGCAAACATATTATCTGAAAAGCGTCCATGGATGCTCAAGAATATACATAATGTACAAATCTTAATGGTGTGTAGTACGTACAAAGCGCATTAGTTTCCATAGTTGATTGTGGGATCGTTTTCCACCCTTCTCAAACATATTTTTAGCAAATATAAGGGTTCCTCTTCAATTTAAAACACTCTTGACAGGATTCACTAAGTTATTTTATTTACAGACTTTCAGGTTAAAACATGTGTAAAACACGACGACATGCGACACCTATTTTTTGCATAGCCCGGTTCACAGTTTCTTTAATTAAAGGCTAAGCAAGCCTTGTTTAGAGATCTACGATTAGCGTTAAAAGAGAGGTAGAATATACAAGAAACAAGCATTGTATATCAAAACATTGTCTTGGCGTTCGCTGTCACCTGATAGAACTGACACTAGCGCCATTGACATAATATATACATGCATTATCGACTTACAACCTGTCGGCAAGTAAACTAGATTAAAAAAAACTTCAGAGGGCAGTAACTGCACTAAAACAAATTGTAATCTTAAAACATATTATTTTAATGATACTATTCATTCAATTTGTGAATGTTACGTTACTGTTGTCTAGGTGACAAAGATCGTTTTATTTATTTGGGTAAATTGTACAAGAGCATTATAACAAGTATGTAGCACCATAACAAGTATATAGCATGAAAGACATAAGTAGGCGCAATACAAGTAGGTATAAGTATTATATAGTCCTATAGTTTTTACAAAATTTGTTTACAACTGTTTTTACAAACAAAACTTACATATATTATACTCAACTGTCGAAAAGAAAAGCGCATATTGTACTCAATTTTTCTCACTTCTGGTGAGATTGATCAAACATTTAATCAATTTATTAGGTCTGCCTAGGGCTTAGGAGTCCAGAGATCTTCTGTAAGTCATAAGGGTATTGAGGGCAACGAGCGGGCTGACGAACTAGCAAGGAAAGGGGCGAAAGCACCACTTGCGGGATCTGAGCCGGCCGTAGGAGTAGCAGCTTGCCACACCAAATTACATATCGAGAGGTGGGTCAAATCCCAGCACTGGAAGGAATGGGAGAGGGCACCCGGAATGAGACAATCCAAAGTACTCATAAACGGACCCGACCCCAGACGGACCAGGAAACTACTCGATATGGACAGAAACTCGCTGAGGGAACTGGTAGGCCTACTAACGGGACACTGCCATCTCAGGAAACACATGCAGCTATTGGGAGTGGAAAGCACCAGTAGATGTAGAAAATGTGAAGAGGATGAAGAGACTCCAATTCACTTATGGTGCCAATGTCCTGCCCTGGTGGGAATTAGGCTCAGATACCTGGGGAGACATGTTGTAGAGCCAGAAGACCTAGCCACATATCCGATAACAACTCTGGTGAACTTTATTAAAGGGACTGGGTTATTGTTAAAGGATTGAGGTAAAATGGGAGAAAGTACAATGGGCCCATGGCCTAAGTACTCACGGGAACCAATGGTAAACCGTCTCCGCTTTAAAAAAAAAAAAAAAAAAACAATTTATTAGGTCTGCCTAGGGCTTAGGAGTCCAGAGATCTTCTGTAAGTCATCGACATCAGTTTTTTTGAACCGAGATACAGAAAACTGATCATATTTCTCGGAATAATCTGTTTAGTACACCCAATGTAAATCAAAGTTTCTAGGCTCAATGATTCTAACGTTTGGTTCAGCCTTGGGGAGTACTCTTTCCAATACCAAGGAATGTGTATATTTTTATATAGATTATTCAAATTTTTGAATAATTGAAATGTTTAAAACTCCACCGAACCCATACCCAGCCGTTATGTAATTTATGCCGTTCATTTTTGTAGGCAAATAATTTACTAACATACTTATTACATTTCATCGTCAGGGGCGCCCGCCCTCTGTCGATGGGGGTATCAATCATTGCCCGGAAAACTGGTGATTGATGGTCTCGCAGGGAAGGCGCGAACACCGAGGTTCGAGTCCGGGGTTCGGGTCCGGGGTTCGGGGTTGGAGGCCCGGGGAAGCTGCCTGTCGCACTCAACGGAGACGCGGGTCAACGGAGAATGGAATTTTTCCCAAATTTCCGGGTATTTTCGCTCGCGTTCCGCGTTTTTTTAATGCTTCATCCCCTTAATCGATGAGATTTTTATCAAGAATTTTGTTTTCCACACTGTGGTTTGAAGAAACTATTCTGGGATAACAGTGAAATACTAGATGCTAAACACCCTCTCACCAGGGTTTTTGCTGCTAGATCCTGCGGAAGGCTTTTGATTCGGCTTCACCTAGTTTGAGTATTGGTGACCATTTTATAAATCCTGTAGGGACTGGTTCTAAAAGAAGTTGGTTCCTCAGATCCACGGGATCCAGTGACAGCTAGTCACCGGGACAAAGTAACCGCGACAGTCGATAACGTCATATGTAAGATATAGACCCGTGGTATTATTATTCACAACTGCCAGTTGTAATAAAAATCATATTATCGTCAATCTCTCCATATCCAAAGAGATTCACGAAATTACGAATCGAGCGGTAACGCTTGCGAGGGGATGCTCCCCATGCGAAATGTTAACGTAAGTGGCGCCATCTTTTGGCATTGCTTAAGTTGGGTTATTTTACGAAAGTAGATTTGTACACTAACTCCACGTACGAAAAAGGTTTGTGTAAGGCGCGGCGTCGGAGTTGCACTCTTAGCCGGATTCTTAAATTTCAACGGTATTTAGATTATTAATACAGTCTTTAGATTATGAATACAGTCTTTAGATTATTAATACAGTCTTTAGAGTATTAAAACAGTCTTTAGATTATTAATACTGTCTTCTGATTATGAATACAGTCTTTAGATTATTAATACAATCTTAAGATTATTTATACAATCTTTAGATTATTAATACAGTCTTCAGATTATTAATATAGTCTTAAGATTATTAATACAGTCCTTAGATCATGAATATTGTCTTTAGATTATTAATACAGTCTGTAGATTATTAATACTTGCTTTAGATTATTTAAACAGTCTTTAGATTATTAATACTGTCTTCAGATTATGAATACAGTATTTAGATTATTAAAACAATCTTAAGATTATTTATACAATCTTTAGATTATTAATACAGTCTTTAGATTATTAATACTGTCTATGATGGTGATACCCTGAAGCGTGGCCTGATAAAATATAAATAATTTCAAGTTGCACTCGATAAGTATGTCTTGCAATATAAATAGTTAATATCTCACAGAACTAATCATGTAGCATCGTTCATTTCATGACATGACAACAAATTCCTCATAATTACACATAAAATGCATATCGGTGGCCTCCAGTCAATGTTTAACCACACATTAAATAATGTTGAATGTTGCATCGAGCATATTTTCTGATAGTCATCTCAAATGAACGTGTAAAAGGCGTCGTGTTCAATATACGTCATATTCGACCTTTAAACACAACAACAGGTCTAAAAGGCTACGTTTATGTCCGTGATAGGTCGACAGGTCCCCTAGTGCAGGTCTAAAAGGTCTACGAGCTCAATCAATTGACCTGTCAAACGCTCATAATAATTGTGTCACTGGGGAAGCGGCGATGTAAATGTATTTTATTTTATCGCTTAGAAGTCGTTAAAATTTTCAATAAATTTGTACAGCTGTGGAAAACAGTTAACCTCATTTTATTCAATTAATAACGTTTTCTTCGTGGATTTAGGAAAATTCGCACTTATTATTTAGCTGACTTTCAAGCAAACAGCTGTCTTTATTTTTTAGGTCGACGCGGCGCCAGATTTCTTAACCGCAGCATCATTTTTATAAAGAGCTACTGAGACCTGAAATTTTGGTGACCGGACAATTCAGAATCATGCAACTTCTAAACGTCCTTTGAAAGGTCATTCAAAGGAAAATCTCGTAATGAAACTCGGATACATTACACAAGAGCCTCCAAAAAGGATATACGAGATGTTCCAAAATTTAAGACAAGTTTTGGCCAAAGAAACCACATATATCTGGCAACCAAACTTTACAACATCCTTCCTCCAAGTTTGAAAAAGATAGAAAAGATAAATAAGTTTAAGGAAAAAATCAAAACGTGGGTGAAAGATATTAATACAGATATACTAGAGTATGTATTAAAAACATCATAGAAACTAAATAACGGAAAATCAAAGAAATGTACCAGTCCTCCTCAGCACAGGACCACCTAGTGAGGAGGACTAAGAACAGATGAAATATTTATATACATTATCATATCTTGTAATTCTCATCAAACCTGTAATTAAATAGTCACTAAAAAAAATAAAAAAAGTGATATAAAAAAGATTTATTAAATACTTTACCTTGGTTTGGGTTAAAAGCATATTTAATAAAAATAATTTTTATTGACTTTTCAAAAGAGTGTTGAAATAACATGATTCTGAGCTGTCGTGGGACCTAAATTTTAATTTAGTCCCATTTTTCGATTCCAAAAATTATATTTCGTAATCATACAAATTATTTATGTGTAGAAGAGTGTTAAAACGTAATAACTGCTTGTTAAACTTAAAGCATCGGAAATATTTTATTTTCTATGTAAATTTTTTACTTAATTTGTAAAAATTTTTTGCTACCGGTTTCGACACATCCATGTCATTCACTAGCAAAGTTAAAACTAACTTAAAAATTCTATGCAAGTACAAAAATGATTTAGTTGAAGTTTTGGCCTGTCTCTATTAAATGGTTAGCAAACTCGGAATAATTATTATTTCGTAAACAAAGTTCATGTTCTATGATTCTAGTTTTAAAATTTCTGGTAGCCATACTTACATAGTGTGTGTCACAATCATCACATTCCAAAGTGTATATCCCGTTTTTTTAGCATGTATTAGAAACATCCTTGTTATAAATATAATTTAATATTTTTGAATTTATTTATATAGGCGACTTATCTTTAAAAATATTCCGCATATTACAAGAGCACATTTCTCCAGCTTTCTATACAAATTGTCTAGAAATTGGTACACAAGACATACAAAAATTAGTATCGGAAATAATTTTCTGAAACAAAAACCAAAAACTCTAAGTAAACTTTAAACTATTTACAGTTTGTCTATGAAAAATGCTTATTTCGTATTAGTAATATTTTGAGCTTCTTCTTGATTTTTCAAATATTTTATGCCAACGTTTAATATAGCCATTTCTTGTTTTTTGCACTTTTCACGTTGGAAGTCGAAAATTTACCATCTCCTTTTTCTATCCAATACCAACGCTCAGCAAGAGCAAAAACTACGCCGTTCGTTTCTTCGTTTTGCAAACTCCCGTGTGAATTCTCCCGTCAGATTCCGTACAAAATCGGATTGGAAATATTTGCATCGCATTAAAAGAAGCCCGCCGTGAACGTAGACGTCGACGTTATCGAAATGCACTATTTATGGCATGCCGACAACACAAAGGCAAATATTTTTTTAAGTGAGAATCACACGAGAGTCCATACTAGCACTTAATTGAGAATTCTGGGTTTTGTTCTGCGCACTGTTCGTAATTTTATACAATTCCTTAGTAAAGAGTTGATAATTTGGTGTCCACACCAGATAAAATATTCCCTCCTATTGGAGAGAGTTCAGAAGAAGTTTCTAAGATAAGTAGGCACTAGTTTACATAAGGAAGTATGGCTACTACTTTCTTTCAGGTATGTTCGTTATTAACCATCTAAGAAGGGATGTCATATATTTCTTTAGAGTAATTCGTGGATGGTTTGAAAACTGGGCTATCATGGAGAGAATTCATTTCTACATTCCTGATGGCAATCTCCGTCACCGACAGCGTAGAGCAAGACTGTCAGAGAGCAATATATTGCTGTTGAACAGAATCAATTCGGATATCGTATTTGGCATAAATAAATAGTTGCCTTTAAAAGGCAAGCTCTTTCTTCTAGTATAGTTGATAAATTTTACTGTTTATATTTTGCATATCTTCATACCCAACACCCCTAAAATAAATCACGATAATCCTTTGGCCGTGAAAATCACAAATTATAGCTGATCTTTACGTTTGTTTTAAATCTCTATTTTGAAGAAGACCACTCGCATGATAAGTAAATAAAATGATAAATAAATTGATTTACAATATTATCATGCAATTCTACCACAATCTTATGATGCATCGTAAGATGCATCATAAGATGCCTTGATGATTTCCAAAAATAAATTATCGAATATTTGGTTTTCGAATTGCTTTAACCAATATTATTCTGCCCCATTTCTACCCAATATCAAGGCACCACATCTGAAAAGCAATTTCGTCTGTTTTTCGGGCTAAAACTTTATCTTTCGTAAAATGGACCGTGAAAGAAACTGCCCGTAATGCAATACCTGGTGCATTTGTCCCATTGCAGATTAAATTGTTTAGTATGTACAATGCAATAAATTTGTTTCCCGTTTCAGAAGTTTTGTCCCGATTCCGGGACAAGGCAATTGTAGTAAGTATAGTCAGTCCCACAGTATAAAGCAGTATGCAAATCAGTACGGTTGAAATGGTTAATTATTTATCGACCGTTTTCCCATTGAATCGAATACTTGCGCAACTTTGAATTTGTTAGCGCTCTAGATAATTTATTTCCAGCGATAAGTTGTTTTGCGCAAGCAAACATTTCGTAGATGTTATTTATCTCAGTAAACAAACAATCATTTAGCATTTGATAAATGTTTTCGGTGAAAATTGGGAATATTCACACAAATTTAGTTACGGTAGATGAAAAAAAAACATTTCTATAATAGAACTCTCTAAAATTGTCTGTAGTAATTTAACTGGTTTGTTTAATTTCGTGGACCATTTTTATATACCTACCTACTTCTTCTTCTTCGATGGCGCTACAGCCCATATCGAGCTTTGGCCTCCTGCAACAGTCGCCTCCAACTCCTCCTGTCCTCAGCGGCTGACTTCCAATTTGGTACCTGAAGAAGCTGTGCTGCATCCCCTCTTACTTCGTCTTCCCACCTCAGTCTGGGTCTTTCCACTTTTCTCTTTCCACCTGGGTGTCCAGTGAAAATTCTTTTTGGGACGCGTGTATCCGGCATTCTCTGTACATGCCCAGCCCATCTCAGCTTGAGGAGTCTCATATGTGTTGAGATGCTAGGTGCCTTATATATACCTACCTACTATAGGACTCAATTAAAATCTCTAACTTCTTTTTTACCATTTTTAAACTATCATTCGGTGAACTTTTTTTTATTAAGTTTCGGCATGGAGTATGCTTCCACAATGTGGATAATAAAAATACTTCACTCAACTTGCTAGCTACACTGAATAAAAATTACGTTATTTTCGTCCCTCTCTCGTCAATGGAAAATATATTGAAAAGAAAGGAGAGTTTTTTTTTATCAAGAGGTCTTATACATTCCTTTTCAAACTACAAGGGGATGTTGAAGGTATTAGTTATTGGCAAACATAACAATTCATTTTTGTAATATTTGATGAGTATTTTTAATATGGTCCTCAATGTAACCTACAAAAATGTATTTATATACCATCTACTACACCAAAGAAAATGTAACGATATATTATTGAGTATACTCTGTTTTTTGTATTTCTTGGGCATTAACTGTGTAACAATTTCTAGACATTTTGTTTTTGAAGAGTTTTATTAAATGTACATTTGTTACTTATATTTAATTTTTCCTCCTTTTTTTAGTTTTAATTCTGCTCGTGAATGATACGGTTGTATCGAAAGCGGTCGCGGAAAAATTAAATTTAAGTAACAAATGTACATTTAATAAAACTCTTCAAAAAACAAAAAGAGTATACTCTGGTTTGTACGTAATTGCGTATGTAAAATATATAATATATTTTAATTCATAAATATACCGTTTAATTTTAAAATACATAATGTAAAATACTTATAAGTTTTATTATTATAGAATATATTACATGTTTAGGTTTGTGAATATTGTAGATGTGTCTAAATAAATAATGAAGTTACTTGTTACTTTATCTTGATAATATCTGTAGTTTATTGAATTTTAATAATCTATGATTATCATATTATTTTACAATAGTATAATAATAGATGGTGTTCGGATAATTAGTCTTCACATTTCGCAATATTATTTACAAACCTTTTTGGGATTTCTATTTATAATCAACACAAAGCTTTACGTATTCATGATTTATCATTTTTGAACAAATCAAACAATGCGAAAACTTCGTATCAAATTTCACTTTTCAGCTTCGTTAATATGAGCACGTTCTTACTAAAGCATCAATATTTTTGCAAAAAACACCAAATCTGGGGCTCGCGCTACAAAATTAGTTTATTTTTATTATAAATCTCAGAATTCTGCATCATGTGTCTAGACATTGAGTGTTCACAAAACTTACATCTTTCTACCAAAACAGATTTTACTTGCGTACAACGTTTAAGAACACAAAAGTGCGCATACTCTTATTGTTCCATGCTTCACTACGGATATGGGTAATATACATAAAAATCACTTGACAAACTGAGTCTGGAAAAGTTCGATTTCATTATCTTTATCTATAATATAAAAATGAAACGCTAAATGTGTTGCTAAGCGCATAACTTTCGAACGACTGCACCAAATTATATAGTTCTTTTTTTTGTGTGTTCGTTATTGTCAGGACAAGGTTTTTATAAAACTTGCGGTGAGCTCTGACATTATGAATTTTGTATAAAAAATTGCTAGATATTGGTGGCACGCGAGGTTTGAAAACTGAATGTAAGGAAAGCGGGAGGGAAGGAGAGATGGGAGAGGGGGGGGGAGGGGGGAATGTGAAGGGGGGAAGGGGGAGGGTGGAGGGAGGGCGGTGAGAAGGGGCGGGGGGAGGTGGAGGAGGAGTGGAAACCCCCCTTACACCATGCGAGCGAAGCCGCTGGAAAAACTGAGTTTTATGATAAAAAAGAAAAGAAGTTATTTGAGGTAAATTGTCTAAGCCAGTTTTTTAAAAGAATTTCTTCCATGCGCTCATTAATTTCCAATAAAAAATAATTTTTTTGGTAGTTTATGCTTATATGTTTTATAAAGCAATTAACAATTTAGAAGACTCAGATTTTTGGCTCGGATATTCTGTAACAGTTTCCTAGTGATATTGTCGAATTGTACCACGTCGTAACCCATCGTTACATATTTAGATGTTTTATTTTATATTTAATCTGGGTTTATTACGTTTGTAAAGGTAAAAGATTGTATCATCTCCCTGGTGATATTAAAATCATGTTTGATTTTACCGAAAAATCGTAATCGTAAGACGCAACCGAAAATTTGTACATGTCACTAGGCGCACCACTGCTTGAAAAACATCGCTTTAAATTTACGTCATAATGTCAAATCAATTATTAATTTATTCAAAATGACATAACTTCTACCGCAATAGGATAACGGAAGCAATTTAATTATGTAAATTTCCACCCCAGTTTACGACTTCGATATTTTCATAAAATCCTCGTAAGGTCGCCCCCAAGTTGTGAGCGGGTTTAAAGCAAAATTGCCTTCAATATTTGTCCATCTTTATTGTTTTGCTTTATACTTGAACAGGCTTGCCTATTTGTATTTCGCTTCAGAAACTTTGCACCGATATGAAGAAAACCCTTCTTGAAATGGAGGTCACTTATATTAAAATATTATACGCAGAACTATCCTATCCTATAGTGAACCAAATCATTAAACTTAAATTGCTAAACTGTAAACTTTACTTGTCATATATTGTATTAAGCATATTATTTTTCATTGCTGCATAAAAAAGTATGTAGGTTACATATATATTTTTCTGAATTTTAAATTTTAGTCATCATTGACACCAGAAAAGATGAGGTCTTGTGCTTGATGAGAGAGCCATCATTCTTACTTTGGTTGGTTATTATATGTTTTTTATAATTCGTTTTTTAATGTTTTTAAGTTCTTTTTAAATGTCATATTTTTATTTATTTATTTGTTCTGATGGTTGATAATAAAGCGTAATACAGAACGGAAATTTTTGTAGTTTTTTATGGTATGGTAAATCTAACTTCGTACATACAAGGTTTTTCATTTGGGTTGTTTTGTAATTAGTCATAATTATTCTTGGTTTGAAGATTTCATTGTAACGCCACCACAGATTTTTATGTGTCCAATGGTCCCAAATGCTCCCGTCTGAAGTCAGCGAAACTATGGCTTCCCTAATTGAGGTACAAATTGAGGCTGAAGATAGTGGGGAGGGGAAAGAAATGGGAAGGGGAAGGTGGGGAAGTACCTGGCTATTCAGATCTTTTAACGTTTCAATTCTAAATGGTGGTCTTTCACTACGGCTGAGAGTATCTTCCACTCTGGAACGTGCCGCAAATATACTGTATATTATTTTTAACGAATAAATGGTGAAGTAACACAAACTAATCAATTGCATACGCTGGGTTTTGAACCTCCGCCTTCGGATTGCTAGTCGAGACCCTTAGTCCTCAACCACGGAGGCCGTCAAATGAAAATAGAATAAGATATTTAATATTATTAAATTAGTCTCAGTAGCTCAATTAATAGAGTGATGGTCCCGGTAACAATAGAGTGTCTGGGATCGAGTCCCGGTTGCAACCGTTACATTTATTTTTCTTTTCGGGTTTTTATTCTATTTTAATATTTTCGTTGATTGAATGTTATAATGATGTTTAACTTTCAATAAGTTAATCCTAATAATTTTTAATATTATTTATATCTATGGAGATTTCAATAATGCCAAATATGTGTGTTGCATTCAAATTGTGAATATGTCAGAGAATTTGCTATGCGGTGACGTTTAAGAGTTCTAACTGCTTGGAGCAAATGGGACTGTTCCGATGTGAGATTGGACTAAGAAGGGTATCTTGCTATTAGTTTTACACATTATACAAAGATATAGCCATTTTAAGAAACATTTCAAATCTGAATGGTTCTCTCTCATTAATTTTTCTATTCTGGAAATGGGTACAAATTTACGCTGTACCATTTGGGATTTCCTGACAGCATAAACAGCGTTTATTTTGAGGGATTATAGATGAGGGATATTGAAGGCTTACAGCATGCAGCACTCACTCGTGATCTGATGATGAGGATTAATGCTCAGGCTTCTGTCATTTACGTACACAAAACAGAGTATAGATAGACTTGACTTTAAATACAATATGGTTCGCTCGAGGCTCGATAGCGAGATAAAGTATAAATGTGTGTATATATCAAAGTGTCGAATCATATTAATATATGATTATCGATATATGCGGCATTAACTAATTATTTTATTTTCCTTTCAGGTAAGAAACCAACAAATCGCAGCGTCCGACGACCGTCGCAGATTACGAGAATACAATTTTGCATCCCTTCACAGCCGCTATGCTATGAATCCCATGGCAACTCCCCCGGCTATAAATATTCCCGCACGCTCTTAAGTTTCAAACTTCGGACAAAGAGGTGAGATATAGGTATCATATTGCTTTCTTTTTGTATCTGCTTTCGACACCTGGAACGGACGGAGCTTCTGCTTATATTATTTATCGATTTGCTTTCAACTCTGAGAAATACCTACTCTGTTGGGGGCAATAGGGTCAACGTACTTCGACGTTGCTGCAACTTAAACAATTTTGACTCGATGCCTGTAGTCTATTTAGACAGTAAACTCATATTTAATACGCACATTGAATCAATCACTGATAGATCTTACGAAATGTTGGGTTTCATACTACGTCTAAGTAAATTATTTAAAAATCCACTCACGCTAGGAATGCTTCATTCCTCACTAGTCAGAAGTACACTGGAATACGCATGGCCTGTCTGGAATCCCAAATACTGGGTGTAGGTCAATAAAATAGAGCGCATACAAAATAAATTTATAAGTATCTCGGTTATAAATACAACAATAATTATAACTACACTCTTGAATCCCTGAAATCCCGTCTAACGGTAGCTAACATGACATTTCTCCATAAAATAATGCACAGCAAAATAGACTGCCCTTAACTTCTATCCCAAATAAATTTTAACATCCCATTTAAAAGGACTCGCCACACCAATCTTTTTACACAGCTAGTAATAAAACAAACGCTGCTGTCAACTGCCCCATTTCCCGCATCCTTCAAACATTTAACTCAATTCAAACAAGTTCAAATACAGATATATTTTTTGATTCCCTCCCTCTATTTAAGAAAAACTTTACTAGCACACACATCCACACACATAAGCACACATACACACATACAAACACTGCGACATGTCATTGGTACCAATTATTTTATTAACTTCTATAACTTTGTACCCATTTTCTTCCATGTAAATTATGTTCTGTTTGTTTCCGCAAAAAAAAAAAATTAAGCTTTTGGACACGTAAGTAAAGATACAACATTATCAATATCATTACGGAAAAGTATCGGATGATGGCGATATTGGACGACAAAGAAGAAGTTTCAGTATACTAATTAATTTGTTATTTGTTTTTGGAGTGTTACGCCGTGTTGCGCTACCTCCTCCTTTAGCCAACGCTTCGGACAGCGTTACAGTGTCCATCATCAGGGCAGATGTGTAAATGTTAGTGGTTAAATGTGTGCTTAAGTACTTCTAAGCAATACCGTGTTTCCAGCTCCACTCCACTGCGAGCTGGCATTACAGTATACTTCAAGATGGTTTTATTTATTTATTTATTATTTTATTTTATTTATTTATTTATTTTTTTATTTATTTATTAATTAATAATTATTATTGTTAGTAGTTTTATTATTCTTACGTATTAATTTATGTAAACACAGCAACTCAGATAAGTTGCATTTATGTACTTACATAGTAGAATGTAATTTGTGACACATATAAAATCTAGACAAAAAATATGTTCAAACGTTACATAAAAATCACGACGCCAAAGATAACCGTTTCTATGTAAGTGTTCGCCTCTTCGGAAACCAAATTTGTACAAAAGAGTGCAGTCGTTAAAAAACTCGACTTAATTCTTAAAAGTTTTGGCATTCCGTCAAAAATATGACATCGTTTTAATTGCGTCCTGCACGTAGTACTTTGTGAATCCCGGCGAAAAGTCATTTTTACATGCAATCACGAATTCGGACAACATGCAAGTATCATGATTTTCAAAATGGACACGTTTCCAGTATTCCTGGATTCTGATGCAATTATGTAGCCATGCATGGCTGACCCAATAACGCCGATAGTGGGCGGTGGGCGGTGATTCGGAACCGGCGCCCTTCGGTAAAAAGGCTTTTCAGTTTCAAAGGCATTGTTGGGATTGGTGACGGTAATAATATTAACTTTGAATATTTTCATATGGTGCACTTAGGAGTTGAGCTCTTATTTACGCCAAAAAAAAAACCGAACGGAGAATTTAGAAATACAATGAAGACCCGGAAAATGAGGACAAGATAAAGACGAAGAATTTAATTTTACAGGAGCAACTAAACATTATTTAATAAATGAGTGTCATTGTATCATTTAAGATGTTAACGAATGATAATATTTAAAGTGCTTTTGAATGTACAACAATCAACATAATAACCCGTTTTCAACAACTTTTTTTGCTACTTAAATTATGTTTGGCGTTAGTCCTGTTTTGAAAATAATATGTTCTGGCTGATTGTATTTCTAAAATATTTTTTATTGTAAGTACAAAATATTTGAATACATGATTAGTAAAATATTTTTTTGGGAATTCATCGCCTTGCTTATCGATATTTTAGTTGGATTGACTTTAATGTGTTCATCATTTAGGACAGTTGCCACCGGCTAAAAGTCTTCAATAACAAAGCTAGATTTAAAAAGTTGAAATTTCTGCATTTTATCCACCATGACATTTACTGACCTTACTGATTTACTGATTTTTACTGACCTCGACGTTCTCTCCGATATATTTAAAGAATTAATATTCCGATATGATAAAAAGTTCATTATTGTTTTGGTATAAAATGCTGCCTGTATCCTTTTATCATCGATCGTAGAAAGGTTATTTGGGGCTTATGGACCAGATAATGCAATTCTCAAGGGTAACTATATAAACAGCAATGTTTTTTTTAGTTTCTCAATTTGTGCAAAGTTCATATCGCGTGGAAGGAACGAATGTCCTCATTCAGGAAATCTCAGAATGACCTTGTGAAATCTTTTTGTTGCACTGAATAAACTAAGGAATCTTAGCATCACATTATTTTTATTCTGCTCTGCACAGTTGTCCTCAGAATTTTTACATCGTTATCAATACAGTGCTTTACTAAAGATACTACTTCGTTAGCACCTTTTTTGGCACTTAACTCGTCGACGAATATGCGAATCAATTATATACCGAAAATTGTGTACCATAAAATATTTCTCATACTGCAAAACGTAGTAGAGGGATATTTAAAGCATTTCAATGGGACAAAAATAATACAGACTTCCTATAAAGACAATAATTTATTGTTCAAAAACAGTAAAATGCGACAAAACTAATACAGACATCCTAAATGTAAAGACAATAAATTGTTCAAAAATAGTAAAATGGGACAAAAATAATACAGACTTCCTGTAAAGTAAGGTTAGGTTAGGTTTTAGAAGATATTTTGTTGGGGGATGTTGTTCGTAGGATATTTTGTCGGGGATATCCTAATTAAATAAGGACCATTTTTTTCTCTTGGATCATAAGAAAAATCATAAAATATCTCTGAATTTTTTAGTTGGCCTTCATCATTATGTTTTAATTTTTTTCGCATAATACTTTACGACTATAATATAATTTACTTATTAAAAAAATCAACGAGTGCAGTTCACACGCGGTAGAAGTGAAACCTTCACAATACTAAAGTAGACAATAGTGGGGAGGCTATGAAGCTCCGCACAAAGAGGAGACCGATTATTCTATCTCATGCTCTTGCAGGCTAAATCCTATCCCTTTTTTGTCTCGTTTCATGGAGTTTCAAATCAAAACGGTGTTAAATAAGTTTTCACTTCAAAAATCAATAATTGTGGTACAATTTCCAGCAATAAATTTGCAGCAGACTATAGGTATATTAAGTAATTATTATATAACCATCATTTTAATTATCGAATCATTTCAGCACAAATGTTCCCTTTCTAACCAAACTATGTTAGAATTCAATGAATTTTTAATTTACGTACCCACAAAATTTAAAGATGTTTAAGTGGTTACTCAACCAAAATCAAAGCCTTATATTAAAATCAAGCTCTGGTCATATCTCGATAGAGCCAAAACACGTGACGTTTCACGTTTTAATAGGATTAGTTAACCGCCGTATTTGGCCTGTCCACTGATGCAGCCCTAATCAGCCAAGTCACTGGGACGTGATTAACTAGATTCGAGCTGAACAGGCGGGCTTCCTCCAGAAAGCTGGGAGGCGGAATACTGGCTGGACTGTCTGCCGGGTGGTGGCTAATATGATGCCGGCTTGTCCTATGAATAAACTTCACGGGAAATTTAATTAAGTTATGAATACGGCGGATGTGATCTCCATCCAGCGTTCGATGCTCTGTTCGTCTGTGATGGTGGGAAATTGCTAACTTTGTAGAGACAGTTTTTGCTCTGCTTTGGTTAAGTTAGAAATA
This sequence comes from Limnephilus marmoratus, assembly GCA_917880885.1. Lineage (NCBI taxonomy): Eukaryota > Metazoa > Arthropoda > Insecta > Trichoptera > Limnephilidae > Limnephilus > Limnephilus marmoratus. The sequence goes on along the minus strand of OU862918.1, from coordinate 34,413,015 downwards.
TCATATATTTTATGTGTATGGGTATAGAAGTTAACACTGCAATCTTCACCCAACCTCAATAACAATTTGTAGATATGCATAAAAATACGTTTTTTTCGCTTTCTTCATAAAATTTATCCATAAATTTAAAATTCTTTGTTCAAATAGTCGTAATTTTTTTTTAAGAAATTTATTTACAAAAAATATATAAATATTATACATAATTGATACACAGTCATAATGAATCCATGTGTAAATAATATTGCAGCATTTAAACCTAATAATTATGCAGTATTTAATCTACATTTTTATTTAAACATGTACCCCTTAAAAGTTATGCTTTTGTGTACGGGGGTGTTATTTATTTAGTTATCAATAAATATCCACATAATATATATGCGTTTTGAACATATGTAAGTTCCCGGCCATTTTTAAAATTCTCATTTGGTCAAGTTGATATTACGAAACATCATGCAAAAAAAAATTTATTAAACTTTTTTGATTTTGTAAAAATAATGTTTTGTGCATATTTCGCTGTTTTTTTTTAAATAATGGTAAGTGTTATGTGTTTCATTCATCCGTATCCACGCTGAATAAAACCCATGTTACCATAACGTTTCACTTGTGTTTAAAATTTATATTACGTGGCATTATTACGCATAATATTATCGCGTACTTGAGGTGATTTTTCGCCAAAACGTCGTTAAGCAAATTGTTATTACATAATATTTCTTACAGACTTATTGACATCAAATAAAGTAGGTATTTTCATTAATGAAAGATTATTTTCGGACTTAATAATATGTTCTCTGTGTCTTTAGTCTTTACTTCGGTGCTAAGGGTATTTTCCTTCCTCGCACAAAGCGTGGAACAAAGCCTGTAAGTTTATAATACTGTACATATACTGTGTGCTTCCACACACCGTGGAACAAAGCCTGCGATAATGAACGTGATTATTTCCTTCATTATCGGAGTGCTGATAATTGATTGAAATATTGCGCTTTCCCTCAAAGGAAGGTCCCACAGAAGGCCCGGACCTTTATTGAAATCGACACGTTACGTAAAGGCCATGAAGGGTTGTTGTTTTGAAGTGGTTATAGGTGTTTTGGAACCAGGGTTAAACCTCCGTTGACCTTCTATAACAAAGGATCCTTTTCTTACCATATCCTTGCCAATATCGATTATCGCCTGTCACCGTCGCCCTTTTTTATTCCAAATGTTCTGTAGAGCTAAACTCGAATATACAGATATCCGGAAACGATAAATTCTCACATTAATAAAACGAAAATTTTCATTGGCTTTTATTGTTTAAAATACGATTATCATTGTTATTTTACAAGTAAACCGGCTGGCCTGGAGTGTTGAACATTGTGCTTTCAAAGTTCAATTTGTTACGAGTTTGGCGTAGATTTATAAAAAATGTCATTTGGAGATCTAAGAGTTTCCTTTTTTTATTTTTTTATTAAATACCCTTCAAGCAATGCAATTTGTTTATTGGTCTAATAAAGCTGCTTTAAAATGCTTTATTTTTTCTATTCCAAAGCGATAGTTAGAACACGGCGCCACCTGAACAAATTCAACTAAACTTTGAAAAAAAAAAAACCTTTCTAAACGCTACATTTAATATATTTCAAAGTTTCATGAAATCTAAGGCAATGGGTTTGGTAGGTATTATGCTTAAAACATAGAAACATTTCTAAACCAGCCTACAAAATGCTAGGTCGGCCTTATTCCACCCTTTTTCCCTCTTTTGGAAAAGAATTCGCAAAGAGTATCTTTGAAAGAAAAGCTTATGACGCTAGAGCTAAATAGGTGTTAATTTTCCAAGGCGGCATCAGCAATATTCTCATCGCAGCCCACTCTGCATTAAAGGTGAGAGCGTTCTTTGTGGAAGGAGGCTCTATTGCTGAGTGGCTGACGCATTTTCAGCTCTTCAACCCTTTCTTCAATGAATCATTTCAACGGTTTCATGTTATAAGATTTTTTTATTCATTTTGTGCTCCCGTAAAGACGTAAAAAGAGTGATAGGTTTTTTTTGGCCCAGAAATTGACTATTTTGTTAAGTAAAAATAATTATCATAAAAAGTACAGATTTATCAGTTCCCAAATTTTATTTTATATTTTTATGGTTTTTTCAAAAAATAGCAATCCTTAAATTTATCCGGAATCCGAAATAATTTAATTTTCTAGGAGTCGATTAATTTAATGAACTCGCGACAGTAAAGCTTTTGAAAAAAACTAAAAGCTTTGAATTTTTAGAAAATTACATCTTTGTGTTTTATTACTTTAAGGCTTTCACCCATTAAGGGCCATCTTGGCCATACATAAGCTGTTAGTTTAAATAGTACTTGAATGTTCTGAGAGTTAGTTTTTTACTCACAATTAAATAAATAATATATAAGTGTATTTAGGTGTAGTGTCAATATATGATTATGATTATTTTAAGGATTTTGCTAATTATAAAGGTGATTTTAACACTTTTTTTTTTTTTAAATATATTCAAAAAAAGATATGAATCATTTATATTTGCAATTCCCAGTTCAAAAGAGCTGCTGAATTTGTACAACCACTTTTCAAACATTTATCATTCGGCCGGATAAAATAATGTCGAACTTTCATCTGAATGAATGAAATGGGTGCCATCGATTTCATTGGCTTGTAATAATAATTGCCTCGTTGCTTTACAGAACATTCAATTAATGCCTGAACAACTAATGGCCATCGGTGGTGTTTATTGCACCACACAAAAAAATTGCCAAAAATACGCGCCCCGCCGCATAATTCTTACGCTTCTATTTAGTATGGCCCGTGCAACAAGCCGGGACCCGAACCCTGTTTGAACGGTTATTTGCAAAGTCAAAATGTATGCGGAAAAAAGTTCCGGACCGGTGGACCGGATCTACACGCCGCAATTGGATTTTGTTTGAGAGCGGCGCAAAACATTTGTGGTTCCTGCACTAATTACGCTAGTACGTTTTAGTTCGGAGTCCCATTCGTATATTATACAGTTTTAGTAGGTACGTTATTTAAGTCCATGAATGGACGTGAACCTATCCTCTTATTCCGATAAAACGCCGCCATGTTTGTAGGCACCATTAATTACTTGATGTATTGCAATCAATTTATGGATGTGTAGTTGGAACCATTTCGGAACCTGCGAAACGGAAGCAAAATTTTGATTGATATTGTGTTTCACTCTGCCATTTCGGCAGGTTGTATGTTTTGTAAAAAAAACTGAAACGTTAGGAAATTTACTGTTCTGTTAGTTTTTTTTCAAATTCGATAAAACATAAACGTAAATTGAATTTTTTGAATTGAAGTTGTAATCGCCTTTTAATAGCAATGCTGTATGGGGCTGAGTGTTGGACAGTGAAGGAAAATCACGTCCAAAAACTGCACGTTGCAGAAATGAAAATGCTTAGATGGTCAGGTGGGGTTACGAAACTGGACAAAATACGAAACGAACATATAAGAGGTAGTTTCAAGGTAGCCCCCCTTCCTGAAAAACTAACAGAAAGTCGCTTACGGTGGTATGGTCATGTAATGAGAAGAGACAAAGAACACGTGTGCCATAAAGCGCTAGCTATACCTGAAATAAAAAGAGGAAGAGGACGCCCCCCTCTGACATGGTGGACCAGCATGGCAAAAATAGCTCAAAATTTCCCCAATCCAACAACCCAAGACCGGTCGTCTTGGCGCAGATTGATTAGGAGAGCCGACCCCACTTAAAGTGGGAAGTGGCAAAGAAAAAGAAGAAAAAGAAGAAGAAGTTGTAATCGCCTTTTCATTTTATGTATTGACAAATATCTTTTATACCTTCGTAGATTCTTTTGTTGATACGAGTAACTAGCGGTAAGTGATTTTATTTTACACAATATTTATTATTGAAACTCTAATTAGCCTTAAATTGGGATTAATGAAACCAAGTTCATGCGGCTGTTTTTTTCCATTATGATCTATATAGTTATAAAATGTTATTTTTTTCACCTTTCACAATACGCTGTTATGATTGTTCCATGTATTTCAAATATTAAATATAAAAATGTAAGTAAAAGAGCTTGTATTATATTCTAGTCACAAATTTAACCAAATCTGTCTGCTCATTAAAACTGTCTGCTCATACAACAAATATAATACTATTTTTTAAAAACTATTAACTGTATCAACAAGATAAACCAACTCGTTACCCTTTATGTAAACAACACCACACCAGATTCCATAAAGAAAACCTTCGCAAATATTTGAATACTTGAAGGGCATATTTAACGCGACGAAGTCTGGGATATTTTAACGAAGATTTGGCCAATATTAATAAAACAAATCTTGACAGTAATGTTAAATATTTTTATTCGGGAAATCTCATAAAATTTACTTGGATTCTGTTCTAGAATCAGAGAAACCATAAAATGACCATTAAATTAAGGAAAAATGACCATTAAATTAAGGATTCGTTACTTCGTTTCGTTTAAAGGACCGATCAAAATAAGGAAACGGGGACATGTGCTGGCAGCTGGTTTTCAATTCGAGCGGTTCAAAAAGACAACTTGTTAGGAAATCTACATTTTGCACTTCTGCCGAAATTATCTTTGAAAGAGTGTTCGGCATTGTATTATTACAACATAGTTTTATGTTCTCTTTTTCTTATTCCACAATCGGAAATAAATCGAAATGAGAAAAATTGTCATACTTTTTCAAATGAAAATTACTATTTTAACGCTTTATAGCTCATCAATGGAAGTAAAGTTACGAGAAAATATTAACATTCATAGATTCTTTACAGAAGAAGCTGTGTTAATCTCTTGACGTTAAAGCTCACACCCACCATATTAGATTTATTTATTTATTTATTTATTGCTTCTTCACAATTTATATACATATATTTTTAGCATGTAATTATTAACCCACTAGGGTTCGCCTGTATCGGGGTTAATAATTTCACAATTTAATAAAAATAACACACGCAAATATCGGTCATGCAAAACAGTTAAGTAAAAGCAAAATAATAAAATTTAAAAATAAAATGATAAACAGAGAAAATAATAAGTGATAAAAATATATGAATTAACAACAAAGTGTTAAGAGATCAGACAAAATGTTATCATTCATTATATCATTAGTTCATACCATTTTCAACAATAGATAAAATTAAAAAAATATATGTCCTTAGGTTTTTTTTTAAATACCTATGTGTAAAATATAAAAAATGAAAAAAAAACAAAGATTTATAAGCGATTACATTAGAGCGAATCTTTCTTATGAAATATTAAAGTGACTATCAAATAATTATGAAATAAATATGAAAGAAACCGTTTTGATCACAACATTATTGTTTTCATTCCATTTAAGTGCCCGTTTTCATTAAAATATGATTGTTTTTTATAGTGTAAGTGACATCTTAGAAATGCCATCCGTGTGATCTTTTAGTGTTGACAAAGTTATGGGATACGATAACCCCTATATATTTATTTATTTATTGTTTCTTTACCTTTTTAATTTAGGTGTTATTGTTTAAATTGAAATTTTGAACTTCATTTTGACTTGAGATTAACAATTTTATAGAGTACACAAAATAATATAGGTGTTGAAAGACAATATTGTTACAATAATATTTCTCACAGAATGGGCCTCTACTTGCACTATAGGAACAAATACATTATAACGTAAAACATGTAGAGTGACCATATGTTGAAATTATCTTTGAAATAACTTTTTTTTTTGCAAGTTGTATAATCTATAATATTTAAAATGAGGTTCGGTTAGAAAATTAATATGTAATGGTAAATTAAGAAGAACATAAAAAATAATATATTAACAGTAAATATACTGTAATAAATTATCAATATGCTATTAATTTAGAAATGACAATGTAGATAATATTCAATCGAAGAATTTTGTTAAAATTATTCTAACGTTTGCACGAAACATTGCACAGTATTTAAATTTAAATTCCGTTAAATATTTAGAAACACTTATTATAAAAATATCCCACTGTGCGCCGGCGAACGTCTCGATATTATTATTGGTGTCAGTTTTTGAAGCGGCGATAATGCTTCAGCGCTTAAACTTCCCTCTCCTAATATCTCCTCCCCGACCCTTAGCGCCGGCGTAAGATATGCTTCCGAGTTAACGCACTGGAAGGCATCGCTTTGAATCGGGTGATATTAGCTCTTAGAAGAAAAGTACCAGATACTTCAACAGTGAACGGGGAACAGTGAACGTTGGTTTGGAGGGTGGATGGTCGGATAGCTGGAGCGGTAAAAGGCAGGAAGCAATTAAAAAAGACTACTTCAAAGGGTAGAGTTTTGAAACAGTGGTTTTTTTATTGGGTTTTGTAATGAGGAATGAAAAGAATTTTACTTTTGGCTTATTCAAGCTATGATCCGAGATATCTATAATATAAAAATGGATCGCTGAATGTGTTGCTAAGCGCATAACTTTCGAAGGGCTGCACTAAATTGGATAATTCTTTTTTTTGTGTGTTCGTTATTGTCAGGACAAGGTTTTTATAAAACTTCCAGTGAGCTCCGGCCTTATGAAATTTGTATAAAAAATTGGTGGCATGCGAGGAAGCGGCTATTGCTATGGAAAGCTGGAGGGAGGGAGAGATGGGGGAGGGGAACCAGGGAAGGGGAGGGAAACCTGTGGGGGGGAGGGGGACCTGGGAGGGGGAGGGGAACTCGGGAGGGGGGGTCGCGGGACGGGGGACGGGGGGGGGGCGGGGGGTGGGGAGAGAGAAGGTGGAGGTGACGGAGTGGGAACGGGAGAAAAAAAGGGGAGGCTGAAGGGGAACGGGAGAAACAATTTCTTTATTAAATGGCATAGCAACGCATGCCGGGACCAGCTAGTTTTATTATATATTTAAATCAATATTTGTTCAATTTGATAATAAAGTGGGAGTATCTGACAAATTAATTATCTGACAAACTATTTTATTACAAATTAATGAGTTTGAGACTCTCCTTAGCTTAGGTAAACTTAATTCACCGAAATTTGATGACTGGTGAATTGGTGATGCTATTCTTTGTACACGATAGGTCTCTTCAATAATCATTTTCCATCCCTCCTTTCTTAAAAAATACACAACGGGAGGCGGATAACTAACACCCCTGCCATTGGTCCCCTTGTGGTTAGCTACGTGTTGTGACTTAGCAGGGGTACCCTGGTTCATGGGGTGAGATTTTTCTACGTCTTGACAGCGGATGCGTTTGCTCACCTACTGCGTGGCGGGCCAGATCATGTTAGGCTGGTTAAGCGAGACCTTTTAAATTCTCCAGCAGGACTCTTTCGACCTGTCGTCTTGCACTGCAGTCGGAGGGATGGATTCATTCTTCCGTCACTCCTGTACACATTGACCGTCAGATTCCACCCACCCCTCATAAATTTTTCGTTCCCAGAACTTCCTCTTCTTTCTTTCAAACAGCATCTCCAAAGATGACATAGGCCCCAAGAAAATGTTTTTTTCCTCAGGTCCTCCTGTGAGGAGCTAATGTAAAAAAATCCCTGTCAATCCTGCTTAAAAGATATGTTTCTTTTTTTTTGTATTTCTTGGGCATTAACTATGTAGCAATTTCTAGACATTTTACTTTGAAGAGTTTTAATTTTCAATGTACATTTGTTACTTTAATTTTAAATTTTTTGCGACCGGTTTCGTCACCTCCGTGTCATTCACGAACAAACTTAAAACTGTTTAAAATAAAGTTGGTTGTTTGCAGGTGGAAAAATGTAATAATCAGTAATTGTTGAATGAAACACTAGTATGTATTGAATTATTTGGCGGGTAGGAGATAGCTCAGTGGTTAAGAGCAGTTGACCGGATATCAGAAGGACGGTTCCATGCCAACTCAGAATGAAACCAACTCAGAAACACCTCAGAAAAATCATTAAAAGCTACGAAAAAATAATTTTAAAATAGCCGGAAACCCTAACCTGGCTTAACCTATTTAACCAATTTTTTTATTATTTTTTTTATAATCACTCTTAATGATCTTTCTGAGATGTTTCTGGGTTGGTTTCATTCTAAGTTGTCTGGTCACCCAGAAGGACGCGGGTTCGAGTCCCGTCGGCGGCATGTATCTTTTCTCGGGAGGTTTTTTCAATGTATGTAGATGAGTGTTTCAGGCTAATAATTATTGTTTATAATAATTGTTAAAACTGTTCCTTGTTAACAACTTCTAAGTCGATTTTGATGTCCTTCGTCGAAATTGATAAAGGCAGAAGGTTTATTAGCATTTACTTTTATTGTTTTGGAACACGTGGATGAACTCCCAACTTTTCGCGGGAGTGGATCCTTGTGCTTTCGAGCGTATTTTTTATTGGCATCGAGTAGTTTTAAGGGCGCTTTAATCGATGTAATTGTTTTATTTTACCCTGAATTTGACGTTTCATTAAACCGTTGGCCAAACAACCGAGTTTCCCGGAACGCCGACTGAAGTTCAAAGCGTTATTACTTCAAACTTCACTGGAATCCACTGGCGGTCGTTCTCACGAGGGGAGCCGATAAGATCATCAACTGCTTGCAGACCGTAAAGGATCCCGGAAGCTTCTGATCGGAGCCTGTGAATTATATATTATTTATGTAATATCTACTGTATCTCACGTAGTAATCGAGACAACAATCAGGAAGACTCCGTATCTCAAAGAAGCCGCAAGGGAAATGTTTCAATCCTAGGAATGGGCAGGTTCCAATATTAATATACAGGTGTGTTACTCAATCTGCTTCTTACGAGATCCACAGAAAAAGATGTATTCGTAAGGGTTCTGTGCACAGGTTAAGCTTACAAATATATTTATTTTTAAGTTTTTAAACTTTATGAGTAAAATCTCAAATTATAATATCTTCATTTAATTAAATATATATTTTTATTTTAACTTTATGGATAAAACCTCAAATTGTAATATTTAATTAAATGAAGACAATATAAGCGAAACTCAATCGAAAATCTGGAAACAGAAAAAAACAGAAAAGGATATTGACACCTCTGCAGCAAGAGGTCCTGGGTTCATGTTCCAGAGGTGTCAATATCTTTTTCTGTTTTTTCTGTTTCCAGATTTTCGATTGAGTTTCGCTTATATTATATTTATTTTGTTCAATAGGAATGCGGTCGTTGTACCATTTTTTCTCAATAGACACATTTTATTCGATAATTGGTTTCCGGCATTAGCTATTTTTTTTGTCTTTTTCATCATTTAAATACCCAGTTCGATACAATTCCATGGAAGTATGTAAATGCATGCGTTGCGTAATTCGAATAAATAATTTATCGCATTTATTTGAAAATGGCACATATTTTGAGAAAATAAATTAATGGACATATTTTAATATTTGCATAATAGCAGTATCTGTAAAATTAATTATTGTACCTTGAATAGATTTAAAAAAATGTGTTATTTATGTATTTTATCTCCTAATATACAAATTGTATTTTATTTTGCCACTCGTACTTATTTCTATTGTTATGTTACTAATTTAAGTTTCTAATTTACCTACTCTTAACAAAATCCGATTATTCCTCCGAAATTATAAGATTTGTGAGTAGGTACTTAAATATATGCCTACTTATTTTATAAACGTGGCGATTCGACGATCGATCACATTTAAACATATAATGTTTAGGAAACATTTAAATGGCTACCATCTTTAACCGGAACCGAAACGTATCAAGCAAATTTACAGAAAGACGGAATACAAAACACTCGAGTATTTATTATTTTAGATTTATGCGTTACCCGTGTATGAGGGAATATACATACTACCCAATCCTGTATCCATATTGTTCTTGACAGGAATGCTCGATCTTAATACCTTAGAAGCCCGCCGAAAAATATTTTTAGGCAAACTTTTTTTTAAGTTAATCTCCGGTACTGTACTAAATCCACTCATATTATAAGAGATTAACTTATACTCGTATGTCCCTAACGTATCGTGGGAGATCCCTCGCACTTTTTTATGCTCCGAAAGCGAGAACTGCGTATAAAAATGCACCATTAAACAGAGCAACTCGACTGAATAACGATTCTGCATTGAGCATCGACATCTTCAATGTCACCTACAGAGATTTCAGCAAAATATCTTTTGACACACGTCACGACATAGTAAAACTGCCCCCCATACACTTTTTTTCTCTTAAATTTTGTAATCGTCTACATAATATTTTAGTGTATCTATAACTGTTTTACGGAGAACGTGTAAAAAAAATTTTATAAATAAAAAAAATATCGTATGCAATTAGGTGATAACCTTCTTTGTCCACTTTCGCTATTACAATGACTCAACCTTCTAAATTATTGGACGTCTGATAATATGATCAACTGGACGTCTAATAATATGGTTCTGCCCCTGAGAGCTCCGTCATAACCTCCCGTTTATTAAAGTTACACTCATTCATGAGAAAGAGGGAGAGACTACGAGGGATCTATCAGCGGTACGCCTTTGAGCACTAACTTGTCTCCAATTATTACTCTCAGAATGATTTACCTGTGAAGCGTGTCGATCATATCCGAATTAGCCATTCGAAGTTATGTCGTCATAATCGTTTGATCTCTTCCTGTAATTGGGGCAGATAAAAGTTTAATGGGTAATTTAACCGTCGGGGTTACGGACAGTAAATGGGGAACCGTAAATTTAGACTATGAATACCGATTTATTGGTATTTCGAGATGATTTTGAATTTGATATCGGATGAGTTTAATGCCTGCAAATTCGTGTCGGGAGGCTTTATCGCATTTAGATCTTGTCCGCGTGGATTTTGTTTTATTGGGCTCTGTTTTAAGTCCACTCAATTATCCCTATGTAGAATAAATTAAAATTCGAATAGATAAACCTAGATGTGCTTAAGTACAGTTCAAGTTGACTTCCGCTTATTTCACAGTTAATTTATTTGTTTTTTAATCCCTCAGTCCTCGGACATATCCTGTCAGAAGGTCGGAAAATTTCCGCTTTTTGATAACATCCAAATAAATGGAATATTTCTAAATGCATCCGAAAACTAAAAACTGTTTTTGAAAGACGATGAAATATGCCTGCAATTAGAAATAAACGTGTAATTGTTTAAAATATAATTTTTTCAATGGAAACTTAAAAAAGTTTTTAAAATGTCACATCTTACTTTTTTAAACTAAAATTATCGAAAAAACAAAGAATGCACACATATTTTATTAGACAAAATTATCACCTCACTTCTTTGTGAATTCATAAAAAAATAATTACATAATTAAAAATTCACGAAGTTTCTTTAATTTTTATCAAATTCTTTTCGGAAAATTTAGGTTTCATGCAGGTGTCCTTTTTTATTTTTCTGTGGTTAATTTCTGTATTTGAATATAAAGGTGGTGTTTTCTCTTTCTAAAATCGTGTAAATCATATTTCTGACCATGACAGTAAGAGAGTTATAACGATTTCCATGAGACAAATGTGAGCTGTTCCCAAAAGCTAAAAAGTATGGCAATCTCAATCCAGCTGAAACTTGTCATTTGAAATTGCTGGACTTTCTAAAAATTAAGCGCAGACCAATTTTATTCATTTACGTAAAAAACGGATACAGTAATGTAATTATTTTTTAACCTTTTTATGAGTAAAATCCAAATTATAATATTTAATTAAATGAAGACAATATTAGCGAAACTCAATCGAAAATCTGGAGATCAAAATCAGAAAAAGTTATTGGCCCCGCTGGGGCTCGAACCCAGGACCCTTTGCTTACATGGCAAGTGCTCTACTAACTGAGCTAGGGAACCTGTGGGTAGAGCACTTGCCTTATTGCAAATAACAATTTCCAATTTTTTTTACCGTCCAGTCAGTATGGTTTTTTTCATTTCTTCTAAAATCATTATTTAAAACCATTAATACCTATTTTGTCCATGTGTAGAGCAATCTGGACATATCTTCAGTAACAATTTCGAATAATTCCGTTCCATTAGGTTTGAGATCGATGAAATAATAAAAATAATATTATTGTAGATATATTTTCAATTTGGAAAAAAGAAAACCTAATCGGGCTGGATATTTTCAAATGTATTTCGTAACCTTGTTTTTTTCATATTCTTTATGCCGAGATTGCCCCAAAATATCAGCAAATATCTTTGGGTGCTTGGACTTTGCGATTTGACCTTTTTCAAGAATCCACTCTCATAGTCCTTTGTTTTATTTTTTATTTATCTTACGAGCAAGATTCAGAAAGATTCTGTAAAAGGGGTCGCCAGTATCATGTTTAAATAATAATAACATATAAAATTTTCTTATTTGCAAGAGTAAAAAATTGACCTTTGCAATAGATATTTTAAATGAAGATTTTGTACATCTGTTATTTAGTTTAGAAAATTACCTCGTGTAGCAAAGCAAAAGCTTACATCATATATATGTTGATATTGAAATGATGAAGTTCTTATTTTTCCTTTTATTTGAGGTTCTCTCCCCATCTTATGTTTAATATGGTTATTTAATCCTGCTAAGAGATCTCAGATAAACTAAGTACTGATTTTCACAAGGCCAAACTGGTTTTTTTGACAATGATAATTTTTTAAGAAAAGAGTTAAATCATAATATATCTTACTTTCAATTTGGGTCTTTGGCTATAGGTCCTTTGGTAATCGTAGCTTAGCAAGGGTGCCCGGTTTCAAGGGGTGAGGTTTGTCTAGGTCTTCGCGGCGAATGCGTTTGCCCATCTACTGTCCTTGGTCCTGCCTCTGACTATCCAAAGCTGAATTTTCTTTTAGTCTTCGGGTATTTTATCCCAAATATTCAGTTAACATTCTTTGAGGCTTCACTGAATGGTTGGCTAAGGGACACGGAAGCTAAGTGTAGTTTATGGTCAGACCGAAAGCCATTAACATTTTTTGTTGGTACTTGCCAATTGATTTGAGATTTATTGTATTACTTATGTTCTCTATTTTATGCAGGTGCTTGTAGGTTTTTTTACAGATGCAATGCCACCTCATGGAGCGTCATGAAGGAGTTTTTCTTTTGCCCTGTTTAATTTATCTTTGTGTTACTAACCTATTTTTTTTGCATTTGGTTTTTTCCTGTTAAGCACTTGCATACTGCTTACTAACAACGTATGCAAGGACACTAGAGGTCAAGATTCGTTCAAAATAAGTAAATTTAGCTTCGTTTAGCAAAAAAATTAGAATCTTGCGAGAGCCTTGAAGGTGTAACCATATGTTACTTATACCAGGGCGGGTAAGAGTAATAACCTCCACTGATTGCCAATTGATTTGAGATTTATTGTATTACTTGTGTTCTCTATTTTATGCAGGTGCTTGCAGGTTTTTACAGATGCAATGCCGCCTCATGGAGCCTCTTGAATGAGTTTTTATTTGCCCTGTTTAATTTATCTTTGTCTTACTAACCTATTTTTTTGCATTCTGTTTTTCCTGTTAATCACTTGCATACTGCTTACTAACAACGTATTCAAGGTCACTGGAGGTCTAGATTCGTTAAAAATAAATAAATGTAGCTTCGTTTAACAAAAAATTAGAATCTTGCGAGAGCGTTGAAGGAGTTACCACCTGTTACTTATACTTATACTTATACTTAAACCTTATCTTTGTCTTACTAACCTATTTTTTTTTTGGTTTTTTCCTGTTAAGCACTTGCATACTGCTTACTAACAACGTATGCAAGGTCAATGGAGGTCTATATTCGTTAAAAATAAATAAATGTAGCTTCGTTTAACAAAAAAATTAGAATCTTGCGAGAGCGTTGAAGGAGTAACCACCTGTTACTTATACCAGAGCGGGTAAGAGGTGGCTAACCTCCACTGCCCATCTACCGCTTGGCGGGCCAGATTGGGAGAGACTGGTTGAGGGAGACCTAACCTAGACCTCTCAAACTGAACCCTCTCGAACCATCGCCTTGACCGTAGTGGGAGGGGTGGATTCATAGTCCTCCTGGACACAGCCGGTTTTCTACGAACCCCTCGTACCTTTTTCCTTCCCAGAACATCATCTCCTTCATTTCTTTAAAAAGACCTTTCGCACAGCAATTCCCAAGGATAATATAGCCCTTGAGAGAATTTATTTTCCACGGGGCCTCCTGTATGGAGTAAATGTAAAAAAAAAAAAGAAATTGATTGTTAACCACGGAAAACTCAGAAACCTTTAATAATTAAATTGATCACTGGGATATTTTGTTCGAATGTTCTTAATTAAAAATGACCATTTTTGCCGCAATACATATTCCTCCTATATCCCATACATAAATACATCTGAGTGTGACAATTTTATCTCCTCCCGCGTCCATACAACTTAATTTGCAATGGATTTATTGCCTCCCGCTGCAATAGTAGAACATTGAACGGGGTCGGCGGTCGGGCGGGCAGGCGGGCAGAGTGGAGGCGGAGTGTTAACATCACGTCACTACATTATTAGATTGCCTTGTCCGCAGCCCCGTCCAGGCTTTGTCCAGTTAATTGCGAAGGTTAGGGTGTTACAGAACGAGGGTAGTGAATTTCAATTTTATTTCAAATTAATTATATGCCAATAACTCATATCTTCGTAAATGTAATTTTTCTGGCGAAAGAAAAAAACACAATACAATCAATGAAATACATTGCCCGCACAGAATCAACATCAACACGTTAAACTTAAGTTAAGAGTTATAGCTCGTTTTCACCGAACTTAGATTGTAGATATTTTCAAAAGCAATATTTAAACATTGAGGAAATTCGTGCATTTATATAGGTCGTTTGTTATATTGTATTTCATAAACGGTTTCAAAATTGGCAGTTTACTGTCAAAATATGTACTTTCATTTTTTTTCGCATTTTTACAAATTTTGTGTCCCAAAATACATTCAAAATGTATTGACTCATTTAAGAGAAAAAAATCGAGTGCAGTTAACACGTGGTAGAAGCGAAACTTTACCAAAACAATCTCAACCAATGATGATCCAAGAAACCTTGAAAAGTGAGGTCATAACCAAACCGGCCAATGAGCGCAGACCTAGCGTCATTTTCGTTATATATCTCAACCAATAGGGGCCTTGATAGGAGTTTGATGCTTCGCAGGTGCTGTTATGCGTCATTTCTCTTTCACCCGAATTTCAAATCACAACGGGGCTATAGAAGTTTCACTTCAATAATATTTTATGATGAATGCTGAATACTTGGAGAGAGCGGATAAGTTTGTGTATTTGGCTAGTATGTTTACTAGAGATGAGAAGGCTGATAGAGATATTGAAAAAAGGATAAAGCAGGTAAATCCATTAATGTAGGACTGAACGACATTGGTGCTAATCCACAGTGCAGATCTGTTGACAAACTAGTAGACCACGATGGATGTGCTGGTACCTACCCTGACAGTGAAGCATGGAACTGGCAGAGGAACGATGAAAGTAGACTGAATTTTGAGGAAACGAGATCGCTGAGGCAAATGTGTAGTAATTCCATGTATGATCGTTTGAGTAAGATTAATAATTGACTCTCAGAAGGTTTAGGCATAAAGATCGAATGAACGAAGAAAGTGTAAGCATGTATGACGCAAATTTGAATGGTCGAAGAAGTTGAGGACGCCCGAGGAAGAAATGGCACGATCAAGTTAATAAAATAGTTGAGTCGGGCCATGTCAAGAGTCAGAATAATTGGAAATGAATGAGGCAAAGAGTGTATGCCAAGGTTGTTTGGCTGACCGTCCTCCGTGCCCACCTCTGCGGGGAAACGTGATGGTCAGTCAGTTAGTTTATGAAACGTTGCAAAGAAAGTTAGGTATTTCGATTGAACAGTTTTTGCGTATAGTTTGAATTATTTTATCAAATTTCATTTCAATAAATAATTATAAAACTTCTACTATTTTTCTTTTGACACTGTATAGGCAAATAAAACCATGTGCTGTTTTTAGGACACGTATAAACGACTGGTATTAACGCGAATCTATCAATTAGATTGTGGTAATTGATACCACTACCGTTTTTTTATGCGTTTTTCTTAACTAATTAACTAAGGGAACGTACCCATACTACGTGACCAACTTTTTGCAATTTTTAATCCCCCCCCCCCCCCCCCCCCCCGCGGTGACCAAAAACCTATGGCCCCCGCCGCTCATTTGTAATAAGCGTGACATTTTGAAGACCCCCCCCCCCCCCTAAACGTGTCACGTAGTATGGGTACGTTCCCTAACCATCACGCCGTTTCCCCGCAGGGGTAGGCAGAGAGGACGAACCGCCAACAACTCGGTCTTGGCACACACTCTGTGCCTCACTCACATTCATACATTCTTTTCTATTATTCTGACTTTTGACATGGCCCGACTCAAGTATCTGATTTACTTGATCGTGTCATGTCTTCCTCGGGCGTCCCCGACTTCTTCTACCATTCACATTCGCGTCGTATATTCTTCTTACACTACTTTCTTCGTTCATTCGCTCTACATGCCCAAACCATCTGAGGGTCCTTTTTTTAATCTTTCTCATAATGCTTACATCAGCCTTACATTATTTGCGGATATCCTCATTTCTCACACGATCATACATTGTTTTACCACACACTCTCAGGGATCTCATTTCAACAGCATTCAGTTTACTTTCATCCTTCCTCTGCCAGTTCTATGCCTCACTGCCATACATCAGGGTAGGTACCAGGACTCCATTGTGAACTGCTAGCTTCGCTTTTTTTGGCAGTTTTTTATTAGCGCCAACGGCATTCAGTCCACCATTAATGGAGTTACCGGCATTCACCCTTCTTTCAATATCTCTATCAGCCTTCCCATCTCTCTTAATTTCTGTAAAAAAAACATGTTAAATGAGGTTGGAATCGAGCTTACGCTTTTATTAATTATTTATTGTAATTTATAAAACTTTTTCACAGAAACATCAGCAACCAAACCACTTATTAAATTCCAGGTTTCCATTAGCCGATATTTTTGAAAAACCAAATTTCCAAATGAATGCGTTCACAAATTAATTAAATTCCTGGATGTAACTCCGACTTCCAACTGAAAATGTACTATAAACTAATACTAATTTCTGAGATTGGAATACTTCTGCGAAATAATTTTTAACCCCCCCTCCCACCCTCTCACCCCACCAGACGTTGGCAATTAACTCTCTCGGGTCGTATCGAATAAATCCTCCGTGATATATGGCGGAATAGCTCGGAGACGTTTTCAAGAAGCAAAAGCCTTATGTAGTTAAGCAGATACAGGGTGTTTAGTAAAGTTCTAGCATTTCAGCGCTTCTATCGTATTTTATAATTTATCTACCTTGAAACAAGTGCCTTTGGCTAACGGCTACTGCGCTAAACTTACCCTTTCCACTTTAATCTCTTTGTGTACGTGCCTACACTGCCTACCTAATAGGTACAAGACTCTAACAGATCCTTAAAATTTCACAACTTTACTCCACTTCAAATGCGCAGATTAATATCTGATCAAATATTTTTATACAAAATTCTGAAAAACGGCCTGGACTCTCCTGAACTCGTAAATTATTTAAGAATCCACATACCTGCAAGATCAACCAGAATAAACCATTTTTTTCATTTGCCCGCGTACAGAACCAACCTTAGAAAAAATTCTCCAATCCCCCGCATATGCGCGCAATATAACACGCAATTTAACAATATCGATATTCTTAATAATACTCTTGTGAAATACCGAAACGAAGTCAAGCGTACGACCACAAATGTGAATTAAATTAATGCACAACTATAGAAAAGGTACAGCATGGGCATCTCCTGTCCCCATCACATCTTCCTCTGCCTCTTGCCCTTTCCTATTCCTTCTTCCTTCTAATATACTTACATTTATATATTTTTGTTAATTTCATTTTCATGTAATGGTTATAACCAATTAAATTTTTGTATTATATCATAATAACCATTAACATAAGAAACTGTTTTGGCTTACCTCATTTTTAACCGCTTCATTTTTAACATCCTGTATAAAACTGCTGTTTGTTTCTTACAATAAATAAATAAATAAACAGTAAATAATTTAATGTAAAAATAAACTCAGGAGTCCAAATTGATGTTCTCCAAGGGAAGCAATTTGCATAGCATAGCTGCTCTTGTTATCTGCTATAAACTTTTAATGTCTTAATAACACATGTTGTGAGTTGGGATGGCAGATTAAGAGTCAATAAACTGTCATTAACACAATGTATTATACAATGTAACATGCGGCGAAGAAGATACATAGAACATTCGTTCACACTCTTTTTAAGTTCGTTACTCTCGCTCTTTCATACTAGACGTCAGTCGCACGTTATCATTATGTCCAAATCCTGAATTGAATGAAATGTTTCCTTTTTTTAATGATTTCATAAGACATTATTTAGTCCATTATGCACGGTGTAGGCGCTTGGAAATATCGTGAAAATTCTGTATTAAAAATTGTCATGACTTGAACCATGAAAAAAAGGATCCCCCTGTTCTTGGAAATACGTCACCTCCCACCCTGTGGAAAAATTCAACTATACTGAACGTACGTTTTGTTCAGTTGGCTCCGGAATCTTGATTAATTCATCAATATTAAAGGGTAGTTTATCAGTGTCGGGCCGCGCCACTTGTAGCGGAAGTAATTCGTTAACTTCCGAATTCTTCAGCATATCCCCCTTCCCTCAACCCCCGGGGTGAGAATTTACTCTAATCTGAAAAAGGTTCCGAAGGCCACGCTCTGCCGCGAATCTTATCTCGATATGCCGAAAGGCAGATTCTGCCGAAAACCGCAATGTCGGATTATGGTCGGATTTTATCACCGCTAATGGTGTAATATCGACAGATTACTCAGAATAAAAAATGAACAGACTTAGAATATCATTTTTAATTATTAGCCATAATTCTGCTAAGACATCATTAATGAGAGCTTTCTTGATACCAAAAAGATTAGTGTCAGTACCTCTACAGTGTATTGCGGAATCAATAAGATATTAAGCAAACTTTGTGGTTAAGAAAACTCCAAGAGATAAAACATTTCTAATCCGGGTTACACTGTCAAGGGATCGTATGTCAATCGTTATATCCGACCTCCCAAAGGAGCAGAATGTCATGAAGAAAAATGTGCAATAATTGCAATGGTAAATTTCAGCATGGGTCGTATTCGAGACATCCTAATTGTTTTACGTTAGATTATACTCAGTGAGTGCATCAAACCGTACTGAACGACACATTTTAAAATATTTTTTTTCTCCTTATCATAAATTTAAAATGTCCATTTGAGTTCTGAAAATGTACTGGTCTGTTATCTAAGTAACAACAGGCGTGTAGTTCCTTCTCTTATTCAGATCATGCCTCCGAGGCATTCGGAAGCACGCAGGGGAAGATGTCAGATTGAGATAATACAAAGGAGTTTAGATAATTTTCGGCTGCCATACTGAATAATTCCACCCACATAACTACTTATTTTAGTATTATGGAATTTAGAGACATTATCATATCAGCATCCTGCCTAACAACTTATTTTTGATCGAAAATGTATCTATAAATTAAACGTTATTTCTTTGTTAGTACCACTATATATTTTTATATTCGCCGACCGGTTTCAGAACGACCATTCCTTCCTCGTGGCAAAAATAAAATAACTTGCATTCTAAAACAATGGGCGATCGTAATATAACACTAAATGTTGTGTGTGGGGGTGGGATAGAACGAACGAACGAACGAGATTAGTGAAGAGTGGAGAAAGGAGATAGAACAAACGATGAAAGGGAACATGTCAATAATGAGTTCTAACAAAGAAATTTTGTTTCATTTATTCCTAATGGATAACCACAAGGTTATGGCTGCATTCAAAAGTAGAAAATTTTTCTGTTTACTTTTCGACTTTCTTTTTTTGTACAGTAACTCCACACAGGAGGCCTTGAGGAAAATAATTTCCCTTACGACCTGTGTTATCTGTGGGCATGCTGTGTGAAGGGTATTTTTGTGGAAAGAAAGGAACGATCCTGCATCTTGAAGAGATCCATGTTGTGGGAGGGAGAAAACACCATGGCCGGCAAATCATTCCACAGCAGAGCTGTTAAATTCAAGGACGAGTTTAAAAACTACCTGTTCTCACGTAACAATGTTAACTATTTACAAATGTTGGGCGCGCGTTTCCCGGCTGTCCACCGGTGCCGAAGGAATCAATGACGCTAGTTCCTCGGAGCGTATTCCGTTGTAATACCAATATAACAAGGACGGCATTCTCACCCGATGCCTGTGCTCTAAATATTGCAATTCGTTTGTTAAGAGCGTTTAACCAGCCAGCGGACGAAAATCCACATTTCGTCGAAAGTTGTTCTTACGATCGTGCAGGGCGGTTACAACGAGAAAGATTAATTATTCTCCGTACCAGCTTTTTTAAATTATAACTCAATATCGAATTTTTTTCAATTCAAATAAGCTTTAATTTATACCTTCATCCAAAAATGCTGAAAGGCGTGATGATAAAACTATTAAAATAATGTACTTTTTGTAGTTATTTTTTGATTACAAGTATTTACCATTTTTAAATAATGTCTAAATTTAATAAGAATGTTAAAAAAATCTGAAATATATTAATTTGTAAGTGCGCAAATAAATACACAAATGGACCAATTTTCGTCAAGAAACACATGTACGTACATATTTTTTAATGATTTTATTGAAACTAAAATTAAAATTCTAAAACATGCGTTTGATAGATAATGTATTGATTTATTTTACTGCATGATTATATTATTTAAAATGGGTGTGGTATAATACAAAATCTTTTTTGAAAATTTAACAAATCTGCCAACGACCTATGGAATAACCTTATTATACTAAAAATTTAAAAAAATTCTCAAAATTTATTACATGCGAATGCTAGATAAAAGAACAATCTTTCGAAATCCATTTATAATTTTTTGTGGAAAAGAGTCAATACGTCTAAAATCTGATTTGAAAATGACATATTTTTGTTTTTCTCTGGTAATGCCCTCTTAAAGGATGAATGGAATTGAAATTAAAACCGTCTTTCACAAGGGTTTATTAAAATATTTTATATTTATATGATATTAAATTTGTAATTATCTTACTTACATAATATAATATATTATATTCACGAATTTGCTGTGAAATGTCACACTTAAAATTATACCTTTTTTTCTTCTTACCGAATAGTACATGATGTTTATGTTTTTTAGTTAAAGGGTCTTGATTGCGATGTGATTTAACTGTATATAAGCTGTGAATTAATTGTACCTGTACATGTGAAACACCTGACTGTATTAATTGTACTTTATAAACTGAAAACTCTTCTTATATCCACAAGCAAATGCTTTTAATGGAAGACAAGTAAAATCATAATATATGACATTTTTAAGATAAATAAATAAACCGAAAAAAAGTCGACATAATCGCACATGCGATATATCTGATACGCCTTAGTTTGTGGAGTTTCAAAAAGTTCCGTTAAAATATTGATCAAATTGTGATTGCATAAAAAGCATAACGGTCATCTTGTTATGCCCACACAAAATTATTAAATGCTTAAATGAGCCAATAATTGGCGACCGCACAGTTGCCAAAAAAAAACAGCATGGCGCTGAAAGCCATTTTGGTAGTCATTAAATAATGAGATGGATTTTGAAACACCCCAACCCTGGACTTATTCTTATTGATTAACGTAACGTCACAAACTTGGAGGGAAAAATATGGTTTCCATCAAAAGGTTTTATTGCTACCCATTTGAATTCACTCTGTCCAACGAGTAAACCTTTTGGGATTCAGAAAGTTGACTTATGTACCATCATGAGTACTACCTACTGAATTACAGATGTGAAACTTGTGTTCACATTAATTTAAATTTTAAAAGCATTGCATAAAATCATGCAGCTCGCATTACCACACGTGTACCATGTATCATAGCTGAAGCTGTCCCCGATTCATTCCGACCGGCAATAATAATAATGTATTTAGTATGGCAAGCCCCAATTTAATTGCGTTCTACTAACGTTTTATTGTGAATTTATGTTGTTTGACTTTTGGGGTGTTAAACAGTGTTTATTTTCCAAAAACTCAAACAAAATAACCGTCTTGGAATTTAAAATGAATTTGTAGAGCTCCGTTTTAATTTGCGGCTTTTTTATGCACCAGATTTAAATGTCCGGGTTAAATTTTCCCAAAAAAAAAAAAAAAAGGAAAAAAATAAGGAAAAACTAAACCCTTTCACACACTTCCCCAAATGATCATCTAGTCAACCCACGCTATGCAATTGCACTATATAAGTATTTTAAATACAAAACAATACAAGAACAACATGTCAACCTACTAGAGACCAAATGGGAATATAATTCACCGACTCCAGATATTTTCATATCAGAGGGTTCGGCTCTGTGGCATTTCTAATTGAACCTATAAATCCTACCGATCCCTCAATATAAATATTTAAAAAATCCTTTGTAATCCTACATGTATTTAAAATGACTGATTTTTGCATTTTTATATACAAATTCTTTGACAAATCTAATAAGCTTAAATTTTGAATCAGATTCCTAGGTATTATGCCAGTGGCCGGAATAACAAATGGTAATGGTAATAATATTATCATTTATAAAATTATTAAAACGGACCAAATTTGGGTCCCAATATTAAAAGCCGGAGCCCATAAGGTTTAAATTACTGGATGTCTCGTTCCGCGCGAGTACCATTAGGTACAAGTCATTAATATCAGATGTTAACCCCTCATGCCTCGGCCCTTTTTTGTCAAAATTTTGTCAATAGAATCAAAATAAATGGAATATTCTGAACGCATCCGAAAACTAAAAACTGTTTGTGGAAGGTGATGAAATATGCATTCAAATTTTATAATTCGAAAACATTTAATTTATCATTGAAGAATATCATTTATTACGTTGATGGGAATAACCTTCAAAAGAGAATTTTGTTCTAATAAAAATTAAACATTTAATTTTCGACGAAATGATGAAATACATGAAAAAGTTTTTAAGATGGCTCATCTCACGATTTTTCTAACTAAAATTACTGATGACGAAATGAATTAAAAATAAACAAATATTTTATTAGGTAAGTTCATTATAAACTTTACCGTCAATATTTTTTTTGTCGTTTCACATAAAAATAATTAATAAAAAAAAACAACCAACTTTCACAATTTTTTTTCAAATTGCGGTCGGAAACTTTGGTTTCATAATTTTAGAATTGAATATAAACCGTAGTGTTTTCTCTGTCTAACACCGTTTAGACCATATTTCTAACCATGGTAGTAAGAGAGACACAACGATTTCTTTGTGATGTATGTGAGTTGTTTCGACAAGTGAACAAATTATTATTTGCTATTAATAGTTTTTTATTACTATATTATATTTAGGCAAACAGAACAACACAGACAAGCTGAATTTATAGACCTACATATAAAATAATGTAAGCGGTAGTAAGGGAGACACAACGATTTCTATGAGACCTGTGTGAGTTCCGAAAAGCGAACAAATTAGTCTGAGGGGTTTAGTTTATAAATACTAATTATTCGTTAGTTAATTCTAATCAACATTGAATTATAAAGTCAAAGTAGTGCACCCCTGTGACTCCCGTCTCCCATCTACAAATAAGCTTTGCAGGTTGTTCCCTTTCGTTTGCATAGAAATTTCACGCCACACGGCTCTGAAACCCACTGCGCCACTACGTTACTTAATCAAAATTAATTTGAATGCACTGTTATAGTAATTATGACAAATGTTCGGGATTATTTCCTCTGAGTAAGATTCCTTGTAACTAGCTTTGTTTCTTCGAATCACGTTTACCGGTGTGCATATTGTGTGGGAAATATTTAAATTAGTATTTTAAATTAATCATATGTATTTTTTGAGTTTATTTAGCAGTACATTTAAGAGATCTTCAACTGTAATAGTTATTAGAGACGTACACAAGTACGAGTAACTTCTTTCAACGTGGATGGATTACGAAAGATATTAATTTGAAAAGGTAAATATAAACAGAAAAGTAGATTAAACAGTTAATATGTATAATATGTATTTTTTAATTATATTAGTTCTTTTTAAAAGTAAAAAAAATCAATATTCATTGTAGTTTGTCATTAAGGGGCACGAGATTAAGTCTGTCACAACCACGAAGTTTATCGTTTAAGAGGAAGCCACAAGCAAAAATGTAAGAATTATTAGTGTGCCTTATTATCTCTACGAATATAATGTAATAGGCATAAAAATCGCTTGGCAAACGGAGTCTATAAAAAAACGCAAAAGTGTTTTTTATTTATTTTGAGAATAATTTTATAAGTAAGAAAAAAGTTTAATCATTGGAAACTGTCACGGATAATTTTATCCATAAAATTACAGTTACAAAATGTATTTCTAAAAACGTATTTGTGCGTTAATAAAATTTCTAATGAAAAAGTACATTTTTCGGAGCGTAAGCTTTTACTTTTATTCTAATTCTATTCAATGGAAGCGCTAGGAAAAGTTTCATTTTTCTCAAAGCATATTTCTTTGAATTTATAATGTAAACTAGTTCGTAGTACTTAAAAATATTAATCTAAAATAGTGATTTAGCATTAATCTTCGCCAAAGTAATTCTAGAATGTATAGGACCATCTGCTCTACTCTTTTAGGCCTTAAGAGTATAAGTTTCATAAGCTCGACTAATGAGCTGTTTTGATTCTTTTCTAAGGGTTTTGATATTTCAATAAAATTTATGCGTGGTTAGATTTCGTGACTTTCAAAAGCAATGGAATTTTTGTTTTTGGTGAATATGATGAATAATTTCCCTCGTGAACCATTTTGATTGTAACCTGACTGATATTGTATGGATTCGATGACATTTATTGAAGGTACTGATTAAATGGGTTACACATAATACAATTGATCGTGAAAAGTGAACAGAAATACCGCGAATATTTTAATCTACGATTTCAGAGTTATTTTTCCTTTGCAATGAAAAAAGTGATCACTACCAGCGAGAAAAAGTCATTTGAAGAACTCTAATTGGTTGCTTAAAAAAAATTACAGATTCTTAAAATATTTTAAGTTAATTTTCACGTTCTGTGTAAGTTCTATTCAAGTTCTATTATTATTTCAGTTTTAGGAAGCAACTGACGTATAATGATATAATAACAAAACTTGAATAGAACGTTCACAGAACGTGAAAATTAACTTCAAATATTTGATGATTCCGTCAAATGTTTTTAAACAACCCGTCCCTAAT
Source organism: Limnephilus marmoratus (assembly GCA_917880885.1). Taxonomy (NCBI): domain Eukaryota; kingdom Metazoa; phylum Arthropoda; class Insecta; order Trichoptera; family Limnephilidae; genus Limnephilus; species Limnephilus marmoratus. The sequence goes on along the minus strand of OU862918.1, from coordinate 34,387,930 downwards.
TAATCATTAATTTCAAGACCTGAAAAGTGAATCTTTAAAAGTTGACGTTTGCCGTACTTTCCTCTGTATACTTTTTTTTCAATGAATATTATATGATCGAAAAATCTTAGGTTGTTTTTGACTTTGAAAAACCTTATTATTTGAATTTGCGAAATGTAGCAAAAAGTTTATGATTTTTGGTTTGTTGAAAATGTGCAAACTTTTGAGATCTGTCAAAAGTTTCAGTGGAAGTAATAAAATTAATGTTTGACGTTATTTTCGCAATTCAGTTGTCAGTGTGGCAATTTACAATAAAATATTGTTTTTTTATACTTAACAAAATTTATTGGATGTGGTAAAAATGAACGAACTACTTAACAACAATATTAGTCACTCTCTAGGTGATATAAATAAATGTTTAATTCTCTAAATATATGTATCAAAACACTTCCTCTTGATCGTCATAATTAGTTTATTGAAGTTATTGTATAAAGGGTCAGTTAGATGGACTTCAGTTAGGAGACTATTTAGTGGAAGAAGCTCTTAGTTAGCTGAAAGTTTTGACGGCACCTGCTTAGTTTGAGTGACGGAGAAGGGATTCTGGGTCCAAAACGTCACAACTTCGATTAGATTTGACATGAAATCTTCCACTAGATACTCGAGTTTTGACAACTGCTCTTAATAAATATTCAACAAGCGGTTAATCATCATCATTGTTAAAGACGTAGTACATTGACAAACGTCTAAATAATCATACTTTGAAGAGTCTCTAGGAAATGCCAAATGCGCTGCACATTCGTACATGATACACGAGCTACGTTATTGTATTTAAAAAAATATGAATAGTCTTTCAATACGTATTGATACTTAAAACTATGGCTACAAGAGATCACCTTTGAAAATGAATATTAATTTAGACTTTTATAAAAAGTAAATAGTTCCTTATAAATAAAATAGGATTTATTTATCCGAGACTCTATCTAAGTTACAAACCAATCCTTATAATAATTGGTTCCAATAAAAAGGGTAGTTGCCTGTAATATAGAAACAAAAGTTGAAGATACTATTTAGATAATATTTAATTCTAAAAATTTGAAATATGAGATGGACTAATATGGCGGTTTAACAGAAGGTTGCTAACTAACCATCACGCCGTTTCCCCGCAGGGGTAGGCAGAGAGGACGGACCGCCAAACAACTCGGTCTTCACATTTGCGTCATATATTCTCCTTAAGGTGTCTTCTCAGAAGGTGGCAATGGTGAAATTGGTAAACCCTCACGCCCCGGTTAGACGAGAAATTCTGGGTTCGAGTCCCAGTTGCGACCATTATATTTTTTCTGTGTCTTGTTCTCTTATATTTATATTTATCTTATTCTTCAATGATAAATCACCTAAATATTTAAATCGACCCTCCAAGTCAATAATTTTCGTTTGTTGAATCGATGAGCTACTGCTGAGCCAATTTTATGTAATTGATTCTACTACGAGTATTAATTAACAAATAACTGTTTAAAAAGCGAAGGTTACTGACCTCTAGCGTAACATTTCGAAGCAAGTTTATTATTGCAGATTTCCTACTTGCAACAGATAGTTGCACTGATTGAAATGAAAGTCGATAAAGCAGATTTCTGTAGATCCCACTATTACATTGGTATGTCATTCGCCATTGTTTATTTTGTTTGTGTGAGTCGTTTTTTGGTTATAAATAATGGGTTCTTTAGAGAAAAAACGCCTCTTATCTCTTGAAAACTGCTAGAATCAACTAGTTAATGGTCTGAAGACCACTTTAGTGTTTGTCGGGTCGGGAAAAATATTATTATTGTAAAAGTAAATAAATCAGTTGAAATTCGCCAGTGAAAAAATATTGTTTTTTGTTCATATGAAGCGGATACTTTGTGATGCGACATTATTAATTTAAAATAAAACAATAACTTTGTAAACACCACTTTTATTTTATATTCTTTATGCCGACCGGGTTTCGCTACAACCGTAGCTTCATCAGGGCAGTATAATTCTCTACTAACATTAGGTTACATGTGTGTTATAATATATAATGGGCTGGACACGGTGTAGGGGGAGGAAGAAGACATAGATGGAGAAATGGGAAGGGAACGGACGTGTTCTTTATCAATAGGGAATAATCTTAGTATGGGACTTTTATTTAAATTTAGTTGATTATTAATTACCTTACTATTAGTGTTTATGGCTTTCCTAAGTTTTACACTAATAATAATCTAGGCAAACTTTTAATGAACGGTAAGGATAAGGATGATAGCTTATCTCACTCGGGAATTTATTCGCTTCAATGTAGTGACTGCTCAGTTTTTTATATTGGTAAAACAGCGCGCAACATAAACACCCGTGTCAAAGAACATCTCAGATGTCTACACAGCTCTGGATTCTCAGAATTCGCAAACCACTTGATCGAAAAAGATCATAAATTTGACAAAACAGCCGGCGCCAAACTGATTCATAAAAACAATATCGGTGTAAGATTGGATAATTTAGAGGCACTTGAACTTAGGAAAGCCATAAACACTAATAGTAAGGTAATTAATAATCAACTAAATTTAAATAAAAGTCCCATACTAAGATTGTTCCCTATTGATAAAGAACACGTCCGTTCCCTTCCCATTTCTCCATCTATGTCTTCTTCCTCCCCCTACACTTGACGAGTCCAGCCCATTATATATTATAACACACATGTAACCTAATGTTAGTAGAGAATTATACTGCCCTGATGAAGCTACGGTTGTAGCGAAACCCGGTCGGCATAAAGTATATAAAATAAAAGTGGTGTTTACAAAGTTACTGTTTTATTTTAAAAAAATATTGTCTTTATTGAAGATCTTCTGCCACAAAAAAACCAAACTTAACAAGTAATATTTTATTGAGCGCTATTCCCTTTTTAAGAACAGTGTTAAAATTGAATTAATTTTATTTTAAAATAAAAATATATAGCATAAAGAGCCTGATAAATTTTTCCCTTGATATATATTGCATAGCATTAAATGGAATGTGACGAATCAGGTTTTTCGGAGTTTTCCACTTTAACCGTGCGAGGTATTATAACTTTTCTACCCCCATCAAGGCATGAATGTTTTCACTTATTAAATGTCGGTCCATTTCCCAACCAGATACTTTCGGTCGGTGAATTACAAACTTTCCTTTTGCAATTAGGGCTTTGACAAAACGTGCAAAATATTTGTATTTATTTCGGCACTTAAATAAATAATTATTTGTGCTTTGATATATTGTAGGGAAGCTTCGAAACACGTTTAAAGGTTGAAAATTATCACCCCTTTTAGATGATTAAAATTCTGTTTGCAAATTGTCTGCATTGAGTCCCACGACTCTTTTTTAGAAAACAATTCAATTACTAAAAATTGGGCTCCCTCCGCCTGTTTTAAAACATTTTCACATACCAAATACAGGAGATATTTCAACTACGGAATCCTTGTTGAAAAATACTCTGCATTATTTTGACTCTCAGTTCGGACATATCGTGTAAATAATTTGACCCGAATGCGATATAGTTATAGTGTATTGAGTTTAGCAAAATATTTAAGTTTATAGAAAAATAATAAAATTCGTGTCATTCATCTTTAAGTTAGCATTTAGTTTGAGTTGATCTAGCATTCATAATACATAAAGAAAGCAGGCAATAAAAATATAATTTAAGAAAATGAAGATAATGTTGGTTGTTCTTTGTCGAATATATGTCCGAATCTGATAGGTCACATTAGCTCAGCGGTAGGGCTCCTCCCCGACAAGGCAAAGGTCCTTGTTTCGATTCCTAGAAGTGACCGCATCCATTCCAAATGTTTCTGTTTCAGGTTTTCGATTGAGTGTCACTAATATTGTCGTCATTAATTAAAAATTTCAAACTAGTTTCAAAGTAGTTGAGAGGAAGTTTAAGGATGTTTTCTCACTTCGTACAGCACCCTTGAGATATGTTTCAAAGAAATTGTGCCGCATAAAGTATTATTCAGCTATAACTTTTTACATGTGCATGCGTGTTTAAAAGTGTTGTAACTTTACTTACGTAATCTTTTTATTTAATTTATCATTTTATCAAGGTAAATTGGTAGAATTCCATTTAATTTTTTTTTTCGTTTACATATTCCATTATATTTGTAGGCGCTTGTAATGAAAAATGAATTGATTTCTTTGTTGACCTATATGGAAATAATATATCATCTGTAAGTGCCTTCACCACAGTTTGATAATGCCTTAGAAAGGCCGAAATAGCTATCATGCATAATAATAATTACACAGCAGAACTTGGTTTTAAATTGAATAATAGTATTATTGAATGTATTAAAAAAAACACCCTAATGATTTTTGAGTTGATATAGATAAATCCATTTTCAAAGATGTTTGTCTATGTGGTACAGTGATTTATATCCTTGACACTTACTCTTTGATTAACAAAATTTTTTAACCTTCCTCGGTTCCTCAAATACTATGCACACTTAAGGCCTTCGGGTCATGTTGACCCAATTTAAAAAATATGAAGCAATGGTTTTAAATTAAATACAAGATCTAAATATTTGTAGTAAACATTTATTAAATGTATTATACATAATAGGCCACTTGCATCTCATTTTTAATTTTTTTTCCGATTTAGACAAATATGCTAAGACATTCTGTATTTTATTAAAATTTTTAATCGTATTTTTGAAACCCTGGGGATTTTTGGAAAATTTCAATCCAAAAAATCAGACCATTTTTTATAAACCGGAAAGACGGGACACAATTTTACAGGTGCGAAAAAACGATAATTATATAGCCGAAAATAAAAAATAACGTTTTCCACACGAATGGCACAGGAGAATAACGAGGCATACTAAAATATTACATCTCATAAATATTTTTTTCCTTGATCCATCTTATTGATCATAAATTATTATAATGTACCACGTCTATATTAATAAATACAATGTAATATACTTGTACTTGAAAATTATAATAATAATAAGAATAATATAAAATTTGATTTTGATAAAATCAGCATCATAACCATTATACCTCTAAAACACGTACCAATATCTAAAATGTACGGGGTTCTCTTCATAAGGTCTGTCAAAAAGTCAAACCAAATGATAAGTTCGCAGAGAACAAGCAATAAATCTAGTGAACGAATTCAAAAATTCGCCTGAAATCAAAGTGATGCCTTGTAAAAAAAAATCAGTGTGGAATTTTACAAAATTAATAGGAATATTTTTGGAGACGGGATATATATTTTTTTAAATTTTTTTTTAATTATTTATTTTAGCATATAAAATATAATATACATTTAGATAATGTAGTAATTTGCGTACATGTTCATTTTAAAATACGTTAATACCACTCTTCCATGGAAGCATTAGCTTGTGTCTGGAAGAGTAGTGTACATTTTTAATGCTATATTTAAGTTCTTAAATTACAATGTGAATGTAAAAAACAATAAGTTGTAAGTTCGGTGATATGACATTTTTCATGTAGTGACGTCACGAGCCCAAATAATGGATTTATTATTTAAAAATAAAAAAACTGTACATTTCAAAAAAATTTTACTAACATTTTCGTTGTCTTAGTAAAAAGATCTATCCACACGATTTTTTCCAAGTCGTTATGAAATCCATGCAAGTGGCCTATTATGTTATCTTCTCCGTTCTATATTTGTGTAATCCGGCTCGAAGGACCATGTTATAAATTGATAATTCAGCAGAAGGACGTCAAGTAAAAACATCTGGTTTCAATGGAGGAATTCCTGGTTTTATTCACAAAGCACATTTGCTACAATAATTTGTCCCGACCCGACAAAACACTAAATTTGGTCACTTTGACCACTTGCTAGACAATGCTAGCTGTTTATAGGAGATCCACGAATTAAGAAAGAGTTAAACTAGAAAGGCAGACTATTTATAATAAGTTTTCTAACACAATCAAAATAAACATCACTTTCGTGTCACCATAACACATTATACGATATAAAAAACCAGAGATCTACTTTACCGTCTAGTGTTTACCTTTAGTTTCGAATTACGTCGCTAATCTGTAAAATCCCATATTAACTGACAATAGGCTACAAAAATACGCCGCTAGATGGCAGTAGTCTTCACTCTTTTTAACAATAATATTTGTGTATAATACGCAGGCGAAAGGTTAGTAGGAGATTAACCTATAAATAAATTTGGTCTTTCTTTAATCCCACAGGCTAATTTGTTGGCTTTTCGGAATCTCTCACATATAAATCGGTTTCATATAAATCGTTGTGTTTTTCCTAATATCATAGTTAGAAATATGATCCGAGTTGTGTTCGAAAGATAAAACACCACGCTTTATATTCAAATCAAAAAGTTAACCACAAAATAATTAAAATGTTCCCCTTTATGAAACCAGAATTCACGACCGCAATTTAAAAAAAAATTATAAAGTTTTGGAATTTTTTTATTTAATTATTTTTACGTGAAAAGATAAAAAAAGATTTGATGATTATGTATATAATACATTGGCCTATTATAAAATATCTGGGTGTTTTTATTTTTTTTTGTTATCAGTAATTTAACATTGAAAAATGTAAGGCGAGGCATTATAAAAACTTTTTATGTTCGAAAATAGTTTACCTTTTATCACCTTTCAAGTACAGTTTTTAGTTTTCGAATGCGTTCAGAATATTCCGTTTATTTGGATATTATTAAAATCAAAATCAAAATCAAAATAAAAAAATATTTATTGTAAAATAAAAATTACAAAAGGTTGTTATGGTACGTTTTTAGAGCAACAGGGAGCGCCAACGCGAGTCCCTAAACAAACCGCTGCGGGCAACAACTCGTTGCTCCCCGCTGTTTCCTGTTACCTACCTCCTCTCCCCTCGGCATTCCGGCACGCTCCGCCGCGCCGCCACCAGTCGAGTAGTACAAGCCGTCTCAGGCGCACGTGACACTCCTCCGCGAACTATACAGTTCGCGGCTAACTAGCCCGATCAAATTAAACGCAGTAACATCTGCGATGTAATTAAAGTACATACGAGTGTTAGCGCTGGTGTTCTACCATGCCTGTGAACTTCGGGACCTGTCCTAGACTCGGGATGAGCCCTGCTGAACCCGAGAGCCGAAGGATTCTTCAATCACCATGTAAGCTGTCCTCTGATTTACCCTCTTTAATGTGTCCGTAACGATAGACTGTTTGAACTCTCGCGTAAAGCCACCACTCAGAAAGTTTCGTTGACAGGGATCATGAGATATAAACTCGATAGCTAGGTTTGTGTAACATGCATCACTTGAATTGAATTGTGCTGTAATAACCCTTGTACTGTGTTTGAATTTACAATACATGAGTCTATTAATTACATCCTGTTGTTAATCTGCCTCGGCAGGAGCCTTTCCCCAGTGAGTATTCCCAGACGATTGTGGGAGAGAGAAGGAGAGAGAGAGAGAGATCCCGACGCATTCGTGCGACCTGCCCTCTGAGATAGAGGGTACTTTTGTCTCTACCGTGAGCTGGCCTGGGGACATATTGTAGAGCAGTTATGCGTTCTGCCCATAACAACTGTCGCCACAGCGTGGGGCCTCGGAATTTTTTTTTTTTTTCTCTTTCTTTTCTCCCTCTGTCCCGATCGTTTTGCTGGATGCAACTGGTCGAAATTCTCCCTGCACAGGAATTGTTTTGTGAACATTAATTATAACTTGTTATTCTACATCCAGTGTACAGGAATTTCTGTGAAAAAACCACAGAAACATATGGGTAGAATCACGCCGCATTTTAAAGGCAGCCATTTTAGAAGCAAGTAGAAGGTCGCCCAAAATTTAAACCGCGAATCTGACTGCGCACGCGCCACAAACACCGGTCCGCAACAGCTTTCGCGCCTATGCAAACGGCAAATATTAACGCAGCAAATACCTAGTCTCCGGACTGCGCGCGCAACTGTTCCCGCGCCAAATTCCAACGAAAAAACCCGTCGGAACAAATGATTATCTGTTGCTATGCAGCACTTTTTTAATCAGAACGCCCTTTTATAACTAAACCGGCTAGCAACGGAAATGATTATTACAAACTTGATGCTGGAATCCCAGTTTATTGTGCGAATTCCTTTAATCAAAAATTTCGGACTGACGTTTTTTTTGTTGTTTTGCACAATATACCAATTGGCCCACTTGTGTCTATTAAATTAGTACAATTTATATTACACTAAATGGACAAAATAATGACTTTTTTTCCTATTCTACATTATAGGTACCGTTTTTTTCAGCATAAGTGTAAAGTGAATTGTGTTTTTTCCCTACATAAAGGAAAGTGAAATAATATAATAAAATCAATGATTGGTTCCATGAATAAATAAAACAATTTCAATGTGGTTGACGTATCAAATCCCATATTCAATTATTTTCATCCGGAAGTTTGTTCCTATTTGCCAGAAGAGTGCCTTTTGTGAATTTTAGTGCCCCTCTCAGTGCAAAGTGCTTTGTGAAAATTTAAAAAGCCGTTTTCTAAAGGCCAGTCCTGGCCAATTTTTTGAAAAATCAGTTTAATACTTGTGAATTTCACCGAATTTCCAAAAGTGCTTTGTGAAAAATAAAAAAGTGTTTCCCCTAAGGTCAGTCCACGCCAATTTTTTTTCCACCTTGACCATGAATTCTGGTGTCATGTATACCAAATTGTAGTATGGAATACAGTTTTCTATAACTATGTTAGAAGTGTCAACCAGTGGTTACCAAGTGAAAAGTGCCTCACAAAATTAATTTTGCGTTTGCTAAAGGAAATCCCTGGCAAAATTTTTTCACCTCCCGGGAAACTCACAATGGAAAACAATCAAGCTATGGCATCATCCAATTTGGGTATCATTCCCAACGTGCTCAGTTTATCCAAAACTCACTTACAAACTGCTTTAAAGGATAGAGGACTCTCGCCATCTAGCAAATCTAAATCTACATTAAAGGCTTATGCACTTTTATTTAACAAAAAGTATATTAAGAAAATAAACCTCGCCCCATCAAGCGAAAATAATTCACGCTTGGCTATGCAAGTTTTGGATAATCTTGTTCCTAACAAAGAACCTATGCCGCAAGTAATGATAAAACAGGACATCGCACCCACCTTGACACAAGATAAAACTTACGATTTATCCTCTTGGAAAGTCAAATATAATGGCGTCTCCGATGTGCTGGATTTCATCGACCGTATCGAAGAAACGGCTACAATCAAAAATATCCCATTCGAGATTCTACGAAAAAACTTCATAGAACTCATCTCCCCAGAATTGATACCCTGGCACCGCATCCAAAAAACTAAATGCAAAGATTGGAATAAACTCAGATCTGCCCTAATCTCGAGCTTCGGAAAAACAGAAGCCCAGCACAGGATCAAATTATCTTTACTATCTATTAAACAACTGGTAAATGAACCTGTAGCAACATTCATAGAAAGGGCTGAATCCATTAACATCAAGCTTTCACATCCCGTTTCGGAAGCTGAACTATTACCAGTCATAACTGATGGCCTTTTAAGCAAATACGAGAACATCATCACCTCGCAGAAAATTGCATCCCTGGCCCAGCTTAACGAAGTCTGTCTCCTTCTGGAATCATACCAGGATAGGAAGAACATAAAGAATGTGTCTAATAATGTAGTTGTGCCAAGCCGTTCGTCTGGTTTAAAACCAGAATTCGACAACAAAAAAGTATGCTCTTTTTGCAAAAAAGTAGGCCATCTGGCCACTACTTGTTTCAAGCAAGCGAAGTTTCTGGAATCCAAGGAACCCCGAACTTCCAAGAGACATCACTCTAGGGACCGCTCTCCTCCACGCGACGAACTGCGCAATATTTTCAAGAAATCAAGACACGACATGGAAAGGTTACAAAACCCAAGCGATGTCAGACCTCAGGTGGATCTCTCCAAGCCCCCACCAAATTTCTACATGAAGAGGCCAAAAAAACTAAATAATAACCTCTCAGGCACCCATTCTGAACCAAGGTCTAAAGAATGGACTGATTGGTTAGCACACATTAAGTATTTTAACCAGACCTTAAATGTTTCTTCGGTTTGTTGCAAACAAGCTAAAGATGGGAGACCCTATGCTTCTTTCTCTGTTAACAATGTGACCTTTTCCGGATTACTCGATAGTGGGGCATCTGTCAGCTGTCTTGGCAACAATGCTCACCTGCCTTTTGTTAACAGTGATTTTAGAATTTCGCCCCAATCGACACACCTGACGACTGCAGATAATGTTTCTCAGCCGGTCATCGGTGCCCTGGCCCTGCCAATCAATTGTAACAATAAAATAGTTACAATCAACTTTCTAATAGTGCCCTCTATATCCCAGAATTTCATCCTTGGCGTTGACTTCTGGAAGGCATTCAATGTTGCTCCCCAAGTATTTAATACTCTTGGCGAAACCTCCACTGCCGCTCAAATTAGTGAGATCCGCACAATAATACCTCACGAAAATTTAAGCACGGACCAGGCTCTCCAACTAAAGGAAATGGTCAATAAATTCGAATCAATATCCTTCGAAAAATGCGGATTAGGTTTGACAGATTTGGTTGAGCACCATATCAAAACCAATGGCCCACCCATAAAGCAACGTTATTACAACTTAGCCCCCCAAAAACTTAAACTTTTAGAAAATGAACTTGACGAAATGTTAAAAATGGGTGTGGTGGTTCCCAGCAGAAGTGCATGGACCAACCCAACTCTTTTGGTTTCTAAAAAAGACGGCTCTGCACGTTTCTGTCTCGACAGTAGACGTTTAAACTCTTGCACGGAAGCTGATGCGTATCCCTTACCTCACGTTCACGCAACCTTAGACAAGCTGCGTAACGCCAAGTTCATCTCTTCTGTCGATCTCAGCAAAGCGTTTTGGCAAATACCCTTGGACGCAGAATCGTGCGAAAAAACTGCTTTCGTTGTACCTGGTAGGGGAATGTTCCATTTTAAAAGATTACCCTTTGGTCTAAAAAATAGCCCCGCCGAGTTACAAAGACTGATGGACAAACTTTTCGGTCCTGAAGTCGATAACAGCCTGTTTTGTTACCTTGACGACCTCATCATCGTCAGCGATACCTTTGAAAAACACCTATTAATGCTGGAAAAAGTTTTCCAACAACTCAAGTTCGCTGGTTTAACCATCAACTTGAAGAAGTCTGAATTCTGTAAGTCCCGTCTACGTTATTTGGGATTCATTGTCGACGAAAAAGGCCTAAGAACAGACCCCGCTAAGGTGGAAGCCATGGCAAATTTTCCCCGTCCCAAGAACGCGAAGGAAGTCAAAGGTTTCCTTGGACTCGCAGGTTACTACAGGAGATTCATCAAAGACTTTTCCACTATTGCAGCCCCCTTAAATAAAATTACCGGCATCCGTAAAGGTGTCAGCAATTTCCGATGGTCTGTCGAAGCTGAAGAAGCGTTTACAACTTTAAAAGATGCCCTTCAAAAAGCTCCCGTTCTGAATTGCCCGGATTTTGCACTCTCTTTTACCCTCCACACGGACGCATCCAATGTAGGAATCGGTGGAGTTCTTACTCAAGAATTCCCAGATGGCGAACACCCTGTAGCGTATTTTTCCCGCACACTAAACAAACACGAGAAAAACTACGGAATTACCGAAAAAGAGTTATTGGCTGTATTGGATTCTGTTCACCATTTCCGCGGTTACATAGACGGTAGCAAATTTACTGTAGTCACAGACCATAGTAGTTTGAAATGGTTGATCTCTTTAAGTAATCCCTCCGGTAGGCTCGCTCGCTGGTCCTCCCGTTTGTCTCAATACAATTTTGATGTTGTTCACCGTAAAGGCGCGGACAATATTGTTCCCGACGCCCTTTCAAGAATTGAACTAGCTTCATTAAATGTTGACACAATTGCCCCCCCTCCATCTACAAAAGATGAATGGTACTTGAAAATCTTCGAAGGTTGTAAAAATAACCAACAAAAGTTTCCTAACTTTATCATAAAAGAAGGACAATTATACCGTAATTGCAAGGCACCACTATCCATCCTCGAAGATTACTCGTGGAAACTTGTCGTTCCCCTCGAAGGTAGAGAACAAATAATCATTGACAATCATAGTGCTCCCGACTCCATACACCCAGGAAATTTCAAGACGTATAAAAAGATCACCTTGAAGTATTACTGGCCTGGTCTCTTTAAGCAAATTCGCAATTACGTCTCTAAATGTGAAACTTGTAAAGCTTATAAACATAGCACGGCAGCACCTGCCGGCCTAATGGGTAATCCCAAACGTGCCGACAGACCCCTACAATCATTGTCAATGGACCTCGTCGGACCTTTTCCTCGAAGTTATGCCGGACACATGCACATACTTAGTGTAGTGGATGTTTTCACTAAATTCTGTTGGATCTTCCCTTTAAAAAGAGCCAATGCGTCCGCCATCATCAAACTTCTGGAAAAACACATTTTTATACCTTACGGAACACCCAGAACCGTAATAGTTGACAACGGAAAACAATTTATTGCTCAAGAATTCAAAAATTTTCTTGCCAAATACGGAATCAAGGACATTTACTATAATACCTTGTATACCCCACAAAATAACACTGTCGAACGTTATAACCAGACAATCAACACAGCTCTGGCTATTCTAGTTGATAAAGATCAACGCACTTGGTGTAAAAACCTAGATAAAATTCAGGCTGCTATGAACAACACGGTTAACCTGGCCACTGGTTACACACCTTTCTTCTTAAAACACGGTATGGAACAAGTTGTTCACGGTTCTCTACATAGGGACACAAACTTTCCTACGTCAATTGCCGCCACTAGCAACCCTACCGCGGACTATGCCCATCGTCTGGAAGAACTGTCGGCCATCTACAGTGAAGTCACTGATGCTTTACTCCTGGCTCATCAAAAGAGTGCGGACAGATACAACCTACGTAGGAAACATGTCACCTTCAACACAGGAGACATAGTTTGGAGAAAGAACAACACACTTTCCCAAGGAGCCACGTATTTCTCTGCCAAGCTGGCACCACGTTTCGTGAAGGCCAAAGTTCTAAGAAAGATATCAGATCTAGTGTACTCTTTGTCTGACTTCTCTGGAAGGCACATTGGTAATTACCATATTAAGGATATCGCAAAGACTGGAAGTGAGGAGTCGAGTAAAACTACCCCCACTATCTCAGCAAACTCAAAATGATCCAGTGTGTATCACCACAACCCTTTTTGTAAGCACATTGAAGTCTTACAATGTCTGGCGTGTAAAGTGTCAATTACATGTCCACCCTTTCGTTGATAAAACGAATATTGTTAAAAAAAATCATTTTTGTAAATTTATGTACACTCCACGGTGTAGTTTACCCCGTTCATGTTCGTGAATTGGCAACCACCGTAATTTTTGTTTCACACGTTTTTTATTTATTTTTTTTCTCACCTGTTCTAAAATTGATCACTTTAGAGCAGAGACACCCGTCGAGTCACAGTGTCTGGGAGTCATGAACCCAAATCATTGCCTCTCAACCCCTCACACTACGCAACGTTCATGCCATGGCACGCCTTGCTATGTAATGCAATATTGTAATTTTCACCATTTTTGTTTGTTGTTTTTTTTTCATCATATCGGAAGGAATCTCTTCAAAAAAAAAAAAAATTTTTCTTTTATGTTCTGTAAGTACTGGAGCGTCGTTCTAAAGTCGGATTTGGTAAACTCCAAAGCGTTAAATCACGACCCAGGACAAGTAAACCATCTTAACAAGCTCCATATTTTACTCATCATGGTAAAAAATAAGTGGTTACTCACATAATCACATTCCTTGTGTACAGTAGTTTTCAATTTTTCTCAAATGTTAAAAAATTGATGGCGTCCTACCCGAGCTCTTTGCTAACAAATTGGATTTTGACACGTCCATTTTGAAATCATATGTATATAAATAAAGGAAAAGCCTTTAAATTGGTCTTTCCACCCTTATACAAATCTTCTTGGGCCCGCTTCAACTAAAGTACGTAAAACCAAATACTCGGTCTTTTGTTGTTATAAGAAGTCCTCGATTTGTCCCTCTTCTCAACATGTATGTCTTGTATTACATGCCTCAGCCCTGACGGAAAAGGTTAATAAAACCTAACGACAGCCCTGTTTTCCATACATAAATAACCGCAGTTTAACGTGAATCATCAATATTTTGTTTGACAATCGTTTTGTAAACTTAGGCATTCAACTCTTGTTTGCAACCTAAATTGCACATAACCCGGTATGTTGTAACTGCACAAAGGGTATGTAAAACCACTATTGGTCCCTTTTGTTTGTTCCCACTGAAGTTGCTACAACAGACAGTATGTAAAACCATATAGGTCTGTCTTTGTTTGTCACATGGTGTAAACAGAAATGTACTCTGTCATCACCCCGCCTTTATAACATATGAAGTGACATTAAATTGTTTACCTCCTTGTTATTCTATCGTACGCTCCTGGGCTACGGAGTTAGTTAATCTAACAAATCTTCATATACTGTGTTAAAACAAGCATTGTTAACGTTTATTGTGTTGTATTTAAACGTAACCCTGTTACATTATAGGAGGGATCCTTAAAATACCTGCCACAATACGAGAAGTTCGTCATAATCACTTTTGCTCATAGCTAAACGTTATTGAGTGGGTCGTGTGACATATTTGTCATGAGTACCGTTTTGTATATTCTATTTTGGTCGTGTGTCTTTTGGCATGAGAACCGCTTAATCCGCCGTCTGTATTGAATGGGGACCCACTTTTTCGAACGTAATTGGGCTACTGTCTTTCAATACTGGGCAAATTTGTTGTAAATCGTTCATTCCACCCGCCGTCTGTATTGAATGGGGACCCACATTTTCGAACGTAATTGGGCTACTGTCTTTCAATACTGGGCAAATTTGTTGTAAATCGTTCATTCCGTACACTACACGTGGAGACGTTAAAACACTTACCGTGATTCGTGTGAACGACATAATATCGGCTTTGCCATCCTCTTTAAGATGCTTTGTATAAACTCTTTGACTTCTGTCTATAATTGAGTTGTATCTTGTATGTACTTACATATTTTGTACACTATACGTGGAGACGTTAAAACACTTACCATGAGTCGTGCGAACGAAATAATATCAAACCCTTTTGTGTGCGATCTACGAAATGTAGTCCACAACCCTTTTGTTGTCATTCAACGCCGATGCCCGTGGACTTCCTGTTTTTTTTACTTCTTTGCAAAAGGAAAGAAGCCCAGGAATATCTACTATCCCAAAAGGACTAGTTTTCAGCTTCACTGTCAATTATGGGGCATAGTGCTGTGGGAGTTAATCGATTGAGCACAAAACCACCTAACTCGTTGTCTGGAGAACGAATAAGAAAACCCCCAGGTTTGTGAAATTGGAGCAAGGGTCTGTCTTTTCTCACAATCATGTAGAAGTTTTAAAAATGACCCCTAATCTTTTGCCCAATACACGCGAAAGATTAGCCTCTTTGTTATAATGTGTATTCAAATCTCTCCTCCTTTAATAAATGTAAAGAGTCAGGAAATCTGCTGGTTGATTATGTTTCATCTTCACATAGAGTTTGAATTGGAAATTAGTCCAGTCTCTAGCAAATTTCGTAACTCGTCTCCCTCCTCCCCTCCTCCCCCATTCCCCCATGTTCTCAGACGTATGTTATGAAGTGAAAAATCTGTCGTTGACCATATTTCGCCCTCACTTGGAGTTCGAATAGGTAACTGTCCGGTTATCTACAGGTTTTCCCCCTCAATCTCTGCATATGTCTCACCTTTCTTCTCTTTCTCAATTCTACGAAACACATTCATGAATGTTGGATATGTACGATATGCACTTGGCGTAACGTCTGTCTCTTTTTTGACAACCTTTATTCATGAATTGGTTTCCCTCTGCCGTGACTAGTTCACGATTCTTTGTCTTGTTCTTTGAAATTCTACGAAAATGTTACCATCTTATGTTAACATAGGCCATAGAGGGCCGGTTGTTTTTTAACCAAGACATATTGTCACTCGGCAAACGCCAAGTCTTCCTGAAAAAGGAAAATGTTCATGTAATCACAATTTAGTTAGGAATCTCTCTTCGTCACTCTCTGAGTCGGTGGCTAAATTTCGTTTATTTCATTTTCTGGACACATTTTGTTTCTCTCCAAACCTTTTCTTCATTGGTCCCTAGGCAGGTAAACTTCAAGAATTTTGCTCTAATAATAATTTCTCCCGGATTTAAAAAGAAGCCCAGGCGGATGTCATCATCAACAGCCAAGCTGAGCTTCACTTCCTGACAGCACGCGCTGTGGTTACAAGGTCCCTCCTGCTGCCATTTTCTACGCATTTGTTCCTAAAAGCACAGACCATACCGCTCATATGTATGTTGTCTTGTCGTGCCACAGCAAGCCGAGTTGTCCCACTATACATTATGACACTCTAAACTACCTTCTGAGCACGCTAGCTCCTAGGTTTGTTCTTACTCTTGCTATCAATGCCAACCTTGCCGTCCCTTGCTCTGTCATGCAGTGACGCATATATCGTCATGTGTAAACCATCATTACCTTGACCCACCAGTATTCGCTGAATGCGTACCAATACAAGTTATCTTGAGCTACACTATGCTTCAATAACCATTATATACGATCCGTGTTTACCATAATAACACTTAGGATTCGTACTGGCATGTCTGCAGATACTGGATTCTTCTCTTCAATGGCCTCTGTAACCATAGTCGCGGCACAGCAACCACAGTCTCCACTTCGTGAACTTCAACGTTTTCGACCAAACCAAGTGTTTTCTAAGGCCCAAGTGTACTCTTGAGTGTTATCTCAAATGGGTCTGATTACAGTGATATTGTAATCCTTAGAATCTGTGAAACCACGTCCTTTTCTTCGAAATTCTCCGAAACCAAACAAATCCACGCTTCGCAAACTTAGCTCCCAGACCAATGAAACTTTAGAATCACACCTTTTCTCTTCTCTTGTACAAATGTATTGTCATTATTTTCAATTGCATAACCATGTGTATTGTTATTTTCAATTGCATAACCATGTGTATTGTTATTTTCAATTGCATAACCTTGTATGTTGTTTTACACCATGTACTCTCCCCAAAGCTGTCTTTTCCAAACATTCCATGTACCCCCATCCATTCCCTACAAACATTGTGACCTAAACTATAGCATAAACTGTATGTTCTAGCTAGGCAATCTCTCAAGCAACGAATCTCTCAAAACCCCGATGGAAGCATAAGAGGATTTTTTTTCCCTACAGCTCCATTGCCACGTCGCTTTTTTTTCCAAGCGCGGGGGGAAGTGTTATGGTACGTTTTTAGAGCAACAGGGAGCGCCAACGCGAGTCCCTAAACAAACCGCTGCGGGCAACAACTCGTTGCTCCCCGCTGTTTCCTGTTACCTACCTCCTCTCCCCTCGGCATTCCGGCACGCTCCGCCGCGCCGCCACCAGTCGAGTAGTACAAGCCGTCTCAGGCGCACGTGACACTCCTCCGCGAACTATACAGTTCGCGGCTAACTAGCCCGATCAAATTAAACGCAGTAACATCTGCGATGTAATTAAAGTACATACGAGTGTTAGCGCTGGTGTTCTACCATGCCTGTGAACTTCGGGACCTGTCCTAGACTCGGGATGAGCCCTGCTGAACCCGAGAGCCGAAGGATTCTTCAATCACCATGTAAGCTGTCCTCTGATTTACCCTCTTTAATGTGTCCGTAACGATAGACTGTTTGAACTCTCGCGTAAAGCCACCACTCAGAAAGTTTCGTTGACAGGGATCATGAGATATAAACTCGATAGCTAGGTTTGTGTAACATGCATCACTTGAATTGAATTGTGCTGTAATAACCCTTGTACTGTGTTTGAATTTACAATACATGAGTCTATTAATTACATCCTGTTGTTAATCTGCCTCGGCAGGAGCCTTTCCCCAGTGAGTATTCCCAGACGATTGTGGGAGAGAGAAGGAGAGAGAGAGAGAGATCCCGACGCATTCGTGCGACCTGCCCTCTGAGATAGAGGGTACTTTTGTCTCTACCGTGAGCTGGCCTGGGGACATATTGTAGAGCAGTTATGCGTTCTGCCCATAACAAGGTGTAGCTTATGGGTAGACCCCATTTCTTACTGTAATGTTCTTTAATCTGTGGCTCACTAGCCCACAATGTCAATGATTACAACGTAAGTTCTTTTAGTTTAGTTTTTTTGTGAATTACAATGATCGGGAGTAATATTGTATTTATGTTATTTGGTAGCGACTGTTTATTGAGCTGTTTTATTGTACTGCGCACACTCGTGAAACTCCGGAAATCCGAACCTTCCCGAGCGAGCGCGGTGTGTGAGTAGACCTACATATAACATACACTGTAATTACAAAACCGTAATATTTTGACCTTCTTAAAAAATAGGCTCGAGGCAAGAAGGGTTAAAAAAGAAATGTCTCATTCCCAAACCACAATTGAAACTTTCACTTCTTTGGATTTTTTCAAACTCTTTGAATGTGAATAGACTAAATATGTTTCGAGTATCAGGGTGGGGGATCACATAGATAAGTTTTCAGACTTTTTCATTCGCCTTCTTACAAATTGTTAGCCTAAAATAAAATCTTGTTTTTCCGCAACGCTTTTATTTTTGACGTTAAGTTCCTTAAAGTAATATTTTTGGATTGCAGCCCTTACGAGCAACCTCTAGAGTAGTGGGATAATCTCCCGCTTGCAGAATCATTAAAACTCGCCGGCCACTAGTTTGGTTCCAGTTTTCCGGCTTTCCTACTTTCGCAGGACTTTTTATACAGAATCTTCCCAGGAAGCCTTTTAGGTTTTTTGATAGGATTAGGATTTTTTCGTTGTCAGGTAATGTGAAAGGGAAGTGTATTAACGTACCTACCTAGTCAAAGTTTGAATTTATATCCTGGGAAATATGGTTTTTAAAAACGTTGCGTTACTTTTACCACATTTATAAAAATTATTATTTTATGTAATTCATGCGGTTGATGATATTAATATAGATCGATTTGTATCCGAGTAGTCAAAAGCTGCGAGTTTGCACCCAGATGACTCCATGATGGTTGATCCTATGACAACTGCCCCCCGAGGCACAATACGCACTCGGCTTAGGGTAAATAATATATATTTTTTTCACTAAACAGAAGGGTATCTGAGAGAGAAAATATCGCCGAATAACAAAAGTGTAAAACATATTTCCATTCATTGCATATAAAACTACATATGGATATGCTGTGTATACCAGCGTATAAGTACAAAAAATCAACATTGCAAATAAATTCGTTAGATATCCATGGCAACTTATTATTAAATGTATTTTTAAGTTGATTTTTGAAATTTGCACAAAAAATATAATTTTATAATTATTATAATTTCGGTGGGCATCAACCATCCTTCATTCCTAACGCGTATACTCGTGGGATATCCCACGCACTTTTTTATGCTCCGAGAGCGAGAACTTCTTCCTTTCAGAATCCGCCATTAAACAGAGCAATTCGACTGCTTAAGGCTCCGCAACCGGGCCCGAAAAGAAGAAGATGGAGATATACAAAATTACGAATGTTAGAGGAGAGCGCTAACATTTACAGCGACAAAATCGATGCGAAAATTGCGAAAATGTTTAATAAAACACGACTCGTTTAAAATAGAGCAAAAACCTCGCGGGCATTGTCTTAAACAGCATTTAAAGAAAAACTGTGATTTTTTCAAACATATAACTTGTAAAATAAATGAAACAAACGAGTTTATAATAATTTTTGGAGCATACTTGGCGATTTTTTTCTATCGAGGGAATTTTATATAATTTGCGTTTCGGCGCGGGCAATGTCTAGAAATTATCTTCAAGAATACAATTTTTTTTAAGAGCTTTAAAACTCAACGTGTTTAAGGGAGATATGTAAGAAATCGGTTGTAATTCGGGTAGCGGGCCCTTAACGATTCTGATTGAGCACCGACATCTTAAATGTTACCTATAAAGAGTTCAATAACTCTCTTTTTATAGTTACTGAACTTATATATATAGTTATCTTTTGATTTGTCACAATATAGTTAAACTGCCCCCATGGACTTTTTTTAATTTTGTTTTCTTCTCCGTAATAATTTGATGTAAAACGTTTTATGGAGAACCTGAAAAAATTAATAAATAAATAAATTAGGAATATCCTTCATCCTTCGTAATTTAGGAATATTCTTCGTTTTTTAAACTAATGCAAAATCGTAGATTTGCCAAGAGTAAAATAACCTCTAAAAATCTAACCAAGCACTCTGAAATGCAAATGAGGTATTATGGCGGAGAAATTTTATTGCGCTTTTATAGTAGTTATAACAATGCATAAAGTTGTTTGCAATATTTCGATTCTACTTTTTATTCAGCAAACAGAATTTATGACTACTGAAAATGCACTGAATAACATTAACAGAATTTGCAATACTTTCCACGTACTTAAATATTCCATACATCTTCCAAATCCCCAATAAACAGGGCGCAGGATAGCTAATAAATTCAAAGTCGTGTGTTCCTAATCTTTAGACATCTCGGAATTCAATAAAGCTTGCATTGGCAGCTTGCGGCTGCAGGGCACGTGCCTGTGGGCCGCTGCGCGCAGCAAACATTATCCGGGCATAAATTACTTTGAGTTTTGCGAAGGAGCTCCCGTTTTCTCCTATTGTGGGACGGATTATCTACTGTAAAGGTTGGAAGTTAGGTAACTATCCCGATCTAACGATTTGTTTAAAGTTTTTGAAAAGCACTCTCTTTAGGGTGAATTGCGTATTTAAAAAAAATTATATATTTCTATTATCGGAAAAAAGTCGATGGATGTCGCGTGTTAAATAAAAATTGAAAAAATTATCCAAGACACTATCCAGGTGGCATTCAGTTTGAGTTGATTCTAACATCATAATACATAAATAAAGCAGCCATTAATATGTTTTTAGAAAATGAAGATAATGTTGGTAGTTCTTAGTCGAAGTATGATATAGTTAAATATGACCGAATCGGATATGGTACTTGAGAGGAAGTTTAAGGATGTTTTCTCACTTCGTACCACCCTTGAGACTCTCAAGTTGAGAGATGTGTCAAAGAAGTTGCTCTGAAAAAAATTTACCTGTAACTTTTTATATTTGCCTGCCGAGTTTAAAAGCATTGTAACTAACGTTATATATTTATTTTATTTCTTATTTACAAGTTAAAATGGTAGAACTTTTTTTTTTCTTTTACTTATTCAATATTATTTATAGGTACTTGTAATGAAAAACAAATTGATCGGTTTGTTGACCTATATGGATATAGTATAAATATATCGTCTGTTGGTGTCTTCACCATATTTTGACAATGCTTTCGGAAGGCGAACCAGTTATCACGGCGAAAAATAATTACACAGACCTTGTTTATAAACAAACTGTTTTCATAAATTGAGAAAAAATTGCTATAAATTATTTTAAATACACCAACATTGATTACTTTTCTTATGAGTTGATATTCTTAAATAAGTACTTTGTCAAAGATATGTATACATTTTTTTTTTTTTTTTACTGTGAATACCGCACAAGAATCTCAACTGCTCCCGTCTGGAGCCAGTGAGACTATGGCATCCCCAATTGGGGTATGTTGTGAGGCTGAAGGTAGTGGGGAGGGGAAGGAGGTGGGGAAGAGGAAGGTTGGGAAGTACCTGGCTATTCAGATCTGGTCACTAAACACGGCTAAAGCCATTTTCAAGCAACGTTTCAATTCTGAATGGTGGTCTTACACCAGGGCGATACTGACAGTATCTTCCACTCTGGAACATGCCGCAAATATACTATATATTATTTTAAATTAATTAATTGTGAAATAACACAAATTAATCAAATAAAATTTATTTGCGCATGCCGGGTTCGAACCCGCGACCTCCGGAATGTGAGTCAAGAGTCTTGCCCACTGGACTACGGAGGTCGTCAAATATTTGTCTATGTTGTACAGTAATTTACAATCTTTAATAAACAACGTTTAATAAAAGTAAGTACTTAGCAAATTCCTCTAAGGGGAGTCAGTCTGGTCCAACCGGTTATATTCAATTTGTTTTTTTTTTAAAGATAAATTTAATTTTTGTTCGTGAAATTTTGTTACATTTAATGAGAAAAGACACATAATGTTTATAGTGTTTAGGATAGGATAGATATAGCGGAGGGTCCAACCAAATCGGCTGGAATCCTGGAGTCCTTGGAAATTATCGGAATCATGAAATTAAAAAAAAATCGTTGTGTCTAATAATAATTTTTCATCAGTCGAGATTCATCCGCATATACATTTTATTTTCTTTACTTTAATCTTTGAATGAAGTAAATCGGATGAAAATTCGATGAGCTTTGATTTTTGAGATAAACGCATATAAAGTTTTCGCCTGTATTCGGGCCGCTCCTTTATCCGTACTACCTGCTTGGCGCGCACCGCTCCTAACCATACTTCAAGGACTTATTTGATGCTTTAGAAATGATTACTTTATAATAATAACTAACGATAACTTAGGATAACTTTGGGAATGTACTTAAGAAAATTAAGCACCTTATACAAGCCTACGTAATACGTATGCAATGATAGAACATTGCCACTATTACGTTAAATTGTTTTCTTCAAAAGAACTAAGTGTCAGCCCTCAATCTCTGTATGTGTATATTGTGTAACACCAGACAGTAGAGCCTGGCCCGGAGAACTGAGCAGGAGACTAAGGAAGGAAGGAGCCTCTCGCGTTTGTCTTCTGGCGCAAGAGAGATCGAACGGGAATGCAATACCCACACTGCAAATAGCTTTTGACATGGCCTCACTTAGGAGAAACAGCTCATGTTACGGCAGCGTCTACCCGTTCTACGTCTCGGAGAATTCATCTCGAGATTAGTTGCATTTTTAAAGATGCGAGGGTTTAATGGAAACTATATTATTTACAAGGCACTTACGTCAGACCATGTTATTTCAAGATGAATGCATTTATTCGAAGCATTAGGCAAGTTTGTAAAGGTCTTACATTAGTATATTCTTTTTTACATGTTGCAGTTTAATACTTGAGCCCTTGCCCGGAAAAATGTTGTATCCAACAATATTTTTGTTCCGAGAAAAATTATAAAAAAAAGAAACCAGTTATGTTTCATAACATTTAACATTAAAAATACATAAAACATACAATTTTTACGAGTTTTAAATCAAAATTCGTCTAAAAAGGCAATTAAATTAGTAAGAGTTAATTACTAGAATTTATGCTGAATTTGTGGAATAATGATGTATATATATATAAAATTTCAGGCATAACGTTAATCCACAAATTTTTTTTTTTACTTTTCGTATCTTACAGAAAGCAACATGTTCTTCTAACATAAAAGTGCACATGTCATTGATGTATTTTAATTTAAAAAGCAAAAAAAAAACTATATGAATAAATGAAACGATTTATGTTCGAGATGTCTTAAGATCAACATTCAACATTATTCCACAAAATGTTTTAACGGCTAATAATATTTTTCTTGACAAATTCTACTCCGCTGCATTCTCCAGCTTCTTGACTTTGAAGTCTTTCTAGTAGAAGCCATAAAACGTTCGTTTTCTCCATTTATTCCCATGAATTAAACCATGCTCAGTGATTTCGATAAATGGCATTGTACAACGTTCTTCCACAAAACATACTTTAATTGCCTGCCACAGGCCTAAAAAAATTTCATTACCGTAATCCCTGCCTTATAAGATGCATAAGATGTGCACAATATTGGATACAACATTATTCCGGGGATGTGCTGATATATAAATATAATACTCTTTAAAAAAGTGGAGTAAGTTAAAAAAACGTAATTGCCTCATTTATTTACCTGTTGGTTTCGGAGGTGGGTTTGGGTTGCTCCGCTCCAGGAACCATTTATTGGATAACAAACACCTCCGTTGTAGGTCACCCCAAGTGGTTCGCTACATTTAGGGGTGTCCGGGTTCACAGGGTGAGGTGTGTCCATATCTTGATGGCGGATACGTCAGTCCGCTACGCGGCTGGCCGGATCTGGAGGGGCCGGTTTGGGGAGACCGTTTGACCTCTCTAACGTGTCACATTCGACCTATTGTCTTGCACCGCGGCGTGACACGTCACTCCTGGACACACTGAACCCTAGATTCATTCCCACCCCACATACCTTTTTCCTTCCCAGATCTTCCTCTACTTCCTTTCCTTAAAAAGACCCTCCACGCAGCATCTCCAAAGATGACATAGCACTTGAGAGAAATTAATTTACTCAGGGCCTCCAACGTAAACAAAAAGTTCTTATCTCCAGGTATTACAATCTACTCTGATTCTGAGTGGGAATGAAAACACTTTTTTTTTTCTTTTTTTTACATGAGCTCCATACAGGAAGCCCTGAGGAAAATAAATCTTTGGGGATGCTGTGTAGAGGGTTTTTTTAAGGAAAGTGAGGAGAGGAGAGTTCTGGAAAGGAAAAGGGTTTAAGGGGTGAATCTGGGGTTCAGTGTGTCCTAATCATCCGCCTCCAAGACCTAGCCAAACCTCACTCCATTAACCCGGGCACCCCTGCTAAATCACCAAACGTAGCGAACCACTTGGCGTGAACTATGGCAGAGGTGTTGGTTATCCAATAAAGGTTCCCGGGGCGGCGGGACCCATTCCCGCCTCCCAAATCTTAAAATTTCAAGTGTAAAAGTGGGGATGGAAAGGAATAAATTAAAGGAACACAACGAAGCAAATAAAACATTATGCTGGTGGAAGAGAAAACCGTTTTATCTTAGCCTCTGTCCTTAATTTATGTTTGTAGTATTTTTAGTATAAGTCATGTGCACAATAAACATTTCCTTCATTTCACTGTGCATTCAAATCATGCTTTCTATTCTCGAGAGTTATGTGCTTAGTTTTAGTTTCGAAGAATACCTTGGGACAATATTTTGTTTTAGAATATGAATGAAATTGTTTCATGTAGACCTGAAGTTGGGAAAAATGCAGTCTACGAGAGAATTGCCGTACGGAGCAGGATTAATGTTGCACATGTAGTTACCTCATGCATTTGTATTCCTCTCGTACGAAGTAAAGTAATACCCTAAGCATTTTTGGTTTTGAAATTTTCCATCAAGTTGTTTGACAGCATCATTTCTCATCGAATCCATTAAATTTCTAGTATCATCCGCTCGCTTCTGAAGGGTTCGATATTTCCTTTCACACATTGGAAATTGCATCATTTTTTGCAAGTTCTGTCGGTCCCTTTTTGCGCTTTGAGAATTATTAATGTTGCTTGTAAAGGCACCAGGCAATATATCAAAATACATGATGTTTTTTTCTGAAAGTTTAATGTGCTTTAGTGCCTACATAAAACTGCTTACGGTAACATAAAAGGTATACTTATTTTTATTTATATGATTTATTTGAAAATAAACTTCACAGAGGATTTCCTTGTTTTTCCAGATTTTCCTTGTTTTTGAAGTGAAAACTTTTTTACCCCCGTTGTGATTTGAAACACGATGAAACGAAAAATAGCGTCACGAAGAAGAGACAAACACATACATCTATAGAATTTAGCCTGAGAGAGAATGAGATACATAGTATAATCGGTTTCTTTTTTGTGTGGTGCTTCGTAGCCTCCCCACTCTTGTCGACTTTAGTTTTCAGAAGGTTTCACTTCTACCTCGTGTGAAAAAACTAAAGTGCAGTTTACACGCGGTAGAAGCGAAATTTTACTAAACCAATCTCAACCAGTACTTGAAAAGTGAGGTCATAATCAAAGCGACCAATAATCGTAGACCAGCGTAATTTCAGTATCATGTCTCAACCCATAAGAGCCTTTAAAAGTGACATCTTAAGGGCCCGCAACCCGGATTGGTACCGATTTATTACATATTTCCCTTAAACACGGTAAGCTTTAAAGCTCTTAAAAATATATGTTACTCTTGAAGATAATATCTAGACTTTGCCCGCGCCGAAACGCAAATTATATAAAATTCCCTCAATAGAAAAAAATCGCAAAGTATGCTCCAAAAATTATTATAAACATGTTTGTTTCAGTTATTTTACAAGTTATATGTATGAAAAAATTCACAGTGTTTCTTTAAATGCTGTTTAAGATAATGCCGTCGAGATTTTTGCTCTATTTTAAACGAGTCGTGTTTTATTAAACTTTTTCGCAATTTTCGCATCGATTTTGTCGCTGTAAATGTAAGCGCTCTCCTCTAACATTCGTAATTTCGCATCTCTCCCATCTTCTTCTTATCGGGCCCGGTTGCAGAACCTTAATCAAAGCGGTCAATGAGCGCAGTACCGGCGCGTTCTGGTACAGTAATCGTCATTTCCATTTCATCAGAAATCCAAATCATAGCTACAGAAGTTTCACTTCAAAAGTATCATTCGTCAACGTTCTTTTGCACATCTAGATTTAAACAATTTCACTAAATAAATCAGCTCTATTCGATGACAAAAAACTTATTAAAAACAGCTAATATAGTAATATTTTTGAACTAAATGTATCTACAACATCGGAGTATAATATGTTTCCTTGTTTTTGGATTCGTCTCGTAGGCGATATCTTTCGATCGTCGCATTATATTTTTATCTTTTGTCTTTCGCGACGTTGAAGAACAATTATTACAATAATATGGTAGGCTCTGTCTTGTAACTGTCCTACCTGGAACAAAGTACGAAATTAAATGTAGCAACTCAGCGGTACTCAAAATGCAATTAATCATTTTTAGTAGTTCTTCTTTCGGATAATGTTAATAAATTTTGTGAGTAGGTAAAGTAGATCTAGGCATTCTCTAGAAATACGTACACTATAATTTAAGGATCTCTAGAATTTCTTTTGCATTCTTTCAATCGTGTGTGAATTTCCCATCTAGAATCATTCGACCGCTTTGTTGTGGAGCGTAAGGTGAATATGCTAATGAATCTCCGAAAATGTGTGTTTTTTGTTGTTTTGTTTCGTGAACACTAGGAGATTAATAATTTGTTTATTGATGATTGACGTAATTTTTAAATTTCCCTATCAGCGTAATAAGCCACTTGCATGGATTTCATAACGCCTTGGAAAAAATCGTGTGGATAGATCTTTTCACTAAGATTACGAAAATGTTAGTAAAATTTTTTAGAAATGTACATTTTTTTTATTATTTTTAAATAAATAAACCCCATGAAAATGTCTCGTCTCCGAAAATGTTCCTATTAATTTTGTACAATTCCACACCGATTTTTTTTTTTTTATATCATCGCTTTGATTTCAGGCGAATTTTCGAATTTGACATTTAACGTTCACTAGATTTATTGTTTGTTCTCTGCGAACTTATCATTTGGTTTGACTTTTTGACAGATGTTATGAAGAGAACCCCGTACATTTTAGATGTCGTTACGTGTTTTAGAGATATGATGGTTATGGTGCTGATTTTAACAAAATCAAATTTTATAATATTCTTATTATTATTATAATTTACAAGTACAAGTATATTATTACATTGGATTTAGTAATGTAGACGTTGTAGATTATAAAGATTTATGATCAATAAGATGGAACAAGGAAAAAATATTTATGAGGTGTAATATTTTTGATATGCCTCGTTAATCTCCTGTGCCATTCGTATGGAAAACGTTATTTTTTTAAAATGATTTTCGGCTATGTAATTATCGTTTTTTCGCACCTATAAAATTATTTCCCGTCTTTCCGGTTTATAAAAAATGGTCTGATTTTTCGGATTGAAATTTTCAAAAAATCACCAGGGTTTCAAAAATACGATTAAAAAAAAATAGAGAATGTCTTAGAATATTTGCCTAAACCGGTTTTTTTTTTTTTAAATGTGATGTCTATTCATGCCTATTATTAGGCCTATTCAGATACCATTTTCGAATCCAACCAGTCCTACGTCGATCTTTCCCGACACGCAAGTAAAGCACGTGGAATTTAATTGCGTCGTTATTTTCCCGCCGAAATTAGCGCAAAACAAATGAAATCACCGCAAACCGACTGCGACTGCACGCCGCCATTAGCGGCGGTCAAACGCAGAAGCTCATTTGGGGGAGGGTCGGATGGTGGGCTCGGTCATAATAGCAATAATAAAATGCGCTAATTGTAGAGGGACGACATTAGTCGTTACCGCAAATGCTCGTGTGTATCCATGCACTTTTATTGCGGACTATCTGTTATTCGCATAGGTGGGGGCTCTTTAGTACGTTTTATTTTTGTATTACACTTGTGTTTTATTTGTTTTTTTTTACATTAACTACACACAGGAAGCGTAGAGAAAAATAATTTCTCTCAGAGTCTGTGTCATCTTTGGGGATGCTGTGCGGAGGGTCTTTTATAAGTAATGGCAGGAGAGGAAGTTTTTTTTTAAGATTTTTTTTTTCTTTATTCATTGCATATTTTATTTATTTATTCTTAGTACATTTACATTACAAAGGTATAATATATTGTCCTCCATACTAGGAGTTCACCTGGATTGTAGAGAACATTTTTCAGTTGTAAATTATAAATTATAAATTTTGAATAGTAAAACAAAAGAGTGTTCATAGTTAATATAAAAAAGAGAAACAATAAAACAATAAAAATCAAAATATTAAATCGACTTCAATTCGAAAAAAATTATAAATTAAAAGTTAAAATGATTGTAGCCAGTTTCTTATGTTTTTTTTTTATTCAATAATATTAGTTGTTTTATATTATGGTTACATTATTACTGATTGATGTAATCCTATTACAATAAACGTGACCAATGTTGAAAATGTCAAGAGACCTTATAATATCATTTAGCAGCGCTATACATCTTGTCAAGCTACGCTTTGCCAGAACGTCCATTCTGCCGTGTGGAATACAGAGCAAGTCGTGGTGACGATCTTGGTGGTAGTTGTTCGGTACAAACAATTTAAAGCATTTCAGGAGGTACTGTGCTGTCAATAAAATAGTTTATTATTTTAAAAGCTGTTACTGTAAGGGTCCTTTTTCTTCTACATTTGAGATTTCCGTAGCGGATTTCAGAGAAGTTTTTGGAGGAAAGGGTAGGAATGATTTGGTAGACATCTGGGGGTCAGTGTTTTCATAAGTGACTTACGAATCCATCTCTCACAGTGCAGTGTAAAGGTTGGGTCGAGAGAGTTAAAAGTTCTCCATCTACCGGCCTCTCCCGATCTGGCTCGCCACGCATCCTGCAGGCAGATACATCCACCACCAAGGCCTGGATAAGCCTCATCCCATATACCCGGGCGCCCCTGCTAAGTCACCTAATGTAGCGAACCACTTGGGATGACCTATGGCAAAGGTTTTGGTTGTTAGACGAATGGTTCTTGTGGCGGTACCCATATCGCTTCCCGATTGTTACGTTCCTCAAATATATCTGTATTCTTCTACTTCTTAAATATATCTGTATAAATGAAATGGTTTCTTGCCAACTCAGAATGAAAACAACTCAGAAACACCTCTGAAAGTCCATTAAAAGTTATGAAAAAATAATTTTAAAATAGCCGGTAACCCTAACCTAAATTTACTCATTTAATCAAATTTAAAAAAAATTTTATCATTACTCTTAATGACCTTTCTGAGGTGCTTCTGAGTTGATTTAATTCTGAGTTGTCCGGTCACCAAATGAAAAATTGACTATATTGTGCATTCTCTAAATCCATGGAAAAAGGGTAGCTAGTACCAGTAAATTGAAAACTAATAATCTGTATACCGTGGGTGTGAAGAATGGGTTATTTTCGAAGGGAAGGAACTATTTTAACCAATGAATTATACATTAAATTAATTTGCTTTATTATTATTTTTTTACTTAATTCCAGTTCTAAAAAAAGTCGTTTTAATGATGATAGTAAAAATTAACACCTGCCTTTGTTACATAGTATAAAATGAAGTCGCACCCGCTCTCTGTGCGCTTAGATCTTTTAAACTACGCAACGAATTTTCATGCAGTTTTTATCAATAGATTGAGTGATTTACGAGGAAGGTTTTAGGCATATAATTTGTCAAGGTTTTGTGTAAATTGGTTTAAATATATAAATAAAGGGAGCGGGCTGGCAAATGTGGATTTGATTTAACAGATGGCGTTGATTATAAAGGTTAGGTGTGGCGTGGCGTTGTTTTTCGTTAGCTACAGCAACTCGTGGCCGGGTTTGCTAGTTTCGTTTAAATTATTAATAATACAGGCATGTATCTTGTGTCGTAGTCGAAAAGCATGTAAAAAGAAATGTGTAAAATCTTAATTTATAAATAAAAATTAAATGAAAAGAGCAACGCTTTGTCTGGCAGCTAGCTGGCTCGGAGTCCTTGGACTGTTGTTTGCGTGCTTTCTGCGCACGCGACGTGCGCAGGATCTCGCGTCTATACTGACCGTGGCAAATTTAAATGTAGGGCAAGCGTGTAACATAACAAGTGTTAAAATGTTTTCCTTCTTCATATCTTGGAAACTTATAAGTATATTATGTGTACACTACGGTGTTACGTGTACCTACTGCAGTTCAGCTGATTTGAAGATTGAAAATAACCCTTACCACAGTCAACCTCTTTCCAAAATATTCCAATTGACTAGTAGGTACACACGGAATGTCGCCACGATTTTCTATGATTAAAGTGACAAATTTGGCTTTAAAACATTATGTTTATGAGCTTTTTCACTAGCCCTTTTCACCACTTTATTTTATTGAAGGAACTTACGCTTCTCTTGTAAAACTTTTTCGTTATTTAATTTACCTTTGCTTTGATTGATATGTTTCCTTTGATTCTTATTGCAGTTATGCTATTTAGACGTAGATTAAAAAAATCTTATTATCAATGTTCTGATTAATATTTCGTTGTTTTTTATTTATTCTTAATGTAAAATTTCTCTTGTTTCAGGTAAAAATGATGATTTACAACAACGCAACTTACGATTAAGATCTTCTTTTTCACATGCTTTTAGAAGTCGGTAAGTTTCATAATATTTAATTGGTACATTTATTAAGAATCAATTAATTTTATATATCCGTTTTTTTTTAATATCCTCTACAAAAAGAATATGATCATCGTTGTAAGAAACATCAGATTTAGCAATCAAAATATAAAATAAAGCATTTGAAAAATCAGAAGTACCTACAATACCTTTATTCTTTTGCGGGAATTGAAATCAAATTCTCTCAAATAAAAGCTAAAGCATAAACCACTGTGAGGAACATGTTTTATTTTTTAACAATATTACGTGGGATTTATTTCAATTAAATTTTCACTGTGTTAACACAATATTAGTATGTATGTTTATTAATGTTTGTGAACTGAAACAAAGCAAATATATTTATAACTTGATTTCGTTCAAGGGCGTAACAATAATTCTGAGATCTTCGGTCGATACAATATTATTTCATCTCTCTTTGAATATAATAATAATAATATGCTTATTCTAAATATTATGTTTATCCGGAATAATTCTCGGAAGAAGAAACAATTTGTGCCAAAATTACTCGAATAGAAACAACCCACACCCACATTTATGATTTGACAGTTATTTAATTTGTATGTTTTTTTTAAGTGAAAACTTCTTCAACACCGTTGCGATTTGAAAGATTTGAAAATTGATGAAACGAAAAAACAGAGATTTACATGAAACGGCAAAAAGTGAGTTTTCGTAACGTTTATAATACATTTGCCTTTCATCACATTTCAAAGGCAGTTTTTAGTTTTCAGATGAGTTCAGAAATACCTATTACATTTATTTGGATTTTATTGCAAATCGAAAATATTTTCACCTTCCGACAAAATAGGGTCGAGGCTTGAGGGGTTAATATCATCATTATCTATACAGAGAAATTAAGTCCATGTAATCCTTTGTTTGGTTAAAAAAATCGTATTTACAAATCCCAGGAGCGATCATCGAATTCTCGTTTTGTCTATTGTATTGTGGACCTCTTTGTCTTTCCTTTTGTGACCCTTAACTGAGTATTCCATGGTTTACCCATTTCTCTGTCTGAAGAGTTAGATTTTCAATGGAATTTTCTAGATGAAAGCTTACCTACTTGAAAATTGTATTATAAAAAATAGTAATGTAAGGCTAGTGCTGGTACGCTGTAAATGTGAAATGCTTTAGCCTATTTTAATGTTATCTGAGCGTTATTTGTAAAAAAAAAAACGATAGTGCTTTAGACCACACAACTGAAGTAAAACTTCTTTAGCTCCAACTGTATGATAGGAAGAGAGAAAGAAAATGTGCGCGCGCACTGCTCTCTCTTGCTCCTACAGTGTGATACAGACAATAGGCCTGCACTGTGTCTTAGATATACGAAACATAAGAGAAAGAAAATGTTTTCTCGCACCTCTCTCTCTTGCCCCTACGGTAATATTCGAAACGTAATTCTCTCTCTTTCTATCTTCACTAACTTATATCTCCCTCTCAACTACCGTTCGCCTTGCTTTTCGTAACGCTCTCGTCACGCATTCACCAGCTCATCCCCCAAGTCAAGCGTGCGTAAAAAAGTTTTGCTTCAAAAACTGTGTCACTGATTCGATCAGATCAATATTTCTGATAACATTACTATGTCAACACATAGGAATCTAAAGTTTTAACTACATTAGTACATCCATATGAATTATATTGTCGCATAATTTTACCATTTATTGTTCATCTGTTACATGGAAGTTCCTAACGCAATGCAGGAACTTACGAAATTAATTTGAAACACATTTGCTTTTAAATTGTAATTTTCACGAAAATATTTGAATAGGTATATTATTACGGATATTTCGTTCTGTAAAAATGATTCTTTGGCGAGATTTAAAACGCTTTGCTCTTCATTATGACTAAACACATCCATATTTATATAAACGAAGCTTGTAAAATAACATACCGGTAAAAATTGATCTTGATTGCACTACGTAAAGGAGGATTCTCCTAGCGCATAAACATGAAGCAATTTTGTTAATTTTAAAACACATTATTGTGTTGTGGTTGAGACTCTAGGCATTCTACAGGTTCTATTCCGTAGCTCAATTTCGAGTTCAAATCCCGGACGCGCTAATAAAGAATTTCCTCGTGCGTTTTTCATTTCGCATGTTTTGATGTTATCAATATTATTGTTGGGTTTTTACGTATTTTATTTCCACAATCGTATTCAGCTTAGAATACCCTCGCTCAAATGGCCATTTCCACAAATTGGTTCCACTGTTTCCCTAATGTCTCCGCCAGACAGCCGTTTGTGTGGATCTCCCCATCTAGTGTATTGGGTTTCCCCGATTTCATTTACATTTCGCGAGACTGTAGAACCGAGTGCAAACACTAACAAGTGGAACAAGTTGTAAGTACGACGAATCCGCATACCTTTGTCAGTATATTATAGTATTCCCCCATTGTGTGTATCGCAAATTGTTTCATGGCTTTACCAAGGATATTGGTGTTTTATTGCGGACTTGCAAGCGAAGGAAATCTACGCTGAATACTTGAAATTATTGCTAGGCAATGTGTATTCTGCAAACGTACCGCTGAAAACGTTGAGTATCTACATATACTTGAGAATTGATTTCTCTATTGAGTTGGTTAAAAATCAACCCGTAAAAACTAAGTTTTTTCGAAAATACACCAATTTTTATCATGTAGAGAAACAGTTTCCATTTTCCACCACAGTCACTTTCCACTATGCATCGAACGGCACGGCCTGGTTACCATTATTTCATCCAATTTCAGATAAATATGCCACCAGTTGATAGAATGCATTGTCATCGCCAGCGAATATATTTGCCGAGTTTCAGCTCGATTAGATGTTGGAAAATGGGTTAATTTCCACTTCCAAGATTCCACTTCGTTCATACGTTCGTTCAAGAAAACAAAATCGAAATTCAAGTAGAAATATTTAAAAATTGTACATTCACTTTTGTAATTAGCGAGCTGTCTATCTATCTACTATCGAAGCCAACGAAACATTTATGATTACGTCAAAGTGAATCAACATAATGTGAATTAAATTTTATTATGGTTTATAACTTGCTTACCCAAATAATGGAATTTTAAATTTCAGTTTAAATTTCAAACCTAATTTTGAAAATCAATAATTTTTGTTTCTACATCAATAATTTCAGCATTAAGATGCTCATATGCATGTGAGTGGGTACAATTTGTTCATTGTACCAAAGCAAAGCTCGTTTCAAAACATTACATATGTATGTAATTCGACAAGTTGTTTAGCGGCAGTATGTGGGCATTGTAAACAATTTATGTAACAGTGCCAGCTTCAAAGCTCTGAGGACGAAATGAAATATTTATATCTCCTGCTAGTTCTGCAACCCTGTTCGATGTTTCTGTAACGTTATAATATAACCTAATACGTAGCTTGGCTGTATCGTTGTTAATATTTCAATCACAGTCCCCCGGAGCGCGGATAAATTGATATCGTGGCAAGTCACGTGGCCCGATTATTACATGTTGTTATATAGATTATGGGAATTGGTTCTGAGACAACCACAAGTTAAATTGAAAGCTTCAGATTTCCATGCTTGTGTTGGAGAAACTGTTATTTGGTCCAATTGTTTGATTATACGCCAAGGAGCTCCCAGCTAGGAAACCGCAAATATTTCGGAATTCGATGTAGTACTTGTATAATCTACATATTCTGTATACGAGTATTTATAAATTCAATTATTGTTAATATAACCCTAGAAAAGCTTTGGTACAGGCGATGCTTAGCTGGCGTTATACAAATTAAAATATTAATGTATAACTAGAAAAACTCTTTTCGTTTTTATTGTCACGTTTTTATTGTAGTATCTACATATTTGTTGCCTACGAAAATACAACAAATTCGCTTTTTGGCATTGATTGGTGCCGTTTTTTAGTTGTGCGCTTAAGATACTGATTAAAACGACCGAATTAACATTCACTTGAATTTATGGAAGAATGATAATTTAATCCATAGCTCTGTGTATCTCCTTCCTTGCACTGTCCCAACTTATTGCCTAGGTAGGCTGTTGGAGTCGGCTCTTCTCGTTCTCAGGCTTTATCTTCTTCGGTTCTGGGTATCGTTTTCATCCAAGCCGTTTCTCTGTAATATTTCGGAGCATTGAGTCATCCAGGAGTGCTTTGGTCTTCCTCTGGATGTCTGTCGATGAAGTCCCATAGTCATTGCCTGCTTCACTGTGTGGTCTAGAAGTCTCCGTCTTATTTGCCCATAATATACAACTGTCATTCCTCCAGTTTACTGCTTTAGGTCCGTGATAAACAGGCTACGTGAACTTTTAATACTATCGTTTAGTGATACTCCTGCCGACCATCTAAGCATTCACATTTCTACTGTTCCATAGCTCTGATATGTTACGTGGAAACTATGTATTTTTAAAATTTATATATTATCATTTTTATATTTTTAGAAGATACATACCTACATAGTATACAAATTAACGATATGTACATTGATTTCTTAGTCCTGCTCACTAGGAGAACCTGTGCTGAGGGGGGCTATGTTTTGGATAGGTTTTTAGCGACTTATATGGTACATTCTTATGGTACGTTCTCTATTTGGGTTAGGTTTTTGTTTAGTAATTTCTATGACGCTTTTTTAAAAGCGGGTAGTTGCGCGCTTCTTTAAAAAAAAAGATTTTGTGGTAAAATTAAAAACTCTTTTCCTTTCAACTTGTGCAGTTACTTCTTATCTTTAAATCTGCGTGCAGTAAAATATCACATTTTAACCCTTTGAAAACACCGTCAACTTTTAATGACTACGGCCTCGTTGCGTCGTGTCGTTCTTCATGTCGCGCAACATCGCTGGCTCCTAGGCCTTAAACTTTTCCTTGTTTATGACGAAAGAATTTAATTCCCTTCTTTAATGTCCCGTTTACGTGCCGTTTTAAAAAAGTTTCCACCGATAAGAATATCCTCTTAGAGACCTTTTGTAGCACATGTTACAACACGAGGTTTTGTTCTTACTTAGTCGTTCCTGGAAACAAGTTCACATTTTGTAATATTTCATAATTATTTGATTTAAAAAAAAAAATTATTGGTGATCTATTAGCAATAATAATTGTCCCCTGATAAATCTCAACAAAAATTACACTTCACATTTTGTTAGCGTTGGGAACATTAATGATGACACAAATCGGTTATACCTACTCGTAGGTCGTTCTCTCTGTCGCTGGAATGAACACGTGATGATGCCGATGATCGCAGCGACGTTACGGAGGTACGGGCTATTTTTACTTGCGTCCAGAGTTTTTGATACGGAACGGAGGTACAGAATGGAGGAACGGAACGGACAAAAGAACATGTGTGGACCCAGCTTAAGCCTTCAGTATTAAGGTGTCATTGACGCTTGATTGATTTTAAAATATGTAAATATCGCACAAGAGTCCCTACTGCTTCAAACCGTCTGGAGCCAGTGAGCCGATAACATCTCCAAATGAGGTGTGTTGTGAGGCTGAAGGTATTGGGAAGAGGTAAGAGATGGCAACGAGGAAGGTGGGGAAGTACACGACTATTCAAATCTGGTCAAAGTTATTTCAATGTGTAGCGGCTACGTCACGGTCACCCCCACCTCAACATTGCCTTATATATTGTACTGTTGCGGTTTTATGTTACACTTTCTTGTCACTCTATTGTTCCCACACACACTTTCTAGATCACGTCGGGGTCACCACTTTGGAGTATATACACATTATGTATGTTATGTGTGTGGGAAGACACAATGGGAATAATAAGATATAATCGGTGCTAGTGCGTTTATTGACTTGGCGTTGTTAGTCTCAGCAGTACAATATATAAGGCAATGTTGAGGCGGGGGTGACCGTGACGTAGCCGCCACAAATGTTTCAAGTCTGAATGGGTAGTCTTACTGAGAGCGTCTTCCACTCTGAAAACGAATATGTTGCAAATATACGACAGGAGGTGAAATATCTTAATTGTTTTTTTTTTGTCTTTTTGGCGGGTTTTAAAAATAGTTATATTTATTTTTATTTTTTTTAGACAGTGTTTGTTCTACATGTTACCAACATACTATTCAGCTGGTTTATGTATCCCGAGTTTTTTTATGTCATTGAATGGCACGCGTAAATGACGACATACCAGACCCAGCGAGAGATCGTACGTTATGTCATCGTTCTAGCATCTTCTGTCTTTTTCGTTTTCAATGAGAAGAAACAGGACGAACGTCGATGACGCCCGTCCGAGCTCTCGCTGGGACTAGTTTACCTGTTAAATTGCTTATTGAGTTATTGGTTATAACTGCGAAAGTATTTAATTTGGTAATTTAATAAATTAAAGACAAATTAACAGAATTTATTTCCATCATCCATTTTTTTCATATTAGCTTCATGCAGGAGCAAAATTATTTCCATCAGGGCTTATGCCATCTTGGTGAACGCTAGGTGGAGTGTCTTTTTAAGGAAAGGAAGGAGAGGAAGTTCTGGAAAAGAAAGATGTATGGGTAGGAAGGAATCTGTGGATCAGTGTGTCCAGGAGTGACGGACGTGTGAATCCATCCCTCCAACTGCGGTGCAAGGCGCTGGGTCGAGAGAGTCCGGCTGCCTCAACCAGTCGCTTTCGATCCGGCCCGCAACGCAGCAGGCGGGCAGACGCATCCACCGCCAAAACCCGCGCAAACCTCACCCCGTGAACCCGGGCATCCCTGCTAAGACTAGACGTTTCGAACTACTTGGGATGACCTATGGCAGAGGTGTTGGTTATCCAATAAGTGTTTCCCGGGGCACCTGCATTCCGCTGAAAGGATTCAATAGGTTTCCAACGATTGATAAATCCGACAATTAATTTTAGTGTAATTAAAAACCTTGATTGTAAGACTTTATAAATGAAGGCAAAACCCTACAACAGCTTCAAACACCGTATTGTGGAACCTTGACTTTTGTTGTAGTGTTTCTGATTCTAAGGTTTACTGAAGCGTGTAATTTGGGAGTATTCAGGTATTTTTCCTAAATGGTAATAAGACCCGCCGACTCCGTTTTATTGCAGTAAATTGCAATGCAGTGGAAAATCTAACTGCCGTACATGCCTCGAACCTTTAACTACATCACATTGGGCGACGCGATAAAAAAATAAACAAACACTGTAAAATTTCTCTTAATCCCGTCGTACTTTATTTCGCCGCGTTTTTTCCCAACACTTCTGCCTGTCAAACGGCGGTAAATAACAAAGTAAACAACTGAGTTAAGAAACGTCGTAGTAGAAATATGAAGATCGAAAACTGGTGGTAGGTAGTTTTAGGGAAGGTGGGATGCCAGGCTAACAGCGGACGCCAAGGGGTGCAATGAATCAGAAAAAGGCTATGACCCTGAACTGGAACGTCTCAAAATGGGTTCAAATCGTTTTATGAGATCAGTAAACAGAAAAAACGCTGCATTTTACAAAAAATTAAAAATATTTAATTAGATTACTATCGTGTTTTTATCACAATATGGCGTGTGCAAATATTATAAAGATATTGTTTTAAATGTCGTAGAATTGTACACCGTTCACTGTTGTTTATAAATTATGCTGTACTTTTCATCACGATAACATACATGCATATGAATTAAGACATTATAGATATGCCTTTTTGATTAATAAACTTCTATTGAGCTTCTGTGCATTTATTGAAACAGTTCATGACAATTTAAGACTGTTCACACGCGGTAAAAGTGAAACCTTCAGAAAACTAAGGTAGACAAGAGTGAAGATGCTATGAATCAACGCACAAAGAGTAGACCGATTATTCTATCTCATTATCTCGCAGGCTAAATTCTTTAGATGTATGTGTTTGTCTCTTTTTAGTGTCGCTTTTTCGTTTCATCGAGTTTCAAATCACAACGGTGCTGAAGAGGTTTTCACTTTAAAAATCGCCAACCATAACGTGTGCCTAGTGTGGCAGTCGAAAAGCAAGTCAAAAACTTTTCACAAAAACTAACATGCAAAAGATTTTTTTAATAAAATAGCTCACGTAACGTCATTCACCCGAAAAGTTGCACTACTATTGGAATAAAAAAGACGTCATTTCATTCGCTGACGTTTTAACCGACGACGTTCATTTCGGAAACTATATCGCCTCGTAAAAGTCAATGGCGTCGCGTGAACTCCCAACTCGTGCACATTTAGTATCAAAAGTTATAAAAATGCTCTGATTTATGTATTTCGAAGCCACACCATTATTCCGCCATTCTTATGGAATGCGTATTGTATAGGAATTCCCCTGCTGTTGAATATTTTTTCGTTTTGTTGCTGCGAGATTTTCAACGGGAAAAGTGTGCCGCCGCCATGTTTGCATATTTTTGACGTTCATAAATAATTTACGCCGTCACACGTCCCCCTAT
The DNA here is from genome assembly GCA_917880885.1 of Limnephilus marmoratus. Classification (NCBI taxonomy): domain Eukaryota; kingdom Metazoa; phylum Arthropoda; class Insecta; order Trichoptera; family Limnephilidae; genus Limnephilus; species Limnephilus marmoratus. Next base: position 34,348,776 of record OU862918.1, on the reverse strand, counting down.
TTTACCACCTCCCTCACCACATCATCCCTTCTTTCCACACCACCCACTCACAAATTCGATTTTGGGGTGAAGTTCAAAAACCTTGTAAGTCGAGAAACTCTCGAATGTTAGGGTTCAAATTCCTTCACCTAATAAATGTAAACGTATAAATAGACAAGTTTTAAAGTTTTCTTAACTGTTTATATACCGCTTTCCCCTATTCCTAGAATGTTCTTAAATAATTTTCAATAAACATGTTATAAAATATTATATACAGCCTTATGTGTGTTTTAATATGTAGGTACACAGATGTTTATATGGCGCGGCGTCAGACATGCAATTCAAGCCTGGTTCTTAAATTTCAACCACAAGGCTCTTAATACTGTTTGATATTATAAGGTTACACGTAGGACAAAAAAATATTAATTCTTAAGATCGTTTCGTTCTTAAAGTTGTTGAAGGACATGTGAAAAATATCCATATTTAGATACCTACTCAGTTAATTAACCTAGATCCTAAATCTTCCCAGGGGCATCGGCATTGGTAGGTTAGTTCTGCAGCTGGAAAGAATCGGAATCTTTTATGACGGGCTCGCGTGAAATTAACCAGTGCCTAAAATCCTACTTCATCCAAACCAATTTCATCATGTCTTCTTCAGCACTAACCTCAAAAACCTTCACAAAGCCATGGTATTATGTGTCAATTTACTAATTGTTTTAAAGTGCTCTGTAAATATTATTATATCGTAATAAAAGCTCAAGTTTTAAATAAATAACTACTTATAATTCCAAAAAAAAAAATGGCTGTGTTTTTTTATAGATAAAAGTGAAGATAGCGAAGAAAAGGCGACAAAAACTTGTTTTAATGACCCCAACCAAATAAACTGATTTTCTGTAACTTATAATACATTGTATTATATATATATTTTTTTAAGTGTTTATTCCAGTATGTGGGGAGGAGAGTGCAATCCCACACATTCCATAAGTGTATAATATAAACATACACGTACAAAGTATTTGAAAGGAAAAAAAGAAAAAGAAGGTGGATATGAATGTACACGAAACAAAAAAAAGATAATAAGCTAATAGTAGTAAAAGGAAAACAAAAGAAATAATAATATTAAGCTTTCAGGATTCTGTGAGCACGTAAGGAGCCAGTATTTTTCTGCAGTGTGCATCAATACTGGATGGTGGACTGAGGCGGGCTTCCATGACGAGAATGTTTCCAGAGCTGGTTATCCTTTCCCTAATTCCTGCCCTGAATCTAATAAGGGCTGCAAAGCCAGGAGCTCGCCCCTCCGTGAACATCCGGGAAGCGCTGCAATATCTGGGGAGACCAAACATTATGCGAAAAATATTGACCATAATTATTTTCTTACTCTTCAACGAAGGTATTGTGTAGCCCGTCTCAATTGATTTATTTCTTCAAAGGCTCCACAAGTAACTGATGTCTAATTTTACATCTTCACTAATCTTTAAGCGAAGTGTAGAGAAATGTTCGGCTTTGAAATGTTTCCAATGAATTATTACATGCTATCAAGTGCGGGTTTCCAGGTATTCAAGCCAAATCAGATCCTCGTCCAATCCAGGATGTATTATTAAGATAAAATCGAACTGGGAGAGCAAACAGAGAGGTAAAATTATTTATCTAGGTGAACTGTTTACAACACTCCATATTATCATTTCTCAACACTAATTTCACTTCGAAATGGTTTTGAAAATGATGATATCTTGAGTCAGTAGTGTTCAAACGAGCTTTACAGATTTTTTTTGAAGAACGGTCGAGACAACATTCTTATAGCTGAGATGATTTTAGGCGAGTAGAATGAATAAAAGAAAACAGAAAAGATTTTTTTTATAATTTATCCTTCATGAAGCTCTTTATTTGTATTTTTTACGCTTGCTAAATGTCTTGCCCAAAATCGTTTCAGTTTTATGAATTTTCTCTTGATTACTCTTCAAAAACAATTTGTAAAACTCGTTGGAGTTTGGTAGACTTTTACATTGTTGTGTGAACAATGGCATGCGATCATCTCATAAGGAATTGCAGTAAAATCAGAAGATCTGCAGGAGTAGCAGCATTAAGGCGGCCAGGATTCTCCAAGGGTTGTAGCCCGCAGCAATAAATTAAATAAACTTACCAAACCATTGCAAATCGATTTCACATAAAATCGTTGTCAGAATCAAACTAAAGTAAAGGTAAATGCAAACCACAAAACATTATTTAATTATAGTTTAATAAAAACCTGTTGACTTTAAATTCTAAAAAAACCTATTATTTACCGTTTTTCATTAAAAAACAAGAAACACCTAAAGAAATAAACATAATAATTTACTCTGTGACAAATACAGAAAACCACAAATGCAATATATTATGTACAAACAAAGAAAGCAAGACCGATAGTAAGTACCTGGACATAATAATAGACCAGCGTTTAAAATGATCCCCACACATAAATACAATAGACCAGCGTTTAAATTGGTCCCCACACATATTCTGAACAACAGTATAAGGAAACTAACATATATATTTCGATGTTTAAGAGATATTTTAAACGAAAAATTACTTAGAACCACATACTTCGCTTTCTGTCAATCAATTATACAATACGGCATTATAGGATGGGGCGGTACATATACAAATCAAACACAAACAAAACAATTTACAAAAACTAATAATAAAAACAATTAAAAAAAACCCTACTCATATTCATCAGAACTGTTATTCAAACAATTTAAGGTCAGAAAAAAAAGTGCATTATACTTTTATCATGCAACATTACAAATTTATAAAGATAATATTCAAAATAAAGTTGCACCCTTTAAAAACAACAGAAATCTTAGACAAACATCAATTATTCCTACTCCAAAATGTAAAAAAACAATAGAACATTTAAATCATAAATATCTCCGAGTTAAATTTTTTAATTCACTACCTGAAAAAATCAGAAACATGAATAGTAACATAAAAAAACTAAGCTTAAAAATTATACCGGAAATTTAAGCTGAATAAAAAAAATAAACCAATATAATAACACCCCCCTATACACAAGTCCTGCTTATTTATGGGGGAAATCAAATACATATAACATTATGTAATTAATTATTGTATACAATGTATTGTAATTTACGTATCTTTTTGTGAATAAATTTTTTTTTTAGTTTTTTTTTAAATTTATTTTCGCTTAGTGCCTTAATATATCCAGTCGATTTAATAGCATGGTGGTTCAATTTCGGTTTAATTTGATTGTGTCATCATTTTCAGTTCCACGTCGTCTAAATTTACCTGTAAATAACATTTCTGAAAACAAACCTGGTCGTAATAAGTTATTGCCGACGTCAACTGCGAACAATGTTTCCGTATTGTGTATCGTGCAGTGGAAAGTTGAACTTGTTAGTTTTGCCAAACCCTCGTGGAAAGGCAAATATTTTCCCAGAAAGTTTCTAACCTTTATTCAGGTTTGCATAAAACTTACGTATTATAATAAAATTTTCTGCTGCAGAATACTACGTAAAGCTGTGAATACAAGCTATTTCCAAGTGCTCGAAAGGAGGATATTTTCGTTTTCTGCACGCTGCGGGCTTTGAAGTTTCCAGAATGTACAAGTAAAGTAATATAATTCTAAAAGAATACAATTCCAATAAGCTTATTATATACTTCGCTAGCCTCGGGACATCAATATTTAATTGGAAAATCTCGCTTTATTAAAGCCCGGGTTCATGGGGTGCATCTGCCAATCACTTGCGCTGCATATCGGATCAGGATGGTTGACGGAGACCTTTTGACCTCTCTAGAAGGACTCTCTCAGAACATCTCCTTGCACCGCAGTGGAAGGGATGGATTCATACGTCCGTCACTCCTGGAGGCATTGACCCCCACATTCCAACCCACCCCTCATACCTTTTTTCCTTCCTATGACTTCAATACCTACCTTTCCTCAAAAGACCCTCCACACATCAACCCCTAAAGCTACCTTGAAGACCGTAGAGGAAATAGAGCGTTTTTTTACAAAAAACGCAACGGGATAAAATGGCCAGTTAGGTGGGAATCTTGTTGATTTGTTTGGGGCTGCAAATTGCCCACAATGATAGCCAACCTCCGATAAAAAGGCGCCAGAATAAGTTAATTGAGTTGTTCAATTTCTATATCTGCTAATCAACTTTCTCTGATTTGGAGAAAATCGCAAAAAACTGTCACATCTCTAGCGTTAATGAAAAAATGCATTTTTTATTTTTATATAATGAATTGAAATAATATACATTCGAAAAGTGTTCATTTTTCAATGTATGTCTAGAAATATTTAAGTAATTTGGATAAATAAAATGGATATAGCGGATTTTGATACTCCCTTCGTGATTTGTATGGAATATACGTAGAGGCTTTTGAAACTCAACTTTGCGTGTTTCTACACCCGCCATATTGGCAAAATAACTTCTCGTGATTGGTTGAATTCCGATAACATGGGTTTTGATCGTAACTTCTTGAATGATATAGCGGGTTTTGTCTCTCACTCGCAGTTTTAACTTGGTTTTTGGTCGTGATAAGGGAGATTTTAAAACTCAATTTTAGGTTAGTCTTGTTCCTCGCAAAAATGTAAACAAGATGTCATACTCAGATAATTTTGTCGAAAAATCGGATATAGCGGGTTTTGAAATTATAGGACTCAGTTTCTTATCGCTTCTAATCAAAGATAGTTTTAAAGTCTCTTGATCTCGTAATACTGGTGATATAATGTCACTTATCCATTTCCGCAACGAAACTCTACCGTGTCACGTTGTCAGTTGTGTGATGTATAAGTCACTCCTCTCCGCTTGGCTCGAGTGTTGTGTAATAATAACTTCAGTGTTATTATTACTACGTTTGATTGCCATCGTTAATTTCCTGTTGTGCTTTTGTACGACCCACCCCGGCGTTCGACTCCCTAACTTTATTGTATTATTAAGTTAGTGTTCCTTATCACATTAAGTTACAACACTTTAATATCGTATTGACGTCCAATTTCATGTTAATGAATAAAATTAACATTACAGTCTGCCTAATGATTTATATGACGTTGTTTTTTGCTGTCGTTTATAATAATTATTAAAATAATTTTATGTATTTGAATACCTCAAAAAAGTCCCAACAGCTCCCGTCTGGAACCAGTCAGACTATGGCATCCCCAATTTGGATATGTTGTGAGGCTGAAATAGTGGGATTGGGAAGGAGATGAGGACAGGCAGACTTAGCAGGAGTGCCCTGGTTCATGGGGTGTCTAGGTATTGGAGGCCAATGCGTTTTGCCCACCTACTGCATGGCGGGCCGGATGGCGAGTGATTGGTTGAGGGAGACCTATCCTAGACCTCTCCAGCCGGTGTCTCTAGACCCGTTGCCTTGCACCGTAGTTGGAGGGATGGATTCATTTGTCCGTCACTCCTAGACACATTGATCGCTAGATTCCTACCCACCCCTCATACCCCCTTCCTTCTAGAACTTCCTCTCGAGAACGTGGAACACTCCACACAGCATCTCCAAGGATGACATAAGGGAAATTGTTTTCTTTAGGGCATAATGTGTGGAGCTCATATAAAACAGTAAGTACCTGTCTATTCAGATCTGGTCACCAAAAACGACTAAAACTATTTTTAGTAAAATTTCAATTCTGAATGGTGGTCTTACAACAGGGCGATACTGAGAGTATTTCCATTCTGGAACGTGCCGCAAATATGCTTAATATTATTTTAAATGAATAAAATTGTGAAATACCTAACACAATTTGATTAAGGAGAACGTTGAATTATATAGGGTGTCCGGGGGTAAAGTCCGTTAACTTCGGGAGGTGATTCTACATGATAGTACAAATAAAAAAGATAAATAACTTTTTTCGAAATTCCAACTTTTAGTAGTTTACTTTTGGTAGTTTTGAGGTAAAAATATAAAAGTAGTCCGGCGTGTGCAGCCAGCAGTTACGATACGGGCCAATCACAATTGAGTCGGGCGCCCGGCAGGCTCTCAGCAAGTAAGATCGTACCTCACACTAAGGATTTTTGTAGGTACGTCATTTTGTATGGAAAAAAAATGTTGGAATTTCGGAAAAAGTTGTTAATCTTTTTTACTCCTATCGTCATGTAGAATCACCTCCCGAAGTTAATGCTCTTTACCCCCGGACGCGTATTTACAATCCCTACCGCGTTTTAAATTTTCAATATCAAAATTTAAATATTTAGAAATAAAATTATTAATTTCTAATTACACATTGGAATGATTATTTTATCAAGATTTTAGAACAATTTTTGTTTTTTCAAAGTGATAAAAAATTATCAATATAGAGGTGTATTTACAATATATGGGAATAATATTAAAATTTAAATATTTAGAAATAAAATTATTAATTTCTAATATACACATCAGAAAGATTATTTTATCTAGATTTTAGAACAATTTTTGTTTTTGCAATGAGATAAAAAATAACCAATATAGAGGTACATTCAAAATGCAAATTGTCATTACCGCGACTGAATCGGTATAGGTTTTGTAAATACGCCCCCCGGACACCCTGTATAACATACTAATTAACTTATTGAATATTTGAAACATGATTCATAATGGAAAAACCAATATGACGTCTTGGCGTTTTTAAAGATATTATTATGTTGAAAAAGCTCTTTTGATCATGACGACGACACGCTAACGATGGCCTAAAAGCTTAATATAGAAAAGCTCATCAAGTGTCGTGGCGCTTGAGTTAAACGTTCTCGTGTTTTTGCTTCTTGAGAGATTGTTATTTAGTGGATCTTGTGTTTATGAGCTTAAATATGATATTTTTTCGCTACTGCTCTGACTGTGTCTTTGCCATCTGTTTTATTAATCAATATTATAATACTAACAACAACCTTATAGCCTTTTGTTATGTTATGGAAATTTGATAATGGTTTTGAATGCCGCTTTCTTTATATGAATACCGCACATGAGTCCTAACTGCTCCCGTCTGGAGCCAGTGAGATTATGGAATCCCCGATTGGGGTACGTTGCGAGGCTGAAGGTAGTGGGGAGAGGAAAGAGATAGGAAAGGGAAAGGTGGGGAAGTACCTGGCTATTCAGATCTGGTCACCAAACACGGCTAAAGCCATTTCAAGCGACGTTTCAATTCTGAATGGTGGTCTTACACCAAGGCGACACTGAGAGTATCTTCCGCTCTGGAACGTGCCGCAAATATACTATATATTTTTTTAAATGAATAAATTGTGAAATAGCACAAATTAATCAAATAAAATTTATTTGCCACGTCGGGGTTCGATCCCGCGACCTTCGGAATGCGAGTCAAGAGCCCTATCGCTGGCGCCGGTCGTGAAGGCCGCAACAGCTGTTAAATAACAAAACAAAAAAAAACACTTACAGAACTTAATACTAACATTACAAAATTAAATTTACTTTAAATTCATTAAACCTAACAAACCCCGAAATTCATATACGAGTAGGTACCTCTATTTATCTCATTTGATTGAAAAATTGTGTCCTCTGTGAAGAAATTAAGTAGATCGCGCGAAGTAAATTCTATAAGCATTAGTGTTCTAACGCTGCCATTTTACAATTTGTGAGGTGGTTATGGGTACCGCCATCCCGGGAACCATTTATTGGATAACCAACACCTCTGACTTAGGTCACCCCAAGTAGTTCGCTACGTTTGGTGACTTAGCACCTGGGGTTCTTGGGGTGAGGTTCGTCCGGGTCTTGTCTAGCTGCCTGGCAGGCCGGATCGGGAGAGACTGTTTGAGGGAGACCTTTTGACCTCTCAAACAGGACTCTCTTGGAATATAGCTTTGCACCGCAGTGGGAGGGTTGGATTCACTTGGAGACATTCATCCGTCAATCCTGGATACACTGACCCCCAGGTTACTTACTGCCCACCCCTCATACATTTTCCTTCCGTGAACTTTATCTACCCACTTGCTCAAAAGCCCTCCTTACAGCATCCCCAAATATGACGTAGGCCGTTTAATTATTTAATTAAAGGAATAATTTACCTCAGAGCCTTCTGTATGGAGCAAATATAAAAAAAAATTAAACAATAGAGGTGGAGCCGTTGCTAGTTATTAATGTAGAGTAGGTGGGTAGGTATTAATGTAGAGTGGGTGGGTAGGTATTAATGTAGAGTGGGGGGTAGGTATTAATGTAGAGTAGGGGGTAGGGGAACAAATCAATTTTTGGAATAAATAAATAAATAATAAATATTCTTCATATTAACCCTAAAGGAAAACGTTTAGATAACTTAGAATCCTTGGAAATTAAAAAATCCCTTAAAAATAATGCATCTATTATCAACAAACAAAAAATATTGTCTTATAGCCCAATCATGGATTTGTTCCCCTATCCACCCACTCTACGTTAATACGTACCCACCCACTCTTCGTTAATAACTAGCATCGGCTCCACCCCTACCATAATTAAACATTGTTCCCATCCATATTTCGAAACTGTCAAATTAGTATACGCTTTCCCTGAAGAAGGAACGTTTGTTCTGAAACCGGTCGGATTTACTGATTATATAAGTGGTTCAAACAAAGTTAAATTTTTTCATTTATTTATAATGGATAACCACAAAGTTATAGCTTCATTCAAAAATATAAATATAAAGAAGTTTATCTATTCGAAATCTTTCAACGATCAATCAATAAAAACGGTGTTTTAGCAAAACGTTTACAACACAGGCTAAGGTTTAACTCCTCGAGAGCCAAAGCTTAATAACGTACCGAAATAACAACCATCCAGGAGCAGCTTTTACCCCTTTGCATTAGTATTCGAAAGACGTAGAAAATACACGAAGCGCTTTAAAAAATGTCACAAATCACAAATCTAAGACATGTCAAAAAATATCTGTCAAATATTTTTATTTAGTTTGTCACTCGAAATCTAATTCTGCCGCAAGTGGAGTCTTTCCACTTTATCTTGGGAACGCGGGAAACATTATGCTTGTGTGTGAATTATGCATGCAATATTTTCTATTCCATCCCAAAGGTCTAAGAGTTGCATGCAGTGGCAGTGCAGATATTTTTATAACTAGCGGAGAACATTTATTGTTTTTATTCTTTCTTTTACAGTGTTAGTAAAGAATTATTATAAATTATGTAAAATGAGCATCCACCTACATCGCAAGTAAAAACTGACTTTGTACACTTTTAAACTCATCATTAAGCTTTGACAGCCAAAAGGAATACTCGATATAAAATACGTCGATATGGCCAATTTTTTTTGAAACTGAAGGGGTGATAGAAAAGAGAACCAAATATCTGAAAGTATTGAGATTTGTTCGCGCATTATTATATGGGATTGATTGGGTATTGCATTCGCAGACTTGGTGCGTAGCATATGTCAAAATCCTGAATTTATCCCACCTACCTAATCTTTCCATCCTAAATGTCACCATAAAAATTGTTGCAAGAAATTACTCAACTTTGGAGAGGTGACAGTATGCTTTGCTGTTCAGTGCAAAAAAACATCTCAGACAGGGCGCATGTATCGTAACCTCTTGCTGTAAGAATATTGCGTTTTTTAAATTAATTAAACATTGTGAAGTGTACATCACAAACTGGAGATCAGCGAGGCCCCATCTGCAACGGCGAGTCCTATTTTCCTTTTTCCAATCTGGGCTTATCTAATTTTCCAAAAGCACAGATCTTAACTATCGACTGACTATCCATCAGGTTTTGCGAGTGCATGCTATTTAATCGTCCTGTATTACTTAGCGATCACGTAGTTTCGGGACTGGTCTTTTGAGGGTTGCATAGGCTTTGCTCTGCAGCACTTAACGCCAAATTACAATGGAGTCGCAGTTTCGCTATTTATGTTTATTTATTAATTTATGACTAGCTGGTTCCCGGCATGCGTTGCAATGCCATATTCTAAGAAGTACATTGTTTCTCCCTGAATCAACTTCCCGTGGGTCACCGTTCCACTTTCGCGTCCCCATCCCAGCTAGCTTTATAAATTATAACCTACATGTTATTCTGATATATGAGCTATATTATTGTAAAGTTTTATTAAAATCCGTTCAGTAGTTTTTGCGTGAAAGAGTAACAAACACACATACATCCATACAAACTTTCGCGTTTATAATATTCTTCTTCTTCAAGCCCATTTCGAGCCTTGGACTCCTTCAAAATGAGCCTCCACCGCCCTCTGTTCTCGGCCGTCGTCTTCCAATCTGCAACATGGAGTAATCCTCTTGCATCCTTCCTGACATCATACTCCCATCTCATTCTAGGTCTGCCCGCCTTTCGTTACCTCCCGGGTGTCCTGTTATAATATTAGTAAGTCACCAGAGTTTAGTTCAACGGTGACCCTTTATCTGGTAGGCAACATTTGGTTAATGAATTTTTGTCTTTCACCAGAGTTTAATTTAGACTTCCACTAATTCTCAAACGATAAGCTCCTGAATATTTATTTATACTTTTAAATGAAGCTATAACTTTATGGTTATCCGTTGTAAATAAATGAACGACATTACTTTGTTTAAACCGCGATATTTTATATTATAACTCTTTTTTTATATCTTGTTTAATATTTTAGAATTGGATAATAACAAAAAGTACTCCTTATCGAAAGTTACCTTCAATTTTCATTGGTCGTTTGTCAGTTCCGTAATAAAACGCAAACGGGCGATAACTCAATTTTTTTTCTTGAAAAATTTTCTTTTCAAAGGATGTATTGTCTTCGGAGAGGCATTACGCACTGCCTTATAAACCACAGTTTTTACTGCGCTACAAATAAATCGGTTTTTATTACAATCCCGAATCATGAATTTATATTTCAACTCAGCCCATAAATAAGAAAGTTAACATTTAACTGCCAATCAAAACATCCGACTCTCGACAATATCGTGTTTTATTCACCGTAAAGGAAGCACCGAAACCGCCGGAGAAAAAACTTTCCATTTTTTTCAGGTTTTTTCATAATTTTCTGCAGAAAGATTGACTTCGATCAAAACTTACTCCTATAACCGAGCTTGGCCTGTTTTGTGTTTTTTCCCGTACTTTACTTTTGTATTTTTCCGGTACATTTACTTGGAGAGCTTTGCAAACATTTTGTTTTATGTTGACTGATATTTTTTAGAACTTATTTTCAAGTTCCAGAACTTTGTGTTTCTACGTGTTCCACAAGGACGTATCTTTTTTATATGTAGGAAACTAATAGAATTAAACAAAGTAACTTTTGAGCTTCGACTTTATTCAATTGTTATTTTGAAAAGCGGTTTCAAATGAATAATAATAATTTATATATTTTTGAATATTTTGTTTTATGGCATTTTTGTTCATGTATACCTCATCGGAATTCTTGTGCCTAATAAGGGAGCCATGATTTTTACTTTGGTGGCTGCCCACAAAATATTATTTCCTTTGTTTCTTTTTATAAAATATTTAAGATAAGAGTTTAATTTTATATATTTTGTAACGTAATTATTTTCATGGTAGTTATTCAGTCGGTTCTTGCTCAGAATTAGTATTATTAATTTCGGCGTGCCGTGGAACGACTGATAACATATTCAAATTGCCTGGACGTTGCTCGATTGTTTTTTGGAAAAAAAAAGCAGAAAACGGTTGCAAGGGCCACGTCAAGATATAACAATGGATTGGTCGGAAGTTTGATTTGTAAGGAGTTTTAATACTCGTAAATGATTGTGTAAATTTGCAATGTAATGCAAATACACCTTCAAATTAGTGCTGTGAAGAAATATTGTAATGACGCGGCAAACAACCCACCGATAAATAGCCATCGGGATAATTGAATACAGCTGTATACATTGATTTTTTGGTCGGGCGTGTTAACAGCCTATGACGTTATATAAAACAGCCACGTACAATCCAATATCACCGAGGACAACTTTGATGAAGATTGCAGGCGCTTCTTAAATGACATCAACAATCTAGAACTGCGGGTTATATCCTTTCAATGCTCAAAGATGGCCATTGGACGCATTGTGAGCAGCGGGCCTTTGTGGATGGACTGGAATCTTGGATGCTTCACGGTGTCATGGGCTTGCGAAGCGGCAGCTCTGGGGCTCTTCTCCAGCTATCTGGAGCCCTTGTCGCTGAGGTTAGAAGAGGTGCGCCATTTTAACTATGGCAATAATAATAATAATTGGATAATTTATAAAGCGCCGTTTTTGTGAAAAATCACCTCAAGGGCGCTGTACAATTTATTAGGAATGGTTAGGTTCTAACTGATTTTACTATTTACAAATGGATACAGAAACATACTTACCTGGCAGGTCACTTCCGATAAACACACTTTAATTATAAGTTTATGCTTGGAGAAGATACGGCTTTGCACGCGGAGGACATTACAGTTATACACACTGGCAAGCTACGAATGATCATTTGGAGTGGATTCTACTAAAATAACTGAATTATCTCTCTCTCCCTCTCTCTACATTTTTTTTGAGTTTACAAAAGTATTTATGTATATTATGTTTTTGCTTGTCAATAATAACAAGTACATTTAGTTTATTATGAGTTCTTTTATTTACATCAGATAGTAGCTTTCTTTTTATCCCACGCAGGACCCTGAGATGATGATGAGAGCTCATGCAAACGGAATTTCTCTGCTAACTGAGAAAGGTACGTGTCAATTTTTGTGACATAGTTTTACAAATAACTAAATTTAACATTATCTTTTTATTTAAAACTAGCGCAGATCCGTGAAAAATCACGTGAAAGATATGTTATGTTAATGAATCTAGTTAGATTTATTTTATTACAATCAGTTGTAATTTTTAAAATGACACACATAGCCGAAATTCGATGATAATTTTAGAGTTAATTACTTCAACTTCATATTCGCAAATTATTTAATAATAAACATAAATGTTTATTAAAAGTTTAGTTTTAGCTTGAATGATAGGCTAACAAATATTAATGTGATACGTACTGAAACTAATTCCTTTGCACTCGCAACTTACGTGAAAACCTAAAATGTATAAAGGCAGGTTACAGAATACTAACTTGCTTATTTATGTCGTTGAGAGTTGAGAGAGGTCTGAGTTTGTGAAATTGTTGAGGAGGAAATAATATTTGTTCACATTTCTTTTGGATTTACATGTGTAAGAAGAGTAAAAATTTTATTAACAAAATTTTTCAAATATAACATGCTACTCCAAAGTACAAATAAAGTATATGTGTAAGAAGAGCATAAAATATTATTAACAAAATTTTACAAATATAACATGCTACTCCAAAGTATAAATAAATTTTATGCAAAGTTGTTTGTCTAAAATAAGTTATTAATGTTGATATAATTTAAGACATGAAAACTCCAAAAATATCGTGAAAAAACTCAGTTGTGCCTTCATCAATCATACCTGAACATAAACATGACAGTAGTTGTTGAAAATTCTTTCTCTTATAGAACCTTCGGATGACGTGCATTAATAGAGACAAATTGAGTTAGTACTTTAGTTACGACATGCCTCTGAGAAATTTAAGTAGGGTTTTGCAAGACTTAAGTTTTGAGTAGCATTTTAAGAGTTTATTTATTTTTTCTTTTCTACTGATAAACCTTCGCACTTCTATCACTCGAACCTACCCCTATCAATCTTCCACTCTACTACTGTTACTTGATATGTATAGGTAATTAACGATGGGTGGAGTTGTAATGTTTCTCTACTTTTGAAAAACAATGTTATTACTTTTTCGTTATTTGTTTTTGGGGTGTTATGCGTGTTGCGCTTCCTCCTTCTTTAGTTAACGATTTGGACATCGTTGCAGTGTCCATCATCAGGGCAGATCCGGCAGATCCGGTGTATGTGTAAGTTGTAGTCGTGAAGTGTGTGTTTATTTACTTCGAAGCAATACCGTGTCGCCAGCTCCACTAACTTTAACCGTTTCACTGTTACTTTTGTTTTAAAACTCCTACTGAATTCATATCTTTATTTTTTTCAATAACTTCATACAGAAGTCCTTGAGTAGAATAATTTCCTTCAGGGTTTATGTCATCTTTTGGAGATGCTGTGTGAGGGGTATTTTAAATGAAAGGAAGGAGAAGATTGGTAAGGTAAAAGGGAATGAGCCACGTGCATGCGCATCCGCTGCCACCTCACTCGATGAACCCGGGCACCACTGCTAGGTCGCCAAATTTAGCAAACCACTTGGGATGACCTAAGACAGATTTGTTGGTTATCCAACAAATGATTCCAACGGCGGCAGTACCCATACCCGTCTCCCAAATTGAGTAACCTATAGATCGGTGTTTCTTAGCCTGTGGTATGACCAGATGTCATCTCTGGACTATTTAACAATCATTATAATTACATAGTATATAATGAATTCGCTCAAAATGTATGTGCGCGTTAATCTTTTAAACTACGCAACGGATTTTCATACGGTTTTCACCAATAGATAGAGTGATTGAAGAGGAATGTTTATATGTATAAGACATGTAAATTATATTAGAGAAAAGCCGAGAAATTCAAAGAAAACATATTTTGTTGCGATTTAAAACGGCTGGCGGGCCGTACTATAGTCACTTTTGAAATTCGTTCTACGGAAGAAAGGAAAATAGATGTCCTAGAGTAAGTAGGTATTTGATTTTCCCTTTTCAAATATCCAGTGTTGCATTGCATAATTAGTGTCGAGTTAATTAGTTTATATGTATAATACATGCTTATTATAGTAGAGAAAAGCCGATAAATTCAAATATTCAATTCAGGCAGCGGGCAGCGGGCAGCTGGCAAGCGGGTGGTGTGGATTTTATAAAGATTGGGTAATGGCGTTGTGTTTCGTTAGCCACAGCAACGTGTGTCCGGGTCTGCTAGTAATAAATAAATTTCACTAAACAATTCGTAATCGCTACAATTATTTACTTAGCAGGGCGAACGTGCGACTGCGGGACTTTAAAAACGTAATTTCAAAGAACTCTCGTTGTTTCTGCTTTTCTCAACTACATGCCTATGTGAAAAGGCATTTTCTGCTCTTGTATACACTAAAAACAAATAAAAAAACAGATTACAAATGTAATCCGATTTGAGATTTCAACTTAGTAGTAACATCAACACGAATCTAACTAATTTAGTTCAAAAAAGCAACACCAACCTTCTCATTAATTAATGTGAATATTAATAATATATTTTTAATAATAACATATTTTTTTATAAAAAAAGTTTTTTTTCTGTATTTGTAGTACTAAAATATTGTCCGAAATTTATTGCTGATTTTTTAAAAGGGGTCCTTGAAAATTTTGCTTGATTTCCTAGGGGTCTGTGGCTGAAAAAGTTTAGGAAATGCTGCTGTGGATAGTTGAAGATGGCTGGAAATGTAATTGCTTTTGTTTTAAAACATCTCACAAATCTCGTGTAAGAAGTAGTGCTAGAAAAATATATGAAGCGATCGTTTGTGGCAGAAGTTAAGATTTTCCTTTGAAGACATAATAATAATACAAACATTTATTTAACAAAAGATTTTTTACATAAAGTATATACTTCTTATTTAAAAAGAAATTTATTTTATTGGTTCTATTGACGAAAGAGTCACTGCTCAGCTATACATTTGGGATTTCTCCCGTGATGCAGCTGGTAGGTATCCCTTTCATTGTAAATTTCATCAATAATGATGTTGTGCGGTTGACTGTGTAGTCAGCAACCTTTCGCTGCAGAGCTTCTTGAAGCAGCGCAACGATGTCGATATTCCAATTTTGATATTGAATAGCTAAAACTACCCTCAGAAACTAAATAAATGTGGATAAAGCAAGGAGTGTATGCCAATACAGTGTTGTAGCTATTTAGCTGGTGTCAGAATAAGGTATGGTTAAGTTCAATACTATAGAACCAAAATCAAATGCTGGTCAAATGTATGCTTCACGACACAAGATAAAACAGAAGTAGAACCTCTTCGAACCAATGTAGATTACGGTGCACAAACAATTCACACCTGAGAACGTAAGTTACAAAATCGCGTGTATCGTTTCAATTTATACCGCTGGCAATTATAGGATTACTTAGGCAGCAGGGGCAAGTAAATGTGGGCTTTCATTTCATACTAATTCCCGCTTCAGCCATAGATTTAAGAAAGTTTGTGAACGATTTTATTCATCTATGAGGTGTAGGTTTTTTGTTTACCAATTCCATATTTTTATGCACTTTGTAACTACATTGTATGGTACCATTATTTATTACACTAACAAGAGATAAGTTGACATGACGGGATGGTTCAACGCTATGCAGGAAACCCCCTTACACAGAGCGGGTGTAACGTGTGCTCACTAAAATTTAAATTTAGATTTACGGAATTCAATAATTTGTGTGATAGCAATATGAAACATAGGGAGGGAATTTCTTAATGTTTCAAGAAAAAAATGGAATACGTCGGTCACACGCTACGGTGCAACAAGTCGAATTTTCTTGCGTTAAAGTTTATCGTGAAAGGAATGGTCAGAGATCAAAAGAGTAATCGACGATATTCATGGTTAAAAAAAAACATTTACTGTCAGTTCTTTTGGTGCGCTAAGTAGGTACTAGAAATGGTTTTCTCGGCGAGGAAGTTTTGTATTTATATAAACCACCATCATGTACAACAATTAATTTTAATGTTATATATTTACCTTTTTTTAAATCTTTTGTCTCATTTTTTGTCTGAAAACAATATTTGACTTTGAATTATCCTTCTCGGCAACATCCATAATGTTATTGCTCCCATGCCATCAACCCTCAACGACTGTTTCAACCACCCTCATTCATTATACTACGATTGCATTCTCTCACGTGTTCAAGTGTTCATGTTATTGCGGAGCCAAGAATCTTGGGAAATCGCCTTGGAAAAACATACTAAAAATTAATAATTTCTAAAAGCTTTTTTTTTCAAATGTTCTGGCTATCTCCCTTACTCCCTTGAAGGGTGTTGTAGGCCATCATTTCAATCATGAAGAAAGAAAAGATGAATTTGTTTATTAATTTTATGGAAATTTGCAAATTTCAACATTATATGTAAGATTGGAGGTAAGTTCAGATTTAGAAGAGATGAGATGTTGAATGGAGGGGAAGGGCAATTTTAGATAATGCCTGATGGAAGAGAGCGTATTTGTTTAGAGGGTTGTTTTACAACCAAATGATATGTTATCTAAAGTTCCCACTTCTAGGCCACAGAATGTACAATCTGGGTAGTCAGGGTGAATTTTAAAAATGTGAGAACGAACGGAACAATGTCCAATTCTCGTTCGAATAAGTGAGAAAATTTCTTTTTTGGAAAGATTGGGGAATTATTGAAACAAACATAGCGGTTTCCTTGGATTTACTAGCAATGTTTGCCAATACTATGCCCAAACATTACCAGGGATCCATCTTTGATGAATCCGCAGTGTCGTCACACGATGCCTCTTTAATTCAACCTTCTATTTCTGTCAAGCTCTGGCTTCACAAATACACTTCCATGCCAAAAAAATACATCTCTTCCATTATTCGAATGCGTTATGGTCATACTTGTTGTCTTAGCCATCTCGCCAGATTCCACATAGTCAATTCGTCTTATTGTGATTGTGGTTCAGAGGATACTTTAGACCATAATTTTTTTGAGTGTCCTATCAATGACCAATTTCCAAACTTCATACCTGAATTGTTAAAACTTAAAATTGAATTCCCTACCAGTGTACCCTGCCTTCTTAGTCTCAACTCTCCTGAAATTCACTACTTGTTAGTAAAATTTATGTACAAAAATGGCCTCAATATTTAAGCATCAATCTCATTTCTTTCTCTTCCATACGTATACATTTGTTTCATGCAGTGTTATTATGTACAGTTGTACAGGTTCCTTTTTTTAGGAATCTGTACATCTTCCTACTCTACAATTATGTAATATCTATTAATACCAACTCTGTGTGTTACTCTGTATGTTACTCTGTATGAAAATGGAAGTATGGAATATGTACAAGTTCCTATTTTTGGGAACCTGTACATCTTCCTACTCTTCAATTTTGTAATTACTATTAATGCAACCTATGTCTGTTACTCTGTATATACAGTTGTATAGGTTCCTATTTTTGGGAACCTGTACATCTTCCTACTTTACAATTTTGTAATTACTACTAATACCAACTCTGTATGTTAGTACAACTTGTATAATCATATGAATATTTGTCTTGGCCCATTGTCTATATTTGCTAATATAATTTATCTATTCCATGTAAAAAACTGAAAATGTAACTAATTTTAAAAAAATGCAATGTTTGCCAATACTATGCCCAAACATTACCAGGGATCCATCTTTGATGAATCCACAGTGTCGTCACACGATGCCAACGTTTCCACGAATCTTTTTACATGATGATGTAACAAAAATATACCACTCGGTAAAGCAGTGTCAAGCAGTGTAATGTAAGTTTTCAATAACACCACGCACTGCTGTAGGGAGATATAACCACTTTGCGACTCATAAGACATCTTGATTTAAGTAGGAACTTATTTTGTGGATTATTGTGAAAAACGAATATCATGTACGACTCCGTAAATAACGGACGGTGGTCCTGGTGTACGGTATTTAACAAAATAATATTTGAAGGCTTTCCCTTATTTTCTGAAATCTTTAATTCTATTCCAAGTGTTGCGTGTTTATTGTGCATTCACTTGGAATCTCTCTATTTGTGTGTCTTCTGTGTGGTTTGTTTTCCTTTCTTACTTTCGGACAAAGGGAGGCGAAAAAACTAAGAGATAAAATCTAAAACAAAACCATTCTTGGTAAGCTGAGTAAATTTAAAATTATGAAGGTAAGTCTCTGCATTAACTTTGTGTTATCTGATTGAGACGTTCTATTTGTTTTTGCCAAAATACTGCGCTTTTCATTAAGGGTTTTATATCTTCGTTTCTTTTATATTTAGCAATCAAGACCATATTTCTTCTCTTTAAGAGCCCTAGCTGCTTTGATACTATGTAAATGGAAGTACGGTGCACAGAAAGTTAAGTATATTTTTCCTTTATGTATTTATTTTTGGTATCCTAAGGCAGACCAAGAAGAAAAACATTATATGGTACTTGCCTATTAGGGTGTGTCAATTATTTAAACTTTTAAATTCAGAAACGCCCGGCGTCTCAAAAGTTGCGTCTTAACCTGTCAAAGGCCAGGGTTTTTTACCTTACCTTTTTTAAATTACCTTAAGAACAAGAATGGAGGAAGCTATTCTGAGCTTTTCCTTGGTACAGTTTCTTTATACAAAAAAATTTAAATCGCATCCAAATTATTTGAATTAATATTCTTTTTTGAAATTCGAGTCTCGCGTGCGGGCACGTTCCTGGCCTTTCACAGGTTAAGGCTTGATGACACAGAGCGAGTTTACAAGCTACTTTCTACTAAGTTTAAAAGCGGGTAAATGCGAGTGAGATTGTCATGATGACACACAAAACTGTCCACTCGCTTAGTAGCGTAAGAAACTGAGGTCGCTGCAAGCGCCAGTAACAATAATAACGACGCCTACTAATTCTGTGATGTTTGACAGTCGAAGTCAGCTGTTTATTGGCAGCCATCTTGAAAAACATAAATAAACCAATCACGAGCAAGCTGGTCGTCAACTTTACTCACGTGTAGTGAGTAAAGTTGACGACCTTTCAACTTTTTTCGTAGATTGTCAACAATCTGCTAGTTAGCAAGTAACACGATGACACTGAACGAGTTTACTAACAGATAGTGAATTTCCCATTTAGTAGCTTGTAAACTCGCTATGTTTCATCGACGCTTTACAAAGAAAATGAGAACTGCATTTAATATATTTTTTTAAATGTTTATTAGCCCGCTAAAATGCTTTGAAAATCAGAAAATAACAAAAACATTTTTTTTTAATTATTTAAATTTTTTTTTCAATAATTTAACCCTTTAACGTTTGTTTCTTATTAAAAAATGCGTATAGCTGACAAAAATGAAAAAAAATCATGTTTATGAATACAAGTAAGTCAACATATTGATTTTGTCCAGAAAAATTGTTATTTCCCGTTTTGTATTTTTAACAAACACATAAATTTGTGAAAAATTTTTTTTTTGGGTTCTTTGTACCGCAGTTATGGAATAAAAATTAAGTTTGGTACCAAATATAAAATATGTAACCTTTGTTTTATTTTTTTTCTAAATCACGAAATCCATTTTTTCAAAACTTCCTGCCATTTTAGCGGGCTAATAGTGAACAATAATTTATTTTATTTTTACCTTTTCGAATAGCTACAGATCATACGAAAATTTTGAGACCCCGGGCGTTTAAAAATAAGGCCAATTTTTTCTCTGTATGGAGAGAGACACAAGCTATTGCCTACGTACTAGTTTATGTCTAAATGCTAATATCCGCTCATGGGTTAATTTTACAAATTTTAATAAATTTATTTTAAAACCGTTTTTTTTTAATAAATTATGTAATTATAAATATAATCATATTAATTGATTTTCATCACATTTAAAAAGATTTGAACAAATTGGTAAACATTATTTACATTTATGGTGGGTTTCTTCATTTACCGAGAATGCAAAATGCAATGCTAATTGTAAAAGTAAACGGTCAAATGCATAGAAATTTTTAAATTTCGATCGTTTACTTTTACAATTAGCATTGCATTTTGCATTCTCGGTAAATGAAGAAACCCACCCAACTATCAATGCTTCGATCAATGCTTCTATCTTATAAACACTATGAAGCTATCGATTTAGACAGTGGTTAAAGTTTTTTAGTATTTCATTAAGGGGAACACATGCGCGGCCCATTTCTGCATGTTTCATACAAATCTTAGATTTGGATTTGAGATCAAAATACCCAACCAAACTGAAAAATTATTTTTGTAATCAAAAGGTATATCTAATGTCTAGTTAGTATGTGAGCTACTTTATTTATTTTTGCTTTAAATTAAAAGATATCGGTAATTAAAGATTTGAATGTTTCGGGATTTTAGAGGCGATTTGGGCAATTATTTGTGTGTAAATGAAAAACAATAAAAAAATTATTTTACTATATTAACATATAAATATGATGAAATATAAAATAAAAACTAAAAAATTATAAAAAAAAAATTTCTTTGGGTGTAAATTAAAAATATAAATTACCTATTTACGACGGAATAAAAAATAGTTTTTGAAATTAAAACACTTTTGTACTTTCTTCCACTAATTTATATTTCACCAGGACCGGTTTCATCCTCTTACTAAAGACTGTATAGTAATAGGATGACGGGACTGAAAATGTCCGTAATAGGATGAAACCGGTCCTGGTGAAATATAAATTAGTGGAAGAAAGTAAAAAGTGTTTTAATTTCTAATTCTAATACAATGAAATTCAACCACGAATTATCAGTGCAAAAATTAGACTCATTAAAAAATTGTTGATTAGATACATATTAAAATTATCTACTATCCAAAAAATGCATTTTTAAGAATTTTTTATTTTTAATTTTATTTTTCGTTGTATTTTTAAAATATATATAGTAAAATTATTTTTTTTATTAGTTTTTCTTTTACTCACTAAGTTGCGTCCAAAATAATGAAACACTAAAATTTTTGGTGGCCTATATCTTATAATTTAAAGCAAAAATAAATAAAGAAGCTCACATCCTAACTAAATATTTGATATACCTTTTGATTACAAAAATAATTTTTCAGTTTGGTTGGGTATTTTGATCTCAAATCCAAATCTAAGATTTGTATGAAACGGGCAGAAATGGGCCGTGTATGTGTTCCCATTAAGCGCAGAAAATGAATGAGACGTTTCGCAACCAGTCGCAGTTTTATCTACGTTTTAAAAAAAGTACATTTTACAGTAACTGAAATGCAACGAGTTTGTAGTATTCCTATAAATTACTAAATTAACCTTTATCGCAATCACGTCCATTGGTTCGTTATGTTCGAATCCCACTGCCGATTTGTTAATTTAACCACTATCCTAATAATAAATAAATGATCCGATCTACCAGGAGCACAGAGGTGTGATCAGGTATTTTAGTACACCCACCCCCTCCTACAACTGCTTGGTGCTTATTACTTCACTTATCTTACTCCCTGGGGAGCATTTACAAACCTTCTTTGGTTATGATGTAGTGCCGTAATATAAGGTAAATGCATGCGCCAGTACCACAGCTTGCTTTAAACACGTTGTATGTTTTAACGAGCTTTAATTTACTAAATGTTAGGAGTCAAAATTCATTTAGAGGGTAAAACCAGAGACAACCGGAAATATGTCATTTTTAAATCAAATTTTAGAGGTATTGACTCTTTTCCACAAAAAAATTATAAATTGATTTCGAAAGATTGTTCTTTTATCTAGTAAACACATGTTTTAAATTTTGATAAAAAAAAATATTTTTAGTATAATAAGGTTTATACCATAGGTCGTTGGTAAATTTGTTAATTTTTCAAACGAAAAATCTTATTTTACCAGACATATTTCATACCATGTAAACATATTTGATGGCTGGCGTAGTCCAGTGGTAAGGCTCGTGACTCGCACTCCGAAGGTCGCGGGATCGAATCCCGGCGTGGCAAATAAATTTTATTTGATTAATTTGTGTTATTTCACAATTCATTAATTTAAAATAATATATAGTATGTTTGCCCCACGTTCCAGAGTGGACGATACTCTCAGTATCGCCCTGGTGTAAGACCACCATTCAGAATTGAAACGTTGCTTGAAATGGCTTCTGCCGTGTTTGGTGACCAGATCTGAACAGCCAGGTACTTCCCCACCTTCCTCTTTCCTATCTCCTTCCCCTCCACACTACCTTCAGCCTCACAACATACCCCAATTAGGAATGCCATAGTCCCACTGGCTCCAGATGGGAGCAGTTTGGACTCTTGTGCGGAATTCATGTAAAAAAAATACATATGTTATTGTAAATCAATACGTTATCTAGTTAGCACATGTTTTAAACTTTTAATTTTAGTTCAAATAAAATCATTAAAAAATATATCCGAACACTTATTTATAAAGAAAATTTCTATCTATTTACGGTCTTACAAATTAATATATTTAGGATATTTTTACATTCTTATTTTGCTTAGACATTATTAAAAAATAATTACAAAAAGTACATAATTTTAATAGTTTTATCATCACGCCTTTTCAGCATTTTTGGATGTAGGTATAAATTAAAGCAAATTTGAAATGAAATATAACCGATATTGAGTTATAATTTTAAAAAGCTGGTAAGGAGAATAATTAGTCTTTCTCATCGGAACCGCCCTGTACGATCGTAAGAACATCTTTCGACGAAATGTGGATTTTCGGCCGCTGGCTGGTTAAAGGCCCTTAAAGTTAATTATCATGACACCGCAAGAGACAATCTGCATATCACTCTTTTTCATTATCTTGATGTGGAACTTTGGAAAACTTTAGAAAATCGGAAAGTCTTTTTTTTAAACGTATCTACGCTTTTCATTATTAAATAGCCGGGAAAATTTCCATTTTCTGTTGACCAGTAAAGTTTGATGTTGTATTACTACGTAATATTATTTAAAAAAGCCCGCAAATATACTTGTGTCTAATCGCCGATTTCGTCTTACTGTTATTTTCGTGAGTTACCATAGAGCAAAAATAGTTTATTTTCAATATTTTACATGTTTTCGAAAAACCGTATTCCTCTCGTACTTTACATCGTTCAAAATTGAGTTCAAGTTATTATTTCACAGATACACTTACAAGTGGATAGGTACATATTGTCGTAAGTCAATTCAGTTCACCTGACATGGTTGTCCAGTGTGTTCATTTATAGGAAAACACGACGTTGGATTTGCAGCAAATCGAATCCAATCGTACATTGTGTTGAAAACTAGAGGGGTTTGTAAACGCCCTAACTCGGTATCGCATCACTGAATGGGTAGCTGTAACTTCTGTTGGGGTAAGTACCTTTTCAGTCGGCGATAGAAATATTATTGCAACTGCATTATCGTTCCTGAACTTGAGGGGTTATTTGGTGTAACGTCTAAAATCACGCTTTTCTATTCGTAGGCAATAACATAGTGTATTTTTTTTTACATAAATGAAACAATTAAACTTTGTTTGAACCACTTTTATATTTGAGCAAATCTTTACTTTTATGCCCTGAAGAAGGAACGGTCGTTCTGAAACCGGTCGGATTTACTCAAATATATAAGTGGTTCAAACAAAGTTAAATTGTTTCATTTATCTCTAATGGATAACCACAAAGTTATATCTACATTCAAAAGTATACTTTTTTTTACATTTTGTGAGAACATTTTATTTTATATTACGGCTAATGCGAGATAATGTTCGTTTTTCCATAACCCATAAGAGTTTAGCGGTCGAGCTTACAATATGTCGACGTGCAAAGCAAACTAATTTAAAATATTTAGTTTACGTAGGCTTTTCACAAATACAAATATTGTAACACGTCTACAGTCGAAAAAGGAACGCAGTTGTTCTCAAGTATTCAGAATAAAATATTTTTCTAATTCTTTCCACTTCACAACACTTTTAAGTGGAGAGAGGTGTAGAATCACTGGCTTTACTTAAAGACTTATGCTGCATTTGTGTGTTAATAATGTATTTAGTTTCCTACGATGTGCTTTGCCACAGACGTTTATTTTACTTTAATTTGCTTTAGATTTCCTTTAGATTTTCAGGTACTTTAGCATAAGTCCTGCAAGTACGGTTTTAAATCGTATCAACACCATCCAAGGCTGATAAGTAAAGTGTCTCCTTACCTTTTTTGGTTTTAAGTATTCTCTTTTCAATTTTGTAAAAACTGACTTGTACCCTGCTCTTATTCAGTTCCAGGTGTACTGCAACTCAATATACTGTTTCCTCCTATAAAACTCCCAACAATAGACGTGCCGAGATAAACATTGTCCGCTCAGGAGCGATAAATCGGGATACGATACGTGTGCGCTCCACAGTCCATTCCCGTACCACACGGCTCTTCTGCTGCCCTGTGCCCTGGTCGGCCGATTGTTGATACGGTGGCCGTATCGCAAACAACTTGCAACTTGGGATAAAGCCGGAAATTGGCTCACTGCCGAATATACCTTCCTACAATGGAGAGTACGAATGTACGGGGCACCATTATTTATTTCATAAATGTACGAGTTTTTAATATTTTTTATCTTCTAGTTTCTTAGATTGAAGCGTTTTCGGGAGCGCATTTCCTAAATCGTGTTTAGTAAGTTATGCGCCGTCTTTACGCAATCACTCAACGCAACTATGAACATGGACGTTCTGCCGCTGAGAGATCCGTTTTAAACCTGTATCAAGCAATAATAATGAGATGGATGTTATCAGTGCTTTTAGGTTTGCCTTTCGGACCTGTGGAAACAAGTCCGCATCGTACGGATGGCATCAAACGGATTTATTAGGCTAGAAGTACATGTCCGATCTCGCTTTCGGATTGTCTGATTAGACAATCGGTTTTGACGAACGTTTTTTATTTTGTCCTATTTTGTCCGATTTTTTGTCGTCTCAGTCGTTTCCGATCTGTCTAGCACTAAACATTGCAATCAATAACTATAAAGTTGGTTCGAACTCGCAAAATATTTTACCACAGTAAATTAAAGGTTTTGAATGCAATTATTCATAGCTGGGGATGAAGGTAATTTCGAGAATCATTCGACCTTCCAATAATTTATTCCGATTTTTTTCGTCTTATCGAGCTTTTCTTGGTGAAACCTCCATGTGTACAAAATGCAAAATGGTTGAAGGTGTCAAATTGTGTACTTACTTTTATATTATTCCTAGTACGTACCTTCTATTAAATGTTATTTTTTTCTTGTACAACCGTTAATATATTGGGCTTTACTAATAAAAGTGTTACTTTTTATTTCAGTAAAAAGATAATAACATTTTCACAAACTTAACTATAAATATCTAAAATAAATACATTTACTTTACATTACACACAAATACATTACATTTCAATATTAAATAATATAACTTTTATTATTTTGTTGATTATTCATAAAAATGAATATTTTTTAAATGTGCCTACAAAGCTGTATACATTTTTAATATTTTCTGGAAGCCAATAATATAAATTGATCCCCCTTCTAACCAATGGATTGCTTGAGTATATATGGTGTAAATGTAAGTTATCGTGTTGTCGTGTAAAGTGTGTGTGTGCATGGAACGTTTTAATGTAAACTGCGTTTGTATGTATGAGTTTATTATTTTTTTTTGTGTATTTTATGTTTTCTTGATGGTAACAGTTTTGTTTCTATTTAATTTTTTGTGGGTGTTCTGAATCTGAAATGAATTAGTTTTTTTAATACCTTTTTCTTGTATTACTTGTAATTCATTTATGAATGTTTCACATGCGTTTCTCCACATTTCAATCAAGTAATTTAAATGTGAATGTATGAGACTATAATAAAACAATTAAAATTTATTTAGTAACTGATGTAATAACCGGCTAAATACGGTAATTAAGGGGAAAATTTAATGTTTCAATTTAAATTTTACACAACTAATAAACAACTATAATGACTATGAATTTTCATTTTTTTTAATTCGTAACACCCTTATTAGTTAGGGGATTATGTTTATATAAGGCATACATATCTACTGCACTGTTCATGAGTATATTGTAAATGTATAATGTAGAAACCTTTCTGACGTACGTAAAAAAATAAACGTTCGTTGTACACATTTTAATAAAGCTCCTTTTTCTGAAAACGCGATGTTCATAATAATGTATGTAATATTATAATGATGTGTCTTGATACAATATAAAAACGGAAAACATGTTCTCAACAAAACATACAAGTAACGTACGCACATCCACGAAGCCTCTGAAAGTCGAAGGGAATCTGGCATATTAAAACGTACCTTGATAACATACGGATACGAGATAAAAAGTGTATTGTAAGAAGTCCTATTTAAGCCCTTGCTTTAATATGTGTTGCTTTGATATATTATCGGTGTGATTTTATTATACAGTCGTATAATAAACAATTTTAGAACCTTTCTGGTGTAATATATTATCTTAATAATGTGCGCTTTATGTGCGCTGTAACTTATAATACGTTTTCATAGCTCGCCCTTCGTTCCTTTCATCAAGGCGGGGTCGTGCTCTCCTCCGTCCCTGGCGACTTTTTACAGTAGATTTAAGAGTGAAGGTATTATACTTTTATCTTTTGTGTACATCTTTTCACCGCCCCGTCATTGTACGGAAAATAATTAAAACTTTAACCCAAACGGGCATGAATTTAAAACACAGCCATTAGGTACGTTGAAATATTCGCGTTTTTTTTCTTATCTGCAAGTAATTAAAATTTGTTTTTAAATCTCTCCCGGCAGGGTTTTTGCGCGAAAATTATAAAAAACTTTGAATTTTGTCATATTTTTGGGTAATTTCTTTTAAATGAGCTGAAATTCGTAGTGAATTTATCCACCGTCTAGTCCCTTTTTGGTAAATGTTTTCGTCACCATTGAGAGTGAATTTCACTTACTACATTAGAACTTCATGAACACAAAAATGCGTACTTTAAAAGCCAAGTTGAACAAATAATCATCTCTAAAAAATAAGCATCTCTACAATCGAAAAAACTAACAAAGACGTTTATTTTCGTATATTACCTTGAATGGGATTAAACAGCATCGCTTCATAAACGCAAGTACTTGTTTTCCGTAATTTCGTATTGGGTTATGTGGTAAAACTGTGATTTTAGATTTCCTTATAAATATGAATCTGATTCCATCAAAACATGTTATAAAAGTTGTTTTTAATCAAAAAAAATTCGCACAGATTTACAAGATATTCTGCCAAGAATTAACAATTTAAAACTTTTAAAATATGGCTGTCTCCAATTCCTTTTTGGCACCACTATTGTTTGAAATTCCTAACTGCAGGTGAATACCTTCAAGCACGCCTGAAGGAGAGGGGGGTTGAAATCTATCCAGACAACTTTATTTCTTAGTCGCTGTCCGGATAAAATAGCGGCTAAAGCGACCGGAGGGGAGTTCGTGTGCCGATCGCGAGCGAAGTTAACGATCGTTACACCTCTGTTTCGCCTTAGCAACTGTGTTAAATACAATATTTACTGCGATCTTCGATCTCGCGACCACCTCCTTGAAATTCTTCGCTCCTTGTAGACGAGTTTCTTTAATGGTACCTTCGTAAATTGTTTATGGGCAATTGAATGCTAGTGCAAAACTATAATGTATTTTCAATACATACGAACCAATATTTTGACAAATCCTTCCATTTTTGTTGTTGAAATGGGTGGAGAATTCGTGATGTCAATTTAACAATCTGTCTTTACTCTAAATTTCAATACATATTTTCACTAAATCAATAAAAATTATTAGCTCCTTGTCTGTTTTGAAAATTGAATTTTTTACTTAATTTAAATAGAATTTTCCCATACTAGATATTGGTACAAAGTTATATATATACAGCGAAATTTTGCTTTGTTCTTATAGTGATGGTACGCCTTATCACTTTATTTGCTTTTAAATATTTGATTTTAGCGCTTATTATTGAAAATTAAGTTAAACCTTGTGTAAAGAATGAAAGATTCCCAAATATAACATCTATTTTACCTTCAACCAATGATGCTTTGTTGTATAATATAATTCAAACACCGAATATTTTCTTTCATTGTGAGAATAGAATTTCTTCAGATGGATGTAGGTAATATTTTTTAAGAAAATGAATCTAATTTACATATCAAAGCGGAATCTTTTCCACGAAGATAAATAGGTTTCCTTGTAATTTCGTGCTGTTTTGATTTCATTATTATTTGACGAATTTTACGTTGTTGTCAAGGTATTCGTTTCAAGATACTGTTTATATTAGACTTAGAGAGAACAAATCATGACATAATATGTGCCTTTAGTAGTCATTCTCTTGAATGTTGTATTAACTTAAGTGTCTCGAGTATGTTTTCTTTGTTCTGAGAAAATGTTTTGAGATTTAATTTATTTCGGTGCGTTGGAATAACATACCTCGCAGGTTCATATGCAGTCGCTTTCCCGGGACCACAATACTGGCCTTTCAGTCCAAATAAGTGGACTTACTTAAAATCCGTCCTGAGTTACTCTTCTTTTTATTTTTTAGCCATTTAGGTGTATATCATAGATGTGGGAATAAAACGTCTTGCCCCGTGTACTAAGTGAAATACCCTGTCTTTTATAAAAGACTAGGTGGTACCCGGCATGCGTTGCTATGCCATTTAATAAAGAAATGGTTTCTCCCTGCGTGTCCTTTCCCATTCGTTCCGTTCACCTTCCGCCTCCCCTACTTCTCGTGCTTCCCCTTTCCCTCTCGCGTTCTCATTCCGTCTCCTCCACCTTCCCTCTCCCACTCCACTCCCCCCTTCCCCCTTCCCCCGTCCCGCGAACCCTCCTCCCGACTTCCCCTCCCCCCTGCCAGGTCTCCCTCCTCCCTCCCAGGTCTCCCTCCCCCCTCCCAGGTCTCCCTCCCCCCTCCCAGGTCTCCCTCCTCCCTCCCAGGTTCCCCTCCCCCTCCCTGGTTCCCCTCCCCCTCCCTCCCTCCCGCATTCCGTACATTCGGTTTTCAAACAGCTCGCGTGCCACTAATAGCAATTTTTTTATACAAATTTCATAATGCCATAGCTCACCAGTAGTTTTATACAAACCTTGTCCTGACAATAACGAACACACAAAAAAAAAATTATCCAATTTGGTGCAGTCGTTCGAAAGTTATGCGCGTACATACATTTCGGCGATTCATTTTTTTAAATAATAATGATTGATTGGTAGATAGATAGATTTTACAACGGCAGCTTTGACATTTGTTTACTTTTTTAGTGTTAGTTTATTGATGTTTCGTCAGGTATTTTTTGTTTTTGACGATTTTTAAGTAAGTTCAAAAAAAAAATATCAATATATTTCCTTTAAATAAACTTCATTTGTTAAACTCTTACTTATTATTTGCCGCTTCTATTGATATAACAATTATAATTATTAATATGGTTCCCATTTTGTGTAAAATATTAAAAAATATTCTTAGACCTAACAGAATGTTGTTTCCGCGCGGTTGGTTGTTAATTTATATAAAACAACCTTAAGGTAATAATTATTTATATTACAGTGTCAAGATTGTAGAAACATTCTTTCCTTATCAGTTTGAAACCAAAAGCCTTGGAATAATTCGACTTTATTGTATTTTAAACTTTTCATTAAAATACTCTTTAACCCTGTATTTTATATACCCCGGGGAAGGTTCAGGTCGAACCGAAACCGGTTGGCTTTAAAAAATTTAATAAAGTGGAATTAAGCAAAGTTATTTTATGATCATTATTAGAAATTAGCTATCGACAAGAATTATTTTCGCGCTGTCAGTTGACAGAAAGCCCCTACTACACTCTTATCATATAGGTATATATTTTTTGTGAACATTTGGTAACTATATATTTTTAGCTTTTAATTAATTTTAAACAAAGTCTGTAAATTTAAATCTTATGGCGAGATGAAGTACCACTTGATTTTTGTAGATTTAACCCTTTGAATGATATATTTTATTGTAATATTTTTATTTTATATATATTACCTACTTTCAACTGTTTTTTTTATATTAGCTCCACACCGGTGGCCCTGAGGAAAATAATTCTCCTCAGGGCCTATGTCATCTTTGAAGATGCTGTGTGGAGGGTTTTTTTTAGAAAAAGGATGGTTCTGGGAAGGAAAGGGGTATTGGAGTGGGTAGGAATCTGTGGGTCAGTGTATCCACGAGTGACGGACATATGAATCCATTCCTCCCACTGCGGTGCAAAGCGATTTTCCGAGATAGTAGGTACGGCTGGAGAAGTCAAACGCACTCCCTCAACCATTCTCTTCTGGTCCGGCCTGCCATGCAGCTGGTGTGATGACGTATCTGCCGCCTAGACCCGGACAAACTTCATCCCATGAACCCGGGCAGAGGTGTTGGTTATCCAATAAATGGTTCCCGGGGTGGCGGTACCCACACCCGCCTCAAATTTGTTGTTTGTAGAACTCGTTTTAAATGTAAGTTTTTATTTGAATTTTCAATAATATTATTTAATTTATAAATAGTCGCATATTTTAAAATATTACCATTTATTATTTCGGCTACTGGCATTATACCTAGGTCTCTCATTCAGAATTTAGGCATATTAGATTTGTCACAGAATTTAAATAAAAAAATGCAAAAATAAGTCATTAGGATTAAATACATTAAATACATGTAGGACTACAAAAGATTTTTAAAATATTTATATTGAGGGATCAGTAGGATTTATAGGTTCAATTAGGAATTCCACAGAGCCGAACCCTCTGATATGAAAATATCTGGAGTCGGTGAATTATTTTCCCATTTGGTCTCTGGTAGGTTGACATGTTGTTCTTGTATTGTTTTGTGTTTATAATACTTATATAGTGCAATTGTATAGCGTGGATTGACTAGATGATCATTTGGGAAGTGTGTGGAAGGGTTTAGTTTTTCCTGTGGGGAAAATTTAACCCGGACATTTAAATCTGGTGCGTAAATAAATAATGATATTATTGAATATATAAAAAATATGTAATTTTTTTTTTTAATTTTTGCAGATGTTTAACGGCATATTATTATCAAATAATATCTTTGGGTTAAATTTCTATCTCGTTTCTTTGAAGAATCAAGTTCTGAAAGTTTGACAATTTCGTAAATCTACTAAAAATAATTAACGAAAGTCAAATTCTTCTCAAAGATGTATCTATAATTTTAATTTATGCTACGTCTCGATAATCTGTATTTAATTCAACTAAATCAACCATCTTGTGACAGACCGTCTAAACTTTGGGAAAATTGCGGTCCAATGAGCTATGAATTTAGTTTGTTGTCACGTAATCTAATAAAGCTTTGGATTATACAAAGCTCTTTCTAAAGTGCTCAAGTTATCTTAGGAAAGTTTATCAATAAATTTGTCCCTTTTGTGAGGGATGTATTGAAATTTGGAGAACAAAATCAAACGGCTTAAATAATGCGGTATAAAAAGCTCGTGGCGTAAGTACCTTCTCGTAACTTTAGTGGAGACCTTGACAGGTATCCGGATCTGCCAAACTATGTAATAAACCTCGTGTTAAAGTTTAATAACTCCGAACTAGCGCTCATTTGAATTATTCATTTCTATACCTTGTCAGATCTATAAATAACTATTATCTTTTGTCTACCTTTTTCAATTTATTTTACTCCAATTAAAGTTTTTAATATTGAATGAGAAAGATTATTTTATATATATATATATATATAGGAGGCCCTGACGAAAATAATTTCCCTCAGGGCCTACGTCATCTTAGGGGATGCTGTGTGGAGGTTCTTTTTAAGGAAAGGAAGGAGAGGAAGTTATGGGAAGAAAATAGGTATGACGGGTGGGTAGGAATCTGGGGGTTAGCGTGTCCAGGGGTGACGGACGTACAAATCCATGCCTGCAACCGCGGTTCAAGGCGATGGGTCGAGAGATTTCAGCTGGAGAGGATAAAAGACCTCTGCCCACATGCCAGGTGGGCAGACGCATCAGCCGCCAAGACCTGGGCAAACCTCATCCCATGAACCCGGGCACCCCTGCTAAGTCACCAAACGTAGCGAACTACTTGGGGTGACCTATGGCAGAGGTGTTGGTTGTCCAATAAATGGTTCCTGGGTAGCGGTACCCTTACCCGCCTCCCAAATTGACCAAATTGATCTCCCAAATTATTCTTTATATAATTTTATATTATTGTAAGGTTTGCCTACTTATCTGACCAAGTTGTAAGCTGGTTGGTTTTGAACACAATGATTTTTTAACTCCACACAGGAGGCCCTGAGGGAAAAAACCCCTAGGGTCTATTTCATCCTCGGGGATGCTGTGTGGAGGGTATTTTTAGGGAAAGGAAATAGAGGACTGAATCCCCTCCCACTGCGCGCTGCGGTCTAAGCCGATAGGTCGAGAGCATCCGACTGTTAGGTGACCCTTTACCAAATCTCCCGATCCGGTCCGCCTCTGGTGGGAAAAAGCATTCGCTGCCAAACCTAGACAAACCCTATCTTATGAACCCGGGCACTCCTGGTAAATCACTTAACGTAGCGTTGTGTTGACCAATGGCAAAGGTATTAGTTATACGATAAATGGCGGTACCTATACCCGCCTCCCAAATTTAGTAAAAGTAGGTGGGTAAAAGCATTCTCCGCAATACCTAGACAAACTCCACCTCATGAACCCCGGCACCCCTGCTAAATCACTAAATGTGGCGAACCACTTGTACAATAAATAGTTTCCAGAGCGGCGGTACTCATACTTATCCATTTTTATATACAGGCCATTTCACATATGAACATTGATTTTAATGGCTCGTAGTTAATATGAATCTCATTCCAAGGTGTAAAACTCTGAGTACCGTTCTGCAGAGAGCACTCTCCCAAACCGAAGCGTTGGTCTAAATGACTTATTGATATTTAGTGACCAAGTCTTAATTATGAGATTCTTTCCAACCCTTTATTTTTTCTTCTTTTCTTAACCAGATACTGAACCTGTGTTTTCGATATTATTTTATGGAATGGAAGCATGGACGCTTACTGAAGAACTAATTAGGCGACTTGAGGCATTTGAGATGTGGATCTACAGAAGAATACTTAAAATAAGCTGGATGGACAGGGTTACAAATGAAGATGTTATGGTTCGGATGAATAAAGAAAAGGAAGTAATTAAAACTATAAAAATCCAAAAACTTCAATATCTTGGACATGTAATGAGACATCCAGAGAAGTATTAGATCCTACATCTCATAATGCAGGGAAAGATTGCCGGAAGACGGGGCCCTGGAAGAAGGAGAACCTCATGGCTGAAAAACCTGAGACAGTGGTTTGGCCAGTCTACCGTGGAGCTGTTCCGGGCCGCAGGAAACAAAGTTCGCATAGCCAACATGATAGCCAATGTCCGTTGAACGGACAGGGCACGAGAAGAAGAAGAAGAATTCGTAAACTCACAACGATCCTTAAACGAAGTTTCCATAGTTCCATAAGATAATGCAATACTCTTAGAAGACTGTTGTCTGTCTTGATGTTCACACTTAACTCTTGAAATGAAAAAAATTAAGTGGAACCGATTTTATGGACAACGTGGTATTCCACAAAACATATTAACGTGGTAAACATATTAAACATATTAACGTGGTATTCCACAGCGAAGTTTTTATTTTCCTTTGAATCGTTAAAAATCTTCAGAATCCACAAACGTCTGACAATCTCCGTTCGAGTCCAAAACACAATCCGCGAACAAAGGTTTAAAAAATGAAAATATAATGGTTGATATAAAGCGAAACCACGGGTAAAGGTAACCTGCATATTTTGACAAAGAGACGGAAACGTCCCTTGTTTGGGTTGAAATCTTGTATGAATTTTCTCTTCGACTTGTTTTCCCAGTCCTTTTGTGAATACGGTCTATTGGCAGTAATCCGCGTAAGTATCTACAGTTCACGTCTGTATTGTATCGAACAATAATGGAGCATTTGTACTTCCGAGGTTTAGGATATATTTTCAGGTTGAACCCCAGACAGTTTAACCCCGTTTAACCGGGGAGAACTTTAATCAAGTTTCGAATTCAACTGCTCAGTGTTCAATGAAATTTTCAAAGGTTAAATAAATCTCGAAGAAGTCTTGATAAATATGTAAATTGTGGCACTTTTGTTAAATTGAAATAATAATTACCAATGTGGAATATCATGAATTTGATTTCTTTTCATTTCCCCCTTTTCCATTAAAAATGTTTTAGGTAGGTCATTTATTTGTATTTATACCATAGATCACCTCAAGTGTTTCGCTACGTTAAGGGCCCGCAACCCGGATTTCTACCAATTTATTACATATTTCCCTTAAACACGGTAAGTTTTAAAGCTCTTAAAAAAATAATTTTTATTCTTGAAGATGATATCTAGACTTTGCCATCGCCGAAACGCAAATTATATAAAATTCTCTAGAAAATAAATCGCAAAGTATGCTGCAAAAATTATTATAAACACGTTTGTTTCAGTTATTTTACAAGTTATATGTACAAAAAAAATCACAGTGTTTCTTTAAATGCTGTTTAAGATAATGCCCACGAGATTTTTGCTCTATTTTAAACGAGTCGTGTTTTATTAAACATTTTCGCAATTTTCGCATCGATTTTGTCGCTGTAAATGTTAGCGCTCTCCTCTAACATTCGTAATTTCGTATCTCTCCATCTTTTTCTTTTCGAGCCCGGTTGCAGAGCCTTAAGCAGGGGTGCCAAGGTTCATGGGTGAAGTGTCTCTAGATCTTGGCGGCGACTGCGGCTGCCCACCAAGTGCTTGGCAGTTTCATGCTCTGAATATAAAAGCATTTTGTCTGTGATTAGTAGAACATTTTTTAAGATGAAAATGTAATGTTGCCACAGTATGTGACATATACTGCCATGATAAGTAAAAATACAGTGTCTTGAGATTCTCAAGGAAGACTCTGTTTTTACTTAGGCGAAGGCAATATATTTATGAAGGTACCTACGAGTACCTAATATCGATATTCATAAGTTAATGGAAACCAGTTAACGTTTCGTTTTATCGGTCGACGCAATGACAAATTATTTTTGATGCTCGCCCAGTTTTATGATTATTTCATTTGGGGGAACTTATCTACTTATTATATGCCAATAAAAGAGATAAATTAAAGATAATGTTGTTTCATTCAATGGTTGTATAAACTGCTACTTCCCCTCAGATGAGGCCATAAACATGTAATTCACACTTTGATATGTGTTTCAAATGTAAATTGTAGACAAAAGGGTTAACCGAATTCACCTTTAACTTTGTAACTTCTCCCATTGTTATATTATAAGAATAACATATGAAGCACTTGTCCGCAGCATCCTGGAATACAGCTCCATTATTTGGGCACTCTCTGAACAAAACCATATCCTAGAAATAGAAAAAGTACAAAAAAGGTTTATGCGTTACCTGTACGTGAGGGAATATACATACTACCCATTCCTGTATCCATCGTTGTTCTTAACAGGAATGCTCGATCTTAATACCTTAGAAGCCCGCCGAAAAATATTTTTGGGGAAACATTTTTTTAAGCTGATCTCCGGTACTGTACGGAATCCACCTATGTTGAAGGAGATTAACCTATATGTCCCTAACGCGTATACTCATGGGAGATCCCACACACTTTTTTATGCTCCGAAAGCGAGAACTTCTTCCTTTCAGAATGCCCCATTAAATAGAGCAATTCAACTGCTTAACGATTCTGCATTAAGCATTGACATCTTCAATGTTACCTATAGAGAGTTCAGTAACTATCTTTTGACATACGTCTCAAGATAGTGAAACTGCCTCCTTGGCCTTTTTTTTCTCTTATATTTTGTAATCTTCTCCGTAATAATTTGGTGTATAACTGTTATGGAGAACCTGAAAAAAAAATATATTGTTCTCCAGTGTATACAATACAATGAACATTAAATTAATGCGGTAAGTAGTTCCTCACGTGTTGAGAAAAACAAAAAAAGATAAAAAAATTGAGCATGGATTAAAGAAAAACACTAGAAATGCATTTCATGAAATTTGAATGGAAACCAATGGCCACTAACTTTATACTTCTAGCTTGATCTTTTTCAACATATTGCTTGCCATACATTCCCAGTGTTAGTGATAGCGAGCGATATAGTGTAATAGGCCAAGTCATGAGAAAGTAGCGCGTGTGTGAGACTCGCATTATTACTCTTGCTTGTTTATAAGGCCACCTTGAATTTCATAACTATGACGAAACAGTTCTGAATTTGAAATTTAAGCGAAGAACAGTCCGACTTTTGGATAACGAAACGCGATCACGTCATATTTCTTATTTTCTTCTTTATTCTTTTTTTTGCGGTTCCAAATATGGCTTTTTTTATTTTTTGCTTACCCACTAGACACAAAATTATCTTTTTCTCATTGATTTTACCATTCGATGTTGAAACCCCGTTTAGAAATTGTCGCTTATTTATTCATTCACTGTTCGTCACAGGTACCATTGAAACAAATAATTCGTCTACAAAAATGTCATTGATATTAGGAAAATTATTTGATTACGGAAGTGATAAGCTTATGATTAAAAAATAACGATTGATTAATATTTATAAGTTTCTTTCCACTGAATAAATTAACTATTTATTTGAACATGGAATGCAAAGCTTCTTTAAACATTTACCCCTTACTAATTAACGTGTTTTAAATTTAATACACCTGAAAAACAACCATTTACCAGAAATTAGTAGTTGCTTATCAATTGTTTAAAATTTAAAACACGTTTACTAGTAAGGGGGTTAGGCTGTAGAAGTTCTATCTTCCATTTTTCACATTTTGCCTTTGAGAGTAGCCCAGTTCCTAATAAAGTTAACAGGGGTTATGAGTTGATGCTGTCTCTTGGTTCCGTAATGTCGTATCTTTCGTCTTATCTCAATACTGTACCTTGGAAATGTGGAAGAATTGATGTTTCTTTATCGTCTCTACATTCTCTGCAATCTACTTTCCCAATAACTTCATATTTCTCTTCACACGGTGGTATCATGTGAGTAGTCCTTCTAACTCCCCTAGCTTCTATCTATAGAGGGTTTGGTTCTTTCAAAACTGTGTATTAGTTGTGTGAAGAAGTATGTTTCTATTTTTTCTCTTATATAAGGTACATCATTTATGAGTAGGTACTTAATTATAAACCACAATTTTTTTTATTTATTTCGAGTAATAGGGGCAGGTAGTTATCGTAGTAAAATTGAAAAACTCAAACAAAGTTAATCAATTATAATTTGAAATTAAAATACTTTTGTACTTTCTTCCATTAATTTATATTTCACCAGGACCGGCTTCATCCTATTACGGACATTTTCAGACTGGTAGTTGAAATTCTTATGCTACGGTATTTATACACACTTAGGCAGGGGTACACAACATTGTCTTTATATAATGAATGTTTCTATTTTGTTAATTTTAAGGTATTATAAGTTATTTTGTTAATTTTAGGTACATACAGGTAATTATTAAGTTTATTGTTAAAATTATGAATGATGTTACATATTAAATAGGTATTTTTTACTTCAAATGAATATATGTACATGAATTTATATTTATATTCGTTTGAAGTAAAAATACCTATTTAATATGTAACATCATTCATAATTTTAATAATAAACTTTATAATTACCTGTGTGTACCTAAAATTAACAAAATAACTTATAATACCTTAAAATTAACAATATAGAAACATTCATTATATAGATACAATGTTATGTACCCCTGCCTAAGTGTGTATAAATACCGTAGCATAAGAATTTCAACTACCAGTCTGAAAATGTCCGTAATAGGATGAAACCGGTCCTGGTGAAATATAAATAAGTGGAAGAAAGTACAAAAGTGTTTTAATTTCAAATTCTAATACAATGGAATTCCACCACGAATTATCAGTGCAAAAACTAGACTCATTAAAAGTTAATCAAAGTTAGCCTAGTCAAAATAAGGCGTTCCTGAATAATAAAGTGTATTCAACAGATTTTCGAAAACCCAAATCAGTCGACCATCTAATAAAACTCAGTCAAGTTTAGTCATCTGGTCGAAGTAAGGCTTGCTTGAATAATAAAGTGGATGTAGTAGATTTTCGAAAACCTAAATCAGTCAAATTTCTAACCAAAGTTAATTACCTTGTCAAAGTTAGCTAACTAATCAAAGTAAGGCTTGCTTGAATAATAAAGGGGATGCAGCAGATTTTCTAAACCGGAAACGGAATGTAAAAGAAATTTACAGACTGATCTAAGGTCAGACGGTCGATGTAGGGGCGTGTAAATAGCCCCTGACACGAGGGAGATGACTACCCAATGTAAATTAACGAAAATTGAATTCTTCCCTATGTGACACAAAAACAGTCAACCCAGCAATTCCAAAGTGAAAACAAACAATACTCACTCAGAGAATGCAGCTCATTGGCGATGTCCAACACAAAAGACACTTCTTTTCATTAAAAAAATATCAAGGCGGTATTGCATAATCTTAACAGATGTTTCGCACAGCAAGGAAGTTTCAACAATGAAAAAATTTGCATATTAATAATGCGTGCCACAATCTTGTACAACAATAATTCAAGTATTGGATGAATTATTCGATTAAGCGTGACTAGGAGCCACATCTCTTGGCCTTTCACTGACACTCCCGTCGGAAGCAATTGCCTGCCTCACAGAGGTAAGGAAATGCATGAATACACTGAATTTCAAGTCACATAGGTACTCAATATAATACAAAAACCATAGATGGCGCCCTCATGGTCTCATAGCATAAATTATTAATTGATTAAGAAAATGGATCCAAATATATTTATGGCGCGTATCCTTATTCCCCGCCTTGGAAGTTCGTAGAGCTTACAAAAGAAAGAGTATAAAAAATACAAATGAAACAAGAAATGGAATAGAAATAAAGTGACTGTATTCACCGGTAATATTCAGGAATGACACGCATTGGAAATTCGCAGAATCTCACAAAATAAAGAAAAATAACTAAAAAATACAATGTAATAAAGTTCAATTGACCAAGATAACGGATATTAAGTAATGCCATGTCTGGGTCAGAGATCATTGAAACAATGACTAAAAAACAAAAAATAAATAAATAAAAATAAACAAAAATAGATAGAATATAAAATTATTGCGTTGGAATGGGATATAATTTGACAACCGGACGTTTAAAAGAACCAAATCGTGTCTTTACCGTCGCAACGCGAACAATTTTATCCATTCCGGGATGGATTTCATTTATCACGCCTAAAGGCCAATTTAACGGAGGGGAATCTTCCTGTCCCACTAGTACGACAGTTCCGATATCAATCGGATGATCAGAAGTAGTCCACTTCTGCCTGACTTGCAAGGTGTGCAGATACTCTGAACGCCACTTCTTCCAGAAGGACTGAACCATGCTGTCTAATAATTGCTTACGCTGAGTCAAATTGATTTTACCGTCTGCCAGGACAGAAGCAGGCAAGTACTGCAATGGTGTCGACATTAAAAAATGCGCAGGCGTAAGGACTTCTGGATAAGGGTCAGAAGACATAACTGTAAGTGGACGCGAATTCATTATGCACTCAATTTGAACTAGCACAGTCTGTAACTCCTCATAGGTGAGAAGCTGAGTTCCAATCACACGGTACAAGTGTGTTTTCATGCTCTTTATGTTCGACTCCCACATACCCCCAAAATGAGGCGCGCGTGGTGGAATCATTTTCCACTCTAACGACGCTTAGCGAGTTCGCGCTTTAATGAGGGCTCATATTCAGATTCAACCAAAAACTTGTAGAGGTCATCTAATTGTGCCTTCGCACCCACAAAATTAGTACCATTATCTGAATAAAAGCATGTTACCGGGCCACGCCGAGAAATAAAACGGCTGAAAGCAGCCAGGAAAGCATTTGAAGTTAAGTCAGAGACCAACTCAATATGAATAGCCTTGGTCACAAGGCATACGAATAGACAAATATATGCCTTTTGAGAATGTTGTCCTCTCCGACGAGTCAGCGTAATACGGAGGGGACCTGCGTAATCTACACCGGTATGTACGAAGGCCTTTGCTTCTGCAACACGATATGACGGTAAATCTGCCATCTTCGGTGTAGGATGCGATGGATTTAAGCGGAAGCAACAATTGCATTTCCGCACCATCGCCCTAATAACAGTCCTAGCATCTAATATCCAATAGCGTTGACGTAAGATAGACATAAGAAGTCCTGGGCCTGTATGACAGTTCACGACATGAGAGTGAGCGATGATCAGATCGACAACACAGTCATGTTTGGGAAGTAAAACCGGATGTTTGACCTCAAAAGGTAAATCCGATTTAGAAAGCCGCCCCCCAATACGTAACAGATTATCTCCATCAAGAAATAGAGATAAACTCTGAAGTCTTTTGGAATGAAATTTGCCTTTCTGGAGTGCAGCAATATCTGCTGCAAAATGAATACTCTGCACAGCACGAATCACAGCCTTTTCAGCAGTCATAAGATTATTGACCATTCCAGAGGAAAGTGATATCTTTTTTATGAATCGGAGGACATAAACAACAATCCTGAGTAGTTTATCCCAAGTGGATATACGCTGAGCCAGTTCACTCAGGACCGATTTTTCACCCTGAAATGTTGCAATGAGCACATTAGCTTTGTGTTCAGGCATTTCACCAGTATTGGTAGGGTGAAACGGTTTTAATGGCCATTCCAAAGGTGAGCTGCGAATCCATAATGGGCCGTTCCACCATAAATCATGTGAAACGAGTTGGGAAGGAAGCATGCCAC
This sequence comes from Limnephilus marmoratus, assembly GCA_917880885.1. NCBI lineage: Eukaryota > Metazoa > Arthropoda > Insecta > Trichoptera > Limnephilidae > Limnephilus > Limnephilus marmoratus. The sequence continues at coordinate 34,307,624 of OU862918.1, read as the reverse complement.
GAGAAAGGTAGTCGTTCGGGTTTTCACTACCAGAAACATGGTAAAAGTTCTCTGGAGACAAATTTTCTTGGCACTGAGCTACGCGATTACTAACAAACACCGACCAGCGATGCGGTGAAGAATGTATCCAAGAGAGCGCAACGGTAGAATCGGAAAACGCATATGTTCCTGCAATAGGAAGACGCTCAGAATAATTATCTTGAACCGTCCGTATTAATTTGGACATCAATACTGCGGCACAGAGCTCCAAACGAGCGAGGGTCGTCACTTTGGTGGGAGAAACCTTTGATTTTGCGCACAACAATCTCACTGTAATTTTCCCAAACGGATCAGTGGTGTGCAAATAAATCACACAGCCGTAACCATTCATGCTTGCATCGCAGAAAGCAACAACGAGCACCGTACTGTCTTTCAGGACACCAACATGGCGAGGGATTTTCATCATTGAAATTAGAGGAAATTCCTGTGTAAGCGCCGAAAACCGATGAATAACGCTATCAGGGGATGTATCATCCCAACCAATGTCGCACAGCCATAGCTCTTTGATAAGTAATTTAGCGTACAGAATGACAGGGGGCGACCAAGCCGAGGACATCAAATAAGCGGGCGACTATGGAGAGTATGCTCCGCTTTGTGCACTTCTCCTGAACATAAGATGTCGTAAAGAAGAAGCTGTCATCAGCTGGTTCCCACGAAAGGCCCAACACCTTAGAGGTATTGTTAGAACCAACAGTGAAGTCCACTGGGCTGCGGTGAGAATCCGGGAGGTTCTCAAGTACAACTTGAGAATTACTAGTCCATTTTACTAAATCAAAGGCACCGGACTTAAACAACGAGATTAATTCTCGAGAAAGACGTATGGCGCTGGGCTCATCTGCAATAGAATAGACCAGGTCGTCCATATATAGCTTGGACTCTGCCAATTTGGCAGCGTCCGGGTAATGTGGTCTCATATCCTGGGCCAACTGGCGAACCGTCCGCATTGCTAAGTATGGACTTGCCGTCAAGCCGAAAGGAACTCGATTGAAATGAAAAGTTCGTATGAGACCATTATTTGAGAATCGAAATAAGATCCTCAGGTATCTGCGATGCTTGCTAGGAACTTCAATCTGTAAATACATTTTCTTTATATCCGCAGTCATAGTGATGGGAAAAAGACGAAAGTCAAGCAAAAGCAGAAACAAATCGGCTTGCAAATTGGGACCAGTATGAATAATATCATTCAGTGACAGCCCTGTGTGTGTTTTAGCACTAGCATCGAGCACAATACGAGGCATTGGTTTGTCTGGACGAGTGACAGCATGATGTGGGATGTAATATCCATCTTCTGTGATATCAGACTCTGAGACTTCTGATAGGTAATTATTTTCAATATATTCACTGATAACCTTGTTATAATTCTCCTGCAAAGCAGGGGAATGTTTAAATTTTCGCTCCAATGCCAAAAATCGGCGTTGGGCAGCAGTACGAGAATTACCCAATTGTCTTGGATCTTTACAGAAAGGTAAAGCAACAGAATATCTACCATCATCAGTGCGAGAAATTGATGAAATAAAGAGATTCTCACATTCTGTCTCCTCCGGACTTAGAAATTTTATATTAGGTATCTCTTCTAACAGCCAAAATTTTTGCACTAAATCATTCAGTGCGAGTGCCGAAAATGATGTGTTTGTGTTGAGCACATTATTGGGGTAATCACCCATCAACACGAAACCGAAAGCGGTCGATAAAGCGGGGGGTGCACTAGTACCCGATTCAACCCTGTTCCCTAAATAAATATATGGGAACAGTTGCGCACCGATGACGACATCCACGCATCCAGGAATATTCCACGTTAAGTCTGCGAGAGGTATGCCCTCTAAGTACCTCATATCACCCTTGGCTATATAGTGATTAGGTAATTGGTCGGTGATACTGTCAACGACAAGCGCATGTATATTATATTTATTCTCTGGGTATACGCGAGACTCAATATCCAAATACACGTAACCGAAAATTGGTCGAGACGTTGATCCAATTCCTTTGACAAACGAATTACTCAAAGGAATTATTGGTAAATTCAGCGTCTTACAACAATCGACCGTAATCAAATTATTTTGAGAGCCATTATCAATTAGGCACCGAACAATAACTTTATTTCCGTTTTTAAGCTTCGCGTATACTTGTGCGGTCGAAAGTAAAATAGAAGAGTTCGGTGTTACTTTGGCACAAAGCGAACACGAAGGATTGACATTCGCGGTCCCCTCCACTTGCTTATCACCAATGCCAGTTCCATTGATGCTGGATGACACTGGAGGGGGGACTGACGGTTCTTCACTGGTAGGTACTTGCGACGTATGTACATGAGTATTGGTTTTCATATTATTCACACTGCCGAAATGTAAGAATGTATGATGACGTTTATTGCACAAATCACAAACTAACCCCGATTTGCATGACTTGATTGTATGTGAACCACTAAGGCAATTTACACAGGCATTTTTCGATTTTATAAATTCAAATCGAGCCTGTGGGGAACTCATACATTTAAACTTTGAGCAAACGTTGACTAAATGATCAGTTTTGTTACACAGAATACATCCTTTCGGCGGAGCTGGGAAGCGCGGAATATTCGCATTACTCGCGACGAACGATTTAGTATTATTTGATCGGGAGGACGAAATGGGATGCGTTTTATTTACGACACCATGCGAGTTACTCGTTCGTTCTAAAATCTTTACTTGATCTTGTACAAACGAAACTAACTCATTATAAGAAGGAATTTCTTTATTACGAACTGTCAGCTCAAAGTTCTGAGCCGTCTGTGAATCAATTTTTCTTACCGCGCAGTGAAACAAAATAAAATCAGTTAAATCTTCAATACCTAACTGCTTTAATGCCGACACTGACGAAGAATATCTTTCAATGAAAGAATTGAGACTGGCAGATGTATTCGTACAGTTTTTCGCATCGAGAATATTATTTAAATAATGTGTTCCTAGTGTACGTTTATATTGATATTTTTTAACTAAACTCTCCCAAATGATCTGATATGTATCACCCGAAGGCACAATGCCTGCGGTTACGTTTAACGCCCCGTGTGTGAGTTTTCCCACTAAGTACTGCACACGCTGCGAGTCAGTTAGCTGTCTATTATTATGGATATTGGCTTTAAATGACTCAAAAAATTTCGACCAGCTTTCATTCTTACCATCGAAGGTTGGAAGATCTATTGCTGGAAGATTAATCATACACGGCTCCCGCGACTTATTTTGTGACGTCAGTGATTCTCTTACAGAAGTTTTCATATTCGATCTAGTCCGTTTGACCTTCAAAAAAAGATCATCGAAAGCATTTAAAGCTTGAAAATCTGGTTTAAATTCTGGATTTAAAGTTAACTGACGATCATTGATGCTATCTATAATATTTTCAAATTGACTTCGCATTTGATCAATCATCTCTGACTGAGCCATAAACACTTCATTATTTTTTGACTCAAAATTAGATATATTCTTTGTTGCATTATACAGATCGTTCATACGAAAAAAAAGGTTTTCCTTTTTTGCAGTTAAAAGAATAAGCGATCTGTCTTGAGCCTCACCCTCACCTTCCTCCGTAATTCTTGGCATTTTTTATATGCGAAAAGATTACCACAAAATTTTACAATAATGTTACAATGTTAATAATTAATTAATAATAATGTTGCGAATAATTATCCAAAATTACGACAATTCTTCGAACAATGTTAACAATTAATTAATAATAATAATGTTGCGAATAATTATCCAAAATTACGATAATTCTGCGAACATCCAAATATGTCATCCAAAACCAAAAACAAGACCAGCTATAGTTCTCAAAAAATGAGAGGTACTTCAAATTTACCAAAAAAAATACGTAAATTCAAACATCCATGTAATTAAGAGCGTTTAACCAGCCAGCGTACGAAAATCCACATTTCGTCGAAAGTTGTTCTTCCGATCGTGCAGGGCGGTTACAATGAGAAAGATTAATTATTCTCCGTACCAGCTTTTTAAAATTATAACTCAATATCGAATTTATTTCAATCTAAATTAGCTTTAATTTATACCTTCATCCAAAAATGCTGAAAGGTGTGATGATAAAACTATTAAAATAGTGTACTTTTTGTAGTTATTTTTTGATTATAAGTATTTATCATTTTTCAATAATGTCTAAATTTAATAAGAATGTAAAAAAAATCTGAAATATATTAGTTTGTAAGTGCGCAAATAAATACACAAATGGACCAATTTTCGTCAAGAAACACATGTACGTAAATATTTATTAATGATTTTATTGAAACTAAAATTAAAATTCTAATACATAACTTTGCTAGATAATGTATTGATTTATTTTACTGCATGATTACATTATTTGAAATGGGTGTGGTATAATACAAAAACTTTTTTGAAAATTTAACAAATCTGCCAACGACCTATGGAATAACCTTATTATACTAAAAATTTAAAAAAATTCCAAAAATTTATTACATACGAATGCTAGATAAAAGAACAATCTTTCCAAATTCATTTATAATTTTTTGTGGAAAAGAGTCAATACGTCTAAAAACTTTTTTGAAAATGACGTATTTCCGACTTTCTCTGGTAATGCCCTCTTAAGCTATAATCTCGAATTGAATGTATGAATGAATTAATAATCCAGGCTACGAAAGGACCATTAAATATGTAGGGGCGTGTAAATAGCCCCTGACACGAGGGAGATGACTACCCTATGTAAATTAATGAAAATTGAATTCTTCCCTATGTGACACAAAAACAGTCGACCCAGCAATTCCAAATTCCAAAGTGAAAACAAACAATACTCACTCAGAGAATGCAGCTCATTGGCGATGTCCAACACAAAAGACACTTCTTTTCATTAAAAAAATATCAAGGCGGTATTGCATAATCTTAACAGATGTTTCGCACAGCAAGGAAGTTTCAACAATGAAAAAATTTGCATATTAATAATTCGTGCCACAATCTTGTACAACAATAATTCAAGTATTGGATGAATTATTCGATTATGCGTGACTAGGAGCGACATCTCTTGGCCTTTCACTGACACTCCCGTCGGAAGCAATTGCCTGCCTCACAGAGGTAAGGAAATGCATGAATACACTGAATTTCAAGTCACATAGGTACTCAATACAATACAAAAACCATAGATGGCGCCCTCATGGTCTCATAGCATAAATTATTAATTGATTAAGAAAATGGATCCAAATATATTTATGGCGCGTATCCAATCGAGTTAAAATAGGACTTCGCTAGATTTCCATAAGTTAACTTTTTTACCAAGTACGGCAGGTTATTATACAAATTACCTAATATTTTTTTGGACGTTCAATGTCTTACATAGGTAATATTTATTGCAGCTCGCTTTCGAGTCTTCGGCAACATAAATAGCATTAAATAATCTCAGCCGCCCTAGAAACGGCTACTTATCCAACACTTATTGCTTTGTTTCTTTAAAGGAAACGCTGGAGAAGTTTTATGAGCGGGAAAGCCCGATCCATCACGCTAGAGCGGCTAGAGAGAGCTTTTTGCAACGGCGCGACGTCCGCGTTCCAACGGCGAGAATTTATTGTGGTTTTTTTTATCGTGTCGCTTGTAAACTCCTCTGCACGTTTGCTGACTTTCTTTGAATTTCAAGTTTTATGTGAAACTAACCCGACACAATACCCAGCTATTAAATTTTGCAGCCAACATTCTAATTTAAATAATGAAAGACTTGATTTCATTGATACTCGATTGCTTTTGATTAGAACTTTATGAATGGTATTTCATGAAATACTTAGTTCTACGAAGCCATTGGCTTCAAGTGAAAAAAGCCGAAGGCTTTGTTGTCGTTTTGAAATTCTGATGGATATTTATTTTTAAGGTTCAAGTTTTAAAAGCTTCTATTCTAACTGGTTTTAATTAGTAAACTGTTTTGCTTTTGTGAATGCTGCGTATGGAGCAGACTATGAAATAATATTTCCATAACATTCTAACCCATCTTGAAAATCATATGGTGTTTTATTTTTGTGTTATTATGCCGTGTTTCGCTACCTCCTTCTGTAGCTAACGTTTCAGACAGCATCAGGGCAGATGTGATGATGGACACTGTAATGATAACACGGCATAATAACCCAAAAATAATTCACTTAAATACTTTTAGTCGTGAAAATCTAAAACCGTTATGAAAATCGATAGATTATTATTGATTCTTTTTATTTTTATTTTAACTTTATGAGTAAAACCTCAAATTGTAATATTTAATTAAATGAAGACAATATAAGCGAAACTCAATCGAAAATCTGAAAACAGAAAAATCAGAAAAAGATATTGACACATTTCGTGTCCCAGATGTGTCAATATCTTTTTCTGATTTTTCTGTTTTCAGATTTTCGATTGAGTTTCGCTTATATTGTCTTCATTTAATTAAATATTATTGATTCTTTAATATCTATATACCTAGTACTTTCGACATAGGACCGTATAATGTGGGTTTTGCTTGGTAAATAAAGTACATATAGTAACATGGTTTTAACGTAGGTGTACATTTATTATAATTATGGATGCCGAGTTTTACCTATATTAGTTTTACCTACTTACCATTTTCAAGTAGCTTTTGAAAACAGTCGTGCTATCGCCATAATCAATGCCCTCTTTTCCACAACTTTTAAAAACAATATGTGCAACCGCCATAATCAACGCCCTCTTTCCCACAACTTTTGAAAACAATATGTGCAACCGCCATAATCAACGCCCTCTTCCCCACGACTTTTGAAAACAATATGTGCAACCGCCATAATCAATGCCCTCTTTCCCACATAGTATAAATTTTATGGGCGTATCGTTATAATACACGTACTTACACCTGTGCGCTCCATACGCTCTTCTGTACTATTCAAATTAGATTAATGCAAAACGAACTGTAAACAAAATTCTCGCTTGGACACACTAAGTGAATAATTAAAGTAAATACCAATTATATTAAAGGTGAATATTTTCAATTGCGAGCTTAACAAATATGTAAAAAGTCCATAAGAGAGTATATCTCTGATATTTCATGTGTATGTAATTGTAATTTTCTGTTGTTTATATTTATAATTCTGTTCTGAATTGAATTTGTTTTATGTACTTCCTGTCTTGTTATGGTTACCGATAGATATTGACAGCCGTGACTATAGGTATGTACACTGACAAAAAGATGTTTTTCTGAATTATTATTATCATGAGGGAGTTATTGTTTTGTATACATCCGCATTCAACTTAATTAATGCTGTATTCTTTCTTATATTTATTGTAATATGATATCTTATCTAGTTATATCAGAATAAGCTCAATATCCGAAATAAATGTTTTTCTTACATTCACGAACGTTTTTATCTAATTTTCTTATAAATTTCATTTTGTATTTATTATATTTTATTTATTTGTTTGGTCAGTGGCTGAGTGCGTCGCGTCTTCGATTTCTCGGCTGGCTAAATCTTCCATCACGACATTTTCCGCTTAGTGCGATGGTATTAGGAGATTTTGGTTTTTGTTGGGTTATTCGTATCCTGGGAATGTTTGCATTTCTTTAAAAATTTGTATTTATTTTTGTTGTCTTATTAGAAGTAAAATCTCGAAGAGGAAATCCATAATTACAATACGTACGATTATACAAACTGATAAAATGTAAACCCTCATTTTTCAGAATGAATAAATAAATAAATATTACAATTGTCCATTTTCTTTCTCATAAACGACACATATAACAGAAGAAGAGCTTTCAACTGAGCTGTCAGTGTCAGGACCATATTTTAATTTTTCGAAGAAAACTTCTTCTAAAAGCTTTGGCTTTTTTATTGTATCGTTTTACATATTTATTTTATTAAAAAAAAAAAACAAAAAAAAAACTTAGTTTGCGTCACTTTATTTACATGTACAAAATCTACTAGTTTCGTGGACGATTTTCACGTCATCGGGAGTTAATGTACACTAAAATTTAAAAAAAATAATATAGATCACCTATGGTGAGGCAGGGGGAGAAAGGGGGAGAAAGGGGGAGAAAGGGGGAGGGGGTAAGAATGTCAATATATATTAAATTTTTTCATGTCTGAGTTTATAGTTCATTAATTAATTATATAGTCCTCGTGAGACACAGCTACAAAGGACACCTATGAAGAGAAAAAATGTGGTTCTGTTTACACTTTAAAGCTTTTATTTATTTACGTAAACCCAAATAAATTCAAATCACGTAGGTGCGTCAAATTATTCAAGTTTGTGACATGCTCGTGCTCGTGTGTGTGTAGCATCCTGTAAAACATTTTAATAATAAAGTAGACTTCTTGGGGGACAGCGAACGGAGCCTGCGGAAGACACGGGCACCGGCGCGTGCTGCGACAGGTGTCACTGAAATTCATTTCCGGCGAAAACGTTACGGAAGTAACAAGGAATGTGAAACGCAGACTGTGGGTCCCAGACAAACAATCCAAGGTGCAGCCTGCGCAGATTTACATGGGCTAGATATTGCTACATACAAAGGGTGATTCGAATTATTAACTAGCACCTTTTAGAAACGATATTTACGAAGTTCTTGGTGAACTCCTTGGTGAAGAGCGGTGAACGCCTTAGTTTCGAAGGTCGCGGGTTCCAAACCCGGCGATGGCTAGTAAGTTTATTTATACAAATTATGTAATTATGTAATAATACTGCAAAATAAAGCAATGCGAAAGATACTTAAGCGCAACATATACACACGGATACGAGACATGCTAAAAGAGCTAAATATGTTGACGGTGAAGCAAACTGTGTATTTGAATGTACTTATTTTTTTACATAAAATTAACATGGGGATGATGTCTAAGGAACTAAAAAGAAAAATACATTATAATAACGAAACACACGGACACGGGACAAGAAATTCAAAGCAAATTAGACTGCCGACAAGAAAAAAATCAAGCACCCAGAAATCTCTGATGTACAAGGCCGTCCAACTGTATAACAACATCCCGAATGAAATCACTGAGATAGAAAATATAAATAAGTTTAAAAAAGAATGACGATAGTTTGTCTACCTCAATTATTAATGCCTTCATTTATGTGTAATATTTAAAGAATGATTGTGTTTGCTAACCAATGTAAATGTTTATATCTTTATAAAATATTAGCACGCACAAACTTAAGATTAATAAATAAAAAAATAAATAAGTATGGCAAAGTTGCTGCTGGTTTCGGGGTGGAAAATAAATCTTCCTATCATTCTCGTGAATGACCACCATTTTTAATCAAAATGTTGAATGAAATGGCTATAACCTGATATGTACCTACCTCTTCGCGTTTTCTTTCGCCTCACAAAATTCCCCAAATTAGCGCCGTAGTCCCACTGGCTCAAGAAAATGTAAGACGTGTTGGAATCCTCCGCCAATTTTAAGTACTCAAAAGCCTAAGAATTTTCATAGTGTTATTATTATTAAGTTTGGGGCTTTCCATATCGTCTACGTAAACACTGAAGGCACGCTCAGTATAATCTCAAATGAATATTAATTGTAATACTGTGATGACAAAGACTAGGTTTACACACATGCTTTCGGAAATAATATCAAATTCTACGGTTCATGAGAAAATAAACATCAGGAGGCACCTGCTAGTCATATGAATATTATGAACATTCTCTTTATATTCCCAGAGAAATGTCTTGCTCACAATGAGTAGGTACTTACCTATATTATTTTTTTCACGATGAAATCCTAAAGGTCCTTAATTTAATCGCTAAAGAATTGAACACATCTGTCATTTTGACTAATGTCTGACAGCTTGACATCAGACTTGACTGATAGATGATAGATGGCAAATATATTCAAATCAAAACAATTATTTCCATTGTTGGACTAACCTCCTCTCTAACCGACTAAAGAATCGATTTACATTGTTATGAGCACGTATTTATTTATTAACGATCTATGAATTAAATTGAAAACATGGGTATAACATAAATTAAAAGATTTAAAAAAATAGAGCTTTAAAAAATACAAAAGTGAGTTAGTAATAAAAAAATAGTTTTACAATTAATACTCGTCACTTACACTAACTAAAAAATGCTAAATTAATTTGGCTTTCAAAGTGTCAAAATTCAAATCGAAAATATCAGCCACTTTGTCATCATAGTTCATTGCCCAGTCCATGTTTTCTCTCCAGAACAGAATTAAGAGCGTTTAACCAGCCAGCGGACGAAAATCCACATTTTGTCGAAAGTTGTTCTTCCGATCGTGCAGGGCGGTTACAATGAGAAAGATTGATTATTCTCCGTACCAGCTTTTTAAAATTATTACTCAATATCGAATTTATTTCAATCCAAATTAGCTTTAATTTATACCTTCATCCAAAAATGCTGAAAGGCGTGATGATAAAACTATTAAAATAGTGTACTTTTTGTAGTTATTTTTTGATAATAGGTATTTATCATTTTTCAATAATGTTTAAATTTAATAAGAATGTTAAAAAAATCTGAAATATATTAGTTTGTAAGAGCGCAAATAAATACACAAATGGACCAATTTTCGTCAAGAAACACATGTACGTACATATTTTTTAATGATTTTATTGAAACTAAAATTAAAATTCTAATACATAACTTTGCTAGATAATGTATTGATTTATTTTACTGCATGATTACATTATTTGAAATGGGTGTGGTATAATACAAAAACTTTTTTGAAAATTTAACAAATCTGCCATCGACCTATGGAATAACCTTATTATACTAAAAATTAAAAAAAAAATCTAAAAATTTATTACATAACTATGCTAGATAAAAGAACAATCTTTCGAAATCCATTTATAATTTTTTGTGGAAAAGAGTCAATACGTCTAAAAACTTTTTTGAAAATGACGTATTTCCGGCTTTCTCTGGTAATGCCCTCTTAAACTCGAAGTTATTGTTGTAAAATAATATATTCAATAACTATCTTTTCCCGCGGCTTCGCTCGCATGGTGTAAGGGGGGTTCCCACTCCGCCTCCTCCACCTCCTCCACCTCTTCCCCACCCCTCCCTTCCCCCTCCACCATCTCTCCCTCCCTCTCGCTTTCCATATATTCGGTTTTCAAACCTCGCGTGCCACCAATAGCCATTTTTTATACAAATTTCATAATGCCACAGAGCTTCCGGAAGTTTTATAGAAACCTTGTCCTGACAATAACGAACACACAAAAAAAGAATTATCCAATTTGGTGCAGTCGTTCGAAAGTTCTTCGCTTAGCAACCCATTCTGCCATTCATTTTAATATTATAGATATGCTTCAAATTAATTCAAACGCCCGAAGACAGCATTAACTATGACATTCCACATAATATATTAGATAATGTTTTTGGCGGGAATGCGAGAAGTTTTCTTTTAGTTTGATCGGTCGCTAGTTGAGTTAGTAAATGCGCCAGGTTCCCACCCAGATATCGTGTGTTTAATTCTTCGGCTAGCTACCAAGTCCTTCATCATGACACAATCAACATTTCCGCTTAGTGTTATGTTCGTAGAAGTTTTCCAAATATTGTCGAGTTATTCATAACCCGAGAATGCTTGTAGATATTTAAAAAAAACATGATAACTATACGTGAATACACTGAACATAAATTAACCACTATGGATGCAACACTGAACTTTTTTTACTATTCGACAAGTTCTACGTTTGTAAAAGCACTAGGAACGTTCAACAAGTAAAAAAAAAACGGAGTGTGTAATTACAACCGGTAGAAGTGAAACCATCAGAAAATTAAAATAGATAAGAAAGGGGAAGCTACGAAACACCGCACAAAGAGGATACCGATTATACTATCTCATTCTCTCACAGGCTAAATCGCATAGTTGTATGTTTTTGTCGAGTTTCAAATCACAACGGCGCTAAAGAAGTTTTCACTTCAAAATATTTATAAGAAATTACTCACTGATATTACGTAGAGATATGTTATTAGTACCGTGTACCGATCCTTGTAATAACTTAGAAAATCTTATTGTTTACCAATCATTTTTTCTGTGCACTTTTTGTACTTAAAATAATAAACAAAATTATTAAATGTTTTCTTCAGTAACCAAAAAAATTGTTAAAGCTTTATTTAATTGGATTAGTCAAAAGAGAGATCCACAAGAGTTCTGTAATAATAATAACTAAGTGGAATCTGATATTATTTTTCTATCCTCTAAATATTAGATAATAGTTCTCTTTGAAAACTAGAGGTGGCAACATTTTCGTTTGTAACTAACGCGTTATGTGATGTACACGACAGAGGTTACGTATTACGTTATTAATACTATGAACATGATATTGGCCAAACGAGGTATAAATTAATTTTCTTTGGTGGCATCGTTAAATAAAAAAAAATGTTCTTTGTTCTCCATTTCTCTTTTTTGACTTTCATCTGAAAACATTTATATGTAGGCCCTCTTTCGGTTTTAACTGGGGTTTCGCATTTGCCGGACCATAAACGTTAGTTCACGCACCGAATGCTCTACTCAAATGTAACGGCGGCGGCCTGAGGGCAGTTCCGGACTCTCCCACGGGGGTCTCGCTACTTCCGGTGGGCGCATCATCGCCGGTACACTCTTCCGGTCGCTTGAATACCGCTTGATATTTCACGTGGATAGCAATAGCAATTATTATTTAAATATTAAAGTACTTAAATATTATTCATTGTTCTCTCATTATTTTGGCTTTAATCATCACAATATTAATTTTGTGTTAAAAATAATTATTTTTTTTGTGGTGAGTGGTCAAATAAATATAAAAATCATATTTTCTAGTAAATGTTGAGCATCGAACTTGAGGTATTGAATTTAAATTAGTAAGCCATTGTAATAATTAATTTATTTATCATTAACCCGTCTGCTTGGTTCAATGTATTCGCATCTCACAATCCGGAAGCCTCGGATTCTGAAAAAAATTCTGAAACCTTCACTTTGGATCGAGATTGTAAAATATCTATGCAAGATTGCTTTCATATTTCAAAGACAATAAGAAGCATTATTTTGTTCGTTTTCTGGTTAAAAAAAATACATATGTTTGCATAAGAGGAAGAGAGATATATGGCTTTTAAAATGTAAGGTCGCTCGGGACGTTTTTGGTCTAGTGTATCGCGATAACATGTTTTGGGATGTATTTATTTCTAAACAAGCAGACGGGTTAATTACTTTAAAACTTTTTTGAACTGTGTTTCGAATTTGGTTTGTTAATAAACGAGGCACAGTTTTTTTCTCAATTATTAGGGCTTAAATTTCTAAGATAAATCCTTTGGAGCGTATTTAGTTGATTTACAACTTAGGGAACGTACCAATACTACGTGACCAACTTTTTGCAATTTTTAACCCCCCCCCCCCCCCCCGGTGACCCAAAACCTAAGCCCGCTGCCGCTCATTTGTACCAAGCGTGAAGACCCCCCCCCCCCCTAAACGTGTCACGTAGTATGGGTACGTTCCCTTACATACCTACAGATGTAATAATATGAAGGATTTGTTTCACAAACTCTTTTTTAAATAAAATAAAACCCCAGGGTTCAACTAAAAACTTTGAACTTTATTGTGATAGATTAAAAAATTCTGATGCCTTATTTAGCAGGCTGTAGTAATTATTCTGGACCCTGACCTTGAGGTTCCCACAGTACTTATTATACTCTAGATTTCTACATTATCGACAGCTAATGTATATGTATAACAACTATATGTATATGCCTAAAATACCGCTATCTAGTGCCATCTATGGATAATCTCCTTAATATATGTCTAGTGTGTTGCGTAATATCTTAATAATATTTCTTACAAAACTTCGTTGAGGCCACAATATTTGTTTCAGTACCTACACATTTCGCTCGAACTAATTGCTCCTGGACATTTCTCGCATGTCCTGATGCAAAAATGAAATTCCATTTGAAACTATTATAATATTATGTTTCTCTTTCTCATAAATGACTCCGCAACTAAAAGAGGAGTTACGACGTTGGTATTGAAACTAAACAGTCCAGTTTTTTCACTATTACAACACGGGGTTATCGCTTCATGCTCCACCCGACTACAGTAAGCTAAGCCCAACTAATATATTGATACATAAATAAAGCATGGAATGCCTGCAATCTGCTATCATTTACAGTATACAACAGTGTATAATTGAAATATTGCTTGATACAACCTGTACTTTGCATTCATATATAAGTTACCTGAATCTAGCTGAATGGACTGGCACAACCCCAAGAGTGTTTTTCCAGTGACCTGTGCTACCTATTATACCAATTGTTATAATATAGTGTTGTCCACAGAAGCGACCGGTTATATCGTAACCGGTTAATTCCACAGTTCCAGCTACCGAAAAGAGACGTTACTGGAGTCGGTGCCGGGCACGGACGTGTGGGACGTGAACCGTTCCAAAACCGGGAAATTACCTACGTGATACGTACTTCTGCGGTTCAGAGGCAAAACCATGTAGTCCTATTGCATTCGAAACCTTTTGACTTTTTTAAAAGAAATGCTTAATGATTTATAATAAAAAAAATAGCTTGTGGTTACCTACAATGTTGTGTATAACATGGTGTAAAATATGGTGTAATGCAAGGTGTAATATAAGGTGTAATATAATGTGTTATACAAGGTTTAATGCAGATACGTTTTAAGATTTTCACGGCCAAAAGCATTTTCGTTATTTGTTTTGGGGGTGTTATGCCGTGTTGCGCATCCGGTAGATGTGTATGTATGTGATCTGCCGGATCTGGCCTGATGATGGACACTGCAACGATGTCGGAATCGTTGGCTAAAGAAGGAGGTAGCGCAACACGGCGTAACACCCCAAAAACAAATAACGAAAAGGTGTAATGCAAGTTGTAATAAAATATGTAAGCTAATATATGTAATGGTTTAATGCAAGGTTAAAACAAGCTGTACTACAAAATGTAACATAAGTTTTAATACAAGCTGTAATACAAAAATGTAAAACAAAGTTTAATGTACATGTATAATTACAAGGTTTCGCCCAGTTTTGACACTCTTCTTAGAATTTTTTTTCTTACAATTGAAAAAGAATCCGAAAAACCAAAAAATTTTGCTTCTTTTATGTACACGTGTGCAAATTTCATATCTCACCGACTGACTTTCTATTTTGGAAGAGATAATAGAATGAGGTAGCGCAACACATAACACGCATAACACCCCAAAAACAAATAACTAAGATAATATCGGCATTAAAAAAGCGTTGATTTGGCTGAGATGTGTAATACACGATTCGAGGAAACGTTTTTTGACACCTTTTTTCAGGATACTGTGTATGTTTTATGATAGTATTGTTGGTATATTACTAACCTTGTGTTTTATTGCAATTCACATCAATTTAAAAAAAAAACACTTTTAAAAAAACTTTTCTAAAACTGACTTGCAATGGTGTACCTCTGTACCACAGACCCGCTTGCGGCGTGGCAACGGCGTTTTAATTGAAAAGCCTTATCATTCTTTATACTCTTGTGGTAGGTGGGTAGTTGGGTGCCCACGTGTGATCACGGGCTTATAACTTCTGTTTCATTGAATAATTTAGATGGACTCTTAAGGAAAACGATTTCTTACGTGCTGGCTACGTTTTCGGAAATTATAGTTAAAAAAGATTTATCTTTCAATTTATAAAAAGTTTTTGATCATCTTTGTACTTTACTTCTTTTCTCTTTTTTTATATCCACGAGATTTAAATGTCCGGATTAAATTTTTACCAGAGGAAAAACTAAACCCTTTCATCTAGTTAATTCACGCTATGCTATTGCACTATATAAGTATAATAATTACAAAACAATATGTCAACCTACCAGAGACCAAATGGGAAAATAATTCACCGACTCCAGATATTTTCATATCAGAGGGTTCGGCTCTGTGGAACTCCTAATTGGACCTATAAATCCTACTGATCCCCCAATATAAATATTTTAAAAATCTTTAGTAATTAATTATTATTTTTTTGTAAATAATTATTTGAATATTAAATTAAATAATAATGACCGAGTTCGTAGAGGCGTTGTCCCGGTAGAACAAAGATCCTTGGTTCGATTACTAATTACGACCGTTACCTGTTTATTTTTCTGTGTTTTGTTCTGTTACATATTTCGTTTACATTTAAAAGTATTATCTTCAATGAATAATTTGTGAGCCTAGTTTTTGCACTGATAATTCGTGGTGGAATTCCATCGTATTAGAATTTGAAATTAAAACACTTTTGTACTTTCTTCCACTAATTTATATTTCACCAGGACCGGTTTCATCCTATTACGGACATTTTCAGACTGGTAGTTGAAATTCTTATGCTACGGTATACACAACATTCTCTCTATATAATGAATATTTCTATTTTGTTAATTTTAAGGTATTATAAGTTATTTTGTTAATTTTAAGGTATTATAAGTTATTTTGTTAATTTTAGGTACATACAGGTAATTATAAAGTTTATTATTAAAATTATGAATGATGTTACATATTAAATAGATATTTTTACTTCAAATGAATATACATGAATTTATATAATTTAAAAGGTTTGTGATATTTTATTTTGGTAATGTTGGGTTATTCCCTCCTTGTTGCTTAGGGCTTAATTGACAAATATTGATGCTCTATGGTATTTATTATTATTAGGGTTCTCCGTGTATTTGGATTATTACATTTTTAAATTACATACTTAAATTACCCCACTGCTCTCTGAAGTAAAATTATTCTAAGTGAATTATAATGGGTATATTAATGGTGATTGAGCATTATGTTCCAACTTTTTATTCATGACGTATTTTCTATCTATTTTCTTCGTTAGGCGATTAATTTCTAGTGATTCTAACCTGTCCAATTTTTGTCCTTTGTTGCAAACATGAAGGATTTTTGACAGGATTTTTGATTCAAACATGAAGGAAAAAAAAAACATTGTTTCCAGGGCGACAATTGGTTTCTGACGTTTGCAATAAATCGATTTTATTAGCGACAGAAAACGTATGATAAATAATTTCATAACGCCAAAGATTATTCATAACGCAAGAGCTTACCAATATATATAGCCTATAGATCACGCAAATAATCTAGCTTTCTATTAGTGAAAGAATTTTTAAAGTCCATTCAGTAGATTTTGTGTGAAAGAGTAACAAACATACATCCATACAAACTTTCACCTTTATAATATTAGTAGGATAACTTGGTATACCTACAAATAATTTTTCATATAAAGTGGATACCTATTTTAGCGTTAAGAGCAACCCTTTAAAATATTTTCATTTCTAAATTAAGCTATGAAAGTCGAATCTTCCGCTCCAACAAGAAAACTCATGACTTACCCTTCCTTCCGATTGTATTAACACTTTCACACAAAACCCTTCCCCTATATACTAGCAACGTCATTTTTCAAACTCGGGTTAAAAATAAATTGAATTGTGACAATAATTCAACTACGTACCGTGGTCCGACCATTGTTTCTTACTTCCGTCCCGTTCTTTTGACATTTTCTTCGTTTCTTTATTCACAAACGATTAATGTATAGGACCAGCACAATGGGTCTGTTTGACCCTAAAATATGGCTTTCCGTGGGGCGTAAATTACGAGCGTAATTTATAAAAAAAAACTGAACTTAAAAGTTGCGAATTAATTTTATTACGACCCCTGTAACTTTGTGCTTTGTGACCGAAGAGATTTCTCGGCAAGTGCCAGAAGTCATTAAAACATTTTTAAAAAATTCCCATCTGCTATTAATAGAAACTTACCCACCTAATAAATCAGTACATAATAATATTTATAGAAGCCATAGTGTTTACTTTAGCTTTTTATTCATCTGATATTATTTTACATCAACATAATAAATATTTTAATAAGCTCTATTTGTTCAATTTTTGTAAAACTTTTTTATTTTGCCTTGAAAATTAAAGGTAGGATAAGTTTGATTACGCGTCGGTAGTTAAGTAAATTCATTTGGCAAACTTGAATATTTTAGACTTGTGTAAAATAATAATTAAATTTTCCATGCTTTTTGCAGGCTGCTAGCATAGTGTAAAAAGTGAAATAATAACCATGCATTTGATTCAAGAAAGGAATATTTTTTAATGAAATAGCCATAATGAACCATAAATTCCTTTACGTATTTTTCACAAAGACGTTATATACTGTATGTTTCATAACGCCGATGGATTTCATTCATTTTGTGCTCCGATTGTCATACGAGATCGGAGGGAATTCAGACTTTGGAATTCCGCACAATAAGGGTGCCTAACTACACGGTCAACAAGTGACAAGCGCTTTATCGTCAACAAGTCAGTCCGTTGCTAACCACCGATCGTATAGTGACATTTCGCACCGAGCCGAAGTGTTATTCATCATATCGTCACATAAAGTATAAATCCTACCGTATTCTTTCGTATATTTTGTGTGAACTCGTGACTCAAACTTTACCGAAGTTCTAACAATCAAAAAGAACAATCTCGAATGCTTATGGACATCTACGACCGTCACCAAGTCAGAAGAAAACAATCGTGAGTACCACTTAATTGTGATATACCTTTCTTGTTTGGTGGTTGGGCATAACTTAGCGAAATCCATAAGCGTCTTAGCAAGAGTAGCCGCAAGGTTACTCTCATCCCCATGCCCCGTGCATGAATACTGTAGACGCGGGGTAGAAATCTCAAAGCGAGAAGCCAAAAGCAAGGCAATTGCACTGGTCTCTATTTCTAGTACTTTAGTACTAAACTGTCTCTCGTCGAGTAAGGTCATGTCTTACCAGTAGGAAAATTGCATTTTAGAAGTACCAAAATGCCCTCATGTATGATGAGAAAATGTTTCCATTACAAGGCAAAGAGTAGTAAAAGTGAAGAAATAACATTTCATTTATATGTACCCAAAAATTACTTATTATTATCGATTATTAAGAGCAATACAATTAATTTTTATGTTCCCCGTTCGCCAATTTTGTGCGTCATTAGAACAAAAAACACACATTATTTGATTGTTATATGGTACGGCCACACTGAGGCCAACTTTCAACTTCAAACTTTCGGACTATTGTGTAGAAGGGTAGTTCGTGCGTTGGAAGTTTGGATTCGGTGTGGAAGAAGCATGTCTCTTCAATACATGAATAACTTTTGAATTAATAAATTACTGAAAACCGCTGAAAACAAAAGAGTGTTGCTTACTTGCCACATTATTTTGCGAGTATGTGAGACTTTGGCGAGTCTATTTATATAAAGTCATTGATTTTTCATGGGTGCATGGTAGGAGTCTGGATAGTGCGTTAAATTTGTATTGTTTATTCTTCAATAACTATTTTAAATTCACTTCGTGGCGTCATTTAAATGGAAGAAAAATAATACAGTTTATTTATAAATACCTGGTTTACTTCGTATCCAGACGATGAAACATGTTGAAGATTTTTATTAAATTAGTAGTTTGAACAAAGTTAATTATTTTCATATAATTATTTTATTTCAACCGCGTAAGGGATTGACGATGATCTCCTGTTTTTTGTAGTAGGTATATTTGATGATGATGCCTTTTCTTAAGACATCGAATTCGACCGTACGTTCGTACAATACGCCGTGCCGCGGCGTATATTTGTTTACACGTTTTCTTCACTTACGTCGTTAATATTCCCACATTATTTATCTTCTTCTTCTTTTCTTTGATACGGCAAATTCGGCAATACGTCCGTTCAGTGCACGGGTCGCGAGTCGCAATTTGTGGCTTCCTTACTTAAGATTACGTCGTTAAGATTCTGAATATATTTTAGGGTATATTATCGTCTTAAGCACTAATTTCTAAATTTCGATCGCTTCCACTTTCATTCATCTTTTTTGGTTACGCAAATCCAAAAATACATTTAATATTAACGATAATCGCGGAAACTTAATTTTTTTTCCATCTAAAAATATATTAACGATGTTATCATTTTCATAGGAATTCCCTCACAGCAATTTCTTCCACATACTTTCCCAATAGATCAGTGGCACGGCGACTGGCAACCCACATTCATCCATCTCTTATCTACCGATAACGTTAAATAAAACATCCCCTCCGGATCAATAAAGTATTTTACGCCCCAAGGTTCCTGCCATTGAGAGTAAGGCTGTGCTGCGGACTAAGGCGGCTGTACCGGAAAGTCTCCTGGAAGGCTCAATGTCTTATCTGACTTTTCTCTCTGTGGGTAGCTACCAGCTACCGCGTCATCAGTCATTCGCTTTGTTCGTTGAACGATTGATTTCTCCTCTACTCACGGGAATAGGTTTGTAACGCTTAGTTTTTTATTGCTTAAAACGATATTTTTGATGTACTTCGGTATCGTCCATACAATAAAATATTGTATTCATTGAAAGCGGCTAAAGAAAATTCATAAATGTATCGAAAGCTTTACCAAAACAAAGCTGTTTTATAAAAGCTGTTGCAGTTGTTGAGTAAGTAATTATTGAGATTGGAAGAAAATGAGCATTAGGGTGTAATGGACCCAACAGTTGATCCCCTGATAGTTGACCCCCAAAATTATAATAATTATAAAATTATATTATTTTGTGCATTATTTACCAATTTCAAACCTGAAATCGATTTTTAAAATATGCGAATACATAATTATATTAACGTGTCGTTTTTTTGTACTTATGTGCTGGTATATACACTATATAGAAAAGTTGTTTTACCCTTGATGCTTTTGAATGAAAATATAATTTATACGTTTTTGTTATTCGACGGTACATCCTCTGCATAACCCTTCGCGGTCACTTAGTTATATTTTGTCTAAGTAAGTATTCAGTATTTCCCTAATCCGACTGCATGTTACATAATAGTATGCCGCGGGGCCAAACGTCGGAGAATGAGCTGTCATGGAATCGTATATAATAAATAATTTATTTTTATATTTTTAAACATTAGATGTAAGCTTGAACTCTGAATCATACCACTTGATATTTATACATTTTTAACCAGAGTGAAATGAAATTTTGTTGTTGAATTTTAAGATGAAATTCGGCGGGATCGTCTAAGAACATATTGAAGTATATTGTGAAAAATGTTTGCCTATTTCTGGAGAACAATTTGGAAAACTTTTAATCCGGGAAAACCATTTAAATTTCCTAATTATTTTGTTAGTATTTTGTTTGCTTACAAGCATTTAATTAGATATTCTATTGAAGCAATTAATCACTAATTCCATAAGATTTACTAAGGTTCCGTGTGTCTCATTTCAGAGCTGCTTTAAAAAAAACGGCATTTGTGATCAAAATAAAGATGTCCCAAATTGGTGGGCCGTAGAAGGCACATTGTCTATCATCTATTCTTATCTCCAGGTCTTATCGCCTCCTCACAAACCTTTTGTCAACTTGCTAAGGAAATCTATCAATCCAGACTTTCTATTCCATTATATCCGTCTTGGAGTTTTATGTCCCTTTCATCTTACGACACATTGGGAGCTATTTGGATAATTTGATTAAAAAGTGATTTACTTGTTTTTTTGTAGCTCACATGCTTATAGAGATGAGAATTTATTCTAAGTATGTGGATATAAAACTAGTTTTTATTCTTCTTTTATTAATAAAATGGTTTTCTTTGTTTCAGGTATGGGATACATTCGTGATTCAATCATTCAAATTTCTTCTCTACGATGTATACATAAAACAATGCTATTTCAAATGGGTAAGTACGTAGGTAGGTAGATAACGTCATTCATTAAATTTTGCAAAAGTGAAATATATCCAAAATGGAAATGATCAGATTTTCGAACTTCTGTCGTCATTTTCGAAAGATACATATGATAATGTACTAACTAACTAATTAACTAATCATCACGCCGTTTCCCCGCAGGGGTAGGCAGAGAGGACGGACCGCTAAACAACTCGGTCTTGGCACACCCTCTTTGCCTCACTCATATTCATACATCATCTCGTACATTCTCTTCTATTATTCTGACTTTTGACATGGCCCGACTCAAGTATCTGATTCACTTGATCGTGCCATGTCTTCCTCGGGCGTCCCAGACTTCTTGTACCATTCAAATTTGCGTCGTATATTCTTCTTACACTACTTTCTTCGTTCATTCGCTCTACATGCCCAAACCATCTGAGGGTCCCTTTCTTAAACTTACATCAGCCTTACATTCTAGCGGATATCCACATTTCTCACACGATCGTACATTGTTTTACCACACATACGCCTCAAGGATCTCATTTCAACAGCATTCAGTTTACTTTCATCCTACCTCTGCCAGTTCCACGCCTTACTGCCATACACCAGGGTAGGCACCAAGCTTCGCTTCTTTTGATAGTTTTTTATTAGCGCCAACTGCATTCAGTCCTCCATTAATGGAGTGACCGGCATTCACCCTTTTTTCAATATCTCTATCAGCCTTCCCATCTCTCGTAAACATACTACCCAGATACACAAACTCATCCACCTGCTCCAAATATTCATCATTCACAACTATATTGCATACTGTTTTCGTACTCTCTTTTTCAAACACCATGACTTTAGACTTAGTAGATATTATAAGATCATACAAAATTACGGTCTAGCATTTTGTTGTACGTACGAGTACATATTCTAAAGAACTCTTTTTAAAAATTGCTATTTAGCATAGATTTTGCGAACTATAAGCACATGAATAAATTATTTCTTCAATTCAAAAACTTATATCCGTTCATTCGTTGTTCGCTCCTTTTCGGGATCTCTTCTGAATATTATCTTTTTTACAAAGTTGTTCCTCCGCGGAAAATCTTCTCGCCGTGATCTGAAAGGCATTATTCCGTGGACGGCGCCAGACAAAACTATTCAATAGATTTACTGCGAGCAATTGCTTCCAAAGTTTATCGTAGCTGCAAAGGTCTCTCCTTGTTTTCTATTGCCGCAACTATTAAACCATCACTTTCTTTCTCCCTTATTTTGCTCCCTTGTTCACCTCTCCTCCCTCCCTTCCCCCCATCCATTCTGTTCCTGCAAACGAGTATATTTTCATTTCAGATAAAATCGTGACGTTCAGGTTTAAAACCCGATTCGTTCGCAGGTCGTCTTGGATAGAATAGCGTTTGGGACCAAGTGGCGAATAATTTTATGTTTAGAAAACCTCCTTTCGGTTTTTACTTCCCTGAATGAGGATGGAAAACAATCAAAATAAACTATGGTAGATGTAGGTGGAGATGAACTTATTTCCTCGTCACTTTTTGTAACGTAATCAAAAGAAACGCTGAGTCAGCATTTTCTTTTTATTGAGCAAATAAATAAATGAGCCTGTGGGTACTATGAATAATTTGTGACAATAACGAAAAATTTTCCAAACATCTGTTTAAGGTGAATATATACGTGAAATCCTATTTAGATACTATTTTGATTAATCTTTACGACGAATCGGCTTACACTATGAACATCAAAAAATATGCTACGGATAAATCGAGGCTTTTACTAGCTTTTCTATGTATTGGAATTACAATAAAATTATTACTTTCGTAACAAAAAATATAAGCCAAAACCACCAAAAAAAATGTTTTTTCATGACTTAACTATGAAGCAATACAAGAAACAATTTAAAAAAATACTCCTTTATGGCTAAGACTATTTTTGAGGTTTTCCATGTTCTAACTTTTTTTCGTTCTTATAAAATTATGCACAAAATAAATAAAAACCACTTTTTCGCTTACTAGCCTCGTGCAAAAAGACGCTCGATTTTAAAATTTTGCAGGCGAGAGATTCGAAATATTTCTAGCGTTTATATTCCTCTTAAGGTGCCGCAATGGGCTCAAAAAGAAGAAGATGAAGAGATATGAAATTACGAATGTTAGAGGAGCGCGCTAGTATTTAAAGCGACAAAATCGTTCCGAAAATTGTGAAAATATTTAATAAATCACGATTGATTAAAAATAAAGCAAAAATCTCGGGGGGTTGTGTAAAACAGCATATAAAGAAACACTGTGAATTTTTTCATACATTTAACTAGTAAAATAACTAAAAAACGTGTTTAAAATCATTTTTGGAGCATACTTAGCGATTTTTTTCTATCGAGGGAACTTTATATAATTTGCTTTTCGGCGTGGGGAAGGTCTACATATTATCTTCAAGAATAAGATATACTTTTTTAAGAGCTTTAAAACTTAACGTGTTTAAGGGAGATATATAAGAAATCGGTAGAAATTCGGGTAGCGGCGGCTTAAGGGTAAACTTAAAATAAATCGTATTCGGCTCGTTCATGGTTGGGGTTAATTTAATTATTTTAGAAAAAAAAACCTTTTTGAAAGTTATGCTATAAAATATTATGATGAATTATTTATTTGCGCCCATAAATACGCAGAACAAATAAAAATAAAATAAAAATAATTAGTTTTGTCCGTTTGGAAACTCAATTCTTCCAAGAAAGGACCGCAAATACAATGTTTGATTGGATCACCGATACAATATTGTATTTGTATGTATATCTTGAAAGAATTTTATTTTTTGATGAACAAAGCTACTTATTCATTCATTCTGCGTATTTAAGGGCGTAAACAAACAATTCATCCTAATATTTTACAGTATAAATTGAAAAGACGTGTTTCCTAAAATAATTAAATATATTAATTAATAATCGAAAATTTGAAATCAGAAAAAGATACGGTCATATTCTGAACTCAATTCATCCAGTAGGTATCATTTTTTTGTTGATTTTGAATTTTTCTGTTTCAAATTTTCGATTGAGAGTCGGTTATATTTTGTTCACCGATAAAATTTTACATTTTAAGGTTTTACCACGGACATATGATTTGGATGTCTATGGGTTTTACTCATTAAGTTTTGAAAAAAATGACCACCATCATCTGAATGAGCAGATTATTATGAATTATTTTTAATTTACCCCGAGTGTTTTAATGTGGATAAATTGAAATTAATTGAAATAAAATAAGTCGTAATAGTTGTCTTACGTATTTGTTTACAACGTCGCGTCGATGTAAACCAATATTTTTTAATCTCATTATTAATAAAAATAATAATATTTATTATTATTATTAATAATTATTAAATTATTAACTTTATTCAATGAAATTGGCAACATTACAATTAAAAAAGTACATGTTCAATGTAGATTACAAATAGATTACATCAGTACAATAAAATTAACAAGTAGAAAGTAATGTGAGATCGGTTACACAGAAGTAGCATAATTATACAATATTTTTATTTGTGCATAGCCTGCCTCACTAGGTGAACCTGTATTGAGGCAGAATTTTTTGTAAATTGTCTTCACAATTTTATCTACGGTTTTTTATAAATGTATAATGTAGGTTTCTATACAGCAAAAACTTTATTTTAGATTACATTATTGTTTGTATATACACAATACAAAAACTTACATTGCATTGCATTTGCGATTAACTACTATTAAAGCTTCCTTTCTGTTAATACTGCCTAGGTGCAATATTACAAATTCGGGAGACACGTCGAATCCAAAATTTGAACTTGGCTGACATTTGTCAAAAAAGGTCGAGGTTTTACGACGTGTTCAACAGCTCGGCGGTGGAACATTTTTCGAATTTTGGTTTTTCTAGGGGGTCCCTTCGTGATCTAGATAAACTCTTTCCTCTCCTTAAATAGACCCTGCGTATAACATCCCCATTTAAGATACGGGCTCTGAGGGAACTCTCCGAGAGAAAATTAATGTCAAAAAGTAGAAAAAAAATGTAGGCATATTTTTAGAAAATGAGATTAAGATATCAATTCCATAACTTGATTTATTCGTTTGTCTCTCTAATATTATTTTTTGTTGCAGTTCAGTTTCTTGGAAAATGCCGTATAGGCCCCTCTTAGTCAATTATCTCGGTAAGCTTGAGTCACGACTTTGAGGATAATAGTTAGAACGCACGAGTAGTTCCTTAGTACGGCTGGATAATCTTTAACAAGTCTTTTCCGTTTTGGAGCTCAGAGGGAGGTCCCAGGTGACCTTTGCTAAATCAATCTACGACCCCAAAATAAAAATAAACGGAGGAAAGCTGCGTACCAAACCGAAGGAAGCAGATAACTTTTGGTACGCGTAATTTTGACGGGAGAAAGCGTCGGGCTGAATTTAATTACCCGAAAATATTAATGAATAAATTCTTGATTCAACTTTGGTTAAATAAAGTTGCGGTTTGAATTCCGAGAAAGTTATAAATATTTTGACGCGGGACGGTCTGCGTCTGCAATCGCCCTAATTTACTAGATTTGACGGCCGGCGAAGTCCAGCGGTAAGGCTCTTGACTAGCAAACCGAAGGTCGCGGGATGGAATCCCGGCGTGGCAAATAAATTAAATTAAATTAATTTGTGTTATTTCACAATTTATTCATTTAAAATAATATGTAGTATATTTGCAACACGTTCCAGAGTGGAAGATACTCCCAGTATCGCCCTGGTGCAAGACCACCATTCAGAATTGAAACTTTGCTTAAAATGGCTTTAGCCGTGTTTGGTGACCAGATCTGAATAGCCAGGTACTTCCCCACATTCCTTTTTTTCGTATCTCCTTTCCCTCCCCACTACCTTCAGCCTCACAACATACCCCAGTTGGGGATGCCATAGTCTCACTGGCTCTAGACGGGAGCAGTTGCGACTCTTGTGCGGTATTCATGTAAAAAAAAGGTAAATTTATTGTAAAAGCTTCGGAAAATCAAGTTATTTAGATCTAACTTAGCATAACTAATGTGATTTTAAACACCATTTCAATATTGAAAGGTTTACCTATTAGAGAAATCGTTATAACAAAAGTGTTTTCCATTTTGAAGGTTTTTTTTAAATGACGTTTATTTGTTCAAAATATTAACGTAATTTAGTTAAATATGAGGTCGCATAAAAAAGCTTTCGACGTGCAAAATTAAATTTTACGCCTTTAGCCGTGTTTGGTGACCAGATCTAAATAGGCAGATACGAGCCCCAGCTTCCTCTCCCTCATCTTCTTCCCATCCCCACTACCTTCAGACTCACAACATACCTCAATTTGGGATGCTTGCCTCACTGGCTCCAGAGAGGAGCAGTTAGGACTTTGTGCGGTATTCACATCAAAAAAACATCAAAGCCGTTCTCCAGAGTTCCATGGCCGAAAGAGTTTCGTAATCCCTGCTCTAATAATAATAATATTCGCAATATTTGTATAGCGCTGTCGTTGTTGAAAAGCACCTCAAGGGCGATGTACGATTTATTTATTACTAGCTGTTACCCGGCATGCGTTGCTTTGCCATTTAATAAAGAAATTGTTTCTCCCTTCGTGTCCTTTCCCATTCGTCCCGTTTCCCTTCCACCCCCCCCCCCCCCAATTCCTCTCCCGCGTCCTCTTCCCCTCTCGCGTTTCCACTCCGCCTCCTCCATATTCCCTCTCCACACTCCACTCCCTACCTTCCCCCGTCCCGCAAACCCCCTCCCGAGTTCCCCTCCCGCTCCCAGATTCCCCTCTCCCTCCCTTGTTCCCCTCCCCCCCTCCCGCGTTCCATAAACTAATTTCCGGTACATTAGTTTACAAACTGCTCGCGTACCACCAATTACAATTTTTTTAAACAAATTTCATGATGCCAGAGCTCACTAGACAATAAAGAACACAACAAAAAAAGAATTATCCAATTTGGTGCATTCATTCGGAAGTTATGCGCGTAAATACATTTCGGCGATTCATTTTTATACAAATTTCATAATGCCAGAGCTCACCAGTAATTTTATACAAACCTTGTCCTGACAATAATGAACACAATAAAAAAATAATTATCCTATTTGGTGTAGTCGTTCGGAAGTTATGCGCGTACATACATTTCGGCGATTCATTTTTATTTATATATATATATATATATATATATATATATATAGAAGAAGATTGAAGTATTTTACAGTTATAATTATAGTATTACTATAGAAACATTTTTAGATTTTCAAACGGTCTTAGATTTTGTTTGAAAATGAAAACCTACTCAGTCTATTTAACGCTGTGTTTTCCTTTACATTTCAATGTCACTTTTATTCATCAAATATTTGTTTCCAAATGTAATATATCATATTCTTTTCAAATAAGATAACATATTAAAATCTTCCTTTGTCATTCTTCCATTTTCAAATGGGGTCTTCTACCTATTTCCGCTATCTCCTTTGTCTAATTGCCCGTGAACTACGTGGGTTCCGGGGGCTGCGCGATTCATCGACTCCCGAGCCTCCAGTATTGTGTTATTTATTGCGTCATCGGAATACCTCGTATGAAATTGGAAGTATTGATACCATAAGAACTACCCCGTCCACCTTTTTCGGGGAAACTGTCGTTATGCCTTTTGTGAAAATGGATTCAATTGGATGTGATATTGCGAAGTTTATCGACAACAAGAAAATGATTTATTGTATTATTAGAAAATGAGAAGTAAAAGAAAGTATTTTTTTATTTGAATGCCCCGTCCGGGGCCAATAAGAGTATGTTGGCATTGGTTGGAAAGCTGAAGATAGTGGGGAAGGACCTAATTCTTCAGATCTGGTCAAAAAACATGGCTAATGCCGTTTTAAGATAATCTATAAATATAAAAATCAAAATGTTCTTGCTTATAAATATATATGTATGTATATAAGTTTTCTATGCATTACTAAAACATACATCCGATTGCGATGACACTTTGGGGATTTGATGTGCGCATCCCTGCGATGATTTCTATACACATATAATAGTGAGTTCTGGCATCATGAAATTATGCGCTGCTAACCATTCATCGGATTCCGATGAAAATTTGGGGATATGATGTGTGCATGCCCGCGACGGTTTGTATATATAAAAGTGAGCTCTGGCATTATTTCATTTGTATAAAAAATTGCAATAGGTGGTAAGCGAGTTGTTCGAAAACTGAATGTATGGAATGCGAGAGGGGTGGGGGGAACTCGGGAAGGGGGGATGCGAGAGGGGAACGGGTAGAGGGGAGGCGGAGAAAGCGGAGTGTGAAAGCGTGAGGGGATGGGGACGCGTGAGAGGAAGGGGAGGCCGTAGGGGAACGGGACGAATGGGAAAAGACACGCAGGGAGAAAAAATTACTTTGTTAATTGACACTTCAACACACGTCGGAAACTCACTAGTGAAGAATAAATATAAAAATAACCTAATTTATAAAGCAACATTTCTAACCTGAATATTGGCCTATCGGCAAGGCGATACTGAGAGTATCCTGTGCTCTAATATAACGGAAGAAATAAGTCTACAAAAGAAAAAAATATGCATGTTCTACATAATGTTATAATTCGATGATGTACGTACATCGACTGTGTTATGGTAAAAAAACTCTTCTAGAAACATTTTTTGGGAATGGTTTCCTGTAGAACTGTCTTCAAAGTATAACATTGTAATGTATTTTTTTTGTTAAATAATGCATTTTTAATACTGAAAACTTAATTTATGCCTACATTTTTTATATTACTTCGAGAAAACCGTAGATGAAATTACTCTACCCTCAAATCTCTCAAAATTATAAATAAAATTGCTACATTTCACACCAAAATTCGAAAAATTCGTTTTTATCGTCTCCCCTATAAAATTTCCATTTTGTGGCTTGAGGGTTTTATCAAAACTCAGTCGATATCTAAACTTTTACATACATATATATCTATATGTACACATAGTACCTATTTCAAAATTATGTACGCCCTACATTAAAAATATATGAGGTATATCTTCTGAAAAACAACATAAAAACATATTTCTTTGTTCTCATCTCTTTTATTGTATTTGCTTCTAAATTTGACCTTCAAAATATATGAATTTCTCTATTGTTGGGTCACTGTATAACGAATAGAAAATAGACAAGTAAAATAAGTTATAACTAGAGGACCCTAAATGGTTTTATGCTCGCAGATAAAGCGTCCCTTCTTTTTGGCTTTGTGACCCGTAATTCCGTCAAAGGTCATTCCGGCAAATATCCAAAATAAATTGTTTGTATTTTATGCGATGGGTCTGTTTGGCTTGTACTCCGTGCTACTGGTATTATGTTACTTTTGCTACACTGCTCGTTGAAAAAACCCTTCGGGGTCGTTAGGCTTTATAGTAATTCCGTAAGACCCTTTTATCATCGTGGGATAGTGTTAAGGATACTAATCGCGTATAAGGAACCCGTGTTGTTTGCATTTGAAAATTTGTGTATATTGTGGTTTGTATTTATGTTGAATTTAAACATTTGCGTTCGAGTAATGTCTATATTATTTTCTCTTCGCAATTGTTCACTAATTTATGTTTATTGAATCATAATTTTTTTCACGCTTGGAGACAACTCTTTCCCCTTTGTTGTTATGTTAAACACATGTACATTTTTAATATTTTTAATTAAATGAAAGGCCTCCCTCCAAAACACGTGTGTTACATTTATGCAAATAAATTTTATTATAATTTTATTTGTATTTTTTGTTTTTTGTTAAAATACTTTAATTACGTTAAACAAAGGCACGATCATTATTGTCAATTATTTTTGGGGTATTACGCCGTGTTGCGCTACCTCCTTCATAAGCCATTCAGATGGACACCGTAACGCTGTCTATTACTTTTGGCTGTAAAAATTTCAAATATCTGAAGAAACGATGTTTTTATTGTACTAATCTAAATGATCCAAAGACAATTTTCAAATAGTTTAGAAGTTTTAAATTGCTTCGTGGATATCCACTGGATAGTGGACACCTATATTATTTTTTTTTTATGAATTCTTTAGGGTTGTCATTTTGTGGTCACCGACATGGAAAGTGCATGAATATGTTTTATATCATTTAGTTACATTACCAAAGCGCCTTACCACATATGTGTGGTTTTTTTTTTGTCGACGGCATCACCACAGTTTCTGTTTTGATGACGATTTCTATATATAATTGTGGGAGGGGACGCGTGAGAGGAAGGGGAGGCAGAAGAGGAACGCGACGATTGGGAAATGACACGCAGGGAGAAACAATTACTTTGTTAAGTGGCATAGCAACACATGTCGGGAACTCGCTAGTGAAGAATAAATCTAAAAATAACATTATTTAAAAAGCAACATTTCGAACCAGAATATTGGCCTTTCGGCAAGGCGATACTGAGAGTATCTAGTACTCGAATTTAACGGAAGAAACAAGTCTACAAAAGAAAAAAATATGCATGTTCTACATATTGTTATAATTCGATGATGTGTGTCAATCGACTGTGTTATGGTATAACTATTCTAAAAACATTTTTTGGGTATGTTACCTTTCAGTGGTTTCCTATAGAACTGTCTTCAAAGTATAACATTGTAATGTAATTTTTTTGTTGAATAAGGCATTTTTAATACTGAAAACTTAATTGTATAAATATGCTTTATGTCATTTAGTTACATTACCAAAGCGCCTTACCACATATGTGTGGTTTTTTTGTCGACGGCATCCCCACAGTTTCTGATTTGCTGACGTGTGAAGTTAAAAATTCTTAAAAATCAAACTTGAACGCATTTTTTTGTTGTTTTGATACAACTTAACAATCTCTTACACACTAATAATAAATATGCACATAGTATCTGAGACAGAAACCTAATTGTTAAGCCAATCCAACAGAATTGAAAATATCATCAAAAAGTTTCTTATTCTAAACTCCCCTTAAGATTTTTCCTTTGGATCTCCCAAACTACCCTCTTACATTAATACATCCAGTTTAGGTTTGTTCCGACTACTGAACATTTTACGCACATAATATATTGTATCAGACGTTGGGTAGATATGTATTGTGTTTCGGGTGAGTTGTCAGGGGACTGATTGTACCGGCATGACCGTAAAACTCGTATGGTGAATAATAATCGTAGTTGTTATATTATCTAATGAAGGTTTATTTTAAAGCTTGTTTTGTTTTCAAAGCAATCTTTAAAATACTAACTCATTAATCACTTCGAATGTGAAATTCGGTGAAATGTAAATTATTATATATCATTGAAGATAATGCTTATAAGCCTAAACGAAACATGAAATAGAAGAAGACAGTTAAATAAAAAGGTAACGGTCGCAACTGGGAATGGAACCCAAGATCTCTTATCTTAGCGGGACACGCCGCTAAAACCAAATCGGCCATTAGGACGTTTTTATTTTACGTTAATTTTGTGTTATATCTGTTGATGTTTGTTTATTTAATAAACGAATTTTTTTTTATTGAATGTCAAAATCAAACTAAAGCTTTCCACTGGTTTTGTGAATACACACCAAGAACATGACTGGAAACATTTAAATTTGCACGGAAAGACCTCCATGCAAATTTAAATGTTGTCAGAAATATAAAGGTACATCCTTTTCTTCCTTTAAAGAGACGCGTGTCCTGACTTGATGAAAATGAAGTTCAAATATCTTAGGAGACATTTTGTGATATAAAGAGACACCGGCAAACACATAATGACAACCCTGGTAAACTTATTAAAGGTGGTAAGTTTCTTCCAAAGGAAGAAATGTTAAAAACGGTTACAAGATAACTCAGAATCATTCAATTTCAACACCTCTTTGAAAAGTCATTAAAAGTTATGAAAAAATAGCCCTTAACCTAACCTAAAGCAACCAATTTTTTAATGACTTTTCAAAGGAGGTGTTGAGGTTGTTCGATTCTGAGCTGTCCGGTCTCCGTTAAAATTGATAAATAGTAAGTTAGACGGGTTTATTGCCCAAGTGCTTAAGGAAGCTATGTGGACCGTATTTTTAACAATGATGGGCTAAATTCGAATTTAAAGTTCAGTCAGTGTAAGTCCTCTTTACTACATATTATTTAATATTCGCTTTATTTTTATTTCATCCGTATATTCAGGTTCTTTTAAGTCAATTATGGCGTATGTGTTTTGTAAAAAAAGAAAAAAAAATCCACGCAATCATAATTATTATGACATGGATCTTGAAAAAGGCTTTTTACGGTTTGCTCTCTTCTGGATTCAAAGAATTTTCTGTCGTCCTATCATTATTTATATCTATCCAATTAAATGTACCCGTTTTAGCCATCAAACAAATATGATTGCGTCGTAATAAAATACGGGCATTTTAAATTGTAAATGAGTATAAATAAAAATAACTGTTCCTCTCTAAAAACAGTTCATGTATGACAGTACAAATTTACGAATGTTTCCTTTCATAGATCAATTCTCCTTTTGTGCGGTTCTCTTCCCCATCATTATTTCAGTACCCCTGCTCCACTTGATACTGTTGACAACCCCCTGATATCTGTGATCTTTGTTATTTTTCTTCGTTAAACACCGTGCGCAGGAAGTGATCTCCCTACATAACGGGAAAACGTGGAAATTGTCTCACCGAGCGCGTGTTATTTCGATACATTTATTTTCATTGTATTGTTTTACAAAAAGAACGATGCGGGTGTAAAACTGTTTAGCGGTTAGTTTTGTCGGAATACGTATGTTAACTTCTGTTTTTGAAAATATTTATTTTCCTTGTTTATATGGAAAACTTGTATGTATATAATTGTTTTTGTGTTTAATTCGTAGACATCCACTTTATTTTAAAAAATAATTAATTAAAATCAAATTTAATAATTTTATTATTAAGTTCTGCAAGTATAAAATATATAATACTTAGGGGGTATTTCACCATCCTCTTCAAAGCTTATCCATAGGATAAAGTATATTTTCGATTTTCGATTTTCCATTTATGATTTATTCATTTATTATGTCGGAGTTTACTATTCGGTACTCAAACCTATAAATAGTGGCGAGATATCGGATATGTTGAGTTCTCTAACTATTGCAAGTATTTTTAATAATATTCGTTTTAGTATGGATAGGCTATCACGAGGATGGTGAAATGCCCCCTGAGAGATCTTTGAGATGAATAATTATCGTTCCACCGAAAAACAAAAGTCTAAACCATTACATATATATAGAAAGAAAGAATCTTCGATTAAATTTACTTGATCAATTAGAAATCAATAAACAAAAGGATGACCCTGAAGTAACATTATTTAATAACGTAAGAAACATTATTTATTCCCCACCGGTCAGTATTATCACAAGACTTAATCAACATAACACATTTAAATAAGTCAATAGCAGTCATGTCATTATTAAAGAATTAAGATCACTTAAACATTTAATGTGGGGAAAACAGATTTCAAATTACCTAACAGATGAGAAAAGACGTTGTCTAGTGAGGCCAAGTTTGTACATGATAATATTATTTAAATGAACGTCCTGGTTGCCGGCAATTAAATAAAATATTGTCGTAATCATTTTCTCAGCAAATCGGTTTAACCGGTAATAAATCATTTGGCATAATACAAATTGAAGTCAGGCGGGGGTAAATGGAATCATATAATTAAGTAATCTCAAAGTGGCCTAACCACAGTTTGAAAATGGTCTTTTAGGCCTAAACCGCTGTTGCAATAATAAAAAAAAACTAAAGTACTTGCATAACTTAATGATAACTTATATTTAAATAAAATCAAATAAAAAAAGTAGAGAATTAAATTTACCAGTACCTACCTAGGTACACACTTTTTGATTATATAATAAAATCAAATAAAAGAAGTAGAGAATTAAATTTACCAGAATCTACCTACACACTTTTTGATTACACAATAAAATCAAATAAAAGAAGTAGAGAATTAAATTTACCAGTATCTACCTACACACTTTTTGATTACATAATAAAATCAAATAAAAGAAGTAGAGAATTAAATTTACCAGTATCTACCTACACACTTTTTGATTACATAATAAAATCAAATAAAAGAAGTAGAGAATTAAATTTACCAGTATCTACCTACACACTTTTTGATTACATAATAAAATCAAATAAAAGAAGTAGAGAATTAAATTTACCAGTACCTACCTACACACTTTTTGATTACGAATAAAATTTCATATTTAACTTTAGAAATATCGTTTCATCTCCCTAGTGTAATGATGAAGTTAAATGTCCACCAACACTAGCGTGATTATGATAAAATCTTGTTAGCGCCAAGTAATATGAAAGATTGTGTAAATTGGCCAGACACGTGCCTTTTTTAAAATCAATTTATGTTAATATAAGTTCTGGCTTCGTGAAGTTATTTTCTCATCGGATTTATCTCCACCTCATTTTGCTTTCAGATTGTTAAAGCTAACATGAAAATTCTTAACATTCCAAAATCCACCCCGCACCCCACGCGAGTTACTATTTCATATTGAAATACTGAAATTCCTCGTAGTTTTTCTTGCGAATTATCCACACATATCACGTTAAATGGAAAAATGTTTCACATCATGTCCC
Source organism: Limnephilus marmoratus (assembly GCA_917880885.1). Taxonomy (NCBI): domain Eukaryota; kingdom Metazoa; phylum Arthropoda; class Insecta; order Trichoptera; family Limnephilidae; genus Limnephilus; species Limnephilus marmoratus. The sequence continues at coordinate 34,272,480 of OU862918.1, read as the reverse complement.
GAGAGGTTTTCTAGGGCTTCCATCCCCGGGTACCTTTTCCTCTTATACAAACAAAATTATCTCAATAAATTATGGGGTGTGTTTTATAGTCAACTCTGGCGGACGAAGCCGGCGTTACTCGGAATTAAAAGCATTTCTTTTGCAATTTATTATCAAAACAAACGGCCTAGACTTGCACTTAGCACCGTGGAATCGAATGTATCTACGGATTCGGTGAAAGAAAAAGTTAACAAAAATATTTTTGTCTCGGAAAACCTAAGTAATGAGTTAAATTAATTTAATTTACACTAGGAGGAGGATACGGGTACCGCAGCATGATCTATTAAATAACCAACACCTCTGCCATAGGTCACCCAAAGTAGTTCGATACGTTTGGTGACTTTAGCAGGAGTGCCCGGGCGCATCGGGTGAGGTGTGTCCAAGTCCTCGTGACAAATGTCGCGTTTACCCACCTTCTTCTTGGCGGGCCGGATCGGAGGATGCCGGTTGAGGGAGACCTTCGATCTCTCCATCTGGTCTCTCTCGACCCGTCGTCTTACATTGGGAGGGATGGATTCATACGTCCGTTACTCCTGGACACACTGCCTTTAAGATTCCTTTCCACCCCTTATACCTTTTTCCTTCTCAGAACTTCCTCTCCTTCCTTTTCTTAAAAAGACCCTCCACAAATGACATAGGCCCTGGGGGAAATTATTTTCCTCAAGGCTACCTGTGCGGGTTAATATAAAAAAAAATATAAAAAAATAAACTTTTAGGTCGCCCAAATACTATCCAAAATAATTAAACATACGTGTTATAACATGTGTATGTTAAATTTTACACAGCAGATAAACAATCATCGATCGATGATTCGTTATCAGATGTGTCAAATTGAAAAAAAAAACGTTTATTAGTGAGGCAGTTAGTGTGTATTGGGTGAGTATTTGTGTTGGTACAAATCGTTTTTTTAGCGTGTGTCTTCTAATCCTTATTTTCAATTTAAGTGTAACATTTGAATAGAGGGGCTTCTTCAGTATCTATTAGTAAAGTATACTAGAGGGAAATAGAAAATCTTTTCCCCGTAGTCTGAATATTTGAACCACCTATTTCTTTTGAAGTTGCACGCGATAGTTAAACGAGAGATTGTGATAAGTTCAACTTTCCTTATACTCGAACGGCAATCAGCGGGTACTTCGAGGAAATAATTAGAAGGTGCTTTGAATTATAAAATGAGTTTTAATTGCGATCAGTGATAATTTTTTTACAAGCTGTGTGGCGCTATAATCACCGATAGTAGCTTAATTAAACGTTTTTGTTTTACTCCACATTAGCTCTACACAGGAGGCCTTGAAGAAAATAATTTCCCTGGGGCCTATGTTATCTTTGAGAGTGCTGTGTGGAGAATTTTTTTGAGAAACGAAGGAGAGGAAGTTCTGGGAAGGAAAAAGTTGGTCCAGGAATGACGGACGCATGAATCCATTTCTTCCACTGCGGTGCAAGGCGATGAATCGAGAGAGTTTAAAAGATCTCCCTCAAACAGTCTCTCCCGATCCTACTCGCCACGCAGTAGGTTAGCAGACGCATCCGGCACCAAGATCAGAAAAACTTCATCCCATGTACCAAATGTAGCGAACCACTTGGGGTAGCTATGGCAGGGGTATTGGTTATGCAATACATGGTTCCGGGGCGGCGGTACCCATCCCCGCCTCACAAATACTTACAGAATAATAGTGACGGACACAGGAGGCCTACTTCAAACTTTCAGCAAATTTTGTGAGTGACTTAGGTCGTATAGGCACCGTATCACATTTTCCTTAGAAGCTCGTGATTTCTTGAACGGAAAACTTAAATCTGATTTCTTAACGTTACTAGTAGGTAGTATAAAAATAAAATAATAATATTTGGATGATTTATTTGCCTCCGTTTTTTGTGAAGAATCACTTCAAGGGCGCTGCACAAATTTTAATATATTTCTACAATGCTCCATCTTACTACTAATTATAGACTTGACAAACTATTATAACAAATACGTATGTAGTTTACGTTCCAAATATACAGCCCTAAATATCGTCAGTTCTTGGAATTATTAGCTTCAATGTGAAATATTAATTAAGTCACACATAAACCAGAATTAATTTGAAACCAATTGTTTTTTTTTTTCAATTAAGCCAATAAATTAATTTTAAAAAAAATAATTACTTTAATTGAGTATGCCTATTTTAATAGTAGATGTATCGAAATAATCACTTAATTACGTTTTAAAAATTGGTTTATTAATTCATTAATTTATATCTACTCAACTTCTACCCCAAAAATTTTTTTTCCTGTGAATTCACTTTAATTTATATTCCGCGTTTCATATCAAAGCCTTATTTAATTTGTGACGGAAAAATAAACAAAGCCTTTCACTTCCACCATATTCTGTTTGTCTTTGACACCAAAAATTAAAATTATAGTATCAACGTCTGCTCTCGAGTGTCGCATAAATAAATGCCGGGTCACCACCCTCCATTCTCCTACCACCCAACATGCCACCAACCGCCCCTCGGTCTATTGTAGGCACTGTCTCGGGGTGTCTCAAGGTGTCTCAAGGTGTCTCAGGGTGTCTTGCTTTAACCCTAGCTATTAGCGCTCGATAAGACGTGAGATGTTCATGGGAAATATAAATCAGATCGCCGATGGTAACAGACTACGACATGTATTTTGCCTTTTACCATCAATGAAAAGTATTTGTTTTAAATACACAATGAAAACTTGTACAATCAGTTTGTGTTTATAATTAGATGAAAATCTGCACTACGTTAATGTCTCATGTTCAATATATAAAAGTTTCTTTAAATTAGTTTCGAAATTGAATGTTTGACGGAAAAATCTCTAGTCATGTATTTTGGAGTTTACTTGATACACGAAAACGAACACGAAAACGAACTTTTTAGAATGATCGAAAGTAAAAATTGATTTTTAAAAAAATTGTTCCTGAATTTTCTAAATTTTTACGCTATTTTTAAATATAAAATATATTTATTCCCCTGATAGTAAAACCATATTATTCTATAGAACCTTTGATTAGTGAAAGTACCACAAAAAATTACTTTTGTAAGTAGGCATTGTAATTGTAATTTGTAATCATTGTAATCAACATTGTAATTATCACAACCTTCATATAATATCATTCTGAGGCAGGGGCGGATCTAGCTTTGGCGCTAGGGGGGGTCACATAGCGCCAGGGGGGGGGGGGGGGGCACATAGTCGTGGTCAGGTCACAAGAAGTTATAATTTAATTTTGTTAATAATAGATACACGTTAAAAGTAGGTAGGTAATTTTGATAATAATAGATACAAAAAATATATAAAAACGTTATGTTTAACAATTTTAATTAGTTGTCCACCTAGGTCCTGGACCCAGCCCAGAAGGGGGTCATGACCCCCATGACCCCCCCCTGGATTCGCCCTTGTTCTGAGGTATTTGTTTTGGACCCACCTTTGTGAATTGGTATCACCTTAGCAATTTTACAGCTATCGGGAAGAGTTCCCTCTTTAAAACATTGATTGATTAATTTTGTTAAAGTAGGTATCAATTCTGTGGAGAGACTTAGCACTGTCTTACATTTGAGTGAATCGTAACCAGCACTTGCATTTGGTTTTAGAGATTTTAATATTTGACTTATTTATAACTCCGTAGTGGGCTGAAGATATAAAGATTCAATGCTATCATACTCTAACGTTATTTCATTGGCTGGATATGTTTGACTTTGCCATGTATATTGGCGTCTAGGGAGGAGTCAATGTTGCAAAAGAAATTATTAAATTGGTCGCATATCTCTACATTGTTAGTGATTATTTCATCATTAATGATTAATTTATTACAAAAATTTCTTGAGGTGTAAGAATATTATTAACTAAGTTCCAAGTTTTTTTACTGTTATTCTCGCATTTTTTAAAAAGATAACTGTAGTGTGTTTGTTTTAAGTTTCGTTTTTTTATAGTGGCATTATTTCGTATTTTTAAAAAATTCTGATTTTAATGAGGTGTTATTTATTCTATTCAATTCTACTCTATTCTAACCTATTTTATTCTAGATAAGATATTTACCCCAGCCCCAGACCCGGACTCGGGTGTGCATCTCGGGTAGGTACAAATTACAAACCCCTAGTCTCACTCGTTTTTTAATTTAAAAAAACGTTATACCAGTGACATCTGAGAACAAAATTTATAAATGCAAATCGAACTTTTTTTATATTAGCTCCGTTCTGGAGGATATAAGGAAAATAACTCCCCTCAGGCCATTTGCCATCTTTAGGAATGTAATGAAAGCTGTATGAAGGGTCTTCTAAGAAAGGAAGGAGAGGAAGTCCTGGGAAGGAAAAGGGTATTAGGGGTGGGCAGGAATCTGGGGTCATGTATCGAGGAGTGACGGACATACGAATCCATCCCTCCCGTTGCGGTAAAAGGCTATATTCCGAGAGAGTACGGCTGGAGAAGTCAAAGGGACTCCCTCAACCATTCTCTCCCGATTCGGCCTGCCATGCAGCTGGTGGACAGACGTATCCGCCGCCAAGACCCGGACAAACTCACCCCATGAATCCGGGCCCCTGGCTAAGTCACCAAACGTAGCGAACCACTTGGGGTGACTTATGACAGAGGTGTTGGTTATCCAATAAATGCATCCCAAATTGATGCATACTCCCATACCCTCCCGCTCTAAATATAATGAAGCTTTAATTGCACAGTAAAGTACCTACATGTTTTGCAAGCGACCGGCGGCCATTCAATTTCTTCAAATTGGCGCTGGGTATGCAATAATGCAAAGTGGCTTGAGGACTATCATACCAAATAAACACCTCGTGGACTTTCACCAACCTGTCCCCTTGTCTATATTTTGTCATACTAACACATATTGTATATTGTATTTCCCGTTAAGCACCTGCATAGTGCTTATTAACAACGTATGCAGGGATATTGGAGGTCTAAATTCGTTCTAAACTAAATGTAGCCATGTTCCTTCAAAAAAATTAGAGTCCTAGCCAGAGCCTTGAAGGGGTAACCAACCGTCTGTTACTTATACCAAGGCGGGGAAGTGGTGGATAACCTCAAATGTCAATACCAAACAAGAAAATACTAATGAGTGTAAACGGATCGTCATAAACCATGGTGAACTAACTCACTTTTTACAATTTCTGAGTTAGCGTTTGAAATATTGCTCTAAATCATAATCTAGCTCTGCCATAGAGAACCAATCAGAGAAATACTGTATTGACCAATCACAGACAGCTTTTATCTGATTAGTCTCATATATGTACAAAACTCATAGTCAAGTCAAGTCTCATAACGATCCAAATATATGTACAAAAAACATGCCTATAAATTTTATCACTGGCAATTTTTTGTCTTTATAAATAAAAATGTGATATATTTATGTAATTTTTAATATCCGTATTAAATTTATGATTTTTTTAGTTTTTATGGCAAAATATATTTTTTAAATACCTCCATTCAATACTTTTTTTAAATTAAAAGATTTCTTGAGATCGAGTGACTGTTTATTGACGTATCGTAATTAACAAATATAGTTTAGGAGGACTAACGTCCTTATTAACTGAAAGCTAGGTTTTATCTGTCAAATCTGATAAATAATTTAAAACTAATTGTGATAAATTACAAATACTAGTATGTTTAAACTTGTCGTTTAAATCATATATTAGATTTAGTATACCAATGCAGAATACCAATCATTTTTGTATAAAATTTAGTACAGTGGAGAGGGCAAATTTAATCGCTGTATTTACCATTGGATTAGAAGTAAAGCTAGAAATAATTTTATCATTTTTTGTTCTAATTTTGAAAACGTTAATAAATAAGTGGACAAAAGTCATAAAGGTTTTTATTTAAAAAAAATGTTTATCAATTTCTTTCATAAATGCCTTTTACAGCAAATGGCATCCTAGACTTTTGATCAGAATCCTATAGCTCGCAGCCTCAAAGGAAAATATATCATTATAAGAAGTGTTTTCAGCATAATTTTTTCAATTTATAGTAAAAACAAGCCAATCGAGCCTACGAAATCATCCCTAATTTCCTGTTTACATCACAGCACATTTACGTTCCTCCTTTGTAGGCCATCGCGTGACTAGTTCCAATTTCAGCCGCCAGTGTGAGGTTAGTTACTTTCCCGCCAAATTACTGTTATTTTCTTCTTCGCATTTCCAGCTTTTTTTATATTCCCCCCTCCCGTTTTTTTTTTTTCTTTCATTCCCCCCTGCCTATGCCGCGCCGCCTCGGTGTTGGCCATTTTTTCATCGACGGGAAGTAATTTGGGAGCGTTACGGCCGAACGATGATGTGTTTCTTTTCCGACTTCTATTTCTTTCCATCCCCTGTTTTGTTACCGCTTTGGCCGCCATTCGTCTCGGAGACGGTCAATCAAAAAGCCGTGCGGATTTCTTTACCTTTTCGTTGGGAATTTCACCTTTTGCCGACGTGAGTGATGCTGTTTTTGCGCGCGCGAGAAGCGTCGGGCGCCGTTTCTCCCCCCGCCGCCATTTTATCGTTTTTTTTTTCGTGCATTAGCGTTCGCCGTCAAATTTGCGGCAGTTTTGTTGATGTTTTGATATTTGTCAGCATTTTAAATTATGTCGCCGAGTCGTCTATCACGCTGATGAGATTTAAATGAATATGGCTTCCTGCGTGTAATTTAGATAAGTGTGTAATAAATCCGAATTATTCCCATAAGGAAAAATGCTAATATAAAGGGGGAAGGATATTTGCCTCACGACGTGACGCATGATATTTATTTTGACGGGTTATTCTGAAATTGCGTTTTCTCTTTTGATTCATGTGGGCGTTTCCGCGTAATGAAGGTAATATTGTTATTAGGGAGAAGTCGCCATATTACCTAAACATGTTTGTTCTTTACGCTTATGCGTGTGCGTGTGCGTGGGCTTTTATTAAATCATTTCTTGCTCATTTTACATATTATGTTTTACCAGAAGATTTCCACAAGCGTACAAATTATACATCTTATTAATATTTACCTACTTTAGACCTACGTCTAATTCGTCAAATGAATTTGATGTTCCTAAAGTCATAATTTTAATGAAGATAGTAGTATCGTGTTGTGAAAACGACGAGGTACAGGGAAGTCAATCCCTTTGTCTCGCGAACTGTAGTTTGTAGTCACCTAACGGATGGTTTTTTTCTACCCGATGTGTCGGCTGCCTTTGGCAACATGAAGGGCTTATGAGTTATTTTATACTAGATTTTTTGTTTTTTAATTTTTGGTTTTTTTGTCGTTAGGTATTTAAGATTTTGTTAATGTGATACTATATTTTTTGTATGTCTGGTTGCGCTACCTTTTCTTTTATTAGATCCCACACATCAGGGGGGAAGTGTGATGAAATTAATGAAGTTAGATTTTAAGAACTATTAATATAGCTATAATATACCCAACTGTTATCTCTTTCTTGGCTTTTGCGAACTATATTTTTTTTTCTTCTGATCTTTATCATTTCTCTGTCGTAATTAACTATGTTCGTCATAGCGCAGCTTCGGTGGAGTTTAGTAGATTACGTACTTTGGCGATTATTTTGTAAGAAGGTAATAACAAGCTTTCCATTGCAAACATCTTTTAAAAATAAGGTTTTCGTTAATTCTTCTAATAATATAATAAAATAAATATAAAAATTATTTTTAATTATTTTATTTGTGACCGTAACCGGTTAAGGCCATCTTGTTCGGTCACAAATAAATTAAGTGGTATTAAGTGTTATATTTGTTTTATTCTATTGTTATAATGGAATTCCACCACGAATAGAGAACTCCAGTCCAATTTTTTTTATGAGACCTAACTTAAATAACTGCATTTTTTTTATTTTTAGAGTTAGTTTTAATAGTTAAAATTATTGTCAAAATTTTAATTTTTCAAGACCCCCCGAAAACCACCGTATGTATGGTGAATCGTGTGAAGTCATCACTCCTGAAAAATTAGTATAGGATCGGGCAATCAGCTGATCTACTGCCGCCATTTTGAATTCCGTTGTCCGAAGTATTCTCTCTAGAAATAGCATTACTATTTTTTTTGTGCAATGGTTTTTGAATATTTGCAATAATAGAGATAATAAGAGATACCTTTATTTTTGAAACATTATTTAGGCCTAAATAATTGTTCAATAAACACAACAACTTAATCTGTATAAACAGAATGTAAATAAACGAATAAATTAATACGATGGCTTGTGTCATAATGTACATTCCTATACAGTGACTTTACGGTGACGTCACGACACGTCGAACAGTGACATCACCTTGACGGCGTGTTTTTACGACCCGATTAAAAATGGACTTTTTAATAATTTTTTAAAAACTCTGTGTTTAATATTATTAAATAAAACTTATATATTCAGAATCAGCGTTTAAAGCCAGAATATTTTTCGCTGGAGTTCCTTATTGTCACTATCAAAAATATAAATGTTAATTCTTCAAAGAAGAACACGCATTTATTTTTAAAGCTTTCTGTTTTTGCCAGCCTTTGAGAAAGTACCCAACTTCAAGACGTTATGCTATGTAAATAGTGTTATGAAAATCATTTTGGAGTTCTAATGATATTTTGAAGTGGCACTTGCATTGCCCCTTTGTTGGGTAATTCGCGAGAGAAAAGGGATCATGGAAACCGCTTTTAATTCCAATAAAGTTCTTTATTGAAAAAATATTATCTCGTAATGGTTCAGTCTTTAACTACAGAGCAGAGGTAGGTAATTCATTTGATTAAATCTTTTTAATTAAGTTATTATTATGTAGGTAGTTAAGAGGGTATTACCAGAGAAAACCGGAAAATGTCATTCTTAAATCAGATTTTAGACGTATCGACTCTTTTCCATAAAAAAATTATAAATGGATTTCGAAAGATTGTTCTTTTATCTAGCATTCGCATTTTTTAAATTTTGAGAAAAAATGTTTATTTTTAGTATAATAAGGTTATACCATAGGTCGTTGGAAGATTTCTTAAATTTTCAAAAAAGATTTTGTATTAAACCACACCCATTTCAACTAATATAATAATGCAGTAAAATAAATCAATACATTATCTGGGTATCGCATGTTTTAGAATTTTAATTTTCAAAAAATAAAATAAAAATTAAATCATTAAAAAATATTTACGTACATGTGTTTCTTGACGAAAATTGGTCTGTTTGTGTATTTATTTGTGCACTTACAAACTAATATGTTTCAGTTTTTTTACATTCTTATTTAACGTAGACATTATTGAAAAATGATAAATACTTATAATAAAAAAATAATTACAAAAAGTACATTATTTTAATAGTTTTATCATCATGCCTTTCAGCATTTTTGGATGTAGGTATAAATTAAAGCAAATTTGGAATGAAAAAAATCGATATTGAGTTATAATTTTAAAAAGCTGGTACGGAAAATAATTAATCTTTCTCATTATAACAGCCCTGCACGATCGTAAGAACAACTTTCGGCGAAATGTGGATTTTCGGCCGCTGGCTGGTTAAACGCTCTAAAGTACCTATCTACTGTTCTCGTTTGAGTGAAGATGGCGACTAAGACAAGAATGAGAAACTCCAGTCGCTTAAAAAATTATTTTCATCTTCTAACTTATGAATATTATCTACTAGTTTTTATTTTTATTTTTATTTTTTATGAATTAGTGTCGTTTTCACGGTTAAAATAATTTTCAAAATCTTTCTAAATGATCTTAATCTGGCCATGAATGCGTGACGTCATAAGTGTTTCGGTTAGCTTAGCAGAAGGCAGTCCCAAACGGGTAGGTGTGAAATCAAGATATCCCAAAAGAATTCATTTGCAAGAATTATTAAAATTAACATGAATACTTGAAATAAAAACTAAATTAAAACAACACGGGCGTGTGCCTAGCATGGCGGTCTTTGCAAAATTTGTAAACTTTGGTGGTGATCCGTATGCGAGTTTACGCAGCGCGGTTTAACGCCAAAATGCCGGCATTCTCGCACGCGGTCGAGCGACCCATGAGAGAGCGGCCTAAGTTCTGCCTTACCTTGTTCTTTCTAGAACTTGCCCACCATTCATAAAGAATTTTAAATCTCTAATGTTTTTAATAGTTTTTGGTTTAACTAGATATTTATTATTTCTGAATTTTTAAATACATTTTAAACGATAATTTTCATTGCAGTTCCGTATGTCAAATTTCCATTAGTAACTTTGTAACGTAATAAAGTTGTTTCTAAAGAAAACATGTTAATGAACGTTGCACTAAACATATGTAAACTGTCAGTGTAATATTGAGGTTATTAAATGTTGCAACTTGTAAAAGAATGCTAAGCTCAGGGTAGTAAAACATGTGAATTTGGTAATCAATAAAATGAAATTAAAGGCTATTAAAGGTAATATAAATTTAATCATTATAACAGGGTTGAACATCAAAAGACTCTAATTAATCAAACAATAAATCTCAGGGTGCAGTGACTGCTCGATGATACCAGTCATATTAAATCATATTTCGCTTCTAAGTTAAAAGAAAAGATGGAAGGCGCCAGTCGTTTATAAAATGCCCTAGAACTACTAAACGACAAATAGTCTGTTAAATATGAAAGAGAAAACCAATAAAATATAATAACGTTACGTGAATGCTACATGATGAGATCTTCTGTGAAATTTCTCGTGAATTATCCGTGAGAATTCCGTGAGGTCTTCCGCCCGTCGTGTTTCTGTCAGGAGTCACATGTTGTCGCACGTCTCTCAAGCCGCCTGGAACCAAACTGAAGTACTTCTGTGCACGCAGCCTCTCGAACTTTTGCGAAGCATGAGCACCAACCTCGGGAATACAAACGGCGTGCAATGCTGCCAACCACAGCGGTCAAATCCATAGAGCATTATATTGCCTTGGCGGTTCTTACCGCTACAACTTGATTAACATTATTTTCAAGGAGCTGTTTATTTCACGTTTGCTGATATTAATATTGGTTTGTAAGATAAAATCTGCCCACTATTTAATGAAATGGTGCTGGAAATTGATTTACAGTAACAAAATAAGTACTTGGATTACAGAACGTTTGGAAGTTGCGGAAAAGAGGACACTTAAAACTATGCTTTAGTCACAAATTTCAATGCTAAAAATGGTCTTCCTCGCCAAAACTCACCAAAGTAAGGAGTTATAAAGAAAATATGGAAAAATGTTTTTATTTCAGCTTGGGTATATTGGTCACATGGCCGTACACATGGACGTACTGCAATATCAAACAAAAGTATTTATCTAACAAACAAAAAATTCTAAATATTCTTAAAATATTATTGAAGAAGAAGATAACACTAATAATCTAAACTAAAATATAAAAAGAACAAGACACAAAAAAAAAATAACGGTCGCAACTTGGGCTCAAACCCAGAACTTTCCGTCTTATCTTATCTTCCGACCGTTATCTTTTTTTATTTTTCTGTGTCTTGTTCTTCTCATATTTTCGTTTAGATTGTTAGAATTATATTATTTTTCAGTGTTACTTTATATTAATGGGAAAAACATTCAAAAGTTATAAAAAGATAGTTTTTATAATAAAAATTGAATCTTAAAATATATTATTTTATTACATTTACGTTTATTTTATTTTTATTTTTTTTTTATTGAAAAGTAAATGTTTACAATAATAATACCTATGTTACATTATCAGTTTTTATGGTTACCCAATTAGTAGAGAAATATTCTCGGGTCTAATTGGGAAGCTAGTCTATGTACTTATATTTAGAACTGCTTATAGATAATACGTTACAAAAGTGAAAATAAAATACTGTAAGATATTACAAAAAATTGTGCAATTAGAAAAATACATATAATTATAGAAATATAATATCAACAAAATATTGGAACAGATTTTATCTGAAAATCATCGATACAAACAAGATAATCTGTTGCTTATCTGTAAAAATACAATGCGAGTTTTTTTTTTTTTAATTTAAGATAGTTTTTCTCACTTTTTATTGCATTGGATAATTCGTTATATAGTTTTGGGCCTACATATTCATAATGGTGTTGTGCAGCTGTCCACAAGGACAGGTACATATACGTTCCCAGATGTTCTAGGTCTTATACTTCGTGTTGAGGACACTTCAGATTCTGTAAAATCTGTTAAAATAGCGCTTTTTTTAAATAGTTTTGAAACCGGTAGGATCTTAAATTTTTCAAAAAGTTCGCTGGTTGGGAAAATTCTTGGTTTTTTAATAATAACTTTGATGATCATTTTTTTTTGGTGTTACTATCGGATAAAGATTATTCTTATAGATGCTTCCCTAAGCGATTATGCCGTACTGCAATACTGACTGCACAAAAGCAAAGTAAACCATTTTAATATTTGAATGACTTTATTGTTACGATAATGTTAAAAAAAAAAACTTTTTTGAACGTCCAATATATATATATCGGTGTGGGCAAATAAATTCAAGCGTGTCGTCTATAAAATGATTTTCCTAAACGTGGGTTGTCATGCTATCGTATTATGCAGAATATTGAACAAATTCCTGTCCACATTTTCTGAAGGCATTGTTAACCCATTAAAAAGTTATTGTTTTTCATGTTCTTTTATTTTCGATTTGTCCCGCACACTGGCGTCCATTCCTGTCAAAGTACGTTAACCAGCGGCCGTATGCAAAAACAAGCCTGTCGTCCTTCATGAATATTCACGATGGAGTCACCTTCTAACCTCGCACAGGCGGCGGGGTCTGCCGGCGGCGCCGTTCGGAATGTTACCCCCGTGTAAGGGTGGCTGCCGGGTTTCGCGTAGTACCTCCTAGCGCTAGTTCACTGATGTAAAGTGACCCGGGCTAAAGGATTTGTGGGAAATCTGGGATTTAGTGCTTAAATCGCCGCTTTGTCCGTGGAATACGGGATTTGTATGTACCGCGGCCATTATGTTCGATATTTTGAAGGGGTATCAACCTCTGTAGGTATTTTAGTTCCCACTACGGGCTACCTTTTAAGTGGGATGTAAACAAAGGTTTTGTTCTTTAATTTAAATTTTAAATATTAATCTTTAATTTTTAAAAAATATTTTTTTATGTGAATTTTTTTTTGGCGGGCCTGTAGGGGTAAAACCGACTACCGTGACAAGACGGGATGACGCCCTTGCACGGAACGTAGCTTCATTCGGCAAGTCTCGTGGCTTTTTCTGCATGGCCAAAACTGTGTGCGAGGAAGGCCGATTCGTGCGTGGCGTGACGGAACGACGCTTCGTTCGCTCTCCTCTCTCCGCTTTCGGTGTTTTATCTGCCAGGCGTCCCGTGGCGGAAATTTTTTTTTAATCTCCTCAGAAATCCTTACATATTTTGTTTTTATTAGAAAGATTTTCCTCCTGCTACTTCTCCAAGAAGCTTTTTCCCAGGAGTATAAAACACAACTACACCTAATTTGCGATTTTCTTAAAATTATGCACATTATTTACATATAAGCTCCTATTAATATGTATTTACAATTACTTCCACGGTACTTTTTACATAGTATAAAGTTTAAACTACGGCCTCCTTGGTCGAGGGGTATGGATCCAGGCATGTGCAAATAAATTTGATTTGTTTTATTTGTGTTATTCCACAATTAATTAATTAAACATAATACATATTTGGTAAATTAGCCGCACGTTCCAAAGTGGAAGACTCTCTCAGTATCGCCCTGGCGTAAGACCACCTTTCAGAATTGAAACGTTGCTTTAAATGGCTTTAGCCGTGTTTGATGACCAGATCTGAATACTTGGTATCTGATGCCAGGTTCTTTCCCTCCTTCCTTTTCTCCATCTTCTTCCCCTCCCCGTTACCTTCAGCCTGACAACATAACCCAATTGGGAATGCCATAGGCTCACTCCAGGCGCAGTTGGTACTCTTGTGAGGTATTCATATATAAAACACAGCATAATTACAGTTAAGTGTGTTACCATTATGTTAATCCAACCGCCCAAACACATTCGACAGACATAACCAAAGATAATGAAATATAAGTAGACGTGCTATCTGCTGTTTTTACTATGTGGGTCTGCGCTTCCGGGTGTCGCCGATATTGTTTACCAATTAACAAATAAACTAAAAGAACAAACAATTAACGAATAAACCAAACGAACGTTAAACTAAATGAACGAATTCTTTCCTTATTCAAAATATATTGTTAACCAATATTAATGCACATTTTCAAAAAATCAACGAAATAAACAAATTCTTTTTGTATGAAAACTACGCTAATTAGCGCGTAGTCCGGCGACAGTTGCGCGGACACCATAGCATATCTATTCTGTATTTGAATATCTTTGGACATAACCAATACATTTTCGGAGATAATTTTACCACACAGGAAAAAAAAATGAAAACGACTTGTGACTTCCTATGAAATGGATAAATAATTACAATTATTATGTGTCTTGGAACGGATATTAAATACCTACACACAAAAGTTGGCATTATTACTTTCTTTCTTTACAAATTTTGTTATGTTGTTTTATTTTTCGGTAGTCCTATGTTATCTTGTTTTATTTTTCGGTAAATGTTTTTTATCCACAAAGGTAGTATTACCACATGTATATAATAATATATAGTCCTGTTGTCCTCTTTTTCATCTTTTTTCTTCGACGAATTTTAATAAAACGGTAACTTGATCTTAGTAAGTTCTTTTAGTTCCTTTGTCTCGGCTCCAATGATTCCTTTGTCTCGTCTAGGAATGGAAGACTGCTTACTGAGACCTTCTCTTATATTCGATATTTTGTATCTGTTTTCTCAGTAAACCGTCTTACATTATCGATCTTTTCTAGCAAAGTAAAGGCCATTTTCTACGAATTTTAATCACAGCAGTACCTTAAATCCATTCTAAATCTGAAAAAGACCCCTTTACTCAGTGGAAAGAGTATGTTTTTTAATACTGATTGGATTTCTGCTGGGTTCCTAAATCTCAACTGGATTATGTGATAAGAAATGTTCAATTTTAAAAATCCGAGATACCATTCTATAAAATATTGTTTCTCGAATTTTTTTCGGTTCTGGTTTTGTTGACAAGTAAAAACTACCGTTATTAGCTAAAGTTTTCGACATTGCCCAGGCTTTACGCAGAGTTTTTCAAATTTAGATGAACAAATTATTTGTATTACTTATATTTTGAACTTCATGTTTGCAAAAATTTACCAGCAAGTATCAAAATTCTAAAATCGGATGGGGGGTGATTTTTAAAAATATCGTGTGGATTGTCATCTTCCTCAAGTTTTGAAGGTCATGTGACAAAGTTTCCTCAATCTTGGAATAGAACAATAAATTTGTATAAAAACAGAGCCACGCCCGCCACAGACACTCGCCTTTATATGGAGATGATTTTATTATATTTTTTAATTATAAATTATTAAATTATTTTATGTAACACCGAACAAGGATGTCAACACAATACGGAGAGACTATTGGTTTGTAGTGAGATTGACGAAGTGGGGTAGGCAGACCGCATACGTCAGTCAAAAATCGGATCAGACAAAAATCGATTCGAACCCGATTGGTTATAATACCGCGGCCACGCCCATTGTTGGACCGGATTGGACGGCCGGCGCGGAGTAATGAAAATAGGCCACGCCTTTCTGCTCCGCCGTCCAATAGAATTTTGTCGGATCCGATTTTTGTCTGACGTGTGCGGTCTGCCGTAGAGAAAACGAATGTTAATGCTAGACGCCTCGCGCCTGTACAATTTCAAAACAATGCTCAGGTTATTTTTATAATGTCATGTAATTTTTTTTTATTAGCTCCTACCAGGAGTTGTTATTTTAGTCTTATTGTTGAATGGAAGGAGTTGACATGACTGACACAAAATCTGGCAAGTACCTACATCTATAACTGTGATAATAAGGTAAATACAAAACCTTTGTAGCAAAACAAAGAAAAAAAAGCAAAGTCAAATATATTTTGTGAGTTGGCGGGACAGTTAATTTTTGTGTGGGACATTTGTAGTGCATCCGAAAAAAAAATTAATTCCATATGTCAAGTATTGCACACCGACTCTTGAGATAGGGGGATCAGATATGTTTAAATTGTTTTTGGGAATGCAATCTCGACTCGAGATCGCAAATTCGAGATCTCGCGAGATTAGAAATTACAATCTCGCCAGATCTCGGAATTTTCGGGATCTCGTTAATTAAAAGAAAATATTATTTGAAAGAAAACAATAACCTTTATTAGTTACTAAATAATTAACTGTTTTTCAACATACACTTGATCTGGATTATTTTTCGACATTTTAAGGTATTAACAACGTAAGATACACGCAGTAGTTTTAGTAGAAAAATGAAGGCTGTTTTCCTACAAAGTTTAAAGTAAACAACTTAGACATACATTCGTTTATATATATATATATATATTTTTAAATTTCTGTATAACATTGTTTATCTATATTTATATTTTTTTGTTTCAAAAATAATTTGTAAATTCTTATAAGGATATTGCGCATTTATTTCATATCTCTATTTGTAAAATAATATTCTTATGTACTTATATATTTTTTCCCCTATTTATAAGACAAAATATTTGTATATGTTTTTAACTGCTGTTTAAGTCAATTCGTGAGAAATAGTTTGGATGCAGGTGAATTCTCTAGTTGATGTTTTGTATATTCTTGCCAATTAATATCTGTATCTGTATTTTCTCCTAAATAAATAAAAAAATAAAAAATTATATAAAATAAAAAATCCAAAAATTATGTTTATTTAACTCACATTAACAATAAAAAATGCAAAATTTTATAAAAAATAATGACCATAACCGCACAACTAAAACAAACAACTGGCTGCTTGCATGCACACAAGTATCTCTTTCTGACTCACTCGACACAGTTTTATATTATCTGTCCCACTCGTCATCCGTCGCTAATATTCGTAAATAATCGGGATAGTTTTCTTTCTTCGATCGACACTCCCGCCCGACCGTCAGTCAGTCAGCGCACCACTCGCCCCCCGAGTGGACTTGTGTAGCGTCGCTGACTACTTCCGCCCAATCCCGTCGACCTCGAACGGGATCTCGTCATATTATGCTTCGGGATTGATCCCGAAAAATGGCACGAGAAAAATGGATTGCATTCCCTAATTGTGTTTCAGCATAGTTATTCTTTGTACGGTATTTTACGCTTTCTGAAAGTATGTTTAACAATTCCATAGATCTCTCCACACGTTATGGTCACCAGTAAACCCCTCGGGGTCCGAACGGGCAAATAGCAGTCGGATTTGAAAAACAATTAATATATTCCTCGCCCTTTGTGCCACCGGATATTAGGGGGCCCTTATTGAGATTCGCCTCACCCACTTTTGTCACTTTGATGTTGTGGTTTTTTTCTCGTGATTTTATTTCTCCAATCCTCACGGCGTCCGTTTGTCGTTTCGTATATTATGATTGTATTGTATTGGATAGTGTGACCGTGCACTAACTGAAATGAACCATTTAGTTTAATTATTTATAAGAACAACACTCTTTCTATAACTTTTGAAGGTTATTCCCATCAGTATAATATATTATTGAAGAAGAAGATAACACTAATAATCTAAACGAAAATATGAAAAAGAACAAGGCACAGAAAAATAGAAAAATATAATGGTCGCAATTGGGACTCGAACCCAGAACCTCTCGTCAATCAGAGTGGTGCGCTATTACCAATTCAGCCATTGCCACCTTCTATCAAACTATTTAGTATTAAAAATATTATCTTCGGTTATTTATTCCATATCATAGGTAATTACCTTAATCGTTCTAAGAACTGGTTTGTAACCTAGATATTGTCTCGGATAAATATATCAGATTTTATTTATATGAAACATAGATATATTGACCTTTTTACAAAAGTCTAAATTAATATTTTTATTTTTAACTTAATGAGTAAAACCTCAAATTGTAATATTTAATTAAATGAAGACAACATTAGCGAAACTCAATCGAAAATCTGGAAGAAGAATCAGAAAAAGATATTGACACCTCTGGGACTCGAACCCAGGACCTTCTGCTTACATGGCAAATGATCTTTGCAAAGAGATTTTCGCTCCGATTTTCGATTGAGTTTCGCTAATATTGTCTTCATTTAATTAAAGTCTAAATGAATATTCAATTTTTTATAAGGACAACTCTATTTTATAAGATCAACCCGATTTTATTTATTTGTTATGATGGTTTGATGGAAGGCGGCAATGGCTGAATTGGTAAAAGTACACGTCCCAAGAGGTTCTGGGTTCGAGTCCCAGTTGCGACTATTATCTTTTTCTATCTTTCTGTGTCTTGTTCTTATTTTTGTTTGGATTATTAGTGCTGGCTTCTTCTTTAATGACATTTAATTTATATTGTCGTAAAGATTTGCAACTTTTCATGGCGCCAGTTTTATGATTTCGCAGCGCTGTGTATACAGCGATGTGCATAATGTAGAAAATTGCTTAAAACAGTCGGTTAAGTAATTACATTTAAATTACCAAACTATTCACATTAACACGAATCGTTTATTTACATAACATTTACAATCGCGTGCTGATATGGAGTTAGATTTTTGGATTTAAAATCTGTTTGCATACCTGAAAGTATATTTAACAAGTGTGTTCACAATCAAAGAACCCAATTTAAATATTTTATTTTATTTTAAAAGAGCTATCTACATGTTTTCCTTTTTACTTACAGTACAGAACTGGTGCTATAAGTTCTACTATAATAGTCCCAGATGGAAGTCGGATAACATCATTCATGTATCTTCTATAGTTTGATTTTTCATCGAAGTCGTGTTATAATCAAAATTTATATTGGAGCATTTTAGAACGAACGTATATGAGGTCCTGTACAACCTCTCTCTGTGGGACTACTGTATCTGTAGAATTTATATTTCGAGGGTTAAAAACTTAAATTAACGACCTTAAGAATACCAATGGTGACACCAAAGATATTGAAATATAAGTAGATGTGCTATCTGCCGTTTTTACTAGGTGAGACTGCGCTTCCGGTTGTCGCCGATATTGTTTACCAATTAACAAATAAACTAAAAAAACAAATAATTAACGAATAAACCAAACGAACGTTAAACTATATGAACGAATTCTTTCCTTATTCAAAATATATTGTTAACCAATATTAATGCACATTTTCAAAAAATCAACGAAATGAACAAATTCTTTTTGTATGAAAACTACGCTAATTAGCGCGTAGTCCAGCGACAGTTGCGCGGACACCATAGCATATCTCTTCTGTATTTGAATATCTTTGGGTGACACTATAGGTAAATGTCTTTTAGTCGATTATATCGTTTGCCCATTTCCTTATAAAACACATCGAAAACAACCGACGCAGTCAATGGTGGTCCCTTATGGTTTTCACAATTAGACGAGGAAACGTTAAAGTTTTTGCAACCCTTGGATATCAGAGGGAAAGTCGGAATATTTTATTTGAACCTAAGGCATCTCGTTACTCTGAATCCTCACACTCAGTTGTAAAGAGAAGCCAATTGACTGCGCAGCTTCCTGTAGGTACATAACAAACATATGCCTAGAATGCACCATTAAATAGAGCGACTCAACTGCGTAACGACTCTGCATTGAGCATCGACATCTTCAATGTCATCTACAGATAATTCAGTAACTATCTCTTGACATACGTCACAACAATATAGTTAAACTGCCCCTGCACTTTTTTTTAAATTTTGTAATCTTCTCTATAACTTTTACTATATAACTGTTTTATGAAGAACCGGAATAAAATAAATAAATAAATAAATTTTAATATTCAAATCTCTCATACAGACGGAGAAGAAAGATTTTCTACAGCCACTGCAGAACTAACCGTTAGAAGTGTGTTACGGACATAACCGTTTGTCCGAAGTAAGTTTCCTAACTTTCGTAAAATTGATTTTCATAAGATGAAATTACTTCTGGTATACATCTTATTGTAATCTCTAGGAGTCGTAAGGTCTTTTATAATTTGACGTCGTCAGTTTTCGTTAAGTCGTAAGGTCTTTTATAATTTGACGTCGTCAGTTTTCTTTAAGTCTTAAGGTCTTTTATAATTTGACGTCGTCAGTTTTCTTTAAGTCGTAAGGTCTTTTATAATTTGACGTCGTCAGTTTTCTTTAAGTCGTAAGGTTTTTTATAATTTGACGTCGTCAGTTTTCTTTAAAATCGATTAGATTATTTTGTTTGTGACAAACAGCAAAATAGTTCAACAACTGACCACAATGTTCGGAGCCAATGGCACTATGGCATCCCCAATTTAGGTATATTATAAAGCTGAATGGAAGAAGACGTCGGAGTGAAAGGTCGGGAAGTTCCTGGTCGATCAGATTTGGTCTCCAAGCATAATGACTAGAGCCATTTCAAGCAACGTTCCGGTTCCGTTCGTTCCGGAAATGTCTTACAAAATTCAGTTTTCTTTAAATTTGGTAAAGATTGCATTTCTTCGGTGACATCTGCTAATTGAGCCCAATCGACCAGGTGTGGAATCCAGCTAGTCATTTCTTGCACTTGTTCTTATTCCCATTATTTCTGGATGTATTGCCTTTACAGTCCATCATACACGAGTCACCTCTGTTGAGCAGGGAATCCTATACGATGAAAAGGGTTGCTTTGCGCCGCAGCAAGTAAGCGTACCGCATAAAGTATTTTGCTCGTGTACTCGCGAGAATATTCGCATATGAAACAGTGTCGGCGTTTCAGATATTATGCATAATAATTCCACGTCCTGACGGCACTGAAAATAATAATAACACATCCTACAGGTTTTGTTTCATCCCTTTTTTAAGGGTTTATTATTTGTTCGCGCCGTACTTTGGGGCGCGAATTTCATATGCCGCGCACGTTGATTGAATGAACTGCGGCGAGCTCGGGAATTCGTGAGAATATTATTACGCTCGAATTTTTTCTTCATATTTTAACATACTCGCACATACTTAGGTGAATTGAAATGCGCGTGTGTGTATGAAGTCGTAAAATTTTGCTGTCTGACTTATGAAATTGAATAAATGAACTAATAATCTTCAATAAGTGTTATTTAGTCATCTAAAGTTTATTAAAATTATTTAAATTGAATGATTTATGGAGAAATCTCAGAACTATTCCAATAAAATAAATTGTGAGTGCCTGTGTAAGTAATCCATTAAAATGTTTGTTCATCTTTTCACACTTGTAGGTACAAAGTTCCAACGCTCTCTTTTTCTCAATTATTTATTTATCGATTTTATTTTAGTTTTTTAAACATCTAAGTTTACAAATGACAATAGACATTTTTATGATTCCTTGCTCACATCCAAACCTAAGAAATTTATAAAATTTTTAATTAAAATTTATAAAATTTCTTAGCTTGATATAATTTTGTGTAATTTGGTGTAGGACCACCATTTAGAATTGAAACTTTGCTTGAAATCGTATTTGGTGACTAGATCTGAATAGCCAGGTACTTCCCAACCTTTTTCTACTTACCTTCAGATACGACAAGCCATGGTCTCACTGGCTCCAGACGGTTGGTAACACTTGTGCAATGTTCACATAATAAAATAAAAAAAATTGTGAGTCGGAAAAAAATCTCTTCAAAATATTGTGTTTTGGTTGGGCTTAAGTACTTCACTTTTGATGAAGTAGGATCCAACAAAAGCTAAATTTGGCAAATTATTGGTTGGATGATTCATGCATAACTACGTCCGATTATGCCAATAAAAAAATTATTTAAACGCGAAATTTTCCTTACCTATCAACAACGAAATAAGATTTGAATATTTTATAAAAAAATGTTTTACATTTTCTAAACAGCAGAGGAAAACAAACCATTATACTTAGTAATTTTGTTGGCGTTCGTGTTTTTCTATTCTCGTATTGATTCGTTCTCAAAATTTCATGTCATAAACAGAAGACTGTATGTTAACCAAGATAAAAAGTGGAGCAAAAAATTGGCATCAACAATTCCCGAATCAAAGATAAAGCATAAAGTTTCTTGTGCGAGGACGGTCTTAGAATAAATTTCCTTACTGTGACGGTGTGACGTGCTCGCCAATTTTTCTCGATCGTGTATTGTTTATTATGTGAAACACTTTCTATACTAATTTTGTTTTAGAATTCTCTATTTTCCTATGAAAAATACATTTCTCCCGTCGTAAATCTGGTACGGCGCCGTGAAAAGGTATTTTTGATGATGGAAAATCGGTTCGAAATTTGAAAATTATTTTTATTCTTCGATTGAACCCTTTTTTAAATATTAACATAGAGCTTCGACCCTAAGAAATGTATAAAAACAGGAAAAACACATTTTTTAAATCGGGTTTGATTTCCTACTTTGGTATTGATTCGTTTTACTACCCGGCTTTGCCCGATATTTTAATTGAAGGTGATTTTAGTTTCTCTTGAAAAATGATTTATTTGACTTTTGTAGTAATCAGTTGTTTAGCTTCTTATCTTTTTGAATCAACGTTTCGAATAGTCTTGTAGTATTTATGAAGTGAAAATTTCTTTAGCACCATTGTGGTTTGAAACTTGATGAAACGGAAGAGAGCAACTCTAAAAAGAGACAAACACATACGTCTATAGGATTTAGCCTGCCAGAGAATGAGTTAGCAATAAAATATTTATTTAATTAACGGGTACTCGGTTCCAATATAATACGATACATTCACGGTCCAGCGAAGTTCTCCTTTAGTGTAGTGGTATAAAACGCTCGACGAACTTCACCGGCCAGACATATAGAGGACAAAGGATCGAATCTTACAAAATGCAAAAAAAAAAAAGTTTTTGTATTTGTAAAATTAATATCCAATCTTCAAACACTCCAAAATGAACAGACAACAGAAAGCGACATCTAGCGACTCCGAAAAATTACTAAAAAAACAATAACCTAATGTGTAGGAAAAGATCAGTGGTTGAGTGGGCATCGCGTTTGGGTCCCACCCGGGCGTCGCATTTTCGAATCCTCGGCTGGTTAAGTCCTCCATCACAACACAAGCAACATTTTCGGCTTTCTGTGGTGGTAGTAGGAGATTTTCAAACATTGTTGGGTTATTCGTAACCCAGGAATGTTTGACTTTCTTTAAAAAAAATAGGTGCATTGGAATTCTACGAAAATAATATATATGTGAAAAAAATCACCCTTCACATTGATAGAAAAAGAGCTTCGTATTCTCCCCCTTCTTGTCTGCTTTAATTTTCTAAAGACTTCACTTCCATTGCGTGTGAATTGCACACCCTGATTTTTTTTTTAAATATTAGTTTTGTTATAATACTTTTTAACAACATTTATACGCAATTGATTATCCTGCTTAATGGGGTATGTTTTAACTTTCAGATTTTTTGCCTACAAAGTTAATTACATCATTGGCTAGAAAGTTTTGAAAATAAATAACAAATGTATTATTACTACAGGCACGAAACAAATATTAAAATAACCCATAACCTAACCTAACGTAACCTATTTAACCAATTTTTTTCATCACTTTTAAAGACTTTTCAAAGGAGAAGTTGAATTCATTCTGAGTTTTCCGGTCACCATAAAATTAAGACGATACACCTTAAAACTATTTGTATAGTTTTATTGTGATATTAATTATCCAAACACCGTTGATGACAATCAAAGAAGAAAATAAAAAAAGACAACAAAAGAAAATGGGTACGATTGTGCCCGAGACTCAAACCCGTGACCGATTTTCTGTACTTCTGTATGGTGGCATAGAGAGATGATTAGTTCGTTCTCCGGAGAGAGAAGAGATCTCAAGTTCGAGCCTCGATCACAAACTAATCTATTTTATTCGGTGACTCAACAGTTGATCCTTGATGTTTTTGTGTATTATTTACCAATTTAAAACCTAAAATCAACTTCAAAAATACATTTAATAATAAGTTAAAACGAAACGAATTTATTCACAGTGTTGATTTTTTGTGCTTATACGCTGGTGGAAAAAACAAGAAGTTTTATCCTTGATGCATTTGAATGAAAATATATATAAATTTTTAAAAATTATTTATTAACCAAGAATAACATTACAATATATACAATATACCTACATATACATATATATATATATATATATATATATTTTGTTGGTGTATAACACCTCACTAGGCTGAGCCTGTTCTCAGGTGGCAGGAATATAATTTTAATTTAAATAGATAAATGGAATAATAGAAAAATATTAAGAAATGAAAAAAAAAGATATGAGATAAATAGATGAAAATAATTAAGAAGAAAGAAAAAAAATACAGGCGTTGAGTGTGTTGTCTGATCAAGTTATCTGCACGCAGTGCAATACCATTGTTTACTACCCACGTGTGAATTTTGCGTTTTAGATTTTTTGTCACTAAAAAATCTTTTATATCTTTTTCAATTAAATTAAAACATTTTGGAGCCAAATTGTGATAATGTCTTTGTCCAAATGTAGTATTTGTCTTCGGAGTCATGTGTCGATGTCTATATCTTGGGTCGTAATTGTGTTGTGCAGAATGATGGTTTAGTTTGTCTTTTTGGTAATGTATAGATATAATTTTGATGTAAAGTTGCTGTAGATATGTTCAATACAGCAAAGTCTTTAAATAACTGTATTATCGAGAATCTAAAAGGTTTTTTAGTAATAACTTTAATTAAGGCCTTTTGCGCTTTGTCGAGAGGGTCCATATTAGTCTTCGCAGCACCACCCCAACCAATCATACCGTGGGTGATAATTGTCCTAACGCGTAGTATATAGTTTTTAAAGTCTTTACTCGCATTATGTTTCGTGTGTTCTTAAAAAAATGTTTTGGTTTTCTTTCTTTACCCGCTGTTTTATTTATTTGTTCTGTCCATCTAAAATAGTTGTCAATATAAATGCCTAAATAATTGATTATCTGAGTCCATGTTAGCGGGTTGCACAGGCAGGTTTTTTTAGATGTGCAGTCGTGTATGGTTAGGTTTTCATTGAGTCTTGGTTGTCATCATGTAAATATGTTTTATACTTATGCTATTCTGCGGTATATCATCTCTGCACATCCCTTCCGTTATCCAGTTACATTTTGTTAAAGTAGTTATACCATATATTCCCTAAAACGACTGCATATTGTACTTAAGTATGCCGGGGGACCCACTGTTGGGGGATCAATTATCATGGAACCATTTTATTTCATGGGTCGCTTTTCTTTTTTTATTTTATTATTACAATAGTGTTTCAATAATTATCACAATTGAGCGTTAAGCTATGAACAACGAAGAAAAGGGACATACGAAATAAAATAGATTAGATTGCAATCGAGACTCGAACTCGAGACTTTTTCTCTCTCCGATACGATAACGTGATATATTTGAACACCATACATACTCATTATTGTAGGCAATCCATTGTTTGCGAGGGGGCAATTTATATAATTGCCTTCCGTATCAGTAAAATATATGTGCATTTAAAAAAATATATATGTTTAATCAACCAAATAATTAAATTTTTTCATATGAAGCGGATACTTTGTGATGTGACATTATTAATTTTGGTGTTTATGTAATAATATAGGCAAACTTTTAATGAACGGTAAGGATAAGGAAGATAGTCTTTCTCACTCGGGAATTTATTCACTTCAATGCAGCGACTGCCTTATTGTATTGTTTTTTTTTATATTGGTAAAACAGCACGCAACATAAACACCCGTGTCAAAGGACATCTTAGATGTTTGCACAGCTCTGGATTTTCAGAATTTGCAAACCACTTGATCGAAAAAGACCATAAATTTGACAAAAACTCCGGCGCCAAACTTATTCATAAAAACAATATCGTTGTAAGGTTGGACAATTTAGAGGCACTTGAACTTAGGAAATCCATAAACACTAATAGCAAGGTAGTTAATAACCAACTAAATTTAAATAAAAGTCCCATACTAAGATTGTTCCCTATTGATAAAGAACGCGTCCGTTCCCTTCCCAATTCTCCATCTATGCCTTCTTCCTCTTTCACTTGACGAGTCCAGCCCATTTTTGGTAAATTATGTATTATAACACACATGTAACCTAATGTTAGTAGAGTATTACACTGCCCTGATGAAGCTACGGTTGTAGCGAAACCCGGTCGGCATAAAGTATAAAAAATAAAAGTGGTGTTTACAAAGTTATTGTTTTATTTTAAATAAATAAATTAAGTGAATAATAT
Source organism: Limnephilus marmoratus (assembly GCA_917880885.1). NCBI lineage: Eukaryota > Metazoa > Arthropoda > Insecta > Trichoptera > Limnephilidae > Limnephilus > Limnephilus marmoratus. Next base: position 34,246,419 of record OU862918.1, on the reverse strand, counting down.
TGTAACGTAATGTAGTGTAAATATATGTGTAAGGCATTTATTTGAATTATTTCAGTTAAATAAGTGAAAACATTGTTTAATTTTTTCCGAATTTTTATTTTTTATTTAGTGTTTGGTGCGTTCAATATGTCAACAACAACCGTATAATTATTGCCAAAATTATGTATATGGCGAAGGGGAGAGTAAAATTGTTATTCCGTATTGGAGTTGCCGCAATTATACGGTAGATAGTACCACGATGTTTGTTTTAATGATTGCTGAAATTTAGGCAAGTAATAACTCTATTATTGTGCCTCAAAACACGGTATGGATCACGATCCAACCTCACGTCCTCACACTTCCGTCTCCGAGACCTTTTCCCGTGGCACATCTACATTCATATTCTCATTCTGCGCCTTTGAGCTCGGAGGGAAAGTTTTTCAATGCAAGTTTAGTGCGGCTTCCCCGGCCTGCTTATTATTCCGGCCGCGAGGCGGCGCTAGTCGCTAAGTGAAAAGGCTCCTTCCCGCGCTCCTGCTGTTGCGAGAAAAAACCGACAGGAGGCGCCTTCCGTTTATCAAGAAAATACATATTTTGCACCTTGAAAACACGTCCCGGCGAAATGTAAATTATTTTATGAATATTTGTACATAATCTTAAACAAAAAAAAATATTCATATTTTACAAAATATTTCTATGGTGTTTTAAAATTACAATTGATTTTTATAGCACGTGGTGGTGTTATCGCTACATTATTTTGTTTTGAATTTTGGTTCCTATTACTATATAAGAACAGTACATACCAAACTTTAATACCGACCTGAAGTTGACAGAAATCGTCTCAATAGGAGTTTAAGGTCAGAAAAGTGGCATGTCTCCGTATGTTTTTACGTATCTTTCTCTTTCGCGTACGGTCATTGTAAAGTTAGTAATTGCCTGCGCGAGAATGGATCGTATCAAGTTCAGGTCGACATTGAAGTTTAGAGCGTATTGTACTTACGCATATCTTTTTGTTTTGCAGTTTCTCGCATAGGGTCACCCCTAATTTTTTTCGATTTATTTAAAATTTAGAATAACCTCACTTAATTAGTAATACGGAATATAATACCGTTTTCTATATATTTGTATGGAAAACATACACTGCGCATTAATCTTTTAAATTACGCAACGGATTTTCATGCGGTTTTCACCAATAGATAGAGTGATTGAAGAGTAATGTTTATATATGTATAATTCCTGAAAATTATATTAGAGAAAAGCCGAGAAATTTAAAGAAAACATATTTTTGTGTGATTAAAAACGGCTGGCTGGCCGTACTATAGTCACTTTTGAAATTCGTTCTACGGAAGAAATTGGAAAATAGATGTCCTAGAGTAAGTAGGTATTTGATTTGAATTATTTTATTTGATGAAGTCGCTCAAAATGTATGTGCGCATAGATCTTTTCAACTACGTAACGGATATTCATGCGGTTTTCACCAATAGATAGAGTGATTGAAGAGGAATGTTTATATGTATAATTCCTGAAAATTATATTAGAGAAAAGCCGAGAAATTTAAAGAAAACATATTTTTGTGTGATTTAAAACGGCTGGCGGGCCGTACTATAGTCACTTTTGAAATTCGTTCTACGGAAGAAATTGGAAAATAGATGTCCTAGAGTAAGTAGGTATTTGATTTGAATTATTTTATTTGATGAAGTCGCTCAAAATGTATGTGCGCATAGATCTTTTAAACTACGCAACGGATATTCATGCGGTTTTCACCAATAGATAGAGTGATTCAAGAGGAAGGTTTATATGTATAATACATGCTTATTATATCAGAGAAAAGTCGAGAAATTCAAATATTCAATTCAGGCAGCGGGCAGCAGGCAGCGGGCAGCTGGCAAGCGGGTGGTGTGGATTTTATAAAGGTTGGGTAATGGCGTTGTGTTTCGTTAGCCACAGCAACGTGTGGCCGGGTCTGCTAGTTATGTATAAATCAAAATGAAAATAAAGGTACTTTAAGCTAAAATATTTTCAATTAGATTATGTTATTATTTTAGTTATTTTCTAGCTTTGTACGACAGATTAATATTTCACAAATAAGTGGTGCTGAAAAGATACGGAATTAAGTTTTGTTGTTATTTGACAAACACGAAATAGGGATAGATAGGGACCGAGTAAGTAGGATTTTTCAACGCGTCAAGTGAAAACACAAACTGAGATGTTTTAATCAGGGTTAGTTGGAAGAGGAATATAAAGATGATAGAGAATATGCCAACTACTACTCAGGGGCTGCATAATGTTGGCATTTCTCACTTAGTTACCTCCCGTTTACCAAAGCCCGCTCATGTGAATTCTCGAGTACCTCAAGCGGTATGGCACTCTCCTGCTAACGGACTCGGAGAAGTTATGTTGCAGTTCTAATATTTGCATTAAAATATTACCATACTTTAAAGAAAATGGGTTTAATATTTGGAAAACACTTATTCAATTCAATTTATTTTATTCTTTCAAAAACATTACAAAATTTAAAATTTCAATGCGTTTTTAAAATACATTTGTAACAGTATTACATTAAACATAAATATAAATGGTAAGCAAAAAAAAAAACTATATGAGCATCAATTGAGCTTGCCTTTTAAAGGCAGCTTCACTGACGCTAAATATGTCGATATCCGAATTAATTCTGTTCAACAGCAAAATTGCTCTCCCGATCGGCATGACCATTGGCAAGTTAGTCCTGCAGGCCGGAAGATAGAACAGCCTATGCTGTCGATGGCGAAGATAACCATCGGGAATATAAAAATTAATATTTTCCAAGATAGCTGAGTTCTCAAGCCATCCACGAATCAATCTGAAGAAATGCGTAGCAATGTGTACATCCCTTCTGACACGTAGATGGTTCATTCCGAGCATACCCAAAAGAAAGTCGGTATAATAGAGCCACGGGTAATAGCCGTACTCCCTCATGTACAGAAATCTCAGAAATTTTTTCTGAACTCTCTCCAACATGAGGGAATATTTTGCTTGGTGCGGACTCCAAATTATCGACCCACTTTCAAGCCTACTCCTTACTAAGGAATTGAATAGAATTATGAGAACCCGGGTGTCTTTAAAATTCCTTGCAGTACGCAGAACAAAGCCCAGCATTCTCAATGAAGTGCTACAAGCCATCTGAATGTGAGTATGAAATGTCAGCCTACTATCAAACATGATTCCAAGGTCCTTCATGGTGGAGACACGTTTTAGACTTCGGGCGTCCATCGTATACCGGTAATACCAGGTATGACACGCCCTAGTGAATGACAAAATTAAACATTTAGATATATTGAACTCAATCCGATTTCTTTTACTCCAGTCAATAATTCTATCAATATCTGACTGGAGTCGATTGCAGTCCTCTAGGGTTAGTATTTCTAAGAATAGTTTCAGGTCATCAGCAAAAAGAAGAAACCTGGAGTGCAGAATTACTTCTGAAATATCATTAATAAATATGGAAAATATTCATTTCGCTGTATTAATATAAAGCAATCCTCGGCTATGGACCGCAAATATGTTTTGTATTCCAGAAGAACTGTCTTGAAATTATTCACACCACCATTCAGGATCAGAACATTACTTGAAATGATCTTAGCCTTGTTTGGTGATCAGATTTGAATAGCCGGGTACTTTCCTCCTTTCACTTCCCCGCTTTTCCTTCCCACTGCGTTCAAGCGCATAAAATACCACAATCCCAAGCTGAGACTCCGGTTCATTAATGGTTATCCACCACTTAAATACCCGCCCTGGTATAAGTAATAGATGGTTACTCCTTCAAGGCTCTCGCAAGGACTCTAATTTTTTTGAATGAACGAATCTACATTTAATTTTGAACGAATCTAGACCTCCAGTGTCCCTGCATACGTTGTTAGTAAGCAGTATGCAAGTGCTTAACGGGAAATCAAATTAGACTCCAGTTCAGAAGATTATGAGAAATATACTAGCCAAAAATGTGTTATATTATATTATATTATATATTTTCAATTTGGGAGGCGGGAATGGGTACCGCCTCCCCGGAAACCTTTTTTGGATAACCAGATCACCCCAAGTGGTTCGATGCATTTGGTGATTTAGCTGGGTTGCCCGGGTTCATGGGGTGTCTAGGTCTTGGAGTTGGATGACCAGAACACACTGAACCCCTAATTCCTACCACCCTTTAGACCCTTTACCTTCCCAGAACTCTCCTCTCCTTCCTTTCCTTAAAAAAACTCTCTAAATAGCATCCCTAAAGATGACATTGGCTCTGAGGGAAATTATTTTCTTCAGGGCCTCCTGTGTGGAGATTATGTTAAAAATTATATATATATATATATTTCCATGAATGCAGATAATCATAAAAATCGCGTGAGAAGCAAAGTTTAGAAACGGTTGATTTTAGCGTTGTACTTTTTATTTATTTTGTGAATAATTTTATAAGAAAGAAAAAAGTAAATCAATGGACACTGTCACAGATAAGCTTAGCCATAAAATTTTACATTTTAAAAGTAGTTTCTTATATTATTTAAGACTCAAACATTTAAGACTCTCTACATATCCTATGTTAGAAGCCACCTGGAGTATGCTTCTACAGTGTGGAACCCTCATTGTTCTACATATAAAGCAAATATAGAAAGAGTTCAGAAAAAGTTTATGAAATATGTCTCTTATCGCGTGCGAAATGATGAAAACTATGTCCCCGTAAACCTTAAATCTCTTGATCAACGCCGAGATATCAGAGACCTATTAATGCTCTATAAGATTATTCATAACTTCATTGATAGCCCGTACTTACTACAAAATATTCATTTCAGATGTCCATTAAGAGTTACTCGATCTCCAGACACCTTTTATATCCCTAAGAGCAAGACAAATTACCTTGAAAATGTATTTGTAAGAAGAAGCGTAGCACATTTAACAGATTATGCCCAAATATCGATGTGTTTAATACAAACCTTGATAAATTCACAGCATGCATAAAAAATAACACTCTTGATGCCACATGTTTAACTAATAACTTAATATTTCATTGATTTCTGTATTTCTCTTTTTTTATTTTTAGTATCACCACATTTTCTCTCCAACTTTTTTCAGTTGGAATTCAAATAAAATCACTTCCTGAAATATATTATTTATATCAATCAAAATTTAAATGTAAACCCTTGAAAAACCTCAGTTATTTACTTTTTGTAGATATAAGTAAGAAGATACACTTTATCAGAATAATTTATATCAGGTATAGATATTGTGTATTTTTGCATTACGGTTCTAAATTATTTGTCGTTATTTTATTGGTCTATGACATACTTATTTTTATCACTGTCATTTATGAATTTTGTACAGACTGTTTATAACGCTAATAAATAAAATAAAATAAATAAATTATTACGTTAGTTTAAACTTATTTTTATAAAGTATTTAACAATTTTGTTTTGATTCTACTCAAGCGAAACGATAGAAAAAGATTCAATTTATCCTAAGAATATTTTGTTGGTTTTGATAACGTATACTGATGTGTGGCAAAGATTAATCGAAAATAATGATACCGAAAATAATACATAGAATATAAATAAACGCTTCTTCCGTGTTTTTGAATGAGGAAAGTATGATCGTGTGTGGTGCAAGAGACATCCGAATCGCAAAGGCATAAGACAAATTTCATAATAGACCAATTCATTTTTACACCCTCCACGATTTTTCACCATCCGCGGAGATAATGGGTGGGTACTGTGGGTAGGGACAGCCGCATTTCGCTTTAATATGCAGTATGCTTGCATAATGTTAAATCCATCGTATTGCTTCCCCAGCCACTGAAATGGACCCGCTGCCTGAAATTCTGCACTCTCATTCCTGGTCACGATCATCTCACAAAACCGTTCGTAAAACTTACTCTCATGGTGAACGTTTTGTTTTCTGCAGTGGTCCTGAAGCTTTGGAACAATAATTAAAAACTAGCAGTTGAAAACCCGCTCCGCAGATTTTTACTGCTAGGTTCAGCTTCGCCCAGTAAGTGTTGGTGATCATTTTATAAATCCATTAGGAACTGGTTCCAAAAATAGCCGGATCCACTGTCATCCAGCAGTAGCTAGTCACCAGGACAGGCAATGACGTCATATGTAATACATAGCCGCGTGATCCAACTAAGTATTATGGTCAATCTTTCTACATCCGGAGAGATACTACAAATTCAAAAATTCGTAGTACTTACATCTGCCAGGGGCACGTCCCCATGCGACCTGCTAACGGAAGTAGCGCCATCTCTTGACGTATTCTTTAATTCGAAACCGAATTACAAAGGTAGTTTGGTTTTAAATTTCACGTACACAGATCTGATGTTATTTGTGGCGCGGCGCGTACGATATGCGGCCGCGGCGTGGCGTCAGACAAGCACTCGAAAACGGGTTCTGAAATTCAACCACGCAAACGTTAACGTATTGTTACTGTTCGATAGCGCAGCAGCTATGAGATTTGTTAACACAATTTTTTTCGGAATAGTACCACAGATTTTTTCTGCAATCGTCGTGTTTCGTTGCTTGATATATTCAAATATATTAATTATTGGTGTAAATTTATAAAAAAGGAAATATTCCTTTTGTAAATTGCAAATTGCTATTTTTAAATACATCAATTTGTATTTCACTTTTGTTTTCTTGATTGAATGAGCGTGTGAATGGAGAGAAATCTTGGAAGAGGAAATTAACCAACTTTTTCGATGACAATGTATTCTTTCATATTTTGATGGCAATCTCGCACACACAATTCATAGGAGTTAACTTACCTTGCGGTTATAAGGCTGCTTTGCCGTCATGTATAATGGTCGAGAAAATACATAATAAGTATTTGCGATACCTCTTCATGAGAGAGTTCTGTTTTGACCCATGGCTGTTCCCAACAGCATTTATCTCGGAAATGATGGGTAGTTCTTGGAGGGATGTCGCATTATTGCTGCTGCTTAAGCTTCTGAATGGATTATTATCAATACACAGACAATCGGGTGAACATGAGATTTTTGAGAGTCGCACATTTGTGAAAGCACTGAACGTTTAGAACGTGACTAGTCTCTTTGGTTTAGCTGATTTTCTGGAAGTAGCCGATTCGTAGCCTTCACTTTTAAATATTTTCAGTTTCTTAAGTATCGTTAACTACCGCAGGACCCTTTTTTACTGATCATTCTAATTCATTGAAGCATTCTGGTATTATTCGACTTTTAAGTAAAAAAAAAATATTTTGTTAAGTTCATATAATATGCTGCTGATGATATGTTTTTATTCTTTACTGGGTACTACAACATGTCAGGGCAGGGTACAGTTAATATTGTTTTAAAAAAACGTGTACATTTACAATACTTCCTACTAATATTATAAAGACGAAAGTTGTATGGATGTATGTTTGTTACTCTTTCACGCAAAAACTACTTAATGGATATTAATGAAACTTTACAATAATATAGCTCATACATCAGAATAAGATAAAGGCTATAGCTCAGAGCTCTGGCATTATAAAATTTGTATTAAAAAATTGCAATAGGTGGTACGATTAGTAAAATATCTATAATTCTTTATTCAATTCAAATTATCAGGGGAGTACTTCAAATAAATGCGGGAGAGGGGAAGGGGAGGGTGGAGAGTGGGAGTGGTTGGAGGGGGGGAGGGGAGAGGGAGAGGGAGTGGGGGGATGGGGGAAGGGGGATGGGAGAGGGAGGGGGAAGGGCGGGAGAGGTGGAGTGGGAACCCCCCTAATACCATGCGAGCGAAGCCTTGAGAAAAAGCTAGTATACAATAATTACGCAAAACCACTCAACCAAATAAATTGTGTGAATATGTTTCATCATCTCTACTTAACGATTACGGTTACATGGTGAGTCGGTTATTCTACCATACCATGATTTTTCACCATTATTATTATATTGAATATAATATGAATTATCCTTTCCTATTTAATATTCTTAAAATTCATACATTAGAAAGCAGTCGTAAAATAAATGATTAAACATTCTTATTTAAAATACTTGACTCCAAATTAGACTGTTTCGAACTCCTGCAACCACTCATAACCACAAGAACAACACTACACTACCCTATTCTACTGCAGTATGCATTGCATAATGCATATGCGCAATTACATTGCTCATTCTCCGATACTGCGTTTTCACGCTACGGGAAACCAATACCCAATACTTAGGTGATATTGTCGTGTTTATTGATAACTTGGCGAATTTTGTGGATTACATTAAAACCTTAATCTATTCCAAATTCCAACCCTATTATTAAAAAATCGGTTGGCTCTTTGTAAATCTAACGGATAACCATATTTTTTTAAATTTTTGTTTTAGGTTATACTTACTACATGTGTGTAAAACCCTCTGGGTGTAAAATAATCTGAACGTTGTTTCAAAAAAAGAGGGCATTACCAGAGAAAACCAGAAGTATGTCATTTTTCTTTCTTAAATGGGTAGAGAGTTATTTAACAAATAGGCAACTGTTTGTAAAATTAAATGACGTAATATCGGATGCCTTTTCTGCACTAGTGGTGTGCCACAGGGCTCCCATGTAGGACCAATACTGTTTATTTTATTTATTAATGGGTAGAGAGTTATTTAACAAATAGGCAACTGTTTGTAAAGTTAAATGACGTAATATCGGATGCCTTTTCTGCCACTAGTGGTGTGACACAGGGCTCCCATTTAGGACCAATACTGTTTATTTTATTTATTAATGACATTGTAGACGTTTTTTCCGATGTTGATATCCTGTTATTTGCTGATGATTTAAAATTATATAAAAAAATTAAAAATATTTCAGATTGCATAATTTTACAAAAAAATTTAAACAACTTGTTTAATTGGTGTATATGCAATAAACTGGCACTTAACATTAGTAAATGTCAAATAATAAGATTTTATAAAATAAAGAAACCGATCATTTATGAATACAATCTTGACAAAATTATATTAAACTCAGTAGAAACAATAAATGATCTAGGTATTATTTTTAACTCAAAACTTACATTTATTAGCCATATAACTAATATTATCAATAGAGCAATGAAAATTTTAGGATTTATTATTAGAATAACCAAACAATTTTGTAACATTGATACTATTCGCATTTTATACATAACGCTAGTGAGAAGCATTTTAGAATATAACTCTACGATTTGGGCTCCGCATTACAATATCCAAATTCAAGCGATTGAAAAAGTCCAGCATAGATTCCTTAGGTATATTAATTTTAAATTAGGTATTCCAAGAGAATCCGTGGACTATAATTTGTTATTAAACTGGACTAATCTCGTAAATTTATCAGATCGCAGAAAAATTTGTGATCTATTAATAGTATATAAAATAATTCACTCGGTCTTGGATACCCCTGATTTAATAGAACTAATACGATTTCATTGCCCTGGTCGCGCTAACAATAGACTGACTTTACCGTTCTACTATAATAACACACATACATTATCACATTATTACTCACCAATCAGTCGATTACACATTTTGGGAAATGAATATGCTAACATCGGCGACATTTATTTCTTAAAATTAGCGCAATATAAACATGCACTCAAAAATTATTTTTCCATAATGTAACTTTATATACGCAATATGGACATGTTGAAATGAAATGATGATATTTCTCATTGTTCTTTTTTGTTATTTTTTGTTGTGATACATAAAATAATTGTATGTTATTTTTAAGTTCTTACTTTTGTACTCTATTATATGTTTATTTATAAAAGGCAGTACAGCCGTTTATGTATTTAAAATTTAAAAAAAAAAAAAAAAAAAAATATTTTCAAATCATATTTTAGACGTATTGACTCTTTTCCATAAAAAATTATAAATGGATTTCGAAAGATTGTTCTTTTATCTAGCATTCGCGTGTAATAAATTTTGAGAATTTTTCTTAATTTTTAGTATAATAAGGTTATTCCATAGGTCGTTAGCAGATTTGTTAAATTTTCAAAAAAGATTTTGTATTATACCATACCCATTTCAAATAATATAATCATGCAGTAAAATAAATCAATACATTATCTAGCAAACGCATGTTTTAGAATTTTAATTTTATTTTCAATAAAATCATAAAAAACTATGTACGTACATGTGTTTCTTGACGAAAATTGGTTCATTTGTGTATTTATTTGCGCACTTACAAACTAATATATTTCAGATTTTTTTAACATTCTTATTAAATTTAGACATTATTGAAAAATGACAAACACTTATAATAAAAAAATAACTACAAAAAGTACATTATTTTAATAGTTTTATCATCACGCCTTTCAGCATTTTTGGATGAAGGTATAAATTAAAGATAATTTGAATTGAAATAAATTTGATATTGAGTTAAACTTAAAAAAAGCTGGTACGAAGAATAATTAATCTTTCTCATTGTAACCGCCCTGCACGATCGCAAGAACAACTTTCGACGAAATGTTGATTTTCGTCCGCTGGCTGGTTAAACGCTCTTAAGAGCGGACATTTCTGCAGGCCATCTTGAATGCTTCCGGGGCAATTTACCGAAAATTAGTAGCTCTTTTGTCCATTCTCAACATATATTTATATATATATATAGTATTGTTCACTTTGGGAGAGCTCTTTTTCCGCGCACTTTTTCGTTGACGCAAAAAACGACCACTCTGCCCTTTACGTTTCAATCACCTCAAGGTTCACTTTCGGTTCAAGCAAATTCAGTGCACCCTCAGTACTTTGATTTTGCGAGGTCAGTTTTTTTCGACAAAATTAGCGCCTTATTCACAGAAAAACTGACGCGAATCAACGGCGAAAACTAGAACCAATAGTAAAATTACACTCAATTCGGCCAGGTTACATTTCCCGCCGACAGGTTCGCGTTTCCAAAAAAATGATGTCATTTTGGCCATCAGTTTCGATGCAAATGAAAATGCTAGGAATATTGAGTCAGGTCAGGGATCTCAGACGTCAAATTTTTAGCCTAACAAAGCAGACTTTTCACGGTTTTCGGTAGTGGTTTTACGGTACGCGGCATTGCGGCCCCAAAACCGATCCCGGCTCGGATGTTTTTCAAAAATCTAATACAATAGAGAATTCCGCAACTTTTAAAACCAAAATTGTATGCCCATCCCATATAAAATAGTTCAGGAGAAGCTGACAAAATTCGACATTTTCCGAAAAAAAATCATCAAAACACGCGCTTACAGATTCCATCGGAAGTTAAAATTTTGCTAGCCAGTTCAAATTAACACGTTATTCATTCGGGGTAGGTACCTACTTATTTCGGTAGTATTGCAAATATGATGAAAAAAGCAAAGAGAAGAAAATGCGCAGGTACCTACCCGAATACGTAGATACACAATTAATTAGGTTTTAATGCAATGGTAAGGTTGTTTCGATGATACTGAATAATTCAACTTTTTTTAAAGTTAATTTTCACGTTCTTTATTGGTTCTACTCAAGTTCTGTTATTTTATCATTAAAGGTCAGTTACATTGCAAAACTAAAATAATTACAGAACTCGAACGGAACTATCTAGAACTGAAAATTTACTAGAAAAATTTAAAGAATTGTCAATTTTTTTTATTAATTATTATTTTTTTATTTTTAAGTGTGTTCTATTTAAACATTGTTAAATAAAAAAAAATAATAAAATATATATATATATACATTACGCGTGTTCTAGGTAGGTACTTACTTGCGGGGACTTTTTTCATTTAAAAATCAAAACATGATATTGAATGAATTTATTTGTAGTGAAAATTATTTTATGCTCAACAGCATAATGGCGTCGTTTTGGTGAAATATTACAACAAAGTACCTACTTAGTACTTACACTTGCAAAATGAAATACAATACAACTACAATAGTGAGCTCCGGCATAATGAAATTTTGCACTGCTAAACCGTGCAACCGATTGTTATTGTTAATGGACTATTTGTGCGTAAATAAATTAATTATATACAGCGGGTACCCGGCATGCGTTGCGAGGCCACTTTATCTTCGGGGTCAACTAAACCGTAATGGTTCCCTACCAAGTCCCGGGAAACAACATTATAAAATTATGCACTTTATAAAATTATATACAACGGGTACCCGGCATGCGTTGCAAGGCCGCTTTAACCTCGGGGTCAATAAAACTGTAATGTTTCCATCCGAAGTCCTGGGAAACTACATTATAATGCAAGCGCCTGCACTATATAACAGTATATACAACGGGTACCCGGCATGCGTTGCAAGGTCACTGTAACCTCGGGGTCAACTTAATTATAATGGTTCCATCCCAAGTACCGGGAAACTACATTATAATGCAAGCACCTGCACTATATAAAATTATATACAACGGGTACCCGGTATGCGTTGCAAGGCGACTTTAACCTAGGGGTCAACTTTACTGTAATGGTTTCATCCCGATTCCCGGGAAATAAAATTGTAATGCAAGCGCCTGCAATTTATAACATAATATACAACGGGTACACGGCATGCGTTGCAAGGTCACTGTAACCTCGGGGTCAATTTAACTGTAATGGTTCCATCCCAATTCCCGGGAAATAATATTTTAAAGCAAGTGCCTGCAATATATAACATGATATACAACGGTTACTCGGCATGCGTTGCAAGGTCACTGTAACCTCGGGATCAACTTAACTGTAATGGTTCCATTCCAATTCCTGGGAAATTACATTTTAATGCAAGCGCTGCACTACATAACATTATATACAACGGGTACCCGGCATGCGTTGCAAGGCCACTGTGAACTCAGGTTTCTTCATATATTTAATTTAACACACACTCCTCCTCGCTTCATCCACGTTCACACGTCAAATCGCATAGTGTCTTAACCCGTCAGTTGCTTCTGCAACGGGCAAAACCTAGTATATATATTAATGTTTGGTTTGGGAGAGCTCTTTTTCCGCGCACTTTTTCGTTGACGCAAAAACGACCAGTACGCCCTTTACGTTTCACCCACCTCAAGGTTCACTTTCGGTTAAAGCAAATTCAGTGCACCCTCAGTACTTTGATTTTGCGAGGTCAGTTTTTTTCGACAAAATTAGCGCCTTATTCACAGAAAAACTGACGCGAATCAACGGCGAAAACTAGAACCAATAGTAAAATTACACTCAATTCGGCCAGGTTACATTTCCCGCCGACAGGTTCGCGTTTCCTAAAAAATGATGTCATTTTGGCCATCAGTTTCGATGCAAATGAAAATGCTAGGAATATTGAGTCAGGTCAGGGATCTCAGACGTCAAATTTTTAGCCTAACAAAGCAGACTTTTCACGGTTTTCGGTAGTGGTTTTACGGTACGCGGCATTGCGGCCCCAAAACCGATCCCGGCTCGGATGTTTTTCAAAAATCTAACGCAGTAGAGAATTCCGCAACTTTAAATACCAAAATTACACGCCCATCCCATATAAAATAGTTCAGGAGATGCTGACAAAGTTCGACATTTTCCGAAAAAAAATCACCAAAACACGTGCTTACAGATTCCATTGGAAGTTTAATTTTTGCTGGCCAGTTCAAATTAACACGCTATTCATTCGGGGTAGGTACCTACTTATTTCGGTAGTATTGCAAATATGATGAAAAAAGCAAAGATTGCAGGAATTGAAGGAAATGCGCAGGTACCTACCTGAATGGGTACCTACACAACGAATTAGGTTTTAATGCAATAAATACTACGGTAAGGTTGTTTCGATGATACAGAATAATTGAACTTTTTTTAAGTTAATTTTCACGTTCTGTGATGGTTCTACTCAAATTCTATTGTTTTATCATTACAGACCAGTTACATCACAAAACTGAAATAATTACAGAACTCGAACGGAACTTTATAGAACTGAAAATTTACTAGAAAAATTTAAAGAATTGTCAACTTTTTTTTATTAATTATTTTTTTTATTTTTAAGTGTGATCTATTTGGACATTGTTAAATAAAAAAAATAATTACGCGTGTTTTAGGTAGGTACTTACTTCCAGGGACTTTTTTCATTTAAAAATCAAAACATGATATTGAATGAATTTATTTATAGTGAAAATTATTTTATGCTCAACAGCATAATGGCGTCGTTTTGGTGAAATATTACAACAAAGTACCTACTTAGTACTTACACTTGCAAAATGAAATACAATACAACTACAATAGTGAGCTCCGGCATAATGAAATTTTGCACTGCTAAACCGTGCAACCGATTGTTATTGTTAATGGACTATTTGTGCGTAAATAAATTAATTATATACAGCGGGTACCCGGCATGCGTTGCGAGGCCACTTTAACTTCGGGGTCAACTAAATCGTAATGGTTCCCTACCAAGTCCCGGGAAACAACATTATAAAATTATGCACTTTATAAAATTATATACAACGGGTACCCGGCATGCGTTGCAAGGCCGCTTTAACCTCGGGGTCAATAAAACTGTAATGTTTCCATCCGAAGTCCTGGGAAACTACATTATAATGCAAGCGCCTGCACTTTATAACAGTATATACAACGGGTACCCGGCATGCGTTGCAAGGTCACTGTAACCTCGGGGTCAACTTAATTATAATGGTTCCATCCCAAGTACCGGGAAACTACATTATAATGCAAGCACCTGCACTATATAAAATTATATACAACGGGTACCCGGTATGCGTTGCAAGGCGACTTTAACCTAGGGGTCAACTTTACTGTAATGGTTTCATCCCGATTCCCGGGAAATAAAATTTTAATGCAAGCGCCTGCAATTTATAACATAATATACAACGGGTACACGGCATGCGTTGCAAGGTCACTGTAACCTCGGGGTCAACTTAACTGTAATGGTTCCATCCCAATTCCCGGGAAATAATATTTTAAAGCAAGTGCCTGCAATATATAACATGATATACAACGGTTACTCGGCATGCGTTGCAAGGTCACTGTAACCTCGGGATCAACTTAACTGTAATGGTTCCATTCCAATTCCTGGGAAATTACATTTTAATGCAAGCGCTGCACTACATAACATTATATACAACGGGTACCCGGCATGCGTTGCAAGGCCACTGTGAACTCAGGTTTCTTCATATATTTAATTTAACACACACTCCTCCTCGCTTCATCCACGTTCACACGTCAAATCGCATAGTGTCTTAACCCGTCAGTTGCTTCTGCAACGGGCAAAACCTAGTATATATAGTATTGTTTGGTTTTGGGAGAGGTCTTTTTCCGCGCACTTTTTGGTTGACGCAAAAACGACCAGTACGCCCTTTGCGTTTCACCCACCTCAAGGTTCACTTTCGGTTGAAGCAAATTGGGACTGAAAACTGTAAGCAAATTTTTTTCGACAAAATGAAATATATACAGGGATTTATTCTCCGATACGAATCGGCGGCGAAAACTAGAAGCTCTACTCGAATCACTCGATTCGGCTCGGTTGTATTTCCCGCCGACAGATAGCGTTTCAAAAAAAAAATGACAAAAAAAGACTTAGCATTTTCCTCAAAGGAAAATGCTAGGTCTATGGTCAAAATCTTAGATGTCAAATTTTTAGCCTAACAAAACGGAACTCTCGGCGGTTTGGGTCGTTGTTTTTCGGAAAACGACATTGCCGCCGAAAAACCGATTCCGGGCTAGATGTTTTTAAAAAATACGATAGCCGGAAGGATTCCGCAACTTTTGATAACAATAAAACATACGATTCTCATATAAAATACGTCAGGAGATGCAGACAAAACTCGAAATTTTCCGAAAAAAAATCATCAAAACACGCGCTCACAGATTCCATCGGAAGTTTAAATATTGGTGGCCAGTTAAAATTAACACGTTATTCATTCCGGGTAGGTACCTACTTATTTCGGTAGTATTGCAAATATGATGAAAAAAGCTAAGATTGCCGGAATCTAAGGAAATGCGCAGGTACCTACCTGAATGGGTACCTACACAACGAATTAGGTTTTAATGCAATAAATACTAAGGTAAGGTTGTTTCGATGATACAGAATAATTGAACTTTTTTAAGTTAATTTTCACGTTCTGTTTTGGTTCTACTCAAATTCTGTTTTTTCTCATTATAGGCCAGTTACATCACAAAACTGAAATAATTACAGAACTCGAACGGAACTTTATAGAACTGAAAATTTACTAGAAAAATTTAAAGAATTGTCAATTTTTTTTATTAATTATTTTTTTTTATTTTTAAGTGTGTTCTATTTGGACATTGTTAAATAAAAAAAATAATTACGCGTGTTCTAGGCAGGTACTTACTTCCAGGGACTTTTTTCATTTAAAAATCAAAACATGATATTGAATGAATTTATTTATAGTGAAAATTATTTTATGCTCAACAGCATAATGACGTCGTTTTGGTGAAATATTACAACAAAGTACCTACTTAGTACTTACACTTGCAAAATGAAATACAATACAACTACAATAGTGAGCTCCGGCATAATGAAATTTTGCACTGCTAAACCGTGCAACCGATTGTTATTGTTAATGGACTATTTGTGCGTAAATAAATTAATTATATACAGCGGGTACCCGGCATGCGTTGCGAGGCCACTTTAACTTCGGGGTCAACTAAACCGTAATGGTTCCCTACCAAGTCCCGGGAAACAACATTATAAAATTATGCACTTTATAAAATTATATACAACGGGTACCCGGCATGCGTTGCAAGGCCGCTTTAACCTCGGGGTCAATAAAACTGTAATGTTTCCATCCGAAGTCCTGGGAAACTACATTATAATGCAAGCGCCTGCACTTTATTACAGTATATACAACGGGTACCCGGCATGCGTTGCAAGGTCACTGTAACCTCGGGGTCAACTTAATTATAATGGTTCCATCCCAAGTACCGGGAAACTACATTATAATGCAAGCACCTGCACTATATAAAATTATATACAACGGGTACCCGGTATGCGTTGCAAGGCGACTTTAACCTAGGGGTCAACTTTACTGTAATGGTTTCATCCCGATTCCCGGGAAATAAAATTTTAATGCAAGCGCCTGCAATTTATAACATAATATACAACGGGTACACGGCATGCGTTGCAAGGTCACTGTAACCTCGGGGTCAACTTAACTGTAATGGTTCCATCCCAATTCCCGGGAAATAATATTTTAAAGCAAGTGCCTGCAATATATAACATGATATACAACGGTTACTCGGCATGCGTTGCAAGGTCACTGTAACCTCGGGATCAACTTAACTGTAATGGTTCCATTCCAATTCCTGGGAAATTACATTTTAATGCAAGCGCTGCACTACATAACATTATATACAACGGGTACCCGGCATGCGTTGCAAGGCCACTGTGAACTCAGGTTTCCTCATATATTTAATTTAACACACACTCCTCCTCGCTTCATCCACGTTCACACGTCAAATCGCATAGTGTCTTAACCCGTCAGTTGCTTCTGCAACGGGCAAAACCTAGTAT
Organism: Limnephilus marmoratus; assembly: GCA_917880885.1. Taxonomy (NCBI): domain Eukaryota; kingdom Metazoa; phylum Arthropoda; class Insecta; order Trichoptera; family Limnephilidae; genus Limnephilus; species Limnephilus marmoratus. The sequence continues at coordinate 34,229,057 of OU862918.1, read as the reverse complement.
ATAGTATTGTTTGGTTTTGGGAGAGGTCTTTTTCCGCGCACTTTTTGGTTGACGCAAAAACGACCAGTACGCCCTTTGCGTTTCACCCACCTCAAGGTTCACTTTCGGTTGAAGCAAATTGGGACTGAAAACTGTAAGCAAATTTTTTTCGACAAAATGAAATATATACAGGGATTTATTCTCCGATACGAATCGGCGGCGAAAACTAGAAGCTCTACTCGAATCACTCGATTCGGCTCGGTTGTATTTCCCGCCGACAGATAGCGTTTCAAAAAAAAAATGACAAAAAAAGACTTAGCATTTTCCTCAAAGGAAAATGCTAGGTCTATGGTCAAAATCTTAGATGTCAAATTTTTAGCCTAACAAAACGGAACTCTCGGCGGTTTCGGTCGTTGTTTTTCGGAAAACGACATTACCGCCGAAAAACCGATTCCGGGCTAGATGTTTTTTGAAAATACGATAGCCGGATAGATTCCGCAACTTTTAACACCAATAAAACATATGATTCTCATATAAAATACGTCAGGAGATGCTGACGAAACACGAAATTTTCCGAAAAAAAATCATCAAAATACGCGCTCACAGATTCCATCGGAAGTTTAAATATTCCTGGCCAGTTCAAATTAATACGTTTTTCATTCGGGGTAGGTACCTACTTATTTCGGTAGTATTGCAAATATGATGAAAAAAGCTAAGATTGCCGGAATCTAAGGAAATGCGCAGGTACCTACCTGAATGGGTACCTACACAACGAATTAGGTTTTAATGCAATAAATACTACGGTAAGGTTGTTTCGATGATACAGAATAATGGAACTTTTTTTAAGTTAATTTTCACGTTCTGTGATGGTTCTACTCAAATTCTATTGTTTTATCATTACAGACCAGTTACATCACAAAACTGAAATAATTACAGAACTCGAACGGAACTTTATAGAACTGAAAATTTACTAGAAAAATTTAAAGAATTGTCAATTTTTTTTATTAATTATTATTTTTTATTTTTAAGTGTGTTCTATTTGAACATTGTTAAATAAAAAAAAAAATATATATATATATATATATATATACATTACGCGTGTTCTAGGTAGGTACTTACTTGCGGGGACTTTTTTCATTTAAAAATCAAAACATGATATTGAATGAATTTATTTATAGTGAAAATTATTTTATGCTCAACAGCATAATGGCGTCGTTTTGGTGAAATATTACAACAAAGTACCTACTTAGTACTTACACTTGCAAAATGAAATACAATACAACTACAATAGTGAGCTCCGGCATAATGAAATTTTGCACTGCTAAACCGTGCAACCGATTGTTATTATTAATGGACTATTTGTGCGTAAATAAATTAATTATATACAGCGGGTACCCGGCATGCGTTGCGAGGCCACTTTAACTTCGGGGTCAACTAAACCGTAATGGTTCCCTACCAAGTCCCGGGAAACAACATTATAAAATTATGCACTTTATAAAATTATATACAACGGGTACCCGGCATGCGTTGCAAGGCCACTTTAACCTAAGGGTCAACTAAACTGTAATGGTTCCATCCCAAGTCCCCGGAAACTACATAATAATGCAAGCGCCTGCACTATGTAACATTATATACAACGGGTACCCGGCGTGCGTTGCAAGGTCACTGTAACCTAGGAGTCAACTTTACTGTAATGGTTTCATCCCGATTCCCGGGAAATAAAATTTTAATGCAAGCGCCTGCAATTTATAACATAATATACAACGGGTACACGGCATGCGTTGCAAGGTCACTGTAACTTCGGGGTCAACTTAACTGTAATGGTTCCATCCCAATTCCCGGGAAATAACATTTTAAAGCAAGTGCCTGCAATATATAACATGATATACAACGGTTACTCGGCATGCGTTGCAAGGTCACTGTAACCTCGGGATCAACTTAACTGTAATGGTTCCATTCCAATTCCTGGGAAATTACATTTTAATGCAAGCGCTGCACTACATAACATTATATACAACGGGTACCCGGCATGCGTTGCAAGGCCACTGTGAACTCAGGTTTCTTCATATATTTAATTTAACACACACTCCTCCTCGCTTCATCCACGTTCACACGTCAAATCGCATAGTGTCTTAACCCGTCAGTTGCTTCTGCAACGGGCAAAACCTAGTATATATAGTATTGTTCACTTTGGGAAAGCTCTTTTTCCGCGCACTTTTTCGTTGACGCAAAAACGACCAGTACGCCCTTTACGTTTCACCCACCTCAAGGTTCACTTTCGGTTAAAGCAAATTCAGTGCACCCTCAGTACTTTGATTTTGCGAGGTCAGTTTTTTTCGACAAAATTAGCGCCTTATTCACAGAAAAACCGACGCGAATCAACGGCGAAAACTAGAACCAATAGTAAAATTACACTCAATTCGGCCAGGTTACATTTCCCGCCGACAGGTTCGCGTTTCCAAAAAAATGATGTCATTTTGGCCATCAGTTTCGATGCAAATGAAAATGCTAGGAATATTGAGTCAGGTCAGGGATCTCAGACGTCAAATTTTTAGCCTAACAAAGCAGACTTTTCACGGTTTTCGGTAGTGGTTTTACGGTACGCGGCATTGCGGCCCCAAAACCGATCCCGGCTCGGATGTTTTTCAAAAATCTAACGCAGTAGAGAATTCCGCAACTTTAAATACCAAAATTACACGCCCATCCCATATAAAATAGTTCAGGAGATGCTGACAAAGTTCGACATTTTCCGAAAAAAAATCATCAAAACACGCGCTTACAGATTCCATCGGAAGTTAAAATTTTGCTAGCCAGTTCAAATTAACACGTTATTCATTCGGGGTAGGTACCTACTTATTTCGGTAGTATTGCAAATATGATGAAAAAAGCAAAGAGAAGAAAATGCGCAGGTACCTACCCGAATACGTAGATACACAATTAATTAGGTTTTAATGCAATGGTAAGGTTGTTTCGATGATACTGAATAATTCAACTTTTTTTAAAGTTAATTTTCACGTTCTTTATTGGTTCTACTCAAGTTCTGTTATTTTATCATTAAAGGTCAGTTACATTGCAAAACTAAAATAATTACAGAACTCGAACGGAACTATCTAGAACTGAAAATTTACTAGAAAAATTTAAAGAATTGTCAATTTTTTTTATTAATTATTATTTTTTTATTTTTAAGTGTGTTCTATTTAAACATTGTTAAATAATAAAATATATATATATATACATTACGCGTGTTCTAGGTAGGTACTTACTTGCGGGGACTTTTTTCATTTAAAAATCAAAACATGATATTGAATGAATTTATTTGTAGTGAAAATTATTTTATGCTCAACAGCATAATGGCGTCGTTTTGGTGAAATATTACAACAAAGTACCTACTTAGTACTTACACTTGCAAAATGAAATACAATACAACTACAATAGTGAGCTCCGGCATAATGAAATTTTGCACTGCTAAACCGTGCAACCGATTGTTATTGTTAATGGACTATTTGTGCGTAAATAAATTAATTATATACAGCGGGTACCCGGCATGCGTTGCGAGGCCACTTTAACTTCGGGGTCAACTAAACCGTAATGGTTCCCTACCAAGTCCCGGGAAACAACATTATAAAATTATGCACTTTATAAAATTATATACAACGGGTACCCGGCATGCGTTGCAAGGCCGCTTTAACCTCGGGGTCAATAAAACTGTAATGTTTCCATCCGAAGTCCTGGGAAACTACATTATAATGCAAGCGCCTGCACTATATAACAGTATATACAACGGGTACCCGGCATGCGTTGCAAGGTCACTGTAACCTCGGGTCAACTTAATTATAATGGTTCCATCCCAAGTACCGGGAAACTACATTATAATGCAAGCACCTGCACTATATAAAATTATATACAACGGGTACCCGGTATGCGTTGCAAGGCGACTTTAACCTAGGGGTCAACTTTACTGTAATGGTTTCATCCCGATTCCCGGGAAATAAAATTTTAATGCAAGCGCCTGCAATTTATAACATAATATACAACGGGTACACGGCATGCGTTGCAAGGTCACTGTAACCTCGGGGTCAACTTAACTGTAATGGTTCCATCCCAATTCCCGGGAAATAATATTTTAAAGCAAGTGCCTGCAATATATAACATGATATACAACGGTTACTCGGCATGCGTTGCAAGGTCACTGTAACCTCGGGATCAACTTAACTGTAATGGTTCCATTCCAATTCCTGGGAAATTACATTTTAATGCAAGCGCTGCACTACATAACATTATATACAACGGGTACCCGGCATGCGTTGCAAGGCCACTGTGAACTCAGGTTTCTTCATATATTTAATTTAACACACACTCCTCCTCGCTTCATCCACGTTCACACGTCAAATCGCATAGTGTCTTAACCCGTCAGTTGCTTCTGCAACGGGCAAAACCTAGTATATATAGTATTGTTTGGTTTTGGGAAAGGTCTTTTTCCGCGCACTTTTTTGTTGACGCAAAAACGACCAGTACGCCCTTTGCGTTTCACCCACCTCAAGGTTCACTTTCGGTTGAAGCAAATTCGGAATGAAAACTGTAAGCAAATTTTTAATGACAAAATAAAATATATACAGGGGTTTATTCTCCGATACGAATCGGCGGCGAAAACTAGAAGCTCTGCTCGAATCACTCGATTCGGCTCGGTCATATTTCCCGCCGACAGATGGCGTTGGTAAAAAAAAAAATGACGAAAAAACCCCTTAATTTCACAAAGGAAAATGCTAGGACCGTTGACGCAGATCTCAAATGTCAAAGTTTTAGCCTAACAAAACGGAACTCTCGGCGGTTTGGGTCGTTGTTTTTCGGAAAACCACATTGCCGCCGAAAAACCGATTCCGGGCTAGATGTTTTTTAAAAATACGATAGCCTGAGAGATTCCGCAACTTTTAATAACAATAAAACATACGATTCTCATATAAAATATGTCAGGAGATCCTGACAAAACTCGAAATTTTCCGAAAAAAAATCATCAAAACACGTGCTCACAGATTCCATCGGAAGTTTAATTATTGCTGGCCAGTTCAAATTAACACGTTTTTCATTCGGGGTAGGTACCTACTTACTTCGGTAGTATTGCAAATATGATGAAAAAAGCAAAGATTGCCGGAATCTAAGGAAATGCGCAGGTACCTACCTGAATGGGTACCTACACAACGAATTAGGTTTTAATGCAATAAATACTAAGGTAAGGTTGTTTCGATGATACTAAATAATTCAAATTTTTTTTTTAAAGTTAATTTTCACGTTCTGTGTTGGTTCTACTCAAGTTCTGTTTTTTCTCAATAAAGGCCAGTTACATCACAAAACTGAAATAATTACGGAACTTTCTAGAACTGAAAATTGACAAGAAAAATTTGTAAAATTGTCAATTATTTTTTTTAAACAACCCAGCCTTATTATTTTTATGTTATGTTATTTTTAAATGTGCAGATTATCTATTTGGATATTGTGAAGTAACAAAAAAATATATATATTACGCTGTTCTAGGTAGGTACTTTCTTGCAGGGACTTTTTTCCTTTAAAAATAAAACATGATATTGAATAAAATTATTTGTGCTGAAAAGAAGTTTTTATAAAATTATTTTATGCTCAACAACATAATGGCGTCGTTTTGGTGAAATATTACAACAAAGTACCTACTTAGTACTTACAATACAACTACAAATAGTGAGCTCTGGTATCATGAAATTATGCATTGCTAAACCGTTCATCCGATTGCGACGAAATTTTGGGGGAGCGGTCGACTACCTGTTCCCTTTGTAGGCGCTCATTCCTCGCTTCATCCGCATTCAGACATCGTTTTTTTCGAAGGAGAGAAGAGTTCTGGGAAGGAAAAGGGTTTAAGGGGTGGGTAGGAATCTGGGCTTCAGTGTGTCCTGATCATCAGACCTAGACACACCTCATCCCATGAACCCGGGCACCCCTGCTAAATCACTAAGCGTAGCGAATCACCTAGGGTGACCTATGGCAGAGGTGTTGGTTAAAAAAGAGGGGGGATGAAAACCAGGGAGGGGGGAGGGTAACCTGGGAAGGGGGAGGGGAACCCGGGAGGGGGTTTTGCGGGATGAAGGAAGGGGGGGGGGGAGTAGAGTACGCTATGAAAGAATATTTTTTCTGTTCTTTTTTTAATCGAATAAAACGAAATTTTAAAAGGATAAATGCCAGGAGTGCAGAACTAAGAAAGGGAAAATATATAAAGAACATGTTTTTTTTCAATTATTTCTGGCTTTTTGGGAAAGGTGAATTTATATGCATTTAATTTTTTTTTTACATGAGCTCCGCACAGGAGGCCGTGGGGAAAATAATTTCCCTCAGGTCCTATGTCATCTTTGGGGATGCTGTGTGGATGATTTTTTTTAGGAAAGGAAGGAGATGAGAGTTTTGGAAAGGAAAAGGGTTTAAGGGGTGGGTAGGAATCTGGGGTTCAGTGTGTCCTGGGCATCCGCCTCCAAGACCTAGGCAGACCTCACCCCATAAACCCGGGCACCCCTACTAAATCACCAAACGTAGCGAACCACTTGAGGTGACCTATGGCAGAGGTGTTGGTTATCCAATAAAGGTCAACTTTGGGGATTTGTATTTCTACATGACACTATATACAACGGGTACCCGGCATGCGTTGCAACAACATTGTAACCTCGGGGTCAACTTAAATGTAATGGTTTCATTCCAAGTTCCGGGAAACTACATTATAATTCAAGCGCCTTGCAAACGCATGCAATGTATTATAACATTATATACAACGGGTACCCGGCATGCGTTGCAACATCACTGTAATCTCGGGGTCAACTTAACTGTAATGGTTCCATTCCAAGTTCCGGGAAACTACATTATAATGCAAGCGCATTGCAAACGCCTGCTTTATATTATAACATTATATACAAAGGGTACCCGGCATGCGTTGCAAGATCGCTGTAACCTCGGGGTCAACTTAACTGTAATGGTTCCATTCTAAGTTCCGAGAAACTACATTATAATACAAGCGACTTGCAAACGCCTGTTTTATATTATAACATTATATACAAAGGGTTCCCGGCATGCGTTGCAACATCACTGTAACCTCGGGATCAACTTAACTGTATTCCATTCCAAGTTCAGGGAAACTACATTATTATGCAAGCGCCTTGCAAATGCCTGCACTATATTATAACATTATATACAACGGGTACCCGGCATGCGTTGCAAAGTCACTGTAACCTCAGGTTTCTTCATATAACTAATTTAACACACACTCCTCCTCGCTTCATCCACATTCACACGCAAATCGCAAAGTGTTTTAACCCGTCAGTTGCTTCTGCAACGGGCAAAACCTAGTATATATATTAATGTTTGGTTTGGGAGAGCTCTTTTTCCGCGCACTTTTTCGTTGACGCAAAAACGACCAGTACGCCCTTTACGTTTCACCCACCTCAAGGTTCACTTTCGGTTAAAGCAAATTCAGTGCACCCTCAGTACTTTGATTTTGCGAGGTCAGTTTTTTTCGACAAAATTAGCGCCTTATTCACAGAAAAACTGACGCGAATCAACGGCGAAAACTAGAACCAATAGTAAAATTACACTCAATTCGGCCAGGTTACATTTCCCGCCGACAGGTTCGCGTTTCCTAAAAAATGATGTCATTTTGGCCATCAGTTTCGATGCAAATGAAAATGCTAGGAATATTGAGTCAGGTCAGGGATCTCAGACGTCAAATTTTTAGCCTAACAAAGCAGACTTTTCACGGTTTTCGGTAGTGGTTTTACGGTACGCGGCATTGCGGCCCCAAAACCGATCCCGGCTCGGATGTTTTTCAAAAATCTAACGCAGTAGAGAATTCCGCAACTTTAAATACCAAAATTACACGCCCATCCCATATAAAATAGTTCAGGAGATGCTGACAAAGTTCGACATTTTCCGAAAAAAAATCACCAAAACACGTGCTTACAGATTCCATTGGAAGTTTAATTTTTGCTGGCCAGTTCAAATTAACACGCTATTCATTCGGGGTAGGTACCTACTTATTTCGGTAGTATTGCAAATATGATGAAAAAAGCAAAGATTGCAGGAATTGAAGGAAATGCGCAGGTACCTACCTGAATGGGTACCTACACAACGAATTAGGTTTTAATGCAATAAATACTACGGTAAGGTTGTTTCGATGATACAGAATAATTGAACTTTTTTTAAGTTAATTTTCACGTTCTGTGATGGTTCTACTCAAATTCTATTGTTTTATCATTACAGACCAGTTACATCACAAAACTGAAATAATTACAGAACTCGAACGGAACTTTATAGAACTGAAAATTTACTAGAAAAATTTAAAGAATTGTCAACTTTTTTTTATTAATTATTTTTTTTATTTTTAAGTGTGTTCTATTTGGACATTGTTAAATAAAAAAAATAATTACGCGTGTTTTAGGTAGGTACTTACTTCCAGGGACTTTTTTCATTTAAAAATCAAAACATGATATTGAATGAATTTATTTATAGTGAAAATTATTTTATGCTCAACAGCATAATGGCGTCGTTTTGGTGAAATATTACAACAAAGTACCTACTTAGTACTTACACTTGCAAAATGAAATACAATACAACTACAATAGTGAGCTCCGGCATAATGAAATTTTGCACTGCTAAACCGTGCAACCGATTGTTATTGTTATTGTTAATGGACTATTTGTGCGTAAATAAATTAATTATATACAGCGGGTACCCGGCATGCGTTGCGAGGCCACTTTAACTTCGGGGTCAACTAAACCGTAATGGTTCCCTACCAAGTCCCGGGAAACAACATTATAAAATTATGCACTTTATAAAATTATATACAACGGGTACCCGGCATGCGTTGCAAGGCCGCTTTAACCTCGGGGTCAATAAAACTGTAATGTTTCCATCCGAAGTCCTGGGAAACTACATTATAATGCAAGCGCCTGCACTATATAACAGTATATACAACGGGTACCCGGCATGCGTTGCAAGGTCACTGTAACCTCGGGGTCAACTTAATTATAATGGTTCCATCCCAAGTACCGGGAAACTACATTATAATGCAAGCACTTGCACTATATAAAATTATATACAACGGGTACCCGGTATGCGTTGCAAGGCGACTTTAACCTAGGGGTCAACTTTACTGTAATGGTTTCATCCCGATTCCCGGGAAATAAAATTGTAATGCAAGCGCCTGCAATTTATAACATAATATACAACGGGTACACGGCATGCGTTGCAAGGTCACTGTAACCTCGGGGTCAACTTAACTGTAATGGTTCCATCCCAATTCCCGGGAAATAATATTTTAAAGCAAGTGCCTGCAATATATAACATGATATACAACGGTTACTCGGCATGCGTTGCAAGGTCACTGTAACCTCGGGATCAACTTAACTGTAATGGTTCCATTCCAATTCCTGGGAAATTACATTTTAATGCAAGCGCTGCACTACATAACATTATATACAACGGGTACCCGGCATGCGTTGCAAGGCCACTGTGAACTCAGGTTTCTTCATATATTTAATTTAACACACACTCCTCCTCGCTTCATCCATGTTCACACGTCAAATCGCATAGTGTCTTAACCCGTCAGTTGCTTCTGCAACGGGCAAAACCTAGTATATATTAATGTTTGGTTTGGGAAAGCTCTTTTTCCGCGCACTTTTTCGTTGACGCAAAAACGACCAGTACGCCCTTTACGTTTCACCCACCTCAAGGTTCACTTTCGGTTAAAGCAAATTCAGTGCACCCTCAGTACTTTGATTTTGCGAGGTCAGTTTTTTTCGACAAAATTAGCGCCTTATTCACAGAAAAACTGACGCGAATCAACGGCGAAAACTAGAACCAATAGTAAAATTACACTCAATTCGGCCAGGTTACATTTCCCGCCGACAGGTTCGCGTTTCCAAAAAAATGATGTCATTTTGGCCATCAGTTTCGATGCAAATGAAAATGCTAGGAATATTGAGTCAGGTCAGGGATCTCAGACGTCAAATTTTTAGCCTAACAAAGCAGACTTTTCACGGTTTTCGGTAGTGGTTTTACGGTACGCGGCATTGCGGCCCCAAAACCGATCCCGGCTCGGATGTTTTTCAAAAATCTAATACAATAGAGAATTCCGCAACTTTTAAAACCAAAATTGTATGCCCATCCCATATAAAATAGTTCAGGAGATGCTGACAAAATTCGACATTTTCCGAAAAAAAATCATCAAAACACGCGCTTACAGATTCCATCGGAAGTTAAAATTTTGCTAGCCAGTTCAAATTAACACGTTATTCATTCGGGGTAGGTACCTACTTATTTCGGTAGTATTGCAAATATGATGAAAAAAGCAAAGAGAAGAAAATGCGCAGGTACCTACCCGAATACGTAGATACACAATTAATTAGGTTTTAATGCAATGGTAAGGTTGTTTCGATGATACTGAATAATTCAACTTTTTTTAAAGTTAATTTTCACGTTCTTTATTGGTTCTACTCAAGTTCTGTTATTTTATCATTAAAGGTCAGTTACATTGCAAAACTAAAATAATTACAGAACTCGAACGGAACTATCTAGAACTGAAAATTTACTAGAAAAATTTAAAGAATTGTCAATTTTTTTTATTAATTATTATTTTTTTATTTTTAAGTGTGTTCTATTTAAACATTGTTAAATAAAAAAAAATATATATATATATATATATATATATATATATATATATATATATATACATTACGCGTGTTCTAGGTAGGTACTTACTTGCGGGGACTTTTTTCATTTAAAAATCAAAACATGATATTGAATGAAATTATTTGTAGTGAAAATTATTTTATGCTCAACAGCATAATGGCGTCGTTTTGGTGAAATATTACAACAAAGTACCTACTTAGTACTTACACTTGCAAAATGAAATACAATACAACTACAATAGTGAGCTCCGGCATAATGAAATTTTGCACTGCTAAACCGTGCAACCGATTGTTATTGTTAATGGACTATTTGTGCGTAAATAAATTAATTATATACAGCGGGTACCCGGCATGCGTTGCGAGGCCACTTTATCTTCGGGATCAACTAAACCGTAATGGTTCCCTACTAAGTCCCGGGAAACAACATTATAAAATTATGCACTTTATAAAATTATATACAACGGGTACCCGGCATGCGTTGCAAGGCCGCTTTAACCTCGGGGTCAATAAAACTGTAATGTTTCCATCCGAAGTCCTGGGAAACTACATTATAATGCAAGCGCCTGCACTTTATAACAGTATATACAACGGGTACCCGGCATGCGTTGCAAGGTCACTGTAACCTCGGGGTCAACTTAATTATAATGGTTCCATCCCAAGTACCGGGAAACTACATTATAATGCAAGCACCTGCACTATATAAAATTATATACAACGGGTACCCGGTATGCGTTGCAAGGCGACTTTAACCTAGTGGTCAACTTTACTGTAATGGTTTCATCCCGATTCCCGGGAAATAAAATTTTAATGCAAGCGCCTGCAATTTATAACATAATATACAACGGGTACACGGCATGCGTTGCAAGGTCACTGTAACCTCGGGGTCAACTTAACTGTAATGGTTCCATCCCAATTCCCGGGAAATAATATTTTAAAGCAAGTGCCTGCAATATATAACATGATATACAACGGTTACTCGGCATGCGTTGCAAGGTCACTGTAACCTCGGGATCAACTTAACTGTAATGGTTCCATTCCAATTCCTGGGAAATTACATTTTAATGCAAGCGCTGCACTACATAACATTATATACAACGGGTACCCGGCATGCGTTGCAAGGCCACTGTGAACTCAGGTTTCTTCATATATTTAATTTAACACACACTCCTCCTCGCTTCATCCACGTTCACACGTCAAATCGCATAGTGTCTTAACCCGTCAGTTGCTTCTGCAACGGGCAAAACCTAGTATATATATTAATGTTTGGTTTGGGAGAGCTCTTTTTCCGCGCACTTTTTCGTTGACGCAAAAACGACCAGTACGCCCTTTACGTTTCACCCACCTCAAGGTTCACTTTCGGTTAAAGCAAATTCAGTGCACCCTCAGTACTTTGATTTTGCGAGGTCAGTTTTTTTCGACAAAATTAGCGCCTTATTCACAGAAAAACTGACGCGAATCAACGGCGAAAACTAGAACCAATAGTAAAATTACACTCAATTCGGCCAGGTTACATTTCCCGCCGACAGGTTCGCGTTTCCTAAAAAATGATGTCATTTTGGCCATCAGTTTCGATGCAAATGAAAATGCTAGGAATATTGAGTCAGGTCAGGGATCTCAGACGTCAAATTTTTAGCCTAACAAAGCAGACTTTTCACGGTTTTCGGTAGTGGTTTTACGGTACGCGGCATTGCGGCCCCAAAACCGATCCCGGCTCGGATGTTTTTCAAAAATCTAACGCAGTAGAGAATTCCGCAACTTTAAATACCAAAATTACACGCCCATCCCATATAAAATAGTTCAGGAGATGCTGACAAAGTTCGACATTTTCCGAAAAAAAATCACCAAAACACGTGCTTACAGATTCCATTGGAAGTTTAATTTTTGCTGGCCAGTTCAAATTAACACGCTATTCATTCGGGGTAGGTACCTACTTATTTCGGTAGTATTGCAAATATGATGAAAAAAGCAAAGATTGCAGGAATTGAAGGAAATGCGCAGGTACCTACCTGAATGGGTACCTACACAACGAATTAGGTTTTAATGCAATAAATACTACGGTAAGGTTGTTTCGATGATACAGAATAATTGAACTTTTTTTAAGTTAATTTTCACGTTCTGTGATGGTTCTACTCAAATTCTATTGTTTTATCATTACAGACCAGTTACATCACAAAACTGAAATAATTACAGAACTCGAACGGAACTTTATAGAACTGAAAATTTACTAGAAAAATTTAAAGAATTGTCAACTTTTTTTTATTAATTATTTTTTTTATTTTTAAGTGTGATCTATTTGGACATTGTTAAATAAAAAAAATAATTACGCGTGTTTTAGGTAGGTACTTACTTCCAGGGACTTTTTTCATTTAAAAATCAAAACATGATATTGAATGAATTTATTTATAGTGAAAATTATTTTATGCTCAACAGCATAATGGCGTCGTTTTGGTGAAATATTACAACAAAGTACCTACTTAGTACTTACACTTGCAAAATGAAATACAATACAACTACAATAGTGAGCTCCGGCATAATGAAATTTTGCACTGCTAAACCGTGCAACCGATTGTTATTGTTAATGGACTATTTGTGCGTAAATAAATTAATTATATACAGCGGGTACCCGGCATGCGTTGCGAGGCCACTTTAACTTCGGGGTCAACTTAATTATAATGGTTCCCTACCAAGTCCCGGGAAACAACATTATAAAATTATGCACTTTATAAAATTATATACAACGGGTACCCGGCATGCGTTGCAAGGCCGCTTTAACCTCGGGGTCAATAAAACTGTAATGTTTCCATCCGAAGTCCTGGGAAACTACATTATAATGCAAGCGCCTGCACTTTATAACAGTATATACAACGGGTACCCGGCATGCGTTGCAAGGTCACTGTAACCTCGGGGTCAACTTAATTATAATGGTTCCATCCCAAGTACCGGGAAACTACATTATAATGCAAGCACCTGCACTATATAAAATTATATACAACGGGTACCCGGTATGCGTTGCAAGGCGACTTTAACCTAGGGGTCAACTTTACTGTAATGGTTTCATCCCGATTCCCGGGAAATAAAATTTTAATGCAAGCGCCTGCAATTTATAACATAATATACAACGGGTACACGGCATGCGTTGCAAGGTCACTGTAACCTCGGGGTCAACTTAACTGTAATGGTTCCATCCCAATTCCCGGGAAATAATATTTTAAAGCAAGTGCCTGCAATATATAACATGATATACAACGGTTACTCGGCATGCGTTGCAAGGTCACTGTAACCTCGGGATCAACTTAACTGTAATGGTTCCATTCCAATTCCTGGGAAATTACATTTTAATGCAAGCGCTGCACTACATAACATTATATACAACGGGTACCCGGCATGCGTTGCAAGGCCACTGTGAACTCAGGTTTCTTCATATATTTAATTTAACACACACTCCTCCTCGCTTCATCCACGTTCACACGTCAAATCGCATAGTGTCTTAACCCGTCAGTTGCTTCTGCAACGGGCAAAACCTAGTATATATATTAATGTTTGGTTTGGGAAAGCTCTTTTTCCGCGCACTTTTTCGTTGACGCAAAAACGACCAGTACGCCCTTTACGTTTCACCCACCTCAAGGTTCACTTTCGGTTCAAGCAAATTCAGTGCACCCTCAGTACTTTGATTTTGCGAGGTCAGTTTTTTTCGACAAAATTAGCGCCTTATTCACAGAAAAACTAACGCGAATCAACGGCGAAAACTAGAACCAATAGTAAAATCACACTCACTTCGGCCAGGTTACATTTCCCGCCGACAGGTTCGCGTTTCCAAAAAAAAAGATGTCATTTTGGCCATCAGTTTCAATGCAAATGAAAATGCTAGGAATATTGAGTCAGGTCAGGGATCTCAGACGTCAAATTTTTAGCCTAACAAAACAGACTTTTCACAGTTTTCGGTAGCGGTTTTACGGTACGCGGCATTGCGGCCCCAAAATCGATCCCGGCCTGGATGTTTTTCAAAAATCTAATACAGTAGAGAATTCCGCAACTTTTAACACCGATATAACATGCCCATACCATGTAAAAAACTTCAGGAAAAGCTACCAAAATCCGAACATTTCCAAAAAAAAATCACCAAAACACGTGCTTAGAGATTCCATCGGAAGTTTAAATATTCCTGGCCAGTTCAAATTAACACGTTATTTATTCCGGGTAGGTACCTACTTATTTCGGTAGTATTGCAAATATGAAACGCGCAGGTACCTACCCGAATACGTAGATACACAATTGATTAGGTTTTAATGCAATACTAAGTAAGGTAAGGTTGTTTCGATGATACTAAATAATTCAATTTTTTTTAAAGTTAATTTTCACGTTCGGTGTTGGTTCTATTCAAGTTCTATTTTGTATCATTATAGGCCAGTCGCATCACACAACTGAAATAATTACAGAACTTTCTAGAACTGAAAATTGACAAGAAAAATTTGTAAAATTGTCAATTCTTTTTTTTAAACAACCCAGCCTTATTATTTTTATGTTATTTATTTTTAAATGTGTAGATTATTTATGAATAAAGCGTGGTTCTATTTGGATATTGTGAAATAACAAAAAATATATATATTACGCTGTTCTAGGTAGGTACTTTCTTGCAGGGACTTTTTTCCTTTAAAAATAAAACATGATATCGAATAAAATTATTTGTGATGAAAAGAAGTTTTTATAAAATTATTTTATGCTCAACAACATAATGGCGTCGTTTTGGTGAAATATTACAACAAAGTACTTACTCAGTACTTACAATACAACTACAAATAGTGAGCTCTGGTATCATGAAATTATGCACTACTAAACCGTTCATCCGATTGCGACGAAACTTTGGGGGAGCGATCGACTACCTGTTCCCTTTGTAGGCGCTCATTCCTCGCTTCATCCGCATTCAGACATCGTTTTTTCTTCATATATTTAATTTAACACACACTCCTGCTCGCTTCGTCTTTTAGGGAAACGAAGGAGAGAAGAGTTCTGGGAAGGAAAAGGGTTTAAGGGGTGGGTAGGAATCTGGGGTTCAGTGTGTCCTGATCATCAGACCTAGACACAACTCATCCCATGAACCCGGGCACCCCTGCTAAATCACTAAGCGTAGCGAATCACATAGGGTGACCTAGGGCAGAGGTGTTGGTTAAAAAAGAGGGGGGAGGAAAACCAGGGAGGGGGGAGGGTAACCTGGGAAGGGGGAGGGGAACCCGGGAGGGGGTTTTGCGGGATGGAGGAAGGGGGGGGAGTAGAGTACGCCATGAAAGAATATTTTTTCTGTTCTTTTTTTTACTCGAATAAAACAAAATTTTAAAAGGATGAATGAATACCAGGAGTGCAGAACTAAGCAAGAAAAAATATATTAAGAACATGTTTTTTTCAATTATTTCTGGCTTTTTGGGAAAGGTGAATTTATATGCATTTAATTATTTTTTTTTTACATGAGCTCCACACTGGAGGCCGTGGGGAAAATAATTTCCCTCAGGTCCTATGTCATCTTTGGGGATGCTGTGTGGAGGATTTTTTTAGGAAAGAAGGAGATGAGAGTTCTGGGAAGGAAAAGGGTTTAAGGGGTGGGTAGGAATCTGGGGTTCAGTGTGTCCTGGGCATCCGCCTCCAAGACCTAGACAGACCTCACCCCATGAACCCGGGCACCCCTACTAAATCACCAAACGTAGCGAACCACTTGGGGTGACCTATTGCAGAGGTGTTGGTTAACCAATAAAGGTCAACTTTGGGGATTTGTATTTCTACATAACATTATATACAACGGGTACCCGGCATGCGTTGCAACATCACTGTAACCTCGGGGTCAACTTAACTGTAATGGTTCCATTCCAAGTTCCGGGAAACTGCATTATAATTCAAGCGCCTTGCAAACGCATGCACTGTATTATAAAATTATATACAACGGGTACCCGGCATGCGTTGCAACATCACTGTAATATCAGGGTCAACTTAACTGTAATGGTTCCATTCCAAGTTCCGGGAAACTACATTATAATGCAAGCGCCTTGCAAACGCCTGCAATATATTATAACATTATATACAACGGGTACCCGGCATGCGTTGCAAGATCACTGTAACCTCGGGGTCAACTTAACTGTAATGGTTCCATTCCAAGTTCCTGGAAACTACATTATAATACAAGCGCCTTGCAAACGCCTGCTTTATATTATAACATTATATACAAAGGGTACCCGGCATGCGTTGCAACATCACTGTAACCTCGGGTTCAACGTAATGGTTCCATTCCAAGTTCCTGGAAACTACATTATAATACAAGCGCCTTGCAAACGCCTGCTTTATATTATAACATTTTATACAAAGGGTACCCGGCATGCGTTGCAACATCACTGTAACTTCGGGGTCAACTTAACTGTAATGGTTCCATTCCAAGTTCAGGGAAACTACATTATTATGCAAGCGCCTTGCAAATGCCTGCACTATATTATAACATTATATACATCGGGTACCCGGCATGCGTTTCAAAGTCACTGTAACCTCAGGTTTCTTCATATATTTAATTTAACACACAATCCTCCTCGCTTCATCCACGTTCACACGTCAAATCGCATAGTGTTTTAACCCGTTAGTTGCTTCTGCAACGGGCAAAACCTAGTATATATTAATACACAGTTTTGGAAAACCTCACTTTTTTTGCCGCGCTAAAAACGACCACTCTGCCCTTTACGTTTCAACCACCTTAAGGGTCACTTTCGCTCGAAGCGGATTCAGACAGGGTCGTGTCCCGATTGAGGACCAGATTTCATACAAAAAAGATGATGCAGGATTAACAGCGCACCCAACGGCGAAAACTACAATTAGATCTCTCACCGACGAAGAAATTCGGCCTCAGTTATATTTTCTGCCGACAGGTTCACCCGTTAAAAAATGTCGAATATTTCAGTGCGTCAGAAAAGTTCACCTCCCATACAAAACTGTATTTGCTAGCGATTTATTAATTTTACGGCTTTATTGAAAATAACGTAGAAAAATGGACATTTTAAAGGCCCTTTGCGGGAACGCAGATTACAGCGTAAAAAAATATTTTGACCGAGATGTTTTTCAATAAATTGTAAAAATACAAGTTTTAGAAACTTTTAAAGTTGCGACATGTACCGCATTCCATTCAAAATGTTACACAATTTTGCATTAAAATTCAACATTATTTTGACATTTAAGACATATTCACTTTCATCGACAATGTATAATTATGCGGCCAGTACAAATCGGTGGTTGAGTAGGTACTTAAATTCCTTTCAAATCACAAAAAATAACAATTAACAACGTGCTCGATAATCGAGGTAGGTACTGCAGATACTAAATACCTACGTACAAAATGAAATTTGCTAGGGAAATTATTCTCAGTACCTAATAATACGGCTTTGCTGAAAGAATTTGACATTTGAAAAGTGCATTACGCCAACGAAGATATCATCAAAAACACACATCCTAATGGAAATGTTTTTGGATAATTTCAAGGACTGGAGGTCATAAAACTTTATTATCACATAATTACGGTTGCGATCCATTTAAAATATGTCACAGTTTTGTATTAAACTTTTGACATTTTGACAAAAATCAAAGTGAAAATCGTTCCTTCGAGGATGAAAAATTCTGTTGCCAGGTAATGCCAAAGTAGGTAGGTAGGTACTAAATACGTTGAAAATGTCGTGGATTTACATGTTTGAAATATTCGGGCAATGCTGCATTCATATAAATCAGAAGTTTTATGATATTGATTTCAAATCAGATGGGTAGGTACCTACTTAATTCCTTCGAAAATCAAATAAATTGCTAATTTTTTTAATGCTGCATCCACATTTTAAGTCAATAGCTTTAGTTTGGTGAATTTCTATAAATTCAATTACAAATGGGCCAGAAGTACCTACTCAGGTGGGAACGTTATCGATCAAATATTGAGAAAATAATAAAATGAGTTAATTTAAATAACGATGGTCAATTTTTTTGCCAAATGATGTAGGTGCCTACTTGAACATAGTACGTCGATATAATTATTTTTTTCTTAGGAAAAACAAAGAATGTTGCCATTTTTGCGTACTATTTATTGCGCTAATTTGTTAAGAAATTAAATAAACTCGATAAAATTATTTTTTCCCAACATTACATTAATTTCTACAGCGCCATTTCTGCAAAACATCACACCAAGATCGCAGTGCTCTATACAAGGAGCACAGAAGTACGAGTAGTTACAATATCAAAATTATTTGAATTAAATTAAATATTTATTGAAAAAAAAAATTTGTGAAAAGACGTAGGTACCTAAAATAATTATCTTTTCTGTGATTTTGATTTAGCTGAGGTAATAATATATTGTTAATAATTAAGAATGGTCCAATTTTTTTGACAAATGGTGTAGATACCTACTTGAGTAATGCGCTGGAACTACATTTGTTCTGTAATTGTTATGTACATTTTTAATTAAATTTTGATGTGAATACCTACCGCACAAGAGTCCCAACCACTGGAGCCAATGAGACTATCATCTTTGAGGATGCTGTGCGGAGGGTTTTTTTAAGGGAAATTAAGGAGAAGAAGATATGTGAAGGAAAAGGGTATGAGGGGTGGGTAGGAATCTGGAGGTCAGTGTGGCCAGGAGTGACGGACGTATGAATCTATTCCTCACACTGCGGTGCAAGGCGAAGGGTTGGGAGAATCTGGCTGGAGAGGTCAAAAGCCTTCCAATAATTATGGTAACAAGGGAAAGGATAAGAGGGAGATATAAGTTAGTGACGTATTTTATATTGTTAATGGACTTTTTGTCCGTAAATAAATAAATTATATACAGCGGGTACCCGGCATGCGTTGCAAAGCCACTTTAACCTCGGGGTCCATTAAACTGTAATGGTTCCATCCCAAATCTCGGAAAACAACATTATAATGCAAGCTCCTGTACTATATAACATTATATACAACGGGTACCTGGCATGTGTTGCAAGGTCACTGTAACCTCGGGGTCAACTTTACTGTAATGGTTCCATCTCAATTCCCGGGAAATAAAATTTTAATGCAAGCGCCTGCAATTTATAACATAATATACAACGGGTACACGGCATGCGTTGCAAGGTCACTGTAACCTCGGGGTCAACTTAACTGTAATGGTTCCATTCCAATTCCTGGGAAATTACATTTTCATGCAAGCGCTGCACTACATAACATTATATACAACGGGTACCCGGCATGCGTTGCAAGGTGACGGTAGCCTCAGGTTTCTTCATATATTTAATTAAACACACATTCCTCCTCGCTTCATCCACGTTCACACGTCAAATCGCATAGTGTTTTAACCCGTTAGTTGCCGCTGCAACGGGCAAAACCTAGTATATATTAATGTTTGGTTTGGGAAAGCTCTTTTTCCGCGCACTTTTTCGTTGACGCAAAAACGACCAGTACGCCCTTTACGTTTCACCCACCTCAAGGTTCACTTTCGGTTCAAGCAAATTCAGTGCACCCTCAGTACTTTGATTTTGCGGAGTTTATTTTTGTCGACAAAATTAGCGCCTTATTCACAGAAAAACTAACGCGAATCAACGGCGAAAACTAGAACCAATAGTAAAATCACACTCAATTCGGCCAGGTTACATTTCCCGCCGACAGGTTCGCGTTTCCAAAAAAAAAGATGTCATTTTGGCCATCAGTTTCAATGCAAATGAAAATGCTAGGAATGTTGAGTCAGGTCAGGGTTCTCAGACGTCAAATTTTTAGCCTAACAAAACAGACTTTTCACGGTTTTCGGTAGTGGTTTTACGGTACGCGGCATTGCGGCCCCAAAATCGATCCCGGCCTGGATGTTTTTCAAAAATCTAATACAGTAGAGAATTCCGCAATTTTTAACACCGATATAACATGCCCATACCATGTAAAAAACTTCAGGAAAAGCTACCAAAATCCGAACTTTTCCAAAAAAAAATCACCAAAACACGTGCTTAGAGATTCCATCGGAAGTTTAAATATTCCTGGCCAGTTCAAATTAACACGTTATTTATTCCGGGTAGGTACCTACTTATTTCGGTAGTATTGCAAATATGAAACGCGCAGGTACCTACCCGAATACGTAGATACACAATTGATTAGGTTTTAATGCAATACTAAGTAAGGTAAGGTTGTTTCGATGATACTAAATAATTCAATTTTTTTTAAAGTTAATTTTCACGTTCGGTGTTGGTTCTATTCAAGTTCTATTTTGTATCATTATAGGCCAGTCGCATCACACAACTGAAATAATTACAGAACTTTCTAGAACTGAAAATTGACAAGAAAAATTTGTAAAATTGTCAATTCTTTTTTTTAAACAACCCAGCCTTATTATTTTTATGTTATTTATTTTTAAATGTGTAGATTATTTATGAATAAAGCGTGGTTCTATTTGGATATTGTGAAATAACAAAAAATATATATATATATATATATTACGCTGTTCTAGGTAGGTACTTTCTTGCAGGGACTTTTTTCCTTTAAAAATAAAACATGATATCGAATAAAATTATTTGTGATGAAAAGAAGTTTTTATAAAATTATTTTATGCTCAACAACATAATGGCGTCGTTTTGGTGAAATATTACAACAAAGTACCTACTCAGTACTTACAATACAACTACAAATAGTGAGCTCTGGTATCATGAAATTATGCACTGCTAAACCGTTCATCCGATTGCGACGAAACTTTGGGGGAGCGATCGACTACCTGTTCCCTTTGTAGGCGCTCATTCCTCGCTTCATCCGCATTCAGACATCGTTTTTTCTTCATATATTTAATTTAACACACACTCCTGCTCGCTTCGTCTTTTAGGGAAACGAAGGAGAGAAGAGTTCTGGGAAGGAAAAGGGTTTAAGGGGTGGGTAGGAATCTGGGGTTCAGTGTGTCCTGATCATCAGACCTAGACACACCTCATCCCATGAACCCGGGCACCCCTGCTAAATCACTAAGCGTAGCGAATCACATAGGGTGACCTAGGGCAGAGGTGTTGGTTAAAAAAGAGGGGGGAGGAAAACCAGGGAGGGGGGAGGGTAACCTGGGAAGGGGGAGGGGAACCCGGGAGGGGGTTTTGCGGGAAGGAGGAAGGGGGGGAGTAGAGTACGCCATGAAAGAATATTTTTTCTGTTCTTTTTTTTACTCGAATAAAACAAAATTTTAAAAGGATGAATACCAGGAGTGCAGAACTAAGCAAGGGAAAATATATTAAGAACATGTTTTTTTCAATTATTTCTGGCTTTTTGGGAAAGGTGAATTTATATGCATTTAATTATTTTTTTTTTACATGAGCTCCATACAGGAGGCCGTGGGGAAAATAATTTCCCTCAGGTCCTATGTCATCTTTGGGGATGCTGTGTGGAGGATTTTTTTAGGAAACAAGGAGATGAGAGTTCTGGGAAGGAAAAGGGTTTAAGGGGTGGGTAGGAATCTGGGGTTCAGTGTGTCCTGGGCATCCGCCTCCAAGACCTAGACAGACCTCACCCCATGAACCCGGGCACCCCTACTAAATCACCAAACGTAGCGAACCACTTGGGGTGACCTATTGCAGAGGTGTTGGTTAACCAATAAAGGTCAACTTTGGGGATTTGTATTTCTACATAACATTATATACAACGGGTACCCGGCATGCGTTGCAACATCACTGTAACCTCGGGGTCAACTTAACTGTAATGGTTCCATTCCAAGTTCCGGGAAACTGCATTATAATTCAAGCGCCTTGCAAACGCATGCACTGTATTATAAAATTATATACAACGGGTACCCGGCATGCGTTGCAACATCACTGTAATATCAGGGTCAACTTAACTGTAATGGTTCCATTCCAAGTTCCGGGAAACTACATTATAATGCAAGCGCCTTGCAAACGCCTGCAATATATTATAACATTATATACAACGGGTACCCGGCATGCGTTGCAAGATCACTGTAACCTCGGGGTCAACTTAACTGTAATGGTTCCATTCCAAGTTCCTGGAAACTACATTATAATACAAGCGCCTTGCAAACGCCTGCTTTATATTATAACATTATATACAAAGGGTACCCGGCATGCGTTGCAACATCACTGTAACCTCGGGTTCAACATAACTGTAATGGTTCCATTCCAAGTTCCTGGAAACTACATTATAATACAAGCGCCTTGCAAACGCCTGCTTTATATTATAACATTATATACAAAGGGTACCCGGCATGCGTTGCAACATCACTGTAACTTCGGGTTCAACTTAACTGTAATGGTTCCATTCCAAGTTCAGGGAAACTACATCATTATGCAAGCGCCTTGCAAATGCCTGCACTATATTATAACATTATATACATCGGGTACCCGGCATGCGTTTCAAAGTCACTGTAACCTCAGGTTTCTTCATATATTTAATTTAACACACACTCCTCCTCGCTTCATCCACGTTCACACGTCAAATCGCATAGTGTTTTAACCCGTTAGTTGCTTCTGCAACGGGCAAAACCTAGTATATATATTAATGTTCACTTTGGGAAAGCTCTTTTTCCGCGCACTTTTTCGTTGACGCAAAAACGACCAGTACGCCCTTTACGTTTCACCCACCTCAAGGTTCACTTTCGGTTCAAGCAAATTCAGTGCACCCTCAGTACTTTGATTTTGCGGAGTTTATTTTTGTCGACAAAATTAGCGCCTTATTCACAGAAAAACTAACGCGAATCAACGGAGAAAACTAGAACCAATAGTAAAATCACACTCAATTCGGCCAGGTTACATTTCCCGCCGACAGGTTCGCGTTTCCAAAAAAAAAGATGTCATTTTGGCCATCAGTTTCAATGCAAATGAAAATGCTAGGAATATTGAGTCAGGTCAGGGATCTCAGACGTCAAATTTTTAGCCTAACAAAACAGACTTTTCACAGTTTTCGGTAGTGGTTTTACGGTACGCGGCATTGTGGCCCCAAAACCGATCCCGGCTTGGATGTTTTTCAAAAATCTAACGCAGTAGAGAATTCCGCAACTTTTAACACCGATATAACATGCCCATACCATGTAAAAAACTTCAGGAAAAGCTACCAAAATCCGAACTTTTCCAAAAAAAAATCACCAAAACACGTGCTTAGAGATTCCATCGGAAGTTTAAATATTCCTGGCCAGTTCAAATTAACACGTTATTTATTCCGGGTAGGTACCTACTTATTTCGGTAGTATTGCAAATATGAAACGCGCAGGTACCTACCCGAATACGTAGATACACAATTGATTAGGTTTTAATGCAATACTAAGTAAGGTAAGGTTGTTTCGATGATACTAAATAATTAAATTTTTTTTAAAGTTAATTTTCACTTTCGGTGTTGGTTCTATTCAAGTTCTATTTTGTATCATTATAGGCCAGTCGCATCACACAACTGAAATAATTACAGAACTTTCTAGAACTGAAAATTGACAAGAAAAATTTGTAAAATTGTCAATTCTTTTTTTTAAACAACCCAGCCTTATTATTTTTATGTTATTTATTTTTAAATGTGTAGATTATTTATGAATAAAGCGTGGTTCTATTTGGATATTGTGAAATAACAAAAAATATATATATATTACGCTGTTCTAGGTAGGTACTTTCTTGCAGGGACTTTTTTCCTTTAAAAATAAAACATGATATCGAATAAAATTATTTGTGATGAAAAGAAGTTTTTATAAAATTATTTTATGCTCAACAACATAATGGCGTCGTTTTGGTGAAATATTACAACAAAGTACCTACTCAGTACTTACAATACAACTACAAATAGTGAGCTCTGGTATCATGAAATTATGCACTACTAAACCGTTCATCCGATTGCGACGAAACTTTGGGGGAGCGGTCGACTACCTGTTCCCTTTGTAGGCGCTCATTCCTCGCTTCATCCGCATTCAGACATCGTTTTTTCTTCATATATTTAATTTAACACACACTCCTGCTCGCTTCGTCTTTTAGGGAAACGAAGGAGAGAAGAGTTCTGGGAAGGAAAAGGGTTTAAGGGGTGGGTAGGAATCTGGGGTTCAGTGTGTCCTGATCATCAGACCTAGACACAACTCATCCCATGAACCCGGGCACCCCTGCTAAATCACTAAGCGTAGCGAATCACATAGGGTGACCTAGGGCAGAGGTGTTGGTTAAAAAAGAGGGGGGAGGAAAACCAGGGAGGGGGGAGGGTAACCTGGGAAGGGGGAGGGGAACCCGGGAGGGGGTTTTGCGGGATGGAGGAAGGGGGGGGAGTAGAGTACGCCATGAAAGAATATTTTTTCTGTTCTTTTTTTTACTCGAATAAAACAAAATTTTAAAAGGATGAATACCAGGAGTGCAGAACTAAGCAAGGGAAAATATATTAAGAACATGTTTTTTTCAATTATTTCTGGCTTTTTGGGAAAGGTGAATTTATATGCATTTAATTATTTTTTTTTTACATGAGCTCCACACAGGAGGCCGTGGGGAAAATAATTTCCCTCAGGGCCTATGTCATCTTTGGGGATGCTGTGTGGAGGATTTTTTTAGGAAAGAAGGAGATGAGAGTTCTGGGAAGGAAAAGGGTTTAAGGGGTGGGTAGGAATCTGGGGTTCAGTGTGTCCTGGGCATCCGCCTCCAAGACCTAGACAGACCTCACCCCATGAACCCGGGCACCCCTACTAAATCACCAAACGTAGCGAACCACTTGGGGTGACCTATTGCAGAGGTGTTGGTTAACCAATAAAGGTCAACTTTGGGGATTTGTATTTCTACATAACATTATATACAACGGGTACCCGGCATGCGTTGCAACATCACTGTAACCTCGGGGTCAACTTAACTGTAATGGTTCCATTCCAAGTTCCGGGAAACTGCATTATAATTCAAGCGCCTTGCAAACGCATGCACTGTATTATAAAATTATATACAACGGGTACCCGGCATGCGTTGCAACATCACTGTAATATCAGGGTCAACTTAACTGTAATGGTTCCATTCCAAGTTCCGGGAAACTACATTATAATGCAAGCGCCTTGCAAACGCCTGCAATATATTATAACATTATATACAACGGGTACCCGGCATGCGTTGCAAGATCACTGTAACCTCGGGGTCAACTTAACTGTAATGGTTCCATTCCAAGTTCCTGGAAACTACATTATAATACAAGCGCCTTGCAAACGCCTGCTTTATATTATAACATTATATACAAAGGGTACCCGGCATGCGTTGCAACATCACTGTAACTTCGGGTTCAACTTAACTGTAATGGTTCCATTCCAAGTTCAGGGAAACTACATTATTATGCAAGCGCCTTGCAAATGCCTGCACTATATTATAACATTATATACATCGGGTACCCGGCATGCGTTTCAAAGTCACTGTAACCTCAGGTTTCTTCATATATTTAATTTAACACACACTCCTCCTCGCTTCATCCACGTTCACACGTCAAATCGCATAGTGTTTTAACCCGTTAGTTGCTTCTGCAACGGGCAAAACCTAGTTTCTCCATTAATACACAGTTTATCGACCGCGCACTTTTTCCTTGACACGAAAAACGACCACTCTGCCCTTTACGTTTCACCCACCTTAAGGTTCACTTTCGGTTGAAGCAAATTCAGACAAGAAGCTGGGAGTATATTTTTTTCGACAAAATGAAATATATACAGGGATTTATTCTCCTATACGAATCGGCGGCGAAAACTAGAAGCTCTACTCGAATCACTCGATTATATTTCCCGCCGACAGACGGCGTTTGAAAAAAAAAAATGACGAAAAAACCCGCTAATTTCACAAAGGAAAATGCTATATAGGACTATTGACATAGGTCAGGATCTCAGATGTCAAATTTTTAGCCTAACAAAACGGAACTCTCGGCGGTTTCGGTCGTTGTTTTTCGGAAAACGACATTACCGCCGAAAAACCGATTCCGGGCTAGATGTTTTTTGAAAATACGATAGCCGGATAGATTTTGCAACTTTTAACACCAATAAAACATATGATTCTCATATAAAATACGTCAGGAGATGCTGACAAAACTCGAAATTTTCCGAAAAAAAATCATCAAAATACGCGCTCACAGATTCCATCGGAAGTTTAAATATTTGCTGGCCAGTTCAAATTAACACGTTTTTCATTCGGGGTAGGTACCTACTTATTTCGGTAGTATTGCAAATATGATGAAAAAAGCTAAGATTGCCGGAATCTAAGGAAATGCGCAGGTACCTACCTGAATGGGTACCTACACAACGAATTAGGTTTTAATGCAATAAATACTAAGGTAAGGTTGTTTCGATGATACAGAATAATTGAACTTTTTTTAAGTTAATTTTCACGTTCTGTGATGGTTCTACTCAAATTCTATTGTTTTATCATTACAGACCAGTTACATCACAAAACTGAAATAATTACAGAACTCGAACGGAACTTTATAGAACTGAAAATTTACTAGAAAAATTTAAAGAATTGTCAATTTTTTTTATTAATTATTTTTTTTATTTTTAAGTGTGTTCTATTTGAACATTGTATATATATATATACATTACGCGTGTTCTAGGTAGGTACTTACTTGCGGGGACTTTTTTCATTTAAAAATCAAAACATCATATTGAATGAATTTATTTGTAGTGAAAATTATTTTATGCTCAACAGCATAATGGCGTCGTTTTGGTGAAATATTACAACAAAGTACCTACTTAGTACTTACACTTGCAAAATTAAATACAATACAACTACAATAGTTAGCTCCGGCATAATGAAATTTTGCACTGCTAAACCGTGCAACCGATTGTTATTGTTAATGGACTGTGTTATTGTTAATGGAATTTGTGCGTAAATAAATTAATTATATACAGCGGGTACCCGGCATGCGTTGCGAGGCCACTTTAACTTCGGGGTCAACTAAACCGTAATGGTTCCCTACCAAGTCCCGGGAAACAACATTATAAAATTATGCACTTTATAAAATTATATACAACGGGTACCCGGCATGCGTTGCAAGGCCGCTTTAACCTCGGGGTCAATAAAACTGTAATGTTTCCATCCGAAGTCCTGGGAAACTACATTATAATGCAAGCGCCTGCACTATGTAACATTATATACTACGGGTACCCGGCATGCGTTGCAAGGCCACTTTAACCTCAGGGTCAACTAAACTCTAATGGTTCCATCCCAAGTCCCCGGAAACTACATTATAATGCAAGCGCCTGCACTATATAACATTATATACAACGGGTACCCGGCATGCGTTGCAAGGTCACTGTAACCTAGGGGTCAACTTTACTGTAATGGTTTCATCCCGATTCCCGGGAAATAAAATTTTAATGCAAGCGCCTGCAATTTATAACATAATATACAACGGGTACACGGCATGCGTTGCAAGGTCACTGTAACCTCGGGGTCAACTTAACTGTAATGGTTCCATCCCAATTCCAGGGAAATAACACTTTAAAGCAAGCGCCTGCACTATATAACATTATATACAACGGGTACCCGCTATGCGTTGCAAGGTCACTGTAACCTAGGGGTCAACTTTACTGTAATGGTTTCATCCCGATTCCCGGGAAATAAAATTTTAATGCAAGCGCCTGCAATTTATAACATAATATACAACGGTTACTCGGCATGCGTTGCAAGGTCACTGTAACCTCGAGGTCAACTTAACTGTAATGGTTCCATTCCAATTCCTGGGAAATTACATTTTAATGCAAGCGCTGCACTACATAACATTATATACAACGGGTACCCGGCATGCGTTGCAAGGTCACTGTAACCTCAGGTTTCTTCATATATTTAATTTAACACACACTCTTCCTCACTTCATCCACGTTCACACGTCAAATCGCATAGTGTTTAAAACCCGTCAGTTGCTTCTGCAACGGGCAAAACCTAGTTTCTCCTAAAGTTAAGTTACTAATCCACGCTTACCGAGACACAAAATAAAACCCTTATGAAGTCGTACGATATGTGCCCTTTTAATAATATGAAACAACAAACTATGAAGTGTCTTAAATTTATTATATTATCTACATGATATTTTTATACACGGGGGGTTAGAGAGACATGAATGACTTACTTTAACCAGCGATTTCTGATCTTATTTTGGTGTTCGGTGGCATATTTCTGTAGAGGTATTAAAATATTTAGTAGGTATTGGACAGCTGGTTGAGCAATTACTCTGCAGATCAACCGATGTGCGAAAGATTTTTTTGTTTTGAATTGTTTATAATTTAAAAAAAAAAAACACAAAAATGTCACCGGAGACCAAAATGCCGTCATATTGGCACATTTTTTACTCCAAATGAGGCCAAAAATCTCTGGTTAATATTTGTGAGGATGTTTTTAACAATATTTTTAGATGCACGTAGGTCAGTACTAAAATGATGATAACCTTCTATTTTAAAATAAATATCAACTGAATTCAATGCACCATCTCATGTCTAAATCAAAGGGGCTAATGGACATCCACTTAACCACAAGCAGTCACTCAGTAATTCTTGTTTTTCGTTACCCACCTCAAGCCCAGCTAATGCCAGTGAGATGGAAGGGAGATCTTTCCTGTTTCGTCTCAATTTTAGAAAGGTCATCCATTAATCTCGTGGAAATTTTCATTCCACTTGTTAGGAGCAAAAAGTGGGATCCTCGTTTTTCTTTCGACGTTTTCCTCTTTTTGCTTCTCGAGTGCTCTTTTAATTTTCGAGCCCCATCCAGCGGGCTGCTTTGTCTTAATTGAAAGCAATTGTACGCTCCGAGGAACTACAATGAAGAAGTTTCCTCCGACTCTCCTGCCCTCTGCCTGCCGCTATTCTCCTTCGTTCCTGGAGACTAGGCGTTTTGTCTCGTTTTGGGCGCCACAAATCTGCATATATTTTTTTTGCTATTGGTGATATCGTGAGTTCAAGACAAATAATTCTGACAATGCGAAGCGGGTGTTGTATTTTTTTGGTTTGATATTTTAGGATTGTTTTTACCTTGTATAGAATGCAGATGTCCTTTATATGTACGTTTTAAAATGAAATCGTAGTAAATTATTTAATATTTATCTCTGAATCATTGTGAACAGTGAAGAGGGAGGCGTCTACTAATATCTACAGGAATTCCAAAAACTGAAAAAATCGAACTAATATCTATGGAAACCAAAGTGTTGACGAATATCTACAGCACAAACTGTTGACTAATATCTATGAGAATCAAAGTGTTGACGAATATCTACAGCACTGGCAGAGGTTGGATTTGCAATTATGTGTAGCATATTGGAATAATGTAATATTGCGTATGTAGTTTAAAAAACTTAATTTATGTAAGTGTCTATGTAAAAATTCGTAATATCGGACTATTGGACACATTTAGCTGATTAGTCCAACCTACGCTCAGTAGATATTAGTTCAACCTACGCTCTATAGATATTAGTCAACACTCTGAAGTTCGTAGATATTAGTTCAACATATGAGCTGTAGATATTCGTCAGACATACAGGCTGTAGATATTAGTATCTGGAGTCGTGAAGAGTGGGTAGAGAACTCTCGCACCATCCAATTTGCGCAGTGTACGTCCAAAATTTATTTCATTGACTATTTGTGTAAAAAATTACGAGTTATCTAAGTTACGATGTTTATTATTTTTTGCATTATTTGCCAATAAAACCTAAAATATACTTCAAAAATACCTTCAATAATAAGTTATTAAGCGGGGTATTTTGGCCCTTTTCGAAATATGGCAAGTCTCTTGTCGCATATCGTCTGCTTGGGTCTCTGACATTTTATGGACTTTCATCATTGAATGTAGTGCTGTCTCTACACCACATACGATAGATTCTACAGGTATCTTTTTGGGGGCAATTGCGTAGTTTATGCCCTTGGCAAGCACAGAAGTCGCCTGTGGGTGTGCCAACGCAAGGGTCGAAATTTTAATAACAACTTTGTTATGATAAAGTTGTTTTCGATCACCTTTTTTGTCTTGGTTGAGCCTCTCGAACTTTTATTTCTGTATCGCATCTATTGACTGCTTACATCTCTGTGCTTGTTGGTAAGTCATGTTGTCAACTGTCTTCCAATCATCATCGATCAGGGTTGCACTCAGGTGCAGATTTAAATAGAAAAGGTCCCGAGATATTCCATCCAGTTCGCTGCGCACATTGTGGATTCTTTCCCTTAGTAGCGCTGCTTCTGTTCTTTGGAATACCCTACCGGCTTTCCGGGATGTGATATGTCTTTTTATGCAAATGTGTACTTTGGATATGTTCCTGAAGTCCTGGGAAAACCCAAAACTTATAGAGCACGCCTAATTACAAAGGCAATTGAAATTCATAAAAATCCTATTAAAATTAATAGAGACGGCGGAGCTTAGCTCAATAGTTCTTGGTATCCGGTAATTGACGGCTACACCAAAGCTAAATGCAGAAAATCATCTTGAAGTATACTGTAATGCCAGCTCGTAGTGGAGTGGAGCTGGCAACACGGTGTTGCTTCTAATTACTTAAGCACACATCTCACCACTAACATTTACACATCTGCCGTGATGATGGACACTGTAACGCTGTCCGAAACGTTGACTAATGAGGAAGTAGCGCAACACGGCATAACACCCCAAAAACAAATAACAAAAATACTTTTGGCCATGAAAACCTAAAATCATATCCTCGAGAAAAAAAAGTTGGAATTTCGGAAAAAGTTGTTAATATTTTTTACTCCTACCATCATGTAGAATCACCTCCCGAAGTTAATGCACTTTACCCCCGGACACCCTATATACACGTAGTTTTATCCTTGATGCATTTGAATGAAAATATGTTTTATACTTTTGTGATTCGGAGGTACATCCTTTCTGCACACCCCTTCGGGGACACTTAGTTGGATTTTGTGTAAGTAGGTATTCCGTATTTTTCTCAAATCCCCTGATCTACTTAGGGAACGTACCCATACTACGTGACACGTTTAGGGGGGGGGGGGGTCTTCAAAATGTCACGCTCCATACAAATGAGCGGCGGGTTGCTTAGGATTTTGGTCACCGGGGGGCGGGGGGGGGGGGTTAAAAATTGCAAAAAGTTGGTCACGTAGTATGGGTACCTTCCCTTATATGCAGTATGTAGTCGACTGCATATTGCATGTAAGTATGCCAGTCGACTGCATATTGCATAAAAGTACCTATGCCAGGGGACCAAGTGTCGGGGTATCAATTGTCATGAAGTCATCTGGTATGTGCTAAAAAGTGTTTTATTGAATAGTTTTAAACATTATCTAAAAACAGAAAAACGATGGTTAATCTCAATTTGACGGTACATTTTTTTCCGTACAACCGAAATCATCTTTTAAAAGTGTATCTTTATGGCATTAAAGACTCACCTCGAAGGGCTTTTCTCAAAATTCGTGCTGCCATTCTTCCGTTAAAGCTTACGAAAAGCTCTTGGAATGGCCAACATAGATTCACGGTTTTTCTTTTAAAAGACTTAAACTCTCTGTGGCCGCAAAATAAAATGTGATTTTTCACGTTTAATGATTAATGCTTCTTGTAGTGACATTAAAAATTTCCCGATAAATAATTAAAGTCACCATTAAGTATAAACGCTTTCGATAACTCAACGAGCTTATTGGATTGTAATATCGCGAACCTAACGTTTGTTTCAAATAATCCTCTGTAAATCCCCCAGTTGGAGGTACTCTGTAAATGGGATGTATAAAAACCGCTTTTAACGAGGATTTTTCTATTAATCCGGATTTTGTCGCCTACAACGTCCCCCGCTAATCGTGGAGGCAAATGGTGCTCGCACCAGCACCGGCTATAGCAATTATTATCGATGCTAACGTACATACACGTAAATCTGTGCTCCACGTCTGAATTGGATAGAACATTGGCAAATTTGATTGAAAATGAACGATTTGAAACATTTAATTAAAAAATACAAACGCTGACGTGAAAGAAGGATATACCTTCCAGTCTAATTGAACCAAAAGACTTTGGTTTGTGCTTTTTTCCTTTGACATTTATTTGTACTTTAAAAGTGTTTTCATTTGTTCATATAAAGCAAATGCGCGGTGTGTCTCTGACTCCTTGAGATTCTTCCTTTTATAAAGTTATGTCCATAAAGATTTTATTGCGATGTTTTATTTAGTTTTCTTAACCTTTTCCATTAATATTTCTTTTACTTTTACTTGCTACTTTTACTTTTTGACTCCCTGTTTATCTATTTAATTTTTTTTTTGGGAATACCGCACTAGAGTTCTGAATGTCTGATGTCATGTCGTTGGTACTGGGCCTTCTCCAATTGAGGTATGCTGCGAGGCTGAAGGGGTGGGAATAAATATAAATAAGAAAAGATTGCATAGTGGTTAACATATGATAGAATTAGTCGTGAAATAAAATTTGAAACTTAATAAAAATGGTAGACATTGCAGACAGGCTGCCAAAATTCTTGTAATGTTTTCAAATGAAATAATATGTAAAAAAAATAACAAAAGTTCGAGATTGTCTCCTTATTAATAGTACCTTTTATTATTTGCTTGCAACATATTTTGTTGACAAATGTTTTGAATTTTACTTCATGAATGTGAGGGCGTTTATAATTGTAGGTATCTTCGTGCACATGACCTTATTCCTCAAAGGCCTTGTACTGAATTCTAACGTAAAGGTGTTTGTAATTGTAATTTTCAAATCAATATGCACGACTAAGTAGGTATTTGATGAAAAAGCATATTAATTTCAATATGAATGTATACCCGTTGTAGTGCACATCAGTCAAGCACATGATATTATTTATGTAAGACATATATTATTTCTTTAATTAGATGAATGGATTATATTTAGTATTTAATGAATATTCCTTTGTCCTTAAAAAGCAATTTAATTCTAGTCGGTATGCTCTTCACTAATTTTTTGCAGCCGTTTTTTTTTTATTTCTTGGTTGTGATTCCAAGTTTATCGTTTTTTTTTCGTTTCTTTCTTCACAATGGATCATAGATTTTCAACAGGATTCATATCGGGGCTATTTCCTGGCCAAAGAGGAGCATATCTTGAAGAAAACTATGGACAACTTTGGCAGGGAGCCTTGACGTGCGTGAATGTTCCATCACTATTTGTAAACCACGGTTGACATATGAGAAAAAAGACTCAACACAATTCTTATTATGTAAAAAGAATTAGATAAATAAATTATAAAACAGGTGTAAAAATTACCTCCTGGGGAGAAAAACGTGTGAATTTGTCTTTGAGTCCAATAATCCACACACGTCTGTATGGTCTACTCGTATATTTCAATAACATAAATCCGTTATTATTATTTGCCTTTGATGTTCGCCTCGGCGAGTTTTTCCCCGCAAGTTAAAAAAATTCTTTAAACATAACGTTACGTATCATCATACCTACATTTGTTTGGCTGTGTCAAATAAAAATTTCGATGTTTTTTTATTTATTTTTGTAAGGCTGCCGCCTGCTTACAAAGACTTTTCTCTCAGTGTGTCTATTTTTCTCTGTTTGAAACCAAATTTTAACAGCCGTCACATACGATTTTTTTTTAATCTGCCTTGTGAATATGTTTTTTTTTACACATTTTTCTCACGTGTGTTTGCGGATGTCACGTGATCACATTTTCCCGATGACAGGGCGAATTTGACTTGTTTTTTTGTATTTAAAGCTTACGGTTGGACGGACGATCAGGTATAATGGGGTTAAACAATTATTTTGTAATTTGTACGAACCTTCCTGCAACCGCTATAATTTATAATCATAATCAAAAGTAACTAATTAACATTATCATTTAACTTATGATGCCAAAAGGAGATATTATATTTTGTATTGTTAAACGTTGTAATATTAAAGATACCTAATAATGTCACAATAGTACAACATTTATTGCAAACCCAAATAAGAATAATAATATTAATGGATAATTAGAGAGCCGTTTTTGTGAAAAATCATCTCAAGGGCGCTGTCCAAATAATTAAAAATTCTTATGATGTATCTAATTTTATTAATTTCAAATAGATACAGGTCATTTCCTATAAATGCACTTGTATTGGAAAGTACAAGCTTTGGGGAGATTCGATTTTCGGATAGGACACTATATTTAAAACACTGGACATTGCATGATTTTACAAATGCTACCCTCCATTTCCGTTGATATAAATTTTATGAGAAGATTACTAGAAAAAGTAGAGTATATATTTATTTTGAAAGACTGCAACATTTGGGACTCTTTAGGACTGGAGGTTTTTTTTAAATGACTTTAAAACGGTTTGAGGTTTTATTTGCGTATATTTTTATTTTATGCAATTTTTTGACGACCTCCGTAGTCCAGTGGGTAAGACTCTTGACTCACAATCCGGAGGTCGCGGGTTCGAACCCGGCATGCGCAAATAAATTTTATTTGATTAATTTGTGTTATTTCACAATTAATTCATTTAAAATAATATATATCTAGTATATTTGCGGCATGTTCCAGAGTGGAAGATACTATCAGTATCGTCGTGGTGTAAGACCACCATTCAGAATTGAAACGTTGCTTGAAAATGGCTTTAGCCGTGTTTGGTGACCAGATCTGAATAGCCAGGTACTTCCCAACCTTCCTCTTCCCCACCTCCTTCCCCTCCCCATTACCTTCAGCCTCACAACATACCCCCAATTGGGGATGCCATAGTCTCACTGGCTCCAGACGGGAGCAGTTGAGATTCTTGTGCGGTATTCACTGTAAAAAAAAAAAAAAAATAAGTTATTATTTTTATTTAATGTCGCGGACTGTGAAGGTTAAGGCTTTTTTAAACTGGTTTGAAGATTGGATATTGATTTCACAAGATGTATATATATTTTTTAATTTCGTAGGATTCCTTCCCCCGTTCGCTTGATGTCTGTCTCTCTGTCCGCTGAGACTTGTCAGGAACTTGCCAACTACGCTACGCGCCGAGGTGCGAATTTACAGCATTAAATTAGAACCGAATATTTGTATAGAACTGAGTTGTGACGCATTTCCGTTTCACCCGAATTTCAAATTACTAACGGCGCTAAATATATTTGATTTTTCATCGCTGGGCTTTGGATTCGCGTTCTCGGGACGTAGAGCTGTGTTTCTCTCTTGTATATGATGCTCGTTTTAATTATAATTAATAACCCCGTTGCAGGTGAACCCTAGTAAGTGGGTTTAATAATTACACACTAAACAATGTATTTTAATTGTGAAGAATAAAAAAAATAATTACGACCAATTTAAATCTATAAGTTTCATTCACTTCATGCGAACCCTGTGTTTGGAAGCGTTTAGAAACTTTTGTACCGGTTAACAGTGTTGTTTCTGATAGCGATTTGCAAATAAAACACTCGCGGTGGTACACCGGTTATTTGATAAATTTGTTTGCGATCCGCTCATTCGATGAACCGTTCCGTTTCGCAGCGAGGCTGGATTAGAACGAATCGGTTCGGCGTGGAAACTATTACACCCTGACAAATAAATTGCAGATTTCGAACGTTGAATAGTGCCATGAAAGTTTAAGCCTTTGGCTATCGAGATTTGCGTTTTATTGGTGTTTCATAGTTACATATATTTAAAGTGTTAGGTACCTTTAGTCCAAATCCATGAATTGAGAATTAGTGTTCGCTTGCTGCGCTTCTAGGCATAATTTAAATCCAATGAGAGATCATTTTTATGCATTTTTAGAATACTGGCTTTACTACCCTAATGCAAATAATTTTTCAAATATTAATATTCATGTTTCTGCGATTTTTCCTCCCGCGATAAAATATCCCCGACAAAATACCCCCGACAAAATATCCTACGGACATAACACCCCTAAATAAAATATCTACTAAAACCTAACCTAACCTAACCTAACTTAACCTAACCTAACAAAAGAATGGGACAAAAATAATACAAATTAGTAAAATGGGTAAAAAATAATGTGGACGTCCTGTAAAGACAATTTTTTTTTTTTTTTACCTGAGCTCCACACAAGAAGCCTTGAGGAAAATAATTTCCCTCAGGGCCTATGTCATCTTTGAGGATGCTGTGTGGAGGGTTTTGTTAAGGAAAGGAAGGAGAGGAGAGTTTTGGGAAGGAAAAGGGTTTAAGGGGTGGGTAGGAATATGGGGATCGATGTGTCCTGGTCGTCCGCCTCCAAGACCTAGACAAACCTCACCCCATGACCCCGAGCACACGTGCTAAATCACCAAACGTAACGAACCACTTGGAACCACTATGGCAGAAGTGTTGGTTATCCAATAAAGGTACCCGGGCGGCGGTACCCATTCCCGCCTCCCAAATATAAATTATTGTTCAAAAATAGTAAAATGGGACAAAAATTATACAGACATCCTGCAAAGTGAGGTTAGGTTAGGTTTTAGTAGATATTTTGTTGGAGGATGTTTTGATATTTTGTCAGGGATATTTTGTCGCGGGATGAAAACGCTCATTACGAATATTAATGTTTTATAAAGGTTACGACTGCAATCTAATGATTCAATTTGGAAGACGGGAATGGGTACCGCTCCCCGGAAACCATTTATTGGATAACCAACACCTCTGACATAGGCCACCCCAAGTGGTTCGCTACGTTTGGTGACTTAGCAGGGGTGCCAGGGTTCGTGGGGTGAGGTTTATCCGGATCTTGGTTGCGCATGTCTGTGGGCAGACTGCCCACCAACTGCTAGGGGAGACTGGTTGAGGGAAACATCTCTCTTTGATATCTCCTGCAATTTTAATTGGAAATTTTAATCTCTCCCGTAGTGGGAGGGATGGACATACTGACCGCTAGATTCCTACCCACCCGTCATACCTTTTGCCTTACTAGAACTTCATTTCCTTCCTTTCCTAAAAAAGACCCTCTACTCCGCATTTTCAAAGATGACATAGGCCCTGAGAGGATTTTTTTCCTCAAAAAAGTTGCGTTGAGCTAGAAAATCCGAACCGAATGTGTTGTCCTAATTTCATGATGCCAGTGCTCCTTTTTAAAGAGAAAATTTCTCCCTCCAAGCATTTAAGTGAAAAAATGTTCTGCTTTATATTCATGCGAGAAAGTGTAAACAAAATATTTGGTCCTCGACTTTTTGTATTTGGATAAAGGAGTCAATATAATTAGACTTACATTTTGCAACATTTGTATCAACCTACGAACACCTTAACTAAAGAACCCTTTGGGGAATTTTGATCATTTGGTGCCCTTAAGAGATGTTGTATTAAAGGGAGGAGACTTGTTTTCCGAGTTTTCATTTATTTTTGTGGCCCGGGATATTTTTGGAGATAGGACAAGAAAGAAGAGAACATAAAGAAGACGACGGCAGAAATTATCTCGTTGAATGGCAAATTTTATTGAAGCGTTTTTTTTTTCTTCCTCTCCTTTACCATAAATATTAGATTGGCCAATGCGATGGAATAAATTACCTTTAAGGACTTGAAAAAACGAAACGTTTTTTTAGTCGTCACAAATTCAGTTTCAAATAAATGTAGACAAAACACGTACATATTCCCTTCTGGCGTCCTCTCCTATTGGAGGTTGGCTATTATCTGGACTATCTTTGCCTGCAGTCTGCGTCTAGGAACAACTGAGCTGGACTGTTCTTGGTCCACTGCCGATTTTGAACCTCTTTCTTCCCTACATTTTTGTCTTATTCTTCTTCCTTACTACGACTTCCATCAATATTTTATTATCTCTACATATTATAAATTAAAGTCCCCCGCGTCGTCTGTCTGCCTGTCTATCTGTCTGTCTGTTCGCGATAAACTCGAAAACTACTGAATGGATTTTCAAGCGGTTTTCACTAATAGATAGAGTATTTTGTGAGGAAAGTTTAGGTATGTAATTTGTCATAGATTTGTGTAAATCGGTTGAATCATAACGATAATTGAAGTGTCTGGTAGCTTTCATCGAAAACGCTTTCTAATCCTTTTGGGATATAACAAAACAATGCATGGTGGGATATTCCTCTTTTATAGATCTACAAAAAAGTCCGCGAAGGCATATATCTATCTTTTACGGGTAGCTTACTATACCCATTCTATCTTCTAAAGAAATGGTCACGTACATTGTGGTAATTGAAAAGCTATTTAGACGGATACAGAATTTATCCTTATTAACTTAAAATACGTTAATTACCCCAAGCATTTCATCCACATTATTATAATCTTTCACATCATCTCTAAGTATGATAAATTAAAGTCCTCCGCAGCATCTGCCTGTCTCTTCGCGATAAACTCAAAGACGGCGGTGGTTATAAAGGTTGGATAACCATCCAGTAGATGACGTTGTGTTTTATTAGCCACAGCAACGCGTGCCGGGTCAGCTAGTTTATTATATTTTATTCTTCCATTTTACTGTGGTAATACTACGACCAGGGCACAATTCAATATACCACTTCTTCTTCTTCTTCTTTCGTATGGTGGGGGGTCAGAGGGGGACATCTAGGTCTGCGAGCCAGTCTAGGGTCTCAGGCGTTGCCCTGTGGACCTCATAAATCCCGCCGGGGAATGAATGGAGCGGGCATTCGTTGACTACATGTTCGGTGGTCTGCACCGCACCGCATTCACACGTCGCCGACTCTTTAAGGCCCCATCTATGCATCATGTGAGCACAACGGCTATGGGAGCACCTTATTCTATTGATGGCAGTCCAGAGTTTGCGAGGCAATGAGAACCCAGGCTGCCTCTCAGTGGGGTCTTGCACGAGATCGGCGTTTTTGACGTTAGCTGATTGCCACTCAAGCTTCCACCTATCTTCTGGGGTGAGAGGTGTTCGAAGGAGTCTTTCTCCTTCCGTCCAGAAGGGTTTTCGAGACTTTAAGCGGCATGCCGGGTGAGAGACGACATCATCGTGCAAGGGTATTTCGCTTTTTTGCAGCGCCTTCTTGTATTCCCTCAGTGTTGCAATCTCTCGCCTGATATTTGGCGGTGTTATATTTGCAAGTACGGGGAGCCAAGGAAGAGGAGTCGATTTTAAGGTTCCGCTGATGGTTCGCATTGTGGCATTAAGCTGAACGTCGACTATGGAAGTGTGGGCGCTTCTGGCCCATACTGGAGCACAGTATTCAGCTGCTGAGAAAACCAGGGCAATGGATGCCGTTCTGAGCGTGTTGGCGTCACATCCCCAGCTAGTACCAGTTAGCTTATTGACTAAGTTTAGTCTTGTCCTGGTTTTTTTGCCCACTGTTTCCATGTGTTTCCGGTAATTCCTAATTAATATACCACTACACAGAATTCAACACTTTGGCAATATGTATTCGCACATAGATGTTCGGAATATGTCGCTAACACAACTTAAATATGAAATAATTAAATCATTTATCCATGATACAAGTACTCATTAAGGAAATTCTTTGGTAAACTTATTAAACTACTCGAACATCGATAAACTTACTATACTATCTCTACCTATCTTATTAATGTAATTAAATGTAATGTCTTATTAAATTAATTGAAATATTATAAACCGTCATAACTAGGAGTATTATTTAGTTATTAAAAAAAAATGATTTAATTTTCTTATCTAAAATATTAAAATCAAAATTGGAAAGTTCCGAACTCCTGCAACTTGCAGAGGTACTGGAGGTACCATCGATGTAGCGGTGTGCCACTTTGCAAAACTAATACTTAGGTTTTATTAGACATGGTTAATGTTGTAATTTTGTAAATCTCTGATCACCTTTAAAAATTTTATTGTTTGTATTTTTATCCCATGTATGTATTTTTTATCATAACTTAACTTAACTTAACTTAACTTAACGTTATTA
The DNA here is from genome assembly GCA_917880885.1 of Limnephilus marmoratus. Taxonomy (NCBI): domain Eukaryota; kingdom Metazoa; phylum Arthropoda; class Insecta; order Trichoptera; family Limnephilidae; genus Limnephilus; species Limnephilus marmoratus. Next base: position 34,188,724 of record OU862918.1, on the reverse strand, counting down.
TATCTCACTGTACTTTAAATTTTTGTTGCTTATATTTTTATTTAATTATGTACTTTTTATTTCAATTTATTTATGTTATTTCCTTCTCATATTAAAGATGTATTGTCTTTATTAATTTATGTAAAAGCCCCCTGGGCGTATAATACTCGTAAATCAAATAAATAAAACAAATAAACAAATATTTTTCTCGTTTAAACTTGACAAAGAGCTTTCTTGTTTTTGCTGTGCGCAGTTTAAAACATTTTTTTTATTTACATTAACTAACACAGGAGACTCCGAGGAAAAAAACTCTCTGGGCCTCCTTCATTCTTGGGGATGCTGTGTGGAGGGTATTTTTATGTAAAGGAATGAGAGAATGTGCCGATAAGGAAAATGACATGAAAGGTGGGTGGGAATATGGCAGTGACGGACCTATGAATTCATTCCTCCTTCTGCGGTGCAATTGCATATGAATCGAGAAGGTCCGGCTGGAGAGGTCAAAAAATCTCCCTCAACTAATTTCTCCCGATCCGGCCCGCAACGCTGTGGGCAAACGCATCCGCCGCCAAGACCTAGTCAAATCGGACCCCATGAATCTGGGCCCTCCTGCTAAGTCACAAAAAGTGACCAACCACTAGTAATTTGTTATGAAAGCTCATCTAGTGGTCATTATTTCGATGTTCTCAGTCTTTATTTTTCTGTGAACAATTTAAGAAAGCTTTCCTCTCGGGGAAAATGAAATTTATAAAAGGGAATTGGATGTTTCTGTGAAATATATTATTATTATTTAATTTCATCGGTGTCGTTTGTTTTAAATTAAATTATATTGTTCCGCGTGTTTTTTGCGAATGTTTCATCAAAGCCATGGCAATAATTTGATTGTGTTCTTGTTGAATTCTTTGAGAGCTTTTGTTATTTTTATTTAATTTTATTAGGAGAAAGTGGTATCATATTCTTAAATAATATATTATTTTTTATTAAAAGTTGTATTTGTTACAATCCCAGTACAGTAGGTACCATCACCAAAATTTCGCAATCCGCCTTCCAATGTAAGTCAGTCCAATACCGCGTCTGCTTTTTTCCTGTATCTTTTTTTTTTCTGAACTTTGCATTATTTATTTAGGTGTTTATTTATTGTGGTTTTATTTTCTTATATTTTTATACTCTTTTTTTATATATTTTTCTGTCTTATATCCAACTTTGTATTATTTAACTGTTGTTTTTGTATTTTCTCCACACAGGAGGCACCGAGGAAAACAATTTCCCTAGGGGCCTATATCGTCTTTGAGGATGCTGTGTGGAGGGTTTTTTAAGGGAAAGGAAGAAGAAGATGTGGGAAGGAAAAAGGTATGAGGGGTGGGTAGGAATCTGGGGGTCAGTGTGGCCAGGAGTGACGGACGTATGAATCTATTCCTCACACTGCGGTGCAAGGCGAAGGGTCGGGAAAATCCGGCTGGAGAGGTCAAAAGGCCTCCCTCAATCAGTCTCCTCCAATCCAGCCCGCCACGCAGTGGTTGGGCAAACGTATCCGCCACCAAGACCTAGACAAACCTCATCCCATGAACCCGGGCACCCCTGCTAAGTCACCAAACGTAGCGAACGATTTGGGGTGACCTATGCGGCGGCGGTACCCATACCCGCCTCCCAAATTATTATTTATCTCCTATTTCAAACTGTTGTATTGATTATTTATCTCAGATGTTTGTATTTTCTTTTTTGTATTATCTATCTTATTTTTTTTTTTAATCTAACTTTGTATTATGTCTATTATGTTTTGTATAATATTTTTTATCTGTCTCATTTCTGGTCTATGTATTTTCTTTATATTATTATATTTGTCTGTCATTTCGTTGCCATTTGTATTAATTATTTATCTATGAATTTTATATTTTATTTGCAATATTTATCTTTTTAACTGCTTTTTTATAATTATTTTGTCCTCGCTCACTTGTAAACAATTTGTAAAAACCATTTTAACATTTAATCTTTATTATTAATTTTTGAATTTCGTTTTTATTTCTACTTTTATTTAAAATATGATCTTTTTTCTCTTTATTTTTCACTTACTTTTAAATATTTCATAATTTTTATTTAGTATATTTAATCATCTGTTTTAATAAAATAGTATTTGAATTAATTTAAATAAATATTAAATATACGACTACCATAACACGGGCATGAGCCCAGTGTGGTAGTCAAAAAAATATATCGGTAACTAATAAAAAATTTATAAATAAAAAAAAATAATAAAAAAAATATATAAAAATAAAAAATACTGGTACTTTTAATAAACAAATATCCAGAATTTTAGTAATCACTAAAGTACATTCTATTGAATCTTGTAAATTCGTTGATGAGTCGATTTATTTAGAACAATCATGTTTCATCAAAGAAGTTTCTGAGAAAATAAAATAACTATGCAAGAGTAATCCATTTTGCGAACAGCGCGCACTGCAAATTCTCTGAAACTCAAATTTAATTAAAGGGTACATCTGACTGCCTGGTGTACGCCTTTACGATTTAATGCAAGTGTGGGGGACGCAGAAAACATATAAGTACCACAAAAGTAAATAATATTCAAAGTGTTGGACCAAAACGTAAATAATTGAAGATCTTTGAAACGACCAGATAATTGATTTATTCTTGCGACCAATTACAACAAGCTTCTATTTATAATTTACTGTGTTTTTTGCAGCTTCATTTAAAAAGGTTATATTTTTCCTGGAAACTGTAATATCATAACGTTGTTTCCAAGAGGCGCAAAGTTCTTTATTAGATTTCGTATATGAATATGTGTAGGCTATGTGAAAATAAACCACTCTAGGCTACACAGGACTTTCTAGAAATTGCTCGATTCGAATGTTGTTGTGTTGTTGCTTAATGCTTAATGGTCAGATTGAGGTAAGGTGTCATTTCTAATTTGCATTTAAGGGCCCGCAACTCGGATTTGTACCGATTCATTACATATTTCCCTCAAACACGGTAAGTTTTAAAGCTCTTAAAAAAATATATGTTATTCTTGAAGATGATATCTAGACTTTGCCCGCGCCGAAACGCAAAATATATAAAATTCCCTCGATAGAAAAAAATCGCAAAGTATGCTCCAAAAATTATTATTAACACGTTTGTTTCAATTATTTTACAAGTTATATGTATGAAAAAATTCACAGTATTTCTTTAATGCTGTTTAAGATAATGCCCGCGAGATTTTTGCTCTATTTTAAACGAGTCGTGTTTTATTAAACATTTTCGCAATTTTAGCATCGATTTTGTCGCTGTAAATGTTAGCGCTCTCCTCTAACATTCGTAATTTCGTATCTCTCCATCGTCTTCTTTTCGGCCCGGTTGCAAAGTCTTAAATGTTGGATCGAATCGACAGTCCGGCATGAACAGAACGGTATGGAATAAAGAAGAACACAAATAATAAATAATGCCTTGTGGGCGTGTTTCGTGATCCAAGCATTTGGCCAATTATTGAATTCCGTTTGACTAAACTTAAACTTTAGGGCGCACAGTTTACACCCACGCTGTGCAATCGCGTTCACTTCAGAGCATCGGACCATCCCAATGGGTTTTGGCCTGTATTAGGTATATCGTTTTTGACCTGCCTCACCAGGAGGAATCACTATCGAGATATTATTATAAATAACCAACCACTCTGAATCGAAACCTGAATTAAAACGCTTTTAGCCATGTTGAATGATCAGATCTGACTAGCTTGGTACTTTCCAACCTTCATATTCTCCATCTCCATTTTCTTCCATTTCCGAATCTGCTTATTCGTAAAAGTGACTTACTTTACTTCACTTTTGTCCCATTTTTGTTGTTTTGTTGTTTTGCTCAACGGAATACCAGAAAAATCGTTGAAAATCTGTGGCAAAGCTGTCTTTAAGAAATTGACCGCTACTGTCAATTGCTTGCTTTTCAGGTACCAGAGCACAGAACGCACAGAAAAAATAGTTTCCAAAAATGCTCTTTTGTTCGCATCAACAAAATATGTACCACTTTATGAATTATGATAATATAAGATTTCATCTACACATTATTTTTAGAGATACCATTTAAATAAACCCCTTTTGCGAATGGAGAAAAGTAAGGCATTTTTATGGAATTCACCTAAAAATAATACTTTATATGGTACAAGGTATTATATAAATATTAAAAACAAAGTTTATGCAGTGCAGCGACGAATCCTTTACAATAATTCCTCCTCTTGTCTATGACTTTCGTAGACGCAGTGTATCTTGTGTAGCTTTTTGTTTAGCGTAGATGTCAGAACTTGCACTGCGAAATTCTCATATAAACCAACACCATCTCAACCCAGGCCAGGACACTGAATCAAGTAAGCCTTCTATATATATGGGATCCTACTGGGAAATATTTTATAGCCATACTGTGGGATTTTTTTCAATTGAAAACTTCTTTAGCATTGATTTGAAATTCGATGAAACGAAAACTAGGTGCACTAAAAAGAGACAAAAACATACAACTCTAGGTTTTGGCCTGTGAGAGAATGACATAGTAACCGGTCTCCTCTTTGTGCGGTGCTTCGTAGCCTCCCAACTCTTGTCTACTTTAGTTTTCTGAAGGTTTCACTTCTACCTCGTGTGAATTGCACCCTCTCTTTTTTACATTAGCTCCACTCAGGAGTTCCTGATGAAAATAATTCCCCTCAGGACGTATGCCATCTTTGGGGATGCTGTGTGGAGGGTCTTTTTAGGAAAGGAAGGAGAGAAAGCTCCAGGAAGGAAAAAGGGGGAGTAGAAATCTGGGGGTCAATATGTCCAAGAGTAACGCACGAATCTATCCCTCCCACTGCAGTACAAGGCGATGTTCCGAGAGAGTCCTGCTGGAGAGGTCAAAAGAAATCCCTTCACCAGTCTCTCCCGATCGGCTTGCCACGCAGATGGTGGGCAGACGCATCCGCCGCCAAGATCCAGACTAACCTCACCTCATGAACCTGGACACCTCTAGCTAACGACTTGGGCTGGCCTACGGCAGAGGTGTTGGTTATCCAATAAATGGTTTCCGGGGCGCGGTACCCAAATTCGCCTCCCAAGTTAAATAGATCTTATGCAAATGGAAGGCCGACTTGTTTCAGTGTCCTGGCCTGGGTTGAGGTGGTTTTTTTATAAACTCGGCACATCAGCCGTAGAGCGCCTTGTTAGTTTATTGCAAAGTTTCCCAATATAATTATTATTACGACCGTTTCAGGGTAAATATAATTTAGTACAGCATATTGTTGTTTTGTATTTTGTTGGTTGGTAAGAACGCTAACTTCCTGTCAAGCGGAAGTTGGCTTTTCCGGGTGTGTTTTGTTGACTTTATTTTACATTTATTTGTTGTTAAAGATCTCCAAAAATAAGTTAAATTCAAGTTTACCATGTTTAATGCATTTTTGGATGAAGGGCCATTAACCAGTCAGCGGTCAAGAATTCATATTTCATGGTCGAGAAAGATTAATTATCTCCGTACCAGCTTTTTAAATAATAACTCGATATCGATTTTATTTCATTTAAAATTTGCTAATTTATACCTACTTACAGAAATGCTGAATGGCATGAAGATAAAATTATTAAAATTATGTCCTTTTTGTAATCATTTTTTGATCAAAAGTATTTATAATTTTTCAATTATGTCTAAGCAAAATAAGAATAAAAAAAAACTTAAATATATTAGTTGGTAAGACCGTAAATAAATAAAAAATGAAGTATTTTGGTCACAAAATACGTGTGCGGATATTTTTTTAAATGATTTCATTTAAACTAAAATTAAAATTCTGAAACATAGCTTTCCCAGATAATTTATTGATTCATTTTACTGCATGATTATATGATTTAAAATGTGGGTTGTATAACACAAAATTTTGTTTGAATATTTAACAAATCTGCCAACGACCTACGGTAATACCTTATTGTTCTAAAAATAAACAGATTTTCTCCAAGGGGGTACGATTTTAGATTTTCACGGCCAAAAACCAATAACAAAAATATTTTCTCCAAATTTAAAACATAGCTTTACTAGATAAAAGAACAGTCTTTCGAAATCAACATTAATTTTTTTGTAGAAAGGGGTCAATATGTCTAAAATTTGATTTAAATATGACAAATTTCCGGTTTTGTCTGGTTATTCCCTCCTAATATCTCAGCTAATTGGAGTAGGTATTTTAAAGTGTCGCGTAACTGGTTAAAGATTGTCTATCGCAGCGGTTTTTAAGCTTTTTGAGTCTGCGTACCCCTTCCTACTACAAATTTGTTTTTTCCCGAACCCTCTATCTATCTTGTGTATATGTGTAATGAAACATGCTTCATTTGTAATTTTTTAATACTCTCATTATTACGTGAATTTAACAATCAAATCACACAAATACAATTAATGCAATTTTATGCAGAGTGTAACGGTATTTTTAACTAGTGATTCTACATGCGAAATCGAACAAACCTACATTCGGTGCACATTACCCAAGGGTAGGGATGCTACGATATATCGGAATACCGATAAATATCGATATATCTACCCCTAAAAATATTGAAAAACTCAATATATCGTATCGAAATATCGAAAAAAAAATCTTTTTTCAAAGGCAGTAACCACTATAACTCAAAGCAGAAACCAGCTACAAGGAAGCAGACTATCAAAGTTACTATTTAATACATAGTTAATTAATAAATAAATTAATGAAAAAAAACACACTTTATATACCTAACAAAATTTTGTGATTATTCACATAGATAAGTATAAAAAATTATATACATACGATTACATAATCGATAAACGTTTGATATAACTAAAACTACATTAATGAGTCTAGTTTTTGCACTGATAATTCGTGGTCTGAAAATGTCCGTAATAGGATGAAACCGGTCCTGGTGAAATATAAATTAGTGGAAGAAAGTACAAAAGTGTTTTAATTTCAAATTCTAAAACTACATTAGATTTCTATAAGCTTTTAAAAAAAGTTGAAATATCGATATATCGGCCTAATTGACCGGTTTATCGATATATCAATATCGACTTAATTCGATATATATCGATATCGATATATCGATATTTTAAAAAACCTTGCATCCCTACCCAAGGGATGCCTACCACCGGTGAAAACCACTGGTCTATCGCGAACAAGCGGATTTTACTCACTTCACTTAGAGGAAATCATATATTTTTTCGTTTAATAATATTTCACAGAAGACTCTGAGGAAAAAAATATCTCAGGGTCTATGTCATCTTTGGGGAAGTTGTGTGTAGGGTCTCTTTAGGGAAAGGAACGAGAGGAAGTTCTGGGAAGGAAAAAGGTAAGAGGGTGGATAGTAATCTGCCGGTCGTGTCCAGGAGTGTTCAAGTCCTAAAATCATAAATATGACAAATTTTTGATTTTTGATTTTTACTTCCTAAAATCTAGTTTTTACGTAATGTTCATTCATCGTATTTACGGATAATTAAATAAAAGAGCAAACAAAACTATGCACTAATCATCTCTGTTCATTTAAAACAGATTTTAAAGATTTATTTTCTCTGACAATTTTTTTTCCTGCAATTGAAAATGAAATCTAAACAATTTTCATAAAAAAACTTTTAAAAATATTGTCGGTTAACCTTCAGATGGTAACCCGATATCTATTAAAAAAATAACACGTGACATTTCAATCGTGAGCGAGTAATGCCATCTGTTGAAAATTGTGATAAGCTCTTTAGTTCGGCAATAGCCAATACAGTATGTTCATAATCAATGTTTACTGCATAACAAAACTAATTATTTTAAGTTAGGTACCTAAATTTTATTGCAAAACATTTTTTTAAGTTAGGGAACGTACCCATACTACGTGACCAATTTTTTGCAATTTTTAACCCCCCCCCCCCCCCCGTGACCAAAATCCTAAGCAAACCGCCGCTCATTTGTACCAAGCGTGACATTTTGAAGACCCCCCCCCCCGAAGAGGTCACGTAGTATGGGTACGTTCCCTTATGTATTAATATGTTTTACAGCGTATATTAAATATACCAGGGAATTATATCAATCAGACTATGCCCACTCAACCACTGATCAGACTGGTCAGTGGTTGAGTGGGCATAGCGCTCGGGTCCCACCTGGGCGTCGCGTGTTCGATTCCCCGGCTCGCTAAGTCCTCCATCACAACACAAGCAACATTTTCGGCTTTCTGTGGTGGTATTAGGAGATTTTCAAACACTGTTGGGTTATTCGCAACCCAGGAATGTTTGTCTTTCTTTAAAAAAAAAAAAATCAAAAGATTACTCAATGTAGCATTAAGATTTGGTATTATTTTAGGTGTCTCAAAAATAATAATCTGTATACTTATAAAATGTTATAACATTTTATGTATAGTTATATTGTAATTAAACACCCTGTTGACAACCCCCCCCCTCCTTTCGTTCTCCTCCCCCCTCCCCGGGCTTCCCTCTCTGCCGATAAACTATACGAAATTCACACACATTTTTCAAATACTCGCGCGCCACCTATTGTAAAATTTTAATACTAATTTCATAAGCCTCACAACCTTCATAGGCGCGCATAACAAATCACCAAAGTTTCATCGCAATCGGATGGTATGGGAAATATTAAACAAGCAAACAAAAAACATTTCTTTAAATATTTATTGATTTTGTAATCCTTAATTACATGCAAATACGTCATTCATTATACCGCCGGATATTCATACCCATAATATTATTGACCAATTAAATCAGTTACCAAATAAGCAACGCTACTTCAAATTTCGTTTGTAGAAATTATTATTATTAAATTTATACTGTTATATAAATAATCGTTTATTATTAGTCGGTAACTAGCAAGATAAGCACAATAAGAAGATTAACTTGGCCGTAGTCCAAATGTGTATTTACGTTTATTTAACTCACTTGGCTCGTATTGTCCCATCGGTAGCGTGGCCGAGCGGTCTAAGGCGCTGGTTTAAGGCACCAGTCTCTTCGGAGGCGTGGGTTCGAATCCCACCGCTGCCAAATCATATTTTTTGTTCTTTTTTTAATGGTCCTTAGCAAAACTTTCAAAATTATCAAGTATTATAAGTTTCAATACTGATAATTAAAATCGCGAAAAAAACGTACTTAATAAGGATTTCAATTTTAGAGGGATTTAATTAGTAATTTTTTTATGAACGGAAAAACCTTTCGCTAACTAAGGATTATTAATTATTTGGACAACCTTCTACTATGCTTCAATAATAAAATTTATTTAACTAATTTATTTTTTAAGAATTTATTTTTTAAAATTTAAGGTACGTATATAATGTAGGTAAGTACCTACCTATCGACTTCAGATGTTTTAATTATTATTTTTTTAATAGCTCCCCTCTCTGGTTTCAATCCTGGGATTGGTTTGCAGCAATTTCATCTATTCGTTTCTTCCACTCTTCCCTGTCTTGTGCGGCTCTTTTGAACTCTGCATATATTATGATAAGCAGCGCACGTCCACCAGCAGGTCCTCCAGGTACTCTCGGCGTGGGTTAATAGCTATCTACAGTTAAATGGGTAAATTCCTAAAATACACTCACACGAGCACTTTTTCAATGTGAAAAGAATTTTTTTGTTACTGTCATGGACAACCAAAACATCTATGTGTGTTGGCAGGTAAAAATAATTCAGCAAAAGCATCGTCTTTGGTTAAGACTGCTTAAGTTAGGTCAATGAAGTAATCGATAGAAAATATGGGCAAAGTCGGGTACGGAAGCCAGTAATAATTAAAATCGTTTTGGTATTTCCGCATTACAAAGTCGCTTTAAAAATAATTATGTTTTGGATAAATCTAGCACGGACCAGTGCAAAATCATGGGATTATTATAGTGTAGGATTTATAAGCAAAAATAGACTGATTATACACTGCCCCAAAAAAAACGATGCTTTAGTATTGTCAAAAGAGATTAACGAAAATCTTCGTAATATCCAAGCTGAAGAAGTAAAGAAGAGAAAACCTAGGATCATTCTAAAAGGACTACATGAAGATATTCAAGATGATGATATTGTACCAAACCTAATTGCACAGAACCCGGACCTGGAGGAAATGTTAAAAATGAATCCTGACTTAGACTCCCTTAAAATGTTAAAAACATTTAAAACTAAATATTCAAAAAATTGTGTCCTCGAAACTAGTGGCAGCATGAGACAATTACTACTGTATAAACAAAAAGTTAACATCAGCTACCAGCGGGTTAAGGTGGAGGAAGCCAAAGTACTCACGCAATGTTTCCATTGCTTTCGATTCGGTCACACTTCGCTCCGATGTCTGGATAAAACAAATGCTGCTACATGTAGCCACTGTTCTGGAAACCACAACTTTCAACAATGTACCAACAAGAACTCCGATCCTATATGTAATAATTGTTCTTTTCAAAACAAAAACTACAAACTAAGTTATGACACTAATCACAATGCATCCAGCATTAAATGTCTATATCGTGCTAAAATGCTTAGAATCGCTCAAGACAAAATCGATTATTCGTAAAGTAAGTAGAAGTATGATACATAAGTAACTATTCACGTACTAATTACTCGCATTATATATTTACACTGCATAAATGATTTTAAAATGCAAACTAAAATAAAAATTATTGCTACATACATTAATTACATCTTACAATATACGAAAATATTTGACCATGTCAAATACAACTGTTACAGGTCGTTCTATGAATATTTATTTCACTAACTGTAAACCTAAGATAAATATGTATTTTATATTGAGAGTTTTTGTTAATACTTTCTATTACTGTTTAATATGTATAACTCGACGAACACTTTTTCTCCTAAAATATTTTTTTTTTTCTCCTTCAATTACATTCTCAACAATACGATAATGTCAAAATCAATTTTTTATTATTCTATACTCTTAAAATACTCTTATGTCTGACTCATTATTTGAAGATATAGATTCATCTTTCAAGATTTCTGAAGATATTTGTTTATCTAGTGTCGAATGTAATAACATACTATTAGAAATGAATCTCTCAAAATCCTTAACAATCCTTCACTTAAATATCAGAAGTGTCTGTAAAAATTTTGATCATTTTACAATCGCATTAAATGAACTTGCCCATAAACCGGATTGTATTGTGTTATCAGAAGCCAGAATTAGCGGCTACTCAGGTACCTATAATTTACCTGGATACAATAATTTTGTTACAACTTACAAAATAAATCAAAATAGCGGAATCATTGTTTTTATAAAATGTATTCATGACAATATTTCCGTAAATGAAATACATATCGATCTTGTAAACTGTCTTCATATTCAAATTAATATAAAAAACACTTTATTTGATATAATAGCGTTATATAGAACACATAACTCGAGCATTAGTAATTTCACCGAGAATCTGAAATCAATTATAAATACAAATTGTTCTCGAAATGCATTTGTTGTGGGCGATATCAATATCGATATATCTGATGAATTTGAAAACAATAGAAATAAAGAAAAAACTGATTATATCAACACATTAACGGAACTAAACTTTAAACCATGCGTTAAAAAATATACGAGAGAATGTCTTGGACAAAGGTCATCGTGCATTGATCATATCTGGTGTAATACTAATGAAACTGAAAAAATAAAATCAATTATTTGGAAAAATAATATAACTGATCATCACACATGCATTGTAGCCTTTAAAACTGACAAAATAGATGTGAAAAATCACTCCCACAATAATTTTCCAAAAACTATTATTAATTACGAAAAATTACAACAAAACCTTAACACTGAAAATTGGGAAACTGTTCTATCCTCTAATAACACCGATTTATGTTCACTTAATTTTGAATCAATCTTAAATAAGCATATAAAATCCTCCTCTTCCATTATAAAATACTCTCCAAATACTAAATTTAAAAAATTAAAACCGTGGATCACCCAAGGAATCATAATCTCAATAAGACATAAAGAAAAAATTTATAAAGAACATAAAAAATTTCCAGAAAACTATAAACTATACGAATATTTTAAAAAATTCAGAAATAAACTGTGTTACATTATCCGGAAAACCAAAGAAGATTTCTATAAAGAAAAAATCAATATTGCTGGCAACAATAATAAAAAGGTATGGCTAACTATCAATGAAATTATCAATAAAAAACCTAAAAAATCTAACATAAACAAAATTACAGATATTGATACCAAAATTTATGATGTAAACACGGATCCAATGAAATGTGCAAATATTTTCAACAATTATTTTGGATCAGTTGGTGAAAAATTAGCACTTAAAATTAAAAACATCGAAAATAATGAACTATATACATCGCCTTCAAATCCTTTTAATACCTTAACACAATTCCAACGAACTGACGCTGATGAAATCAAACACACTATTAATCAATTAAAAGGTAATTCTTCCCCCGGTTATGACAATATTTCGGTAGAAATTCTTAAAAAAAATTCTGATTCACTTTGTAAACCATTGGCACACATCATAAATACAAGTTTCGAAAATGGCAACTTCCCAGTAAATTACAAAAAAACTATTATTACTCCCATTTTTAAATCCGGTGACCCCTTTCTTAGTAATAATTATAGGCCAATTTCTCTTACCTCAAATATTGCAAAAATATTTGAAAAAATTGTAAAAAAACAGATGTTCAAATTTATAAAAGAAAATAATATATTAAATTCACATCAATATGGTTTTAGAGAAAATTTGAGCACTCAAGATGCTATCGTAGACCTAACATCTGAAATATATAAATCTTTAGATAACAAAAAAAAATGTATTGGAATATTTGTCGACTTACGAAAAGCTTTTGACAGTATATCACATTCGAATCTTATCTCTAAACTAAAGAAAATTGGTATAACCAATAATGCCCTAACGTGGATCGAAAATTACCTATTTCATAGAGAGCAATTTGTCAAATTAAATGGTTTTCTCAGCGATTCTCAAATCAGTAAATTTGGAATCCCGCAGGGAACAGTATTGGGACCAATTCTCTTTATCATTTATGTTAATGATATTTTTAAACTCACCATAAAATCCAAAATAATATCTTACGCTGATGACACAGCAATTTTAGCTGAGGGATCAACGTGGAATGAAACTCAGAGAACGGCGGAATCAGATATAAATTTAATTAAAAAATGGTTTGATCAAAATTTACTATCTCTAAATTCAGATAAAACTTTTGTAATTCCTTTCACTCTGACTAAAAAGGCTACCCCCGAAAATCTAAATATATGTATACACTCATATAATTGTAATTCAAATTCATATATATGTAAACCTGATTGCTCTGTACTCACTATTAAAACCAATGTTAAATACCTTGGGGTAACTATAGACAGTAACATAAAGTGGAAGATGCAAATCAGCACAACAGTTGAGAGACTAAGAAAATTAGTGTACATTTTCATTAGAATTCGAAACATTTTAAATATTAGTATGTTAAGAACTATTTACTTTTCCTTAATCCAATCAGTGCTACAGTATGGAATTGTTGGTTGGGGCGGTGCATTCAAAACTTCTCTTTTACCATTGGAAATCATTCAAAAATTAATTATAAAAATAATTTTAAAAAAGCCATATGATTACCCCACTATCAAATTATTTCAAGATTTTAAAGTACCTTCACTTCATGTTATTTATAAAAAAATTACAATTCTACAAATACACAAAGATTGCTTCAATAATGAGAGCTTCACTCCTTTTTCAAGCAGCATTAGAACAAATATCCTGGGCTCTATGACTGTCCCGCGTTGTAACACCACCACAGCTCAACAATACTATAAATATATTGGAGTTAAATGGTTTAACCAATTACCAGTTAATTTAAGAATGGAAACAAATTATAAAAAATTCAAAAAATCAATTAAAGCTCTTTATATATAACTTATCACAATCACTACATCTTATAATATTTTATTTATAAACACAATTGTAATATCTGATATCCTTTTTCTTTCTTTAATTTTCAGCTTTCTTTTTTATATCCTCTTCTTTCTGCTTATGTTTTATATATTATATAAAACTATAGATGCATATTATGATATATACGATTTTTTTTCTTTGTATACTGTTAATTATCCATCAATTGATCTATATGTATGTAAGAAAAAAATTATATATTATTTAAACTTATATAAAAATTAATATCTACATTCGTTGTCACCGCCTTTTTAACACGAGCTTTGCTCAAAAAAAAAGGTGTAAGACGTATTAAATAATGTATATTTTTTTTCCAAAAAACTTTATTTATACACAAAAACATGACATTTTTGTAAAATTTATTAAATAAATAAAAAAAAAAAAAAAAAAAAAAAAAAAAAAAATACAAGTAGGTACTTATAAAATATTTCAATATGATATACAGGATGTTAAGGACATACTTAACTTCTGATTCCAGCGATTACTGACATTATTTGAAGTTTGGAAGTTTTTTTTTTCAATTGTTTTTTCTTTAAAATCAAAAAAAAAAATCTTCCACGCGTCTTCACTGTTAACTCAGCCGAGTAACCGCCTAATTCCTCATCCTGACCCTACCTTTTTTTTACATTAACTCCACACAGGAGACCCTGAGGAAAGTAATTTCCCTCAGGGCCTATGTCATCTGGGATGCTGTGTGGAGGGTCTTTTTGAGGAAAGGAAGGAATGAACATTGGTATTAAAAAGACCCATGTTGTAGGAAGGAGGAAACACAGAGGCCGGCAAATCATTCCACAGCCGAGCTGTTGAACACAAGAACGAGTCGAAGAAACGACCTGTTCTCATGTGACAAATGTCAACTGTGTACAAATGTTGGGCACGCGTTTGGCGTGTTTCCGAACTATGCACCGGTGCCGAAGGGATCAATGATGCTAGTTCCTCGGAGCATCTTCCATTGTAATACCGGTAGAACAAGGATATTGTCTTAGTCATAAGTCACTAGCTATAAGTCTTAGATGTAAGTCACTACCTGGTTATAAATGTAAATCTTAGTTGTAAGCCAGTAATATAAGTAGCTATAAGTCTTAGATGTAAGTCACTAGTTGTAATTGTAAATCTTAGTTATAAGCCAGTAATATTAATTCTTTTATATATTTATTTTTACAGCGCCTTTGAGGTAATTTTCCACGAAAACGGCGCTATATAAATTAGCCAATTATTATTATTCTTATTCCCACCCGACGCATGTGCTCCAAAGATTGCAATCCGTCTGTTAAGATGATAGAATCTATCAGACGGACCGCCCGTTTCTGCATAGAGTCGAGGGTATTTTTCAGGTATTTTGGAGCTCCAGACCAGAGGTGGCTGCCAAATTCAACTGTGGGGCGCACTTGTGATTTGTACAGGGTTAGCAGTTGTGTACTATTAAGGTATCTGCGGGCCCTGTACAGTACGCCCAGTCCAATACCAAAATGTCCAATACCTGCAGATTTTCTATGTTTTAAGATGAAAAATAAATTAAAAAAACATCATCCGAGATCAAAATTTCATTTATATGTTTTTTGCATACATTTCAAACCATTCCATTATAAATATTGAATAGAATTATTAAAATTAATAAAAATAAAATATTTTTCTGATAATAGATGTGGTGATTATAGATAATTTCCTACTTTATCGCTTGTCTGAAAAATCAGTTCCAATTTTGAAAATAACACTTAATTTGTAAGCTTATTCTAGTTCTAGAGTTCATTGAACCAGAGTTGCAATCAGACACATGACCGAAATTCGCATTTTTTCATTATTTTCACTGCTTATCTTTAAAATGAAGATTAGAATATTTTGATTGTCTAACTATCTATAATCTGTAACACCAAATCAAATTTAAAGTCCTTAAATATTAGACGGTTATTTTCACTCAAATATATTGAAAATAAAGATTACAATATTTTGATTAATTAATTAACTATACCACCAAATCAAATCCAATCATAATCTTAATAATATTCGCTTATTTTCTCTGGATTATCGACTAAACAAACATTAGAATTTTTGGATAATTAACGAACGTTACCATCTTTGAAAATTAACCTTATTGTTTTCACTGGACTTTCTTCAAAATTTATTAAACATTAGAATATTTTAATTAAATAACTAACTGTACCACAAAATCAACCGCAATCTTTAGAAAGTAATTATTAAAGTAATTTAAAAACAATAACCAACATTCCCTTCAGCATCATTGTTCAAAATTTTCGAAGTACCAAAAATTGAAGACCTCCATATAAAAGATTCAATACTACAAATATTCAAAGAAAATGTAACTAAACAAATTAAACTTAACTCATCAATTAGCCATAAATTTAACATCCAAATTCCTATATTTTCAACACAACAAATGCACAATAATTATATTTACAAAGGCATAAAATATTTTAATAGTCTTCCCGAAGAAATAAAAAAAATTACAGATTTCGTATCATTCAAGAAAAAGGTCAAATTAATCTTAAAAAATAATCAACAACCATAACATAATAACCATAACATAACAACCATAACATAACAACCATAACATAACAACCATAACATCACCAATCAAAATGTTATAACTCCATTTCAGGTCATATCAAAAATTAACATCACAACATAGTATATATTTATTGTATACTCGTAAAATGTATGTTATAAAAATGAAATAATTGTAAAATAACTCCTACGCCAAGCTCAAGAGCTATTACTCTTCATTGGCGTTGAAATTCATTAAATCATGTTCTTTTCATTAAATAAATAAATAAAACAATAAATAAAAAATAAAAATCTTAATATTAATCGATTATTTTCACGAGCCGAAATTTTGGCTCAACACTCATGGACAAATACTCTCTTCCCAACTCTCTCTCTCTAAACGCATCTCTCCGAACAACAGGCGAATCGAGCGTTGATTTGATTTTTCTCTTGGGGTGATTTTTCACAAAAACTGTGTTACGTAAATCTTCTAATTATTTTTAATTCCACTGTCAACCTTTTAGCCTCTCACGAAAGTAAATATTCTGCGAACATTATAATTTATTTAGAATTTAACAATTCGATAATCAAGATGCAAAATAAAATTATTTATCAGGCTTTATAAATGCGGTGGAATGCGTGCGAAAATAAACGATAACAGGTAGGCACTAGGCAGGTCCGTTTCTACTTTAATTTTGGGAGCTTTGGCTAATTGCGTATGC
This sequence comes from Limnephilus marmoratus, assembly GCA_917880885.1. Taxonomy (NCBI): domain Eukaryota; kingdom Metazoa; phylum Arthropoda; class Insecta; order Trichoptera; family Limnephilidae; genus Limnephilus; species Limnephilus marmoratus. Next base: position 34,171,635 of record OU862918.1, on the reverse strand, counting down.
AGCCCAGGTGTTACTGGTCGGAATAAATTATTTTTAAAGCCCGGATACTTCACCAAAGTTTACGAAGATATTTTTTGATTTAATAATTTTGAAATATTTAAGGATAATATTGAATTTGATTTGATGGTTATGGCAAGTGAAATAATCAAAAAATTCTGTTTATTTTGAAGATAATCCAATGAAAATAATCGATTAATATTCTAAGCTTATGACTGAATCGATTGTTGGTGGTTATTTAATTAAAATATTCTCATCTCTATTTTTACTTATTGCAAACGAATATTTAAAATGTAATAAAAACTTTTCAATAAACCTTTGCAATTGAATGATGCAGGTGGTAAAGGGGAATAGTCGATCATTTTGTCAAAACAAACTAAAGACCAGTGGAGGTCCGTGAGTTTTCAGTGAGCTAGAGTGCTAAGATTGAAAAGTACGACATTACTGATGAATTTAAATATAAATATAATAATTCAATTTTTTTTTCAAAATATCAACCTTTCGTAAGAAGATCTTTTAGTAGGTATGTGGATGCGGCGCATCCCTTGACTGAAAGAATCCTGAAGATCAACATACAAAAATTTGAGCTTTTGAAAAAAAAAATAAAGTTCATTTTCAGCTACAACAACATCAATAACATCATATTCTTAGCGCACTGAAAACTCACGGACCGCCACTGCTAAATACGCCATTTTATTCAGAATTCTATGTTTTATTTTATTCATTTTCGATACATGCTAATTAACTCGATTGTATCGGTTAAAAAACGATTTGAAGAAAATGCTTAAACACGAAAAAACGGGATTTATCCACGCGCTATTGGCAAGCAAAGTTTATTGCCAATTTTACAATATGTAATACGGAATTAAGGTTATGCTAACTTTATTAGTTTGAGTTATCATCGAACCCGTCTAATGGAGTAATTGCTATTGATATTATATTTTTCATATGTAATATGTAGCTAATTATTATTTTTATTTTTTTATTTCCGATCTGATTGAGATTTTAAAAGAAAAATATGAGGATTGGCAATCCCCGAAGAAATTTTACAGTCCTGCTGGAGTCGGATATTTCACAATTTCACCCGACAACCCATGATTATAATTTCATTTGAATATTTTTGTTTTGATGGTGTAAGAGTTGATTTTAATTATTCTTGAACCTTCGCTACATTTAAATATCAGAAATACCAAGAAAAAGGGGGTAGTCCAGGACAATTACCCTTTTTCCTCTGATATTTCTGACTCTTTCCGCGTTTTTAATTACTTTGAAGTTAAGGAAATATGTTTTGTATTCATAATTTAAAAAAAAATATACTGAATGAGTTATGTAATTTAATTTCCTTGTTAGAAACTTTCAACGTTTAAAAATGCTTTCCTTCACATTTTACAAATTGTGACTATACTCCTTCTCTCCCGTATTCCTTCAATTGTAGTTTGCTACTAAAATTTAAATTGGTGTACGTACGTATATGAATGTATTTCAAAGTGAATGATACCTTTACCTAAGTATCGCTAAGTATACCTATGATTACCAGAATTTGTAGAACGTTGTAGTAAATGACTAGTTTCGTGCCTAGTTCAGAATGGCTTCGTTCTTCCATACTTTTACATTCCTTCCTACCTTTCATACAGCCACAAGTGTGGTGCCTGTCTCACTGGCTAATTAAGGCATTCACAAGAACATTACTAAAGTAGGTTATTATTTATTATTAATTTTCTTTTATTTTCCCGGGTAAGCAGAATTGCATGGCTTTATTGCTTATATTCTTACCCTCTGCTATATTATATTCAAGTTGGTATCTACTTACCTATAAATAATCCGGTGTATGATAAAAATAAAGAAGCTATTATATTTATTAATCCATGCAAAATACCGTTAGCGGGAGTGGCAACACAATATTTTTAACCCTCATCCCTTTAGCATTACAATGGGGGTGGAATTGCACCCGGTTGCCATTGTTGCGCTCCCAACGCCTGGTTGAAGTTTTCAATCAAGGCTCTTATATTCGCCATCACTCTTGCAAAACAGCCTTTACCGGGTGGGCTTATTTTTATACCGCCTACTGCCGTAGTTGCACTCTAACTGGGATCGATAACTGCAGAGAAGAACTCTCAAGATTAAATAATTATTTATGTTTAGCGCAAAGAGAAAATACGCCCAGATAGAAAACGCGTAATCGTTTTTCCCCAAGTTTATTGTCTACATCTCTAATGTTTTTAAGTTACGTGGAATATAAATGCACGTCGAAGAGCTGAGGCTTTTTAAAGTGGATAAATTAATCAATTTTCGATAAAAAAATGTATATGTTGTTTTGGGTGAATATTTGAGGTAGTAAGCGATTATGCTAATAAAATATTCAAATAAAAAATCATAATCCATTGACTTTCTTTCAAAATTCACATTTATTCAGCTTAAAACCACAAAACTCTAAGAGCCTCATAAATGTATTTTAAAGTTTACACAACCACTGTTAAACATCCTTTATTGTGGGGTAAATGATTATTTATCAGGTGTATAAAATTTTAAATACGGTAATTACGAGTAGTAAGGCAGTAAATGAATACTGGGTATACATTATGTGCGAATTTTTCTAACATGATAAGTGAAAGAAAAATAATAGTGTTTTATCAATAAATCTTCCCTGAAATGAACAGCGTTGATGGGATGGGATGGAATTCAAATCTTTCGGCCTTTAAAGTTATATTTACCAATTTCCAACCTAAAAAAAAACAAAAATTTAAATATCATCTGAATATCTTTCATCCCCGGTAAAAACCTAACGTAGACAGCGCTCCGTAGTAGCTAAGCTGGATTCTCCCGTTTTGTTTTATTGTGATTTTCAATATTCACCCTCAGATCTTTTTTCAAGCGGTAGAATAATAATTAGAACATGCGAGGAGGAGATATAGAGAGAAAAAAGGTATGTTAACGTGTAGACGGTATTCCAGATTTTTCCTGTGGTACTAAATAAATGTTTGTGTTATATGTTTCAATGTTGATTCAGAATAAATTGATGAAAAGCATTTAAGAGGAAACCTGGCGGCGTTTTGTCGTACAAAACGTATTACTCAATTTCCTCTCCGGATTTTGATACTAGTACATACTTATACACATATTTTTGAAGTGAAACTTCTATGGTCCAGCTATGATTGGATTTCGATGAAACGGAAATGACGATTACTGCACCTGCGACGCACCAACTGCGTTCATTGACCGCTTTGAATATGATGTCACTAAATGCTCCTATTGGTTGAGATATGATACGGAAAATACGCTGGTCTACGCTCGTTGGTCGCTTTGATTATGACCTCACATTTCAAATATTGGTTGAGATTGTTTTGGTAAAGTTTGTTTCTACCGCGGGTAAACTGCACTCGATTTTTTTAAATATAATATAGGTACTGACCACTAACGCATCGGCGCGTTTTTTTTTTTTTGAGGAGTAAGGACCCTCCAAAAATCGTTAAAATTGCTTGGTTTGATTGTTATCAACAGATGTTCAGTATGCAAATAATATAGATAGGTATATTTTTATAAAAAGAAAAACATAGAGATTGGTCTAGCTTTAGCGGAGAAAAATTAAGAGCATAAATCCTCGATTTTGACGATTTTGTTTAGGTTTTATCAGTTTGAGGTTCAGCGGTCCATTTCGCTCAGTACTCAGGGATAACAGCGACAGTGACATCAACTATTTGGTAAAATACCTATCATTCAAATTTCTCAACGACACGCGACGGTGTTCCCTCTCAAGGCCTATTCAGATATAAGCGATATTCGCTGCCGCTGTGGGTAACGAAAAACATCAAGCGGGAATTGTATGAGCTTTTGAAGATGCGCGAAGTTAGAACTACACCAATCCCGCCGTCCAGCCTGGGCAGGCAGTATCTTTTCGCTTGTTTTGCGAAACAGGCGCTATCTCTATCCATTTCAATAATACCTAAGATGCTTTTTCCTACTGGTCATGCACGATTACAGCGTTGTCTTTATTTATTCACGGATGGCATAAACGTGACCGACTAGACAGGCGAAAATCAACAACGTTTCGCTACCGATATCGGAAGCGATACGCGCCTAGGTTTGAACAGTGAGAATACCGCAAACCCACTCGGTTTTCGCTTCTCATAACTGCAGCGAATATCGCCTCTATGTGAGTGTAGGTCTCAAATGATCAACAATGAAAAAATATTCTAACGTTTGGATATAAAATACTAGACTATGTGGTCAACGACTGTGATATGAATATATCCCGGGATCAAATTCACACCGTGGATTTTTCATAATAAGTAACTGATAACTGTATTAGAGAATTAATTTGTTTTTTTTTTTCATATTGACAATTCGTAGTGGAATTACATTATATTAAAAAAAACGTGGAAAAAAAGAAAATTATTTCAGTATAATATATTATTATACAGAGAGATATTGCTCGTTTGGATTGTTTTTTGTATTGGTTTTTCTCGGCGAACACATTTTCATAGTATTCCACCATCGTGGTAGATGTTTGTCAATTCTAATCCATCGATTTCAGGGATCGACACTAAAAAAATAATCGTTAACTTATAATAATGCAATGCATAATATATAATATTGTTAAAATATTTTTAATCAAATTCGAAGAGACCGGATGTAAAAAAGCAATCATGTTGCTAAAGTAATATATCTTTCTGTCTTCACCCCAACTAGTAACTTCGTTTTCTTCAGGCGAAACATCCTGAAGAGAAGTTGGTAGAAAAATAGAGCGTTGCTTAATAAGAAACAATGTTTGAACTTTGTGCATGAGTTTTTAGAGCGCGGTGTTAATGGGAGTTTTTCCATTGCAGCCACTGAGACGTGGCACATTACCCAGACCAAATCAAACCGTGCTTTTACGACGAAAGAAACCTGACCAGTGGTGATTCATTCAAGGATTCTGTCTATTGCTAGAAAGATTAATGACTGGTGCTTTTTTAGTATCTGAATATTGGCTTGTCTTTGGAGTGAATTTAGAGTTCACATCACCAATTCGAGTGGATTAGAATTCAGTTTAGAGTTCACATCACCATTCGAGTGGATTCTTTTGAAATTCCTGTAATAACAAAGAACGTGCACTACAGATGGCAACCGATGGATTTGTTAACCAGATGAAATGTTCTAATAATCTCCTTGCCCGGAATTAAAAAAATTATTTATTTATAATTAAATATGCAATTAAATTATGGGGTTTCAGAGTGTTGAGTATCGATTAAAACAATTTTACTTTTTACATTTTGTAGCGGAGTAGTTCAAGGTATCAGGTTTGCACTTAGTCATCGCGGGTTCAATCCTGCAGAGGATTGCTGGTAAGTCTTTTCATAATCGGAGAAATCAAATTAGTCCCTTATTCTATTCGTACAACGGTTTTTTGGCAAGAGTAATGGTTAGATTTCTTACTACGAACAAGGAATATATTGCTACATGATAATAGTCTGCACTACAAATCTAATAAAGTGGAAAATGTCGTAGGACCGTCGAACGATTGATAAAACACAAGTTATTATAAAAACATATGTATTTGGCTAGAAAAATTTACATTTTATGAACGATGTTAAGGCTGTCAGATTTTTTCTGCTCTTAGAATATCCCTAAATCAAAATGGCTGAATCGGCTCCCAGGAAGAGGGGCCTGACGTGGAAATGGAACACAGGAACTCCGGTTGAGTTATCTTGTAATTAGAAAACTTTTCCACTTTTCTAACAAGCCCGGAACCGCATTATGCCCTCGGCTCTTTGTTTTTGTATATTTTTTCGTATAAAAGGGTGTCTAACTTAATTCATATCCGACTAACTCTTTTAAACACGTTTATGCAAAAAATCTGCGATTTTAAAGAGTTTTTTATCACCGTTTTTCATAAATTGTTGAAATGTGTTGTATACAATAAAGACGAAACGATAATAAAAATCTTTCAAATTGTGTGTCTTTTGGCTACTAGTATTGGTATATTCGTACCATTACCTAATGTTTATAAGCTGCTTTCTCACTGCTTAATAATTTTAGTGGTTCGTCATTTTTTTACTGATTTTTATTTTTCTTTTTTATTACAGATTGGATCATTGAAAGGATTCTACTTGCTTAAACACAACCACGTACACAGGAGATCCCTTAACGCCAGTATTGACCACCACCAAAAGCTGAATGACGAACCTGAGGTATAAATCTTTACTATTTTACTACATTACTATTTTAACACCCCAAAAAATGGATGTTATTGTCACTTTTTCAGAAGTGTGGTTCGTGCGTTAAGAGGAACGACTGAGCGACTTTTTTTTAACTAACATAATTTTGGATTTGAGGCCAAAATACTGAAAAAATATTAAAAAGCGAAGCAATATTTCTATTACAGATGTGAGCTATTTTATTTAGTTTCATTTTAAATTATAAAATATATTAAATGCCATTAATGTTATTTTTTTTATTTCGGGGGCATCTTTTGAAATCATTGTGAGTTTATCACAATTATTTAAAATATAATATTTGCCCTATGTAAATACTGTAAAATATTTAATAAAAATCGTTTAAGAATCATGCTACCAGCTTAAATTAAAATTACAAACTACTGATTTAAAAAAAAATTGCTGAAGTTGCGTCTGAGGTCACGAAATATCGAATTCTTTATTGAGTTATATTTTGTAATTTAAATCAAATATAAATAAAACTTCGTTCTAGATATTGGCAACATAAATTTATTAAAAAATTTATTGTTATAGGTATAGGTATATATATATAGGTACTTTGATTTGAAACCTTAAATTCTTAAATCTAATAATTTCGATGTTGACATTTATTTTTAATTTTCTTGCGGGTATCTGTTTCATCTTCTTTCTAGTAGAAATCTATTTTTTGTTATGAAATAACCTATTGCTATCAATGTTGAAACCATCCATTAAAGTTAATTTATTGACCAGCGACGTACAACTTCTTTAAAACACGGAAAATAGTTTTAAGGATACCGAAACTCGGCCGAACTAATTGAATATTCAATTAGTTAATAACTCTCCTTTATAATTTCTTTTGAAGGTTATTCTCATTAGTGTAATACATTGAGAAAGAAGATAATACTACTAAATCTAAATATTTAGACTTTTAGAAGAGGGTCAAAGGTGTCCCATATAAATAAAATCAAATAAGTTTGCCCGAGACGCTTTCAAGGTTACAGTACTTCAAATATTTGTTATCATTTAAAAAGGCAGCTGCCAAAAATACGGGGAAAAAAATTAGTCGACGATAATATTGTTATATCTGAATTTGAAATATGAGATTGAAAAAATTAATTGAAAATAAGGGTCTCAGTGGCCGAGTTGGTTGTTTTGGAGAGATCCTGGGTTCGAGTCTCAGCTGCGAAGTTAGCTATTTATTTTTCTGTGTCCTGTACTTTTTCAAATTTTCGTTTAGATTTGTTAGTAGTATATTCTTACTCGGTGATTTATTACATCGATGGGAATAACCTGAAAATTTTATTATAAGAGGAAGTTGTTTTAATAAAAAAAATAATTTCTCATTGAAGATAATATTAACAAGCCTCAAATGAAAAGAGAAACAAAAAAGACAGAAAAAGATTGAGTCGCATTTAGGAATTGAACAGGACCTCTTCCTTTTTGATTAATTAACATTTTCTTCCACTCATTATCATTACATAGTATAAAATGAAGTCGCTCAAAATATATGTGCGCATAGATCTTTTAAACTACGCAACGGATTTTCATGCGGTTTTCACTAATAGGTAGAGTGATTCAAGAGGAAGGTTTATATGTATAAAACATGCTTATTACAGTAGAGAAAAGCCGAGAAATTCGAATATTCAATTCAGGCAGCGGGCAGCTGGCAAGTGAGTGATGTAGGTTTTATAAAGATTGGGTAATGGCGTTGTGTTTCGTCAGCTACAGCAACGTGTGGCCGGGTCTGCTAGTATATTATAATTTAAGGTTTTACTCATAAGTATTTCCACTTTAAAAACCGTATTTTCTTTTCGTATTTTATTTACAACCAAATTTATTGTTTCCAACAAAGTTATTTCCTTTGTAAGTTATTGAGCTTTGAAATTTATACTTATCCGAAAAATAAAGCTTTTTCGGTAATAAGATGTTTTTCTATTCAGAAAAAGACTTAAAAGCCAAATATAATGTGTAAAAATTTCACTAAAACTAAAGAAACCAACCTATATAAGTGTTTCAAGTGCGTGGTTGTGTGCGTGAAGTAAGTTCAATCTTCAGGTGGAAAGCATATGTAGGTAGCTAATTTTTATTTTCCAAAACTATTGAACGCATTAAAAGGCCTAGAAATATATTTTGTGCTATTTTTCCGATGCTTGTACGACGATTTCTTGAAACTTTACAATTCGGCCCAATTATTCGTAATGTCAATAAATTAATAGAATTTGGGAGGCGAATGGATAGGAGCGGAATGGGTACCGCCACCCCGGGAACCTTTTTTGGATAACCAACACCTCTGCCATAGGTCACCCCAACCTCGCTCCTGTGTGGAGCTCATGTAAAACAAATAGAAATACTGTTTTTGAATTTTATATTCTATTGTTAAATTGTCACGTTTATGCCAATGACGTGCCGGGCGTTTCTCTCAAGGACTTCATGCGCTGCTGTATTATTGCTACGCCCATGAATGGGAATACAATACATTCAAGTTCAATTCTTTTCAATAAACGTATAGAATGTACAGTGGCGTATCGATTTTCAAGGAAAATAATTTCGCAAAAATTTATTAAAATTTTTTTACAAAAGTTTAAAAATTTATTGGTTTTGATATCTACGACTAAACGCAGACTGTTTACAAACGTTATGTTGTTATAATTACTTAATAGAAGGATAAAAAACAAAGTAAAATAACATCGCATAATTAAGGATAAAATACCACCAGAATGGTTTATTATCCGACGGTTTATAATCTGTGGTTAATTCCAGCAACATGAAATTGGTATGGCCGTTTTTTGTTTGGATTTTTAAAAACATAATTATTTTCAGCATGCGACGCCATTTCCTTCATAATTTATGAAATCATATCCATTTTCAGAAATGAAAAGTTGCCATGTTTTTCAAATGTTTAATAAAGATAATGTTTCGGTGAAAGATTTATGGTGGGTTTCTTCATTTACCGAGAACGCTAAATGCAATGCTAATTGTAAAAGTAAACGGTCAAATTGTAACTTAATGGTTTTAGCAATTTAGAATTCAGAAATGAAACCAATCAATCATCAACTAATTATCAATTTATTGGATTAATTACATGAACTATGCAGTTTAATAAATTAGAGACTCAAATAATAATCAATTTAATATTACTCAGGACGTGGTCCAAGGTTCCTTGAAGAGGAAACTCTTGGATGATGAAACTAACGAAATAATTATCTGTGAGAAATAATCTGTGACATGTGACATTTGTGTTAAAACACGAGCACTAACCTTGAACATGAGAATAACCCCGGGAAAGTCGGGCGCCAGGTCCGTCAGATGAACATGACCATTTTATATTAACTCCTAATCTTTACATCTAAAAGAAACCAGTATCAGGTAAAGTAAAACTATCGCCTCCACGATGTCGGCCGGAGAAACAGCAAATCACCCTCTTCCTCCCGTAAAATCCGTTGAGTGGCCGCTCTTCCGTTCCCCGCTAGGTGTCGCCACCATCTCCAGTGTGAACAACGCAAGTAACAAACGTGTGCTAGGATCCAAATACGAGTCATCATTCAAATGAACGGGGTAACAAGTTAAAACTGTTACAAAATGCATAGAAATTTCGTTTAAATTTTAAATTTCGATCGTTTACTTTTACAATTGCATTGCATTTAGCATTCTCGGTAAATGAAGAAACCCACCATCGGTAAAGCAATGCTAATTGTAAAAGTAAACGATCGAAATTTAAAATTTAAACGAAATTTCTATGCATTTGACCGTTTACTTTTGCAATTAGCATTGCATTTAGCATTATCTTCAAATGAAGAAACCCACCTTAGCCATATAGAATTGCAATGGTATTTTGAAACTTAAAAATATATTAAATATCTTTTTAGTTAAAATTATATTTCGTATTTTGTTCGTCATAATAATTGATAGCTTTATTTGGCATCTTGGGGAGGGCGCGCATGATAAATGGCCACATTTTGTAAATCAGTGCCGAAATGTTTTTTTTTTCGGAAAGTTTTCTTCCCACTTCAATATATCTCCGCAGTCGGGTAATGCGAACACTTCCCACGAATGGTACATTGATGATATTTGTTTATGGAACTTTTCACTCGTTGTATAAATTTATGGTTTGCCCTTTTATAGGCGTCTTCCCATCAGCGGGCCTAAGACATTTGCAGGGAACTCGCTAAAATGTTTCGCACGAAAATATTTTGATGTTATTTTACCGAAAGTGAAATGCAAGCGATACATCATCAGCTTTTTAGATTTGGCCTAACTTGTCCTGTTTTATTTTTACTGAAATACGAGTATAAAAATACCCGCCTTTGAACTAGATCTCTTTTAATTGCATGTTAATAACCTTAACTACTTCATTACCATAAGTAATATTATCGTTGATTTCCCTGATGACATCCAATTTCCGATAGGGGATGTTTCAAAAAATTAAAACAATTCAACTAATTTTTAATTTTATTTACACATTCTGTGAAAGTTCTACATAACCAGAGGGCATTACCAGAGGGCATTACCAGAGAAAACCAGAAATATGTCATTTTCAAATCAGATTTTAGACGTATTGACTCTTTTCCACAAAAAATTATAAATGGATTTCGAAAGATTGTTCTTTTATCTAACATTCGCATATAATATATTTTGAGAATTTTTTAAAATTTTTATTATAATAAGGTTATTCCGTAGGTCGTTGGCAGATTTGTTAAATTTTCAAAAAAGATTTTGTATTATACCACACCCATTTCAAATAATAATCATGCAGTAAAATAAATCAATACATTATCTAGCAAACGCATGTTTTAGAATTTTAATTTTAGTTTCAATAAAATCATTAAAAAATATGTACATACATGTGTTTCTTGATGAAAATTGGTCCATTTGTGTATTTATTTGCGCACTTACAAACTAATATATTTCAGATTTTTTTAACATTCTTATTAAATTTAGACATTATTGAAAAATGACAAATACTTACAATCAAAAATAACTCCAAAAAATCCATTATTTTAATAGTTTTATCATCACGCCTTTCAGCATTTTTGGATGAAGGTATAAATTAAAGCTAATTTGAATTGAAATAATTTCGATATTGAGTTAAAATTAAAAAAAAGCTGGTACAGAGAGTACTTAATCTTTCTCATTGTAACCGCCCTGCACGATGGTAAGAACAACTTTCGACGAAATGTGGATTTTCGTCCGCTGGCTGGTTAAACGCTCTTAAATTCTGTTATAACATTATTTTACATCAGTTGCTTTTTAAAACTGTAATAATCACCGAATAGAACTTTCACATGTGATGTGTTTTGATCAATTTTTTTAAACAATCGCCACGAATATAGATAATAGGCTTAAAATCGCTTGGCAAACGCAAACCACGATCACGATTTATTTTGTGAATTATTTCAAAAGAAAGATAAAAAGTTTATCAATGAAAAATGTCACAGATAATAATTCTACCCATAAAATAATATTTTAAAAAGTTGTTTCTTAAATGCGTTCATACATTTCTTATGAAAATAAAACATTTTTTAGTAGTTTACGCTTACATTTTTATGAAGTACTTAATTAACAATAATTTTATTTTAATTCTGCTCAAGCGAAGCGATTGTAAAAGCTTCAATTTGTCTTAACCATATTTTTTTTATTTCTAATACAAACCGATCATATTGATTAATCGAAAGTAGTGATTTTGCATTAATCTTCGCCGTAATTAAGGGCAGTCAGAGACTGTCGAATGCTACACAACTGTTTCTTGACTCCCATTCATTGCTTCATTCGCTTTTGTAAATCGTCTCACAGATGTTCCTTTTCGACCTTTTGGCATGATCCGAAGTATTTGATTTATTTATTAACTGCATAATTTTTTGTTCCTAATTTAACATAAATCGAAATAATAATGTTAATATATTAAGTTTTTTTTAATATCATGTTGACAGCTGCTTCGGCGTCCAGAACCATTTTGAAAAGTAAGGAGTGTGATGTTTATACTCTCGAAAAGATTTTATTTCATTTGTATGTAACAAGAAAAGTTGTTTTGCAGTAAAAGGTTTTATTATGGTCGCCTGGTTTTCTCATAAGAAATAGCAAAATTAATGTTTCTAGTGACAGAATTTGACAAGTGGTTTATGATCAAAAATCGCATGGGCAAGGCTCGGCGTATATTTCAAATTCACCCCTAATATTTTATTGAGAGAAATTCTTGCTTTTGACGCTCGATTTAGCACCCTTGCAATACCCCCTCCGAAATCTTTCCCTTCCCTTCAAGATATAAAAAATGTTTCAAAATAATAAAAGAGTTTCTAAGGCGAGTCATCAATTACATGTTATTGAATGCACTTTGTGGTGAGATGGGAGAAATTTGTATTTTGCGAAACATTAGCGAAAAATCGTTTTATTTTTTCATGAATAGTGTTGTTTTGAAGTGAAGTCTGTGCAGATTAAGATAATTTATCAAGCTTGAAGTGTGCATAGAAGAACGAAGGGATGTGTCGTAGAACCGTTTATAAAAGCTGGAGATAATGTGATATTGTCACGAAGAAGTAGATGTTAAATCTTCACGATTTATCATGTTTATAAGCATCTAATCGGTTTTTTCATTTAGTCATGCTACATTTCATTCTCGGAGAGTATTCAAATTGTAATGCTGCAATAAAATATTACCATTTAAATCGTCAATAAATTGGATTACTGCACCAAATTATCAAATCTTTAAATTAGCTAGAGTTAGAGCTAGATTATTTATTTATTTATTAAAGGTATAAATATACCATAAATACATATTACATGTCACAAAACATTAGTTGTAGGTAGGTAGGTACATAAGAAATAATTAAAAAAAAGAAAAATTATTGAGGTAGAGCTAGATTTTTGAGGTTAAATCAAATGATTAATTTTCTACTAGATTCCATCTTCCTCAAACCTATTACATGCAAAAGAGGCTTCCTATAATAGATTTGTTTGGTTTGGTACATTTATTGATAAATATTATTTTTAATTATTGAGCCTTAATTATCTCAGCATTGTTCTTATGGCGTAAGGCTTATTCACCAGAACCTTCTGGCCTTGATAAGGTTGTTGTTGAAGAATCGTGGAAATGCATATTATTGCAGTATTTTAAATGCAGTGCCTTCAGGGGCTCTGGCAATTTCTGGACGGCGAGAATTCCGGTATACCCGGCAATATGTAAATTAAGTTAAATCGCAAGAAAAGGTTGCATGTAAAAGATACACGTAAGAACGGCAACGGCTTTTCATATTTGTTTCACATGTTAGTCAGAAAGTCACTGAATCGTAATTCGTACGCCAAGCTGAGCACAACACAACAATTATTTTTATATAATTATTATAATTTATCTGTGCTAAATATATATTTTTATAGAATTTTAACGTAATCCTACTTACCTTTTCAGTTGTGATTATGATTCAAATAATTAATTTTGAAATGTAAAAAATATCACTTTGTCAAAGGTATCATAATGTATTAAAATTGAACTGCTACGCGCCAACCGTTAAGATCGTAATATTATAACACTTCTGATTGCTTCGCAAATAATTGTAGCCTCGCACTGACTCCCAATTAGAACGCAATTTCTATTGTAGCAGCTGTGACCGATTCAGCATACCACTGAAACTACATACATACATACAATACCTTTCCCTGTATCCTACATGCGACATACGTAACACAATACAACGTATGTAACTGTAGCCAGCTTTGTATCCAACATGCGACGATTTGTGAATCCGTATTCACCCTTAGGTGACAACCGGGGAACAAACATTATAGATGCAGTATGTTATATTCACATCCTCGATTCTCTTCTGTTGTGTATTGGATTAAAAAATTAATTGAAGCCATTTCTTGTCACTGACTTTATTTAATACAATGGGGATTAAAACGTCCTAACGTTCTTTCTCGCGTTTTTTGTATAACTTGGTAACCATTCATTTATTAGCGAATAAAGTTGATAATTATACAATTTCATGTACCTAAGTTAAAAAGGTCAATTGTCCAAATAATCTATCTCTTAAACTAAACTTGGTTTGACTGAGGATTGAACCTTACTCCGCAGGGACTGGTATCAACGCTATCAACTGAGCCAAATCCCAATTGAATAGGACCGACATTTATTTCGTATATTAACTACTCTAATGTCATCAAATTTCAGAGTAATGCGTTTACGTGTGTATGCGTGGTCGCCATCATCGATTCTATCTGCTGAGTTTCAGCGTGATAGCATGTCGGGAACTGGATTACTTTCCATTGAAAAATTCCCCTTCACATATTAATTATTTCAATTGAATTAACTTCAAAAATATTTACCGAAAATAGATTTTCGGCGTTTGTATTTCCGATCGTCTTCATTAACCCCATTTATTCCATACGTTGTTTATCTAGCCTCCTCTCCTTTCCACCGATATAACTGATATATCTTGATGAAAGTTTTTGATCCACACACCAAGAACCACGTTTATTTCGTATCTTGTTATAAGAATTCTTACTGTTGGTAAACACAAATTATAACTCCTGGGGATGTCGGTTAATAATGTATAACTCACATATTTAAAACTTCCTAACAATGCCAGAGTCTGCAGAAACTTTTACAGAAACTTCCAAACATTCAGCAAGCGATCTTATCGCACTCCATCAAGAGAGAGAGAGAATAAGAACTTCATTAAAACAGCCAAGAGTTGTAGATTATTGTCTACTTTCATAAGCTCTCGTATAAACGTGACTTGTATTAATTCCTAAGTTCTGGATAGTGAGGCTTGGGTACTGACAACAGCTTCCTTCCACTCTGACTCCAGGGACTAAGAATATTGACTATCTCGCTGATCAGACTTGTAACATGCAGCTTTTTCCTTTATCCTGGATTTTGTCCTTTTTGCATTTCTTTACATGGTATCTTATTGTATTTTGGTGCTTTTTGCATAGTAACTTATTAAATTCTGCTTTTCGTTGACAAGTGAGCGAGATATTTTTTACTATACGGAAATAAAACACTATGAATGTACCGCTGTTTAGATTTAAAATAAAACATAAGAACGCGATTATTGAAGAAGATAGTGTTTTATGTCAATGATTGTATTGTTTTTGGGTTACCTAATGAGCGTGTGTATAGTTTAATTACATTTTGATGTTTCTTAGTGTGTCTCTAATCTCAATTTGGGAGGCGGGTATGGGCACCGCCGCCCCGGGATTCATCCCCGGGATTCATTTAATGGATAACCAACACCTCTGCCATAGGTCACCCCAAGTGGTTCGCTACTTATGGTGACTTAGCAGGGATGCCCGGGTTGATGGGGTGAGTTTTATCCGGGTCTTGGCGGCAGATGTGTCTGCCCACGCAGGCCAGATCGGGAAAGACTGGTTGAGGGACACCTTGTGACCTCTCAAGCAGAAATCTTTTGGAACATCACCTCGTACCGCAGTGGGAGGGATGGATTCATATGTCTGTCATTCCTGGACCACCTGACTCCCAGATTCCTCCCCACACTTCGTACCTTATCTCTCCTTCCTTTCCCTTAAAAAAACCCTCCACACAGCATCACTAAAGATGACATATACCCTGAGGAAAAATATTTTTAAGGTGTCTCTAATCATCTTTTGATGTGTTTTATTAGGTTTCTTTCCCTATTATACTGTTTCACCAGGCGTTGTCCTTGCATTTACCAGAATTTTAGAAGCATGGTTAATGTGTTGTGTTTGTAGGCTTTTTTTCTTTCTGAGTGTACATTATATATGTTGAACCCTTTCACAAAATACGATCAGGTGGACCATAATAGTAGCACTTTACACGTGATAATCGCCCATTGCATGAATTGATGTTCGTTCGCTATTCGTGTTTCAATAGGCCTGGACGGAAAACGAAAAATATTCAGTTTCAACAGAAAAATGCTTTACGTGATGATAAATATTATCACCGTGTGAACAAATGCTATTATTTCGAATGCACTTTCTTTAATCGAATTTGTCAAATACGCACGATCAGTTTTGTTTAAGTTCGATAAATTTCAATATTTAATTTTTTAACGAAAATTTATTCACTACTTGTACTTTCTCAAAATCACATTTCACGGGATTTTTACGTTTCTTAAGGGATCAAACCAAAGATAGCTACCAATTGATAGGCTGACCGTACATTTTACGAAATAACACGGCAAAAATGTTAGCTTGTGCTGTACTTTTTATCCTAAAATATGTCGATTATAACGAATGCGGGCGGTTTTCCAGTGTGCTCGTCGCTGGTTACGGGGGTAAGTAAATTATGAAACATTTGTAAAAGTGTCTAATACGGCAACAAAATATTCGTCTGTGAAAAGTGGCGAACTATACTTTGCCGTATTTGGACTTCACAAATATGTTAATAACGTGGCGAGCAATTCGCGCTCCCGTGTAAAAAGGTCTATTCATTCAAAAGCAGATTTTGCTTTTAAGAACTAAGTGGTGATATTATAATGCGAGATGCCTATATACTGTCAGATTGATTTTTTAACGAATCACAGTCATCTTTCCCCTCTTCGTCCCCCCATAGTTTGGTTTTACCCTCATCTGTATCTTCTCGTCTATTAAATTTGGATGTCTATGGATTCTCCTAATTTAACAGACGGATTGCAATCTTTAGAGCACAGTCGTCGGGAGGGAATGCAATCCTTGTTCTACGGGTATTTCAATTAGAAAGATGCTCCGAGGAACTAGCGTCATTGATCCCTTCGGCGCTGGTGCATACGGTAAACGCGCCAAACGCGTGCCCAACATATGTACACGGTTGATATTTGTCACATGAGAACAGGTCGCTTCTTCGACTCGTTTTGTGTTCAACAGCTCGGCTGTGGAACTATTTGCCGGCCTTTGTATTTCCTCCTTCCTACAACATGGGTCTCTTCAAGACCAATGTTCATTCCTTCCTCTCCTCAAAAGGACCCTTATTAAGGAAATTGTAAAAAAAAATCGCAACCAAGATAAAGCACACTTAAGATTTATACAAAGGAAACAGTTGGCGTAATTTAGTCCCAATGAGAACTTGTAACTCGTTCGTCTTTTTCCTTCTCATGCAACTTGTTCGAAAACGAAAAAGACAGATTTTACTAAAACGACGACATAGCGTACGATTTCTCGCTGTGACTAGTTTACCTACTATTATGGTATCAGCGGGCTTTGTAACCGAACAGTTATCCAAGCTTCCAAGACAACTTAAGATCTTAACCCCGACTGTAATAGAGCAGCGGTGCCTGATATTTCAATGGACTTAAAAATACTAAATGACTTGAATAAGTATTGCAATAAGGCGGCTTGCATATTTTCTGATGCCTACTTAGCTAATAATCTTGATAAATGAGAAGTGACAATTAATTGCTTGCCTATTTGGATACATTTAGACAATTCTTTACTCTTCTTAACATTCAGTTAACTTCATTTTTATGCGTGGATTAATTTAGGTTAGACCTTTTGCTATTCGGGTCGGGGACCCATCGCCTCAGCCAAGTACCTCCAGGCTTTCCTGTTCTGTATTTCTTCAGTTTATTTGGAGGCCAAGTCTCACAGTTAAGTCTGGGGCTACCAACTGGACACCTTTCGCAGGAATCACCGCGAGAATTTATGCCCTCTATTGATATTCTGCTTAGGTAAGTACATGTCCAAAATAGGCAATAGGCATAAAAATCGTTTGGCAAAGGGATTCCAGAAACGGTCGATTTTAGCGAAACGCAGTTTTTATTTATTATATATATTTTGAATAATTTTATAAGAAATAAAAAAAAAAATTACCATAACCTGTCGTAGATAATATTACTCACAAAATTACATATTTTAAAATTTATTGTGCGCGTTCACACATTTCTAATGAAAAAAAAACAATTTTTCAGTAGTTTATGCTTATGGTTTTTATGACGTAACTAACAATTTTATTTTAGTTTATACTCAAGCGAAACGACAGGAAAAGCTTTAATTTATAAAAATAATATTTTTTTGTATTTATAATACAGACTGATTCGTGGGAAATATTAATCCAATCAGTGGTTTTACGTTAAGGCTCTGCAACCGGGCTCGAAAAGAAGAAGATGGAGAGATACGAAATTACGAATGTTAGAGGAGAGCGCTAACATTTACAGCGACCAAATCGATGCAAAAATCGCGAAAATGTTTTATAAAACACGACTCGTTTAAAATAAAGCAAAAATCTCACGGGCATTGTCTTAAACTGCACTTAAAGAAACACTGTGATTTTTTTCATACATTTAACTTGTAAAATAACTGAAACAAACGTGTTTATAATAATTTTTGGAGCATACTTTGCGTTTTTTTCTATCGAGGGAATTTTATATAATTTGCGTTTCGGCGCGGGCAATGTCTAGATCAGTGGCGGCCGCTGCCCTAAAAACGTGGTGGTTCACTGATAATCCGTAACTATGAGATAACGATTACTAAGCAACATTAGGTAAAAATGATCCCACTAATCTTATTTGGAGAGAAGATCTATTTTAAGCTGTTTTCGAAGAGCGAAAACTTCTACATATCGCTTTTTAATTAAAAATATTATTTTTCGGTACTAAGAAAATAAAAACACAATACTGTTTTTTCGTAAATAAATCTTAATTTTCAACCCAAAAAACACTTTTTGTTACAATGTTTAATTTATTTTATTTTATATTTCATAAAATAAAATAAATTTGAAAGTAGTGTAAGAAGAATATACGACGCAAATGTTAATGGTAATAGAAGTCGGAGGCGCCCGAGGAAGACATAGCACGAGCAAGTTAATCAGATACTTGAGTCGGGCCATGTCGAAAGTCGGAATAATAGAAGAGAATGTATGAGACGATGTATGAATGTGAGTGAGGCAAAGAGTGTGTGCCAAGACTGAGTTATTTGACGGTCCGTCCTCTCTGCCTACCCCTATGGGGAAACGGCGTGATGGTTGGTTAGTTAGTTTTATATTTCATTTTAAACGGGATACAAACAGTATTTATAAACAATGTATAAACAGCACGAGGGCAAAATTGTCAAAGTTACCTATAAAAAAATTGTATTCCTTAATGATCAGCGTTTTATAATTTAAAACACCAGTCAATAAAAAAGCAAATATATGTAAAATTTTGGTATTTGCTGTACCTTTTGATTAAAAAAAGAATTATTCAGTTTGGTTAAGTATTTTTGCCTTAAATCCAAATTTAAGTTTGTATGATAAAGGCCGCTGGGTGGCACACCGATATAGCTTAATATTTCATACATATGGCCGGCGTTGCGCGCTGGCGATGTTTGGGATATTCGATACAAAAATATAATTCGTTCGGCTTGCAATGGGCCTGCACACCGGACAGGGTAACTTCGCGCGGAACTTTGTGAATTTGCTCTCCCTGATTCATATTATATTATGCATTATATTGGTAGGTGATATTTTTAATGAAATTCATAGATTTTATATTTTTCGGTAAGATATTATAAAGTAATTTTAGACGATATAATTTACCAGTGCTGCACACAAACACACTGTTCATCCAGCCGCCCTTGGTCTAGATATTATCTTCAAGAATAACATTTATTTTTTAAGAGCTATAAAACTTACCGTGTTTAAGGGAGATATGTAAGAAATCGGTAGAAATTCGGGTTGCGGGCCCTTAAGTTTCGCCTTAACATAATTTACACTACTTATTTATATATCGCCCGATGTTACGTTCCAACCTGCCGCGAGCCGAATGTGAGTTAAGATGTTGTAATTTGCCCCGAGGCAGGGCTGTTGGCAACCCCCTCGTCGACAAAAGTCACGCTCGGGCATCTTATGTAATTACAAGTACCGCTGTTCCTGAACTCTAACGTAGTGTTGTGGTTTGACAATATCGCCCTACTACATAACGTAGTATCTTATGTAGGTTTTATTTTTTATTTATTTATTTATCTATAATAAAATATATTTACAATGGTTTTATTTGTATGCCTGTCTCACTAGGGTATACCTGTGTCGAGACAGGCGTACAGGTATATAAATTAATATAGTAGTTACAAGGATATTTCAGGTAAAATACATATTATGAATAGAATTAAAACAGAAGGGTGATTGGAAGGGTACTTTGTAGTTTTTGCCTACTGATCGAATGATAAACTTAGATACCTAATTTATTAGGAATGTGAACAAAGTTTTATAAATAAATATCCCTTTGCAATGTGATGCTTGATATTATTTTATTTATCATAACGAATATTAAAGAAATCAATTGTGTAATATATTTTCGTTTGTAGGCATCATTTATAGCGTTCTTATGGACTAGATTCTACACATTAATTATTTAAGGCAATACTCTTGTGACTATTAGATCACACATTTTATTAATTAGACATACTTATTTCGGGTGTGTGTTGAGAATTATTAGTTGTTCCTTTGTGAAATTATTAAAATTCAATAAACTCAATTTTTATTTCTACGCCCAAAAACTGGGCGCACTGCACAGGGCCCGCAGATACTTTAATAGTATCTACACAATTACTAACCGTACAAATCACTAGTGCGCCCCACGGTTGAATTTGGCAGCCACCTCTGGTCTGGAGCTCCAAAATACCTGAAAAATTCCCTCGACTCTGTGCAGAAACGGGCGGTCAGCTTAATAGATTCTCCCATCTTAACAGACGGATTTCAATCTTTAGACCACAGGCGTTGGGTGGGAATGCTATCCTTGTTCTACCGGTATTACAATGGAAGATGCTCCGAGGAACTAGCGTCATCGATCCCTTCGGTACCGGTGCATAGTCGGACAACATTTGTACACGGTTGACATTTGTCACATGAGAACGGGTGGTTTCTTCGACTGTATTCAACAGCTTGGTTGTGGAATGCTTTGCCGGCCTCTGTGTTTCCTCCTTTCTACAACATGGGTCTCTTCAAGACCAATGTTCATTCCTTCCTCTCCCTAAAAAGACCCTCCACACAGCATCCCAGATGACGTAGGCCCTGAGGGAAATTATTTTCCTCATGGCCTCCTACGTAAAAAAAAAGTGCTTTTTTCAAAATTGGAACTGATTTTGGTAACAATTCGGAGAAGCGGTTGTGTGGAATGTGGATACCTACCTATAATCAGAAAATTATTTTATTTTGTTATAAATTTATTGATAATTCTACATTGGAAATGTGTATTTCTTTTGTTTAATTTTTTGATATATTTAGTGTTTTCTTAGGTTTACTATAGTGTTCAGTGTCCATTCGAAAGTCAAATTGCTGTTTGTCAACAAACAAATATAATAAAGAAAATAAGAATAGTATGAAGAAAATTGACAATATTTGTTTTAGAGAGGCAACATTCCTGAGATAAATATTGTATATATACTTTTATCCTCACAAATCGTACCATTAAAATATGCCGTGATTTTTGACGGATCTGCACTAGTCCGTTAATAATAAACTTTAGCATGACTCGCTTAAAAATATATCGTTTAAAGTTCATCACACATTTCAGACAGCCTCCGTGGTCGAGTGGTCACGATCCGTAGCTAAGGGAGAAATCCGGGGGTGGCGGGTTCAAATCCCGGTGGGCACTGGTAATTTTTTTTAAACAATTTGAATAAACTGTGAAATATTGTTAATTTACAGTTTAGTCACATAAAATAATACACCTATGTTATCTGTGTACATTTGTGGCACGTTCCGGGGTGAAAGATTTTTTCGGTGAAACACCAGCATTCGCTAAACGAATGTTGCTTGAAATAGCTTTAGCCGAATTTGGTGACCAAATTTTAATAGCCAGGTGCTTCCCCACCTTCCCCTACCCCATCTACTTTCCCTCCCCATTACCTTCAGCCTCACAACAAATCCCGATTGAGGATATCCTAAACTCCCTGGCTCCAAACGGTTAGGAGCCATTGGGACTCTACTACTCACATAAAATCTGATAATATTTTAGAAAAGTTTTGGAACCATCTTTTCTGCATATTGTCCAAAGCCATGATACAGGGTGGCGCAGATGGATCGGGTGGTTTTGAAGTGGACTGTACGTCTGGAGTGGGGGAGCCAGGTGTTCGGCGGTCTTCGTGCTGTGGTGGGGGGGATGGGAAGTTTCAGTTGCAGACTGGCAGTCAGTCGCGATGGCTATGTGGTCCGTTGAGCATCGTGTTTTCGCGGTGGAAGAGTTTATACGCAATAACGAGTCAATTGTTGCTGTGACGCGTGCCTTTCGCCGGCGTTTCAACATCCCACCTCGCGGTAGTGTTCCTAAGCGAGACACAATATTGAGTTGGGTGCATAATTTCCGCACTACTGGTTCATGTGCTCCAAAATGGACGTCCAGACCTCGAACAATAAGAACGCCTGAGAACGTGGAGCGTGTGAGACGCGATGTCATTACGAGCCCACGACGATCAACGAGACATCGTGCTCAAGCTCTAGGAATGTCACGTCGGAGCCTTCAAAGGATTCTTAACAAAGAACTGAAATTCCACCCCTATAAAATCATGGTGGTCCAGAAGATTCTCCCGATTTCAGAAGATTCTCCAGAAGATTCTCCCGACTCTAAGAATGCGTCGCTCGAGAAGGAGGGCATTTGATGGATGTAATTTTTAAAAACTAACTTTACAATTTTTTTGTTAATAAACTTCCATTGTAACTACACGTTTTGCACTTTATTTCAATCCAATACCTTTAAAATTGACAGTTTGACAAGTATTTTAAAACCACCCGATCCATCTGCGCCACCCTGTATATGTTGATACTTACTTTTTTCCTCTCAGGATTCTGATATTAATTAACAATTTCTATTTTATTTTATTATGTCGTAAATTCACGTTTTTGTGAAGTAAAATTTTATTTGAAAAAAATACACTTCCTTCGAAAGTAAAATTGTTTGAGTTTGACGTAATGTGACATTTGCAGAACAGGAGAACTTTCAGTTGACTCAAACACTTCATCGCACCAACTTGTAAAATACCCACTTACCCGAGTATGCACTCCTGAAACTTTTACTTGTTTGCTGCACATTTGTGATGCACTCGCAATTCACTCTTTGAATTGGTTCATCAGAAAAAAACTTTTATCAATATCATATTTCAACCCTTTTATTTATTTTTGAATGTGCATTTAGAGAATCCAATCCAATTTGGTGTATATTTTTTGACATATTTTGGTATTCAAAAATCCACAATTTACAATTTATTAAAACGTTATGTGGTATTTTATGGCGTTTGCGATGTTCATCGGTACGTAGATCTAAATAGCGAGATGCTTTCCAACCTTTCCCTTTTCAAAGTCCTGTTTTAACTCGAACTACTCGAGTATTTTGCTTTTCGTCTTTCTGTAATTTTTATTTTATTTTATTTATTTTTTTTTCTTTCTTCATTTTGTTTATTACAGGATTGTTTTACATGGTTTTTCGACTACCAAGCTAGGCAAATGCCCGTTTTATGGTAGTCGAGATATATATAATCATCAATATATGTAGATGAAAGTACAAACACGTAGCATACATATTAAGGAAAATATTCATACTAGTATTTGGTACATGATCACATACAGGAAAGGAGTTAAACTAGGTGAATCTTGTATAAATAAAAATTAAATAGAATAACAAATAAAAATAAAAGTAACAAATAATAATATTTTAAGGATAATAGAAATAAAAATAAGAATAAATACATAAATCATCTATACAGATGAACAAGAATAAATACATAAATCATCTATTAGACACCAAAAAATAAAAGCAGGTATTCCTAGGCAGCGTGTGAAATGGACGAACAATGTCAAAAAATATGAAAAAAAATGGTTTGAACATTCCGGTTCCGGTTGAAGAAGGTGGCCGTTTTAACCTGTCGTATGCCGCAGTAGCCATATGCACGATAAAAAAATACAAGTGTGCAATTCACGCGCGGTAGAAGTGAAACCTTCAGTAACTTGAAGTAGACAAAAGTGCGGAGATTACAAAGTACCGCACAAAGATGAGACAGATAGACTACGAATCACCGCACAAAGAGGAGACCGATTATAATATCTCATTCTCTCGCAGGCTAAATCGCATAGTTGTTTTTGTCTCTTTTTAGTGTCGCTATTTTTCATTTCATCAAGTTTCAAATTACAATGGTGCTAAAGAAGTTTTCACTTTAAAAATCATTTCTTTACCTATAAATAGCCATTCTGGGAAAGGTTTAGTAGACTGTGTTCTACCTTTGCAAAAAATATTATATGAACATAATGATAAGAAAAAAACCTGATAAGACAGTAGGTACAATTTACAAACCCTTTTTTTCTAAAATCGTGTAAGTAAACTGCCGGACACACCCGGTCGTTTCTTCCCTTTCTAAGATTGTTAAAGGCAGATTAACTTTTGGTTTTGATTAATTAAAAAGAGAAAATTAGAAACAATTCTTTTATCTACTGTTCCCAGAACTACTAGTTTAAAAGTCGTATTTATTACTTGCTCCAGACAAGAGATGTCTATTCATTTGTCTGACAAGAAGGAAAACGCTACACAGAGTCAATACTTCCTGAATTTCTTTATTATCACATTCTCGTGTTCTAAATAAATAGTTTGACATCCCAACATTGTCTGCCTTGTAACGCCGTGAATAAAAGGCCTGGAATATTTGTATAGTTTATTAAATTGCTACGTCGCTACGACGCGACGCTTTGCCGCTACACGTGCAAGTGTATTCGGCCAAAGTGCTACGCCAGCGTGTAACCGTGTAGCGTATAGAGATTACCCCACCACCTCCTGTACTCCTTGGAATACTACGGCTCGGCAGCACTACTAACGCCAGGTAAGCCCGCTGAATAATGAGGTAATAACCGTTTTGCCTTTACGTTAAGGCTGACAGTCTTGCGAACTTTACCTACCCTGTTTCTGCCACCCTGATACAAATAGGAATTTAGAAAGTTTAGACCCTTGTGCAAATAGTTATAGGTGGCTTCTTAATTGCACACCAGACCTGGCGTGTTTGACAGTGAACGTTTTTATGATTATAACAGGTTAAATATAGTGAATTTCTCGTATAAGTTCATAACGACAGAGTTTATCTACGATCATTTTTTCAACGTTCCTAAGCACATCTTTAAACTTCTAAATGTGCGAAAATTCGGTAATTGAACACTTTCTCGGTCACCTGGTTTTTTGACGATAAAAAATCCAAAAGCGAACCGAATTTATAATTTTTTTAATTCATTAATTTTGTATGGCAGTTTTTTTCATAAAAAAATATTGAAATCAATTTAATTCCGGATTTCGGTTAGTTTTTTCGCTTTGAATGCTAAAAAAAATCACGTTTATATTAATTATCGTTTATAACTTTTTTTCACCCTACAAACATTTTTTTACATAATCTACGCAGGAAACATGCAAATTTAAAAGTTGAAATGAAATTAATGCTAATAAAGAAAAATAAGTATACTATTGAACCGTAACTATTTATGGCATTTTTTTAATTTCCACTACTACAGTATAATAATAATATAATATTTGGAAAAAATACTAGACAAAAGCAGACAAGATACATTAATACTCGGAGACTTTAATATTGACACTACCATAAACACATCCTCTTCTTTAAATTACCTCAACACCTTAGAAACATACAATTTCTCAATACAAAACAAATCGTTTCCCACTAGAGTCACTAACACAAGCAGCACCCTCATAGATCACATCATATCAAATAGACTAAACATTCCAATTACCATATCGAACATAGATGACTCACTTAGTGACCATAACATTCTTATTATTGATTTCAAGAATAACCTAAAAAAATGGTCTAATAATAGGAACAAGCCACGCCTTACAAAACCTATCGTCAACAATATGGCAGTAAAATCTTATCTTGCAGCTAACAAATTTACCATCAACTCAACCAAACAAGAAGACAGTTATAAAGATTTTAACGATTATGTCAAAAATGCAATAGAAGCAGGTAAAACGACACCTAAAGTGAAAATAGCTAATCGACAACATTTAAATACACCGTGGTTCGATTCTAAACTGAATTCGCTGATCAAAAAAAGAAACCAGCTTCACAAGCAGTGGAAACAAGACCCAGGAAATATGTCTCTTGTAGTCCATAAAAATAAACTGAGAAACTTAATTACTAATTATAGGAGAAGTTTGAAAAACAAATATTATGCCAATAGCCTTCAACAAAACCTGAATAACCCTAGAAAAACTTGGAAAACCATTAACTCAATTTTATCTAACCGTGCACATAAACCCTCCAACACCATCGAATCTCTCATCGTAAATAATTGTGAGCTTAGGGGACCCAGTGAAATAGCTTCAGCATTTAATGTATTTTTCTTATCAGTTGGAGAAAAGTTGGCAGCTGCCATTCCATCATTCCCGGATGACTGTAATACTATATATATAGAACCAAAGGCAAGTCAATCCTTATATATGGCTAGGACAAATAAGGCTGAGGTATTAAGGATCATCTCGAAACTTAGGTCGAATGCAGCGGCAGGTATCGATGGAGTAACCCCGTACATCCTGAAAACCTGTAAAGAAGAACTAGCTGAGCACCTAGCGCAACTTATCAATTCCTCTATAGGCTCGGGAGTATTCCCAAATCAATTAAAGCTAGCAAAAATTATACCAATTTATAAAGAAGTCTGCAAAAAATGTATTTCTAACTATCGCCCAATATCGGTTTTATCAGTATTTTCAAAGGTGTTCGAGACTATTATCAAGGATAGACTTCTAAAATATATCTCTAACAACAATATCCTAACACCACAGCAATATGGCTTTCGAAAAAACTCCAGCACCCAATGTGCCACCTTCGATTTCATCTCGAAAATTCAGCAGTACATAGACCAGGGCGAATATGTAGCATCTATTTTTATAGATCTAAAAAAAGCCTTTGATACAGTAGATCTTGAAATACTCCTACAAAAAATGGAACATTTGGGTATAGTCGGAAAATCTTTAAAGCTCCTCCGAAGTTACCTATCTGATAGATATTGCCTTGTCGACATCGAAGGGAACCTAAGCGGCTTTGGAAAAATCGCATGTGGAGTGCCACAGGGCTCGATTCTAGGACCCCTACTTTTCTTACTATACATCAATGATATAACTAAATGCGGCATCTTGGGAAAACTTCAACTTTACGCTGATGATACTGTGATTTATTATCGTTATAAAAATCTGAGGGAACTTGAATCTCTAATGAATAAAGATCTCGCAAAGCTAGCTAAATGGTTGCGGATAAATAAATTAAGCCTGAATGTCAAAAAAACTCACTACCTCACTTTCGGGAAAAAAGATTACATGACAATGAATATTACTCTTGGAAATGAAAAGCTCCAAAATGTACAAGTAACGAAATATTTAGGGTTATTCATAGATTCTAACCTATCGTAGAACTCCCATGTTGAATATGTTAAATCCAAAATTTCCCCGATAACTGGTGTACTCTATCGACTTCAGGATGTGCTCCCCACAGCTTTACTGCGTGCCACATTATTATGCTCTGATCCACTCTCACCTAAGTTATCTGGTTAGTATCTGGGGCACCATTACTAAGAAACAAATATCTGAAATACAAGTAATCCAAAATAGAGCCATAAGAAATATATACCATCTACCATGGGATACGCATGTCAAAGACATATACTCACTGACACAAATTCTTCCCTTTACCATTCTGCCAAAATATAGCATCACCACTGCCATCCTACAAATAATTCAACACTCGTCACACACCAACACTAAACCAGCCTTTAATTCCGATATACACCAGCACAAAACACGATCACAAAATCAAATACACCTATCGTCATCTACACACACAACTAAATTTGGAATTAACTCCTGACAATACATCGCACATACGCAATACAACGCATTACTTAATGTTCTAAAACTACCAGAATCAAACAAAAAAATATTGGTAAAGGCTCTAAAATGATATTTTCTCAGCAACTTTATTAACCAGTGACGAATTTATCTGTCTTCCTTTGTAACTCTTGTATATTCTTCAATTACCTGTATCAAGTGTGTCTAGTCCATTTAAAAATCTATGTATTGTTCATTGATTTCCGTGTTCTTATGTAAAAATAATTTTCCTTTAGATGTATAATGTTGTCCTTCCCGAAATGAGTTTTATTAAACTCATTGGGAGTAATGTATTATAAATTTTATATAATAATTTTGTAATATATTTTCTCTAATAAATAAATTAAATTAAAAAATAAATATTTAATTTTTAATTGACACTAAAAATTTCCTAAATTTTCAATTTTTTTGTACTTGGTTTTTGTGTAGAATGCGAAAAAAAATATGAGAAGGCACTATGATAGCGTACAAAGAAGTTATGGAGGATTATTTGTAAAAACAGATTTTTTTTCAGCAATCAAAGCTAAAAAACTGATACCGCCATTTTATTAAAGTTGATTTTTCAATTTTTTGCAACCAAAAAATTAGGTGACCGTGGAATTACACAATTAATGAAAATTCTAACTGTATGCAAACTGAATCGCTTGTTTAATTATATGACTTTTACGGTCACAAAATTAGCAAAATAGACTGAGCCCATCTGGCGTCTTCTAGGCAGAGTGCTAAATTCCTTAGCTTCGAACTCAGATGAGGCATTTTCTTATCCCGGCTTGGGCAAAAAATAATACTTTCCAAAGTGGAATATAATTATTTTGGATTCCAGCAAGGACTTCAGCCTTAGAATACTGTTTTAAATGGTGATTGCGTAGCTCCACAAACTCTTGTCGTAGCCAAAAAATTACCTTTTATTTAAGGCGTTTAACGATAGTAGTCTACCCATTATAAAAATTAAAAAAGAACTGAAAACAACATGTAATATACTTCAACAGAGTTTTTCACGGAAATAACCTTTTGATTATCTTAGAATGTACTCGTAAGTGCTTAGTCTAAGATAAGCAATTTAATTACCTAATAATGCGAAAATATGATAAAATATCTGAGTAGTATAAAAGTTTCCTGTCATAATGGTTTATTGTAATACAAATCCCAGCACGTTCCTTTACGCCATTCTCACTTTGAGATATTTTGCATCTTCAGACAGCCGGGCTACATATCACCCCACCCTTATTACCTCCCTATCTTGTTACTGTCTGTGCTTCTGAGCTCCTGTTCCCTGTGATAGCTACTGCATCACTGGTCCATACAGATTGTGTCTTATAAACGACATATAGATTAAAGGGTGTTGAGGCGTGTTTATAATTAAATTAAGTAGATTTCATTAACCCGCAATTTAAATTGATGTGGTTGTAAATGTTTTTTTTTATGTCTAGACTACCCTTTCTTCAGAAAGTTCTGTGAACACTAAAACCTCGCGTCTAAAATATATTTTAAAAGAATTTTCTCTTAGTCTAATAAATCTAAAACAAGTTTTCTCAGAAACCTTAAGATTTTTAAAGTAATTTGTAAAGTGATAAATATATCATTAAAGAAGAAGATAACAATTATAATCTAAACGAAAATGTGAAAGGGAACAAACAGTGGAGGTAATCCACCTCTTACCCG
The DNA here is from genome assembly GCA_917880885.1 of Limnephilus marmoratus. Classification (NCBI taxonomy): domain Eukaryota; kingdom Metazoa; phylum Arthropoda; class Insecta; order Trichoptera; family Limnephilidae; genus Limnephilus; species Limnephilus marmoratus. Next base: position 34,142,018 of record OU862918.1, on the reverse strand, counting down.
CCCTGGTATAAGTAACTGATGGTTACTCCTTCAAGGCTCTCGCAAAATTCTAATTTTTTTGTTAAACGAAGCCACATTTATTTATTTTGAACGAATCTAAACCTCCAGTGTTCATGCATACGTTGTTAGTAAGCAGTATGCAAGTGCTTAACTGGAAAAACAAAATGCAAAAAATAGGTTAGTAAGACAAAGATAAATTAAACAGGTCAAAAGAAAAACTCATTCATGAGGCTCCATGAGGCGGCATTGCATCTGTAAAAACCCGCAAGCACCTGCATTAAATAGAGAACATAAGTAATACAATTAATCTCAAATCAATTGGCAAGTACCAACAAAAAATGTGAATGGCTTTCGGTCTGATCATAAACTACACTTAGCTTCCGTGTCCCTTAGCTAACCACTCAGTGAAGCCTCAAAGAATGTTAACTGAATATTTGGGGTAAAATACCCGAAGACTAAAAGAAAAAACAGCGTTGAAAGGGAACAAACAGTGGAGGTATTCCACCTCTTACCCGCCCTGGTATAAGTAACTGATGGTTACTTCTTCAAGGCTATCGCAAGATTCTAATTTTTTTTGTTAAACGAAGCTACATTTATTTATTTTGAACGAATCTAGACCTCCAGTGTCCATGCATACGTTGTTAGTAAGCAGTATGCAAGTGCTTAACAGGAAAACAAAATGCACAAAATAGGTTAGTAAGACAAAGATAAATTAAACAAGGCAAAAGAAAAAAACTCATTCATGAGGCTCCATGAGGCGGCATTGCATCTGTAAAAAACCTGCAAGCACATGCATAAAATAGAGAACATAAGTAATACAATAAATCTCAAATCAATTGGCAAGTACATACAAAATATGTAAATGGCTTTCGGTCTGACCATAAACTACACTTAGCTTCCGTGTCCCTTAGCCAACCACTCAGTGAAGCCTCAAAGAATGTTAACTGAATATTTGGGGTAAAATACCCGAAGACTAAAAGAAAATTCAGCGTTGGGTAGTCAGAGGCAGGACAAAGGACAGTCAAGGTCGTCTGATCAAACCTCAAGCCTTCACATGTCATTGGGGGAGGCGCAGGTAGATTTGAAAAGGATCTGCAAAATTAATTATTTAACTAAAGATGAAGCAGGGACAAGGTCCAGCACCCTCCCATATGGGGATAGGGGAAAAAAAATAAAAAAAAATATTTAAAAAAATTGACTTCAGTTAATCCAGTAAAACATTTAAACAGTTAAAAACAAACAAAACAAAACAAGGAACATGGTATAAATTAAAAGGTAGTATAGTAATTATTAACAAAACAAATCGCAAGGCAATTATATACATTTTTCAAAATATAGTGAACAAAATAAAATAATGCAAATGTAAAATATAACACATAACTTATAATATATAATAAAATAAATGTTAATAAAATAAAATAAATAACATATTACAGAAACACATAAATCATAACAATTAAATCCAAGCGGTAAGTGTAAAGTAATCATGAAGATTGTCCGTGAATTCAGAAGCAAAATACACCTAGTATCTAAGTTGTTTTACAGCTACTCAGCGACTCTAAGAACAGGCCATCTCTCAACCCAAACTTTCGTGACTTTTTTCAGGCACTCAAAGTTCACCTTATTCGAGACGAGATCTGTATTCCAAGCAGGTCTCGTAATAACTTGTAAACCATCAATCATTTCGTCTCGAGCATCCGTCAAAATCTCACAGTGCCTCAAAATGTGCTCGGCTGTTTGGTCGGTATCACCACAAGCGCAATTGGGATGGGATGATAGAGCCAGTCTGTGAAGTCTACCTCTAAACTCCCCATGCCCAGAAAGCAATTGGGTAATATGGTGGTCCATTAAAAGATATGCCCCTTCCATTCTGATTTTAACTGATGGAAAGAAGGAGAAGGTCCATCTTCCCATATTCGATCTATCCCATCTCATCTGCCATTCACTCAGCGTTTTTCTTCTCATCATCTTTAGAAGTTCAAGGAGAGGCACTGCTCCACCAGGTATTAATTCAACACCAAGGTGATTTACAGGTCTTCCTCTTTTCAGACACTTCTTTGTCAAAACTTCCCTAATTTTTAAATCAATTGGCAAAATGCCGGCCAAAATTGGCAAAGTATCCGATGAAACTGTTCTGTAGGCTCCTGAAAGCGCCAGTAAGGGGATTCGCTGGCCCCTCTTAAGCGCTGAATGAATAAGTGAATTACTCAGTCGATGTTCCCATACACATGCACCGTATGAAACTTGTGCCACATATACGCATCTGTATAATAGACGGAGCGCAGGGAAACGTAAACCCCATTCAGTAGTTGAGATTCTTCTCAGTTTTAAGAAGAGAGCCTGGGCCTTACTAGAAACGCTTTTAACGTGAGTCAAGAACGAGGAGGATCGGTCTAATGTAACGCCTAAATATTTAGTAATCTCTACAAAACGGATTGCAGTATCTCCCATTTTTATGAAAGGGTTTCTACCTCTACTGAGGGAGCCTTTCATAAGGAGACCCACGGTCTTATGGGGAGCAAAGGTCAGTCTGTTTTCCTTTCCCCAGTTAAGAATCATATTCAAACCTTCTTCAGCTTTATTTTCAACTTCTTTTCTACTGTCCCCAGAGACCAAATACAATTTGTCGTCTGCGTAATCAATCGCAATAGTGCCTTCAGGTAAGGGTAACCTGGAGGAGTCATCGAATAAAATATTCCAGAAATCCGGTGCAAGGGGAGAACCTTGGGGACAACCCATGTCCACATCTCTTTCAATGATGCAATCACCAAAAGAAATTATAATTTTTCTATCTTTAAAATAATTGCAAGATATTTTAAAAAGTTTTCTTGGACAATTGCGATTTTTTAATTTAGTCAAAATCATCTCCCACCATGCATTATCGAAGGCACCATTATATCTAAGAAGATACCGATTACGTACCTCTTTGTGCAGACCTTCACCCAGTCAAGCGCAGTCATAATGGCGTGCTCCGTGGACTTACCTGGGACAAATCCATATTGATGTACATATGATGGTGTTAATGTTTCTCGTAGACGATTTTGAATAATCTTTTCCAAAATTTTCCCCAATACAGGAAGAAGTGTTATTGGTCGATAAGCTTTAACATCAGTTCTTTCTTTGTCGTTCCCTTTAGGTATGATCCTGAGCACGCCTTTCTTCCATACAGAAGGGAAAACTCCATAAAAGGGAACAAACACAGAAAAACAGAAAAAGATGATGGTCGCAACCGGCACTCGAACCCAGAACCTCTCGTATTTCTGGGACGCGGGTTTACCAATTTCGCCATTGTCATCTACTGCCAAACCGTCATAATCAATCTCATATTTCCAATTTAAGAATCGACAATATTATCTTCAACTAATTTACATTGATGGAAATAACCTTCAAAAGTTATAAAAAGAGAGTTTTTATTATTAAAAATTGAAGGTACTTAAATGCCTACCTACTGAATTATAAACCATAATTTTATATATTATTAGCATTTAAACACCCGCTCCGCAGGTTTTTGCTCTAGGCCCTGCGGGCGGCTTTAATTAATAATTTCATGATGCCAGAGCTCACTATTATATACAGAAACCATCGCCGGTATGTGCTCATCAAATCCCCAAAAGTCATCCCCACAGTTTAGCAATGCGTAATTTCATGATGCCAGAGCTCACTAATTTAAACAGAAAGAATCGAGGGGATGCACACATCAAATTCCAAAAGTTTCATCGCAATCGGATGAACGGTTTAGCAATGCATAATTTCATGATTTCGTGATCAGAGCTCACTATTTTATACAGAAAGATTCGAGGGGATGCGCACATCAAACCCCCAAAGTTTCATCGCAATCGGATGAACGGTTTAGCAATGCACAATTTCATGATGCTAAAGCTCACTATTGTATACAAAAACCATCGCGGCCATGCACACATCAAATCCCAAAAGTTTCATCGCAATCGGATGAACGGTTTAGCAATGCATTTTTTCTTGATGCCAGAGCTCGCTATTGTATACAGAAACCATCGCGGGCATGCGCACATCAAATCCCCAAAGTTTCATCGCAATCGGATGAATGGTTTAGCAATGCATAGCGGACACGCGAACCCAGAAACAAACTTATTTTGATTTTTTTTATATAGATACACTCATTTTCATTTGTACAAATTCCATAACGCCAGAGCATACCATTATAAATAGCCTATAACCTTCGCGGGTGTGCGCACAACAAATCACCCAACGGTATGGCAGCGCAACACACACGAACAAACAAACAAATAAACAAACAAATATTGATTTTTATATCATAGATTTACTACCTTAAAAAAATTTCAAATAAGGAATTATAAAATTTCCCAAAGAAAAATCACTATCTCAATGACAATTTATTTTTTATCAAAATTTCTTCAGACAGGTAGTTGGGTAATAATATTGACAAAAAGTGAATAAGTAATTCCAAATAAACATCAATTCCACATTTCAAAAATAATCTAATAATAATAATAATCCCCTTCCATACACAAGCAAATGCTTTAAATGGAAGGGTAGTAAAAAAAAAATACCTGTAAAAAAAAATATATATTTGTTGTAAAATTGTAATTATAATAAATGATTCAATAAATAAATAAAAAATTAAAAAATTAAAAAAAAAAAAAATTAAAAAAAATTAAAAATTTAAAAAAATCTTTACTGAAATATTTAACGGCCACCACCTTGAAACGGAAAGCGTACAAACAAATTTACAGACAGACGAAATGCAAAATGGTTGAGTTAAAACAGGACTTCGTTACGCACAGTTGGATTTTTTTTATTTACCTCCGCGTTATTAAAAAAAGACAGCTTTTAGAACTATATTTTTTATTTAGAGTTTTAATAAATTCCTTTCTTAATTCTTAAATTTTTGACAATTTGAATTCAAGTACCTATAATTTGAAAGTTTCACGGACAAAAGTATTATCGTGGCTATTTTTCGGATTATTATTAGTACTGTTAACATCTGCTTTAACGATGGATACTGTAACGCAGTCCGAAACGTTGGCTAGAGAGGGAGGAAGCGCAACACGTTGCACGAACTGTCTTCCCAAGAAGTAAGTACATAAGGGAACGTACCCATACTACGTGACCAACTTTCAATTTTTAACCCCCCCCCCCCCTCTAAGCACCCCGCCGCTCATTTGTACCAAGCGTGGTATTTTGAAGACCCCCCCCCCGAACAGGTCACGTAGTATGGGTACGTTCCCTAATAACAAACGTGATTGAGTTATTACTAACACAGTTGCAATTAATTCACTGAAAGGTACTTTTGCCAATTGTTTGTGATCCCTATTGAAAAATCGTACAATTCCCTATCATAAATGAACCTGGAAGTGATTTTTAGAGAAGAAATCTAATTGTCTAGTTTTTCTATGCTGCGTCTTGAATTGTCAAATTAACGTCTATAGACCATATTGCAAATTACGATTTTGGCGTTACTTTATTTAAACATTTGAATAAAAAATTTTGCGTTCTGGAATGACAAATAATAATACATAATTCAAAATTAGTATGGTTCATGCCATACATTAATGCCGGCCTGACGTTGATACAGAAATCATCGCTAAGGGCAAGTTTAAGGTTAAAAAAATAATGACATGCCTCCTCACCCACGCTTTTTTTGTCTCACTTATGTCTTAACACATCTTTCTCTTTTGCTTACGTTCATTGTAAAATCAATAAATGCGCGAGAATGGATCGTACAATGATCAGGCCGGCATTAAAGTTTGGCGTGTACTGTATTTGATGTTCGATGACTACCTACTTGAATTGCGCGAATTCTAATAAAAATAATGTAACTAAGTGTAAGACGCTTGGGCATTTTGTCAGATTTTCGCTTACCTCCAGGGAACTTGTTTTCCATGAAAACTAATATAACTAACTAACCATCACGCCGTTTCTCCGCAGGGGTAGGCAGAGAGGACGGACCGCCAAACAACTCGGTCTTGGCACACTCTCTTTGCCTCACTCACATTCATACATCGTCTCATACATACTCTTCTATTATTCTGACTTTTGACATGGCCCGTCTCAAGTATCTGATTCACTTGATCGTGCCATGTCTTCCTCGGGCGTCCCCGACTTCTTCTACCATTCACATTTGCATCATATATTCTTTTTACACTACTTTCTTCGCTCATTCGCTCTACGTGCCCAAACCATCTGAGGGTCCCTTTCTTAATTTTGCTCATTTACTTACATCAGCCTTACATTATTTGCGGATATCCACATTTCTAACATGATCATACATGGTTTTACCACAAATATGTCTCAGGGATCTCATTTCAACAGCATTCAGTTTACTTTCATCCTTCCTCTGCCAGTTCCATGCCTCACTGCCATACATCAGGATAGGTACCAGGACTCCATTGTGAACTGCTAGCTTCGCTTTTTTTAACAGTTTTTTTTAGCGCCAACAGCATTCAGTCCTCCATTAATGGAGTTACCGGCATTTACCCTTCTTTCAATATCTCTATTAGCCTTCCCATCTCACGTAAACGTACTACCCAGATAAACAAACTCATCCACCTACTCCAAGTATTCATTATTCACAATTATATCGCACACTGTTTTCGTACTCTCTCTTTCAAACACCATGACTTTAGACTTACTTACATTCATCATTAACTCATTCTTCATACATACTTCGTTCATCCTAGATACTAGAGACTGTAGATCTTCCATAGTGTTAGAGATCAGCACCGCATCATCAGCATACAACAGGCAACATACTTTCAGACTATTCAATTTCGCGCCCAATCCCACATCTTTCAATTCTTGCATACAATTATCCATGTATAGATTGAATAACCATGGTGACAACCATGGTGGTTATTGAGTTAAAACTTATATTGTGTTCATATTACTGTTCCGTGCGACGAGTGATTCCATACCAGTCATGTTGTGATCTGTGATTCCACCGGAATAGAAATGTGCATCATTATTAAGGTACGCGCTGGAGACGAATATATTCATGAAGCGACACGTTTCATCTCCCTCAAAACACTTTGTCCCAGCGAAACTCTTTTACTACAAGAGTGGGAAGTGTCATAGAGTAGACGCGTGAACACTGAAGACTGAAGTCTGAACATCCAAGACACGAGGAGAGAGGACAATAAAGAACGTCGGTAGTGACATGTGAAAGTACCTACTTGTACACTGTTCAGGTACTGAAATGAAAGAGGAAAAGAATCAAAAATGATTATAACATGAGACACATATTACTGTCGTACGGGGAAAACATTTATATCGTTTAAATACACGATTCAGAACATTTATCAGGTCGACCTCGAGATCATTCACAATTTAGTTTGGCGCTAATTCGTTCGATTTCATAATGTAGGTAGTGGTTTTAATTTGTCATGGTTAGTTAGTCATTCCTGTACGTATTTTTTTTAAACTTTAAAGTAAAATAATTGAACCATTTTCTTGACAAAGAGTGTCAAGTAAAAATTTATACGATAGGAAAATTGTTTTTTATTCGACATTTTATCGGGAAGTGATTTGCAAGTGCTCAAATCTTTTTTATTCTTTTCACAGTGGAAGCCGTCGTCGTAAATTTAAAAATGGAGTGTTTGAAATCTGCATACAAAATTACCAAACTGATACTCGAAGGAATTAAAAAATTAATTGAAAAAATTAAGAAAATGGACTCAAGTGAGTTTGAATTTGAGATAGGTAACTTCAAAATTTACCCAAAAGATAGTCCAATGGAGGAAAAGTGGGACCATGATAACGAAAGCAGCTACGCCTATACATACAAAAGTAGACAAATTCCGGTAATGCTGAAGTCACACCATTCACTCGGGTGAAGGTTTACTCGATGAAATGTTCCATTCTCGTTTCACCGAGTGTTCACACGGTTCCTTCGAAGGAAGAGTTCACTCGACATTCTCGCTGCGAAGTCGTCGAGAGTAGTCGCGGCCGCATTGGAATTCGTCCGGCGCTGACGGCTATGTTCGGGAATATTTACGATTTCAATTGACATTTCCGATAACGTCGAACTAAATTACGAGAAATTGGCGATTCTTGTAAACAGTAAATAAATTTCAGCACCATAAAATGAACATATGGTTAAATATTAACCTGAAAACTGATATCTACCACTATTTTTGCACCATGAAAATATTTATATTCCAAAATAGGCCTCGGCTTGCAATAAAATCCATATAAATGGAATATTTGTTGACGTATCCAAAAACTAAAAACTGTTTTGGAAAGGTGATGAAATATGCTTCCAAAATTTATTATTAGAAATAACCACGTAATTTTTTAAATAGAGTAATTTTTAATATAAACTTTTAAAAGTTTAAAAAATGGCTCTCCTTGCTTTTTATTCTAACTAAAATTACTGGTTAACAAAAGAAATATAAAAACACACACTTATTTTGTTAGACAAATAAATTATAAACGTTTCTGTCACCTCACTTTTTTATCGTTTCATATAAAAATAATTCATAAAAAATTCACAATGTTTCATAATTTTTTTTTCAAATTTTTTGGGTTCTCATACCCGTAATTTAAATATATAGAGAGTATCATACTTGTATTGTCTGTGCTATGTCTTAATCACACTTTTCTTACTGAATTAAAATTACTCGATTCCTTACATATCAATCTGTCTCTTGACGAATCACATTTAGAAAGATCAAATCCTTATAGGTACTACTGCACCACCCACCTTAACATGTTGCCTTTACTTTCCAAAATACACTCGTCAAAGAATTCATTACATATTAATATTAAAATATTTTTCAGGATTAAATAACATGTGTTCACAATAATGTCCTCTGCGTGCGAACTCTATCTGAATTTCTTTTAATGGACAATATAGTGTTAATCTCAAGCGCCCTCTCAGGTAAGTATGGTCCTGTTTTCATTAAATTTTAGGCAGCATCGCGTTCATTGGTCAAAATATTGTACATATATGTTCGTATCGGTGATCAATGAACCGGTGTATGCAATTTTTAGCCATAAGTTGTTTTTAATTGTTTGTCTAGCTTGTAGTTTTTTAGATTTTAGAAATGTATTATAAGTTTGTACAGCGCCCTTGAGGTGATTTTTCACAAAAACGGCGCTATATAAATCATCCAAATATTATTATTATTATTCCTAAACCGATATATCGATACATCAATTTCGACTTAATTCGATATATATCGATATCGATATTTTAAAAAACCTTGCATCCCTTTGCTGGACCCCCCAGATTCTTACTCACCCCTCATACCTTTTTCCTTCCCAGAACTTCCTCTTCTTCCTAACTAACCAATCCTTTCCATAAAATGACTCTCCACACAGCATCCCCTAGAAATTATTTTCCTCAGGACCTCCTGTGTGGAGGTAATTTAAAAATAATAATATATTGGGTTGAACTATATATTTGTGAAACAATAACACTATATTTGTGAAACAATATTTTGAATGATACCACAAAAATGAACGAAAACTCGTTACAAACTTGTGAAGATTAAACAAAAATAATCCCGCAGCATCTCACTGCTACTGTTATATATCCAAGTGTGCCGTGTTTGTTCTCATAAATAGTCCCATCATTAATTTAACAAAAACGTGTAGTGTAATTAAGTGGAAAAGAGGTGGGTCCCTTCTAACTAATATTGTCTACCGTCCGCCCAACACCCTTCGCCCTATCACGAGAGTCCGGAACAACCTGCTAGTGTTTTTACCGCCCTTAAGAGTACAGCCTTATCGCCCACCGTAACGTTTACCTTTACAACCCCCATAAATTGGGGTGGCTTTTTTTCTATCTGCCTTACCAACCCCTTTATAAGCTTTTCCCTCTAATCTGATACTTAACCTGTTACACGGGAAACGGGAGGGCCTCTCTAGTTGTTAGTTATGCCAATGGTTTGTTTTTAAAACTATGGTCTTAGTACGTAACCTAGTTATAAAAACACTCACAAAGTTTCAGGTCACAGGCTTTATTATATTGACATATTTTTTCTGCATAAAGTCTTTAAATAATACGTTTATCCAGTCTAATGGTAATCGTATTTAGTATTTACCATTATATAAATGGTTTTATCATGCCATATTACCTTCGTAATGTTTTTTATTTATTTTAAAGTTAATGATGTATATTACTGTTGACTCACTGGTTCGGCATCGGCACCGAATCGACAAAAATCGGAGACTGCTCAGAAAAATCCCTCATCGGCTGCCTTACAATTACAAACCATGGTGAACTTTACTTTTCTGGTCTCCGGTTTTTGTCAATTTGGTACCAATACCGAGCCAGTGATCTGAGCGTAAATATCATTATGAAAAATTAAAAAAAATTGCTTTGATTTGAGATTTTTTTTTAATATTATGTTAAAAATTGATTCCATTTAAAATATATAAATGTTCCTAGAAAATTATTTTTTGGTAGCGGTGCTTCGCTACCTAGAACTCGATTGCGATACAAATCGCTGTTTTATCATAATTTAAATGTTTATTATTTTAATATGAAAAGATTTTTTTATTAAAATTTAGCGTATTTATTGTAATATCTTTGTAAATGAACGAGACCGGGAGGTCTATCATGGCGTCAATAAAACCCTATATCAATGCGATATTGACTAAATCCGCCATCGAGTTATCAATATTTGCGATCACGGTCAACAATTATCGGTAAGAAATATTCCGACCGACGCGATCAATTTGTTCCTTTCGATCTTTGAGAAACTAAAGTGGTTGAAATACAACTAAAGACCTGATTAATTAATTATCTCTTGTTTGATGTCAAAAAGTATACGCGGACTGCCAATGCATATTAAAGTTAGTATTTCAATTCCACTTTGCCAATTTATTAACATTTTTAGTAATCGCTTGGCATTTGACATTTCGTAGTGTCAATTCATACGAAATACCTCCTTTGTCGCCAGCGTATATCGATTTCTTATAAAGTCCCTGTCAATATCGGTTCCGCTGTCAACGGTGAAAGCATGCTCGGGACATCAATATAAAATCATCGAAAGTTACACCTATCGATCTGATTTGGTAAAATTATCGGTTTCACCGTTCTATAGATCTCCAGGGCATGCATAGCTAGGTTTTCCTTGCTCTCTGCAATAGAAATAGAAATACCAAGTACGAGTAGATAAGTAGAATGAATTTTGAAACAAAGGTTTCATTTAATAAATCAGATCTGCCTAATGACCTTCAAAGCTTTGCAAGGAATGGCGCCAGCCTATATATCGGAACTATGTGTCCGACAAAACTTAAGCGATAGGCAGCTTACTCTAAGGTCAGCAGATCTAGATGTTACTAATCGTTTAATTGAACTTTCTAGGTCAAATCGAGCCGTTTACTATGATCGATTTTTTCGTGTAACTGGCCCGCTTAACAAGCTTAACCCGCTTGGAACAAGCTTCCCTCAGCTCTTACTAATATCCAGAACTTGGCTGAATTCAAAAGAGCTTTAAAAACTAACTTATTTAAAAAATCATACCTTTCATGAATTTTAACTCCTTTTCAATCTACTATAATAAGCCATGTTCCTCAAGTTTCTGGTAATTGTTTGGTTTCGATTACCTCCTTACTATAGTTTTATGTACACTCTGTTATTATTATTTCTAAACGTAAACTGCCTCTTATTCTTTATTATAATTTAGTTTTAATGATTCTTTTGTTAATATTGTTCTTTACGAATTGCTTTGTGTAAACTGTATATTCTTTGTTTCATACTGTTACTCTGTGCACTCCGTTATTATTATTTCTAAACGTAAACTGCCTCCTATTCTTTATTATAATTTAGTTTTAAGAATTCTTGTTGTTAACATTGTTCTTTAGGAATTGCTTTGTATATACTGTATACTCTTTGTTTCACATTTTTTAATCAATTTTGTATTTTGTAAGGACTCTTAAGGAACACTTTAGGATTAATTTTAAGTTTATTATAATTAAGCGCACTTGAAGTGAAATATCACAAAACTGCGTTATATAAATACTACGTTTTTTTAATTACGCACCAGATTTAAATGTCCGGGTTAAATTTTCCCCACAGGAAAAACTAAACCCTTTCACACACTTCCCCAAATGATCATCTATTCAACTCACGCTATGCAATTGCACTATATAAGTATTATAAATACAAAATAATACAAGAACAACATGTCAACCTACTAGAGACCAAATGGGAATATAATTCACCGACTCCAGATATTTTCATATCAGAGGGTTCGGCTCTGTGGCATTTCATTTCATTTCATTATTATTATTATATTATGTGAAAATGAATGTTTTTTTCTCACTTAATCACACTAAACCATTAAATGCACATATATCTTCTGAGACGACCACGTTGGGGTGGTGCAAAAATATCTAAAAATGAATTTGAATTGTTAGAACATTAATTTGGATATGTCACATTGATTTGCGTCTCTGGTAAGAAGTATTCACGAATATATTAAAATATTTGGCTAATAAATTTGAATACCAACCTATCAACGACGCAGCGATGAATTATTCATACGACAACTAGATTAATGTAACAATCGGACAAAAGCTCACAACTGGCCGACTACAGCGCCACTCTGAATGGTTGCGGATTCCGGGAAACTTTTATTATTGCACTTCTTTCGTTCAGGCCACGCGGCGGACTGTAAATCACCCGAGCAAATCGGAGCCATTCATTGAACAATGTAATTATGATCAACTGAAAATCTGTGCTGATTTACCGCGTGGTCGGACCGCTGACAAAATTGGCACGTCCCGACGCGGGATATCTAGTACCATCTCTGCTTTAACGCTGTAATTAATTTAGTTATGTAGCCATTTGGATACTTTGTTCAGTTAGTTTAGATTTAGTTTTTTTTTTTGGAACGGTGGTAAATAATGAATAAGAGGGGTTTTAAAACATGATTGGATATTACCGTTACGCAGAACTCAACTTCTGATAATTAGAATATCTGAATGCAAAGTGCCTGGGTTTGAAGTGTCTTTGTTTCAGAAGGGGAAGAGGAAGTCATGAATCTTGTTCTTGGAGAAATAACAAAAAAAAAAACAGTTCATTCGTTTCCCCGCTTCCCTCAGCCTCAAAATATTCTCCAGAGAAGGGTTGACATAATCCTACTGAATCCGGGAAGCTGGGACTCTTGTGCGGCATGGCATCATTTTATTTTATTTTATTTTACTTTATTTGGGAAACAAACAGTTGTACATATTTTATTAAATAATTACATTTGACAAATTTGCATGAACCAGTGAAGTTTCCACATTTGAGAATATAGAATTTAAAGAAAAAACAAAAAACTCATTAATATAAGAAGTTATACATACATAATACCTAACTAGATTACAGAAAATCAGATGAAACCAACATAAATAAAATCAGATGAAACCAACATAATAATTCATACGAAAATCAGATGAAACCAACATAATAAGAGAAAAACAATAAAATAAGGCACACAGCAGGATTCACGATCAACAATCTGTTTTGATCTTCTCCGTTACATATTTTGTGAATTGAACTGAGGACAAATGGAAAATATCAGCGTCTGAAAGGATATTGTTATATTTTGTGCACGTCCTTTTCAGAAATGTATGTTGTGAGTAGTTAGTTTTTGATTGTGGGATGTGGAATAGTTTGTTTGTTCTTGTATTACGTACTGGACAGTGGAAATGGATGTTTTCCAATCATATTTAGTGTTCAGCGTGGAGGGTCTTTTTAAGGGAAAGAGAGGTAGTTCTGGGAATGAAAAAGGTATGAAGGTTTGGTAGGAATCGGGGGGTCAATATGTCCAGGAGTGACGGACCTGTGAATCCATCCCTCTACTGCAGGGCAAAGCGATGGATCGAGAGAGTCCAGCTGGAGAGTTCAAAAGGTCTCCCTTAACCAGTTTCTCCCAATCCAGTCCGCCACACAGTAGGTGACCAAATGTATCCGCCGTCAAGACCTAGACAATCTCACCCCATGAACCCGGGCACCCTTTCTAAGTCACCAAATGTAACGAACCATTTGCGAACCACCTATTGCAAGGTTTTGGTTATCTAATAATTGGTTACCGGGGCGGCCTCCCAAATTAATTAAATATCTTTACATACGAGTATTATAAATTAAAGTCCTCCGCCGCGTCTGTCCGTCTGTTTGCGATAAATTCAAAAACTACTGAACGGATTTTCATGTGGTTTTCATCAATAGATAGAGTGATTCATAAGGAACGTTTATGTAAATAATGTGTCAAGGTTTAAAGTATATAATTAAAAGATAATGTCTGCATGTGGTGGACGAGCGGGCTGGCAAGCAGGTGGTATAGATTTGATTTGTATGTAAATTAACAGATGGCGGTGTGAGTTAAATGGTTGGGTAACCATCCAGTTGCCGAGTCAGCTAGTTAAGGGCCCGCAACCCGAATTTCTACCGATTTCTTACATATCTCCCTTAAACACGTTAAGTTTTAAAGCTCTTAAAAAATATATGTTATTCTTGAAGATAATATCTAGACATTGCCCGCAAAGAAATGCAAATTATATAAAATTTCCTCGACAGAAAAAAATCGCAAAGTATGCTCCAAAAATTATTATAAACCCGTTTGTTTCAGTTATTTTACAAGTTATATGTATGAAAAAAATCAGTGTTTCTTTAAATGCTGTTTAAGATAATGCCCGCGAGATTTATGCTCTATTTTAAACGAGTCGTATTTTATTAAACATTTTCGCTATTTTCGCATCGATTTTGTCTAACATTCGTAATTTCGTATCTCTCTATCTTCTTCTTTTCGAGCCCGGTTGCAGAGCCTTAAGTGTATAAAATATATTAAAACAATGTTTTTTTTAAATCCATCCTAAAATCCGTGCATTTAAAAGGACTTCATCCGGACCGCGCGGCAACCGGACAAGCAACGAGGCAGTGCGCTCGTTTCGGCTGCTGTGATAAATCACTTAAACACTAGCGATCTCCGGGTTCACGCCCCAAATAAATTCTCATTGGCCGACGGTTAACTATTATTTGTCTCTCGGTTGCTAACGTGTCCCGATTCCATACCGGGCCGTGAGGGGAATCGCCGGCAGTTTGTCACGCGGTTAGTCGAACGCTCCGACGGATTAAAGAAGACCTACTACCTATAAACCTACTCGTCCCTATTAACCAATACCAGCAAACTACTGCAAGAGCTCGTTTATGTTCGCCTAGTATGTAAACATGTCTAGAGTTTTTATCTTCTACCTATAATATGGAAACACTGGATAATTGAAATTAATTGTTAGTGTTTGCGCATATGTAATAATAAATGGAATTGTTAAATTAGATCTTTGTTTAATTATGGTGTGATTATAACATGATACCACAACTTGTAGAATTCTTGATCAGGCCGCAAACAATAATACTCGTTACGTAGATGGCAATAAGGTTTAAATTCCCTCTATATATCAGCCGCCTTTTTTAATTTATGTTTTCCTGAAGAAAACATCGCCAAAAAGAGTAATTTATTTTATTTTGCAGAGCGCAAGCACAAATTTTTAAATGTTTTACAATCATTTTCTAAAGAATTTAATTTTCCACATTATTCAATAAAATTATACTCTAAAAGTAGTTCGTAATTAGGAAATTTTGATCTTTAAAACAGTTTTTACAGGCCTGATATATTATTTTTTGTGGGCTTATAAAAAGACTATTAACAACGTCGATTATTTATAAGGCAAACGTGTTCTACTTGCGGTATTTAAAATTTATTTACATCTATATCATTTCAAAATCACATGATTTTGCATTACTTAGTAGTGCGTCGGCTTAATAGCTTCAGTCCAAAAGTTGCGATTTTATAATCTTTTTTCGGAAAACTGCCTTTTTTGTTGGAAAATCTCACGTATGTTGGAGGAATTGTACGTTACCTTTTCCATAGAAACAAATTTCCAAGGTAGGTAGCTCTGAGACGTTTCCAATTGAAAAATTAGTCCTCACCTAATGAAGAAAAGATTATGAGAAAAATTGTTAAATAGAAAAATTGTTAGTCCTCACCTATTGAATACCTACCTAATTTGTCCTCATCTATTAAAGAAAACATTTTGAGAAAAATAGTTAAATAAAAAAATTGTTAGTCCTCACCTATTGAATACCTAATTTGTCCTCACCTATTGAAGAAAACATTTTGAAAAAATAGTTAAATAGAAAAATTGTTCGAATTAAAAAAAAATCTAGGAAAATATGGGTCTTCTAAGGTTTTTTCCGAAAAATTAAAAATAAATTGAATGCTGTTTTTAAGTAAATTTACAAAAAAATCAAGCATTCTAAAAGATCTGTTCGATGTTATTTAAAAATAAAAAATCATAATTATAGGTCTACTAAAATTTGGTTAAAATGTTTTGAAAATGTGTGCCTATTAATGAATCATTTCGTTAATGTCGGCGTATAACACATTACGGTCGTTAAGTTTTTAAACCTTAAATTAACTGATTCGAAACCTTCTCACCCAACTTGAATCATCATCAAAAGTTACCTAATCTGCAGATTTTACGTGCGAGAGTTAAAACTTGTTTATTCTGGTTTACGGTTTCCCCATTTTACCACCGGCCCACTTCCACGGGTTGGGCAAAAGTAAATGCACCGCACTTTGATTCACAGCCTTAACGTTGTAATTCTCAATAATGCGAACAGCGATTACCAAACCCGCAAAGCCAAAAAGTCCCGGTCTCACCTCTGCGGCCGAAGTTAGCCCATTTACAAAATTTCTCTTATATTAACATTAATAAGCGGCAAAACTTTATCTTTTACACGCCGTTCTGGCCGACATTACAATAAAAGGTCATATGATACTGACCCTTTTGTTTTGTGCGACATTACGAGCTTTCATTTGCGAGCCCCAGTTTGCCTGTTTCACCCACAGGACTCATGAAAAACTGTAATTTCGTTTGCAAACTTCCGAAAATAATAAGAAAGCTCTCTGCGCCTCATTAAACGGAATTTAACGATTTTCTATTGTCAAGTACAAAGTTATCTAAATCTTCTATTATTTAACAATTGAAATAAAGTCGATAGGACACTTTCAGGAAGTCACTTGGGGATTTTTGGATGAGTAAATGTGATAGTGTTAGTAGCGTGTTTCTCGTACTCAGATAGGGGTGTATATATTGTTAATATGTGTGAGGATTTTTGTGTATGTACGCTTATGTGTATTTCTATGAGCATGACCACATATTTAAAAAAGTTTTTTTTTTTTTTTACTTTATGGGTAAAACCTCAAATTGACAATATTAGCGAAACTCATTCGAAAATCTGGAAATAGAAAAATCAGAAAAAGATATTTGCACCTCTGGGTTCGAGTGCAAATATATTTTTCTGATTTAACTGTTTCTAGATTTTCGATTAAGCTTTGCTCATATTCTCTTCATTTAATTAAATATTACAATTTGAGGTTTTACTAATAAAGTTAAAAAATAAATAAAAATATTCATCCTAGACTTGCAGAAAAGTCAATAGATATCGCGTATTAAAAATAAAATGGATGAAAATTTATCCAGACACTATCTAGAAAGCATTTAGTTCGGGTTTTAATCTTGCAACCATACATAAAGATTGCAGCCAATAATATATGCGTTAAAAAATTAAGATAACGTGGGTGGTTCTTAGTCGAAGTATGATACAGTCAAAAAGGACCGAATCGGATATCGACACCATGGTTCGAGTCTCAGAAGTTCAAATATCTTTTTCTTGTTTTTCTGTTTCCAGATTTTCGATTGAGTCGCTTATATTGTCTTCATTTCTTTAATAATAATAATAATAATATTTGGCTGATTTATAAAGCGCCGTTTTCATGAAAAATCATCTCAAGGGCGCTGTACATATAATAAGCATACAATAAAATAAAATGAATACGATAGGCTTACAACTAGGATTCAAACTTATAACTAGGAACCTACATTTAAGACTTATATGTAGCTAGTGACTTACAACTAAGACTTATTACTACTGACTTAAAACTGGTGACATACAAATATTTGCAACCGTGACTTAAAATTAGAGATTTACAATTAAAATAGGTATTTACATACAACAATAAATATTTTTAGTTTTGCCATGTATCTAATATTACCAAGTGATCAACAAAACTCTACAGATATAGGTACAGACAGAGAAAGAGAGTCGAAGCAGTTTGAGGATATTATATATACATGTATACATACATAGATATTTTATTCTACACATTTTACAAATTATTTTATACCGTATTTTAATATTAATATTGTTAGCGCCAGAAGAAGAAGGAAGTTCGTACATAATATTACAATTTTATAACACGGTTGTGAAAATGATTGTAATGGGTTAACAGTTTTTAAAGGAAAGCATAGGTATCTTAAATGAATGAATGAATTTAATCGTCGATCTCAACTGCAATAAGATAATTCATCGCTCAACAACAGATTGGATAGCAATGTTTGAATGAAATAGCGAATTTATGGAAATGAGTGTTTAAATAGGTGAGTTTTAAGTTTGGATCTAAATTCTGTTGGACTGGTTATACATCTTAATTCCATAGGAAGTTTATTCCAAGCCTCAGGGCCGGATACTTCGAAAGCACGATCACCAAAGTTAGTGTTCGGATTTCGCTTAGGTTCTTTCAACCTTCCGATTGCAGATGATGTCGCTGATCTAAGAGTTGAATGTCTTAGACCAATATTTTCCGGAATGCACAGTTCAGAGATATAGGGTGGAGCCATTTCGTTGAGAGCTTTAAACACCATCCAGCATAACTTGTATTGGATCCGTTCAGGACACTTCAGCCAGTGAAGATTTCGAAGGTGTTCCGAAATGTGCGAAAACTTGGGTACCCCAGTAATAAGCCGTGCTGCGGCGTTGAACACTGATTGTAGTTTATCAGTTTGGCATTTAGGAAGTCTTGCATAAATGCCATTACAGTAATCAAGACGTGATACTATGTATGAGTTCACAAGAAGCTTAGTTGCCTCTGTTGAGAGGTTCCTACGAACTGATTTAAGTTGTCTTAGATAGAAGAAACCAGTACTGACGGTCCTATTTACCTGACTTTTTAGCGAAAGGTCTGAATCCAGATAAACACCTAGAAGTTTGACGGTTGTTTTTGCAATTACGTCGCTGCCGGAAATAGAAATTGGTGAGTAGTCTATTAAATGTTGGCGTCTTTTCGTGGCTGCCCAGAGAAACTCGGTCTTTGTGGGATTCAACTTAAGTTTGTTCGAGGACATCCAAAGACTGATCGCTTCTAGACAATCAGTTGTGCGAATTTTAAGACCGTTGATCTCATCTGGTGTGCAGTAAAAGTATACTTGCTGATCGTCAGCATAACAGTGAGATTTAATTAAAAAAGATATGTTTATTTTTATAATCTAATCTTTAGGCACGTCCTTTTCTTATTTCTATTTTCTGCTTTCTATTATAAAATTTTCCATATTTCAGCATCATTATATACTAAATTCATACGTCTACATTAGACTTCGTCCAAAGTAACTATTTGTACTCCATTGGTCACCATGAAACAGACAGCCGCCTAGTATGGTGATTTAATGGACGAGTATGTCATGTATTTTATAAATAAAATTGTTACAAAATTATTCTTCGATTAGCCTTTTTTCAGTGCACAATTGGATGGAAAAGTTAGTCAGTCTGGTAGTCTATTTATAGTGTTCTTCGGTAAATGTCTTTCTTTCAAGTGGGTTTCCTGAACTTTTACTTGTCGAACAGCTCGACTGAGAAAACTTTGCGGAGTAGAGAGTAGAGTTAGAATAAGGGAATGCAATACCTACTTAGAAAAGAATTCTACTCTAAAGTTTCTCCTAAAACCTTTCGTTTACATTATGGACAGTGCTTTGCATAAAATATGAGACAAGATTTGTCTAAAAGTTTATGTTACATCCTTGTCCCATGGTTTGCACAATTTTTTTTTCGTTTAGGTAAAACGATTTTTTAAAATCATTAATTCCACATAAAAAAATTACTGTTTCAGAAATCGACCACCACAACACGGGCATGTGCCTAGTATGGTGGTCGAAAAATCCCCTTTTGTAAAAAAAAAATTTTTCAATGAATAAAGAAAACTTTAAAAAAAAGGCCCAAACAAAATAATTTCCCACATCGCCTATGACAACTCTAGGGCCTATTTAAGAAAAGATGGCAGAAGAAGATCTGGGAAAGAAAAGGGTGTGAGGGATAGTAGGAATCTAGGGGTCAGTGTGTCCAGGAAGGACCTACATGTAAATCATGCGGTGCAAGGCGATGATGAGAGAGTACGGCTGCAGAGGTCAAAGAGTTATCTTGAATAATATCACCTAGTAAAAATGAGTATCCTTGTGAAAAGTATATTTTAAGATAGTTTTTGTCAATTATAGAAAAAGATTATGTTATGGATAGATACGTGATACGTACACACCTCTACATGCCCAAGAATTATTTTCACTTTTTTTTGGATTATTATTGGTTTTGTATTGAATGCATTTCCTTCCCGTCCCTGGCAGCTCGTGCACCGTTGTGACGGCAAAATTAAAAAAAAAATGGATGCGATTTTGACCTTTATGTATAAAGAAACTGTATCAAGAACAAGGTCAGAATCGCTTGCTCCAACAGTATTCCCGATACCGCTAAAAGTTTCATTCACCTGGCAAGATCAGATTATTTTGAAATAATTTATCTATGGAGTTTTTCGGTCGCATTTTACCGCGTAACGAGCTGTCACAAAAACATCCATAAACCTATCAATTCATCAAATAAATACAAGTAATGTTTTTAGATTTTCACGGCCAAAAGTATTTTTGTTATTTGTTTTTGGGGTGTTATGCCGTGTGTCATCTGCCCTGATGTGTCATCTGCCCTGATGATGGACACTGTAACGCTGTCCGAAACGTTGGCTAAAGGAGGGGGTAGCGCAACACGGCATAACACCCCAAAAACAAATAACAAAAATAAGTAATGTTATTTTTATCGATAGTTTATTGATCACAGATAAATAGTTAATAGTTAAATAAAATAAACGATTTTTCGAAATAAATTCAAAAAGCATTACTTCATAGGTATTCTTTCCGAGATTTCATACGATGTATGGGTAAAATATCCTGGCTAACAATGGGTTAAAATCAGCTTCCCCTTCACATCAATATCATCAAAGGTGATGATTGCTTTCTTTGACTAGGGCACAAAAAGCCTACGAAGATAATGTGAATAAAATCTGTAATATTTAAAATCAGTGATTCTAAAATTGTTAATCTTGTTTTAGATCCACTGGTTCGAGCAGCAGCACGAGAAGCGCCGTCCGAAGCGCGACTATACCCCGGAGCCGCCCCGCGCGCCGCGTGCCGGCTACCCGCTGTGGGGCCGCAGTCCGGCTCAGCAGGGTCCGCGCTTCCGGGCCCTGTCAGCCATCAACATTTTTCCCGACCCGCTATTCAAGGAACAGTGGTATTTGGTAAGTTCAAACAAATTATATTATTAAATGTTGTAATGATAATCAAAATCATTATTTGCACTCATAAGTCGCGGGTTCAATCTCAAGTAAATTAATTCCTCCACCTTACCACAAACTAAAATTTTATTAGTTTGTGATAATAGAGATAATGGATAAAATGTTGAAATAGTTGTCTTTTTTTAAAATAAGTACTTTAAACCCGCGTGAAAAACTATCGAAATTCGAACCTCCAACCGGAGCTATCGCATCAAACCAAGGTTCGTAGAAAATGCGTTTAATAAGGTTAGCTCATACGGCCTTTTTCGAAAAAAACCCGTCGGGCTGCTTTAGAAATTTCGAACGCGTGATGTGGCTTGAGGAAAAAGACTGCCACTTGTATTGCAGTTAATTCAAATTTCCCAGTGAAATACGGACTGCAAGTTACGTCACAAATGTTTAGCTAATCACCGCTCTACCCCCTCGATGAGCTAATATTGTTAAACGCATTTCCTACGAACCTTG
Organism: Limnephilus marmoratus; assembly: GCA_917880885.1. NCBI lineage: Eukaryota > Metazoa > Arthropoda > Insecta > Trichoptera > Limnephilidae > Limnephilus > Limnephilus marmoratus. The sequence goes on along the minus strand of OU862918.1, from coordinate 34,120,128 downwards.
GCATCAACCTACAACCCCGAAGTGTTTCTCTAATGCATTTGTTTTTTGGATTTTTTTAATAACTTGTAGTTCTGTAAACAGTAGACCTCATATCTAAAAAGTATGCTTCTAATTTTCTCTTGTTTAATAAAAACAAAACAAAAATTCACATGAAATCATAAGATGCTTAAGTATGTACTTAAATACCATCTAGTTAATCATAATCAGAACGATTCAAACGACTTCGCTACGCTTTCATTTTTGTTACGTCAATAATTTTTGGATAATTTGTGAGGCCACCGCATTTTGATACAAAATCACATCAATGGTGATGTGCACTAAACAACCTATAATTTTTCTTAACAGTCTGCATTTGAAGTACACCATAAATTTAATAATCGTTCATCTTTTCTCTCAAATATATTGTGAATTTCTTAAAATCCGCGTTAACAACCAAACCTGGTGGCGATACATTTCCCCTGGTTGTACACAATGCAGAAGCTCTCTAAATGTGTCACGCATTTAATATTGTTATTGAATAAAAGGAAACTACATATGTTTTCGATAGAAAAAGCACGGAATGTGAACCCAGCACAAGAAATTAAGAGTTTTGCGAAAAAAAATTGTGAGTTGTAATTTTAAATCAATAATTTTTATTTACCGAGTTTTTGAGGTCCTATCATAATACTAATTTTATTTATTTTTGCCTCAATGAGGGTTTCAATTATTTTATAAATGCTTGAAGCTTTTCCAAGTTCAATCAATCACGAGTAAGTTGCCTCGAGATGGAAAATTCTACGTATCCATCAAGCACTCCTATACTTAGGATATGATAATAATTCACTTCATAAGTAGACTGGGTAATATCAACTTAACCCCATCTCGTTAAGGATATATTATCTAGAAAACGTATCTATTTACTTGATTTAATGATATGGCTTAATATACAGGGTGTAACAGCACGTACACGAAGGATTTTAACAAGCGATTCCTGAGCATATTTGGAGTAAAAAAAAGTAGATGTTTTGCTGTCCGAAGTATTAAAAACAAAAACAACCAAAAAAATAATCACACGCCGTCACTGATCTCACACATTAACTCCACACAGGGGGCCCTGAGGAAAATAATTTCCCTCGGGGCCTTTGTCATCTTTAGGAATGCTGTATAGAGGGTCTTTTTAAGGAAAGGAAGGAGAGGAAGTTCTGAGAAGTAAAATAGGTATCGGTGGCAGGTAGGAATTTGGGTATCATTGTGTCCAGGAGTGACTGACGTATGAATCCATTCCTCCCACTACGGTGCAAGACGATGGATGGAGATTATCCGGCTGTATAGGTCAAACGGTCTCCCTCAACCAGTCTTTCCCGATCCCGATAAGACTCAGACAAACCTCACCCATTGAAACCGATCACACCTGCTAATTCACTAAACATAGCGAACCACTTGGGGTGACCTGTGGCAGGAGTGTTGATACATTGTTCGCGGGAAGGCTGTACATATACCCGCCTCCCAAATTGATTCACTTGATCGTTCAGTCTTCAGTCTGGCATCATTATTTATTAACTTTATTTTATCTATGGTGCATCTCATTTGTACCATGTTTCTTTTAATGAGGTTTTAAGTCCGTAAAATTTCCTGCAACTTGTCCTCTCTTGCCTACAAATAATCTTAACAAATTCAATAAATAAATTACACTGTATTTTAAAAACATCGTCGTAGAAGTTTCTGAACAAAATCTGCCCAAACCATAAAGATGATGTAGTACCAGAGAAGTCGCTGAAAACGCTCCCTCCAAATCCTAGTTCCCCTGGGCACTTGATTTCCTAGCGAGGCAGACTAAGAAAATATTTTACATTTCTTTTATATTTAAATTTCAAAATATATCTTCCCAAACGTTAAAATTATAATATAGTAATTCAATAAAAAATTATTCTTCTTGTTATGTTCATTGTTTCTAAAAACATCTTTTAATTTAGTTTTTCATTTTTAATTCTCTAAGTAACTTTTTCAAACAAACTCAATAAAAATATATTTAGCTTAATTTTATAACAAAGTAAGATAACTTTTACATAAACTTGCAATTTGTTCTAGCCATCAATTGTAGCTGTAAACTTTGATTACTTTTAAAAAACTAAGTCAGCATCAGACGGTAAAAGTTATTTCACAAAATTCACTGAATAAGAAGTTCACCTTTGTAGAAAAATATGAAAGAATCAGTTCGTCTGATTAGGGATCGATCAATTCACTCCTGGACACACTGACGTCCAGAATCCTACCCACCCCTCATACCTCTGTCTTTTCAGAATTTCCTCACATGCCTTTTCTTAAAAAGACCTTCCACACAGCATCCCCAAAGAAGAAATGGCCCTTGTGCGAAATATATAATTTTCAGAACTTCTCTCCTGTGTGGATCTAATGTTAAAAAGACGTTTGATACGTTTTGAAAAAGGAGTAAGTGCCCTCTATGGGTTTTGTACTCGATCCATCAGAATTTCAGGCGATCGTCAAATCTACCGAACCTATCGACTAATTTAATCCACCTTGACCATTTAGGGTCAAAACAACAACATGGGGTTAGAACGACTCGAGGAGAAAGATAATGTACTTGTTGGTATGCGTTAAAAAGTAATGTTTTTATTTTCAACGTAGAAAAATCTATTAACTTCTGCTGGAAATAGATGTGTTAATCTTCTTAAATTTAATTTTTTTTTATTATTATTAAGTTGAAAGAAACATAATATTTCACTTTCTTAACTTAAATAGAGAGCATGTGTACAGTAGTAAGAAGTGATATTTTTATGAATCGCTGAATGTGTTGCTAAGCGCATAACTTTAGAACGACTGCACCAAATTGGATAATTCTTTTTTTTGTGTGTTCGTTAGTGTCAGGACAAGGTTTTTATAAAACTTCCGGTGAGCTCTTGCATTATGAAATTTGTATAAAAAAATTGATATTGGTGGCAGGCGAGGAAGCGGCTATTGCTATGGAAAGCGGGAGGGAGGGAGAGATGGGGAGGGGGACCTGGGAGGGGGGAGGGGAACTTTGGAGGGGGGTTCGCGGGACGGGGGAAGGGGGGGGGAGTGGAGTGGGGAGAGGGAAGGTGGAGGTGACGAATGTGAAAGGACACGCAGGGAGAAACAATTTATTTATTAAATGGCATTGCAACGCATGCCGGGACCAGCTAGTTATTAATATAATAATGCTCAAAAGTCAGAATAATAGAAGAGTGTGTATGAGACGATGTATAAATGTGAGTGAGGCAAAGGGTGTGTGCCAAGACCGAGTTGTTTGGCGGTCCGTCCTCTCTGCCTACCCCTGCGGGGAAACGGCGTGATTTTTAGTTAGTTTAGTAGACAGATGCTCCCTATCTAAGACTAATGTTATTCTGTTCAAAATTACAAGTAGACTCTGATTAAATCTCAAGATTATTTTCTACGACATTATAATAATTATATTGTTCGTAGGTTATACGACTTTACTATGTCCTCTGCTACGATCCGTCTACGGCCCTACTACGCCGTTGCTACGTGAGAGATTATCAAGTGAAGTCGGGATTTAAGGGGTTTATCATAGTGCTTGACATGTTTACAACGTGTTAGTACAGTGTGACTTTTCTTTATTCCTTTTTTGAATATTTGCGAAATAATGCATGCAGTGTCGAAATTTAGAGTGGTAAAAAAAGTTTGTTCGGCGAAAATAGACACTTTATCTTAAGAAATTTAGAGTACACAGAAATATTTATGATGTCATGAATAAAATAATGCATTTTCCTGAAAAGAAAATATCTCTTTTTAATTCTCTCAGAATCAAATATTGTGTGGTTATACATAGATGTTTCATCGCATATTTATTTTATTTATTTAAGTGTTTATTCTGTCCCAGTCCATATTACAGCTATTACATAAAGAAAAATTAAAATTATTAAAAAAAAAAATAAACGAGATAACTTATTAGGTGAGTACCTAATGATATCATAAAATTCGATTTGGGGGGGGGGGGGGGGTATGGTACCGCCGCCTCAGGAATCATTTATTGGACAACCAACACCCCTCCCATATCTCATCCTAAGTTGTTTTCTACGTTTGGAGACTTAGCAGCGGTGCTTGGGTCTAGGTCTTGGCGGCGGATGCGTTTGCCCACCTTCTTCGTGGGGGGCCAGATCGGATGAGACTGGTTTCTGGATTTTCTGGAGACCTTTTGATTTCTCCAGCCGGACTCTCTTGACCCATCAGTTTGCACCACAGTGCGAAAAATGGATCCATACGTCCGTCACTCCTGGACACATCGACCCCCAGATTCCTACTCACTCCTCGTACATTTTTCCTTCCCAGAACTTCCTCTTCTTCCTTTCGCTAAAATGACCCTCCACACAGCATCCCCAAAGATGACATCTGTCCCGAGGGATATTGTTTTTCTCAGGGCCTCCTGTACCGAACTATTTAAAAAATCATTTAAATTAATAAATTAAAAATACCATAAAATGTGAAAAATTGTTGGATCGTCCATCAGGAAGGTCGCCGCCTCATCTGTATCCATCGCCCATTGAAATTGAGCCACTCGGATGCAGCCACGACAATGATGTTGGTTGACTTGCGTGACCTGCTCCAGAAGCTATGCATTGTTGTAGCACACCTTCAGTCCCATTGCGCTGTTTTGTATTGTGTTCACACATCAGATATGTACACTTGTACGGGCAGTAGGTACAGTAAATCTAATTTAGTTAGGTATGTCTTTTTTAATAATTAGGACTCGATCAATAAATACTTACTTGGTTTGAGCAGTAATAATTTTTGAAATCGTTATGAAATCGTCAACATATTTTTCAGTAAAGATAATTTATTTAATTAAATTTCTTTTTAAAACCATATTTTTAATTTTTTTTTTTTTTTTTTTTTTTGTGCATTACAGATTAATATAATCCTATTACAATACACATAGAATATTAGATTGGATTATGTACATGTAGGTACATTGTACATATAACATAAATACATTATTGTGTATCACATCATCTGATTGCATAAATAAAATTACAATAATACATATTTTAGAGCTCTTGCCCAAAATTACTCTTGAAACGTTCAAGACTAATGTCGAAAATGTCAAGGGACCTAGAGATATCATTTAGCAGTACCATACCTCTTGTCATGCTGTGCTGGGCCAGAACGTCTGTTCTGCCATGTGGGATACAGAGCAAGTCGTGGTGGCGACCCTGGCAGTAGTTGTTCGGTACGAACAATTTATGGCATTCTAAGAGGTATGGGCTGTCAATGTTTTTAATTTTGAAAGCTGTTACTCTTAGAGTTCCACTCCTTCTAGATTGGAGACTTTCGAAGCGCGTTTCAGATGATAGCAAATCCATATGATGCATAAATCATAATTCAATTATTCAATAACAATAATATCGGTTTAAATGTTGAATTTCTAATAAAACTATTTCAATGATAGTACGTTTTCACAAATGAATCACGGAACGGGTTGTTATTCTGAGCAATCTCATTAATATCGGAATTTATTTCCATAAAGCTTATTACGAAGAATGTCCAATTCCAATTATAGTTAAATTGATAAAGCTCTATATTCAACTTAACGTTTTCTCGGTACTGGATACTCTTACTTAACAGTTTATACAACTATCCCAGTTGTAGAGGACCAAACGGGGTGGTTATAGGGTAGGGAGACCACCCCCTGAAAGCTCTGAGATAAATGCCAAGCTATTTATGCAGATTAAATGTGTATGGCCGGCTTTGCCCGCTTTCAATCTCAAAAGCGCTTCATTTGCATCGAGTTACAATATTTTATCAGTCATTATCAAATGTTTCGGCTTAAACATCCCATTTGAATTTAATTATTTTTAGATTCCTTTTGTTCTAAAGTCTAAAATTATTCAGTTAATGTTGAAATTTTCATGTTTTTGGCGAGAACGGTGAAAATTTAAATGCACGCTTATTACATGCAAATTATATTCTATTGGTATTCTTATCTGAACATCTGTTTGATGAAACAGCAAAATTCTCGAATGGTGAACTTTGAGATCATTAAATTTCCACAGTTTTTATTTAACAGTAAAAATTTGTGCTCAGGATATCAACACTATTTTTAATGTACTTGACCATTTTTTATGATTCCATTGGTCTTGATTTGGTTGGTCCCCCATCAGTTGACCCCAGCGTACTAATTAAATACATTCCGTCGGTAAGTGTCGCCGAAGCTATTTTTCAGAGAGGTTGTGCTGCAGAATAACAAAGATACAAAAAATATATTTTCAATCAAATGCATCACGGATAAGGCTGAATTTAGTCTCACGCTCACCGTCAGCGCTCGTACATCAGCGCGTAGTTCGTCAGCGCTGAGGCTCAGCGTGGCTCGTTTCAGTATCGTACTGACCACCTTACTGTACAGAAGACAAAAATAAAAAAGACAAATAAAGTAGACAAAAACAAAAATGCGGAGTTATTGCTGCTTTGTACTACCTATCCCAAAAAAATAAAAACGATTCGCCATGACTGTACACGCTGACGACGCCCGCTCCGCTCGACACTAGAACGCTCACTGAAAGCAGAGGCGCTCGTACAATCGTCAGCGCCGACAGCTACGCGGCGCCGACGCGCGATGCTTACGGCCGTGTAGCCATCAGCGCTCAACACCTTACGCGCTGATAGCTACGCGTCATTCAAAAACGCTTCCTAGAAGTTCATATATCTCGACCATCAGCGCAGACGGTGCGCGTGCGGTCAGCGTGAGACTAAATTCAGCCTTGTCTGTGTACTGTATCCACTGGAGCGCTTTTTGCTACAATTTAGCGCCATTTAAAAAACCTGGGATTGCTTTGCTGCTGAATTGCAGCAATTTTCCCTAGGTACATTAAACATTTTTTCGTAATATTTTCAAACACGCCCGCGGTTTTTTAGTACGTGAAAGATACCACTTGTATTTATATTCAACAGATGGCAGTCTACTCTAGTTATTTACGAATTATGTCATTTAACAAAATGGTATTACATTAGATTCCTTTAAAAGGTTCAACTGTCAGAATTCCTCCGTGTAAAGTGGGGCTTTTTATCCTGTTTTAGTGGATTTCTCTAACATATTTGTATACCAGTGTAATAATGATTGAATTAGTAATGCATTCAACTTATTTTAACATGTTTCAATCTTTAAAATTCAGTTAATATTTGAAAAAAAATTTTTTTTGTAGTTATGTTTCCTTATTTTTTGCCGATCGGACTGTGATTTACAATGCAGTATTTTCAATAAATATGCAAATTATCGAGTTAATTCGTATTGTGGATTTAATATAATTAATGTATCTGTTTGAGTTGCTGCAGTTATTTTTGGTAAGTACTTTATAAATTCCATGATATTCCATTTTAAAAAGTCGTCATTTCTCGACCATAATTTCTGTCAAAAAATTCTTCAGAGGGAACATTAAACACTTCACAACTCATAAAAATTCAGTTTTGTTATACATATTTGTAGATTGTGATAATCAAACAGGCCATTCAAAAGAAACTTCATAGAACATATTTAATATGAACCCAAAATGAACTTCCCTTGAGTGTTTACTGGTAAAAAAACCCTGAGAAAATTTCTGTTTTAAATGTTTACGATTTTATAATATTTTTTTTAGAAATTCTACGAATATGTGATAATCGAAAAAAGATAGTTGAATTCATTGGATATATTGAACTATAATCAGTATGTATGTCTCCGTATTAAAATTCGGCGGTATGATTTTTTTTAAGGTGGATGGAAAATTTTCATAATGACATCCAAAAATCACGAGCAATCGGCGGAAAAAGTTATAAATCGCGCTGTCGCTCGAGTAATTAAATACCAACGAATATGTTCAAAACATCAAAACTGTAAATAAATTCGTTTGATGTCTATATCAACTTATTGATAAAGGTCATTTTGAAGTCAATTTTAGGTTTGAAATTGGTTAATAAAGTACAGAACTTGTATTTTTATTAAAAAAATATAATTTTACAACAAGGGACAGCAGTCGGAGGATCAACAATCAGGATTCCCGTTTTTATCGTGAGGTATGCTTACCAGAATCAAAAACACTAAAAGCCATACGGTTTGTCAAGATAATATTAAACGTGCAGCATCTCATTATGATGGACAATTTTCTTGAATTTTGAAAACAATAAACTATATTTCAATAAGTTTGATTGTAATTTACATCACATCACGAGATCACAAGGTAAGACATAATTAAAATAGTGTTCGACTTCCACAGCTTGCACCTTTTGAGGCTTTTATTATATATTTTTTTAAATGAATTTCTGTTATAGAAAATACGCGATTGAAAATTTCTTTTGATCAGATTATGAAAGACGAAAATGCTTGCATTTAAATTTTTAATGAACTGACGGCATTCAATTTAAAGTTGCCGATCCCTGCTTTGTAAGAGCAGCTGTTGATTTGCATCTCAATGTTCCGACTGTGCTAGTAAATCTGTCACTTGAGGAGCAGCGTACTGTAACTCTGTAGTCTGTACAGTCAGAGTACATTGTGCCGGCATAATATAGCAACTGCATAACTCAAAATATTACGTCTGCATATATTATTGCGCGAAACGTTTCATGGAAGATCAAAAAGTTCAAGCATCTTGATCAAATTATATATTATATGAATCACATTGTGATTCATTTTGTATATGAATTATATTATATGAAACTACATTAAATTATGTAATTTGAAACCGAAGCATTGTTACGAATTTCTTCATGATACTTTGATACGCTTAATGCGAATATTTTTTAGAAAAAAAACCTATGAAACCACCTTAATTACTACAAAAAATACAATTTATATAATATGTGTATATATATTAGCGTATCCTCCGACAAAATATCCTCCGACAAAATATCCTACGGACAAAACATACCCTAAAAAAATATCTACTAAAACCTAACAAAACCTAACCAAAAATGGGACAAACATAATACAGACATCCTGTAAAGATGATATGTTTTTTTTTATCTGTATTATTTTTGGCCCATTTTACCATTTTTTAACAATAATTTATTGTCTTTACAGGATGTCTGTATTATTTTTGTCCCATTTTTTGTTAGGTTAGGTTAGGTTAGGATAATGAAGTTTTAGTAGAGTTGAGGGATATTTTGTCCGCAAGATATTTTGTCGGAGGATATTTTGTCGGGGATATTTTGTCACGGGATAAAAACGCGTTTTACCATTTAGTCCCATACCATATTATGACGTTTTCAAAATTGGGACTGTAATATCCCGTGATTTTAGTAGTATTATAAAAATAAATTCAATTTTTAATAATGTTTAATTTAGGTCGCACCTCGTTTGAATTAGAGTAGGTAGGTGGATCCAGTGGCAGCATGGTGTTACGTCGCGGGCTCTGTCAGCCGTCAGAATTAGAAATGCATTTATAATGAGATGAAGTGTCGCCCGCGCTGGTGTGAATGGCAGGACTGAATTGACGAGACACATGCACTTGCACCGTGCACTACCTCTGTCTCTCACTACCTACTGCCTCTAGTGCCCGGAGAGGCGAGTGTGTTCAGGTGGGAACAAGTGTCATCCCGTCAAGTTGACTTCATTACTGCAGGGAATAAATGGAATCCTGCAGAATGTATATGTTAATATAATAATAGCAGGGCGTACTGCACAGGGCCCGCAGATATTTTAATAATACACTGCTGCCAACCCTAGGCAAATCGCAAGTGCACCCCATGGTTGAATTTGGCTGCCACCTCTGGATAACTGAAAAACAACTACGTGCAGAAACGAGGGTCCTTTTGATAGATTCTTCTATTTTTGTAATTTTTGAGGCAGGAATGGGTACCACCGCCCGTGGAACCTTTATTGGATAACCAACACCTCTGCCATAGGTCACCCCAAGTGGTTCGCTACGTTTGGTGATTTAGCAGGGGTGCTCGGGTTAATGGGATGAGGTTTGTCTAGGTCTGATGGCCAGGACACACTGAACCCCAGATTCCTACCCACCCCTTTAACCCTTTTCCTTCCCAGAACTCTCCTCTCCTTTCTTTCCCTAAAAAAAACCTCCACACAGCACCCCCAAAGATGACATAGGCCCTCAGGGAAATTATTTTCCTCAGGGCCTCCTGTGTGAAGCTCATGTAAAAAAAAAAGAAAAAAAAATCATTGGATTGCAATCGTTAGAGCACGGGCGTCGGGTGCGTGTGCTGTCCTTGATCTATTATTATTTCAATGTAAGATGCTACAAGGAACTAACGTCTTTGATTCCTTCGGCACCGGCACTTCGGCGCCCAACATTAATTTGTACACAATTGATATTTGTTGTATGGGACTCTTCAAGACCCAGGTTCACTCCTTCATTTTCAAAAAAATACCCTCCACACAGCATCCCATAAGATGTCTAAAGCCTTGAGGAAATAATTTTCCTCAAGGCCTCCTGTGTGGAGTTAATGTAAAAAAAATAACCCGTACTAAACTCCTGCACGCGCACTTTGGAGCGCGCAAAAAAAGTAAAGTCCACTGAAGTAAAATTCAGGTAAATCATTGTAAAGAGCGCATGTTTGATGTATACGTGCACGCCGATATTGGTTCAAAATTGTTCGATATAGTTTGGAGCTTTTGTCCGCTGTTCCCTCTTACCCCGCGTCAGTCGTACGATACACCACTACAAAAGCAAGAATCTCTTTTAAATGATTCTACTGTAACAGTTTGCACAACATTGTATCGTATAGGCTTGTTTAAAAAGTATCGATATATCGATGTATCGATATTTTTAATTCAATACATCGATGTTTTTAGCCAATATATTTTGATCCGATAAATCGATATATCGATACAAAATATCCAATATCGAAAATTGTATAAAAAACGATATTTTTTTATTTATGTTACTAATGTCACTAGAATCCAAAACCGTATAGGAACGAACGGAAAAAAAGTAACTGTATTGGGTCATGACATCTGCGGTTCAAATTGTAACTACAGCTTACAAATCTATTGTTTTTGCATTAGTATTTGTGATCACTAATACTATCTCATACGTGTAAGTACCTACATACAAATGTATGCTATTTTTCACCATTTTTTTCTAAGCCACTCCCATTTGTTGGTTCCCAATTGTCTATGATTATTGACTGTACCTTGTTCCAAACACGAAGTCCTTTTTGACAGATTAATACGCCAATAGAATGTTACTGAGACGCATATAAAGTTTGTATGTATCTCAGTTTACATATAAGTTAGAATACAGCTTTTTAGTCTTTGATATTTTTGTAATTATTAGATTTTTTTAAATTAAAATAATGCACATTGTGTATAAAAATTACTATTTTGATAATATTGAGCTGAATACACTATTATTTTAAAAACGCAAAATCTTTTGAAAATTTTACCGATATATCGATACATCGATATTTTTTCCTCGATATATCGACGTCGATATTGATATTTTAATAAATATCGATACGTCGATGTATCGATATTTTTTTTCACTTTCAACATCCCTAGTATCGTAAGACTACAATGCACAGGGTCTGGAGTGGCGCTCGAAACGCTCTGTTTAAGGTGTAATATGCGACAAAGGGTGTGTTTCTTTCGCTTGCATTTTTTAAAATATTATAGATCAAAAATGCTTACTACCCGGTTTCACTTTAAATCTTTTTCTTTTCAGTCATTTGAAAAATAATACGATAGAAACAATGGCGTCCTGTGTTTGACGTTCCTAATCTGCGTAGCTCATCATTAAACGATAACTGAAACTAATTGCATTGAACTAGAAAGGTATGCTCCACCCAAACAGCTGTGCGAATTTTACGTAGTTTACATGGATTTTCTGCTTTACAGTAAATTTTGCTACTTATTCACTTTTTCGGAAATGCAGTTTTTTTGGTTTAATTTAAAATCGGCACCTTCCATAAGCCACCAACAGGTGGTGCTGTTGTCGACATGCCCTGAAGGCTTACGGTGACTTTTGCGCCCTTAAAGGCTTTATCTTTTGTTCCTCGTGGGAAATTAAACCCAGTTATAAAGCTTTTGTATACACTGACATGACACGAACCACGCCTGTTGAAGTTAGCAGAATCTTCTATCGACTGATGTTTCCCATCGAAAGATAACACAATCGGCAACCAATGTTTTATTTGTTTGTAGTTTGTTAGATTAGTTTTATTCTATTTTTATAGTGTTAAAGCAAGAATGAAATAAATAAAAAATCAGACTGTGCAATTCATACGCGGTAGAAGTGAAACCTTCAGAAAACTTAAGTACCTAGATAAGATTGGGGAGACTACGAAGCACGTTTTTTATCAATGTGAAGGATGATTTTTTCAATATTTTTGTCGTCGAATTCCAGTGCACCATTTCCTATACATTTGGTCATTAATAAGTACTTTTTCAGAGTCGCTACATGTCCTGTTTTGATGGAACTTACGTAAAAGATCTTACAGCCGTAATCAGTATATATTATAAAAGAAAGTCCAAAAAAACGTGCGACTCACAAAAACTCAGAAATGAGTTCTGGTACGATCATGGGAGTTATATGGTGTGGTAGATCTCCACCCCTCCTCCAGGATGACGGTTCTCGTTTTTACCTAAAGGGCGTGCTTTTGAAGATATAAGGGCTGGAAATTTAGCTCTCTTGAAATTTCTAGAACAGTCTTCCGGAAAGTTCTAGAAGGTTCCATAGAGCTCTAGAAAGTTTTATAAGGAGTGGCGGAGTATGTCGTGGAATGTTCGGGAATAGGGAATCGGGAACATTATTTGGAACATTCCAGAACACCCTCGAATGTTATCCTGAGCGAAGCCTGGTAACCTAGTTTGTTGTTAAATAAAAATAAAATCTCGGAAAGTACCGTGAATTCCACTCAGTGTGGAGATTTTCGTGCAGGCCGGTGCATAATAGTGGACGATTATTAATCTGCTTATCCAAAAAATTCTTTTTTTAAGTTGTAATTTTTTTTTATTGAACGAAGATTATAATTAAGTATACAGAATTTTATTATTTTTGAAGCTTTTATATTCCGGATTATAGAATTTAAGCACCCTTTCTACACCACTATGTAAGGTTTCATAGAAATTCAAACGTAACGTTGTCATCAATTGGCTATTCGGCGTCATTTTGCTTTTTTGACAGTTGAAAGATCCCCGTTAAATACCAATTCATTCGTTTCAGCTTTTGAAAAAAATGTTATTAGCAAAGGTGGATCATGTTGTTAAGCATGTCAGCTTAATTTAATTTGATGAAATCTGAAACGCATCTACAATCGGCGTTTGACGAGGACCATTTTTGATGAATAGTCTTAATCTGAGTATTGTTTTGCGTTAACCATTTTTTTCACATGTGACATATTTTGTCCAAAAACCATTTTTTCGGCCAAAGTACTTCATGTAGTATATTCGAGCAAAATGTATTTTTATTTCCCTTGTTTTGTTTAATCTCCGTTGACAAAGTGGCTCATAAATCAGCACTGCTACTGGCTACACCGCCCTCCCCAGTCGAGATAAAATCAAGTTTATTAAGCTCTCTCTGTCGTACATCAATTACTGAACTTTCAATATCTAAATTGTACGTAAGTGGGGTGATTGAAAGTTAAAAGTGGAATGGATGCCTTGGTTTTATTTTTAAATTATTGCCTTGGTTTTTAAATTATTTTTAAATTATGCCTTGGTTTTAAATTATTTTATGTGTAAAAGCATTTATGACAGGTTGGAGAAGACATCCCCAGTGGCTGTGTGAGGACTGCAATGGACAGAGGCCGCTGAAATAACCTAGGAGGTCAAAACAGTGAAATCGATAACTTTACAATATCGGTTCGATATGCGTAACAACCATCGATTTTTACCGTTTTCCCAGCACGGCCGCACTTTTGATAGCCAGACCGATATTGACAGGGAATATATATGAAATCGATAACCACTGGCGGATCTATCTATGGACTTACATTCAAATTAAAAATACTTACAAGCATACCATTTGGAATTGAAATTAATATGCTTAATTAACTTTAATATGCATTGGCACTTCGCATGCTCTTTTTGAGTCTAAACGGGAGTTAAGTAGTTAAAGAGGTCTTTAGTCATGTTTTAACCACTTTTTGTTTCTCCAAGATCGAACGGAATAAATTGGTATCGATTTAGATTAATTAATTAAGTTTATTATTATTAATTTTACGCGTACACGACTTCTTTCAATTCTGGGAGCTTCGATAGTTCAACTCCGTTCATTAATAAGCCAGTAATTTTGCATAAAATGTTTATATATTGACAGTTACCCGAAACTTCTCTGGTATTATGGAGGTCGGGTTAAAATTTATCAGTCGTCGATCGGAATCTTATTGGTTTGCCATGATCGCAAATATTGATAACTAACCATAGAAGAAGGATTTAGTCGATAACGTATTGATATAGAGTTTAATCGATCGAAGTGATGTGCTATCAAGCCGAATAGTAAGAAGGGAAGAATATGACGAGGATGGTGTAGACGCTCCTAAAAAAAAATACCACATTTTCAGTCTTACACGTTGATGATCATTTTCGATACACTTCTTCTCGTACGTCCTGTTTCTCTATATTTACAACTGTCTCGCTTCTACAAATATTGATATTTATTAGAAAAACACCAATAAAAAAAATTCAATTATATTCTCCGTAGTTGAGCGGTTACGATCATTGGCTACGAATGCGGAGGTTTCGGGTTTAAATCCCGTTATACCCAAATAATTTTTCTATTTTTAATTTAAGTTATTCCTCTATTTGTTGTTGTCTCTAGTTCTCTATTTGTTTAATAATATACTCGTAGTTATTATGTATTTGCGGCACGTTCCAGATCGATAGATACTTTCAGTATCACCCTGGTAAAAATCAGTAGGTATTGGACAGTTATGGTCAGCACGGAGGTTTGTTTGGTTACTCGGCTGATTGAGCAATGTTGTCATGTGGTAGAATTATTTTTGATAGGTTTATCAGAAAAAAAACATAAAGGTATCAGGATACCAAAAATTCATTAGCATTTTTTAGTCCAAATAATTACTGGTAACACCCAATTGAACACATTTAAATTGTACTTAAACATCTGGTCGACAAACTGTTTGATTGCATTTTTAATTGTTGTTTGTGTTTGATTTGTAGAACTCCGTTTATTATCAAGTTCTGCGTGTATTTTTGTTATAGCTGTTTTGGCTTACAAGACCATTTTTAAACTGTGGTTGAACCACTTTGAGACGACGTATTTATAGGAATCTAAATGTCAATTTTTGAAGATTTCTAAATTGATTTATTACCGGTTTAACCAATTTGCTAAGAAACTAAGTAGATACAGTGGACACTCTGTTATGCGGGAGATCTCTTTGCCCGCACTAAGCGATAAGGTTTTCTTAATTATTTATTAATTACTTTACTGCTATGACTTATTTAAGTGCTTTATATTGATTATGTTCTGTAAACCTATTAAGAAGTGTGGAATAAATAATTTTCCGTACTTTATTAATTAGCGTTACATTGGGGTCATTCGTTCGTTCATTGATTTCTATATATTCAAGCAAATTTAATCTAAGACCCTTTCTTTCTATATGTAATGGTTTAGGTTTGTTGTTTTTAAGTGGAACGTTATTATTCACTAAAAGATGTTCTGCAAATTTAGAAGAAGTGTTTTTATTATTATAAACCGAAACAGCTGTAACAAAAATACGTACTAAAATACTTGCAGAACTTCATAATAACATTATCAAATTTAATGTTTGATTGCGGTTTAACAAGATGGAATCTACTTTTGAAGAACAGTAAATAAAACATAATAAAATACTAGATTAGTTCAGTGGCAGATGTACTAAATTGAGCGGTAAGCTTCCTGGACCGTTTTATAAGTGTAGGCGACCAAAGTGGCTCGGTGGTAGGAGTCTTCTTTGCAACAGTAAATTATGCGTTGCGGGTATCAAATTACGCGTATCGACCTGCACAACCCGAATGGCGCAGTGAAAAATTGAACAGGAAGCTCCTCGGCCCCCTTTTGCGAGAGAAGGCTCGTACTGAACGCCTTGAACCGGGCGACCCATACGGCTAGAGAGCGGGTGTACGAAATTGAGCGGTTCACTACCTGTGTCCTTTGTAGGCGCACACTCCTCGCTTCATTCGCATTCAAACATCGTTTTTTTCTACATATATTTAATTTAACTTTGAGTTTTAACCCGTTAGTTGCCTGCAACGGGCAAAAGCTAGTAATATATTACAGTAGGCTTTTTTTACATGCTATCTCCACCGTACTATAGATGATAGGGCCAGAGAAATTAAACCGTCTTGTTGAATTGGAAGCCTCAATTAATCAACCGGGATTATTAAACATAACATGTTATCGGAAGGTTAAAGTGCGCTCGACCCTTTGTATTCGCCAGGGCCCGTTTATTGAAAATCCCACGAATTAGGGATGAACATTTTTAATAAACCCACTTCAAAACTTAAGTCTCCATGGAAATGTATCCCACCGCTTTATATATTCAAGTGCCAGTTATTTGAAATAAAAAAAAAATTGTTAAATTTTTCAAATTGTCTCATCAGGCGAGACTCTGAAATGATTAATTTATATCTCACTAGCTTTTTTACTCACAGTGCCACCTGTTAATTTTAGTATTTTGTATATTATGTAAGCACTTGCATACTGCTTCTTAACACCGTATGCAAGGACACTGGAGATCTAGATTCGTTCAAACTTAAATGTAGATTCGTTCTTTCAAAACAATTAGAGTCCTTGCGAAATCCTTGAAGGAGTAACCATCTGTTGCTGTATAATAGAGCGAGTAAGTGGTGAATAACCTCCAATGTTAATTTGCGTACAAATCAAATCCACACCGCCCGCTCGCCAGCCCGCTCGTCCACCATATACAGACATTCTCCTTTAATTATATATTTCAACCAATTTACACAAAACCTTGACAAAATATATACCTAAACCTTCCTCACGAATCACTCTATCTAATGGTGAAAACCGCATGAAAATTCGTTCAGTAGTTTTTGAGTTTATAGCGAACAGACAGACAGACGCGGCGGAGGACTTTAATTTATAATATGTAGAGATTAGTTTTAGGACAACCTTAAGGAACCAAATATATCTGTATACTCCCTGTAACCGTTACAACAATAATACAACTTAACAGTAAGAACCTCACTAATAAGCGTGTTTTAGATTTCATACAACAATGGTTATTTATCAGTTAAACAGTTGTTTAAAATTTAAAACACGTTTATTGGTAAGAATATTATTACACGAATGTATCGTAAAAAGCATTTTATTATTAATCCCTCAGGCCTCGAGCCTATTTTGTCGGAAGGTCACAACATTTCTTATTTACATTCAAATCCTAATAATTTTAATATCCGAATGCATCCGAAATCTAAAAACTGTTTTTGAAATGTGTTGAAATACGCATTTAAATATTTTAATTCGAAATAAACATATAATTTTTAAAATATAAAAATTATGAATGGCTGAACTTACGTTGTTTCTAACTAGAATTACTGATAACTAAAATAAATAAAAATACGCACATATATTAATTAGGCAAATGTTATCGTTATCTCACTTTTTTAATTGTTTCACGTAAAAATAATTAATAAAAAATTCAAAAAACTTATATTTCTAACAATGGTAGGGAGACACAACCATTTCTACTAGACCTATATGAGTTGCTCAGAAACCCGAACAAATTAGCCTAAGGGGTTAATGGAAAATAAAAAATGGTAGGGGTAATTAATCACTCTATTACCATTACTTTTTTTGCGTGAATTGTCAATGGCTGTTATTTGCTTTTTCTACAGGCCGATGTCAGTATTTCAGCTGTGAGCTGTCACGTACGTTAGTTTAGGTCGTTTTAAACACACATTCCTGGAAGAATGCATGCTTATTAATTTATTCATTTAACAGCGATATAAAATCCCACAAATCTGACAAGAGATCTCGCCCGAGATCTATGTCGATCGAGACATAGGACAATGTGAGGTAACACCGCGGACCGCACACTTATGATTTCGGGGGGGGGGAGGGGGGGTATGTTATCTTTTTTTAGTATTTACGAGTAAGTACCGGGTTGCTACCTCTTTTTTTTGTCTTCATGATATATTATTGTCAATTCTTAATAATAATATGTAATACTATTTTATAAAATAATTATGTCGATCTGTAATGGAATCTTTCAGTTCAATTTTCATCCACTTTCCGAACTATCGAAATGTGTGAATTTTCGCACACGCGATAAAAATGATTCCAATACATACAATAACAAAAATTAACCAATTTTAAGGTTTACTTTTTTTTTTTTTTTTTTTTAACTTTATTTATTTCCATTTCTTTGTACATAGATATAATGTATAATAGCAAATAGTATAAAATAACATAAAATATAATAACAAATAATATGAATAAGAAATGAAAACCCACTAAGGCACTGCCTGAGTGTGGGTAATATTAATACAAAATACTATATTTCTAAGTACCCAAAGTATAAAAAAAACTTAAAAAACATATAAAATATAAAGTTAGTATAAAAATTTAGTATTACATACGTAGAATAAATGAAAAAGGTTTTGTTTCAGCTATTATAAAAATAAAATAAAAATATGGAGAAAAACATACTAATTTCAATTTTTTTTTTTAAGTTATTATAAAAAAATAAAATAAACAGAAAACATATTGTACTACAGTTTAGAAAGTTACAGAAAGTGAGTTGTAGAATGATGGATAAATTTATAGAAAAAGCGTTTCGATATCTACATTATTCAACCATAATTTTATCTCTTTTACATATTTTATCATTTTATTTAACATTTGAGTTTGTAGTGGTAGAAGGTTAAATGTTCGAGGACCAATGAAACTGCTATGTGTCTGCAATAATTTAGTATTGGTTTGTGGAGTGTAAAATGTATTATTTGTTCTTTTGCTCATTCTGTTTTCATTTATTTCGAAATTATTTTTGTTTTTAAATACATATTTCAAAGTTTGTAATATAAATAATTTGCGTATATTAAATATTTTAGTTTCTTTGTATAATAAGTTGGTCGAGAATGTTTTATTTTTGTTATATATGACTTTAATTATGTGTTTTTGAATTATTTGTAGAGGCTTAATATATGTATCAAGTGCACCACCCCATCCTATAATGCCATAAATGATTGAAGATTGCACCAGGGAAAAGTAGATCATTTTCAATTTTTCAATTTTTCAATGTTAAGTACTTCCTTAAGTCTATAAAATATGTAGGTCAGATATCTTAATTTAGAAGTGATTTGATTAATATGTGATTTCCAATTAAGATTTATATCTATTGATACTCCTAAATATTTTATATTTTCGACATTTGTAAGTTCGTTGCACATGTAGCACATTTCTTGATTACAACTAGTATTATGGATTCTAATTTTAAGGTTGTCTTTAGGTTTATTTTTAATGGTTTTATAAAACGGTAAGTAAAATGTTTTGCTATAGTTTAAAACGAGTTTGTTGTGTTTTAGCCATGTTGAAACCAGTGAAATACAATCAGTTGCTTTCGAAAAAGTTTCTTTCCAATGATTACCATCCACTATTATTGCCGTGTCGTCTGCGTAAGAAACAATTTTACCAGGGATTACAAAGTTACATAATTCATTAATATAAATTAAGAATAAAATCGGGCCAAGCACAGTTCCCTGTGGAACTCCATTTTTTATCTTTGACTCTGAACTATAATTATTCCCAATTTTAGTTTTTTGTGTTCTGTACTTTGCTTTATTGGTACGTGATAAGCGTGTTTTTTGGTATTTTTAGACCATACTTTTTTATCTCTAATTTTCTCTGGGTCTTCTACTGCCCCCCTAAAAGGCCCAAACGACCACAAGGGGGCGATATCGCCCACGTTAATAATCTATGACATACACTATGCGCGCATTCAAAATCGACTTAGGATGTGTTCAAAAGCCAGCTGGACGTATTAAAATCAAATGTCAATTAATTCAAATCAACGTTTTAAAATCATAAGGTTATACGTACACAAATATTTGAAAAAAACTGATAATATAATTGTATATAAAAAAATATATATATATTTAAAAAGAAAACGGCAGATATTTATGCGGGCCGCACAAATATCGGCCGCGGACCGCAGTTTGACGACCACGGGTCTATAGTATCCTTACATTACTTACCGGATGTGAAGGGTTACGTTCGCATAAACGACCCATTCCATCCGTCTTTTAATCCTCTCATTCACTTGGCTTACCGTACACAAGGCTCATAATTAAATCCAATTGTAAAGCCAACATCATTTGCCCTAATGATTGATCAGAGAGGTAAATTAATTCAACGAGGGTTCCAATAATTCATTAAGTACTAGGATTTGGTAAAATTTACATACCCATACTTCCGCATTATTGTATTCTGACGGGAGAACCTACGCACTGGAATTAAGTGTGATCTCGGTACGGCACGTGTAAAAGTAAAGTGTAAAGTGTTTTCTTGTTATTTCCCGAGATGATGATTTAAAGATGTTCTATTATACTTGCCAAATGATCCCAAAGTTATGTATTTCTGTGTCTTAACATTTAAACATATATCTGTTTAATTTTTTTTTCTTCAAATTATAAAGCAAAGATTTAGTACATATTATATGATACATAATTTAATTACCCAGTTAGTAGAGAAATATTCTCGTGTAGGTGTAACTGAGCTATTCTATTTATTTATATATTCTCAAAAATAACAAAGATTTGATCGGTCAGTGGTTGAGTGGGCATCGCGCTTGGGTCCCACCCGAGCGTCGCATGTTCGATTCCTCGGCTGGCTAAGTCCTCCATCACAACACAAGCAACATTTTCGGCTTTCTGTGGTGGTAGTAGGAGATTTTTCAAACATTGTTGGGTTATTCGTAACCCGGGAATGTTTGTCTTTCTTTAAAAAAAAAAAAAAAATTAATTGGTGAAAAAAACTAAAATAAGAACAGAATATAATGTGTATGAATATTATCGGTAAAATATTTAATAGTCTGATGGTTTGGATTTACTTCTTCAGTATTCGTAAATTCGCTTTGTGTCGTCATTTTAATTAAATGAAAAATCACTTTGTACATACCACTAACTTTTAAACTTTGACGGCCGGCGTGGCCCTGCTGTAAGGCTTTTGACTCGCAATCCGAAGGTCGTGGGATCGAATCCCGGCCTGGGCAAATAAATTTTACTTCATTAATTTGTGTTATTTCACGAATAATTCATTTAAAATAATATAAAGTATATTTGCGGTGCGTTCCAGAGTGAAAGATGCTTTTAGTATCGCCCTGGTGTAAGACCACCATTCAGAATTGATATGTTGCTTGAAAGGGCTTTAGCCGTGTTTGGTGACCAGATCTGAATAGCTAGGTACTTCCCTAGCTTCCTCTTCCTTATCTCCTTCCCTTCCCCACTACCTTCAGCCTCACAACATACCCCAATTGGGGATGCAATAGACTCACTGGCTCCAGACGGGAGCAACTCTGTTGAACAACGTGAGGTATTCATATTAAAAAAACCTCATTTAATCAAAATTATCAACATGTTTTAAAACCAATAGGTCCTTCGTCAGAACGAAATTGATATAATAATTTTAATTTTATCCCGACGAAGGAACAATTGGTTTCGAAACGTATTGATAATTTTGATTAAATGAGTGGAGTACACAAAGTGATTTGTTTTAATCTAATATTCATACCATTCATAGTTTTTACCACCTGATTGTGCCCCAGATTTTGCTTGAAAAATCACAGATCATGGTTATAATATTATTTGAAGTGACGACATATGAATGATCGTTCTCCCATCCTTCTAATAATCCTGTTCGTTTTCGTTTCCCTTTTTTCTTCCTCCCCATAATATTTCCTAATACTCTAGGTACAATTGTTTCTGGGCTCTAAACACAAACCAAATATTAATAAATACTCTCTCTTTATCGATTTTGGAACGAGCTTCAAGCTGGCCTGTCTGAAATTATTTTCGTCACTTTTAAAATAGATAATTACAAATGTTTTCACTTTATCATTCAGATTTAATGAAATTAATAATATTAACATGTTGTATTAATTTGTTTATTTTTTACAGAATGGTGGTGCTAAAGATGGACTAGACATGAACCTTGGGCCCGCGTGGCAAAAGGGCTACACGGGCAAAGGAGTAGTCGTGTCTATCCTCGACGATGGCATTCAGACGAATCACCCCGATCTCGCACAGAATTACGTGAGTCCTATGTTTTCATTTCTACTAGTTTTTTTTACTAACCTAAACTTGATGAAACATCTGAGCCAAGTTTACTACTCTAGTGTACGTAATATTATAACGCGTTTGACTGATATAATTGCTTAATCTGAAAATGTTTTGATTCCATGTAAAAAATCATTTTAAGTATCAATTAAAATGAAATAATGTTTTCAATAATTGCAATTTCATTTTTGTCCATTATTTTGATTATATAGTAGTTTATCTAAAGTGGTTTATTTTCATTTATGAAATTACTTTGTTTACATCACTCTATTAGATACAAAATCTATGTGTTTCGATAACAATTTCTGATGAGTCGTATACTAAAGTCAAATAATCATTAACATTATGAGTGAGAGGGGATGAGGGGTGGGGGCAACTCAAATTAATAGAAGAATTGATGAAGTGGTAGTAGAGGTAGGAGTGAGGGGAGTTATTTGTGGAATAATTACATGGTCGCTAGAAGATAAAAATAGACCGGTGGGAAAATATTCCAAAGAGAATAGTTTACAATTTTTATTATTATTAATTATATTTGAACTAATGTTATAGTGTAGTGTAGTTCAGACTTCTCACAAGAAAAATTCAGACTTGTCACGAGTTATTGGTTTGGGCTCTGATATGTTATTTTAGTTTCTAGTTGTTTTTCCAGTGTTAAAATCTTATTATTTGCAAAAAAAGATTTGTCACTCTTGCAATAATCATATTTTTTAGAATACTCCATTGTCTCCTGCCAAAAGTGTGCCCTTCTCCATGCCAAAAGTTCTTCCGAATCAAACATTATTTTCCAAGATACTCGTACATCTGGAAAAATGATTCCTGTACAACGCACAACGCTTCATTTTGTTTATGATTTTATTATATTTTATATTTTACGTAATTATAAATAAATCGTTACGTTTTTGTTAGATAAAAAATATGGGATTGGTTTTTGGCTCAAGGTGAATAAAATAGTTATAATTTCTGAAAATGTTTTAAATTAAAAAAGAAAAGAAAGCGAAAAAAGAAACCTATTAAATATATGCAAATAAATAAAAATCGATTGAGTATCGCCTGGTCCCGCAGACCTTACCAGTTATAATTTATAATTTCACCAAGCGTACTGGGTGTTAGAGATATGTTTTTTTCCATTAGTGTAAAAATCTAGTTGAATTATATCGGGTATAATATATTTGTTCTTATATTATTTGCCACAATATAACTACTATAAATATAATTATACTTGACTGCAAAAAAAATTCTATGCCATTGTTTAATTATTTCGTTTGGAGTTTATAATAATAAGTATAAAATCAATTTTAAAATTTTCTAATAAAGTGATGTAACCGAAGTAATGAATTAATTACGTTATCATCACAAAGAGAAAACCCACCTTTGAAAGAACTGTTCTTCGAAAATATATCTAATCATTTTTAAAACACGAGTTTCAGTTGGCTTTTCTGAAAATTGAATAGGTAAGCTTTATTCATTTCAGAGCAAGTAAAATGTTACATTTTACTATTGCAAGTTAACTATAATTCCCTTTGCTTTGTTAAATGAACACATTTCATGTTCGGTTCCACTGAAATATTCAACTATTTCATTCGGTGTTCGACAACCAGTCTGTGTAAAATATTTCATAAACCAATCGCATAATTTTTAATAATTCCTCCATTAATTTTTCTGCTTCAAAACCTCAATAAATAAATTATAAAATACTTTAATTTACCTACGACTGACCCCCTACATTCAATACAAATATTTTTATTG
Organism: Limnephilus marmoratus; assembly: GCA_917880885.1. Taxonomy (NCBI): domain Eukaryota; kingdom Metazoa; phylum Arthropoda; class Insecta; order Trichoptera; family Limnephilidae; genus Limnephilus; species Limnephilus marmoratus. The sequence continues at coordinate 34,096,184 of OU862918.1, read as the reverse complement.
TTTTTACTTAGTTCTGGTATTCGTAACTTCTGAACTCGGTAAGCTAGTTTTATATTAGTAAGGCAAGCCTGTTGTGTTCATAACCAACAAAATCAAGATTCCAAGAAAACCTTCTGATTGTGTTTGTCGAATGAGCAATTATTGACCGTTTTTAGATACTTAGTTCATCAACATCATCAATTTGATTACATAGTTCAAAAGTGGTTTCTACGAAAAATCTAAATATTTCCCTTATTGTTTCGTGGTTTAGTATTTAATCGTTTGGTTTTTCTCTTGAAATTAATATACTCCAGTGAATAATCCTATGCGCGTCATCGACAATCGTCCTAAAAATCTATCACAAAAATCTTCGTTCTCACTTGTCTTTTATGAAAACGGAAAATACAGAAGATACTAGAATGTCGTATGTCTTTAATCATATTCCTATAGACATTTCGTGAACGTGTTTCTTTCGAATTACATAATCATAATGGTATTATTGCCTGTTAGTTATAAAAACACGCTAAGTAATTTAAAATCTTTATTTCATGAAACGCACACTATATTAGCAGTACGAAGTAAATATTTATCATTGATTACATAATTTTATCGTAAAAATAATATCATATTATCTTGATAAATTATAAAAGTTCCTGTTTGAGACGACTTTTTTTTAGTTTTGTAACACTTCGAATTCAAATGACACGATAATATAATGTAAGGTAATGAAATGATAAGATGACCACCCAATTTTGAATATTAGAAGATTTAGAATACTTGACAAAAAATATAACTTCTTCTTTTTTCTTTTTGTGAAAATGTTACCTAACGATTTTTTTATTTATTATTTGTACAATGTTATTAATTAAATTTTATTCCGGGATAATTCTATGTTTATGTTATATATTCATACTTATTTCTTCAGACATATATTTTCGGTTGAATTTGTAAATATAAAGTGCGTATCTATAACATAAAAATAATTCGCTGAATGTGTTGCTAAGCGCATAACTTTCGAACGACTGCACCAAATTGGATAATTTTTTTTTGTGTGTTCGTTATTGTCAGGACAATAAGTTTTTATAAATGAGTGGACAATGAGTTTTTATAAAACTTCCGGTGAGCTCTGGCATTATGAAATTTGTATAAAAAATTGCTATTGGTGGCACGCGAGGAAGCGGCTATTGCTATGGAAAGCGGGAGGGAGGGAGAGATGGGGGAGGGGAACCAGGGAGGGAGAGGGGACCCTGGGAGGGAAAAGGGGGACCTGGGAGGGGGGAGGGGAACTCGGGAAGGGGGATCGCGGGACGGGGGAAGGGGGGGGGGTGGAGTGGGGAGAGGGAAGGTGGAGGTGATGGAGTGGGAACGGGAGAAAAAAAGGGGAGGCGGAAGAGGAACGGGACGAATGGAAAAGGACACTCGGGGAGAAACAATTTCTTTATTAAATGGCATAGCACCTATGCCGGGACCAGCTAGTTAGTAAATAAAATTCCATAAATTTATTGATGTATGCGTACAAATAAAATATTATACAACTGAATCATCGATGTAGGTATCTACTTATTGACACTATCTTATCTATATATATAAATATCAAAATATGCTTGCTTGGGTGTATACAACCATATGAATATAAGAAATGTCTATTATTGCTTTATTAAGTATAGGAAATGTTTGAAACTTTCAAAATACCTTCTTTAAACCCCGCGAAGTTTTTGCATTAATACAACCACATTACAATACTTCTGAAAAGTTTTTTAATCATTACAAAAACTCTTACGAAACTGTCAAAAATGTCAATTCAATTCGAGAATGACATTTTGCAAAACAATGATTGCTTAATCAATATAAAATTTTCGAAACTCTTTAAATTATTAATGAATTTATTTGAAGTACCTACTCGCCTAATACATTGAATCGAATCGAAGAATTATGGATTTTTTAAATGGGTACCAATGTTAGGTACCAAATTTGATCGATTGTTTTTATAATGTACAAAAATTAATATTTGTAGTGCCACAAGAAAAATGAAAATTTGAATAAAAAATTAAAATAGGTGGCACGCGAGCTGTTTGAAAATTGAATGTGCTGGAACTGAATACACGGAACGCGGAAGGGGAATTGGCGGGATGGGGAAGCGGGAGAGGTAAGGTGGGAGGCAATTTAGGAGGCGGGAATGGGTACCGCCGCCCTGGGAACCATTGGATAACCAACACCTCTGCCATAGGTCACCCCAAGTGGTTCGCTACGTTTGGTGATTTAGCAGGGGTGCCCGGGTTCATGGGGTGAGGTTTGTCTAGGTCTTGGAGGCGGATGACCAGGACACACTGAACCCCAGATTCCTACCCACTCCTTAAACCCTCTTCTTTTCCAGAACTCTCCTCTCCTTCCTTTCCTTTAAAAAAAAACTCCACACAGCATCCCCAAAGATGACATAGGCCCCGAGGGAAATTATTTTCCTCAATGGTGGAAAACGGGGAAGGTCGAAGGGGAACACGGGAGGGGAAGAGGACGCGGGACGGGATCGGGGACAAACGGGAAAGGACATGCAGGGAGAAACAATATATTTCTGTGATTATGGCATTGAAACGCTTGCCGGGAACTAGCCAGTATTAATTTAAAATAATTATATTGTAACGGTCTCGTCAATTATAGAAGAATGGTTATCATCAATATTATGGGAAGCAAGTTAGAACGTACGTTCCTTTCGAATGCTCCATGATGACGTGGATACGAGCTCTGCCTGGTTTTACTTTAATGAGACACGACAAAGGGGAACTGAAGCAGGTAGGTGCGTCTACCAAAACGGTCGAAAATTGAACACTGTGTGAGTAGCAAATAGCGTGATGTGTAATTTGTTCTAATTGAATAATTACGTGAGCACAATCAATCTATTCATCACGCCGAGTCCATTATTCATCAAAATGGCGACGAATTAATTACGTTCCACACCCCGAGAAACAATTATTTTTGATTGCTTATTATTATTGAAGTGGTCTCTTTGATTGTTTTGATCCGCTCTAATTGCTTTCTGCTTTCGAAATAGATTTGTTAAGATATTCTTTTAATGTTTTCCACCTTTCTTTGGAAAAATATAAATAATTGTTTTGTACCGATATCAATTTATCTTAAAATATTAATTTTCACCTTAATAAGAGCCCGCGCAGACAGCAAGTGTTCCGCGTTCCGCGTTCCGCGTTTAGCGTTCTGCGTTCCGCGTTTAGCGTTCTCGTTCCGCGTTTTTTGGAAGTAGTTGACCACTATAGCGTCGCGCAGACACAGCGGCTGTCAGACCGCGCCGGTCAGTGTGAACGTTTGCGTTCTTGCGTTCTATTGTCAGAATTACAAAAAACTCGTGGAACGCCTCGCTCACAAGATGACTGACACCGAAAAATTAATTGATTTAGTAAGGGAAAGGCAGTTTTTATATAATCTTAGTGACACAGACTATATAATTATAAAAAATAATTATATAATTATATTTATTATTTTATAATTTTAATAAATATAATTATATAATTATACAATAATAAATAATATAATCATAATTATATAATTATATATATTTTTTTTTTTTTAATAATTATGCAATTCATTAAAGCTACTTATTGACATTCGGAAGTAAATAAAAAAAACTTTCTTCATCTTTAAATAATTCAGGAAAAAAATACTGAACTCTCCTTTTTCATTTCGCTCAGTGTTAATCGGATGCACCCAGTGACTTCTTTTCTTTTTAGAGTTTTCCAAAGTCAACAAAAGCAATGCTTCGTCTTCTGAAGACGAACTATCAAAATACATGTTTCACGTACAAGCTTTTTGGGAAAATGGAAAGCAGAATATTTGACCGTGTGCTGTGTGTGTTAGAACTCGCGTAGAACGCAACCGGAGGAACGCTAGGTGAACGCCAGTGAACGCTGAACGCGGAAAACTTAGCTGTCTGCGCGGGCTCTACAAAACAAACTTTAAAAATATGTATATTTATCAAACCTTCCCGTAGTATTTTTGTAGTGCTTTGCGTTAATATTTGTTAAATTGAGTGAAAAGGAAAATTCAGTAACATTATTTATTGGGTTAATGTTATTATAATTAAACATTATTCCAATTTGGGAGGCCGGTATTTTTCTTACATGAGCTCCACACAGGAGGCCCTGAGGAAAATAATTTCCCTCAAGGCCTATTTCATCTTTGGTGATGCTGTGTGGAGAGTTTTTTTGAGAAAGGAAGGAGAGGAGAGTTCTGGGAAGGAAGAGGGTTTGAGGGGTGGGTAATAATCTGGGGTTCAGTGTGTCCTGGACCTCCGACTCTAACACCTAGACAAACCTCACCCCATGAACCCGGGCACCCCTGCTAAATCACCAAACGTAGCGAACCACTTGGGTTGACCTATGGCAGAGATGTTGGTTATCCAATAAAGGTTCCCGGAGCGGCGGTACCCAATCCCGCCTTCCAAAGGCTATGCTATCCCCGGTACGGGCACCGCCCCGGGAACCATTTATTACCACCAGTGTTCTCTCGCAGCATCGCCTTGCACCGCATTTGGAGGGATGGATTTATTCGTTCGTCACTCCTGGACGCATCGACCCCAGACTTCTTCTTATTCCATTCCTAAAAGACCCTCCGTACAGCATCCCCAAAGATGACAAAGGCCCTGAGGGGAATTATTTTCCGCCTGTGTGGAGTTAATGTTTTTAAAAAAATTAAAAATATTTCTTTAATGTTCTGCACGTTTATTTAAAAAAAACAATAATTTATTAAAATATTTGTCGCCCACCATTTTTAGATATTAAATATAATCATCAATAGGTCGTGAAAATCTAAGCTAAGTTTTGAATGTTTATTTTCATAATGTCGAACCTTAAGGTGATTGCTTCCTACTAAAATATTGAATTATTATTATAACCTTGTGGGCGCATGGAAAGACCTACAGAGATTTTTAATTGATATTTTTTCCCGCATTTTATGATATACTTTTTTCTCCCTTTTTTCCTTTTAGTCTTTCTCTCCCATTTATCTTCCGCACACTATTAATTTTATCTCATTTATATCTTTCCCCCATCTATATATTATAATCGTCTTATTAATAAAAGGCTCGGTAGCCGTAATTGAGCGCTTAATGAGAAAATATAATTCACCGTTTCCTCTTATAAAAGACCGCGTTTATTCTTTTTAATTAAAAGTTAATTTAATACTTCCCCCTATCCCAACTCCGAACACCAAATCATTTTAATCTTTAGGTTAAGAATCTTTTAAAAATTAGTTTAGTTTGTGCTTATAAACTTTTATCTTTCTTTCATCTTAAAGAGCTTTCAGTTATTGGATTTGTGTAAGTTGACACCGAATAATTATTAGTTGTTATGTTAAGTGAAAGTGAATGTTCTGCCAAAAATATGGGTCTCGTAGTAAACCAGCAAAAGACCAAATACATGGCCGTAGGATGCACCCAACAAATCCCAACTCTCTCGGTGGAAACCAAAATTTCGAAACGGTACCAAGATTCACATACCTAGGCTCCCTGATAACAAACGACAATAATACCACAGAGGAGATCCAGAAGCGCATAGTGAACGCAAATCGCTGTTATTTCCGCCTTCAAAACCAATTAAAGTCCAGATTGCTGTCCAGAAACATGAAGATATTAGTGTACAAAACACTTATCAGACCAGTACTTACCTACGCAGCTGAGACTTGGGTACTAACTAAGAGGAATGAGCGAGCACTGGACGTTTTTGAAAGAAAAATTTTGAGGCGCATCTTCGGACCGGTTCTAGAAAATGGATTTTGGCGCAGACGTTATAACAATGAGCTCTATACTTTGTTTAAGGATCTAAACGTCGCAAAATTTATAAAACTGGGAAGACTTCGGTGGCTAGGTCATGTGGAGAGACTGACCGAGCATCAAGCGCCAAAGTCCCTGCTGAACTCAAGACCAATAGGGCGACGGTGCCTGGGAAGACCAAGACTAAGATGGAGCGACAACGTCCTCAAAGACAAACATATCTATCTTGGAGCTTCTAAACTCGAGAGAGTTGGCACGAAACCGAGATGAGTGGAGGAAGATTCTTGAGGAGGCCAAGACCCACCAAGGGTTGTAGAGCCAATAGTGATGATGATGTTAAGTGAAAACAAAATTTTTCATTACCCTAATATTTTTAAAAAATTACCAAATTAAAAAAGAATAAATAAACTCTTAGAAGTTTTGTATTTTTGGAATGATGACTAACCCTTCAGTTGCAAAATGTACCTATGACAGGTTTTAGTTATTCTTGTCGAGTTATCTTTTCGGAAAAGAACAGATCCGAATAAACAAAACGGCCTTTTCCCGTTTCAGGAGTGAAAAACTCGAGAGATTTATACGGCAGGCTGTATAAATAGCGATTCGTTAGATGACACCCAGTGGGGTAACGACTAACGGCCGCTAATAACGGATAGTGTCCAAGCACAGAACAATGAAACTCAAAGAATGAATAACATAGTTCTTTTCTTTATTTTTTTAAGCGGAAATAGAAGTTAGTTTATTCTTCCTGATAGCGTTGCTTTAATATTTTCTTAAATATTTTTATTGAAGTAGATAATAATTACGAATTCATAAACTTTCAAATGACATTGAAAATAATGTCCTATTGCTACTCTTTAGTATGTGTTCATATAGATAGAACAATAAATTCAATTTTTAATTGCTGGATGTCCAAAAGTAGCGTTGATGAAAAAAATACGAGTGATGGCAGAGTACCAAATTAGTTACTAATATTGTTATAAAGTATGACACAAAACCCTGTGCCACAAAATTCTGTTCGATCCCCAAAAGGGCCCGAAGGAAAATAATTCACCCCAGGTCTGTTTCATCTTTGGGAAAGCTGGGAGGAGGATTTTTTTAGGGAAGGAAGGAGGGGAAGTTCTGGGAAAGAAAATAGTATGAGGTATGGGTGGAAATCTGGGGGTCAGTGAGCCCAGGAGTGACGGACATTTGAATCTATCCCTTCCACTGTGGTGAAGCGCGATGTTCCGAGAGAATCCTGCTGGAGAGGTCAAAATTTCTGCCTCAACCAGTCTCTCCCGATCGGGCCTGCCATGCAGTTGGTGGTCGTATCCGCTACTGAGATCCGGAAAAACCTCACCCCAAGATTCCGGGCACCCCTGCTAAGTCACCCAACGTAGCGAATCACTCGGGATGACCTATGGCAAAAGTGTTGGTAATTTATTAAATGGTTCCCAGGGCAGCGGTAAGCGCAGGTTTCACCCTACAAAGGACGCAAAAAATTAAATATTGATGATCAAATGTAATAAACTTAATAAAGATCACGTTATTTCAGCAAATTAATAAAATAACCACTTTGCATAGATTGACCTCATCTTCTCATAAAGTGTGTCATTTTACGTTATTTTATCATTACACAAGTATTGCAAAATTCCCATCTCAGAGTATTCCCGTTCTATGGTTCCGCACCTAGCGACGCAGCCTCCTAACGACATAACGGCGAGTCGTTGTTATTCATTTTCTTTTGTGAAGAGTAATGACGCCCCGGGGGAACTACACGGAATACAAAAATTAAATAAACAACGGGGGAAATTTGACACGAAAGAAACACGTTTTGAATGCAGGATTATCGCACAAAAAATTATTTGCTCGGAAAGAAAGAAAAAACTGGACTTTAAAATTTCTCTCGTGAAAAATATATATTTGCTTATTTTGCTCGACAGCTCAATTTTGCGAATAATATAATAATATGGCGCGACCGTCAATAAAATATCTTTTTTAAATTGGTCATACAAATCTTGCCGTACAACTATTACCACGAATGTTGCAATCAAGTTAGTATGAAACAGTATATAATGTATATATACCCTGAAAAATTCTGCCTCCTCGGGTCGGCTACTAATACCTACGCCTAAATTAGACAAAGGCATAAATATTATCATTCCCAGCAAAATGTGCCACCTCATGACGTCCTACCACCTTTTCAACAGACGGCATGATGGACAATGGACTGTGTCTATGATGAGATAAGCCACAAGAAACAATATTGTCAACCCTTCTGGTAGACTTGGACCAAAACTATGAGAGCAATCTTATTAATCAAATAGTCACCAACAAATTAGTTAAAACAATGTAGGCATAATACGGATTATAATAAAACACAGCTAAACATTGAGGGTGTTACACGAGACGCGATTTTCCTCACTCGCACAAAGCCGATTGCCGATTGAAATGTTATAAATATCCAACAATTATTATATGATTTTGAGAAGCGTACAATGCAGCGCTTTCTCGACAGATTACCTACTATTTGGCTGCTCGTACACCAATACCAATATCAGCGACGCGGCGCTGTGCTAAAAAGCAAATCTTTCTGTTTCCGATTGCCGTTGACTCAACTGCTCGCGAACCGGCGACCCGACGCTTCTCTCCCTAGGGTCTTCTTCATGTTTTCCACTTACTGTCGTCTAGGCACCACCGGCTAGCTGGCTTAAGGAAGACGCTGCCGGTTGTGGGGAGGCCGGTCAATCAGCCTCTTTCACTGTCTCGGGGACTGCCGGCAGCCAGGTTGCGGTGACACCGGTTCTTATCTGTATATATGTTATTTTACTTTTGTTTCCTTCTTTTTAACGTACAGTGCTCGGTGCCGCCCGCCGGATTATGTATGGTCATGTCTCCCGCTGTCATGAGCTAATTACTCATGACGGCTGCTGTCATTTTTGATTACTTTATTTATTTGTTGATGTTACTAATAACTTATTTGACTGTCCATGAGGTTCACTGCTTTTGCATTGACACCTCCATGGGCTTTAGAATTGTAGAGATTGACCATTACAGTACAGTCCTGTAGGCGCGCCCGCATACCGCCACCTAACACAGTATGAGGGGACATTGAAGGTCTAGATTCGTTACATTAAAAGTAGAGCCATTTATTCAAAAAAATTAGATTCTTGCGAGAACTCCGAAGGGGCGACCATAAGTTGCCTATACCGGGGTGGGACAGTGGTGGGTACTTCAATGCTCGCGAATTGCTCCAGTGTTCGCTTCCCACCTTACGATAAAAAAACCTCTTATACAAATGTAAATTAGGTTAAAAATACTCCTGTAAACCAGTAGTTTCTTAATTATTTAATTTCCAATTGCATTCTTTTTCTTAGATTCAACCACTAGAGCGACCAAGCGAAATAAATAAATTTACCTCGATTGCTCGGGTTTTTCAAAAGATCATTTTTTAATTTTTTTGACTTAAAAAAAAATCATACCTTCGTATATATGTTAATCATTTTTAACATGGAGACATGAAAACTTATTATATTGCCAATAAATTAACCTGTATTTTACCGTCTATCTCATATTTTTAGGATTAATAAAATTAAATCGTAAAGCTTATAACCGCGCGAATTCTGCGTGTTTGTTGCTTTGAAACTCCGTTAGAGGTACTTATTCGAGTCAACATTGAATATTTTTATGTTCTGTATGTTGTCTGTGGTATCTATGGAAAAGGGACTTTATTTTAACTGCAAACAGCTGATTAAAAATTTAACGTGATGAAATATTTTTAAAACTTATTTTTAACATCGTTCTGAAATAGTCTACGATATTCGGATTTGGGACATCTATGGTCATAATAGATAAAGCATTTCAATAGTTTCGTTTTTAAATAAAAGCTGGTTATGAAAATGTTTTTTTTTTGAAAATGACAATTACAATAAAAGTTTTACGAATGGTTGGAAAATGTGATCCAATTTTGGACCGCTATCATTCGCAGAAAAATAAAAGTGGTCCATTTTTCGACCGTAATCGCACACCACCGATTTATTTTACCTAAAAAAACACACTAAAACATGGTTAAATACGATTTTGTCAAAAGTCTCGCAGAATTTTGTTGGTGCATGAATAGTTTAATAAAAGTATTGATTTTTTCTGTGACTTTAGCTTTTTGTGTAATTGCGATATCCATTACTCGTTTTTAAGAGATTTTGATTAATTCACTTCAAACAAGGCTCTTAGTTCGGAAAATCTGAAGATTATTTACAAAAAATGTGCGTTGGCGTATCTTATTCCTTTGATGTGAGACTAATTCGGAATTCTTTTTAACCTTCATACTTTGATATCGAAGATGTCGATTGAAGTGTCGAGTGATTTGAGAGCAATTTGAGTTCTTCCCGAACGGCTTGGTGTTGATATGGAGAGTGTCACTACCTTTGAAGATGCCGAGATCGAGATGAAAAAAAACGTCAACAACAAGCTGTGTTACCTACATTCGTTTTAAAAATAGGAAGTATTGTATGTTTAGCCCTAAATTTAAGCTGTACTAGTACTAGTACCTAACTTTAAACTGTACTAAACTGTACTTTACTAGTACCGATTTTTAATTTTTTTTATTGTATAAAGGTTATATACAATGGGAATTTATACCCGCTAAGCTACTGCCGTAGTTCCGCAGATTAGTTAAAACAATTCAATAAATAATCCTAAACGCGTCAGCGTGACAACAATATACAAATATAACAACATATTAAGTATAAACATAGATATATAATTATTATTATAATAATTCAAAATTACCCTCCACACAAAGGCCTTGATTAACAAAAATCCCCCAGGGCCTACGGCATCTTTGGGGATGCTGTGTGAAGGTTTTTTTTAGGGAAAGGACGGAGAGGAAGTTCTACGAAGGAAAATGGTATGAAGGGGGGTATCAATCTGGGGGTCAACGTGTCCAGGAGTGACGGACTTTTGAATCCATCTCAATCAATCACTGCGGTGCAAGCCGATGGGCCGAGAGACGTCTAGGTTACTTCTCTCTCAACCAGTCCACCAAGATCTAGACCTACCTCACCCTAGATCTACATTCTTCGCCAAGACTTAGACCTACTTCATCCCGTGAGCCTTGGCAACCAAACTAAATTACCTTCCAAAAGTAACGAACAACTTGAGGTGACCTATGACAGGGGTTTTGGTTATCTAATAAATAGTTCCCGGGGCGGCGGTATCCATCCCGCCCAATTGAATATATAGTTCTATGATATAATATATTGTAATATTATGATAATTATAACTTACAATAAAATAACATACGTAGTAACTTTAAATAAATAAATGTATATAAAAAATTTGTTCGCAAAATTTATAATTACCCCGATACCATTTATTAGCTGGGGGGTTCTAAATAATTAGTGTATTTAAGATAAATGTTAGCTTCCTGACAAATTTGTGATTTCACCCCAATAATTTAATTTCTCATGGGGAGCAGCAAATGTCACACTTAAATTCAGAGAGCAAAATAATTATTAAAATGTACACGTGTATGTACATTTTGACATCTTTTGTACGCATATCATGACACGTGCAAATCTCTTGCTCACCTTGCAAGCTCTACTAACAATTCGCAAGTTTTTAAGATCAAGAGCCAAATAAATAGCTCAAGATATAATAAATTGATTGTGAAATAAAGAATTTTTTTTTAATTAAAATTATCTATTCCTTCAACATAAAATGAGTGTATTTTTCACTGCCGTGCTGCTTCCTCTCTACAATGTGCTGTGCGCAAGCAAAATGCTCTTCGTGAATATCGAGATTCTAATTTCTAATATTGCCGATCTCATCTCCCGTTCCGCGGAGTCACCTGACGTCTGTAAGGGCGTCGTAAGGACCCCGAATAATGGCCCGACAAGGATGAGATTTTATGAAGAGTCGTCCTGAAGAAGCGATGAATAAAATTATTTCCGCCTTCGGAGCCTTTCCTCCCACCATGAATATCCTGAGGAAACCCAATTTTTTATAATTACGTAAAATCTCACTTGCCACTCACTCGAATGCCACTCATTATATACAATCTGCATGTTATTTGATGTTTAGCGGTGAGCTGGTTGGTAATACACTTATTTCGTAATACTTTCTCATCAGGGTTCACTTAAAATTAATTACAGCAAAGATGAAAAAATTTAATTACGGGTCCTTTAAAACTATTTTTTGATTATCTCTATCTTCTCTCTCTACATATTATAAATCAAAGTCCCCCGCGTCGTCTGTCTGTCTGTCTGTTCGCGATAAACTCGAAAACTACTGAACGGATTTTCATGCGGTTTTCACCAATAGATAGTGTTTCGCGAGGAAGGTTTGGGTATATAATTTGTCAAGGATTCGTGTTAATTAGTTGAAACATCACGACAATTATTAGAAGCGTCGGAAAAATCACCAGCAGAAAAAATCAAAAAAGCTACCAGCTTTAATCGAAAACGCTGCCTAATCCATTTGGGATATAACAAAACAATGCATAGTGGGATATTCCTCTTTTATAGATCTCCAAAAAAGTCCGCGAAGGCATATATTATCTATCTTTTACGGATAGTTTACTATACCCATTCTATCTTCTAAAAAATGCTAACGTACATTGCGGTAATTGAAAAGTTATTTAGACGGATACAGTATTAATCCTTATTAATTTAAATACGTTAGTTACAGTTTGGCAAGAAAGTGTCGAAAATAAATGATGGCGCTGCGATCGTTTTCTAGTTTTAAATGGCAACACCAAGATGGCTCATAAGACAAAGAACGTATGTTTTAAAAAACACTTCTGGCAAAATGCATATTTCATAGCGTATTTGTATTTTCAAAAAAATTGCACAAAAAACTGTAATTTAATAGAAGCAAAATAAAACAAAACAGGTTTTAAGTGGGCGTTTATTCCGATATAAAAACGTGGGTACTTAAAAATTTAAGTCTATTAATTCAACACCCGACATGTAATTATTGTCTTCGTCCTCGTGTGATTCTTCTTCTTCCGTATCTTTATCTTCATCTAAACGCAGTTCATCGATATCATCATATATATTACTGCCTCATGCATAATATTCTGCATCAATTTTCATCACGTGTTTGCAACAATTTTTCCAATCATCAGCACTTATGCTATTACATAATGCCCATTTTCCGTTTTCCCAGTGTTTCAAATTTTCCATCTGCCTTTTCCCCTTCCTTGACAATTCGTCTTACCGTTGATTCAGATTTACCTGTGTGTGAAAAATCATTAAAATTATTATTATAGAAGGGAGTTTTAAAAACACACACTAGATAATATTCACTTGGAAAGAAAGAAAGAGAAAACGTGAAAAAAGTAACTTTTCTACGAGTTTAATATTATTATTTTTATTGAGTTATTCCCCTTTTCCTGTGGCCGCACATTAACTGTCAAAATGAAGTGTCAAAATCAGATTTTTTTACCATAACCTCAAATCAGATTGTAATGGTTATTATCGCTCGAAAATTGGCATAAATCTTGTAATACTAATGAAATTTATTAAACAAACTATACTACGTACCAGTCATTTCTGCAGTTCGTTTGAAAACATCTTCTAAATTAAAAAGAAGCTTCTTCGCGTGACACTCGGCTAGGCAGCGTTGAAAAACGCAGAATATAACCCCTCTTGTATCACTATGTAATAATTTATTCATTTTAATTAAATTCAGGCAAACAATGAATAAAAATATTATCAAATCAGCGATATTCTACTCAGATTTAAGACAATAAATCAACCGTAACACGCGCTAATATGACAGCCATAGGCGGCCATAGGAAACGTCATATAATTCGGTGTTGCCATAGTAATGAACACGTTTAGTTCCAATTGAATTAATTTCTACACTTTCTTGCCAAACTATACCTGAAGCATTTCATGCACATTATTATAATCTTTCACACCATCTCTACGTATTATAAATAAAAGTCGCGGCATCTGTCTGTCTCTTCGCGATAAACTCAAAGACGGCGGTGGTTATAAAGGCTGGATAACCATCCAGTAGATGACGTTGTGTTTTATTAGCCATAGCAACGCGTGGCCGGGTCAGCTAGTTTATAATATTTAGGTTCATTTTTATACCCTTTCTAATTTCCAAATTGTCTAAATGGATACCATTAACATTAAAGTGTAGCAACTCGATTCCATTGTGAAAATCAAATGTATGATTCGTCTCCAATAAATGATTAGCAAACTCCGGGAAACCATTATTTTTCAAACACCTCATATGCTTATTTATCATAATTTCATAGTTCCTCGAAGTTTTACTCATATAAAAAAGTCCATAATATTTACAACTCAATTTATAGACTCCATATTTTTTCATTGTTAAGTCTTTATTTTTATTATTTGATATGTAATTGTTCAGTTTATTTGCATAAAATGTTGGCAGAATTATATTTGGTAATACATTCTCTGTTATATTTTTTTATTTTTTTTTTATTTAAGAACATTATTTTCCTCCATTTTTCTCCTGAATTATAAGAAATTTTTCAAAAAATTTATTCTTGTATTTTATTTTAATTATTTTCCCTGATGTAGGAAGCATTGTTACGAAAGAGCTTGGATTTTTAAGCAATGGAAATTGTTAAAACTAAGTGTTGTATTAATTAAAATGTGACCATAAAATTAGTTTGCTATGTTTGAAGACGGGAACATATAATTTTTCTACCCGTAACTATCTTATTACTAATTTTGTCGTGATATACATAGTTACACTGGCGTAAAAACACCAAGGGCAAACGGAAAACACCTTTAAAATAAACTTTAAAGAAATTTTGTTATTTTGTTCCCGGTGTTTTTTCGTCTAAGGCTTTCTGAACAGCCTAAAAATAGAGCATTATAAATAGACCCCGATTCTTCTTGCCTTCATTGAATAGCCTTAAATGCCTCGTATTAATAGCGGTTCACGAAAGCCACCCTTGTAAAAATAGCTTTTTTCTCAGGTTTAGAAATGCGGCTAATGCGTGCGAGTCCCTGCTCCCTGCTTAGCTATATACCCTCAATATATTATTCATTCATCGTCTACAAAGCACCGCCTTAATTAGCAGTTACCGATCGTAAATATCTTTTGTTATTTGTGAAAACAAATAAAACATTCATTCAGGCCAGATGAAATCAATTAATTCTGTTAAAAAATCCAATGTTATTTGAAAAAGCACCAAAACAATGCATTATTCTTTGGACAAAACGGTGGTATTTTTTTTTTTAAACAAACTCTTTGTTATTTTTTTACCCGTATCAACAAAATGTTTTTGAATGGCATTTTTATGAAACGATCTTCGTTTTTAGCTGGGTATTTTAGCCAATGTTTAAACATTGCGTTTTTGTGATGTCCCACGATTTTGATTGGTTTTTTTATAGTGACGTATTTTGGAATATTGTGTATTTTTCACATGTAAATATATTAGTTTATTTATTTGGGTAGTTAAATACAACTGTCGAACCTGTTGATATTTTTAATGGATTATTTAGATCAAAAGGTAGTTTGTTTTTACCATGTCCCATTTCTACATTCAATGAAACAAAGTCTGATTTCATAATTAATTTTAAGTATGATAGATTAATTTTGTGGTTTAGTACATAGCTTAACTAACTAACCATCACGCCGTTTCTCCTCAGGGGAAGGCAGATTTTGAACACCATTCTTAGGGACTTATATTTACCTACACAGAAATAGTTTATAAAAATGTTAACAATTATTTTACTTTTTTTTATTTTTTAGTATAACTTTATGAGTAAAATCTCAAATTATAACATTTAATTAAATGAAGACAAAATTAGCGAAACTCAATCGAAAATATGGAGACAGAAAAATCAGAAAAAGATATTGGCACCACTGGTACTCGAACCCAGGACCCTTTGCTTGCATGGCAAGTGCTCTACCAACTGAATTAAGGTGTCGATATCAAATTCGGTCACTTTTAACTGTATCATACTTCGAATAAGAACTACCAACATTATTTTATTTTTCTTAACGCACCTATTATTGGCTGCTATCTTTATATATGATTTCAAGATTCAACCCGAACTAAATGCTATCTAGATAGTGTCTGGATAAATTTTTATCCATTTTATTTTTAATATGCGACATCTATTGACTTTTCTGCACGTCTAGGATGAGGTGTCAGAGGTGCCAATATCTTTTTCTGATTTTTCTGTCTCCACATTTTCGATTGAGTTTCGCTAATATTGTCTTCATTTAATTAAATTTATTTACTATTTTACGGCTTTACTAAAAAAGTGTAAATTCTTAAAAAGATGAAAATGCCCAGTTAGGTTGGTACTCAAAAATAAATATGGTATGTTTATTTTCGCTTCTAAACCAAGATTTCTTCAAAAACTTTGACAAAACATTATAAAACTTTATTTAACCACATTTTAGAATTGTTATAGTGTTTTGTGTGACAGAACAGTTTGTGGTTCTAAGTAATTTTTCGTTTAAAATATCTCTTAAACATCTAAATATATATGTTAGTTTCCTTATTCTGTTGTTCAGAATATTTATGTGTGGAGACCATTTTAAACGCTGGTCTGTTATGCCCAGGTACTTAATATCAGTTTTGCTTTCTATTTTTGAACATGATATATTACATTTGTGGTTTTCTGTATTTGTCACAGAGTGGATTATTAAGTTTATTTCTTTAGGTGTTTCTTGTTTTTAAATGAAAAATGGCAAATAATAGTTTTTTTTTAGAATTTAAAGTCAACAGGTTTTTATCAAACCATAATTTTAGTGCATTGATATCTGTATTTGCCATTTTGTTTAATTCAGACCAGGTGTTTGCTTTTAGTAGTAGGACTGTGTCGTCAGCGTAGGAGACAATGTCTCCATATTTAGAAATATTGAATATATCATTGACGTATATAATAAATAACAATGGTCCCAAAACTGTACCTTGGGGTATTGAAAAATCGCTATATTTTGAATCGCTGACTTGATTTAGTAATGTGAATTGGAAATTAATGAAAACTTAGTTTTAACCACTTCTATTGTTAAAAAAACAACATGTTTCATTAGCAATACTTACTTCACAGGGCTTACTTAAAACTAATTACTAAAATAGACTTAAATAAGATAATGGTTGGGGGACGGGCGGGTGAAGGAAGGGGGAGGGGGGTAATAGGGGGTATTTTACAAAGGGAACCAATTTAACAACTAATATTATAATAGTATATAATACGATAATATTTAAACTCTAAAGATGAGTGTAAAGACACCCTTTCCAATTTTCAAGATCTCAAGTTTGTCTAAATCATAGGTTCTCAATCTTATTTTGCCCACCGCCCACTTTGAGAATATTTTTATTCTGGATACTCCAATTTTTCTTAACGTACCATTTTAAGGGGGGGTGGGGCTCAACTGTCACGGAATCAATAATTTGATTATTTGTTATACCTTTTTCATTTTTTTTTTTTTACTAGATTCTTATGTATCTTGAGGAGATGAATCATTTAAATTTACTGAATTTAAAGTTAATGTTCTTTATACAAATAGAACGGCGTCATATGCGCCTTGCAATTTTTACCTCATGTGGGTATTTAAAAATGTTACCTGGCTATTATCGACTTAAAGGCCTTGTGTTTCATCGGTAGGGAAAAATTGCATGTGCCTTTTTCATTGGCAAGTTAAAAAAAAAAAAAAAAAAAAAAAAAATCAATTCTTTTGAATTTTAAGTACCGGGCTGCTACTTCCTTCCTTCTTGTACTCATGATATAGTGTAAATTCTTAATACTAATAATTCACGTAAGATTATTATTACGTGATTAGCGTGTTTTTTGTCTTTTTTAGACCATATTTTTTTTAACTGCCCACGCCCTCACTGTGCAATCTCAACGCCCCCAAATTTTCTCTGGGTCTTCTACCGCCCCCCCTGGAAGTCTCAAATACTTACAAGGGGGCGTTATCGCCCACTTCGAGAACCTATGGTCTAAATGGATACTATTAACATTACAGTGTAGCAACTCTGTTCCATTATTAAAATCAATAAGTGATTAGCAAACTCCGAGAAAGTATTAGATACTGTTTAAACACCTCATACATTTGTTTCATCATACTCTATTTTATCACAATTTCAATTCCTAAATAATTTGAAGTCACTAAATCGTCAAATAACATTTTAGGAGAAGATCGGTACATTTTTGAATGAATATTATTTGCAATAGTAATGTTTTAAATGTTTTTATTTCACAATTAACATTTTTTTATAATGGTACTCATTTTCTAAGTTATCGATAATTATATTCGAATAAATTCTTCCAAATATTTATTTATGTATTTTTCAAAAGAATTGCTCATCGAGAATTCACGTAGAATACCCATTTGTTTCATCATAGATCCTGTGTAGGCTTGGCGTATTTTTGGATCCAATCGAGGTATGAATACACCCTTGTGAACACGTCAGGGAAGCCTTGGGCACATGGCATCCCCCAAGAGACGATACCCACAACAGTTGTCTTACTGACCAGGGGTCCTCCTGAATCTCCCTAAACAAACAATGAAAAAATAAATATAAATACATGTTACTCAATGATTTCACATAATCAAGCCTCACCCTACGTGATTTCAGGAGTTTGAAGAATTTTAAAAATATGTTTATTATTGCGTCATTTTTATACATTTATTTGTGACAAGCAAATACGAAACCGTAAACAAGATGTCGCCATTGGCGCACGATAACCTACCAGAAGAATAAATTACAGAATCAGACCTATCACGGTCCGTGCTATTATCAAACTTATGTTCGAAATTAAAACTTATAATGCTTAATCACTATTTTATATTCATCTTTACTACGAATCGGCTAACATTATGAACATAAAAAAAATGTTTTGGATAAATTGAAGCTTTTCTTACCGTTTCCGTTGAGTAGAAATAAAATAAAATTGTTAATTACTTTATAAAAAAAAATAAGCGTCAACCACCAAAAAATGTATTTTATCATCAGAAATATATGAACGCATATATGTAAGGAACAACTTTTCAAACATACAATTTTAAAGCTAAAATTATCCTTTACACATTGATTAACTGTTTCTTTCTTATAAAATTATTCACAAAATAAATAAATACCCCTGGACTCCGTTTTCCATGCGATTTTTTTCCTATTTCCCTATAATCGTGGCGATATCAGACACACTTAAAATGCATACTTTTTTGCTTGTGTCTTCCTATTAAATGTAATTTTATAATAGAGCTTGTAAGTGATTCTGTATTCTTTTATATTATATTTGCCTCCTAATTTTAAAATCAATGTTTTAAATATGTACCTTGGTTGGAGTGGAACATTATATATTTTGCACAATCGGGTATTTCCACGTGTTTTTTTTTATTACTTAAAAAAATAAGCAAAAAATTACGATGATTACAGCATTTTTATTTTATTTTTATGTTGACGAATAAATTTTCTACAGCGAGTTAAAGTTTACCTCTAAAACCATATTTTGGGGCGTGGCTATCGTGTGACGTCATGAGTGAGGACGCTCACTCAGAGTGTTTATTTATGCTAGTTCAGCTGAGCGATACTTGTGACGTCATAAACCCATTTCCCAACCATGGGCCGTTTTGATTTGGCCAGTTTTAGATCGTTTTTAAAATCAATAATATTGAATGAAAACATAAAAATCAAACATTTTTAGTAGGAATAAAAATTAGAAAAATAATCTTTAAATATTACGTACATTTTAAACAGAATCCCTCGTTTGTGAAAATACCCCATTGAATTTAACGTTTAGTAAACAAGTGTCGTGGACAATCGTGGCTTATTCAGAGGGCAGTAATAACCAATCAAAGAATTGAAATTATTACAAGTAATGCTGTCGTGTATAAGGCCTAGTGTTCGTGCCCAAATTTGAGGATCGAACTAAAGGAATCTATGTACAAAAAAGAAGAAAATAATGACATTTTGAACAATCTTGACGCGTAGATAGGTACTAATATTTTTAATAATATTTTTTTTCATAAGTAAATACAAAGTTTTTTTATAATCTTACGTGGCACGCTCCTTGTCCAGTTTTAGTCAGTGTGCAGATTTGAGTAACAAACACATCGTTGTAAGCCTTCAACTTTTCCTTGCAGGCGTCGATTGCTAGAGATTTCAAAGTGATCATTTGTAAATCGTTCGGAGCTTGTCCTGGAAACTATAGAAAACAAAAATCTAGATATGATTTATTGAATCAATATTTATAATGTTTAAACAGTTAATTTTACAAACGAGCATAAATTTAAAGTGAACTTCAGGTACCACGGGGATTTGAACTATGAATATCCGCTTGTCAGACATTGGTGGATTTTACACACTTTTCGTGTTTTATCCTAATTATGTTTTATTAGTAAAAAACATTTAATTTGTGGCATAACAATTTTAAAAAAATTAAACGTGGTAATTACGATTGTCGGTGCATGCATGCGTGATGTGAAATGTTCCTACATTTTCCCGCGTAATGTATTATAATTCAAGTTCAATAAACTTTTAATTTTCAAAAATAGAACTGATCAGAACAACCAGCAATAAAGTAGGTACCAAATAATCTTTATAATTCTTTATTTATTTTAATGTATATATTATTATCATATTACATAAATATTTTTGACAGATCTATGTAATTCTATTATAATTGAAATTTAAACACTTTTGCACTTTCTTCCACTTATTTATTTTCACCAAGACCGGTTTCATCCTACTACGGACATTTTCAGGCTGGTAGTTGTAATTCTTATGCTACGGTATTTATACAAACTTATGAAGGGTACACAACATTCTCTCTAGCCCTGCCTAAGTTTGTATAGATATCGTAGCATAATAATTTCAACTACCAGTCTGAAAATGTCCGTAGTAGGATGAAACCGGCCCTGGTGAAAATAAATAAGTGAAAGAAAGTGCAAAAGTTAAAAATAGTGTTCATTGGAATGGTAATCTTTCTGATTTTACACCTCATAACGATCATACGAACTCTGGCGGAGTAAGAAGGTACTATCCAACATGGCTACCATCTTGACAGAATTGACCTGACAAGGAACACACAACCAAATTTACAAACGCACGAAATGCAAAGCTCTCGAATTAAAACAGGACTTTGCTGCGCTCAGTCTATGACATGTTAGTAATCGAGCGGTACAAAGCGTCTGGTTCTATAATTATATTATATTCATAACTACTATTATTGAAAAATTATTACTCACAGTTGTTGTGCCCCACCCGGTCAAGATAAGATCACCATCTTCCCCAGTGTACTGTTCAGTTGGCAGGTAAATCGGCTGGACGAATTCGTTGAATCGAATGTTTCCTTCTAGCAGAAGGACACCTATGTCGTTGATCAATATATTGGAGTTGAAATCCTCGTGGACCACGACCTCTCGTACTTTATACTTGTCACCTCCCGAATTCAGCTTGTGCGTTCCAACTACTGCCACTACTGATGAGGGGCTGTTTTTAATGCTGGCAAATAAAAAAACGAACATTACCTAAACACGTCCAGCGGTTGCAAACGGTTCACAAAATAGAACATGTAAGAAAATTGAAGGAAACAACCTTTTCTAACCTAATCAACTGTGTGGAAAGCAACTATGCTGACCAAATAGCTTCCTAGCTGTTCGTTAACATCAATATAATTTAAATAATATTTTAAATGATGCAGAAAGAAGTTAATAAAACTTGCGAGTGCGTACCTTAGAAGAATAATGCAAAAATTGTGATGCGCGTAATATTATGAGTAAAGACGGGATTATTTGCAAATGCATATTTGTATATGCATTTGCATATATAGACCCTTTTCAGCGGTAGTTGCATATTTTAGCAAAAAAATTGAGATCTTGCATATTTACGCTCGATCTCGTTCATCGTTCACGTAGTGACACTATAAACGTCAGATAGCTAAGTGCGCGGCTAGTGAAAACGCTTGAAACTCACGGATTGGCGTTGAATGAATCTATTCAGGATATGAAGAAAATTCGCCTTATTAATTCCTCGTTGCCAAAGCTAATCCCGAGTAAACTCAAAGAAAAGTTTGAAAAATTACTAAACAATAACCCAGGGTTTGAAGCCTCGTGCCAAATTGATAGCTTCTTCAACGGGCAAGTGAAATTTTGCCTAAACACGTCCAGCGGTTGCAAACGGTTCACAAAATAGAACATGTAAGAAAATTGAAGGAAACAACCTTTTCTAACCTAATCAACTGTGTGGAAAGCAACTATGCTGACCAAATAGCTTCCTAGCTGTTCGTTAACATCAATATAATTTAAATAATATTTTAAATGATGCAGAAAGAAGTTAATAAAACTTGCGAGTGCGTACCTTAGAAGAATAATGCAAAAATTGTGATGCGCGTAATATTATGAGTAAAGACGGGATTATTTGCAAATGCATATTTGTATATGCATTTGCATATATAGACCCTTTTCAGCGGTATTTGCATATTTTAGCAAAAAAAATGAGATCTTGCATATTTACGCTCGATCTCGTTCATCGTTCACGTAGTGACACTATAAACGTCAGATAGCTAAGTGCGCGGCTAGTGAAAACGCTTGAAACTCACGGATTGGCGTTGAATGAATCTATTCAGGATATGAAGAAAATTCGCCTTATTAATTCCTCGTTGCCAAAGCTAATCCCGAGTAAACTCAAAGAAAAGTTTGAAAAATTACTAAACAATAACCCAGGGTTTGAAGCCTCGTGCCAAATTGATAGCTTCTTCAACGGGCAAGTGAAATTTTGCCTAAACACGTCCAGCGGTTGCAAACGGTTCACAAAATAGAACATGTAAGAAAATTGAAGGAAACAACCTTTTCTAACCTAATCAACTGTGTGGAAAGCAACTATGCTGACCAAATAGCTTCCTAGCTGTTCGTTAACATCAATATAATTTAAATAATATTTTAAATGATGCAGAAAGAAGTTAATAAAACTTGCGAGTGCGTACCTTAGAAGAATAATGCAAAAATTGTGATGCGCGTAATATTATGAGTAAAGACGGGATTATTTGCAAATGCATATTTGTATATGCATTTGCATATATAGACCCTTTTCAGCGGTATTTGCATATTTTAGCAAAAAAATTGAGATCTTGCATATTTACGCTCGATCTCGTTCATCGTTCACGTAGTGACACTATAAACGTCAGATAGCTAAGTGCGCGGCTAGTGAAAACGCTTGAAACTCACGGATTGGCGTTGAATGAATCTATTCAGGATATGAAGAAAATTCGCCTTATTAATTCCTCGTTGCCAAAGCTAATCCCGAGTAAACTCAAAGAAAAGTTTGAAAAATTACTAAACAATAACCCAGGGTTTGAAGCCTCGTGCCAAATTGATAGCTTCTTCAACGGGCAAGTGAAATTTTGCCCGGCACAATTAGTTCAAAAATCGCACCCAAATTTAAATTCTGTCCAGTCACATCAGTAGACGTAGAACGCTCCTTTTAGAAGGCAGAAACATACTTGAGTGTCGTGGCGTGTCGTGACCATAAATAAACCAATCATCGTAGTGAAGTGTCGACACGCCACGACCTACAAATATGTCTCTAACCATACCAAACGTATGAAACCGATGTGCTTCTGGCGCGTCACGACATGCCACGACACGCAAGTATGTTTCTGCCTTTAGTCATATACGTTTTTAAAGGTATATGTAAATTTCATTGTTAAATACATTTTGTAATTGATATTTTCGAAAATACGATTGTTATCCTTAAGAACTAATAGCTTACTAAAATAAAAAAAATATTAAAAAATATGACTTCCTGTATTATTTCATGTTGCATATTATGACCCTTTTTATGGATTTTCGTGCATCTTTTAGCTATTTTTATTGCATATTTGCATGCATATTTTAAGCTGTTTTTGTTGCATATAATCCTGTCTTTAATTATGAGTATTATAATGGTGAATAAAATTGCGTAAGTGCCTACTATCGAACCCTAAATATGCGGCGCAGATACACGCATTGCATTGTTAATGATGAATGCATTCGGTAACCTTCCTGTTTCGGTTTCGAGTCCAGTATCGCCAACGCTGTGTACTTCGATAACAATTTTTGGCTGTGAGATACGTTATATATAATAGAATTTATGTTGTATGAATAATAATGAAATTTATGGTATATTTATCCCATAAGATTTTTAGCTTCCTTATGCGTTCTAGAATCCGCGCCGGGCCGTATTTGTAATGGTGGATTTTTTGCTATGGAGTGGTGGCGCGACGTTCAAACTGTAGGCATATTATAATCCAAGAGAGTCTTGTTCATCGTAGTTATTATTTGTACAAACGCACATTAGAAAAAAACCGCCATAGAGCGCATTACTACTTTATTCGTCTGTATTATTATCGTACTCATTAGTATTAGCATCAAAGAGTTTCAAATACACTAATATTTTAATTCCTGGAAATCTTCCTGATTTAATATTATTCCATTCCTAGCAACAAATTTCAATCGAGATACCATCCCGCGAAACTAACGCAACGATTTCTTATTTTTTTAGTTGTTCCAATGCAGAATCGATTTGAAAGCATTATGTTAGTATTTATTAAACCGATGTTTTAACGAGCCTAGAAAAAATAATATTATATTACCAAAAATTGCCGCTCTACGCTCAATTTCTAATAGATTCGCTGTTTTTGACCGTATCCCAGAATAAAATAGTGTTTTTGAAAGCAGTTGAAAGACCCATAGAAATTTTGATTTTGCATATTGACGTACGCAATTAAAAATTTGATCGCAAACAAGGCAAAAGTTTTTAAAACCGCTTCATTTTTTCGTTTTGTAAACTGTATTTTCCTCCCATTTTATATAAAACAAAAAACGCAATTAATTAGGAAAATGTTTTATAAAGTTTATCGTCAGTTCACTTTTTTCGTTTTGCATAAAAAATATTATTTTTGAATTTAACAAAGCTTAACCGGGTGAAATGTTTGGGGTTTTCTGTTTTATAGAATTTTTTAAAATTTTACGAGAACGTCAGTGGTAACCTTTTAAATGGAAATATAAAGTGTGGAGCTGTCTCTTTTTAAATATTATAACGTGTTTAACTACAACGGAAAAGACGACAGAACTTTTCAACAGTTCAGAACAACTCGTGTCATTTAGTGATAGGTAGGTATTGCACTATGTATCCGGACTGATTGGATATGCACGAGAAACCTATTTAAATATAAGGATTGCCGTCATATTTATTATTCCTATGGCGTTGTCAGTTTCTCTAAAGTTGTAAAATAATAATAATATTTGGTTGACTTGTATAGCGCCGTTTTGTGAAAAATCACCTCAAGGGCGCTGTAAAATTCTTAACAATGTTCTAAATAAACATACATGATATTACACAATAAAATTAATAAAATGTAGAAAAACAAAGAACATTAAAGCTGGTAGTAATATTGTAAGAGGATAAAATTTGAAGAACAAATAATATTGTTTAATAATAAAATGTTCACGTACCTGGTCAAACAATGTGCTGCCGTCAAAATTAGTTTATCGTTGATGATGCTTCCACCACAGAAATGGTGTCCTTCACGTGTCCTCAATGAGGCTTGGTACGGGGCCGAACCTTCTGGAGCCACTCCTCCGCCAACTATCCTCTCCAATTCCTTGGAAGGATCGATCATTTGGGGAACACGTCCAGGCCACGCATACTGTGTGGCCCCTGAAATGAAAAGCGTCGCATTTCAAATGAAAACTCATCAATTTGAAATGTTGTTGAAAAAATATTTAATTTGTTGCTTACCGTTTGTTAGGCCAATTATGCTCACGGCAATCAAAATCGGTGACAACATTATTACGTTAATACCGACAAAACTGAATAATATTTAATGGAAACGTTTTCTTTTATATTAAGGTCTTTATCTCTTATTATTATTATTTGTTACGCTGATTGTTTATCTCAAATATTGCAACTTCAACTATTTTTTGCGATTAGTTCGATAATTCCGCTGTGCTACATAATAAAATAGGTTTATTATATTGCATCATGTATAAAGTTTTAATTGATAAATAACACTAAGAAATATTAATTTAAACCTTCTGTTTGCTTTCCTGGGATAATTTTCCAAAGAAATTGGAATTTATATAATAAAGAAACATTTATTTAATGCATTATAAAATGTGACTTTATGATAAAAAAAAAACAAATAAAAGTATACATACATCAGTTTTTCAATGTACTTATCATTTTTGTTCCCTTATTCATTTGTTGGGTATTGTTTGTTCAACTAACTAAACTAAGCAAACCTGTAATGTATACAGGGTGTTAAGGGACGTACTTGACTTACTTTAATCAGCGATTCCTGACATTATTTGGAGTAAAAAATGTAATTGAAATTTTGGTCTCCGGTGACTTTCTTATATCAACTTATTATTCTTAATTATTTTCTTCAAAATCAAACAAAAAAACATCTTCCGAACTTTGTCACTGGTCACTCAGCCGAGAATCCGACCAACCCCTTACCCCGCCTCCAACTGTCCAACACCTACCATTTTTTTATATTTTTGTAGAAAAAATAAACATCAAAAATGTCACCGGAGTCCAAAATTTCCTTTACATTTTTTACTCCAAATAATGTCAGGAATCACTGGTTAAAGTAAGTCAAGTACGTCCCTTAACACCCTGTATACATAATTATAAAATTAATTTCTGAAACAATATAAGTAATAACATTTCCCTATATGAAACAAAATTCGAGTGCAGATTACACGCTGTAGAAGCGAAACTTTACCAAAACAATCTCAACCAATACTTGAAAAGTGAGGTCATAATCAAAGCGACCAATGAGCGCAGACCTAGCATAATTTCAGTTTCATATCTCAACCAATAGCCTTTAAAAGTGACACCATAATCAAAGCGGCTAATGAGCACAGTTGATGCGTCGCAGGTGCAGTAATCGTCATTTCCGTTTAATCCGAAGTCAAAATCACAGCGGGGCTATATAAGTTTCACTTAAAAACAATCGGAGTGTGCGATTCACACGCGGTAGAAGTGAAACGTTCAGAAAACTAAAGTAGACAAGAGTGAGGAGGCTACGAAGTATCGCACAAAGAGGAGACCGATTATACTATCTCATTCTCACTCATTCTAAATTCTACGATGTATGTGTGTTTGTCTCTTTTTAGTGTCGCTATTTTTCGTTTCATCGAGTTTCAAATCACAACGGTGCTAAAATGTTTTCACTTCAAAAATATTTCCGGTGGCATTAGGACATGCGTATTATATTCTTTCCTGTGTGTTTTTTCTGTCACTTTTGTAAATTACTATAATCGTTTCAGTAATTTGAGGGTTATCATTAAAAATAAAAATGAATGATTACTGATTTATCCTTGAGGTTTTATGCCGTATTGCGGTACCTCCTTCTTTAGCCAACGTTTCGGACTGCGTTACATACCGAGATTTTCTATTGATTCGTTTCGGACAGCGTTGCATTTGGCAGGGCATATCTGCCCTGATGATGGACATTGTAACACTGTCTGAATCGTTGGCGTAAAGAAGGAGGTAGTGCAAAACGGCATAATACCCCAAAAATAAATCAATACGATAATACTTTCGGCCATGAAAATCTAAAATTATACCAAACGATTAAGTACCATATTTTTGTTGATTTAAATGACTTCACTTATTTTGGTGCTTTTAGATACTTACTCGTACTTACATTTTCAATATCGTTGGAAAAAGTTTTGCCAGTCGAATAAACACAATGTTATCATTAATTAATATAAATATATTTCTTTTTAAAATCGTACATATTTTTTTAAAGTGTAATCACGACTTGTATTTGGATTAAGATCACATTCTGTAAGAATGAATAACTAATTAAAAATCAAAATCTGACATCTCACATCTGAAATCTGCGTTACAGATCGTATGTATTTTATGCCTTTCCTCTCAATGTAATAATATTATTAATCCATTTTCTGTAACTCCATACCCTTGAAAAGACATCTGGGAAACCTTTGGCGCAAGGGAAGCCAAATGAAACAACCCCGACGATATACTTTCCACCGACCAATGGTCCTCCGGAATCTCCCTGGAATTTCAAAAAATGTATATTAGGTTCACGACCAGTTTCTGACCGTGCACGAATGTGCTTAGTTGCATATATGTGCGTAACATTGTCATCACTTTTTCTGATGATGACTATTTTTTTCAATAATAGAGGGTGCGAGCAATGTTCTTTTTCCGATACTCAAAGAGTGCCGGGGGACGCGCGGTCAAATCCCGGCGTGCGCAAGTTGATACATGCGCTTATTTTATTAATTTTTGTTTTTTCACAATTTTATTTATTTAAAATAATATATAGCATATTTGCAGTAGGCACGTTCCAGAGTGGAAGATACTCACAGCATTGCCCTGGTGTAGGACCACAATTCAGAATTGAAACGTTGAATTCGCTTTAGCTGTGTTTGGTGACCATATCTGAATAGTCAGATACTTCCCCACCTTCCTCTTCGTCCCATCTCTTCTCCCTACGCACTACGTTCAACATACCCCAATTGGAGATGCCTTGGTTTTACTGACTTCAGACAGAGTAGATGGGACTTTTGTGAGGTATTGATGATCTAATTTTCTGTTCATTGATTAAAATGAACGGAAAAATGGAAGATATGATGAGGCACGATTAAGTCAATCATAGCATCTGGTAATGTCAAGAATCAGTACAACAGAAAAGTACATATTTCATGATGAACGAGTAAATATGAAAGAGTCGGAACAATAGAAGAGCATGTATGAGACGATGTATGAATGTGAACGAGGCAAGAAGTGTGTGCCAAGATCGAGTTGTTTGGCGGTCCGTCCTCTCTGCCTACTCCTGCGGGGAAACGGCGTGATGGTTAGTTAGTTAGTTAGTTTTTGTTCGAATGTGAATAGAACAAAGTGTTTAATAACAGAATAGTATGCGGTTTTTGGTGTAGTCCTTAGGAAATGGCGTGACGATATAGTTTATATCTGTCAATATTTTTTAGTTATTCAACTGCATTTAACTAAATAATGTATTTGCTTTACGGATTGTGGGGCTCTGCCCTTTCCTCAACACCTACCGGAATAAAGTTTTTTTTATTATTTTATAAGAATTTTTAATATTATACTCACGTGGCATGCTCCTTGTCCCTTTCTCGTAAGGGTGCATATTTGTTTGTCAGAAATATCGTGCGTTTTCAACTTGTCACCGCACGCCTCTGTGCTGATGACCTTCAGTTTGATATACTGAAGTTCTTTCGCTGGTACTCCTGGAAACTGTAAACAATTGGTTGAAAATATTAATATTAAGTAAAAACAAATCCCTCCACGTAAAATTTCAGTAGAATATCCATTTGTATGTAATTATGCTGGAGTCAGTAAACTCATTGTTTTGGAACTCTGTCAATAAATAATATCTAAGTCCAAGATTGAGTAGGTACTTCTACTTTTCTATCTGCATATATTAATTAAAATTGATGTTAGCAAACAAACATCGTGATATTTTAGTGAGATTGCACTAGAATCGTATAAAAAGGTGAATTTGTGTCATATATATAATACATCATCATTTCAGAGTCAAATATATTATACTCTCAGTAGCTTGGGAGGCGGGTATGGGTACCGCCGCCCCGGGAACCATTTATTGGATAACCAACACCTCTGTAAGTAGGTCACCCCAGGTTCGCTACGTTTGGTAACTTAGCATGCCCCGATTCATGGGGTGAGGTTTGTCCGGGTCTTGGCGGCGGATGCGTCTGCCCAGCAGCTGCATGGCGGGTCTGATCGAGAGAGAATGGTTGTGGGAGTCTCTTTGACTTCTCCAGCCGTTGTCTCTCGAAATATTGCATTGCACTGCAGTGGGGGGGGGGGGGGGTAGAAACTTACGTCCGTCACTCCTGGACACACTGACCCCCAGTTTCCTACCCAACCCTTATACCCATTTCCTTCCCAAAACTATCTCTCATTCCTTTCCTAAAAGACCCTCCACACAGCATCCCCAAAGTCGACATAGGCCCTGAGGGAATAATTTTCCTCAGGGCCGCTTGTGTGGAGCTAATTAAAAATGATATTATATTTTTATAATTCCTTCAATCGATCAAATTTACCCGGTGAACGATGGTGCCTCTGGCTTCAGTCTATTTATTTATTATGTAGAATAAAACAAAAACAAAAACTTACGGCCGTCTTCCCCCAGCCGGTGAGCACGAGCATCGCGTTCGACTTAGTGTTCGCCTTGGGCAGTAGCGCGGGCCGCACGTGGTCGTTGAACGCGATGCCGTGCGCGGTCATCACGAGCGCGACGTCGTTCACGTGCGTGTCACTCTCGTAGTCGGGGTGGGACACGACGCGCTTCACGTCGTATTCCTCCCCTCCGCGGTCTATGCGGTTGGTTCCGACGACCAAGTACGTCGGCAACATGCTGGGGAGGAGTCACATACACACATTTAATATTCAAAATTGTGGAGAAGATTTATTGTTTAGTGAAGTACCTACACAATTGTTTGAAAATCGAAATACTAAAGTTTCTGTCCACGAAAATGATGTAAAATTCGAAATTCATATTGTTATATTATTATGAATATGAGATAGTAAAACTGAATGAATAATACGCATTAGAAATGACTTCCATATGGATTTGGTTCTCTCCCACGTAGACCATATTTTGAAATTAGTTTTTTTTGCTAAGCATACATTTTTTTCTTTAAATCCACGCAGGAGGCCCTGACGAAAATAATTTCCCTCAGGGCCTATATTGTCTTTGAAGATGCTGTGTGGAAGGTCTTTTTGAGGTTAGGAAGGAATATACAGGGGTCTGGAAATAGACTCATTTTTTATGAGAGAGGAAACACAGAGGCTGGCAAATCACGAGCAAAGAACGAGTCGCAGAAGCGTTCCGTTCTTGTGTTATAGAGTATCATGAATGTTATACCTGTTGGGTTTCGATTAAAGGATTGTTTAATTTTTACAGCAAAACTAGAACATATCCCAATGAAGAATAACAGAGTAGAATAACAGAAAGGGTATTTAGTTCAACACATTCTGTTATAAAAATAAGTAAATATACGTACTAACCACAAAAGAGAAAGGACTCTCAGCACAGTGATAAGTTTAAAGTTATGTGTAGATTTCTAAATTTGGTTGGATCGTTTTTGCTCGATAAATAAAAATATAACAGTTAATTGTACACTGCTACGTTAGTCAAACAAGCCCTCGACAAGACAAATGCCTATTCCATCCCACTATAAATTAAATTATAGATATTGGGATGATACGTATGCTAAGTGCGAGGCAGGATTAAGGGCAGTCAAAAATTGGCTTGATCAAAACTTGTTAACCTTAAACATGAGCAAAACTAAATATATTACTTTTAGTATTTCTTCTGTAAATCAACCATCTTTGGACCGCTCTTTAAAAATACATTGTTGTGTACAGGAGTGTAATTGTCAATCTTTGGAAAGAGTAGACAATATCAAATATCTTGGTTTAATTATTGATAAAAATTTAAAATGGAACAATCATATTACTATATTAACAAAAAAAATAAGAAAGCTAGCCTATATCTTCAAGACTCTAAGAAATATATTGGACAAAATTACACTAAGAACTGTATACTATGCTCTTGTTCAATCAATGCTTTCATATAACGTTATTTGTTGGGGTTCTTGCCATAAGACTACTCTAGAGCCTTTAAATATTGCACAAAAATTAATTTTAAAAATAATGTCCAAGAAAAGTTTTATGTATTCATCACAGTTACTATATAGCGAAAGCAAAATTATGACAATAAGGCAGTTGTACATAATACAGGCTCTCTGTAAATTTTTCAACAACATTATCACTGCGAAAAGATCTCAACAAGTGCGCATCACTAGATTGGGCTCTTCTTTAATGTATCAGCCGGTACATACCAAAACATCCTTTGGACAAAGAAGTTTTTCATATAAAGCTCCGTTGCTTTATAATATGCTCAATGAAAAAATAAAAACTATTGGTACATTACATTTATTCAAGAAAATGGTCAAAATATGTATAATAACTGAGAGTGATGGTTTGGATTACCCATGTTGTCGCTTGAATCATAAATCATTCTGGAATTCAGCTATATTTCTTACAGTCCAAATTTAATAACTTAACTTACATATTATTATGTACTTTTTAATTTGCTTATTGTTATAGTATCTAATTTGCTTATTGTTATGTTATCTTTAATTTGCTTATTGTTATATTTTTTGTAGGTTTATAATTATATTTTTATTTAGTTCATATGTATGTTTTTGTTTAAATTACAATGTAAAACTGCATATCTCGATACAGGAATGCCCTAGTGAGATATGCAGCTTATGTTTCTCATGTACTTCTTATTTTTTCAATAAATAAATAAATAAATAAAGGTCGCCAAAGATTCTTACTGATTTCACATAATCAGTTCTTAAATTCGGTTTGTAACAGGTTTTAAAGTAGGTAGAGTACCAAGCTTGATAATTAACTAAAAGAAACATGTCTCTTAAATTTGGCACCTTAGTAATCCCTATCTTCAACGATGCTATAAAGGTTTAAGTGTGAGGACTAATTAATTCGAAATAATCAAAACTTGAAAGGCCACTTAACACGATTACACCATTTTTTGGCCTCTTTTCGTCAAAATCACCTCAAATTATGTTATCTAGTTGAAGAAGTGCATGCATTGTGTAGGCAAGTGCACTTGAAGCGGGTTGAAGTACCTACTTTTACTGAAAATTCTCCTAGCACTAATTATCCGCTAACCTACTAGCAACGTTTTCTTTATCTTCAGCATGGCCGTGTTTTTATCACTTCACCTCGGTGATCTCATTTCGTCTGCAGGTTTTCGCTTCCTTTTTTTGGCTTTCGGTTTTCTTTTCCTTGGAACACTAACCTCGATTCCCTTGATAACTTTTTACTATGAACTGCTGCATTCATTCCTCCATTAGATGAATTCACCTTCTTTTCATTATCTTTATTAGTCTAATCTCTTGCGAACAAGTACAGAAGAAACTCTTTAAGTACGACTCTCAGCTATTATGTATACTTTTCGTATCAACTCTTTCACAATTGGATCTTTTGAGTACCATCGTTGATTTTCCATAATTTTATAGATATTCATCTGTATTCAATAGTCAACATTTAGTTGTTGATGTGGATTCAGTTTAAGTTTATCCATACAAATTTTAGCCAATTTTTCTGTAATGATCACTATCATTATCATTACATAGTATAAAATGAAGTCGCTCAAAATGTATGTGCGCATAGATCTTTTAAACTAAGCAACGGATTTTCATGCGGTTTTCACCAATAAATAGAGTGATTTAAGAGGAAGGTTTATATATATAATACATCATTACATAGTATAAAATGAAGTCGCTCAAAATGTATGTGCGCATAGATCTTTTAAACTAAGCAACGGATTTTCATGCGGTTTCCACCAATAGATAAATTTATTCAAGAGGAAGGTTGATATATGTAAATATAAATTATTTATATATAAATCATACATTTTGAGCGACTTCATTTTATACATATAAACTAAATTATTATATATATAAACCTTCCTCTTGAATCGCTCTTTCTATTGGTGAAAACCGCATGATAATCCGTTGCTTAGTTTAAAAGATACATGCGCACATACATTTTGAGCGACTTAATTTTATACTATGTAATGATACATGCTTATTATAGTAGAGAAAAGCCGAGAAATTCAAATATTCAATTCAAGCGGGCAGCGGGCAGTTGGCAAGCGGGTGGTGTGAATTTTATAAAGGTTGGGTAATAGCGTTGTGTTTCGTTAGCCACAGCAACGTGTGGCCGGGTCTGCTATGCTAATGACTTACTCGGCCACGCAGTGTGCAGCTGTAATGACCCATCTCTTGTTGACTATACATCCTCCGCAGACGTGTTTCATGTCTTCATCCCTTAAGGAGACCTGGTAGGGCGCAGCCCCTACGGGGGCCCTTTTGCCTCCAACCACCCTGCGGTCTTCAATGTCGGAGGTTCCAGGGGTCACTCTCTTTCCTGGAAATAAATAAACGAATACCTTTATTGATTATCTTACAATTTTCGCAGTATGCTTTCATAAATACTTTCTAGAACATTTCTTTGACGAGGTAACACTTTTGATAGTATTTATTTGTTGATCATTATTTGTTCGCTACGTTTTATGAATTTGCATACCCTGGTTCATGTAGTGAAGTTTATCCACATTTTGGCTGCGGATTTTAAAACATGGCAATGCATAATTTATTATTGTGTATTTTTAAACTGAACGAAAAATACATATATTATGTCATTTTTCAGTTGGTTCGTCACTGCGCGTATGAAAGAGCATTTGAAACGATAGAAAGGAAAATACTATTGGAAAAACTAGAAGACATAGGTCTTTCTGACGTAGCGTTGAATCTATTCAAAGAATATCTCCAGCAAAGAAAACAGGTAACAAAAGTTGAAAGCTCAGAATCAGAACCGATAGAAAACAACCTTGGTGTTCCGCAAGGGTCGGTATTAGGTCCAATTCTATTTATAATTTACATAAATGATATTATCAAAACTATTAAACATTGCAAAATTAGACTATTTGCAGACGATACCTTAATCTATATTTCGTGTGAAGATTACATAGAAGCAATTACCAAAATAAACGAAGACCTACATAATATAGCAAAATGGCTGAAATTAAACAAGTTGAAACTGAACGTGAACAAAACAAAATATATGGAAATAGGCAATAAAACACGTAACACAGGGTTAAATTTGACAATTAATGGTGAAAAAATTGGAAAAGTAAATGAAATCAAATACCTGGGTGTAATACTCGACTCAAAACTGACTTTCACAGCAAACTTTGAATATGTGCTAAAAAAGGTATCAAAAAAGGTAAATTTTCTTAGAAGACTAAGACGTAAATTAAATAGAAACACTACGGAGCTTATTTACAAAACTATCGTTGCTCCACATTTGGACTACTGCTCTACGATGTTATATTTGGCCAATGAAGGAAATTTGAACAAACTAGAAGTTATACAAAACAAAGCTATGAGATGTATACTGGGGAAAGGCAAATACGCAAGGATTAATCAAATGAGAGAGGAGCTAAATTGGATTCCAATAAAAAAGAGACTACTATTTAATGTGTTAATTTTTGTGCATAAAATTATGAAAAACCAAATGCCAAAATACTTTAAGGATGAAATTGTTTTTAATAGAGACATTCATAATTACGAAACAAGAAATACAAACAGAGTTCGATTGCCACAAATGAAGAAATCAAAATCACAGAACTGCTGATGTACAGAGGACTAAAGATGTATGATGAAATGCCTGAAAGTATGAAGAATGAAGAAAGAATGAATGTATTTAAAAAGAAATGTTATGCTTACGGTAAAAATATTTAAATTTATCAAATGAAATGTTATACTGTGCTTATTAGTTTATATTCATGTAGTATAAACTAACTCAATAAATAAAAAATAAAAAAATAAAAAAAAGTAAAAATGGAATTCTTGTATACATTTATTTTTTAAATTAAGGGCCTCTAAGCCAATAATTTAATAAGATCGTTATTTGTTTTTGGAGTGTTTATGCCGTGTTGTGCTACCTCCTTCTTTAGCCAATGTTTTGGACATCGTTGCAGTGTCCATCATCAGGGCAGATCCGGTAGATGTGTAAATCTACCGGACATCTACACATCTACCCGATCTGCCGTGGTGATGGACACTGCAACGATGTCCGAAACGTTGACTAAAGAAGGAGGTAGCGCAACACGGCTTAACACCCCAATACAAATAACGAAAATGCTTTTGGACGTGAAAAATTCTTACAACGTATGAAATCTTTATTTAGCTTGAAAACGAAAAACAGAGTTTAAAATTTGTTTGATTCGCACTACTGACAAAGTGATATTATTCAAAAACTCACTTAAAAGTTCACGAGAAACTTACGTTGTTCAGAATATACACTAAAAACACAAGGGCCAATAGAACTTTAAAAATATTTAAAGATGGATCACCAGTAAACGAAAATCTTTACCTCGGTTGATGACTTGGCAAGAAACGCCTTTAAGGAATAAGACAGTCACTATTAATACGAAGCACTTCATTGTCGGGTGGAACCAAAGACTTGATTGAGATATTTTAAAACAATGCCCACATTTTATACATTATATCCTCAGGAAATAATGCAGCTAATCATACAAACCGCGTCAGTTACATAAAGCTAACATAAAAAACAGGTTTTCCCTTAATTTATGTAGTATTTTGATTTGGATAATGCCGATAATTAGAACGAAAGAAGGTAGACGAGTTTAACAGTAATTATTTTCCTTTGAGACAAAATGCAAAAAATGATAATTTTTCTTTTAACATTTTTACGTCAGAGATCAGCTACTATAACAATTTCCGTATCTAATTTAGTATTTAAATCCGACAAAATAAATTTTTTTTTTTCACGCAAAATTTACTTTTATCCGAAGCTTTATTTCAGGTTTGTTGTTATCATTTAATATTTATTTGTTTATATTAATATCGCCTAAACGGGCATTTACAAAACATAATCATTTTTTGGAATAATCTAGAGGTATAATAATTCAAATTATATAGAACCCATGAAGAAGAATAGTAGGTTTTATGCTAACATTGATTTATTTAGGAGTGTTGTTATAGCCTACTTGTTACTACATTGCTTGCAGTTGAACACATCTACTACTTCTGAAAAAGCATTTCCAGCTGGATGCGATCAATGTTAAGCGAGTGTCTGAATGTCTCAGTTCTGACATTGTTGTTGCGATTAAAATTAATTTTAGACGAAGAGTTCTTATTGGTATACTAGCTGGTCCCGGCATGCGTTGCTATGCCATTTAATAAAGAAATTGTTTCTCCCTGAGTGTCCTTTCCCATTCGTCCCGTTCCCCTTCCGCCTGCGCTTCTTCTCCTGCGTCCTCTTCCCCTCTCGCGTCCCCACTCCGTCACCTCCAACTTCCCTCTCCCCACTCCACTCCCCCCCCCCCCTTCCCCCGTCCCGCGAACCCTCCTCCCGAGTTCCCCTCCCCCCTCACAGGTCCCCCTCCCCCTGCCTGGTTCCCTTCCCCCATCTCTCCCTCCCTCCCGCTTTCCATAGCAATAGCCGATTCCTCACGTGCCACCAATTGCAATTTTTTAATACAAATTTCATAATGCCAGAGCTCACCTGAAGTTCTATAAAAACCTTGTCCTGACAATAACGAACACACAAAAAAAATAATTATCCAATTTGGTGCAGTCGTTCGAAAGTTATGCGCTTAGCAACACATTCAGCGATTCATTTTTATATTATAGATGTGGAAGATAATTAAACTTAATAAATCAGGGCTTTCTATAATAACATTAACGTAGAACTTAATATATTTATAAACAAGTTCTAACTTTTTTTAAGTCTACTCTTTATTTCTTGACTTCGTCAGTGTGGCAAGTTATAAATTTCAGTGGAGTGATTACAATTTTCATCGCTTATTTTCTTCAATTGTTGTAATTAGAAATAAGTTTATTTTTGTGACTGTTAACTAATTAGTTGACAGGACTTATCCGGTACATTATTATTTATCAGACGGCGAAACAAAAAACCCTGACGTACGAAACATTGATCCAATTTCCATATAATTAATCTTCTATCCAATGTTGCTTTGGTGCCAGTTCCAATTTATACTGCATCATATTTAAATGAATTAGACAACTGTTGAATTGTTAAAATATTCTACTTATTGTCCTGAAAATCGACCTAAAATAAGTCATCCGTTTGTCATCTGATCAAACATCCGAATAAATTTCCGATCCGATTTTTTAAACTTAATTTTGATAAATATACCTAGTATAGATTTTGATGACACAAAAAACCACGGATTTAAAATGATTTTTTTTTTTTTTTCTA
The DNA here is from genome assembly GCA_917880885.1 of Limnephilus marmoratus. NCBI lineage: Eukaryota > Metazoa > Arthropoda > Insecta > Trichoptera > Limnephilidae > Limnephilus > Limnephilus marmoratus. The sequence continues at coordinate 34,058,586 of OU862918.1, read as the reverse complement.
CTATACAGGTCGGTTTCCCAGTCTTACATTCCTAGAAAATATGATATATTGCCTGAAAACCTCAAGTTTGATAAACCAAATATTATTATTAAGTTGAGTATTTCTTTGTAGGCGACGGAATCCTCGGCAGAGGACAAGCTTGTGTAGTTTGGTTTGCATTTGATTCTTTTTTTTTTTTTTTTTTTTTTATTTAATAAAGATATATAGTACATTGGTTTTATATATATTACATATCGGTACACAAATTATTATTTAAAATTGCAATCTCACCAAAGAAGAAACTGGTTCTTGTGCTTGATGAGCGAGTTACACTAATTATTACAGAAATAGAATAACATTATGCAATGGTAAGTATATAATGGAATTGAAACTTCTGGATTATCTAAGTGTAGGTGTACATCCATGGGATATGGTTACAATGGTTACATACTAAAATATTGTGCACTTAAGAGAAATTCGAAAAGTCTAAATAAAATAGAGATGAATATAGATTGATAATACAAAGAAAGAAAGAGAAAAACAGGAAATTAGTAAGTTAATTATTGCTGATGAAGTGTAGCTTCAGTTTGATTTTCAGTTTATTGATGTCTTTGGTTTTTTTTATTTCAATCGGAAGGTTGTTGAAAAACTTTATTCCTAAATAGATATAATTGTTTTGCATTAGTTTGGTATTAAATTTTGGTATTTTGAAGTTGTCTTGATATCTTTTTGATTGATGGGTTTCAAATTTTTTGATGATATTATCTTTGTAAATTTGGATAATTGCATTTTTCTTGAAGATATTCTCTACTCGAGGCACCGTGAAATCGGCGAAAAGCGTTTCTGTTGGATAAGTGGAGGGTTTTTTTAGGATTACTTTAATGATTAGCTTCTGGATCACTTTGATCGGAGTTAGAATATTGTTGTATGACCCCCCCCATCCAATAATTCCATATTGAATTGATGACTGGATTAGTGCATAGTATACTCTTTATAGATTGTTGAGTTTTAAAGTATTTCTTAATCTTATGAATATATTTATACATTTTCTGATACGCTTAACCAATTCGCAGATATGGCTCTTCCACTTCATATGTTCTTCTATTATCACTCCGAGATATTTAATTTCTGATACTGATTTTAATGTTGAACAGCCTTGGATACATGTTATTTTATTACATTTGTTATTGTGGATAATTATTTTAGTGTTGGGGATTGTTTTTAGTTTGTTGATTGAGAAGTGTATGTAGTATGTTTTGTTAGTATTCAATGAGAGAAGATTTGTGTCAAACCAATGTTTTAAGGTGTTCATGCTATTATTTGCTTGTTCGTTTACTCTATTCCAGTCGATCCCATTCACTATGATAGCTGTGTCATCGGCATATGATATTATGTCTGCGTTAAGTGGTAGTTTAAAAATATCGTTGACATAAATTATAAATAGTAGGGGGCCAAGGACTGTGCCTTGAGGTATCCCGAAATTACTTGTTAGTGGTAGACTTAGGGAGTTGTTTATCTTGACTACTTGTTGTCGTTCAAATAAATAGCTTTTAATCCATTTTAGAGCTTTATCGTTTATCCCAACATAGTTTAATTTTTTAATAAGTTTATCATGAGAAATACTATCGAAAGCTTTTTTAAGATCTATGAAGATTCCGAGGCATTTCAAAGATTTGTCTAATGTGTTCTGAATAATGTTCGATAATTTGGCAATCGCATCTTGAGTACTTCTATTTTTCATAAATCCATATTGGTTGTCGTGAATTATGTTATTTTTGTTAATAAATGCAGTCAATCTTTTTTTGATGATTTTTTCAAAGATTTTGGTAATGTTTGAAATCAGTGATATTGGACGATAATTTGTCACTTCTTCTGGGTCGCCAGATTTATGGATTGGAGTGATGATGGTTTGTTTATATATCGTTGGAAATATTCCGCTTTGAAGACTAATGTTGATTAAATGTGTTAATGGTTTTGAAATATGTTTTTTGATAGTTTTCAGTGTTTCGACAGTAACTCCATCGAAACCTGGTGCTGATCTTCCCTTCATGCTTGTAATGATTTGTTCGATTTCCTGGGCTGAAGTAAGGGGAAAAATGTCAATTTTATTTAAGATATTGACGTTAATGCTCTGTTCGTCATTAGACGGTATTTTTTGTATTTAATTTGCAAGGTTTTTGCCTACATTTGCAAAAAAGTTGTTAAATATGTTAGCGGCAGCTGATGGATTTTCTTCGCATCGTATTTTGATATTGTTATGTATAATACTGTGTATTTTATTTTTTTTGTGTTTTTTCTTATCAATGATTTCATTTATAACATGCCAGACTTTTTTTGCATCGTTCTCCGTAGCTTCTAGTTTTCGCCGAAAATAGTTTTCTTTTGTGTTTTTTATTAAATACGTAAGTTTGTTTTTGTATGCTTTTAAGTATTTTTTTAAGGTTTCGTTTGTAGGTTGTCGGATTAATTGTTAGTATATTGCTTCTTTGTGTCTGATTGATACAATTAATCCAAAAGTTATCCATGGTTTAACTGGTTTGAATTTTGATGATTGTTTTCTGGAATCAATAGAATGTGCAGTACTTACGTGCATTGATAATTTTTTTTCAAATAGTTCGAAGCATTCGTTCGTATCATTACAATTAAAAATATCGTGCCATTTCTCTTTATCTAGATTACGTACTAGGGCATTTATGTTGAGCGTTTTGCGTCGGCCGTTTTCATTCTCCGAAGTTTGTGTTGGTAATGGTGAACATTTATTTTCGTAATTGTACGTAAAAATGCACCCGAAATGATCTGTGATTGTCGTATGTATAACTGCAGATACTATGTTTTTTATGTCTTGAATATTTGTGAAAACATGATCTATGCACGAAGGTCGTTGACCTGGAATAATTCTTGTAAATGAATTAATACACGATATATAATTTAATTCTGCCATCATATTAAGATAATTATCTTTATCATAAGACGTATAATCATTTGCAATATTGAGGTTAACGTCTCCGACAACAATGGTTTTCTTATTTCTGTTCGAAAGAAGTATGCGTTTTAGTTCATCTACATATATTGGTAATATTGATGCGTGAGTTCTATATATAGCGAATATGCTAAATGTATACTTTTGGTAACTGATTTCCATATTTAGGACGTTTACATTGTGGATGTGGATTTCTCTGTTACACGTCACAACATATTTATTTGAAATAAATATTGCGATTCCGCTGTTCTTGTTAATTCGGGTATTTGTTGCATAGTATGTATAACCCGGAATATTATAGTTTATATCGCTCGATGAGTGCGTCTCTGTTAATATTATGCAGTCCAGTCTGTTAAGTGATTTTATTGTTACCAGGAGTTCGTCTAAATGACGTTCGATGCTTCTTACATTCATATGAAATATGATTAAGCTAACTTCGGGATTCATCGGTAAAATGTTGTTTGTTTCGTTCACTGATGTATATATTCTTTCGTCTATTGACATGGTTTTATCTATAGCATTTAAAACGAAATCATCCATTTCGAAGAAATAATAATAATGAATGGATTAGTGGCCGTGAATACATTTGATTTCAAAGATGGGATAAGATTTTCTGGAGGACGGACTTGTTGAGAGCCTTTGTGTTTTTTTTTTATCACTAATAAGAGTTGTGCAATTTCAGTCATAATCAATTCTCTCTTTGGCAATTTGAAGCATTTTATGTCTGTATGTGCAATTGATGCTATCAGCACGGTGGTCGTCCAGGATGTTCGCCTTGAATTTTTTATTGTTGCTGGAACAGTTGTAGCAGATTGGTTTGTTGTTTCTCTCTGTGCATTTTCCTAGGGTATGGTCTTGTGCACAATGAGGGCAGGTAGGTGGCTGTGTTCTGTTCAGGCATCGTAGGGCAGTGTGTCCATATTTCAAGCAGTGGTAACACTGCGTCAGAGGGTTAAGGTCGTCAATCGGAACTCTTTGGTATTTTATATTTATTTTTCCAAAGTTAAGAAGGATTTTTCTAATGGCTCCTGATGTTTGTATTAAGTAGTTTGATACGTCTTGGTGGGACGTCTTTTGTTGATCGAATTTTTTGAGTTTGATTTCTTTTATGAGTTTAAAATCATCTTTACAGTAATTTTGTAAACCCTCATTTTGCTGGGTTATGCCTAAAACAATTTCATCCTCTGTTAAATTTGACTCTAATCTTTTTACGATCATTATAGGTTTTCTCTTTTTTGTTTCTTCAGCGTTAATGTCTTCTCCGAATGTTCCATTTATTTTTGTGACCAATTTTTGTGCGTCTTCTTTTTTTAAACATGAGATTATGAGTTTTTGTTCACCAATTTTTTTAAATTCTGTTACACCGACTTGCATTTTAGTTACATCAATGTTTTTTTCAATTCTTTTTCTCATTTCTTCAGCCTTCAAGTTTTTTGTTGTTGATATTATGATGGCATGTTTTTGTGGAGTTTGTATCTCGTTTTTATTAATTGGTGTTGTGGCTTGCGCATATGTTTTTATATTTTTTGTCACGAAACTCTCTAGTTTCTCATTATAGTGTTCATTGTTTGTTATAATTTGCTCTTGTAGATTAATAATTTTTTTTTGTAGGATAAGATGTTCTATTTTAATTTGTTCTTCTAGTTTCTTTAAGTTGTTCTCCAAACTCAGTTTTATTCTTGAATCTTTAACAGATGTGATCTTTGCGATATCGCTCTTAATATCTTCGAGAATGTCATCCATTTTCTTTCTAATACCCGCCCGCCCGGGCGAGGTACTTTGGGTACGAAGTGTAGAACAATACTCGATACGCGAGGCAGTGCACTATACGAAACTGTACGACCGCACTGTTGTAGCACTGAAATGCAACTGATTGCAAATTCTGTTATCTAATGTTTACCTTGTAAGTAACCTACAAACATACCTGCCTTCTGATTAGTAATATGTGAGACGTAGACTTCAATAAAATTATTTTGACGATAACACGATTCATTTTTTTTAAATTATATGAATACTGCTCAAGAGACCAACTGCTCCCAACTGTCTGCATCCAGTGAGAATACGACATCCCCAATGTTGTGAGGGTGAAGGTATTAGGAAAGGTAAAGATATGGGGAAGAGAAATGACCTGGTTATTGAGATCTGGTTACCAAACATGGCTTAACCTTTTCCAGCAACGTTTCAATTCTGAATGGTGGTCTTACACTGAGGCTGATAGCATCTTTCACTCTGGAACACGCCACAAATACATTATATATTATTTTAAATAACTAATTTATGAAATAACATAAATTATTCAAATAAAATTTTCTTGCGCACAACGGGATTTGATCCCACGACCTCTGGATTGCTAATCGAGAGCCCTACCTCTCAACCAGAAAATAAATTATTATAAATATCAGGTGTTAATGTGAAATAATGTGTTAATTGTAATATAATTGTGAATGATGAATACTTGGAGCAGGTGGATGAGTTTGTGTATCTGGGTAGTATGTTACGAGAGATGGGAAGGCTGATAGAGATATTGAAAGAAGGGTGAATGCCGGTAACTCCATTAATGGTGGACTGAATGCCGTTAGCGCTAATAAAAAACTGTCTAAAGAAGCGAAGCTGGCAGTCCACAATGGAGTCCTGGTACCAACCCTGATGTATGGCAGTGAGGCATGGAAATGGCAGAGGAAGGATGAAAGTAAACTGAATGCTGTTGAAATGAGATCCCTGAGATGTATGTGTGGTAAAACAATGAATGATCCGATGTAAGCATGATGAGTAAGATTAAGAAAGGGACCCTCAGATGGTTTGGACATGTAGAGCAAATGAACGAAGAAAGTAGTGTAAGAAGAATATACGACGCGAATGTGAATGGTAGAAGAAGTCGGGGACGCCCGAGGAAGACATGGCACGATCAAGTGAATCAGATACCTAATTGAGTGGGGCCATGTCGAAAGTCTGTATAATATAAGAGTATGTATGTGACGATGTATGAATGTGAGTGAGGCAAAGAGAGTTTTCCAAGACCGAGTTGTTTGGCGGTCCGTCCTCTCTGCCTACCCCTGCGGGGAAACGGCGTGATGGTTAGTTAGTTAGTTAGTTAATGTGAAAATAAATATAAGAGTTGGCTATTTATAAAAAATTTCTGGTTTTTTTATTTGGCTATTTATTTTAATTAAATTAAAATGACGCCACAAAGTTAATTAGCATTTATTGAAGAAATGTCGATATTTATTCGAAAGTAACGGAACGTTTCAACTACAGCCAAAACCATGTTAGTTAAAATCTGTTCGAAATATTATAGGGTGAAGTGTGAAGTTTACCCTAATGATAGCCATCCTGGGGTAAGAGATGGCACCAAAAGTAAAAGGGGAAGATGAAAATAAATTTTCTTCCTCTTTACCGTGTAAACTGATCGCTTTTTGAACACGAAATATTGTAAGTTTAGCAAAGTAGTCATGTGTGAAGTTGGTTGTTATTGTGGTTAGTTTAATGTAAGCGTGTAATCTAATCAGTTGTGTTCGTTGTTCCCAGGATCCCACGGCGTCAACGGACATTAACGGCAATGACAGCGACCCCATGCCCCAAGACAACGGAGACAACAAGCACGGGACCAGGTGCGCCGGGGAGGTGGCTGCTGTTGCTTTCAACCTGTTCTGCGGGATTGGAGTTGCTTATAACGCTAGCATAGGAGGTATGTAAAAAAACCTTACATTGACATGAGTTTACCGGACGAGTTCGTGGAGGAAATCGAAGATGAGGATGTTTCAATTACGAGTGTCTTCGTTTTCTATTTTCTTCACGCTCATAAACGCATACAATGCTGTTAGTGCGGTGTAACTATCTACTCGGGGGAGAACCGTCTCATACAAGTATTAGTATAATAAAGTAGTATTTTAATAGTCACTTCCTCCCAGACGTTTCACAGAGAGATTTCATGTAATTGAATCCTTGATTTAAATGCATTGCTTTGAACAATAAACATATTTTGGTAAAGTTATTGATATTTTAAATATTCAATTATCTTTTGGTGTTTTTGTGTCCCAATTTTTTTGATTTTTTTCCTTATTATGAGAGATTATGTTCAACGGAAGTAAATTCCCCAACATGACTTCCAGTAACTTTAAGTGACCATCTCAGGCACGAGGGCTCCATCGAAGCCAGGGTTAAGTTAGCCTTAACCACAGAAGTTTGGTGTACAGTACAGGGCACGCAGATCCTTTAATGGTACACAATCGTAAGGGCGCCCCACTGTTGAATTTGGCAGCCACCTCTAGTCTGCAACCCTAAAATACCCGAACAAAAACCCTTAACCCAGAAACATGCAGAAACGGGTGGTCCATTTGATAGATTCCCTATCTTAACAAGTGGATCTTTTGAGCATAGGCGTCATGCTGTCATTGTTCTACCAATATTACAATGGAAGATTCCGCTTTGAGGAACCAGCGTCATTGATACCTTCGGCACCTAGGCCAGTGCAATTAGCGCAAAAAAGGGGGTCGCGATCGGAATTATTCCGGTAGTCCCAATTTTTTTATATGTTTTATATACTCATCTCCTGATGAAAAATCTGAGTTTTCGACCTTGGGTCACTTGAGCTTTCGCCGCCATTTTGAAAAAACTAGCCGAAATCGAGCCAAAATCTAGTTTTTCTCAAATATCTCGTTTCCAATAAAAATTTTGGCTAAAGTTGCTTTACAAGTTAAGTAGAACATAAAATTACCTACAATTTTTGTTTAAAAAGTTTTATTCTATCTCTAATAAATATTGAGATATACAGTCGTAAATATGTGTATAATTTTATAAAAACAGGTAAATTGCTCGATTTGGTTTACTTTTTTGTGCGTATCTTTTTTCCAGTACAATTTTGTGAAAAAATTATTGATATCAATTTTGTAGAAAATGAAATTTCTAAAAAGACCTGTAATTTTTATTTTTTTGTATTTTTTTTTTACTTATATAAAGTATAAACAAATATCGGAGTGAAAACAGAAAATTTATCACGATTTATTACCATGTTATACGATTTTTGTTTACATTACATTTTAATATATTGTAATATTTTTAACATATTATAACAAATAAAAGAGAGTGGGGGGTCCCCCCTCCCCCCTCCCCCGCGGTTCCCTGTAGTTTCCGCCAATTAGCCACTCCAGGACGGGCCATCAGTGTTGCCAACTCTGCTCCTTTAGAGCTAAATACAAACAAAAATAATAAACAAAAATAATATTTTAGAAGTTATTTCTATGGAAATCGGTTATTTTTGTATGGAATTTGTTTTTTTTTCTTCTCACAAATACTCTATAGCCGCCAGTCCCTGATTGATGTAGGTACTGAACATTTTAAAAGAAAACGGATCTACTTCCCAGCTGTGGGTTCAGTACTTCCAGATGACTACACTGATTGAGCTGTATATTGAAGCGGAACGTGCTGGAAATTGGGAGCTCCATCTTGCAACGGTCCAAAAAATGATACCTTTTTTTCACGCAGCCGCCCACTTTAATTATGCTAAAAGTGCACATCTGTATCTCCAAGATATGTTGACATTGAAAGAGAAGATGGATCCAATAGAATATGAAAGATTTACCAAAGAGGGTTTCTTTACGATTCGACGATCTCATAAATTTTGGTCAGGGATTTGGTTTGACATGACAATCGAACAAACTCTGATGAGATCGATGAAAACATCTGGAGGTTTGACCCAAGGACGAGGAATCACAGACAGTTCTATTCTTCGTTGGGCTGCTGGATTTGTTTATCTGCATAATATTTGTGAGGGTATTGAGTCATTCTGTGGAGTTGAATCGGGAACGTCAGAGCAACATGTAGAGATGAAGCTTACACGAATTAAGAGGGATGACAAAGACGTTCAAACTCTCATTGATTGGTTTTCTTGCCATGAACCATTTCCTAAAACAAACATGATTATGTCTATAAGCAGTGGCATTGTCGGGGATAGCAAAGTAACTTGTCACATGGCTGAAAAGATGGGGAAATTTGCTCTGTCTAAAGTCGTCAACCAGAACTTTGGAAACCTACACTTAAAACGTAAGGATGCGATAGTTTCTCTTGCAGCGATGACCAGCATAAAAAATCAGGGTGTGACTGTGACAATAGATCCAATAATGCTATTCCATCGTATGTGTATTGCCAAAAAGTCTGAAATTGAACTTAAAGAATATTTCCAATATGAGCTATCTCCGGTCCCACTGTCTCTTTTCTCAGAGGAAGGCATGCGCAAAGGAACCAAATCCATATTTTACTCATCGTTCAATCCTCTAACAAATAACATAGAACTGGGAGGCAGTAAAATACACGTTGTTGATGGGGGATATTTACTGCACAAAGTTGTATGGGGTCGTGCACAACCTTTTTCAATCATTTTTCAGCAATAAGCCAGGTATGTACAAAATCATTATGGAGCCAATGCAGTAGGTGGTATTCGATGGATACCCAGATTCGGTTGAAAAGAAAAGCACTAAGGGGTTACAACTTCTGCTGAAGTTTTGTTTAATGAAACCACTCACCCACAAGTGCCACAGGAAAAGTTTCTGGGAAATGAGAAGAACAAGTCCCGTTTTATTTCCATACTCAGAGCCTCATTTGAACGATCGCAAATAACGACAGTACAAGCTGAAGAGGATGCTGACGTTCTCATAATAACCACAGCAAACTCGTTGTCATCTCAACATGATGCAGTCATAATCGTTGGTCAGGATATCGACCTGTTGGTACTCATCACAGCTCTCTCACTTTCAAACGTATATTATCAAAAAGTCGGTAAAGGTAAATCACTTAACGCGTTGTACTCCAACAAATGTTTTAAACACATTGAAATAGTAGAAAACATTTTATTCATTCATGCCATAAGCGGCTGCGACACAATTGGTGCTCCGTTCGGTCAAGGCAAAAACAAATTTTGTAATATTCTTCTCAAGAACCACTCAGTGAACGAACTTGTTCGTGTATTTCAAGATCCAAACGCAAAGCGAGAAACAATCACTTTGGCTACCGAACAATTATTTGCACTTTTGTATGGCGGCAATGAGAAATCAAATTTGGAAAATTTAAGGTAGGTACATTCTTTTTGTCAAGGGGGTGAAAAAGAACAAATTCAATTTATCCAGGCTACCACCCACCAAAGATGCAGTCCAGTAACATGCTTTAAGAACATACTTGCAAGTGCAAACTTGGCTTGGTCACCATAAAGATCCAACTGAATGGGGATGGAAGAAAGATGCTGTTGGGATACTAACTCCAGTACCAATGCTGAAGGAGGCTGCACCTCAGGCGTTGCTGAACTTTATTTCATGCCAATGCAAAAAAGGTTGCGCTCGAAAGTGCACATGTAGAAAGTCGGGTTTGAAATGCTCCCTACTCTGTATTCACTGTAATGGCAGCTCTATGCTGCCAGAATGCTGTGGAAGCCTTCGTTCATGATGATGACGAGGAATTTGGTGAGCCAGTCACCACAAATACGGCTGATGGGACATAGGAAGACTATATTGAAGTTGTTCGGGGCCCGTAAGTTTCATCGTTAGTCAAAAGTGATACTTTAAAGAAAAAAAAAATTTTCTTTTTTTTTACGGCATCTATGTAACTTAATTAATATTTTTTTTATTTGTATGTTGTGATTACATTGGTAATTAATGTTGCTGTTATGTATTTTGCATGTTATTACAACAATAATTTTAAAAAAAAAAGAATAATAAAGATATGCCAAGATTAAAACACTTTTCTTCTGATTCAATTTTTGACCCAATTTTTGTGTAATTTTTGTGTTAGAACCTGGATACTCATTGAGTCTTTTATGAAATTTTAAACCAATGTCTTTTATAAAATTTTATTCTCTACAAAATTAATGTTTATAATTTTTTCATAAAATTGTTCTGGAAAAGAGATACACACAAAAAACCAAACCAAGTCGAGCAATTTAGCTGTTTTTATAAAATTATACACATATTTACGACTGCATATCTTAATATTTATTAGAGATACAAGAAAACTTTTTTTGTAAAAATTGTAGATAATTTTATGTTCTACTAAACTTATAAAGCAACTTTAGCCGAAATTTTTATTGGAAACGAGATATTTGAGGAAAACTAGATTTTGGCGCGATTTCGGCTGGTTTTTTCAAAATGGCGGCGAAAGCTCAAGTGACCCAAGGTCGAAAACTCAGATTTTACATCACGAGATGAGTGTCTAAAACATATAAAAAAATTGGGACTACCGGAATAATTCCGATCGCAAATCGCTAATTGCACTGGCCTAACCGGTGCGCAGTCGTGAAACGCGCGAAACGCGCTTCCAATTTATGTACACGGTTAATATTTGTGTGTTTCTTCCCTCCTACAACATGGGTTTCTTCTAGACCCATGTTCACTCCTTCCTCTCCCCAAAAAAACCCTCCTCACAGCATCTTGACACAAGCCCTGATGGAAATGGTTTTCCTCAGGGCCTTCTGTGTGGAGTAAATTAATGTAAAATTTAATTTTTTCATAAGAAGCAATTACTTTGTGGTTAGACATTATAGACATTATAATAAAAACCAACAGTTGGTTTTTATTTGTGATTAGATCTATATTGTTGTCTCCCTCCCACTAATTGATTATTGTATTGTTGTCTCCCTCCCACTAATTGATTATTTACTTTACCTCTGTCAAATACTTTGTCTCTTTCTAATTATGTTCTTGGTCATTTTCTTTCTCCCTCTGTCACTCAACTTATATATAAGCCATAGCTCTCACTTAACATTTAGTTATTATTACTTATATCCTGAAGAAGCTTGATGTAAGCGAAACCGGTCGATATGTAATATAATAAATTCGTGGTTAAATACAAAGTGTTTTATTTATTTTTATAATAAAATTTATTTAGTCATTTTACTGTTTCACATACTGTGGTGTTTCCCAGTGCCCTATTCTGTTATATTAGGTCCTTACAACTATAAAGTCGATTTTTTTAAATATTATAATAAATTTATTTAATCAAAGTATGTACCATTGCTATCTATGCACTTTTGCCAACTCATAGGTAGTTCATCGATCCCTTTCAATAAAATCTTTGAAGGCGGTTTGGACTGCCCCATTGGAGTTGAATTTTTTCCCTTGCAAGAAGTTATCCAAATTTCGAAAAAAATGGCAATCTGTTGGGGCAAGGTCCGGAGAGTGCAGTGTGTGGTCTAGCGTTCTAACGCGCGTTTGTTGATTTGCTTCACTCAATTCGTGAGGTACCTACCTTTCAAGCTTTTTCACCTTCCCAATTTGCTTCAAGTGGATTAAAACAGTTTTATCACTAACACCGCAGCCTGCAGCTAACTCGGACGTGGTTTACGATGGATCCGCTTCCACAATAGCCTTCAATTCTTCATTATCAACTTTGGTCTCCGGCCGTCCAAGGGGCTTGTTCTGCAGGTCGAAATTTCCAGAACGAAAACGTTGGAACATACACATCATTAATCCTTCGAGCCGTTTCTGCAGCACTGGTGCCACGGTGGAATTCGTACTCGTAAATAACGCGATATTTCAAGTTTTCCATTTTTTAAACTAATTGACGCAAAGAAAAAAAACAATTAAGGAAAAAACAAATGAATTATAATTTTCGAAACACAAATACATGAGTAAATAGCTGAATAAATTTGAATTTGGAATTTCTAACCAAAGAGAAGATATTTGAGATCAAAGTTGCCAGAACGGCAAAACGCCAATTTCATATGTAAGGACCTAATATTTAAACTTTGATTGTTTGTTTTATTTTTATATAACGTACATACTTCAAAAGCCCCTTATACGTCCTTAGGCAGAAATAAATTAATGAAAAGTTGATCTTACTGAAGAAGTTGAAGTATAATAAGAAATGTAGAATTTCCACGCAATTTGAAGCGATTTCATTTTTGGAAGTTTATCATCAACTTGAAAAAATGAAAGGTAATTGAACGCGTTTTCACCCTATTAAACTTTTATAAAATATCTTCTAGAAAGTTGGCAAGTTCAGTTTCCTTTTTCTATAAACTCGCACGTCTAAGCCTAACTTTTGGGACACGCTTTATTAGGAGTGCGTTTGCGTGTGTTATCTCCCCTACTTGTTTTGTTAAAAAAATTCCTACAACTTTTTTTAAACTAGGTACCATAAAGTTCAGACTTCCGAAATGGCAACTTTTGTCTGCTTGTTTATCTGTCTCAATATATTTTATTTTTTCGTTCGCAAAATTTGTTTGAATCTTTGTTTTCATTCTAACGTTTTGTTTGATATTGGATTCCTGTAATGCTGACGGTTCGGAGACCTTTTTGGAGTGTATTCCGTCAAGCTTTTTCGAATAATAACAAAAGAAAAAATACCATCTATTTTCAGTGAATATTGTATAACAGAACGTATATTGTATAACGAACCTCCTACCTTTTCTTATATTCTTATTTTTCTTCACCAATGGTTGTCACGTTAGGAAATAAATTTTGGCATCTGTATGCTAAAGATTACTTCTTATAAATTCTTGCCACTTCTATGAGGTCTTTAACATATTCGGTCCATAATTCTGTGGTATTTTTCTTAAATATCGATTAACAATCACTATCAATGTTGGTATACATTTAACAAATGTTTTGCCGTTTGGATTTTTTGCGTATTATTTTTGTCAAATCCTTTTCATCGATTCAGGGTTGCCCATATAAATGTTTAATTTATTTATTTGTTTCGCAGGAGTCCGAATGTTGGACGGCACCGTTAATGACGCGGTGGAGGCCCGCGCTTTGGGTCTGAACCCCGATCACATAGACATCTACAGCGCCTCCTGGGGCCCCGAAGACGACGGAAAGACCGTGGATGGGCCCGGGCCGTTAGCCCGTAGAGCTTTCATCTACGGGGTCACCAGCGGCCGCAAGGGCAAAGGTTCTATCTTTGTGTGGGCATCTGGAAACGGAGGCAGACACACCGACAGCTGCAACTGTGACGGATATACGAACAGTATTTTTACGCTGTCAATCTCGAGCGCTACTCAAGGAGGGTGAGTTTTTATATATATATATTCATTTTTTTGGAGAAATTTGAATTTTTCAGCATCGTCGAATGTATGAAGGATTTGTTGTTTATTTTTCAATGGCTGGAAATAGTATCAAAATGAATGCTTCAAAATAAGACGTTCTAGGATATTACCTGTACTTTGCTAACCATCACGACGCTTCATCTCAGGCGAAGGCTACACGTTATATATTTATCACGATCCATATTAGATCTGAGTGCTACCCTCGACGTTCGTATATATATATATATATATTTATTGTGATCCGTCAATATTTATCAAATATCGTGATATTTATTGAACCTATAGGCTAGCTCATTGACGGATCACAATATGCATCACAAATGCCTGGATTCTTAATCGGATCGTGAATCCCGAATCGTGGTAAATAATGATGCGTAGGCAATAAGTTCAATATTTTTATTATGATCCGTCAATATTCATCGCGATCCTTAGGTTCATTTGTGAACCATATTGTGATCCGTCAAAACGCTAGCCTACGCGTTCAATAAATATCAATATATTTGATAAATATTGACGGATCACGATAAATATTTAACACTTAGGGTTCGCCGTAAGGGAGAGTTTGATCTGCTTTAGGAATATAATACTCCACGGGCCTTCAAGCCTTTTTATCGTGCTCTCGGTTTTTCTACTCATTCTTAACGAAGAGATTTTGTAACTTATTTATTATTTCATTACACTGGATGATATATTGATTATTATGGAATCCAAAATTTGTAAGGAAGTCCTCGCGTAATTTTTTTACTTCGAATTCTCAATAAAATATCTACACAAAATATTTTACGTTGACAGATAGGAAGGTCATTCCTGGAAAAAATGCATGAAGCAGAGGTCAACGTTAAATATCAAATTGGAATTTTCGGACATTAAACAGATAAAACAAAATTAAATATCTTACGGGAGTTTTTCCCTCATAATAAACGCTTTATTTGGGCATCACTTTGCGTAAAAAAACGAGAAGGGGAATAAATTTTACTTCGAGGTGCTCCTTTTTATTTTGAAACTTTATTAGGGTCCGAACTTTTATCTTTTCCGTGCAACTTTTAGAGAAAGCCCATAACACCATCTGGTCCCTCCTTCTTTATCTTGTCAAATGTACTGGAAATATGGAATTTTTATCTGATCATTTTCCACAGTATTGGTTAGATTATTTTAAGTTTATTTTACAATATGCCCTTCGTTTTGATTTATTTTCATCATGCTTAATACTTTTTACACTTGCTAGAAACTTTAAGAAGTGGATAAATAACGCTTTTCGAACAGTTTTTCGTATAAAAAATGGACTAACGAAAAATATGCTTTTCAGATACAAACCCTGGTATTTGGAAGAGTGCTCTTCCACCCTTGCCTCAACATACAGTTCTGGAACTCCAGGTCACGATAAGAGCATCGCAACAGTTGATATGGACGGTAGACTCAGGCCTGACTACATTTGCACCGTAGAACATACTGGAACATCTGCTTCTGCTCCCCTAGCCGCTGGCATATGCGCTCTAGCTCTTGAAGCCAACCCAAACCTCACCTGGAGAGATATGCAATATCTAGTTGTCATGACATCCAGGTATGCACCACTCGAAAAGGAAACTGGCTGGATTGTGAACGGAGTCAAAAGGAAAGTTAGCCACAAGTTCGGTTACGGTTTGATGGACGCCGGAGCGATGGTCAGCTTAGCTGAACAGTGGACTGCAGTACCCCCGCAGCACATTTGCAAATCCCAAGAAATCAACGAGGAAATGAGCATCGACACAACATACGGCTTCACCATGTCTGTTCATATGGATATCAACGGATGCCGTGGAACAGTCAACGAAGTTCTTTTCCTCGAACACGTTCAGTGCAAGATTTCATTGAGGTTCTTCCCAAGAGGGAACTTGAGAATTCTCCTAACATCGCCAATGGGAACCACATCCACATTGCTCTTCGAAAGGCCTAGAGATGTTGTCAACTCAAACTACGATGAATGGCCATTCCTAAGCGTTCACTTCTGGGGCGAAAAGGCGGAAGGACGTTGGACCCTGCAGGTTGTAAATGCTGGAAATCGACATGTTAATCAACCTGGTCTTCTAAGAAAGTGGCAGTTGATCTTCTACGGAACATCTACCAATCCTGTTAGGTTGACATCTCAGGTACAGAATGTAAACGGAATTCACTCATCAATCCCCATAACATTCCCCACTGCTTCCGATGGAAGTCTACACTCCCCGTCTGGCAATGGAGAAGGAAACTATTTCTACGCATTCAATACGAACTTTCAGAATGATCAGAACATCTACTCTGCAGCAGGGTCGGAAATAGACAAGGTTGTTGCCACCTTGGATGGTCACAATATTCCAACTTCTCAAAGAGAAAATGTGATGTCTGATGCTAACAACAAGATGGTGCTTCATAGTTGCGACCCAGAATGTGACCAACAAGGTTGCTATGGAAAGGGCCCGACCCAATGTGTGGCCTGCAAACACTACCGCCTCGACAAGTAAGTTCAAACCCTTGTTATTAAAGTTATCATACTATATCATGTTCCTTTTTGGTGAAATTGAATCAATTTACCTGCCGTTTTTTAGCACCTGTGTCAGCCGCTGCCCCCCAAGAAGTTTCCCCAACCAGGGAGGTGTTTGCTGGCCGTGCCACGAGTCGTGCGAGACGTGCGCCGGTGCCGGACAGGACTCGTGCTTGACGTGCGCGCCGGCTCACTTGCGCGTCACGGATCTAGCCGTCTGTCTGCAGCAGTGTCCCGAGGGATATTATGAGAGTAAGTACACACTTCTTCCGATAGTGATATTTTTTATTTCCTGTGCAGCAAAGCTTTAACACGTCAGCTTATTTAAAATTATTTTGGTGGCGTGTTAAATATTTTTTCTTTATTTCAGATTTCGATCAGAACACTTGCGTTCCGTGCTCAGCCAACTGCGGTTCCTGTCAGGACCGACCTGACATGTGCCTGTCTTGCGACCACCACTTGGTCATGCACGAAAATAAGTGCTATGCGGCGTGCCCACCCTTCACTTACGAAACCGAAGATTACAAGTAAGACCCTTTATTTCAAAACTTATTTGAAAAAAAAAACATAGTTTAGCATTCCTAATACTCGGCCTACCCAAACTGTCATCGGTGTTCGAATTCCACAAATTGTTAAAAATCAATAAACAGGATGATGTCTGGAGTCAGCAGATGACATGGATTCTGTTTGATTGTGTAAAACATAACCTTTCCATGTAAATTACTGACCCTATCTTGATCAATTGTATAATATTGAATTTTTCGAAAGAAAGTTTTTCTGACCGGTTTTGTGAAGGCATTATTTTAATTATATTAAAAAAAAAAAACAAATAATTTTATACCATTGAAGAAGAAGATAACACTTATAATCTAAACTAAAATATGAAAGCGAATAAGACACAGAAAATAGAAAAAAGATAACGGTCACAACTGGGACCATTATCTTTTTGTCGGAATTGGTCGAAGATAATATTACTATTTCTAAAATTTGAAAAAAAGGAGATTGACAATTTTGACGGTTTTGCGGAAGGTGGCAATGGCTGAATTGGTAAAAGCGCACATTCTGGTTAGACGAGAAGTTCTGGGTTCGTATCCCAGTTGCGATCATTACATATTTCTATTTTTCTGTGTCTTGTTCGTTCTCATATTTTCGTTTAGATTATTAGTGTTGTCTTCTTCTTAAACGATATACTACATTGATGGGAATAACTTCAAAAGTTACAAATTTGTTATTATAAAAAACAATTAACTTCGTTTGCATCACTTTTTTTAACACAAACTTCATGTTGCTTGAACGATATCCGCTTCTTCAGGAGTAATATCTACATAGAAGAGGGTTTATATATTTTTTGCTTACTAAAAATATCTGCATTGATAATAACATTTTTCTTATTTCTAATATTTCAAATTTATTAGTCTGCGATGCCTCACAAGATGTATAAAGTATTTTTAAACCTATATTTCCTTCGAAAGTATTTTTATCATTTTGCGATAAATGATCAGGGAACTCAAGAGTCAATTTTGCAATTTGAAGCTCTGTGATTTTCTTCCTCTTATATCGAAGCTTCTATTAGTTCTACTTATATCAAAAGAAATGTAATCATGCTTAATGATTCTTCATCTTATATTTTAACTTGAAATTATTTGAACTAAAAATGTAAATGAAGTTTCGTTCTTCGATAATATTTTTTTCTCGAAATAAACAAGAAATACATTTTTTGGCATGTCGTCTCTGGTAACCATGACACCAAGATGTACCACCGACCCTACTGATCTTTTAATGTTTTTATCGAAAAATAAAATGTTCTCTCGACAGTTGTGCCTCTTGCCATTCCACCTGTGAGACGTGCAACGGTTCCTCGGAGAGTCAATGCATCTCCTGTAGACCAGGAAAATACTCCTTGGATGGAAAGTGTCTTTCGAACTGCCCAGACCGATACTATGCTGATAAGAAGAGACGAGAATGCCTTACGTGAGTGTTTTTAAAATTACTCTTTCCCAATAGGTGATGTTATTTTACACATCATATTTCCTGTGGGCATTTCAATGAATTATATTGTGAATGCAAATCTGTCTCGTTAAACTCATTTTACCTCTTGCGCCAACAGATGTCCGGTGGGATGTGCTACTTGTAACAGTGCCCTTTGTCAAACATGCGACCCGGAGTGGATACTGAACAAGAAAGGCAAATGTGTACCAGAAGGAAGTTCCCACTGTGATCAAGGTAAGAATCCACTTTCTCAAGCCAACGGTTTGACCCAGTTTAATCAATACTTGATGCGTTTAATTATTTAATCTCCCATTAAATACACTGACCAATAAGCAATGAGCAGTAAAGGTGGACAATATAATATATTGTACACATATTCTTTAGTTGCTAATTTCAGAAACATTGAAATAATTGCTATACGTAAAAATAATATAAAAAAGTCGATATACCTAAAATAATTTTATTTTCAATTCTTTGGAGTTTACCTTTAATGTATATTTATTTTAAATATTTCTGCAAAACAGTTGTACACCATGCCATTTAGGAGAGATTGTGCTATTAGTAACAAAAAAATAAATCGTATTTTTTTAATCAAAATTACCAACATCAGGACAAAATGTGTACATTGTATAAGAAACCTTTTGTTTTGTAACATGATGATATTTACTTGTTCTATTTTACAATAACTAAATCACCGTGAAAGTCTCAAATCAAATTGACGTTGTTTTATTAAATAGTGGTTTAAACAAAATTTATGTAGGTAGTCTTTTCATTTAATTTATAACAATTCCAAAATAGAATTTCGATAAAGTCCTTGTTCGGAATAATTGTTGTATCCGACAAAACTTTCTATGTTGAGTTATTGATGGCATTCTAATATAATTGCCTTTCTTCTCCACTTTTTATTTCAATCTCGTGAGAATTGTATGTTTATTGTATTTTAACTATAAAATTAAATGAAACATAACTGTTTTCATATTTTCCATCTTTCTCAAAGTAATAATATTTTTCAATACGACGTTATTCCAAGCAAGGGCTCAATTATTAAAGGCGTAATATTAAATTGATCACACAACACCTAATTTCTAACGGTCTATTTTTACACATAAGATTGTCTGGAGGTCAAATGAAAATAATATTTCAAATTTCAGTTAAATCGGCCGCCTTTACGTAAAGAGAAAACCTAATTTTTAAGGGGTTTTAGCAGACTTTGGAGATTTGTACAGAAGATAGAGCCCATTCTGTGGGATTATGTATGAAATCCGAAAAGATAATAAGATTTTTATGTGAAGAAACTTTAGTCAGTCTTTCCAATCTAATACACTGCTTATCTTTCTACTGAAAGCAGTACTGAATAATAATAACTAAGCCCAAGTGGTATTTCTTAAGTTCTTGGTAACCATGGGCGAAGACAAGCATTAATTTTTTTTTTGTAAAAATTATTTCAGAATTCGTGTTTTTTTATTATTTTTATTCTTTTTAATTTTTTTAAAGTTATAGATTGCACGTCGGCCCGTGTGAGGGTGGGTGGCCCTTCCGTTGAACTAAAAACTGTGTTAGAATAAGTATGACGTCACGCTTCACCTGATCATTTTGGCCATCTTTTTTAAATTAGCTGCACACAGGAAGCCCCGAGGAAAATTATTTTCTCGGGGCCTATGCCATCTTTGATGATGCTATGCGTAGGGTCTTATTAAATAAAATAAGGAGAGGAAGTTCTGCGAAGAAAAAGGAACGTTGGGGTAGGAATCTGGGGGTCAGTGTATCCAGGAGTGATGGACGTAGGTATGAATCCATTCGTCCCATTGCGGTGTAAGGAGGTGGGTCGAGAAAGTCCGGCTGGAGACGTCAAAAGGTCCCCCTCAATCAGTCTTTCCCGATCCAGCCTACCACTGAGACCTAGATAAACCTCACCCCACGAACCAGGATCGGAGTTACTTACGGCAGGGGTAACCCATACCGCCCCCCAAATTGTCGCTTTGAAAAATGTTAACATTAAAAACTATGAAAACTACATCTTTTAATGTGTACTGGTATAGTTAGAAGGTCAACAATCTAAAAAAGGCGATGACTATAGTTCTTGTTAGGATGCTCATGGAGAAACTGAAAAAAAAACAGTTGGCGACGCAATTGCTATCCACAGGAAAGGAACTTGTGAATTTTATTGGCGGACCGCACGCAGGCAACTTGTTACAGACCAGTTGTCAAGGGCGACGAGGTGACTAGCACTTCAGTCACCACGGCCGTCGCACTTCATTTGCCCTGTTGACTGGTTGCCATGGTAGCGGCTCACGACCTGTCAAATTTTCGAGTAATTTATGACATGTCAAATCAGAAAAATATCGATTTTGTTCGGGAGGTTGATAAATTGAGCTGTGGCGTGAACTGAGTTGCCACCCAGTTTTCAATTTCTCCATGAGCGAAGGCCTATAGAGAAAACTGACAAAAAAATTAAAATTATTTTACGTTATTTTTCATAACATTTCCTTTTAACGATAGAGAAATTTTGTGAAAATCAATAACCTTGATAAATTATTTTAAAACAGCTGAATACTACTCCGATGGTCACTGTAGAGGTTGTCACTCCACCTGTGAAACCTGCAATGGGGGCACAGAGAACAACTGCCTGACCTGTGCCTCTCCGCTTCTCCTGCAAGATGGAACCTGCGTGGCTGTATGCGGAATCGGAGCCTACCAGGAAGCTGGAAGGTAAGTTTAATGAGTGGATAAATATAATATGCTGAACTTCTTACCTTTATGAAAAGCTGGACACAGACGAGAGATATCATGATAATATGATATTGTGTGGACTTGGCCAGCATATTCCCATTGGGAATGTATGGCGAGCGATACGGTGAAATAGACCAAACCCACATATATTATGAGGTTATATCTCTCGTCTGTGATTAGCTTTAAGAGAAAACCCGGGCGCCGAAAGTACTTATGCTTATAGTAGCTCGTTTGCATGGACGAACTATTGTTCAAGAGGGCATGAGCGTATGCCAGAAGTAGGCTAAATATTACATTTTTTCCTTACTTATTATTGAACGAGCCTGGCGAAGTCCTATATCAACCCAACCGTTTGGTATTTGTGTTGTTTTTAAATTTAGTTGTACGTTCCTTTTTAAGTTTCCAAAATCTGTTAAACCCAAAGATATTGAAATATAAGTAGATGTGCTATCTGCTGTTTTTACTATGTGGGTCTGCGCTTCCGGGTGTCGCCGATATTGTTTACCAATTAACAAATTTTATTTATTTATTTATTTATTTATTATAGATACAAAAGAAAGTACAAAAGAATAAATAATAAACTAAACGAATAAACCAAACGAACGTTAAACTAAATGAACGAATTCTTTCCTTATTCAAAATATATTGTTAACCAATATTAATGCACATTTTCAAAAAATCAACGAAATGAACAAATTCTTTTTGTATGAAAACTACGCTAATTAGCGCGTAGGCCGGCGACAGTTGCGCGGACACCATAGCATATCTCTTCTGTATTTGAATATCTTTGGTTAAACCTTATTTTGACTAGGTGGCTTACCTTGACTGATATTTTCAATATTATGGAGACTACCTGCCTAGAGATAGTTTTAAAACAGAATTGTCAATGAGTTAGTGATATTTCTTCGGACATATTGAATAATTTTTCCGAAGAAATATTTCAATATTTTGATTTAGTAGGGGTGCTTGGGTTCATGGGGTGAGGTTTGTCGAGGTATTGGAGGCGGATGACCAGGACACACCGAACCCCAGATTCCTATCCACCCCTTAATATAATTTTCTTTCCCAGAATCTCCTTTCTTTCCTCAAAAAACCCTCCACACAGCATCCCCAAAGATGACATAGGCACTGAGAGAAATTATTTTCCTCAGGGCCTTCTGTGTGGAGCTCAAGTAAAAAAATATCCTAATTTAAATTTAAAAAATGTTTCGTAAAATATTATATGGTTCAAAAGTAAGAAGGTAGGTATTTCAGTACTTACTTACAAAAAGTGGAAATGTTATTAAATAAGAGGAAAATAGGAATACAGTTTTTTGGATACGAGGTCTACAACTGTTCACAGAATTACTAGTTAATGTGAAATTTATTATTGAGTAGATAATCAATTTCATTGGCGATAATCGTTTTTTTTTTTCAAATAGATACAGATCACCAATTTCAGTATTGTAAACGGTTTGTATAATTGTTTATCATTTTGTCCAAAAACACTCCTAACGTAAAAAACTTAGATTATGCAGTATTCTGAATCTGATCGCTTGTTTTGTTCACCAGATGCGCGCTGTGCCTGCACGCGTGTACGGCGTGCGTGTCGCGCCTGAACTGCACGGCGTGCGCGCCGGGCTTGAAGCTTCAGAGCGGGGAATGCAGAGCGTCCTGCGCGCCAGGATACTACAGCGACAGGGGCGTATGCTCCAAGTGCTATCTCAGTTGCCAGACTTGCGGGTAATTAAACATTTTTTTGGTTCCGTGACATGAAGAAAAAATGAAAGAAAAACGACCTAAACTAACCAGTTATTTATCATGTTTTATTTTGTCACTGCTCTATCCCTATGCCATTTTATGTACATATGTGTAACCGAAACTATTGAGCGTGTGGGTAAATTGTATTAATTTTTGTTTAATTTGCTAGCGAAAGTTCCTTGCCCGGGCTTTATACAGCATGTTTAAAAATCAGACCTAGAGAGTGACCTTCCTCTTGTTTTAACTTAACCATAAGTGTGCGAAATTTCATCAATCTCGGATTAAAACTGTAGTTTTGTATAAAATTATACAAATGCCGCCCGCACTGTGTCCGCCCGTCCGCCGGCCGGACGATCTTCTTTATTTACTTTAACCAGTGATTCCTGACATTATTTGGGTTAAAAATGTAAATGAAATTTTGGTCTCCGGTGAAATTTCTTTTTGATCTGTATTGGATAGTTAGGAGCGGGGTGAGAGGTTGGCTGGTTAATCGGCTGAGCGACCAGTGACGTCATCTGTAAGATTTTTTTTTTGTTTGTTTTTAAAGAAAAAGTTTTTGAAAAAATACCACTAAACAATCATCGCAGACCAAAATTTCATTTCCATGTTTTACTCCAAATAATGTCGGGAATCTCTGGTTAAAGCAAGAACTTGTATAAATTGATAGATTTTTACAGAAAATATTATATGTGACAACCGACTACACAGTTCCGTCTGACTACACAGAACTGCTATTTCCGCTCCATACTGATGTGTGAAACGGAAGTTTGGCCAACAAATTCTACAAAGATGTCAAGGTTGAGAGCTTTTCAAATGGGAATGTTGAAAATTAGGTACCTAAAGTAGGAATTCTGGACCAAACAGATAACGATTTTTTCTTCGGATTGTTGCATTTGCGGTAAAAAATATAAAAACTTCATGTCGGCCACCCCCATGGAAAATATTAAGAAAAAATTAAAATAAAATTGTGTTGATTGAGAATCATGCCGAATTGGACTGCATTTGAGAAATTTGGTTCTATTGAATATTTATGAGAGATTGTAGAAGAAATAACTAAACTAAGATTATAAACATTAACACTAGAAGAATCTGTAAAGACAAGATCGAGAAGACGAGAATTGATGTTGTACACATGGTTTTTGCAGTCATACGAGTATATTTGTTTATTGATGTTTTTAAAGTATTTTTAAAAAGCTCTGTTCCTAAACAATATTATTAAATAGGTATTCTTGCATAATATGTAACCTATATATACATATGTTCCTCTTGCAGTGGTCCGAGACGCGACCAGTGCGTGAGTTGTCCCGCCGGCTGGCAGTTGGCCGCCGGGGAGTGCCATCCAGAGTGCCCTGAAGGCTTCTTCAAATCAGACTTCGGGTGTCAAAAGTGCCATCATTATTGCAGAAATTGTCACGGTAAGTTTATATTTTCATTAAACGATGACTATGATTCAGTCGATAATATTATTCTCATGTCCGTGATTCAGATGTCAATGATTTAGTTATTAATAATGCAAGTGCCAATGATTCAGTAGTCAACGATTTAATTATCAATGATTCAGTTGAGTCAGATGGCATTGATTAAGTTGACAATTATTAAGTTGTAAAAATTCTGTCGTCTATGATTCTTTTTTTTTATTTGATGCAACAAATTTACATACATATTTATAACATGATTTGATAATGTGGACCTCACTGGGTTCTTTACCCGTGCTTAGGCTTCCGTATTATTTTTAGTCGTGATTATTATTAATTGTGATTCAATTGACAATAATTAAGTTGACAATAATTCAGTTGATAATTATTCAGTTTTCAATGATTCCTTTATCAATTATGGTGATGACAATGATTCAGTTGGCAATAATTCGGTTTACAATAATTCCTTTTACAAGAATTACAATAATTTACAATAATTTACAATAATAAATATATATTATAAAAGAAAGTCCAAAAAAACGTGCGAAACGCAAAAACTCAGAAACGAGTGCCGGTACGATCAAGAGAGTTATATGGTATGGTAGATCTCTATCCCCCCTAGGGAATAACGGTATTCGTTTTTTCCTAAAGGGCTTGCTTTTGAAGATATAAGGGCTGAAAGTTCTAAGAAGACTCTAGAAACTTCAAGAAGAGTCTGGAAGATTCCGGTAACTTCTAGAAAATTCGATAAGACTCTGGAATATTCTGGAAGAAATGGAGGAGTATGTCAGCGAGTCTAGAAGGTTCCGGAAAGTTCAAGAAGGTTCGATAAAGCTGTGGAAAGTTCTGAAAGGAGTGGAGGAGTGTGTCGGTGTCTCTAGAAGGTTCCGAAAAATTTTAGAAGGTTCCATAAAGCTGTGGAAGTTCTAGAAGGTTCTATAGGGCTGTACAAAGTTCATGAAGTAGTGGCGGAGTATGTCGCTGAGTCTAGATGGTTCCGGAAAGTTTTAGAAGGTTTGATAAAGCTTTAGAAAGTTTGAGAAGATTCCATAAGGCTGTAGAAAGTTCTGAAATGAGTGGAAGAGTGTGTCGGTGTGTCTAGAAGGTCCCGGAAAATTCTAGCTGGTTCCATAAAGCTGTAGGCTGTTCTAGAAGATTCGATAGAGCTGTACAAAATTCTGGAAGGAGTGGCGGAGTATGCCAGTGAGTCTAGAAGGTTCGATAAAGCTGTGGAAAGTTCTGGAAGGTGTGGCGGAGTATGTCGGTAAGTCTAGAAGGTTCCGGAAAGTTCAAGAAGGTTTGTTAAAGCTGTAGATCTAAAAGCTATAGTAAATTTTGGAAGGAGTGGCGGAGTATGCCGGTGTGTTTAGAAGGTTCCGAAAAGTTCTACAAGGTTCAATAAAGCTGTGGAAAGTTCTGAATGGAGTGGAGGAGTGTGTTGGTGTGTCCAGAAGGTTCCGAAAAGTTCTAGAAGGCTCGATAAAGCTCTAGAAAGTTCTGAAAGGAGCGATGGAGTGTGTTGATGAGTCTAGAAGGTTCTAGATAGTTCTAGAAGCCTCCCTAATGCTCTAGGATGTTATGGAAGGAGAAAGTTCTAGAAGCTTTCAGAAATGAGTAGCGGAGTTTCATCGAGTCTAGAAGGTTCTGGAAAGTTCTGGAAGTTTGGATAATTTTTATCTTCAATATACATTATTAAAAAAGTGTTCAATGTGCATGCCGCTAAAACTCAAAGACGAGTCCCGGTATGATAACGGGACTTATATTGTGTGATAGCCCTCTATCCCATATTCATGAAGATAGTTATCGGTTTAACCTGAAGGGCGTGCTTTTAAAGATATAAGGGCTGGGAGTCTCGCCCCCTTGAAATTTCTAACAGTTAAAAACATTCCAGAGTATTCTTGAGTATTCCAACATACTCCGTAACATTCTGGAATATATTTAGGAATATACCGGAATATCATTGATCATTGTGGAACATTCCAGAACACTCCTGAATGTTGTGGAATGATCTGGAACATTATTCTCGAACATTTGAAGTTTTTTATAGGGCTACCCATATGTGGTATATAAAGCAAGATCCGTCTTGGATTCGAACGTCAATTCAATCTCACATCAACTCCCTGAGCGAAGCCGGACACCCAGTCAGAGTATTTGAGAGCATTCCACAACGAACCAGAATATTCCGGAACATTCTGGAAAATTGTGGAAAGTTCGGGAATAGGGAATCGGAAACATCAATGTGAAACATTTCAGAACACTCTCGAATGTTGTCCTGAGCGAAGCCGGGTAACCCAGCTAGTTTACAATAATTCATTTTACATTGATTTAGTTTGCAATTATTCAGTAGACCATAATTAAGTTGTCTCGACTTCTATTGTCAATGGTTCGGTTGATATTTATTAAATTGTGAGTGTTTTGGTTGTCAATGATTCAACTGACAATAATTAAGTTGACAATAATTCAGTTGATAATGATTCAGTTGTTAGCATTTCTGTTAACAGTGATTCAGTTGTCCATAGATGGAGTTCTTTCTGTTTTCAATTAATACGAGTAACTTGCAGAAAAGTCAAACCGCTGTAAAACGCCAAAAATATCTCTGTCTGATTTGAAATCACCATTCTTAAATGAAACGCTGCTTTTAACAGCCCTATCTACGTTGGTACTTTTTTTTTAAAGAAAGACAAACATTCCCGGGTTACGAATAACCCAACAATGTTTGAAAATCTCCTACTACCACCACAGAAAGCCGAAAATGATGCTTGTGTTGTGATGGAGGACTAAGCCAGCCGAGGAATCGAACACGCGACGCCCGGATGGGACCCAAGTGCTATGCCCACTCAACCACTGACCTGACCAACCACTATATCTGAATGACAAGTCGTTCTGCCATTCTAGTCCTCTGTGATTTTTTTCTCCATTTTTTGCTTTAAAAAATTCCCCAAACTAGACAGCCAGAACGGGCTCCTGTCAGTCTGAAGGACTCTTTGGAGAATTCACAAAATATTGTCAAAATCGAAGTAGTCTGGTTTATCCCTTGGATGATCTCATTTACTTCAACAGAAAGTGTTTTGTATCTGCGTGTCGGTAGGTGGGAACCCTTTGGATTAATTCCAGCGAAGGGAGGGTTCATTTCATATATATCTTCATTTTATGCTAAAATATAGGTTACATTCAATTACTTGGAGTACCTAACAAATATGATTTTTCACTTTTATTTTCCTGTTCTCGGATTTACCCCATGAGCAAAAAACGCACACAAATAAATTCGTATTACCCACGTGTATTTCGATGCAGAATATTTTTTATGGGCAAACATCGAAGAGTGGACCAATATTCACTACTTCAACTTTTATACTGCAAACTCAATTCAATTTGTTATTTATTTGAACTCACACAAATTTTCTCATTCGATAGCGTATTGACTCTCGTAAATTGAACTTACGAGTTTATCCGTTTCATGGGGATTCCTACGTGATCCCATAATAATATTATGTGCATTTGAACACGAATTTTGCAATACTTACTTCAATGTTCTTTATTTCTTCTGATACCTTCTTATATTAGAGGTTGGATATCATCACGATATCCTCATTTTTCTCACTTTACCCTCGAACCGTTCCCTTGGGTTTTAGACCCCTGAAATGCAGTATTTTTAAGTGTTTTGTAATCTTATTATTTATCTCTTATTGTGATATTATTACCAATGCATTGAAATTTTTATTTTTTTCACAATTAACACAATTTCGCACATTTCACGTAAAGCATTATTTGACGCTCGTATCACTAATTGTGGTCATTGGGGACATTCTTATGATGGATTGTTTCACAGAATTTGAACATTGGAGGTTGCCCACAACTTTCCCACGGCGCACAATGGGGTGGATGACCCCGAAAGTTGGCATCAAATCAGTGGTTGCAATTGCATCAAACCTTTTTCGATTTTTAGTTTCGTACAGACAAGTTAATAAAAAATCAAGAAAAAAAATTTTCGAAAAGTCACATATATTTAGTACAAAAATATAAAATTGAAAAATATAAGATAAATTAAATTAGTCATAATGCTCACTTTATTTCGCGAGCTATTTATTAACAGTTTTATTCACAGAATAGATCGTCTTAATCGCCTTGTGACAATATACTATCGTCATCACTACTTTGTTCAACTACCGAATCATGTACTGTAGTCGTATTAGGGTCTAGTATCTTTAGCATTTGCAGTACATCTTTTGGAATTGTTTTCACTGTCCTTTTGTTAATTTTTCGAGTTTTAGATCGCAATATCATAGTTTTTTGACGTTTTGTACGCTCAGATGACACAATATCAAACGACAGCGTGGGTCGACCACTTTTTGTTTTTACTATTTCTGGTAAGAATTTGCTATTCTTAGATTTAATAGACCTTTCAAGCCATTATTTATTATTAAAGTCTTTACTTTCAAGTCATTATTTATTATTGTTTCTGCAAGACTTCAACCATCTGATTTTCAATTTACAACAGAAATAAACTATTTTATTAAAAAAAATTTTGATTCAGGTGACAATGTGTATCTAAGAGATATATTTTCAGGAATTTTACTTTATCATCAAATTTCTTAACGCTAGAGATTCATGTGATAATGTGTATCTAAGAGATATTTTTTCAGAAATTTTACTTTATCATCAAATTTCTTAACGCTAGAGTTTTACATAATTATATATAACTCGGATCTCATACGAACCACTTTAGAAATTGCATCTAAAATAAAACACACTGATTATAAGACTAGATCCGTTTTTCATGAAAATTGATAGTCCTCGCTTTCAGGTACAATAATTAATAAAATAGTATACTAAAGCAACTTTTTACAATTTATTGCAGTAGCTAAGATACTAAAGTATACAAAACAAATTTTAATATGACGGAATCTAGTCGAATTTTTACTATTTGCCTTCGACATTTAATATATTCACAAAAAAATATTTCAGACGAGATATTTTTTCAAGAATTTTACTTTATCATCAAATTTCTTAATGCCAGAGTTCTTTATATGATTATATGTATTACATATGATTATATGTAACTCGAATCTTGTACGAACCACTTCAGAAATTGCATTTAAAACAAAACACATTGATTATAAGACTAGAACCGTTTTTCATGAAAACTGATAGTCCTCACTTTCAGGTGTTTTAATTAATAAAATGGTGCATAAAAGCAACTTCTTACAATTTATTCTAGTAGATGATATACTAAAGTATACAAAAAAAAATTAAAATATGACGGAATCTAGTGGAACTTTTAACTATTTGCCTCGATATTTAATATATTCACAAAACATATTTCATCCAAATAGGTGTAACTAACTTAACTCCCCGAAAGTACTGGAGAACTCTGAGAAATGCCTTCTGGTCTCAGGTTTGAGGAAAGGAAAATCCTGATCTATTTCCTTCTCGTGGTGGGGAGTGAGCAACGACCTCGTGTCGGCAAATATAGACAGGGACTGAGCGTTGGCCGGAATAAGCTGACCACCAACTTTCGCCCTACCAGGCGTCTGTTGTCTAGGGCACCCTCTTGTCCTGGAGAAGTAAATAATCTCCAAAGGCGGAAGAACCTTCGAGGTCAACGGCATAGGATGTGGAAAGAAACGGGAAACTACCACATTAAAGGTCCAAGTGGCATCCCAAGAACCAGCAAAACATGAATACCCAATCTCAAGTAAAATTCTCCGGAGGTAAAATAGTCCCCCGTTCGGATCTCCGGGTGGGGACTGCTCGAGATGCTAGAAACACAAAGTCAAAGTCAAATACAAAGAACCAAATAGCGAGATGGGCAACGTGGAATGTCCGCACATTACTGCAAAACAGCAAACTGGATAATCTGAAAGCTGAGATGCAAAACGTAAATTTGAATGCCCTAGGTATAGCAGAGATGAGATGGCCCAATTGTGGAGACTTCTGGAGTGGCAACTACAGAATCATCCACACAGGATGCATAAAGGATAAACCTGGCCAAGGAGGAGTAGGCATTGTGCTGTGCAAGGAATGGGGAAGACGGGTTAAGGGATACGTGCAATATAGTGGAAGAATTATTCTGGTCAAAATAGAAACTAAGCCTGTAGACACTGTAATTATCCAAGTATATATGCCAACATCTAGTCACAGCGAAGAAGAAGTGGAGGAGGTATACAGTTCACTAGATAAACTTATATTAGAGATAAAAGCAGGTGAAAATCTGATTCTCCTAGGAGATTGGAATGCTGTTGTAGGAGAAGGACGTGAAGGAACTTGCATTGGGCCCTTTGGGCTGGGTGCAAGAAACGACAGAGGAAACAGATTGGCAGAATTCTGCGAAAAACACAAATTAGTGATAGCAAACACTTGTTTCCAACACCACCCAAGACAGCGATATACCTGGAAATCCCCTGGAGACAGACAAAGACTGCAAATAGACTATATAATGGTTAGACATAGATTTAAAAACCAAATAAAAGACTGTAGAAGCTATTCCAGTCCAGATATAGATAGTGACCATAATATGGTAATGGCCAAAAGTATTCTAAAACTGAAAAAAATAAAAAAGAGAAAAAATTTCAAATGGGATACAAAAGTATTAAAGATAAAAGAGATCAGCGACAGTTTTAGGGAAAAAACGCAAGAATGCAACCTAATGGAAGAGGAGAACGTGAATGCGATCTGGAAAGTGATAAAGAGAAAGATCATAACTACGGCAGAGGAAACTATAGGCAAGGAAAAACCCCAAGCAAGGAAGGAATGGATAACCGATGAGATCCTAAATATGATAAAAGATAGAAGAGAGCTCAAAAATGATAAAAGAACTGAATCACAAGAGAAATATAAAGTGCTGAGAAACAGAATAAATAGAGAGTCAAGAATAGCCAAAGAAACATTCTACCAGAATAAATGCGATGAGATAAACGACGACCTCAAGAGAGGAAATATAGAAAGAGCTCACGCTGCGGTGAAAGACTTCTTTGGGATGAGAGTTGGAAAGGGTAATGCAATAGAAGGAGAAGACGGCAAAATACTTTTCGAAAATGACCAAATAGGAGAGAGATGGAAAAGATACCTCGAAATGCTGTACAATGGGAAGGGAAATAGTGACAACGAAACATTGATAGAAAGAGAAAATGAGGTAGACGCAGATGATTTGGGAGATCCCATCACTAGAGAAGAGTTTGATCTCGCACTGAAAAACCTCAAAAACGGGAAAGCACCCGGAATCGATGACGTTCCGGCTGAACTAATTAAACCAGCAGGAAAAGGAACTATAGATGCCCTGTTTAAAATGATACAGACAATGTATAAGACTGGAAAGATACCAGAGGATTTCGAGAAATGCCTAATTGTTACATTACCAAAGAAAGCAGGCACGACGAAATGTGAACAACACAGAACTCTTAGCCTAATATCTCATGCCTCAAAAATATTGACTAATATCATTCTAAAAAGAATCGAACCAAAAGTAGAGAACATCCTTTCCGGAGATCAGTATGGCTTTAGAAGAGGTGTAGGAACCAGAGAAGCAATATTGTCGCTACGAATACTACTTGAAAAAAGAATAAAAAGAAACCAAAACACATTCATCGCATTCATAGACCTGGAAAAGGCTTTCGATAAAGTAGAATGGAAAAGACTCTTCGAGATTCTGAAGAGAATTGATATCAAATATAGAGATAGACGAATAATCCAGGCGCTATACAAGAATGAGGCCGCTATAATTAGATGTGACAATGATACAAAAGAAGCCAGTATAAGACAAGGGGTGAGACAGGGATGCTCTCTGTCACCTGTTCTTTTTAACGCTTATATACAAAGTGCGATTGACGACTTGAGAGAGAGAATGAGTCACAGAAAAGGTGTAAAGATACACGGGCAAAAGGTGGATATGATAAGGTTTGCTGACGATATTGCATTGGTTGCTGAAAGCGAAGAAGAACTGCAAGAGGCCTTAACAACCATGCAAAGCATTCTCCAAAATAACTATAACATGAAGATAAATAAAGACAAAACAAAGCTGCTGACTGTAGGCCGAACGCAACATCAGATGCGAATAGAGATGTCAGGAGTTCCACTAAAGAACGCCAAGGAGTTTGTCTATCTCGGGAGCAAAATAACATGGGACGGTCGGTCTAAGAGCGATGTCGACAGCCGTATACACCAGGCTAGGCTTGCTTTCAATAAAAGGTCGAAAATAATTGAATCAAATAATATAGACCTAAAGCTGAGAATACTCCTCATCAAGACCTATGTATGGAGTATCTTGATGTACGGCTGCGAAACATGGTGCCTATCCAAAAGAGATAAAAGGAGACTAGAGGCTTTTGAGATGTGGTCCTATAGAAAACTATTAGGAATTTCCTGGAGAGACCACATTACAAATGAGGAGGTTCTCCAAAGAATCGAAGGAGGAAGGCACCTGCTCAGGACCTTGTCCGAAAGGCGTGCAAGATGGATCGGCCATGTAATACGACAAGAAGGCCTCTTGCATTCCATAATGGAGGGTATGACCGAGGGGACAAACTCTAGGGGACGCCCACGCCGAGAGTACCTGGAGGACCTGCTGGTGGACGTGCGCTGCTTATCATATGCAGACCTCAAAAGAGCCGCACAAGACAGGGAAGAATGGAAGAGGAAACTAAAGAAAATTGCTGCAAACCAATCCCAGGATTGAAACCAGAGAGAGAGAGGTGTTTGTTTTAATTAAAAATTTGGAGATGTCGTGAAAGGTTTTCAACAATTACTATAAAATAATAAAAGTACATACCACTAGACATCGTATTCATCTTGAATCGGATCTAAACACTTTTTAGATTTCACTTTATTTAAATTTGAAACGCATTGAAATTTACGCGGCTGCAAAAGCTGACACGGTCACCCGCACAAAGTTCAAGTTCAAACTGATTTCTTTCCGTCAGTATTGCAATAAGGTCGACACGCTTCGGGGGAATTATGAAACACTTAATAAACTTCAAAACTAGCATACTTGTTTTATTGTGAAGAACACTTGACTTTCTGATTTTCTGCCAACGCGGTTCATAGAGCTACCCCATTGTGCGGCGTTCCAAGGAAACAGATGGTTTCCTCCGTCACCGTACTCGTCAGGACTCTAATTTTTTATTTATAAAGAAGCTACTTTTTATTTAAGATGACTCTAGACCCCCAATGTCCGGGCATACATTGTTAGCAGGCAGTATGCGAGTGCGTACATGTTGTTAGTTATTTATTTCATAGTATCACGTCTCATCTCCGCCACCTGATGTAACTGATCAATAGAATTTGAACAATTCAAAAAAATGAAAGGTGCATATTCAAGTTCTGTGAAAATCCTATTCAAGTTTTGTCACTATCCAAGTACTGTGAAACAACCGGCCACGATTAAATAATAAGTTGAATAGAACTTTCATTGAATGTTAACTTTGAAAGTTGATGAATTGTCTAAAATCTGTGAAGCACCCGTCCTTAATAACTTAAGTTTTTTTAGTTAGTTAGGTTAGGCTAGGTTTCTGTGGCATTAACTTATGCTGTTTGCAATATGGTTGGTTGGCTACTGGAAAGTGATCCTTTAATAAAATGTTTGTAATGTGCCATTTTGTTGCAGGCGAGGGTCCGTTGAAGTGCACGTCATGCCCGCCGCACTTTATGCTGGACGGGGGCCTGTGCATGGAGTGCCTGGGCTCGCAGTACTACGACACGCCCACACAACTATGCCGGACGTGCCACGAGGCGTGCCGCTCGTGCTCCGGTCCGGGCGCCTTCAGCTGTGTGGCGTGCACTTATCCGCTCAGATTAGATAGGTAAGAAACCTTCGTAAATATTTCCTGTGACAATGATTTTTATTTAATTTTATAACAATAATAAAAAAAAAACATTTATTTATCAATAGATTCTACACATTTTCATTTTGTTTTTGTTATCATTGATTCTGTTGACAAAAAAAATGTATTCCGCTCTTTTATAGATGGCGGTAATTTAAATATTTTAGGAAAAAACCCCTTGCCTTCAACGGTGACCGTTCAACCCAACAAAGTGGCACTTCATCACTTTGAAAAGTCATTAAAAGTGACAAAAAAACACATTGAGTTATGGTCTAATTCTTTCGTAATTTTTAATGACTTTTCAAAGGGGTTTGATATGTAGCTTTGTTGAATTGTCATGGAACCAACGTAAACGACGGGGTCGAGAAGAGTGCCCACACTTTTACCAATACTCAATAATGAACGACTTCCACCAACAACGCGTACTGTTCTCCCCGTCTTGTCTACGGCTATTTTAAAATTCTTCCATATTGTATAGAAAGTATTTTTGTCTTGATGGGTATAATAATTGGTTTTTTGTGGCAGAAGATCTTCAATAAAGACACAATATTTCTTCACTGGCGAATTTCAACTTATTTAACTTCTAAGCACATACTACAATGATAATATTTTTCCCGACCCGACAAAACACTAAACTAGTCTTCTGGCCTTAACTAGTTGATTCTAGCTGTTTTCAAGAGATAAGAAGCACATTTTTCTAAAAAACACATTATTTATAACCAAAAGGCAAACTCATACAAACAATAATACACAATGGCTGACGTACCTATGTGATATACAGAAATCTACTTAATCAACTATCACTTTAACAGTGCAACTAGGTCGTTGTAAGTTAGAAATCTGCACTAATAAATAGCTTTGAAATGTTACGCTAGAGATCAGTAATCATCGCTTTTTAAACCAATTATTTTCGTGTTTTTATAACCATTTAATTTTTTTGCTTAAAATAACCGGGTTGTTGAGGCGTTACATGCACTCAATAAAAATTATTACAATCATTAGCTCTTCGCGATTGACAAACATATACCAAACGAAATTGGCGGCGAATAAACGTTACGTCAAAAACTAAATCTATATCTTATTGATTCATTTTGTAATCGTCACTCGTGTTGAAATTGAAGTCGTACATGCACACAGGAACATCAATTTTTTGCAAGTGTACACTGTACAGTCAGTGTACACTACATGTTTTTTGAGTTAAGTTTAATTTCGAGACCTATGTCTACCTGGTTACAAAGCTACATATTCCAAAACATTACTGATTACTGAATTGACAAACATGTATTACTATTTACTATAAATATTTGCATGTCGTGTAGGCAAATAAATTCTGTAATATTTGATTTTCCACGAAAAATTATTGAACGGTGATAAAATCCGATATTCTTGATATTTGCCCCATGCAAATGTTTGTAATTTCAAGTGCACTCGAACGTTTCGCCTTGTATTTGCAAATTAATAAGTCAAACGGATGCGTGCATTATACCGGCGCATTGTGCTGACAGTCGGTTTTAAGTGTGCACAGTTTAATAATCGAAATTGAAAATTGAACCGAGCGCTGTTTGCAAAGCGTATTCGGTTTTATTGCCAATTCAATTGTCTCTACGGTACAAAGGGGCCGAGGAAAATTAATTATGAATTTCCGAACTGAGTTTTCAACCCTGATTGGAACTGCGATCGGCCGCGTGCATATCGTCATGATGGTCAGACGTTTAAACAAATTACTGATCGCTGTTGATTTTTAATGGTGGCCTAATTTTGTCAATTCTATCTATTTGTTAAACGTGATCACGGTTTAATTTAGGAATCGTGTTAGTATTAATGATGACCGTCCATTTATTTTAATTAATACCTGAATATTGATTGATAAGCGCATATGGTTGTTTGATTGAACCTGTTTTGAATATTGCAAATGGCGTGCAGTGAAGTGGATATTATGATTTTCTGGAACAGTTATTTTTGTTTATTTTGTCTGTATTTGTTTATTGCAATTGGTTTTCAATCTTCTAATGCATTATTGATCAGTAACTTTAAAAGGAGTTTCTTAATAAAGAGAAAAGAAATTAATTAAAGAGAACTAGAACCAAAAGATACTAAGTCAGTGGCACATTTTTTCGATTCAAATTTGTACTGAAGGCTGACGTCTCCAGCATGGAAAACTCACTGCATCTGACTGCATTCTTACCAGTTACGTAGATTTCGCAGTCACTAAGTGCAGTGCCTTCCATAAAATCCATTATGTATTATTTGTAATTTGATTTTGTTTTGTCTACAGACTGAACAATCAATGCGTGCCGTGCTGCGCGGAGAACGCACCCCCTGCCCTTGCGAACGCTAGCATAGCCACGGGGGCGGGCGGTACCCCCATCGCGGGGCCCACTGACTGCTGCAAGTGTGACAAGGATACTGGTAAGGGAGAATTAATTACTTACTTATTTTTAATTAATAACTTTTTCCGCTGCGGTCAAGGAAGGTGTGCCAACTATTTATTAATAAGTAATTGAGGCGTTGCAATAACATCGTCTATCACTTACCTAATTATTTTGTTAGTCACTCGCGACCAAATATCTATCCGCGACAAAATATCATATGGACAAAATATCCCCCAACAAAATATCTACTAAAATCTAACCAAACTTAACCTGACCTAACCAGACATCCTGTAAATACAATAAATTATTCTTTAAAAATAGTAAAATGGGACAAAAATAATTCATACATCCTGTAAAGTTAGGTTAGGTTAGTATTTTGTAGATTTGGGGGCTGTTTGTCCACGAGATGAAAACGCGCAGTACCCTGTCTCCGGTGGCGAAAGACATGTATCAATGCAATGACACAATTCTCAATTTTTTTTCAAATTCATAAAAAAATAGGATGCATTTGAACGCATTTTTATAGCTTTGACAGCCATGGTTTTTTGGATACTTATAACACAATATATTTTAATTATCTATTGTAAGTTACCGGTTATGACGTTTTTAATGATCGATGATCCTATATTGGTCATTTTATCCTTTCAAATATTGCTTTATACTTGTAAAAAAAACTTGATGGAGTGGTGATGAATGCAGAAATAGAAGTTAGCAAACACTCCTCGTCTTCTATTTTACCGATAACGGTAAGAAATATTAATAAAAAACCATCGTTTGGATGAAAAAATTAGATACGTGTACATACGCAAAATCGGATACTTTCTCAATGTTTACGTTTTTTTTCTCTACACAGGGGGCCTGAGGAAAAGTTTTCCCTCAGAGTCTATGACATCTTTGGAATACTGTATGTAGGGTACTTTTAAGGGAATGAAAAGGGTATGAGGGGTGGTTAGGAATCTGATAGTCAGTGTGTCCAGGAGTAACGGATGTGGGAATCCATCCTTCCCAAGACGATGGTAGGTGGGCTTGATAGGTCAAACGGTATCCATCGATCAGTCTCTCCCGATCCGGCCCGCCACGCGGTAGGTGGGACCTAGACAAATTCCAGCCCAAAAACCCGCGCAATTAAGTTCCCAAACGTAGTTAACCTACGGCAGAAGTGTTGGTTGTCTAATAAACGGGCACGTACTTACAACCCCCTCGAAATGAATGAACTCTAGAATGCTTTTGTTATGTCCTGCAGGTGGTTGTCAGAACTCTTCCCCGGCCGGCAAGAGGCGGATAGCCGTGTCCGCCGAGCGCGCAGAAGCCTTCCAGGTTCTCGGGTTTGCCGAGATGCCCCCTTTCCCTGGCGGGCCGCGGGCTCCGGGGGGCTCCGCCGCGCCGCTCGCTTCTCTCACCGCCATCACCGGCCTGGCTATCGCGGCCTGCCTCTGCGTGGTGATGGCCTTCGTCATCATCTTCATGGTGCTGCAGGTTTGTACAGATTCTTCTATAATCAAACAGTATTAATAGTCTTGCGTCTGCGTAAATAATAAATAACGTCTGCGTAAATCACAAATAGATACAGATACAGACGGAAGTGCTGCCATCTTCTATCATCATATCAGTATGCGTAAAATATTATGTTCCCGCCAGTTTTTTCTGACGTTATATTAGTACGGATAAATTACAAAACTCGAGTATAGATAGCACCACTTTCATCTACGTCTCGCATACGAATAATTGCAACAACCCGATTTATATAAAAAATTTGCTAAAAAAGTCCGGTACTCTAGTTTTCTTTCAATAACGAATGAATCTTTCGCCTTTTACTAAAGATTTCCGTGGAGGGGAGCACTCAAATGAGTCTGTAAACCAATTTTTTGTCCCCTCCTTCTTGAAGCGGGTCCTTTTTCGGTGCTGTTGAAGTAAGATGACCCGGTGACTAGCTATCTCAGGATGACAGCGGAACCTGCGGAGCGGATTTTTAACTGCTAGTTATGTACTAATACTCTTAACTTATCGTGGTCATGTTTCTTTCTACGAACTTTGAACAGGCGAACTTTAACGTAGGTACGACTGAAGACCGTTTTCCACAACATGTCTCTATTTTCTGCGGTAATATCATGTGCGGGCAACAGTACTATTTTCCTGATAAACTCGGCGTCATTTGAAGGAAGACTATCGTTGCACGTCAATTAATTTCCGGACCCCTTCGTCGTTGGGTTGAAAGTATTACTTGAAAAAACAGAAAAAAACTAATTGCAAAATTTTTTTCATGATTTTAATCTTAGAAGCTGTGCTTTTGACATACTACTTACTTAGTTATGATGTGAAATGACTTAGAATTATTGAATGATTTGGGATGTTTAAATTTGGAGTCATTGGATGAATTTGCCTTGTGGGTAATGAATTCAATTGAATTGGATTGCATTGGAATTAATTAAAATAAATCAGAATGAATCAAAATAAATAGAAATGCATCAGAATGAGTTGAATTGAATCAGAATTGTTCAGAAAGAATCAGAATAAAACAGATTGAATCAGAATGAATCTAAATTAATCGAAATGAATCAAAATGTATCAGAATGAATCCGATTGAATCAGAATGAATCAGAATTAATCAGAATTAATCAGAATTAATCAGAATTAATCAGAATGAATCAGAATGAATCAGAATGAGTCAGAATAAATCCGACTGAATCAAAACTAATCTGAATAAATCGAACTGAACAGGAATAAATTGGAATGAATCACAATTGAGTCCGAATATTTTGGAGTGATTTTTAAAATGAAGGACGTAACCTACGTAAAATGTATATTTTTAGTGATACAGTAAGACAGTTTTTAGTTAATCCTCGTTAATGCTCTGGCAGTCATCAAATCTGGTATACCAAGAAATGTTAATTCATCGTCCGTATTAATGTTGATTGGTGCAAATATTGGATTAAATTTCAATCGCCTCTCTAATTAGGCAGGCTTTATAATCACCAGGCCTTTCCAGTGACTATTTTAAGCTCTAAACCATGGGTTCTCAAACTTTTCCCGGACCACTTGTGGTTTTTTTTCCGTAAACTGCGGAATATTGCATTTTCCTAAACTTATTCAAGTCAAATGTATTTTGTTTTTTTTTTTCAAAAGAGATAGGCTTTCCACGAAGTATGAAGATGGAAAAGCTGCCAAAAACTCCAGGATAAGCAACATATCAATTTGGGAGGCAATTATAGGTGCTGCCGCCCCTGGAACCATTTATTGTATATACCTCTGCCATTGGTCACTCCAAGTGTTTCGCTAAGTTTGGTGTCATTGTAGGGGTGACTGGGTTCATGGGTTGAGGTTCGTCTAGGTCTTGGTGGCAGACTGACTGCGTGGCGGGCCGCAACGGGAGAGACTGGATGAGGGAGACTCCAGATTTCTACCCACACATTTTTTTCTTTTCAGAACTTCCTCTACTTCTTTTCCCTAAAAAGACCCTCGACGCAGGATCCCCAAAAATGAGGGAAATTATTTTTCTGTTTGCCTGATTCAAATTATTGCAATAAAAACTAAGCAAAGTTTTTCAAACACAGCCACTTGGGATGGCCTGTGGCAAAGGTGTTAGTTATCCAATAAATGGTTCCCGGGTCGGCGGTACCCATACCCGCCTCCCAAATCATTGTTGCAACGTGCCGATTTTTAAAATTTTACACAAACTGATTGCGCGTCGTCGTTGCGTGTAGACTGATTTTAAGGGCCTGCAACCCGGATTTGTACCGATTTATTACATATTTCCCCTAAACACGGTATGTTTTAAAGCTCTTAAAAAATATATGTTATTCTTGAAGATAATATCTACACTTTGCCGCGCCGAAACGCAAATTATATAAAATTCCCTCGATAGAAAAACATCGCGAAGTATGCTCCAAAAAATATTATTAACACGTTTTTTTCAGTTATTTTACAAGTTATATGTATAAAAAAAATCACAGTGTTTCTTTAAATGATGTTTAAGATAATGCCCGCGAGATTTTAGCTCTATTTTAAACGAGTCGTGTTTTATTAAAAATTTTCGCATCGATTTTGTCGCTGTAAATGTTAGCGCTCTCCTCTAACATTCGTAATTTCGTATCTCTCCATCTTCTTCTTTTCGGGCTTGGTTGCAGAGCCTTAACAGTTTAGCAGAATTCAACAACAAAATGTATCTAAAAAACTTAGTTCATCATGTGTAGATCCCAGGTGTAGTTCTCTCCAGATAGCTGCAGTCAGGTTGTAAACCTGAGCTGCCTTTGTTAGCTTCCTTCAGTTCCACACCAGGGAACGGTACAATGAGTGATAGAGAGAGGTAATCCTTTGTAGTAGTAAAAAACACTTGTGTTTGGTACTGGATGTTTGTTCTGTTTATTCTGATGAATAATTTTTACAGAGAGGTTTGGTCTGAGCACTTGACTGCGACAATAATTTAGACTAATTAATTTACAGAAGTGAAAGACGGTTTGCTAAACAAGCAGAGTTTAGACGAGGATAATAACAATAGAGAGAGACTGTTTGTAAGATTGAGAATGACAAGCAGAGTCAAAACACGCCATTTTATAGACACAAAAAGAGAAAGTTTTATGCGCCACAGACAAAAGAGATTTTAGACAAGACATTTTATGGCGATATTTTAGTAAGAGGTGGCATAGACGCGAAAGTTTAAGATAAAGGGCTCTACACATCGAGATTAGAATAAATGATAAGTAAATGTTCAGTGCTACATGAATTTAAATAGAAAATAGGACAATCACAACACACAACATCCAACACATCATTCCAGTGTGATATTTATATTTTGACTTATAGCAGTATACTCGTGGTTGCTAATTAGAGATGTAAATGTTTTGCTCATTTCTAAAAGTATGTAGCCTATTTTCATATACAACAAAGCTTTCAGATTAAAAAAATGAACAATGCTTGTACGAAGAGAAACGCGCATTATCATACTTACATTCATACTCAATCATCTCATTACCATAAAAATATCTGTTTGAATAAACGAACAATCCGTGCATACTTTCAATAGAAGTTCCCCATTGGCGAGCTCTAACAAGCTTCGTTCGTCTTTCTCTGTAATTTCCCCTTTCAACTCGTTCTATTTCCAACGTTTAATTAAAAATGCCGCCAAGCGGAAATGATAGGTTATTATCATATCGGGTGGTTCGCTCGTATTACGCGAACAATCCCTCGATGTTTTCAAACTTTGTAAAAAACCCGCAGAGGCGGAAGGAACTCGCCAGTCAGGACTCGCTGTAGACTGCAAACTTAGCTTTTTAATTATGAATCATTAGTTATCTTCGCTGAAACCGGGATAATGTATACAATTCTTTAGCTATCTGCAAACTAATGAAAAGGACTTAAGTTATTTGACAAACCAATGAAAAAGAAATTCTCAAGCGGGCTAGAGCAGATAGAGAACTGCTTACATTACTAAAAATCAGAAAAATTTCATATCTGGGTCATATACTTCAAGGGGAGAAGTATCACTTTCTCCATTTAAATATGAAAGGCAAGATAGAGGGTCGCCGAGGGCCTGGTAGGAGACAAATGTCTTGTCTGCGTAATATACGAGAGTGGACCGGCATTAGAAGTGTGGGGGAGCTATTCCGGGCAGCGCAAGACAGAGAGACATTTTCAAGAGTGATCGCCAACGTCGGGAGGACCTGATACGGCTCACAAAGAAGAATAATGAAAAGGACTTTAGTTATTTGACAAACTAATGAAAAGTACTTTAGTTATCTGACAAACTAATGAAAACGACTTTAGTTAGGGAGCCTTCCATAAATTACATTCCACAAATTTCATAATTTTTTGACCCCGTCACCCACATCTTCACATTTGTGAGTCCCCCTCCCCCCAGTGTGACATCACGTATTTTGAAATTTTTAATCTAAAAATAATAAAAAAAAGTGGACAGCAAGCGTGAACTTACCAACGAATGAAACCTTTGGAAAGCGTGCAGAAAGGGTTGGAAGTGTTTCGTTTACATTTAAGTGTTGCGTTTTAATCATTTAGATTTTTAAATATGACGTCACAGAGCTGATGACCCCTCCCCCCATACCCCTTGTCCCACAATGTCACACTTCTCTACTCCCCTCCCCTCTCTTAAGGTGTGACGTAATTTATAGATTGCCCCTTATCTGACAAATGAAAAAAAATTGAAAAAGGGGAACTAATACAACCTAATTACCGTAAAAAGAAATAATATGAGTTTTTTAGGGTTAAAATAAATAATCATTGGAGTGAGTATAAGTGAGGCGTATAGAGTTTACATTTTGGGAGGCGGTTATGGGTATCGCCACCCCGGGAACCATTTATTGGGTAACCAATACCCCTGCCATAGTCACCCCAAGTGGTTCGGTAGGTTTGACTCACCAGGGGTTCATGGGGTGATGTATGTCTAGACCTTGGCACCGAAAGCGTTTGCCCACCCTCTGCATGGCAGGCATGCTCGATAGAGACTGGTTGAGGGACACCAAACCATGTCACATGTCCGTCACTCCTGGACAAATTCCTTTTCCTTGAAAAATTCTTCACACAGTATCCCCAAAGATAACATGGGCCCCGAGGGAAAATATTTTTCCTGTGTGGAATTAATTAAAAAAATACCGCCAACACGATCAGGGATAGCGTGTTGTCATACTTAATACTTTCATAGTTTTTAGTTTAATGGGCAAGGGTCCACAGCATCCCCAAAGATAGACCCTGAGGGAATTCAAAATATCGGTATTTATTATCGGTGTCAGGCAATTTTTTATTGATGAACAACGAAAATCTTTAATTAAGACTCTTTTTTCTAAATTATTGCAACCATTTTTAAATTGTCAAACGAAACCTGTCAAACGAAAAACGAAACGAAAAATGTCATACAATAAAAAACACATATACATTTGTTGTAGACCACTTTTATTTTATACACACTACTGGTTCGGAAGCACTCTTCCTTCGTCAGGAGAACATTATAACAATATAACCTGACGAAGGAAGGGTGCTTCCGAAACCGGTAGAGTGTGTATAAAATAAAAGTGGTCTACAACAAATTTATATGTGTTTTTTATTGTAAATTATGGCGAGCCACAAAGTTAATGCTTTTTACAAATACGAAAAATGTCGTGTTTTTATACAATTTGATTTCAAAAGTTTACCATTTGGTCAAAATTTAGACTGTTATTATTAATTTAATTAATTTTTTTTTCTATCAATCGCCAAAATTGTATCAAACGGTGACAGGCAGTGAATCAGCAAGGCGCCCACAGCGCCCTTGAGGTGATTCACGAAAACGGCGTTATGCAAGTCATCCAAATATTATGATTTATTTATTATTGTTAAGGAACGTTATTTGAAGTTAAAGCCAAAAAATGGTGTATTTAAGTGGCCGATTCGATGACAGATCATATTGTCTCAAAGGTTCAAACAACGGAGTTGAAGTTTTCATTATTTTACGCTTTTCTTTTATTTTTTTACAGTGGCTGTCTGCCAAAGCAGGGGTGTTGGTTATCCAATAAATGGTTCCTGGCGGTACCAATACCCGCCTCCAAAATTGATTTTTTATACCAATGAAACAAATTATTCCAACCGTCTGTCTTCACAATCTTCTAGTTTCTTGATGCCTACCTAAAATGAGGGAAATATTGGTCGGTTATATTTTATTTTATATTAAGTAATATTGCGTGTCTCATAACGTGCCGATGGTAAGTGATATTTACGACAGTATCAAGCGACTCTAATGGTTTTCAGACACATTCCGGCGCCGTTTTGAGAATTACTATGTTGGGTTTTAGCGCTCTGTCCCGCGTGACGTCATTTATCATTATTTCACCTGTCATTTTGATACCACTCGTAAAATGATTAGCTTTACAGCCCAGATCGTATCTTTTGCGACGTTATTCCAACAAATATCAAAACTTGTGATACTAAGAATGCGATTTTCTTGATGTTGCTGTAAGTACCTTTCCGAGATTAATGAAAACAAACAGAAAAAATATCAACCCTAGAAGAACAAAGATTTTTTTACTATAATACATCC
This sequence comes from Limnephilus marmoratus, assembly GCA_917880885.1. Lineage (NCBI taxonomy): Eukaryota > Metazoa > Arthropoda > Insecta > Trichoptera > Limnephilidae > Limnephilus > Limnephilus marmoratus. Next base: position 34,014,020 of record OU862918.1, on the reverse strand, counting down.
ATTTTCAAATGCGTTCTAAAACTTACAAAAAAATTGATTTGACTTAAGATTGAACCTTATTACCCTTGAACTGGAGTGGACCTCGCTCTCATCAAAGCCAAATGCCGATTGGATTGGTCCGTCATTTATTTCGTATATTAAGTATTGCAATGTCATCGAATTTCTGGAATATGCGTAATTTATCTTGTGTGTGTGTGATTGCTACCAAAAGTTCATAGAATGCATTGTCATCGACAACGAGTCTATCTCCTGAGTGTCAGCTCGATCGGATGTACTTTACGTAGGATTTTGTGTTAGTTCATGTTATAAGCAAATATAAACACTTCTAACAGTGGTATCCTCGCGAAACGTCACTGATAAAAGGCTTTTGTATTTTGTTCTTAGAGAAAAGGGGCAACATGTGTATAATCTGTTGTTCGAAAAAATTTTATGATTGTACAATTATTCGACAATTTTTACGGTGCGTTTTATTTATTACCTTAAAAAAATACATTTCATTTGATTTTTGCCATGAACTCTGGACGTTTTGAGATTTTCACAGATTTTTTTTATCTTGCAGTTCTATATAAAGACAATAGTTTTAAAAAATATGAAAATAAACGAAATATCCAATTTATGATTGTCATAAAATACGAAACTGTCTCAAACAGTTTTTATACATAAAATATCATAAAAACTCTCCGTGGAAATCAAAATTCTTGAATTTTCAGATTATCACAAGTAAGTGATTATTTTTGTAGATTAAGCGACGTGCGAATGTTTAAAATGTTCAATGGCGTTTGTTTAGTTTTACCACCAGGAAGGTTATTTTTGTTTGTACGTAACCGTGAATATAATTATCTCTAGTCAACGTTATTTTCTCTAATCAACATCACTTGTGAATCCAATTTTCCCAATGAATCGAAAATCTTAATCACACCGGTGATGTAGACGTAGAGCCCAGTGATATCCGTGACCCGCTATTGACAAATTCTAATACCAACCCTTCCACAAACCGAAACCTATCAATAGCCTGAATATTCGTTTCGATCAGGATATATACCATAGGTAATGTCAATGGCGTGGAGTCCACAAAATCTAAAATGCTCTCCAAGGAAGACAAAATTTCAGAAGAAAATATCTTCCACCCTAAGAAATCGAGAATAAATTAAACTTCTCTACTTTATTTCTATCCTAGCCTCATGTGAATAATTGAAATGTTTTCTAACTATTTAAACTTCTTTGGGTAAGTACTCGTACTTAGGTTCTTCCTAACTACATATGCTTTAAAATTCGCCATACTTTAATTAGTTATTTATTTATTTTATTTTACCCAGCTGGCCGTTTACATCGATTGTAAGAAAAGAATATCGGTACCTAATGAGAATGTCATACAAAAAGTTTGTCAGGCTAAATTGTTTGCTTTCCGGAACAATCATACAGGTCTCACAGAAGTCGTTGTGTCTCCCTTACTATCCTAGTGAGAAATATGTTCTAAATTCTAAACGGTGTTAGAAAGAGAAAACACAACGCTTTGTATTCACGTCTAAACTTAACCATAAAAAAGTAAAAGGTACACCCATATGTAACGTTTTTTTTTTGTTATTAGTATCTATAGCAATTTGTACATAATGTATTTATTATTAAGGTATTATAAAGTACATTATTATTTTTTATTTTTTTTCACAGTCCTCCTTACTAGGGTTTCCTGTTCTGAGGCGGCCTGTAGTTTTTTCACATTTGTATTTAGTATCCAGTTGTCTTTACATTTTGTACGTTTTGGATCGCATTTGAAAAAACACTATTGAATTTTTTATTAATTATTTTTACATGGAACGATGAAAAAGTGAGATGACGATAACGTTTAAAATACACTTGTCTAATAAAATATATATATATTCTTTTATTATTTTCGTTACCGGTAATTTTAGTTAGAAAAATCGTATGGTGAGGCATTTTTAAAACTTATTTATGTTTGCATGCAAAATTATTATTCCTACATAACAAAATTAGGATACATTCAGAAATATTCCATTTATTTGGATTTTATTGCGAAGCGAAAATATTTTGTTCCTCAGACAAAATATGGCCCGAGGGGTTAAAGCTAGCAGTAATATAAAACTGATGTGTTGAACAATGTTTTTAAAACATTTAATAATCTAATGTCTTTACTTAATTACGAATGGGAAAACTATAAGCATACTGAAAAGAGTTAGATTCTTATAAAACAGTGACTGTTTATTGGCGTATCGTAATTTATTTAGGAGTTTTTGAACTATAGTGACTCCGCACCTTTACCTTCGGCACAAATCGGCAACGAGATCATGTGGCCCGAAGATCCCATAGACGCCTAGTAATGTCGGAACTACATTACATACAGTAACTAAACTCATATTGACCTAAATTATGAACTAAATAACAGATTAATATGATACATTACAAACAGTTACATCGCCTTGCACCGCAGCGGGAGGGATGGATTCATACGCCCGTCACTCCTGGACACACTGACCCCCAGATCCTACCCACCCCTAATAATACCCTTTTCCTTCTTAGTACTTCCTCTCCTTCCTTGCCTAAAAAACCCCCCTCAAGCATCCTCAAAGATCACGTAGGCCCTGAGGGGAATTATTTTCCTCAGGGCCTTTTGTGTGGAGCTAATGTAAAAAAGTAAGAAAATAAAATAGATACTAAAATAAAATTATGTACAACGCAAATCGTTAGAACTGCATTATGCTTCTACATATAATATTTAGGATTCAGCCAAGTGCTGATAGAGATGGCACTTTACAGCGCTCTTGAGGCGATTTTTCGCAAAAACAGCGCTATATAAGTTGTCCAAATTTATTATTATTATTATGGCAGGGTTGTCTATTGGATGGCTTATGACTCATGTGATTCAGTGAGATTGGTAATAATTCTCCTTTCTGGCAGCATCTTCTTCTTTGTGTGCCGTATCAGGTCCCCCGACGTTGGCGATCACTCTTGAAAATGTCTCTCTGTCTTGCGCTGCCCGGAATAGCTCCTCCCTACTTCTAATGCCGATCCACTCTCGTGTATTACGCAGCCAAGACAGTTGTCTCCTTCCAGGCGCTCGGCGACCCTCTATCTTGCCTTTCAATATTAAATGAAGCAAGTGATACTTCTCCCCTCGAAGTATATGACGCAGATATGTAATTTTCCTGATTTTTATTACTGTAAGCAGTTCTTTATCTGCTCTAGCCCGCCTGGGAATTTCTGCGTTGGTGATCATGTCGGTCCATGGGACCTTGAGCATTCTCCGGTGAAGCCACATTTCAAAAGCCCCTAACTTGTTCATGGTATTTACTTTCAAGGTCCATGTTTCACATCCATAGAGCACGACCGACCACACGTAACATTTTAGCATTCTCTGCCTTAGTTTTAAGCTGATATTGTCATTGCGAAAGAGGGATTTCATTTTTATGAACGCAGTTCTTGCTGCTTCAATTCTGCGTTTAACCTCTACATCTAGGTCAAGAGTCTCCGTGAGAATACTGCCGAGATATATAAATCTTTCCACCTTTTCGACATTTCAACCATTTAACTGTATCACTGATTCAGAGTGATCTAGTCGTCCAAATGTCATCCATTTAGTTTTATTGAAGTTGATTGTTAGGCCCAGTTGCTCACCAGCATTATTAGGTATTATCTGGCAGCATAATTAGGTTCAATTATTGATTCATCAAACTTACACAATTAATGTTTTCAATGGGAATGTTGAGCTTAAACCGTATGTAGGTACCTAAGTAATGTGTTCTGAACGAACACGTTACATTTAGATGTATTGTTAGGGCGCCAGCAGACGAGGGTTGGAAATTTTTTCCGAATTTCATACAATTTCATAAAACGAATAAAAAGTATTTGGTATGCGTACCTTCATACAATAATGATTTTTATGCCCGTAATTTTGCAAAGCAACTGACTCAGCATTTGCAGTCTCTCGTCTGCAGGCGCCCTAAGAATGCACTTTATCATCTTTAAAGCCTCGTTAATGGGTGCAATGTTTTTTTATTACGTCACGTATTACTTCAATACGAATATGGTGATAATTGCCACTTGGGGGTTGGTAACTTTTACACAAGAGTACGTACAAGAATCATCAATAGGTACGATTCTCAACTCGCTGATAGATACGGTTATTTTAATTCGTCGTCTTCAATACTATTTCCATTTTGAAGAATGCGCTCACTGTTTTAAGATTTTCACGGCCAAAAGTATTTTCTTTATTTGTTTTAGGGTGTTATGCCGTGTTGCGCTACCTCCTTCTTTAGCCAACGTTTCTGCTGGATCTGCCCTGATGATGGACACTGTAACGCTGTCCGAAACGTTGGCTAAAGAAGGAGATAGCGCAACACGGCATAACACTCCAAAAACAAATAACGGAAATGCGCTCACTGTTTCATTTTTTTATGGTCGTAATTATTTGTATCTTTGAAGATATGAACCTTTTCAACTAAATACTTACCTACTTTAATGATAACATTTTTGGAATACTTTTCATAGGTACTCTATTCACTGTACTATTTTTTTTATATTCTTCTATATTCTTTTACATTCTTTTGTATTATTTTTAATTCATATTTTAATGCTCTGTGTATAAAATCTACCACCACAATACGGGCATGGTTGCCAAAATTTCAACTTTCAAAATTTCAAAAATTTCAAACTTATGTCATTTGCAATGAAATAAAAAGAAAAAAAATGTGGAGAAATCATCCGGATCGCTCATATGACGTAGCCTGTTCGTAAAAATGTCGAAAATAATAACGACCCTTTAAATGATAATTCTTAAATAAAGTAATATTTATAAACTGATTATCATCAATAACACTTTATGGTTGTGTTAAGTATGGATAAAAAAATACATATTATATCTGCCTTTATGTAAAATATAGCAAATTGTTTGTTCATTCCTTAGCATCGCTGAAAAATACAAATAAATTTGATAATTCTCTTCACGCCCACCAATGATCACTTTCAAATATCCACGTGTAATGCAATGCGCGTCACTGGGTTCTATGTACCTACCCACACTATCCACAATGCTTAATCAACATTAGGGTACATATATAGCTCTTTGATATGTCTATAAGGTAGAAATCTGGAGTGAAGCTATCCCGGAATCTGGCAAACACGCGTCGTGAGGTACCTCCCTTTCGGTACATGTTAGTGATGGGAGTAAACTAAATATTCAGCAATCGATCGGATATGGATGCCTTCAATTATAGCACCTTTTTTATTGTGGCTGATTATTGAGATATAAAAAATAATATCTAACTCATTCGTAAATATATTAATTTATTATTTGAACAGATAAAATTAAATATAACAGATATGTCACTTTTATGGCTATATTTTTTAAAATTCATCGAAAAGGTTTTAAGATTAATAACCCTTTCGTATAAATGAAATTCGATTATCTCGAAATGGGTTACTCGAATAACCCCATCGCTAGGTCGAATGCGACGATCGATCGTAGTTTTCAGTCACGTTGTCCTGGAAGCAATGTAAACTTTGATGTCATTCGTATTATAATGACATGTGCTAACGTTATATTTTATAATAAATTCGTAAAAGCTAATACATGGTTGGTTTCCCATGCACGGAATGTTTTGCTGTCTTTGTAATACCATGGGTTAAACCCGGTGTCGCATCCGAAACTGCTTACGAATTACGGCTTCAGATGCACTTGTGATGGAAATACCAAAAACGAAATGAAACAGCGTTTACTGGAATTGGGTGATGTTTTGCCAAAAAATGTTTTGTCAAATATTTTTGGCCGCTCTCAAAAGCGACAAAAAAGTAATAAGCTTAGAAATAAGACTAGAAATAATAAGCCTACGGCACTGCAACGATCTTGTTTCTGAGAGCTCTGTCTTTCATTCTCTTATGCGAAAAAGAGCAATGTTCGAAGGGACTGTCTTCTCCATCTCTACATTTTATAAATTAGTCCTCTGCGTCGTCTGTCTGTGTGTTCGCGATAAACTCAAAAACTACTGAATTGATTTTCATGCGGTTTTCATCAACAGGTAGAGTGATTCGTGGGGAAGGTTTAGGTATATAATTTTTTAAGGTTATGTGTAAATTGGTTGAAAAATAACGATGATTGTTAGAATCGTCGGAAAAAGTCAAGTCGCCTCGTAGCTTTCATCGAAAACACAGCCTAATCCTTTTGAGATATAACAAAACAATGCTTGGTGGGATATTCCTCTTTTATAGACCTACAAAAAAATTCGTGATGGTATACGAGTATATCTATCTTTTACGGATAGCTTACTATCTTCCCTTCTCTACTTCTCTACATATTATAAATTAGAGTCCTCCGCGTCGTCTGTCTGTCTGCCTGTTCGCGATATCTATCTTTTACGGAGAGCTTACCATACCCATTCCCTGTCAAAAAAATGGTCACGTACAATGCGGTAATTGGAAAGTTATTTTGACTGATACAGTAATAATGCTTATCAACTTAAACACGTTAGTTAAGTTTCATTAATTAAAGTCCTCCGTGGCGTATGTATGTCTCTTCGCGATGAACTCAAAGATGGTGGTGGTTATAAATGTTGGATAACCATTCATGGTGGCGTTGTGTTTAATTAGCCAGAGCAACGCGTGGCCGGGTCAGCTAGTAAAGTTATAAATTGGTATAAAACTGTGTTGGCGTATTTTAAATAAGATTAACTATCAACGTCTTCATCCGCTAAGACGTTTTAATATTTGTACCCGCACCATTAAAAAATCAAATAGTTTGTTATACCCACACGATTATTAACAAATAAGTCATCACATCTCGTTTTTTATAAGCCGTGAAACAAGATCGTTAAACTGTGGTCGTTTCTTGCAATAAAATAATCTCGACCAGATTTAATGATAAAATGTTTTAATTTCTTTATCCCAATCTTTCAAACAGCCTTAAAATTCCCGAATCGGGACAATCGTATGAAGTTTTTAAAAAAAAACATTTCGAACAAAGCCACATTTAACCATAATGTTTGTTTTATTTTTTCAGAAGCGGTCCACAAAACCTTCCACCCCCGGCAACAGGGGGGTGAGCTACGCCCGCATCCCCAACCGGGAGGAGGGACAGGGCCTTCCCTTGGATAACAACACCCTCGCGGTGGCCTCCGGGGAGGCACTAGACCACGAAGGATTCAGCGACGACGAAGAGACCACCCTAGTCGCCAGGACATAGCGCCTGGTGACGCGTGTAGATAGCTAAATAATTATTGAACCAATACATGTTCTTGATTTGTTTTCAATTCGAAGGATGCGTCAGTTAGGATATAAAGGATTTTTATACTTAAAAAAGGTGCAGCGGGTCCTTTGCGACTTTTTAATGTAATTCAAAAACAAACAAAAAAAACTGTAATAATTAATGTGTTTTTTTAATTATTCAGAATGCCTTTTTTAAATCGTTAATTTGTAAGTTAAAAATCTGAATGGTGCAGGGAAATAAAGATGTATCTTGACGATTTGAACAATCGGGTTCATCAAATGAAAAAAAAATATCTGTTTTTTGTAACAATATTTTTTTAGTAGTCTGTCTGAATTTCATGTTTATTAATTGTCTTAACAGTAATATTATGAACTCATGTAAAAAAATATCATAGTAAAAGCTTGTTCTTTAATGAATTATTGGTTTATCGTCACGACTTACAGACAGGACGATTTATCAAATCTCGATTCCTAGTTGTGCTGCGATGTAGAATAATTTTTTACAACACAGAATTATTAAACAAAATAACGAAATTAGTGATCAAATGAAAAAAAATATTATCGTGTGATTTGGTGTTTATTTAACAAATTATTGTAAATAAATTATTAAATATTAGTTTTTTCTACTATTAAAATAGTCTTTATTAATCTGTGTCCATGTATTACAAAAAACTACATTTTAACTCAAATTTCACACATATTATGCAATGGTGTAAAAAAAACTAGATATTTATAAATAACATTGGTTCCGAATGTTGAAATATTGATTTTTCTGTAAAACATACAATTCATACATTCTTAGTAAGTATTAAGGATTTGGCTTAGTTTATATAATCAATTGAATATTATTCAGAAATAGCCATTAACATGATTTCTTGTGATGTATTGATTTTAATTTATTTTTTCGATATGCTTACTTTCTTCAAACTCTTCAAATTCTGTGGTTTTTATGTCCATGATTATATTTTTTTAAATCTTTTTTTCTTCTAAATGATGAAGTTGTAGTTATAATGGGTTGTCGTTTTATTGTTTTATGATCCACGTGTCATTTTGTATATATAAATTTATTGTTGTTGAAATGTGAAAGTTAACGTTGTTAATAAATTAATATTGACCAACACCGATTTGTATACAGAACTGTAACAGGGCATGTTTCTCCAAAATGTAAAATATTTATACATATTAAATATATTTCAAGGGATGTGTAAAAGTTTAATGTGTAAAGTTGTAATCTATTATTATAATACGACAGAATAAAATGAAAGTAATTTTTAAACACGGTTTTCTTATTATCTTCCAACTCGACAATTTTATTTATGTCAGGATAACCTATCAGCCATCTTGAAATCAGGAAATCAACCATTTTTATTTTTCTAATGCCCATAAGAAAAATTAGTCAAGATTAGCCCTTCCCCTTCTATCTTGACTTAAGATCAAAAATTATAAATATATCCATTATGTTCTAGATTTTGTATTGTTATTTTGAAGATTAATAAAAAAATGATGATACAACAAACATCGTCAACTTTGCGACGAAAATTGACGTACGACGAAATGGAACTGAATTATCTGTAGGCGTTTAAATACAAATTACGATATTTGAATGCTTTTTTTTTTATTAAATACTGGCTGTCCCGGAAAACTTTGTTCTGCCATATAAATTATTTTTAGTGAATATTTTGGTTTTTAAATAAATAATTACGAATGTATTGGGGATGTGATCCACGACAGAAAGAGAACCTAGCGCCATCTGCCATTCAATAACATAAATAATTTCGTTCTGTTTGAAATACGTGCGACGGTTAAATTTGTTCATACAAAAATACTAAAAATGGGTGGATCGCGATTTAAAATGGCAGGTGGGGTAGGAGGGTGAAAATTGAGTTTATAGGTATTTTTGATGCCAAATAAAAATAAATAGAAAAAAAAAATTGTAAAAAAAATAGAAAAAAATTCTGGATAGGGACACCCTATCACCTAGCTGTATGAAATATACTTTGCGACCTATTCTCATACCTACCAAAATATACATTCGAAATTTCATATAAATCGGTCGCGCCGTTTCGGAGGAATGCGGCCACAAACACCGTGACACGAGATTTTTATTTTTGTAAGGATAAGTCTAAAAATAAAAATAAAACCTTTTTTATAAAGACACAAATAAACAATTTAAAAAAAAATCTTCTTCTTGTGCCCTGTCCCTTCAACGGAAGTTGGCTATCATGTTGGCTATGTTTATTTACTGCGGCCCGGAACAGAGCTACAGTAGACTGGCCAAACAACTGTCTCAGGTTTTTCAGCCATGATGTTCTCCTTCTTCCAGGGCCCCGTCTTCCGGCAATCTTTCCCTGCATTATGACATTATGAGATCAATCCTCATCCTAGCAGCAAGATCTCGTCCTTCTTTGGATATCTCCATAAAAAAACATGAAGAGTATAAAATTGTGATTTATTGGTGCTTAAACATACCATCGATATACAGGAAAGATAAAATATTTAATGGAAGGCATGAACAGACTTATTTGATAATATAATATGCATTGTTAATTTATTTCACGTGAGAACCCAAATTGAATGTTAGACAAGGTAGCATTTATTTTTTGTAAATTTTTAGGTGAAATGGAGTTATAATACGTAAGGCCAAATAGAATGCAAGATACAAAACGTTTATTTATTGCGATGTGGGAATGCGACCAGTGGGAATACAAGCTGATTTTTTTAACATTAGCTTCACACTCGGAGGCTCTAAGGAAAATAATTCCTCCCCTCAGGGCCTATGTCATAATTGGGGATGCTGTGTGGAGATTTAGGAAAGGAAGGAGAGTAAATTCTGGGAAGGAAAAGGTTATGAGGGCTGGGTAGAAGGAATCTGGGGGTCACTGAGTCCAGGTGTGATGGACGTATGATTCCATCCCTCCCACTGCGTCGCAGGGCGATATTCCGAGAGAGTACGGCTGTAGAAGTCAAAGGGACTCTCAACCATTCTCTCTCGATCCGGCCAGCAATGCAGCTGGTGGGAAGACGCATCCGCCGCCAAGACCCGGACTAACTAACATCATCCCGTGAACCCGGGCACCCCTGCTAAATCACCAAACGTAGCGAACCACTTGAATGGTACGACAAAGATAGAAAAAAACTCTTTTTTTTTAATTTCGTACCGACATCAGGTTAAATGGAGTTAATAATGCGTACGACATTGAACGGATGAGACCTTCAGATAAGCACATACGACAGAACAAATTCTGTACAGATGAAACTAGGGCAGGTACGATGGTGGGTGAAATGGATCGAAGCATTTGGTGGAGCAGATATTACGGCCTAATGCCATCATCCTAACTCAAAAACGGCGAACTTTACATTATGACAGGATAGAACTGGGTTGACGAAAATTTGTAACCAAAACCTACGGTTTGTTGTTCATATTAATGATATTGGTTACTAATAAATTCTCACAAACTAGAAGATTAAGTCCTCCATATTTGTAAACGTCATTCCTTACGACTCCAACGAATGGTTTTTAGGAAGTATGTTGCGTGAGTCGTAATGGTCAAAGCATATGTAAGAAGGGTAAAGGTAAACTCCAGATAAACTCCAGGAGTGAACGCGATTGACATTAATAAAAAAATTGCTGCACGGGAATCGAACCCACAACCTCAAGACTCGTATAAATCTCAAAAATGTGATCCCGTTTAACTGTGCTACAAATGTGGGTGTGGAAATAATGCAAAACAAACAGCACAGTGAACAAGAATGATAGGGACTAGACTAGAGGGTTATGTGGAGATGATGAACGGAGAAAGGAGTGCGTGGAGAATACATCGTGAAAGTTGATGGTAGAACGGTAGAAGAAGCCGCTGACTCCCGAGACACTATCAAGATAACTAAATAGAGGATAAGTGTGTATGAGACGAAATAAGAACATTAACTTACGTACATGTAAGAGTTATGTGGCATTGCTGAATAGATCATTCGCACTAAATGCGTTGGAGGTCAATTGGAAGTAAAAATACAATAATTTTTTTCGCTTTGTGCGTTATTATTTGTGTGGCGATTAATGAGAAGATTGACATCTGTAAGTCTGGCGATAAAGTTGCATACCAAATTTGATTTAAAGATTATACGAGGCTTGCTTTTACGGCTTTATTTTGTGAAGTATATCTTCAAGAGATTGTCATGCAGCCAGATTAGCTAAATTATTACCTAGATACAAAGCCACTGACTAAATGGAACATCATTTCATCATTACATAGTATAAAATGAAGTCGCTCAAAATGTATGTGCGCATAGATCTTTTAAACAACGCAACGTATTTTCATGCGGTTTTCACCAATAGATAGAGTGACTCAAGAGGAAGGTTTATATGTATAATACATGCTTATTATAGTAGAGAATAGCTGAGAAATTCAAATATTTAATTCAGGCAGCGGGCAGCGGGCAGCTGGCAAGCGGGTGGTGTGGATTTTATAAAGGTTGGGTAATGGCATTGTGTTTCGTTAGCCACAGCAACGTGTGGCCGGGTCTGCTAGTTAAATATATATTATTTGTATTTACAGAACTGTCAAAGGGTTACGGCTGGGCGCATGCATCGGGTTTTGCTTTCCGGTTGTCTGATCACACAATCGGATTGGATAAAGACCGCACACATCCGATTCGAAAACCGGATAGGTAATTTTTCAGACCGGACTGGACGACCGGCGCGGAAGGGCGTGGCCTATTTTTATTACCGATCCGGTTTTCGAATCGCATGTGTGCGGGCTTTCATAAGAAATGTATGGCGCGAAGACCTTCCGATTGTCTGGCAGACAATCGGATCAGAAAATCGGATGGAAAAACCTGATGTATGCGGCCAGCCTTACAACGTGCTTAATTAGGCCTTGTGCGCACTAGCGGCTAGCCGCGTAGGCGGTCAACTGCGCGGCCAGCCGCTTTTTTATTTTAGTATGCAACCGCTCATATCCGTACGCACCCAACCGCCGAAAAATTTCATACTAAAATGAAAATGCGGCTAGCCGCTAGTGCGCACAAGGCCTTAGGAATGGGGGTTCCATCTTAATTAATACTTGATTTGACTTTCAAAAATACTTTGTCACAGCTTTTTTCAGTTATTTCTAAAATAGTAGATTCTTTCGAATTTCACAAAATTCGAATTATTTTTTCCAGAACGCAGAACACACAAATTGAAAAATCAAAGAAAAACATTTATGTAGGTAAATTCATGTAGGTACTCTGCTCTGTAGATGCTGGATTTTTTATTTTCTTGTTTTCTGGGGCAACACTGAAAACAAAGGTAGGTTTTACAAAAAAAAAATAGATTTAATACTCGACATGGCTGATCTTTTTTTTTTTTTTTTTTTTAATTTATTTATTATAGAAATACAAAAGAAAGTACAAATTACAATTAGGAAGCTTTGCCTGTCCAACTAGGAAAGTTTCCCGTTCCAGGACAGACAAATTGACATGTTAGTTCATATTATACCTGAAATGTACATAATTACATAACAAAAACAAAAAAAAAAAAAAAACTGAAAATTTCATTTTTCTCTGAAACTAAGGTGTCTAATAAAGAAAATGTATATAAAATATATAAATATAAGTACACATACATTTTTTTGTGACAAAGTAGAAAGGTAATCTGGTAGTAAATATTATAATCGGATTTACCGAATTAACCTGGTAACATATGTATAATACATTCAGATTTACAATATGGAGGAATTAAAAGAACAAGATGGAGGAATTACAAAAGATTTACAACATAAAGAAATCAAATTATGTTAGGTTATGTGTTTAGGAGTTTGAACTTTTAATACAAGTACACTTATAGCAGAAACTATATTAAAATTTACAATATTAGATATAATAACGAACGTAATAATCTATATGATTTTTTTGAGCGATGAAACTGCAATGATGTGGCTACAAATTATTTTCACTGATTTTAAAACATGTTTTATACAGTATTATATTATAAGTACGACAGTATGAATATACACCGCGCTTGTGTCTTGAACTACTCCTGCTAAAATATAAAAACAATAACCATAAATATAGATAGAATATAAACTATGAATATAATATAATATAATAAAATAGTACCAAATTTAGTGCTACTTTGGTGAAATTGGTGCATTACTTCGTACGCCATACATGTTGTGTTATGTAGGTATTATTTATTTATTATAAATCATTAATCATTTCATTACCGTTGTAAGGTACCAAGTTTCACTCAGAGTTAGCGACGTGCGACGTGCATGTCAACGCTTTACAGCGGTGATATACCTACACCTACACGGAGCAGACAGGCTTCAGGGGCGCATAACCATAAATCCCATGTATAAAAACATCAGAAAGGATGTCGAAACATTGAACTCAATGAAATGTGAGAGGAATTTTGGTCTAGTGATCAGGAAAGTTAAGTGATTTTGTTTACCAGTTATACAGCATACGTTCACTTTCGACTCTCCCTAAGTTCAGAATCCAATCATTGACTAATTTACGCAGGACGCTTGCACTTTTCAATTTCCAAGAACCGGGTATAAGGTTGAACATTTTTGGACCTAGGTAAGAATATTGTCTTTGAGCAAGGGATGTCACAGTAGCAATTGGAACTATTGGATTCCTCCCTGCATGTCGGGTGTTGTGATTATGTTCTACGGAGGGGAAGAGGTGACGATATTTTTGTGTGTATAATATAACTTTTCTTATAAATAGTTGCCTCACATCCAGAACTCCTATCTCTTTGAATAAATCATTACTGGGGTATCTAAATGGTTTTTTAAGTATGACCCTTAGAAGTAATTTCTGTGCTTTGGCTAAGGGGTCCAGTATTGATTTGGTACATCCTCCCCATCCTAAAGATGCATATTCAAGTAATGAGTTGCACATGGCATAGTACATTAGTTTTAGATCTTTTGCGCATAGAATATTTCTAATAGCCATGAAAAGATGCGTGAGTTTTCTGACCTTTGTGGAGATTGAATCGATATGTTCATTCCATCTCAGATTCTTGTCTACGATAATTTCTAGATATTTTATGCTATCCACATATTCTAAGGTATTGCAATTGCAAGTGTTTGGGTCATTGCAATGGTGTATAATAATTCTTTGAGTTTCTCTTGGTTGTCCCGCTTGAGTTGCACTGAAGCGAATGAATTTAGTTTTGTCAGTGTTGAGAGTGAGAAGATTATTATCTAGCCATTGTTTTACCTTGTTGATACCAATTTCTGAATTATTATGAACTTCATTCCAATTTTTGCCTTCAAATAATAATACTGTGTCATCGGCAAAGGTGATAATATGATCGGCAAATGAACTGTTACATAATTCATTTATATAGATATTGAATAAAAGTGGTCCTAGAGTGCTTCCTTGAGGTACACCAAAGTTAATATCAGCCGGATCGCTTAGAGTATCGTTAATATTCACTCTTTGGCTCCTATTTTCTATATAACTACCTAACCACTTAAGTAGCTGACCCTGAATGCCGATGCGCTGTAGTTTTTTCAAGAGAATTTTGTGTGAGATGGTGTCGAACGCTTTGGCTAGATCCAAGAAGAGCGCAATACATTTTGTTCCTCTATCGATATTGTTGGAGATGATTTTCGTCAGGTTTGTAATTGCATTTTCAGTGCTCAATCCTGGTCTGAAGCCATACTGTCTATTGGAAAGGATATTGTTTTTTTCAAGGTAGTGACTGAGACGATTCTTTACAATTTTCTCAATAATTTTCGAAATAGAATTGAGCAAAGAAATTGGCCGGTAATTGTGTATCTGCGATTTATCTCCATTTTTGTGAAGCAGAATAACAATAGAGTGTTTTAAATGATTTGGAAATCTCTGGGCGTATTTTGTAGCAGGGCTAGATTTTTTTCTTTGACCCAAAAAGATACTTGTAAACGAACAAAATAAATATCCCGTTAATTGCCTATTGCCGAATAATTTTATTTATTTATTTATTATTTATTTTCATAAAATTTTTATTAGTTACAGATATTTGTTTTTTTTTGGCTACCACACTAGGCTAATGCCCGTGTGTGGTAGTCGTACATTTAATAAACAGATGATTAAACATACTAAATAATAAATTTAAAATATTTAAATGTAATAATTTTAATATTTTAAAGAAAAATAGGATAAATGAAATTTCAAATTTTGAAATACATAAACTAATAATAAAGAATTAAGAACTCAAGTGTGCTATACAAACACATAAATTAAAACATATAGCTATATAAATTAAAATTAAAACATAAATAAAATTAAGTGAAAAACTAAGAGAAAAAAAAAATAATAACATTTCAAAGAAAAATAGAAATATAAATGTAAATAAAAATTTTGAAATGCAAAAATTAATAATTAAAAAGTAGTGTTAAGAACTCGCGTATTCTTTGAAATACGCTCGTCCCCTTTCAAAAATCCAATGTTGTACACATGCTATAAAAGGGAATTAGAATTACTTGACTTTATGTCAGTACTCAGAGCATTATATATTTTAGGAGCGATGAACCAGAATTGTCGTTGAGCGAATAAGGTATTTGTTTTTGTGACCACGAAACCCAGGTTTGATGAAAAGCGGGTGTGTGCTTGATGTTGTGGAGAGATTAGTAGATTATTTTTTCGTATTTAGCAAATGCTTGTTTTAGTAAATAGCTGTCGAATATCTAAGACCCTGATTTTGGCAAAGAGTTCATTTGAGGGATGGGTAGGTTGACATTTAAATATAATTCTCAGAAATAGTTTTTGAACTAAAATAATTGCTCTAATAATGGATTCACCACCCCATCCCACTATACCGTATGTTGCTATGGATTGGAAAAGGGCAAAGTATACGCTTCTTGGAGTCTGTAAATCTAAGATAGACCTAAGTGAGGAGAATATATGGCAAAGTTTACGATGTTTTTTTAATGTGTCACCGATGTGAGCTTCCCAACGTAGTTGATTGTCTATAATTATTCACAAATATTTAACTACTTTTGACGATTTGAGGGTCGAACACATACAATTAATATTAGATGTGGTTTCTGGAGTGTCTTAAATGAGTGGACAATTATTATCTTCAAGTGCATAACGTGGATTGACTAGGTGATCAATTGCGTGAAAGGGTTAAGTTTTTCCTGCGGGAACGATTTAAACCGGACATAAAATCAGAAGCGTATCAATCTAGTTCTACAAATTAAACTTAAAAATAATAAAAAGGAGAATCAACATGTCTAAGGATGGGTTGTATCAAAAAAACTTAACAATTCATCCAATATTTGAAGTTAATTTTTCGTCCTGTGAAAGTTCTATTCAAGTTCTGTGATTATTTCAGTTTTATGGAACAACTGGCCTATAATGATGTAATAACAGAACTTGAATAGCACTTATACAGAACGTGAAAATTAACTCCAAATATTTGATGAATTGTTCAAATTTTTGTAAACAACCATCTTAAGTGTCCGTTTGTTTGCGTTTCTAAGTGTGAGTTGTGACGGAATGGAAAAACCGCGTGTCTAAGTTTCAGTTGTGACATATGGGTGAAACTGCGTATAAAAATGTCAATTATGACACGAAATATGTTAAAGTGTCAGTAGTGACACAAAGGAGAAACTACGCATTAAATCGCAGTCATTAAATTGATTGAGAGTACTTTTAGAGACTCTGGCATACATCATCCGATCCCTTTTTTGTGAAATCTGAATTTGACCGGGTACTGAAAGGGACCATTCAACCTTTCAAAGGAATCCAACTAACTTCGTGGTCAAACCTATTATAATAATGTCATGCTCCTAAGTATATCGAATGACTGCCGAGCTACTTTCCAACAAACCGCCAATTAATTTGATTGCTTCAAACAACTGCGTGAGGCGAGAATTTGTGTAAATGAAGTTGGCTGACAGAAAGAACTTTGGAGAGCGCGTTACCAAAAGAATGAAATATTTTAAGTCATGGTACTCACATCTCAACAACCAATGTTTTTGGTCGGCCTTAAGAGAACAGTTATAAACTTAGTAGAACTCCATCCTATTTTATTTTCGTAAGCACATTTTTGTCTGGATTTACGGGCTCAAATTTCGCTAATAAAGTTGGATCTCGAAGCTCACCCACCCACGAAGATTTATTTTAGATATATTTAGCAGTTTCTGCACAAGAGGTTTTAGGTTAACATAAGGAAAATGAGAGTTGCGTTTGTAAATTTGCACCATGTTTTAAGAGTTAGAGGATACTCTCATTGTCGCCCTTATAAAAGACCATCGTTCACAATATTAACGTTGCAAATGGCACTAGCTGTATTTAGTGATCAGATTTTCAGGTAGGTCCTTCCCAATATTTCTCACTTCCATCTCCTTTCCCTCATTATTTACTTAGGTCTCACAACTGTATGACTAAGACCAGTGGTAAAAAATATCTAAATCAGGGTAGGCACGCACAAATATGTAAAGTAGGAAAAATTGCAAATTAATTGTTATTAAAAAGCTTACCACACATATTGTAAGTTCTCGCTAAGATTGTTTAAGGGCTAGCTTTAGCTGATTTTGATTGGGGTTACCTGTCACATCAAATTCTCAAATAACAACTTAATTTATAATAGTACCTACAAGCCAAATATTGGATATATAAAAAAATCATAATTTTCGACCGCTCAATTGCGTGAAAGAAAGCCAACATTGCCAACATATTATGATTTTTATTTAGTTGGTAAAGGCTTACTAGTTGATAGAGGTCCCAAGAGGCTGATTATTTCATTTGTGATTTGTATTGAAAGGCACGGCCTTTTTCGACACTAACACAAACGAGTCTTCCGTTGAATGCGCGTAACGCAACTATGTACCTTTGTGTATTGACGAGATTTCATCTTCGAGGATCTCGTATTTGGCCCTTAGTTAAACATGTCTTTATCTTACTTTGCTTCTTACCAATTGTACCTTAAAATAAATTCAATAAATTATATTTTATGTTATTTAATTTCCGTCTTTTATTGCGATTGATTTGACATTTCACATGCTCTACCTTTACAGTTCACTGCAGCTAGCCACATTGAGTAGTTAATATTATGATATATTATACACCTAATTATCATGGTTACAACTTAGTTCCTACTTTTGACCCGGATGGTCGCTAGAGTGCGCGCGACGCGTGTTTTTAAAAGTATTGATTGATTTCTTTCAATAATTTTATTTTTAATAAATATTTGTATTTCAATGTGAGTACGGTAGGGAAGGCATCGATTGTATGTGCCTGTATGAAGTTCACGCCTCTGAGACAATGGATTCAGTCCTGCTGCATTCTTTGAAATTCTGTCAGCTCACAATCATTGTAAAGTGGCAAACGGTGTACATTGTGTAAAAAGATACCGTCGTCTGAACGTGCTGCATCTTTTTTCATGCTTTCTTTTATTCATCGAACACGAGAGTATTTATTTCTCTCGCCTGATGGGCGGGCTAATTACCGGGATCTCAAGTAGAACTTTTGCAGACTGCGCTGTTTAGTTTTCGCAAGTTCGTAGTCCATCCTCTAAATTTATGCAATCAACGAAATTTACATCGTAGGTCATATTTCCCACAAAACAGGAAGGTTAACGACTGGGTTCATTTCACTCCACAAATTGCGGCGTATTGTTCTGCACAGAGGCACAATGGGACCCACTTAGAGGTTCCAGAGCTAGTCATTCATCTCAGACACCTACGAAGCCGTCCTTTCAGTTGAACCCGGGTTGAACAATACGAACGCTCACTGAATAAATAATGTTGAACGCGTTGATGAAGTTTGATTTACGAAGCCTCTAGACTTCTGAGAATTCGACCAAATTGAAAAAATAAGTACCAAGTACTTCAATTTAAAATGAACATCTTTTATGGATATAATTGATGCCAAAGAAAGATGTGTCAATTGCAAGGGAGGCTGTACTCCGATAAGGGGCACGGACAGTTTAATCCAGTACCACGACTAACTTATCAATTAAAATTTGTTTTAGTGTATTATCACTTGCAGTGAGATATAGCAAGAAACTATACTTATTTGATTAGAAAAATATATAGGTGCCTATTCAAGATTTTTATGGTAGATATTTTAATACCATTCGGAATAGTGAGAAATCACGCATTTATACAGAAGGCGATAAGGTTTAAATTTCCGGTCAACACCGGCTGCCTGTTTTGATTTTTTTTTTCTGGATTCAGACTCAATTATAACAAAGGCCAAGATATGTTTAACTCGCAGTATTTATAATATTTCTAAGACATCAACATTTCAAACCATGTACGTACACACGATTTTGAATGATTTAACATTACTTTGTGTTGCGTCGTTTTAACTTGAAATCCTTAATTGATCTTTCGTACGAATCGGTTTACATTTTGAATAACAAAAATAAATTTTGGATTAAATGAAGCCTTTCCTTTTGTTTCGCTTGAGAAGAATTAAAATAAAATCGTTAATAACTTTATAAAAAAAAAGCCTAAGAGGATTTTTTTATTTTTATTAGAAACGTGTGAACGCACATAAGACACAATTTATATAATCCTTGTATTTCAGTGTATCAATTTTGTTGTGCTGAAACACTCCAAGCCACGAAAGTATAGCGCCCATATAGCTTGGTCTGACTCAGTCATAACAGATAAACTCCAATTTTTCCTCCACCGCTGCTCGCTTCATAAATTTACACATTTAATGTGTCAAAAATGGTAAATATTATGCTGGGGGACATTAAAACAATAACGTGTATCATGACATGAAATTTTTAATTTTCAGGCCTTAATTCACGAAAACATTTATTTTTGAATTATTCAGAAGAAAGCTCTCGGTGTGACGATTAAGTCGGCCATTTTGCGTCATTTCTCTCCCCTAAAAATGCTCACCCAATTATATTTAAATATTAAGCAGACAAAAGGGATGATGGGACATTAGACACAGTATTCGTTCTTGTTTGTTGTCTTTTATTACGCGAATCTGTCTTGTCAATGCGGTTTTACATAAAACGCTTTTATTTAGATAAAGCACAAAAAGGCACATTAATGGGAGCAGCAACTCGGTTTGTGATTATTACTCAAATTTAGTATGTTGTGAGAATTGGGTGGTCTCTTTCTTTTAAACATTTTCCTTCGTCTTTTTTAAAGATTTTCTCATTGATTTGAGATACATGAACTATTATAGAGAAAATAAGAGGGTAAATATTTCCCTATCGAGTTCACGCTCAAAACATACTTTAAAAAATTAAAACAAATTGTACTAGGTAGATTCCGTAGATTACAGTTAGAATTGAAAAATATTGCATTTTAATGGTTTTCTTGTTATCTTTAAAAACGCGAAATGTCATTTCTCAAGGAATGCCATGTTGTTAATTACGACGGCAAATGTCTCGCGTGATTTTTCGTGTTTATGAAACCGAACAAAATAATGATTTATCATTTCCGAAGATTGCAATTCGTACTTATTATTGTCTAACTGACAGAAAGTGATTTTTTCTTTTAAAAATGCGTATTTCATCGTCGATTAACATGGTGGTCCTTAAGAATTGACATTTAGCGTTTAATTAAATTTAAAAAAAAACATTAAAACACAACATTTTTCAATTCCGGTTACTGAATTACTTATTACTAAACATTATCTACCTAGTACAATTTGTTTTAATTTTTTAAAGTGTGTTTTGAGCGTGTACTCGAAAGGGAAATATTTACCGACAAGAGTTGTAGAGGGGAATACTTCATGGAAATATTATGTTGGAAATATTGAGTGGTTAATGTAACGTGGCGTAGAATTGAGCGAGACTGGGGTAGAAGGTACTCTCAGTTAGGCTTGTTGAAAAAGCATCGATATATCGATATTTTTAATTCAATACATCGATATTTTTAGCCGATATATTTTGATCCGATATATCGATACAAAATATCCAATATCCAAAATTGTATCAAAAACTATATATATGTTTTTATTTATATAACTAAAGTCACTAGAATCCAAAACCGTATAGGAACGAACGGAAAAAGTAACTGTGTTGGGTCATGACATCTGGCGGTTGAAATTTTAACTATTAGTAGCTTACAAATCTATTGTCTTTGCATTAGTATTTGTGATCACTAATACTATCTCAAATGTGTAGGTACATACATACAAATGTATGCTATTTTTGCCATTTTTTCTAAGCCACTCCTATGTGTTGGTTCCCAATTGTCTATGATTATTGACTGTACCTTGTTCCAAACACGAAGTCCTTTTTGACAGATTAATACGCCAATAGAATGTTGCAAACTTTGTATGCGTCTCAGTTTATATATAATATAAGTTAGAAGACAGCTTTTTAGTTTTTGATATTTTTGTAATAATTACCTAATAAAAATGAATACTTACTGACAAAAATACCTTTATTTTTATTGAGATTTTTGTATATTAGAATAATGCACATTGTGAATAAAAATTACTATTGATAATATTGAGTACAAATAGAATTGATTACACTATTATTTTAAGAACACAAAATCTTTTGAAAATTTGACTGATATATCGATACATCGATTTACTTATCGATTTTTTTTCACTTTCGACATCCATACTCTCAGTATGATACTGATGAAAGACTACCACTTAAAATCGATACTTTGCCTGAAATAACTTTAGGCGTGTTTGGTGACCGGATTTTAATAGCCAAGTTCTTCCTTACTTTATTCTTCCTCTTATCCACCGCTCAGCGCCGGATCTGCCATACGTTCAAAAACGTGCAAAAACCTGGCGCCAACTCCGAAGGGGCGCCGTGAGAAAATAAATATTGTATTTAAATTTAGTTATAATATTCCCTGAATCGTTTAAAAATTACCCGTAGTATGAAATAATTATTACGCTCTAGCAACACTTTCCAAAGAAACAGAATGCGCACGCATCAGGTTGGTATCAACGGCTTACGAATTTATAGTCAGTTACAGATTTTTTTTACAAATTCCATATATTTAGTTTAAACGTAAGATCTATTTTTCCATATATCTTTTACCGTCTTTTACGGCGAATAGGTGCGATCCAAATTCAATAACCAATCACAGCGCGGTATTTTTGTTCGTAAGCCGTTGATACCATACGACAGTGTTAGTGTTTGTTCGCTCAACACAGGGGAAATGCAAGGTACAAATTTGAGGTTATATTCTTATTATCACTGCTCACTGTCTCTCGTCGCGACTGCCTGTTGCTAGTCAGAAGCTGTAGATGCTATTCTTGTGTTGTACGTTGCCATGGGAACGTATTTGTATTTGCTTTTTCTAATATTCGCGTAGGGTATATAAGCAGTAAATCTCAAGAATGTGTAATGGAACTAGTTCAGCGAAACCACCCGCATTGTCTCGTAACCTATATTTTAAATCATGGTACGGGCACAAACAAACAATTCGTTGTATTATTTTAAAGCATAACTTGCAAAGAGTTTTTCCTAAAATAATTAAAATAGCACCATAATTTATGTTTACCCAATAGATTCAGAGAGTATAGGGCTCCGGCGATCCTCTCTTTAAAAAAAACGAGTGTGAGAGCTACCGCCAGGTCACTTGGAAAAGTTACACCCTTTATATGTCTTGATTTTATTTGATAAATTAGTGTAAAAAAAATAATAGTTGCATAAAAAAAATAAAAAAATTGGGGTGAACGAATTTTTAATCAAAATAAAAATGTAGGGGGGGGGGGCGCCATCGGTACCTACTGCACAGGGCGCCAGATTTCGTAGATCCGGCCCTGCCACCGCTTCCTCCCTATTTTCAGCCTCACAACTTTCCTATTGGGGATGCCGCAGGTCCACTTCTGGACAGTTGGAAGCATTTAGAAATCTTGTCATCTTCTTCTTTCATAATATGGTGGGCGGTCAAAGAGGGATATCTAAGTCTGCGAGCATGTCCAGGGTCTCATTTGTCGCCCTACGGACCTCATCAATCCCACCGGGGAATAAATGGAGCGAGCATCGTAGACCACAATATTCGGTGATCTGCATCTCACAGCATTCACACGACGCCGACTCTTTAAGGCCCCGTATAGGCATCATTTAGCCACAATGGCTATGGGAGCACCTTATCCTATTTTTTATTATTTTTTTTTTACATGAGCTCCACACAGCACGCCCTGTGAAAAATAATTTCCCTCAGGGACTATGTCATCTTTGGTGATGCTGTGTGGAGGGTTTTTTTAAAAGGAAAGGAAGAAGGTGAGAGTTCTGGGAAGGAAGAGGGTTTAAGGGGTGGGTAGGAATCTGAGGTTCAGTGTGTCCTGGTCATCCGCCTCCAAGACCTAGACAAACCTCACCCCATAAACTCGGGCACCCCTGCTAAATCACCAAACGTAGCGAACCACTTGGGGTGACCTATGGCAGAGGTGTTGATTATCCAATAAAGGTTCCCGGGGCGGCGGTACCCATTCCTGCCTCCCCAATTGTAAATCTATTGATGGCGAACTAGAGTTTACGAGGCATTGAGGACCCAGACCGTCAGTGGGGTCTTGTATGAGATAAGCTTTTCTCACGTTGGCGGTAACGTGACGTGACGGTGACGTGAGAGGTAATCGGTGAGATCCATCTTCCATCTTCCATCTAGAAGGATTTTCGGGACTTAAAGCGACATGTCGGGTGAGAGACGACATCATCATGCAAAGGTATTGTACTCCCCGCTGATGGTTCTCGATCGTGGAGGCTTGGGCGCTTCTAGCCCATACTGGTGCAAGCTTTTCAGCTCACATAAAAAACTAAAAAAATTTAAATTGATAGTAATCACGGCATTTAACTGCATTTTTTTGAACCGTTCTCGCAGGGTGTTACCAAAATTCGTCAACATCGTATTTATTTAAAACATGATACATTGAAAATGTTATTTTTTACTCTGCGGGTAAATCGAACACGTGCCTAAACCTACTGAAAATTTCTTTTACTTGCATACTTTATTCCACACTTTGCTTAACACTCGTTGTTTTACTGTACTAAATATCTCCCAATCTTATAATTCGCCCTTCATCAACCACTACACCAATTTCTGCCTTACAGCATTCCTAAAATGGATTTATCATTGTTGGGGGGGGGGGGGGGGGGAGCGGGCGCCCCAGGTGCCACCCTTTGTTTGTGACAGTGTCACCCCCCTAAGAGCACGGAATGTAGCTCTATGGCTCCCCGTGGGGTGCCCCGAAGCGGGGTTTTGTGTCTAGTTGGATTTTATGCAGT
This sequence comes from Limnephilus marmoratus, assembly GCA_917880885.1. Classification (NCBI taxonomy): domain Eukaryota; kingdom Metazoa; phylum Arthropoda; class Insecta; order Trichoptera; family Limnephilidae; genus Limnephilus; species Limnephilus marmoratus. The sequence goes on along the minus strand of OU862918.1, from coordinate 33,989,656 downwards.
CGAAATTTTCGATTTGAATTTCTCAAAGTCAACTTAAATGCGGGGGGGGGGGGGTGACACCACGTTATCCGCCCCGGGTGCCACCCATGCTAGCTACACCACTGCCTCCTGGATGCTGGGTATCATGGATTATGAATACCTATGGAATCAGTAATAAAAACTAGGGCAGATAAAATTTTTATTAGGAAAATTAAACCTTATTCATCTATCTACAATAATTCCACAAATATAACTTGAAAGAAACATGCATAAATGAAATATCACAGCTTTGTTTATTTAAATAATCACACAATTCAATCCATTTCAGGCATCACATCCCCGCGGTACAGCAAGCAGCATGCTATATTCTTACCTACATGCAGTTTACACACAACTATTTGGCTATCACAATTAATTACTGGAACCGTCGTACTTTCGTAGTAGTACTTTTGCAGCGGCACGATAGGCGAGTGAGCCATGACTAGCAACTGGATCCTGGGAAATGGCACTAGATTCGTTTGGAAGTCGGACAAGTCAACATTGAGGGTTCCTTCAATCCTCAAGGAAGCAGTGATCGATGGAACGACTTTGCTGATCAGCCTGAATCTTGAATCAAGGGATAGTTCACAAGACACTCAGATCGAAGAATTATATCCGACTTAATATTTATATTCAAAATTGTAAATGGAAGAATGGACAGTCCTGATTTAACTAAGCTCATTGAATTTCATGTTCCCACGAGAACTGCTCGTTCTAAAATTCTGTTTAAATACAACAATAACACGACTGAGTATACGAAACACTCGCTTGTACCTAGGTTTCATGAAGTTACTTACATATCTGCAGATGTGGCAGATCTTTTTAACTGCACGGAAAATTATGGAAGAGGGCTATTCCATCATTTTTTTAAACAATATTAATTTTTGTCATACTATAGATTGTAATTATATCGCTGGTGTCAAATCAAAGTTAATTTAATTTAATCAGTGTTTATGGTATATTTATACCGTGTACATTTAATAAATAAATAAATAGTTAGAATTCATCTTTTTAAAATCAGCTCAAATATTGAAATTGACACTTAAAATAATTTTCTGTTAAAATATATTACGTGATAAAGGTAATTTATCTCTTCTCTGAATTCTTTATATATTCAGTTACAATTTTGAAAATTACACTTAAATGTAAATCAATTATAGTTCAATTAACCATGGTCACGTAGGACCGACAGACAACCGAAATTAGTATTTTTGATTTATTATTATACCATATTTCAAAAGTGTTTTGATTTGCTACCGAACCGTCTGAATTAGCGATGAGTCATTGGACACTTTTATTATTACTGTGACGATCCACGTGCACGGTAGGTACCGTGATGGCAAAAAATGCAATAAACGTACGTTCCGTTTCACTGTTTAGCTGCAGCTCTTTCTTACTCATTAAAATCTGGTGAGACAAAAACACATAAAATACGTGTGACTGTTAACACCAAAGTATTATTTTTTTTCCTTTCGAGGAAACATATTAGATCCTTATTACAGCTCAGCCACGTTGACGGGTATTGGGTTTCATTTTCTTTTATACATTTGAGGAAGATGTATTATAATGATTGTATATTTCGTTCGGGGGGTGCAGAAATACGTTCACCATTTGTCTCATTTTCGACTGTTGTTATTTAGTGCGTAAGAAAGAGCTGCAACATAACAATATGTTTATTTTTTGATTTTTTGGAATTAACTAACACTTCAATATCCTTGTCTCTATATATTTCATACTTTCAAAATAATCGTCAAAAATCATCACAATTCCACGATTGGTGCCATTTTTAATAGGTTGACATTTAAATTCATTTTGACGTAACGGCTTGATCAACGGTTGATCAAACAAGCCAACAAAACATAAGAAAACTGCTGATAGGCAGATAATAATCGATGGTTAACGGAGATCGATCAAATGAGGAAATAATCCAAATAGCGCTGTTCGTCGATTTGTGACGATGTCAAATGAGATGATCGGTCAAACATCTGGTTCTATTAACGAGGCTTAGAGGAGAGGAGAACCACAAGTACCAAAAAATCTTAGCATGTGTATTGACTTGACATTTCGATTAATAACGTGAACAATTTAGAACGTGTTACCTAATCGACTGACACACACGACACCTAACACCCAAGTCGATTATAATGTTCGCTAAATGTAAACCGACGCCGGCACCTAACCATATTAATTTGTTTGCCGTCGACCGCGGTCTGACGTCTTGTAGCTTAAACACAGTGTCCGGAATCGCGTAGTATTAACGGGACACTGGTGAATCTACATTACATTAGAATTAGTTACGGAATACGTGTATCTTGGTGTTACAGTAGATTGTTTTTTTAAATCGGACAAACATATAAAAAAACCTGTAAAAGACTCAGATCAATTGCTGGCAGAATGTACACATTACATTTTTTCCTATCAATTGAAACCCTTAAAATAATTTATATTCAAATTAATAAATAACGTTGTATTAACCACTTAATTATTTACAAAAACCGACATGTTTCGTCAGCAAAGCTGACTTCCTCAGGGTTCTGTCAAAACCCTGAGGAAGTCAGCTTTGCTGACGAAACATGTCGGTTTTTGTAAATAATTAAGTGGTTAATACAACGTTATTTATTAATTTGAATTTAAAATGTTACCACAAAATAATTTTGCACTAGTAAAAGAAGTGATAATTTATATGTCACTGGCAGAATCTATTATAAGATATGGAATAACAATATGGGGAAATACTACTATAACCAATCTGAAACAAGATAAGTTTTAAGATTTTCACGGCCAAAAGCATTTTCGTTATTTGTTTTTAAGGTGTTATACCGTGTTGCACTACCTCCTTCTTTAGCCAACGTTTCGGACATCGTTGCAGTGTCCATCATCAGGGCAGATCCGGCAGATCCGGTAGATGTGTAGATTCGGCCTTAAAAATGCAATACAAATCTATGACTCACTTCGATTACGGAATTCAAATGGGATGGAAATCTAAGATGTGAGGCGAGTGTGAGACAAAGCGCGTGCTAAATGGACCATTTTTTTTCAAAACGGAAATCAACAGTTTATAATAAGGTGTGTTTATGTATTGTGAATGAGATTATGATTGTTTAGCATGTTTGTGTAAAGAATGACTGGCGAAGGACCTTGATTTTGTGTTACTATCACTGCTTGAAACGATAAAAACACATGTTACATAGAAAGGAAAGGACTCACCGAAAAGGATAAAAGAACTTGTAGGCTGGCAAATGCACTTCTCTGCTTTCTTTCCCATCCAACAGGCACAAACAGCAATAGGCGTGAGTTTCGTTTATTTGATAGCACACGGCGAAGTTATTTTGGTATTTTTACCGATAACGGAAGCACAATTGCTTTATGTTGCGGCGGGCGTTTATTACAAACTGACTATGGGTAAGATTGACGGGTAGGAATTAGGGATAGGTAGGAAATGAATTTGCAACATTATTAATACCAATCCCAAGCAGTGACAGTATGTATGCGTACTGTGTAGGTATGTGTATGTGTAGGTATGTGTATGGGCGTAACCATATTGTGATATTTACTTAATTGAGAAACCAATTATATTCCTCACTGTACTAATACATTTTATTTAAAAAAAAAAAAAAAAAAAAAAAAAAAAAAAAAAAAAAAAAAAAAAAAAAAAAAAAAAAAAAAAAAAAACAATTAACCGGTAGGACAGTAGATATGCTATCTGCAGTTTTTACTAGGTGGGACTGCGCTTCCGGGTGTCGCCGATATTGTTTAGCAATTAACAAATAAACTAAAATAACGAATAAAGCAAACAAACGTTAAACTAAATGAACGAAATCTTTCCGTATTCAAACTATATTGGTAACCAATACTAAGGCATACCTTCAAAAAATCAACGAAATGAACAAATTCTTTTCGTATGCAAACTACTCTAATTAGGTCGTAGTCCGCCGACAGTTGCGCAGACACCAAAACTAAATCAACACCTTCCTAAAAGAAAAAAAACAACTTATACTGGTTATACAAACATTTCAAAACATGGTTACTACACAAAAAAGGGCATGCATCACCAAGTTATTAGTAATCTCATCTTAGTCTCTAATCCTCACTCTTTATTTACATATATTTATGTGTTGGTTACTTACAGAAATTTTATCTTAATTATTAATACTGCTTTTGTTTTACGAATGCTTATATTATCATTACCTCATATGTATATTATTTTGTTGAAATCTTATAGTTCTAGATATAGACGGTAGTATTACTATGTTTATTCATTTTGTTGATATTTAATAGTTCTAGATTTAGATGCTAGCATTACTATGTGTATCTGATGATTTTTTGGTTTTAATTTGTTAATTCCTTGATAACTGTATTTCAACTCCCAAGAATTCTTATTTGATTATATGTATTTATGTTTTAATATGTATCTATGTATTCGATTATGTACACGTATGCGATTGCCTGTATGTATGTATGTGCGCATATGCGTGTATGTGTGTATGAACATAACTGTAAATGTATATGTGTGTAAGTTAATGTATATATATATATATATATATGTACCCGCCTCGGAACAGACTTAGTCTAGTGAGGCGGGCTACTAACTTGTTTGTACTCGTATATGATTATTATTACAATAAACGCCCGGGTTGCCGGCATTAAAAAAAAAATAGCATATCTCTTTTCTATTTGAATATCTTTGGGTAGTACATATAACGCACATCCCGCAGAAAAGTGTCGAAAGTCAAAATTTTCTATTTTACGTTTTATCTGTGAAAAGTAAAGTGATTGTGATTATCTGTGTCCCACGAAAACCGTATTTAAGTAACATCTACGCAAAATGTCGCTAGTGTCTCTTTTCGTAGGGAACACTTGTTCATCATTCGTCCATTTGTTTTCACTCTCCTGTAAAATTTAACTACGGGATGGGCGATATATAATTATATTCACATGTACCATTGTACCTGTGGTAAATCTCACAATATCAATAGATCTTGACGGCGGATGCGTTTCCCCATCTTCTGCGTGGCGGGCCTGAACGGGTGAGACTTATTGGTTGAGGGAGATCTTTTGATTTCTCCAAACGGACTCTCTCGACCCATCGCATTGCACCGCAGTAGGAGGAATGGATTCACTCGTTCGTCGTTCCTGGACACGCTAACCCCAGATTCCTGTCATACCTTTTTCCATCCCAAAACTTCCTCTCCTTCTTTTTCTCAAACGACCCCTCACAGCCACACGGCACCCTCAAAGATCCCGAGAGAAATTGTTTCCCTTATGGCCTCCCTTGTGGAGCTGTCTAAAAAAAACAGGGTTCAAACTAATTTACGCCTCGGAATTATAGGAGTCCGAAGGTTGTGGGTTCGATTCCCATGCAGCGGAAAACTTGATTACATTTTGATAATTTTTGTGCTTTACTGGAGAGGGAATGTATGATGTCATTATTTTTTACCTTATTAACTTTTAAAAAATATTTGTAAGCGTTTGTGAAGGTCATTTCATGAACATTCTCCAGCCCTAAATTCTCCAATATTTTAAAATAAATATCAATTCTACTTTTGCCACTAATCTATTCATAAATTAATACTAACAGTGATGAGGGTAGCAAATAATGTAAAATCATGCAATGCCCAGTGTAACTGTAATGTCCTCCGCGTGCAAAGCCGTATCTTCTCCAAGCACAAACTTTGTAATTAAAGTGTTTATCGGAAGTGACCTGCCAGGTAAGTATGTTTCTGTATCCATTTGTAAATTGTAAAATTAGTTAGAACTCAAGAATTCCTAATAAATTGTACAGCGCCCTTGAGGTGATTTTTCACAAAAATGGCGCTTTATAAATTATCCAATTATTATTATTATTAATTAATTTTAATTAATTAACTATTGTGAGAACCTATTTCACAACACTCACATATTTAAAACCACATTGCCATAAGCTTAAATTTGTAACGGCAGTTTTAATAAAACCAAAAAAAAGGCTTTAAAAACTACCCGCCGATGAAGCAGGCTTTTTTAAAGTAACAAAAATTCAACAACAATATACGCCAATACTGTAACTAGAGAATAATAGAAAAATATGGCAAAAGTTTGTCGCCGGCTCAACGCGTTATTGCTACCCCTATTTTGTTCTAATTTAATTTCTCCCTCCAATCCCCACATGGATTACACAACCACGACATGTGGCCTGATAAATATCACATTTTTCTAGCGTCCGGGGGTTTAAAAACTGTGTTAAAAACTCAATTAGATACTTTTTAATTTTGCTATCAACAAATTTAGAATATGCAATTGCATCCAAAACATAGCCACGAACTGGGAGGCGGTTATGGGTACCGTCGACCCGGGAACCATTAAGGCGCGGTATACCCGCTCAAAAACAAGAAGATGGAGAAATGTAGAAATAAAGAGATATGTGGATGGAAAAATACGAATGTAATAGAGAGCGCGCTAATATTAAAACGATCATATTTAACAGAAAATTGTGAAAATGTTCAATAAAACACGACTCGTTTAAAATGGAGCAAAACTCTGATGGGGAATATCTTTCAAATAGCATTTTAAGGAACACTGAATTTTTTCATACATAACTTGTAAAATAACCGAAAAAAACGTAAGTATTTAAGGAAAATATGTAATAAATTGGTAGATAAGCGGGGAAGCCGGGCCTTGAATATAGTACATCCATAGGTCATTCCAAATGGTCGCTAACCCCGGGTTCATCGTGTGAGGTGTATTTAGGTCTTGGCGGCGGAGAGGCTTGCCCACTAGCTGCTGCTTGGTGGGTCGGATCGGGAGAGGCCGGTTTGGGGAATCTCTTTTACCTCGCAGCGGGAGGGACGGATTCATGGGTCCGTTACTCCTAGACCCACTGACCGCTAGATTCCTATCCACCCTTCATGCCAGAACTTCCTCTTCTACCTTTCCTTAAAATGCCCTCCACACAGCATCACCAAACATGACACAGGCCTTGTGAGAAATTATTTTCCTCGTGAGCCCCATTGGCCCCCTGTGTGGGTTTAATGCAAAAAAAAAATTGGAAATCTAATTATTGATCACTGGAGATTTCAGACTTCTATATTTGACATAATATTCAGATAACTCTTAATCAGATCACTGTTCTACCATCACAACCAAGCAGATTGGATTGTGTGAATAATTAAATGCAAAACTTACTAGGTTACCGTACAACCAGATTTTAGGTAGGGGCGTGTTGTAAATATTTTTTTCATATTTAATTATTTCTCTGGGGTGAACCTCAAAAACAGAATAATCACTAATTAAAAGGTATTCATTGACTTAAACAGAGAACTCATTCAAGGTATTCATTGACTTAACAGAGAAATTCGGCATTCATAATGTTATTTAACAAGCGTTTTATATTAATTCTGAGCACCTACGTTCTTCACAAGTTCCCTCTGTGAGCTCTTTCTCCTTGAGGGTCCTTAGGGCAAGATAAAAGAAGGGCTGGAGAAGTTTGCACTCCTCCTTCAGCGGGAAATTACATTATGTAAAAGGTTTTCTCTATTTTTACCACTGTTCATTAATTCTAAGAACAAATAATGAAACAGTTTTCACGCGTAAACCATATGTACTTTGTGTACTATTAATTTACTAACTCTTTTATTCATAATAATAAACGAATGAGTAAAAGAGTAGAACCAAGTTTTTGGTCAGAGAAAAAAAAAAGGTTAATTTTTACAATTTTCTTGAAGAGTTTAAATAAAAGGATATGTAGGGGCGTGTAAATAGCCCCTGACACGAGGGAATGACTACCCTATGTAAATTAAGGAAAATTGAAATCTTCCCTATGTGACACAAAACAGTCTACACAGCAATTCCAAAATCCTAAGTGAAAACAGAACAATACTCACTCAGAGAATGCAGCTCTTGTACGATGTCCAGCACAAAACGACACTAGTTTTCATTCAAAATATCGATTTCTGCCAAGGCGGTATTGCATAATCTCAACAGATATTTTGCACAGCAAGGAAGTTTCAACAATGAATATAAATTTGCATATTAATAATACGTGCCAAAATCTTAGGTACAACAATAATTCAATTATTGGGTGAATTATTTGATAATGACTGACTAGGAGTGACATCTCTTGGCTTTCACTAACACTCACATCGGAAGTAATTGCCTGCTTCACAGAGGTAAGAAAATGCATGAATATACTGAATTTCAATGTCACATAGGTAAATTCAATATAATACAAAAACCATAGATGGCGCCCTCATGGGCCCATAGCATAAATTATTAATTTAAAAGAAATTAATGCCCAAATGGATTTAAATATATTTATGGCGCGTATCCAAAATAGGTACTTGAAAAATAACATTTCATGCGGTGAATTCAACTCATTTAACACAGCACACAGCACCCAACATTATCAAACTTTAAATCTATAAATAACATTTATATATACATGCTACCCATTACTCAGAATAGATACTTCCCTTTCCCTTCCCTACCACTATCCCATTCCCATTGGCTAATGTAACTCTTTTCTCTTTATATTTACTTAATAATTAAGATACATCAGTGACAACCAAAGATATTCAAATGCAGAATAATTCAAATAATAATTCAAATGCTTATATTTCAATATCTTTGGTGACAACCAATTATTGGTTGAATACTTTATATGTATTTTAATATGCATTATAAAATATTAATATTAGTAATCACGAGGGATATGGATAGAAAAAAATTATTAAAAAATATATATCATGTCATGACTCATTTGATAGGTAAAGAAATGTTTTAGATTTCAATAGCTCATGATAGTTACTACATCTAGAAATTTCAGACCGACAAATTTGTGCAAACATCATGACACCGGAGCAAAGTTTTTCTGCTTACGAACAGAATTTTTGTTTTAGGTTTATTAACAGAATGTAAATTTTCAACAATGCATCATTCAGGCAGAAGAAAAAGAAAATTGGCATTCTTTGAGTAATTGCAAACTTTTATCAACGTCCGGTTTGTAGCCGAATGATGCGAAGTTTAAGGTTCGCAGTATTCGCACTCAAGTGGCCCGGGTTCAATCCTGAATAAGCTATGACCTTCATCATTGCACAAGCAACGATATCACCGTTTTCATAATGGGAGGGGGGTGAAATCAAATATTTTCAAGTTATTCGTAAACCGTCGAATGTCTTTCTTCAAAATAAAACGAATAAAACTGTATTCTTAGGTTACCATCATGTTTAATGTAAAGCGGCCTTGAGTTGAATATATCAATAAACGGTGGCGTATAAATTTCAGCATTTGTACATTTTATAAAAATTTAAGTTTTACTGGAAGGTCTTTAAGGTTGCTCAACCGAGATAAAGTTTACAAACAATACGAAAATATTTCGTCAAGCCGTCTAAAAACACCCTTTCTTCCTCCCTTGCAAGTCTCAACTCGACGTGAGTTGCCAAGAATAAAGAAGCCTCCCCACAGTACAAGGTACGAGGAACCAGGTACTAGTATATCTCACGTGCAGTGGTCTTAAGTGACAACAACTCAGCAGGAGTACTGTAGTACTGTACTGGTACTGGCCGAGTACTCAGGACACTGTGCTACGAGAAAGGAAATTCTCCTTGTGCTCAAGATTCGTGTTTTTACGCTGTTTACGTTTTCAAGTTTGTCTATGATTTATTTAAGAACTTCCGACAGATCCTTGGCGTTCGGGTGAAAAAGTTCTGCATCCCATAAAATATGAGTTGTTTCTACTACTATCTCTGAGGTTTTTTCTTTATCCGAGTATCTATTGTGGTTTTTTAAGATGTGTTTTAGTATGCCACAAATAAATTGATGTTATAAAACATTACACTATTATTATGAAGTATCTACTTCCTGTATTCAAAACGTAGCCACAAAACCAAATTATTATTACTTTAAATAATTATGTTTTGCGGGAGTTCAAAAACGTTAAACTAGACTTTCTCTAAACCATCATTTCAGAACTTATGAACCTTTTGCACTGCGTAGATTATAAAAAGTTTTTTATCCTGAACTTCTGTATTACCATTATTAAACTAAATTTATTAACTTCTTTATCCAACTTTCATAATAATAAAACTACATACCTTCATATTGAACATGCTTATATCCGTAATGTTCAGTTCATAATCTTATATACTACATGCTCATAATTAAAACCCCTGAATAACTTATGTATGTATGTTAATGAGATACTGTTAAAGCCTGCAAGGCGTGAATAAAATAATGGACTTGGAAAACAACAGCAATTCAATATTAATTAATTACCTTTTTTGATTAGTTGATAAACGCCCTGAGACCTGCGACGGTAGCCAAGTAGAGTACGCTGTTATTATAGATTATATATTTTTTTTAAAGAAAGACAAACATTTCCGGGTTACGAATAACCCAACAATGTTTGAAAATCTCCTACTACCACCACAGAAATCCGAAAATGTTGCTTGTGTTGTGATGGAGGACTTAGTCAGCCGAGGAATTGAACACGCGACGCCCGGATGGGATTCAAGCGCTCTGCCAACTCAACCATTGACCGGTCAATTTTGTAAATTCTTACTATATGAAAATGAATATTTCTTTTTTTATTCCTTATGCGTTCCTAAACCATTCATCCTATTACGATGAAACTTTGGTGATTTAATGTGCACTTGCCAGCGATGGTTTCTATATATAATAATGAGCTCTGGCATTATTAAATTATTTCCTGTACTTTAACATAGGAGGGGTGAATCGCGCGACGCGTGGAAGCGGGTGGGGAAGGGGAGTCGAAAGGGGAACGGGGACGAATGGGAAAGGATACACAGGAGAAACAATGTCTTTATTTAAGTGGCATTACAACGAATGCCGGGAACTTGCAAGTATTATTTATTTATTTGTTTGTTTATTTAGTACAAGATTATACAAAAACTATTATTAATTACGAAAAATTACAACAAAACCTTAACACTGAAAATTGGGAAACTGTTCTATCCTCTAATAACACCGATTTATGTTCACTTAATTTTGAATCAATCTTAAATAAGCATATAAAATCCTCCTCTTCCATTATAAAATACTCTCCAAATACTAAATTTAAAAAATTAAAACCGTGGATCACCCAAGGAATCATAATCTCAATTAGACATAAAGAAAAAATTTATAAGGAACATAAAAAATTTCCAGAAAACTATAAACTATACGAATATTTTAAAAAATTCAGAAATAAACTGTGTTACATTATCCGGAAAACCAAAGAAGATTTCTATAAAGAAAAAATCAATATTGCTGGCAACAATAATAAAAAGGTATGGCTAACTATCAATGAAATTATCAATAAAAAATCTAAAAAATCTAACATAAACAAAATTACAGAAATTGATAACAAAATTTATGATGTAAACACGGATCCAATGAAATGTGCAAATATTTTCAACAATTATTTTGGATCAGTTGGTGAAAAATTAGCACTTAAAATTAAAAACATCGAAAATAATGTACTATATACATCGCCTTCAAATCCTTTTAATACCTTAACACAATTCCAACGAACTGACGCTGATGAAATCAAACACACTATTAATCAATTAAAAGGTAATTCTTCCCCCGGTTATGACAATATTTCGGTAGAAATTCTTAAAAAAAATTCTGATTCACTTTGTAAACCATTGGCACACATCATAAATACAAGTTTCGAAAATGGCAACTTCCCAGTAAATTACAAAAAAACTATTATTACTCCTATTTTTAAATCCGGTGACCCCTTTCTTAGTAATAATTATAGGCAAATTTCTCTTACCTCAAATGTTGCAAAAATATTTGAAAAAATTGTAAAAAAACAGATGTTCAAATTTATAAAAGAAAATAATATATTAAATTCAAATCAATATGGTTTTAGAGAAAATTTGAGCACTCAAGATGCTATCGTAGACCTAACATCTGAAATATATAAATCTTTAGATAACAAAAAAAAATGTATTGGAATATTTGTCGACTTACGAAAAGCTTTTGACAGTATATCACATTCGAATCTTATCTCTAAACTACAGAAAATTGGTATAACCAATAATGCCCTAACATGGATCGAAAATTACCTATTTCATAGAGAGCAATTTGTCAAATTAAATGGTTTTCTCAGCGTTTCTCAAATCAGTAAATTTGGAATCCCGCAGGGAACAGTATTGGGACCAATTCTCTTTATCATTTATGTTAATGATATTTTTAAACTCACCATAAAATCCAAAATAATATCTTACGCTGATGACACAGCAATTTTAGCTGAGGGATCAACGTGGAATGAAACTCAGAGAACGGCGGAATCAGATATAAATTTAATTAAAAAATGGTCTGATCAAAATTTACTATCTCTAAATACAGATAAAACTTTTGTAATTCCTTTCAATCTGACTAAAAAGGCCACGCCTGAAAATCTAAATATATGTATACACTCATATAATTGTAATTCAAATTCATATATATGTAAACCTGATTGCTCTGTCCTCACTATTAAAACAAATGTAAAATACCTAGGGGTAACTATAGACAGTAACATAAAGTGGAAGATGCAAATCAGCACAACAGTTGAGAGACTAAGAAAATTAGTGTACATTTTCATTAGAATTCGAAACATTTTAAATATTAGTATGTTAAGAACTATTTACTTTTCCTTAATCCAATCAGTGCTACAGTATGGAATTGTTGGTTGGGGCGGTGCATTCAAAACTTCTCTTTTACCATTGGAAATCATTCAAAAATTAATTATAAAAATAATTTTAAAAACGCCATATGATTACCCCACTATCAAATTATTTCAAGATTTTAAAGTACCTTCACTTCATGTTATTTATAAAAAAATTACAATTCTACAAATACACAAAGATTGCTTCAATAATGAGAGCTTCACTCCTTTTTCAAGCAGCATTAGAACAAATATCCTGGGCTCTATGACTGTCCCGCGTTGTAACACCACCACAGCTCAACAATACTATAAATATATTGGAGTTAAATGGTTTAACCAATTACCAGTTAATTTAAGAATGGAAACAAATTATGAAAAATTCAAAAAATCAATTAAAGCTCTTTATATATAACTTATCACAATCACTACATCTTATAATATTTTATTTATAAACACAATTGTAATATCTGATATCCTTTTTCTTTCTTTAATTTTCAGCTTTCTTTTTTATATTCTCTTCATTCTGCTTATGTTTTATATATTATATAAAACTACAGATGCATATATAAACGATTTTTATTCTTTGTATACTGTTAATTATCCATCAATTGATCTATATGTATATAAAAAAAAACTATATATTATTTAAACTTATATAAAAATTAATATCTACATTCGTTGTCACCGCCTTTTTAACACGAGCTTTGCTAAAAAAAAAGGTGTAAGACGTATTAAATAATGTATATTTTTTTTTCAAAAAACTTTATTTATACACAAAAACATGAAATTTTTGTAAAATTTATTATATAAAAAAAAAAAATAAAAAAAAAAAAACATACATGTACAAACCTTGCCATTGAAACTAATAAAATAAAAAATAATAAATAAATGTAAATATGTACCTACAAAAAAAAAAAAAATACATGTATATACATAATTCATTAATTTTTTTGACTGCCCAACTAGGAGTATTCCCGTTTTAGGACAGTCAAATTATTATGGGTATAAACAAATGGAACATGATTTGTACAAAAAAGAAAGAAAATTGATCAAATAAAAAGAGAAAATAAAAAGAACAGAAATAAATATGGTTTAAAACCTAGTAACTGTTATTTGTTTAGCATAGTTATTAAAATAATATAAATTTTAAAAAGAAAAGGTAAATAGGTACATATAGGTAACTAAGAGAAATTAAGAGGGTTAAAAAATTTAGGTAACTTTTGTATGCATTGCATATTATAGTCCAACATACATGTGTTGTAGAAAAAAAGAAAGAAAAGGAGAAGAGAAAGAATAAAATTAAAATGAAATAACCAATTAAAACATAAAATAGTAATAATAATTATTAATTCTAGTAGAGTTAAATTTAAGAATATTAAATGAAAATTTAACAACAGTAAAATAATACATAACAATAATACATTTAGAATAATAATACATACCAATAACATATTCAGATTCGGCGTGTGTTGGCCTACGAGTATATGAATATATATTTTTAAGCCATAATATTTCTCACTTCAGTTTCTTATTGCGTAACACCGAGATATTTCATGCAATCAGATTTCGGCTATTACGTACGTAGTTAAGATTGATCATTTGACGAAAGTAAGGAATCCTCCCCTTAGCATTAGTTCTTAATGATATTATCATTCGAAACCCTGGTAGGTCCTCGATTTTCCAAGCGTCACTAGAACGCTCAATCAGATATCATTGTTGTATATATTTGAATGAAATTAAATGTCGTCCATGTAATTCATTTCAGTCTGCAGTCCCCAGTTAATACAATTCAAATATTCAGAATTTATTTGCACTTAGCTCCATTAATCACGAAAACTCGGATAAAACAAGGGACCTCTGAGAACAATGACAGAAGACCTTATCCGTTTTTAAACTTGTCAAGATAAGATGAAGACAAAAACAAAATGATAAACTAACACCATTTTGATTATGACAAATGACGGTGGATGGAACCGCCTAAATATAAATTATTTAAATTTCAAACCGAAACCAGATTTCGAGGGGTCTAAGATTGACAAACGAGGGTGTTTCTGTATTTATAACTCATCTATTTTCAATTTGTAACAACTGCTTGATACTTATAGTTTGTTATATAATAAATTAGCGCGTGGTGAAGGGAGAAAATTGTGTATAAATATGTTCAAACCATCATCGTTTAAGCAACTTTGAGATGATTTTTCAGACTTCTGTAGTTTATATTATGTAATTTAACACTGAAAGTTAAACCTCGTTATCTTGTTTCGGGTGAGAATTAAAAATAATATTCTATAAATTGGTATAGGTAACTATCCATTGGCATAGCCAGGTTTTGATTTAGGATGGGGCAAAAAATAAAAATATGGAGTAGGTACCGAAAAAAACAAGCTTCTACAACATATTCATGCTTTAGGCTCTGTGAATACAAAGAATATGAACGGAAGAAGGAAAAACATTCCTTGGAATGCTGTAAATTTGAAAACGTGAATCGGTCGACAATCTCGGCAGAGATAATATGTCGGCCAGCCAGGGTGGGGCAAAGTGGGGCGTTTGCCCCACCGTGCCTACGCCCATATACCTATCTATTTGGTGATAAGAAATTTAATTTAAGAACAAGTTGGCATAATAGCATTCGGTTATACCTTTCTTTCATTGATGGATAGGCGAAAGTAGCTTTACTATTGCAACCGGTAACTCTTAATCTTCTATTTCTTTTTTATTCAATATCTCGGAAATGTTTTTGTATTAAGCATGTAAACAGAGCCAAGGAACGGGAGGAAGCAGTGAGAGACTAGGAGACGTGAGAGTAGGTAAGAAGAATCAAATACAACATTGGAGGACCCACCACATACCCGCCCTGGTATAGGTAACAGATGGTTACCCCTTCAAGGCTCTTGCAAGGACTCTAATTTTTTTGGTAAAAACGACTCTACATTTGATAACGAAACTAAACCTCCAATGTCCCTGCATACGTTGTTAGCAAGCAGTATGCAAGTGCTTAGCGGGAAATTTAGATACAATATGTGTTAGTATAACAAAAATAGGCAAGACAATGGGACAGGTTGGTGAAAGTCCACGAGGTGGCAAGCGCTGGGTGATTGTATCCAGCGTATCCTACAAGCACCTGATTGGGAGGAAGATACAGTAGATAAGTAATAAAGGTATGGCAAATGGTTGGGAGTCCTCTCTAATCGATTGGCAGTCCCAGCAAGAATGCGCATGACGTTCGGTCTAGTCGTGAACCACACTCAGCTTCCGCGCCCCTTAGCCGGTTCCTCGGTGATGCCTCAAAGAAAAGTAAATGGGAGATTGGGGGGAAATACCCGACGACCCTAAGGAATTCAGCGTCGAGTAGCCGGAGGCAAGGCGAAGGAGAGCCAAGGTCGCCCCCCCAAACCTAAAGCCTGCACATTTTGCTGGGGGTGGCGCAATTAATTTTAGAGGGCATCGTGCCATCGTCGACTGACTCCTGTTGATGCAAGGACGAGGTCTAGCGCACCCCCAGAAGGGGAAAAAGAAACATAACAAAACAGATAGATGCAGTTCAGTTCAGCCTTCTGAGCGAAGCAAAGTAGCATTGTGAGACTAAAAAGAAAAAGAGGAACAAAGAAACCTAAACTCAAATACAACAAAAGTAGTAAAGAAATAGCAATAAAGGAGGATCAGAGGCTGAAATGGGCACGAGGACCAATAAGAAGCAAGAGGAGACTAGAAGAGCCAAGATCGGCCAAGAGAGGGCAGGATAACGCAAAATGCACGCAGAGACTAGGAGAGCCAAGAAAAGTCGGGAAGAGACTTGAAGAAGCGAGAGGAAGCTTGAAGAATCAAGGAGAACCAAGAGGAGACAAGATTGAGTGGGAGAAGTCAGTAATAGGCAAGAAGAGCCAAGAAAAGATAAGACGGAGAAAAAGCCAGGAGGATCTACGTGAAATAAGAAGAGGCAAGAAGAGCAAGAAGGACCAAAAAGAGACAATAAGAACCGGGGAGAGCCGAGAAGAGGCCGAAAGACGAAAGACATAAAGAAGAGGAAAAAAACAATGCTCAATCAATTCCTTGATTCCTCCCCATCCTAAATTAATATGTTGGCTTTTTACTTTGCCATGTATACCGTTTGATTAAACTCCATCCTCTTTCCTTCCTCAGAGCCTGTGTTCCAAGTCCTAACAAATCAGTACTCCCAGGTGTACCGGTCGCACCGGACAGGAGTGCTTCTGGCATGCGTGGTTAAATCGTACTGTGTCGTCTCGCTTGATCTTTTTCTACAAATTATACTTATACATTTATCATTTCTCGTCCCAAGTCCGTGTATCCATTTATTTTTTCTGTAAATATTTTTTTTTGTAACGGGGATTCATGGTAAACTCTCTGGATTCATGGTAAACTATTAGCCATTGCAAAAGGTATTCATGGTTAACTCTATCGATTCATTGTAAACTATTCACCACTGCGAAAGGTATTCATGGTAAACTCTCTCGATTCATGGTAAACTATTCACCACTTCAAAATGTATTCATGGTAAACTCTATCTATTTATGGTAAACCATCCGCCATTGCAAAAGATGTTCATGGTAAACCCTCTCGATTCATGGTAAACTATTAGAATAGTTATCATTATTTCCAACAGAGTGCATGTCATAAATTGCTCATCAAAAATATACAAAATTTAGTGTCTAAAATTCAGAAAAACCATACAACTCGTTGTTAAACGTGTCCCTGAAGTGAAACCCGTACGTGTGTTACTGAATCGCTCTAAATTTACTGTGTTTTACAGTGTTTAGATCAACTTTGAAGCGTGTCAATATTGTTGTAGTAAAATTAACCATAATCTTAATCTTAATCTCCACTAATATACCTGTGCAAAGACAATTTATAATACACATAATTCCCACTCAGTTACAAAGAGCTGACAGCAGAGTGGTGAGAACATCTGCCTAGAGATCTGATCAGGCCCGGACTGGCCAGGTCCGCAGGTCCGCGATCGCGGAGGGCCCCCGGCGTGAGGGGGCCCCGAAGGGGCCCCACAAAACGTACAAAAAAATTGTCTTGTTAGTAGTTATAATGCCCGGTGAAAAATCAAAAGATGAAACTGACTCTATTTCAACAGTTCAACATTACAAAATTGTATATTTTGATATTTTAGACTGTGCGAGGATGAGTATTGAAGAAAGATTTTGAGCAAACAAAGACGTTTTTACAGGATTGCTCTTGGTTGGACCCAGTACCGGATTATCCCTAAGGCAGAGTAGGCAACTGCCTAGGGGCCCCGCATCGGCTAGGGGCCCCGCGTCCCGAGAAAAACTGACTTGTTTCAATTGGTGAGCAATAAAGTTTCGGAAAAAGTCAGTTTTCAAGATGTTTTAATTTTTTTATTAGAAACATTTACAGGTTAATAACATTATGTACACGCATTAAAGAAAACAACAAATTACAATAATAATTTGCTTATAACCCAATAAATAACTAATGTTCACATCATGCACAAACAATAAATAAAAAGTCTATAATTAAAACAAATATATAATCATAGTTGTATTTTACTTTTCTTTCCTTCTTTTTGTTGCAACATTACTTAGTATCTGAAGTGATTGAAGGTGTCGTGTGTGGTTTATATTGGCATTTGTTTTGTTTTATTTCTAATTATACGTTTAAAATATAAATATTGTACAAGCTTCCCCCCTTAGTGAATTTGATGAAATTTTACAAGTTTTTTATTCAGTTCACACGGGCCTCTAACTCTGGGGGGCCTCTAAACGCCACCATGTTCCCTTGGTCAAATCCTAAACAAGGCTTTAAGGACACTGCAAAAAAAATATTTTTATTTCATTTTCTGAAAGATGCATTGTTAATAATGCTCTCACTATTTGAGGAAATTGGTAAAATTGATGGAGATACAGCATTTTATATGAAACCGTTTAGTATTGTGTGTAGAGATGAATTAAAAGAACTTTGTATAAATCACTGAATAATTTATTAAACAAAGTTACAAGTTTATTTAGGTATAAATGTGGAACGTAGCACTGAGTTCTGAGTTACTTGAAATGTAGGAGAAAGTCGCGCCGTATTGACTGACTGGTGTCCGCCGGTTCATCATTTATATAGGCTCTCGCACGGTGCATTATCAATGGAAAATTCGGGAAGAATCTCCATGCTTCTCGAAGGTCGGCACTAATCGCTGAGCGTCTGGAATTTGCTTATCAGCGCAATTTGATACCATCGTAGCTTCTAGCTTGTTCGTTAGTCACTGCGCGGTGCAGGGCTGCCACCGATTTATAGGGCTGCCACAGTTTGTATGTTGAATTATCCTCAGCAAAACTTTGAAAGCGTTTTTCTCGAAAGTTTTTTAACTCGTTTTTCAACCTGGTTGACAACATATTAAAAAAACTATACATTAGATTTGCATACACCAAGTAACGAAATATGTTTTCCTAGGTAGTCAGAGGGAGTTTTTTTTCGATTTTTTATTTTTATTTTTGGCAGCATTTTGAAGTGAATAACGTGATTTTCGCTAAAAAATTTCGGTGAATTTCTTATTATAAAATGGTAAAAAAAACTCATCGCATCGGTCAAGTCAAGTCAAGTCAAGATTTTGAGTTATAATAGTTATGATGTTCACAAACTTCAGAAATATTGTTTGCGAGAAAACCGACTCGAGTCGTGCGTTGCCTAGGGGCCCCGACATGGTTAATCCGGCCCTGGTTGGACCCCAAAAAGTTTGACTTTATCTTGAAAATCCAAACATTTCCCACAGAAGTTGTGCACATTGTTTCTAAACTGTGTAAAATTGAAAGAAGTCGGCTGTTGATAGAGCTGCGACGGTTTGCACAACAATACAGCAACTTCATAGCGGCAGAGTCCACTGAGAACTACGGAGACAGTTGCAGTGACGAAGAAGACGATTTGGACCCAACGACAGCGGAAACAAATGCTGACACTTACTGCTCTGAAAAAGACAACGTTTCCAGTGTTTGACATGTGCTTTTTCTGTTCTGTTTGAACTTACTCAATCTGGACTGTTTACCGACCTGTATATTGTATATAAATTTGTTCTTTCCATACCTTGTACCCAAGTCACCAGTGAACGAGTTTTTTCTAAACTTAAAATCGTCAAAAATCGACTTCGGTCGTCCTTAGGCCAAGACCTTATGTCCAGTCTGCTTTTTATTAATGTTGAGAGGGATTTTTTTATAATTTGGACAAAAATAAAATAATAGATGAAGTAGCTTTTACAAGTGAGTTGCTTACAAAGAAACTGTTACTTTAGGGCTAGGGAAGCAAAATGTCGAATCATTTCAGTTAATTTAAGCCCCTTCTATTCTAGTATACAACATTGTAAACTGTTAAACACACAGGATTTTTTTTTATGTCAAGTATTATTTTTCTAATCCCTAAAATCCGTTTGTCATTATTTTTACTACACAAATAATTTTGACATAATTCATTAATGCTTTGTTGTGAATAAAATCCTGCCCTTTATTTTGATCTCCGTTATAATTATTGGCAGTTCTACAGCATTTGTTTAGTAGTGTTGTGGTATCCTAAAAATACTGTGAATTTCTTATTTCAATAAATAATAAAGTCAACAAAAGTCGAAAATCATAATATTCGTATAAAAACCTATCTGAATTTCTTCTTCTTTATAGGTGCCAATACAGCGTAGAAACGCTTTTTTCTTTTTATTGTTTTCAAGCACCTAATTTTCAAAAATTATCCCGGGGGGGCCCCCGGAACCCCGTTTTCTGCAGCCCCCCCCCCCCCCCCCCGCCCCACGTTAGGGGGCCCCTTTACAGGTTTTAGCGGAGGGCCCCAAATGGTCCCAGTCCGGGCCTGGATCTGATGATCCACGGTTCGAATCCTAGTAATACCAAAGTGTTTTTTTTTAATTCTTTTTTCTGCAACATTATTAAAAATCACTGTGAAAATAATTTTGAAGATTAATTAACACTTAATTCTGAAATAAGTGAAAATAATTTTGAAGACTAACCTTAGCAGTAAAATTGACTTTTAATAATATCCGTAAATATACCTATACAAAGACAATTTATATTACACATTACTCCCAGTAACTTACAACTATCTGGTAGCAGAGTGGCGAGAGCATCTGCCTTTAGATCCGAAGGTCCGTGGTTCGAATCCTAATAATACCAAAGTGTTTTTTTTTCCCTTTTTTCTGCATCCCTATTTAAATCACTGTGTAATAAGTGAAAAGAAATTTGAAGATCTTACAAATTCAGGCGCAATTACTTACATAGTACGAAATAACAACAACGTTAATAATGGTTACTTCTAGTAAAGTGCAAACACGATCAAAACCTACTGAGACACCACTACCAACTGATGCCGGTGAAGTGCACTATGATAAATTTATCAAATATGTAGACAAAAAGATGGACGAAATAAAGCAGCAACTTTTCAAAAAAATGGAACAAGAGACACTAAACATTAAGAAAAATCTAGAACATGAAATTTTAGAAATGAAAAAAAGTGTAGATTTTATAAGCCAGCAATATGATGATCAATCCTTCAAATAAACAAAAAAGTAGATATTCTAGAAGAAGCAAACAACAACAAAGAAATCAGAATCAATAACTTAGAAACTCGACTGGCTGAAATTGAACAGGTCAGTATAAGCCACAATTGGGCGGAGTTTGCGGGTGTAGTTACCCTTGCTAATGAAGAACCGCCGGACACCATAAACAGATTATTTAAGGAAATACAAGTTAATGTCGAATCACAGAAGATAAAAAGAATAATCCGTTATCAAGATCGTTCACAGAAAATGGAGGGCGGAACTTACAGATACAAAGTACAACTTCAAGATGAGGAAGCCCAGCAGAGAGTCTTGAACTCCCGCAAGAACGCGAGAGAGAAGAACATATTTGTAGGAGAACTATTAACCCCTTACTTTAAAGAGCTGCTGTGGAAGACAAAACAAAAAGCTAAAGATAATAATTATATGTATACTTGGTTCAAAAATAATAAAATCCTCACAAAAAAGAACTCTGATCATACTTCAAGAATAATAAACGTTAAACATGTCAACGACTTACAGCTCATAATCTAATTGGTTACATTATTTTTAACTGTCTACTGTATAGGTAACTCCATCTATTACAAATGGACTCACTACTAAACATTGATTTTGAACCACCCTATCATGAAGAACACATATTCAAAAATTCTCAAGATTTCAAATTATTCCACACAAATAACTCTTTAAATATAATATCCCAAAATATTAGAAGCATTCGAAAGAACTTTGACAGTTTTACAATTCTTTTACAAGACCTCGACTCCCACTTTGATATAATAATTTTAAGTGAATGCTGGACAGATGACTCTTACACCGATATCTACTTACCTGGATATTCAACATTCCATACTACTACTAAACTCAACCAAAATGATGGGATAGTTATCTTCGTAACAGAGTCGCTGAATCCCTTTATCTCTGAAATAAATTTAACGGAAGCAAACTGCATAAAAATATCACTTGGATCTGATTTATCTGTATTTGCTATTTATAGACCTCCTTGCTTTAAAAATCTTACACCTTTCCTAAATTCTCTACAAAAACTTCTGAATGATAACACAAATACCCAACAACTCATCTTAGCGGGTGATCTGAACATAAACATTCTGAATTGCAATCCTAAAACTAACGAATATCTAAGTCTTTTAAGTCATTATGGCCTTAAATCAACTATTAATTCTACCACAAGAACAAGCCTTGAGTCCAATTCTTGCATTGATCACATTTTTACTAAAACCAAGAAAATAACCATCTCATCCATTATTCACACAACGGTCACTGATCACTACACTACTTCACTCGGCATTAGATCGAACTTCAAAAATAAAACGAAAATGTCTACAAACACCACACAACACGTTATAGACTTCAAATCACTTAGGGCAGAAATAAGTCATGAATCCTGGACTTCAACACTAAAAGAAAAAGACCCGAACAAAGCTCTAAATGCTTTCCTAATAACTATGGAAAAGTACACTAGCAAGCACACTACAATAAAAACACACAAAAACAAAGCTCACAAAACATTGCAAATTAAACCATGGATCACTGCAGGGCTAGTAAAGAGTATTCACAAACGAGACACAATGCACATGAGAGTAAATAAAAACCCTTATGACTGTAAACTTAATCATGACTACTTATTATATAGAAATCTATGTAACAAATTAATTAAGCAGGCTAAATACAAATTTTATAGGAACGCAATTGAAAATGCCAGAACGGATCCAAAAAAAACTTGGAAAGTCATTAATGAAGCAGCTTATTTAAAACCCAAGAAGAGTAATAATATCAAGAAACTGTCAATTAATGGAGAAATCCTTGAAACTAAGAACGAACCATTCAAACTAGCTAATTATATCAATTCTCATTTTTCCAACGTAGGCCTAAATCTAGCAAGCAAAATCCTCAACAATCACCACACTGCAAAAAAACTTTCATCTATACTCAGCCCTACCAAGCAACCATTACACTCTTTTAATATATATAAACTCAATAAAACAGAAATTTCCGTCCTTATTTTATCTCTCAAACCACATTGCGCTCCGGGCCCGGACAAAATCTCAAACCAAATTCTGATTGATCTGCGAGAATTTATTGTTATACCTCTTCTACACATATTCAATCAAAGCTTCAGCCAAGGGATTGTCCCGGATAAACTAAAAATTGCCATTATAACTCCAATTCAGAAGTCAGGGGACAAAACTCTAATTTCTAACTACAGACCTATCTCACTATTAAATTCATTATCGAAAGTTTTGGAAAAAGCAATGAAAAAAAGGCTAATATCCTACCTCGATAAACACAACTTACTCTCAGAATGTCAATTCGGTTTTCGAGCTAAAATGAGCACAGAGCAGGCTATATCCGAATTAACTGATTACATTGTCAAAAATACAGATGAAGGATCCAAAGTCATCGGAGTTTTTCTAGATCTGGCTAAGGCTTTTGATACTATCTCTCATGACATTCTGTACGAAAAACTTTAAAATAATGGTATCAACGGTCCGCCGCTCGAATGGTTTATTAGCTATATTAAAAATAGAAAACAAATAGTTGAACTTCATAAATGCTACAGTGATCCGGAAGAAATCAAGTATGGCGTCCCTCAAGGTAGTGTACTTGGTCCCCTTCTATTTCTCATTTACATAAATGAACTAACCGATATTAAAATGGCATCTATCGACTACAAGGTAATCAGTTACGCTGATGACACGGTAATTCTATTCAAAGCTCCGAGTTGGGAAAAGGCCTTCAAAAGTGCGGAAACTGGTATGTTAGAAATTAAAAAATTGGCTGGACAAAAATCTACTTACCTTAAACATCACCAAAACAAAATACTTAACATTCAGCAAAACCACTACCGGGCAACCAAAATTCTCTCCGCCTTTATACCTACACCCTGATATTACCTCAAATCCCTCAAACCACAACTGCGAAAAAATAGAACATACTGATAGTATCAAGTATCTAGGCTTAATAGTGGACTGTAAATTAAACTGGGAACTTCATATCAACTTACTAATTAAAAAAATCCGTAAACTAACATTTATTTTTAAAACTATTAGAAACATTATGTCACTAAAACAACTAAAAAATGTTTACTTCGCTCTTTGTCTAAGCCTTCTAATTTATGGAATTTCTGCTTGGGGGGGAGCTGCCGACAAGTACATTAAACCGCTTAACACAACTCATAAAACATTATTTAGGATCATGTTCAAAAAACCTTATCTTCACCCAACGGAAAACATACTTATTACTAATAACATACTAGATATCAGGAAGCTGTTCATTAAAAAGATCATACAAATAAACTGCGTAAATTCCTCACCATGCCACATATCTCACCCGAAAAACACAAGAGCTAAATCGTGTAACCTACTTCTAGTGCCTAAAACTAAATCAACTTTTTCCAAAAAGCACGAATCTTACCTCGCACCTCACATTTTCAACACCTTCCTAAAAGAAACCACCTACTGTACCACAAAAAACAACCTAAACTGGTTATACAAACATTTCAATACATGGTTACTACACAAAAAAAGGGCAAGCATCACCAAGTTATTAGTAATCTCATCTTAGTCTTTAATCCTCACTCTTTATTTACTTATATGTGTTGGTTACTTATAGAATTTTTATCTTAATTATTAATACTGCTTTTGTTTTAAGAATGCTTATATTATTATTACCTCGTATGTATATTATTTTATTGAAATCTTATAGTTCTAGATTTAGACGATAGCATTACTATTTGTATTCATTTTGTTGATATTTAATAGATCTAGATTTAGATGTATATCTGATGAATTTTTGGTTTAATGGAAATTTGTTAATTCCTTGATAACTGTATTTCAACTCCCAATAATTCATATTTGATTATATGTATTTATGTTTTAATATGTATCTATGAGTTCGATTATGTACACGTATGCGAATACCTGTGTGTAAGTATGTGCGCATATGCGTGTATGTGTGTATGAACATAATTGTGTTTATGTATGTACATATATGTAAATGTATATGTGTCTAAGTTTATGTATATATATATATGTGTACCCGCCTCGGAACAGACTTAGTCTAGTGAGGCGGGCTACTAACTTGTGTGTATATGATTATTATTACAATAAACGCCCGGGTTGCCGGCATTAAAATAAAATTTGCCATTGCACGACGAACGGGTTCTTGTTTAAAATTCACACTTTTAGGAATGTACATTCTTACCTTTATACATTTCTGCGTACCTACAAACTTTAATACATAAATAAATTCTAGTATGTAATCCTTAGTCACTATCTTAATTCGCTATTAGATTTTTCTTGTGGCCGCTTTAATTAGGGCGTTCTAATATAAATTTACAATGTTTTTCAGATTACTAAAATTATTCGATGACCAAAGTACACTTGCAAATTTAGATAGTTCTGTACATTTGGATGATGCGGACAATCAAGTACGAACACTCCCAAATTACACTGAAAAATCAAATTTTGTCAGATAAGTGTACTAAGTCAGCACGTAGCAAATAAATAGGTACGTCCAAATAGCATAAGTCAAGTTGTTTGTAGTTTAATTCATGTTCCTACCCGAGAACAGGACAATTAAGGCGCCCCCTGGTGGAATTTGCATTTAAATTGTAGGTAAATTTGGTTGTTTAGGACCCAAGGTCGTGTTTCCCTTTGAATTATTCATTTTTTAACATCCTTATAAAAAATTACCGAAATATGTCATGAATTTGGGATACCACGCTCACCGGACGGCTTTGGTAAACATTTTTCGGAGATATTAATAATTGTTTAAAATATTCATGTTTATGCAAAATTGACCGGGCTATGGCTTTATGGAAATGAATACAATGAACAGTGGAATTATTTAGACTACAGATTTTTTTCAATTGTTAAATGCCATGTCCTACAGACTCTCATTCTTTGATGAAAAATTACATAATTCTGTCTTAAAATTAAATAATTCAAAATGTATTTTTAATTTAGTATAATTGGGGTAGTATTTAGTTTTTTTAATTCCAATTAAAGTCCAGACTGCTATCCAGAAATACGAAGATACTAGTGTACAAAACATTTATCAGACCAGTACTTACGTACGCAGCTGAGACTTGGGAACTAAGAGGAATGAGCGAGCACTGGACGTTTTTTAAAGAAAAATTTTGAGGCGCATCTTCGGACCGGTTCTATAAAATGGATTTTGGCGCAGACGTTATAACAATGAGCTCTATACTTTGTTTAAGGAGCTAAACGTCGCCAAATTTATAAAATTGGGAAGACTTCGGTGGCTGGGTCATGTGGAGAGAATGACCGAGCATCAAGCACCAAAGTCCCTGCTCAAGACCAATAGGGCGAAGGAGCCTGGGAAGGCCAAGACTAAGATGGAGCGACAACGTCCTCAAAGACATATCTATCTTGGAGCTTCCAAACTGGAGAGAGCTGGCACAAAACCGAGATGAGTGGAGGAAGACTCTTGAGGAGGCCACCAGGGGTTGTAGAGCCAATAGTGATGATGATAATTGGGGTAGGTTGTGAGGTAGGATAGGTTGTAGGAAGGAGATGTAGTGATAGAAGGTCTATTTCGTCTTTGGGGATGCATGTGGAGGGTCTTTCTAAGGAGAGGAAATTCTGGGATGGAAAAATGTATGAAGGGTGGGTAGGAATCAGTTCCTATTATAGTATTCTATTACTGACATCACCCGCCTCGAGAATCTGATTCACTTGGTTGTGTTATGTCTTTCTTGGGTATCCTCGACTTCTTCTATCATTCACACTTGGGTCATATATTCTCCTTACACTCATTTCCTCGTTCATTCGCTCTACATGCCCAAACCATCGGAGTGTCCCTTTCTAAATCTTACGCATTACACTTACATCATCCATGCATTATTTGCGGATCTCCACGTTCCTTACACGATCGTTGTACTTGGTTTTACCACACATTCGCTTCAGGGATCTCATTTCTACAGCATTCATTTAGTCTACTAAATGGAGGCGTCTACTAATATCTACAGGAATTCCAAAAACTGAAAAAATCGAACTAATATCTATGAGAATCAAAGTGTTGACGAATATCTACAGCACTGGCAGAGGTTGGATTTGAAATTATGTATAGCATATTGAAATAACGTAATATTGCGTATGCAGTTTAAAAATCTTAATTTATGTAAGTATGTATGTAAAAATCCCTAATATCGGACTATTGGACACATTTAGCTGATTAGTCCAACCTACACTCTGTAGATATTAGTTCAACCTACGCTCTGTAGATATTAGTCAACATTGGGACCGTCATAGATATTCGTCCGACCTTAGCTCTGTAGATATTAGTCAACACTCTGAAGTTCGTAGATATTAGTTCAACATATGAGCTGTAGATATTCGTCCGACATACAGGCTGTAGATGTTAGTATCTGGAGTCTACTATATCACCAAAAGTAGTGAACCACTATGATAGAGATGATCAAATCATTCAATAGATGGTTAACGGGGCGGCGGTACCCACACTCGCCTCCCAAATTTTTTAAACCTACCCATGAACCCACTTATAAACCTGCTTATGAACTAACTAACTAACTAACTAACCATCACGCCGTTTCCCCGCAGGGGTAGGCAGAGAGGATAGACCGCCAAACATCCCGGTCTTGGCACACATTCCTTGCCTCGTTTACATTCATACAACGTCTCATACATTCTCTTCTATTATTCTGACTCTTGATATGGCCCGACTCAAGTATCTGATTCACTTGGTCGTACCATGTCTTTCTTGGGCGTCCTCGACTTCTTCTACCATTCACATTTGCGTCACATATTTCTCCTTACACTCCTTTCCCACCTGCGTACGAACTAAACCTTAACGCTATTTAATAGCCACTATTCATATGTTTACTATTTTAGGTTTGGTTATATTAAAGGAGTCGAAAATTTTAAAACACGTTAAAAATTTTAATATTCCGTAAACATAATCTTTACTGCACGGTGGCGGTGTCGAGTAAACTTGACGCAGGCGATTAATCGTAAATTCCACTCGTCAGTCAACGTCATATCATTGACACTTGACACTTGACACACTCTTGTATGTTTGCAGTCGATCATCAGTGTCTAGAAAATATTTAAACGGTTATCGGTGGCATCTTTCGCCGGCCCTTTCACTTGCTAATGGAAAATGATATGAACCTAGTAGCATTGGAAATAGATTTTTTAAAGATTAGTTGAATATAATGGTTTGTAAATGCAATAAATGTAAACAAAACATATTCACTTTTGCGGGAAAAAATATTTCTAAACTCACATTTTCTTATTAATACTTTTAATATATTTTTTCAATAAATATTCATTATTTTATCTTCTATTATAACTTAATGGACTATGTATATCGTTCATAATTTTTATTAGACTGAGCTTAGCCAAGTTCTATTGGTTTAACTCGACCTCAGCATTTACTCTGTCTGTAAATTTGTTTGTTGCATTCCGGTCCGATTTCAAGAAGATGGTCATTTGGCAAATTGATAACAATTCAATAATACATTTAATTTAATAATGGTAGGGTTTATACAGGGTAATAATTTACATTAACCCCCCATCGGAACTCCTACAGAATATGTTTTTAAAGCACTTTAATTTAATGTCACTGAAACAATTATATAACATATTCTAATGAACGCATCCAAAAACCAGAATAACTTTATACAGACTAACTCGGGCCGATTCACAAGATCTACATTACAACATACATTCCATCAACCTACAACTAAAATGACTTTAGGACAAAGAAATTTGCAATACTTATAAAATATAGTAAATAGATGGAGTAAATAAAAAAAATATTAAATTGTAGCGCGCGGTATTTGGTCCGACGTATGGATCCGAATACTTTCTCCTTCACACGCATAGCGCCGTCTCGCTCGGCGACTTTCGGCTTACCACCCGGGCAAGAAGACATCTCATTGGCCGAGCTACCTCTCCGTCATCGGCCGGCACTACCCCGCTCCAAAGGGTATATAACACCGTGCAGGCCTATATGGAGCCAGAGTATCCAGTCTCCCCTCCCCAGTACCAAGTCGAGAGAACCCTCTGGGTCCTTCTTGGGAATTCAAGTAACAGCGCCCTCGGGGACATTACTTGTAGGGAAACCTTAACTTTCCCCCAATCCTCCCCAGTACCAAGTCGAGAGAGCCATCTGGGTCCTCCTTGGGAATTCAAGTAACAGCGCCCTCAGGGATATTATTTATCTGGAAAACCTTAACCCAACTAAGAGACCACGGGTCCTCTGTTGAGGTTATTACGCTAAGTGTTTAGCGAGCTCGTTAGTGAACATTGTTTAAACTCTAAGTGATTTTACTTTGTGCTACAACTTTCCTGTACTCTGTTTTTACTATAAGCTGTGAACCCTGTATATAAGAGAAATAAACTGACCAACGCTGAAAGACTATTTTCTTGTAAATACCCTTCCACAACATTATTTAATTTACTACCTCTTGCAATAGTTGCAATAAAAACCATTAAAAAAATAACCGACTTCAAAAGATTATGGTCATGGGAAGGAAGAATATAGATATAATTTTGCAACCTAACAAAAATTAATGTTTGTATTGTACTTTATTTTAGATATAATTTATAATTTTCCTCTTGTAATATTTTAACATATGTATTTACTTATATTTCAAACATGAAAACTCGTACAATGTGACCTCAGAACGGGGTATCCCAGGAAGGACATATTTTTTCTCTAAAAAATTGTAAAACAAAAAAATAATCATGAAATTAAAATAAATAAAACCACTTGTGTTGGTTATCCAATAAATGGTTCCCGAGGCGGCGCTACCCATACCCGAATCCCATATTAAGTCACAACTGCCCGAAGCCAGTGCCCCTTCTCCATTTAATGATTGCTGCGAAGCTGAGGGAAGTGGGAAAGAGAAAGAGGTGGGCAAGAGGAATGATGGAAAGTACCTGGCTATTCAAATCGGGTCAATAAACACGGCTGCCATACATAAAGCCAAGTTTCGTTTATGAATGGTGGTCTCTCACTAGAACGACACTGATAATATATTTCACTTTATATTTGAAGAGGGAAGAAATAAAATGGAAGTCCGGTCGTTCCACGAAGACGTGAGATTATAAATTGACTCATTAGGTCACCCCTTTTCAAAGCTTGCAAAAGAAGCCCTCTGTACAAAAACAATTAAAATATAATAACAATTAAGTTATAATGAACCTTCCTTTGAAATTGAGTGCAGATTCAAGCCAGTTCAGTTCTCGAATCTTCCCTGATAATTATTTACGTCATCCCTTACAATAGAGCTGAGGGTGGGGGAGGGGGAGGCAGCATTGTTCCCGGCATCTGGTCTCGCGGCACCACAAACACATTGACTAATGTTTGGACGTTTACCAACCAACTAGTGCCAGTACTTCCTCACCTACCCCGCCACCTAAATGGCTAATTAACATTCACACTTATTTAGAATGCGGATTTCAAGAATATTATTGTAATTACACAGAAAATTTACTCTGAGATATTAGATGTTGTTATTTTACCTACATTATTACATTCTAAGTTATTATTTGAAAAATGTTTTGAAAAATGATCTATGAACGATTTTATGTAAATCACCCAAACGTTTTTAATTTAGTTCATTCCAACTTATTAATTTGGAATGCAGATTTCTAGATTAACAATTATTTTTAATAGTTTTTTGAGGGTTAGCAACACTGAGCGGTAAAGGGGGTCTCCTGACAAGAACGAACACCGCAGGAACATTGTAATACGTAACCTCACGTTGTAGTGTCCAGTTGCGTGAAAGATGTCGGCAAAAAATCCCTACAAGAGCTGTGATCCGCTTTTTACACAAGGAAGGAATAACATCTACAAGAAAAAAAAAACTGAGGATTTCTGAGCTCTATCGTGACTGGAGATGATGGTGGCTGACTCATCAAAGGAACACTCGTCAAAGTAGCGTCACACCATTTCCCCATCTGTCAAAAATTGAAAATTACAATTTCGGGCAAAAAAATCATGGCCTCAGTGTTTTGGGACCGAAAAGGCATCATTTTGGTCGAATTTCTGCTGCAGGTTAAGACCATCAATGCACAACAATATTGTAAAAATAATCTCAAAAGGAGCATTCAAAACAAAAGGAGGGGAATGCTCACCAGAGAAGTGTGCTTGTTACACCAAAACGTCCGTCCTCACCACAGCCTTAGTCACCAATACGCTCTTGGACTCGTTTGGTTGGGATGTTTTGAACCACCCCCGTAATCCTCTAACTTGGCGTCTTCAAATTATCATCTTTTCATCTTCCTGAAGGTATGTATGAATGAAAATAAATTTTCAGGTGCAGAAGTGGGGAAGGAGCTGGCGGGAGAATTCTTCCAGGAGGGCATAAAGAAAATTGTGCCACGGCTCATCACATGAATTAAAAAAAAAAGTTCAGCACACTTACTTTCTGAACATGCCTCATACAAATTTTTATATTATAAGATGAAAGGGTAATTTATATATTTTAGCTTGGTCCTCCTCACAAAGAGTTTCTGTACTGAAACGGACTAAGTTTCATTTGACTACTCTTTGTTTCATTTTGACGTTTTTTATATAATGTTGTGTAATTAAATTCCTCTTCTTTGATTTCTTTAAGTAAGGATTTTATTTTATAATGAAATCATTTGCACTGTCAGTTGTCTTTATTGCTAGGGGAAGTTAATAATAAAGCTTAGTGGTTCCTTTGTGCAAAGGCGGTATTTTAATTGGGCATACATAATGTCATTCTGGTAAGCTTTACAACTTTAGTGTATTCTCTTTGGCTTAAAAAAAATACTTAGCACAGATATTTTGAATATTTGGGGTTGCAAAAGACTTTAAAAATAAATAGCTCCTAGGATGCTCCTAGACTATGTTGTCTTATTGGGTTTTAGATAATTTATTTATGTGGTTTGAGGACCATATTAGCGGAGAGCGGCTTAGAGAATAAATGCAAGAAAAACTTGTCAATAGATATCAGGGAAAGTATTCGCTATAACAGTGAATGTACTCGTAATTGGCTAACTATTCAGATGTATTTGTTATTCTGATTTCAAGAATTCCCATTACTTTAGTATCACATACAAAAATTGCCATTTAATATAAGAGAATCACATTGTAGATACCATCCAGGCTGAGATGAGAAATTGTAGAAAATGTATCGGTAAAGTTTTTAAACCACACAAATATTTATCAACATCGGTCACCTACCTCTGCATCCAGAGCCGGGTCCATATATGTATCATTATATTATTTACTATACCTATCACCAATGCATATCATGGTTGCCAGTGTAGACGGTTTGATAAGCAGTCACACCTGTCGGAGGAAAGTTAAATAAAGCTGATTAGACTGTTTGATTGTAATAAGATTATAAATAAGGGATATATACAAAGTGGCGCAAAATTAATCACCCTATCGGAAGATGTTATATTTTTCGCAAATGGCGTCGTACGTCAATCATATTTGACATTTGTGAACTAGGCAGCTACAGAATACAAACAGACAAGCAATGGAGCGCTATACTCCGCAAGAGCGTGGAATAATTGTGTCGATTTAAGCTTTAACGCTTTTAACTATTTTGTGTCGAAAGTCATCATGAGCGACGAGGCGCATTTCCACTTAAACAGTTACGCCAAGCAAAATATTCGTTTCTGGGGCACTGAAAATCCACGTATGACGCACGAAGAGCCATTACATCCACTCAAAGCCATTGTGTGGTGCGGCGTTCACGCGGGATGAGTGATTGGGCCAAATTTTTTTTGAGGACGCTATTGGCATTACGGTCGCTGTTACTGGCGAACGCTACAGGGCCATGATAAACGACTTCTTACTTCCGGAATTGAATGAGCGGGGCTTGGTGAATATGTGGTTTCAACAAGACGGTGCAACCACGCACACAGCACGAGCCACAATGGATATTGTGAAGGAAGCGTTTCCTGGTCGCGTAATCTCTCGTTTTGGCGATTTGGCATGGCCAGCAAGATCGTCCGATTTAACCATCCCAGACTTCTTTCTTTGGGGCTATTTGAAGTTGCGGGTTTATGTCAACAAGCCTCAGATAATCGAAGCCCTTAAGGAAAATATTCGACAGGATTGCGAACAGTTATCACCGGAAATCTTGCGATATCAATCATGGAAAATGCGATAAAACGGGCTCAAATGTGTATCAACACTGGCGGCAGCCATTTGACGGATACCATCTTTTCCACTTAACAGAAAAAATTGTAAAAGTCCAAATAAAGATTTCTATTACTCAAAATAATTTTTTTTATTTAGTAAAAAAATTATACAAAAACAAAATTGGATGATTAGTTTTGCGCCACCCTGTATATACGAGTATAATTGTAAAAATTTTTTTAAAAAAGAGGGTTTTTACTGTGCTGTGGAGCTACGACCATCAAAAACACCCCCAAAGAAAACAGCTGATGGTAATGCATAACGTAATAAATTCAGCGCAAAACCATTTCTGGCGATTAATTTCGTGTGCATTTCACTGAGTAGTGTTGCAGTTCACATCCAGATATGATATTATTTGCGAAGTGCATTTAAATTCCGCTCCCTCGGGTCGGCCGCGACTCGCATAGTTTATTTCCTGGTGGGGAACTTGCCGGGTCGTCAGAACTATATCATCGCCAGCGGCTCGGTCATTCGGAACATATTTACTTGCGGGTATCAGCTGGACTCGGACCTAGCAAAAGTTGATAATTGTGCAGTTAGTCATATCGTTTAACGATGCTGCATTGATCGTTGACATTTTCGACGTCAATTACAGACAGTTTAGTCAATATCTTTTGACATTTCTCACGAAACTGTCAAAATACCCCCATAACCTTTCAATACTTCAACTTTGCTGTATATTCTATCAAACTTTTCAAGTTGTACCATCACAACGTAACAATAATGTCACCTCTTTAACATTTGTTTGATACGGATAAGGGCTGTGCAAAGAGGATGTAACGCCGAATTACAAGAGTATAAATTGCATTCAAATGCATCAAGGATAAAACTACTTGTCTATATATTATATACTGTTTGTAAAATATGTAAGTACAAAAAATCAACACTGTTAATAAATTCATTTGATACCCATACCAACTTATTATTAAACATATTTTTTCAGCCGATTTTATTTTTGAAATTGGTAAAAAATTACTTAGGTACCTTTATTTTGATCTATTTCTGCGTAATATATTGGTGTGAGTCCTATAATATTAACGTTCTACCAACGTAAAAATAAAATATATTGAGATTAAAAACATGATCCCAATAAACAAAACCACTCCCGCAACAATATTTGTTTTTTTTTTAATAAGTTTAATTGACTGTTTCCCTTTATCTACCTGGAAACAGTTAGAAATCGTTGAAATTAGCGTCTATTTTAAGAGGTTTCTCTTAAAATTGAATGAACGTTTTCCAGGACATTGTTTTGCTCTCACTTTATGTACATCGCTTAACCCTTTCAGACCTGAATTAAAACTGGCAATGATAGAATATATTTGATGCATGATGACGATTGGTGAAGTTATCTTAAAATATTTAGTTATTATTATTTATTTTTCAATGGTTTAAAAGTTGTCGCTACTTTAACTAGAAAGAACATTAGGCCTCGAGGACGTGTTTTACATAAAATGACAAATCTTATTCTGTGTTCCAAAAGTATGACATTTAAGTCAGTTAAAAAAATTACACAACATTGAAAAAAACAACAACAAAATTGCAAAAAAAATTTGGTTGAGATGAAACACAATCACAAAAAATCTTCTTTCAAAATATAAAAATTTCCTCCGTTTCAACTAGTAAAGCATGCAAAGCCAATTACACCTGCAATTGGAAAACGAAAACCGTAACTTTTTATTCACACTAAATAGTGAGGAAAAAATTTCCAAAACTATATTTTTTCAAATATACACATGGTCCGAAAGGGTAAATAATAAAAGTAGCATTTCTATGTTAAAATATACTTGTTAATTGTAAAGCAGCTCGTTACAGCCCGTGTTCAATATTGAATTTTAGGTGTACATTTCCAACACTTCTGGAATTATACCTTAAAATAACCATGTAAATTGTCGTGGAAGTCATTAAGCGCTCCATGGACATAGAATGCATTAACCTGTTAACTGATAAGACCAAATATTTAGTAATTCAAAAAAAAAATCTTTGGTACGCCGTACAATCTGGGTAAAAAAAAAATTCGTCATTCCAAGAAAGTACCCACTACACTACCCCCATTAAGTAAGGTAACTTTTTTTTCTGAAATAGCCCGCGTAATATTTTTTTCAGCCGTGTATAATGAAGCTTCTTGCATAAAAAACTTCATAAGGCTGCTATTTTTGAAAACAATTTTTGGGTGCAACCTGACACAAGGCGTAATGTCAACTAAACTATTTGCTTAATAAGTTTTTCATTTTTATTGTTTTTAGAGTAATAATTGCCTGTGTTAAATATAATGTGGAATAATTTTGGCAGACTGTGATTGCACTATTCTCCCAGCGAACCCAGAGAATGGTTCTAAAAATAAAAATGAAAACAGAATGAGTTAACGGAGTAGGTCGAGTGCAAGATAGACAAATGCCCTTGAACTTCCTATAAAAAGATCGGGTTCGTTTTTTTGTGGTTAAGGTGGTGATAAAATTTGTCCATAGAAAAGGCCCGAAGATATCGACCTAGGGATTGGTTTATTTATGCCTCAGATAAACACGGAGCATCCATTAGAACATAAATATACAAACCACCAACCATTAGAACGAACGTTTAGTCCAGTGAATACTCATTTCAAATAATACGATAATAAAGACACCTCGTAACCTGACAAACCGAGTTTCATTAAAACTACCGATCGTTGGAGAAGTATTGTTTATCAGAAGAAATAATAGATCATCACAGTTATTTACTGTTTGAAATGTTTTGTTGAAAAATTTTGTTGAAATGTTTTGTAAAAATTTTCTTTATATATTGTGTCTGCATATTGGGTTGGGTTTAACTTTTCAAAAATACCAATTGGCGATCTCTTAATGAATTTTGATAACTCATGGAAATGCAACTTCGTTGTATGTTTTATTTAAATAAATAAAAACATATATGGTAAATAGGATTGGTCCAAGCACTGTACCTTGGGGGATTTCAAAACTTGAAATCTCTTGATCACTATTATATTAATAAACAAATTACTAATTATCCAAAGATGAATTGCCTGCTCTATTACGAGGGTCGATCTTGAATATTTTATATCACTGCCTGTAATAATACAAACATTGTATGTGATAAGAAACGTTGAAATTAAAGAGCATTACAATTCATAAGAAAGTACCCCCGTATTATACAGTCTCCATCCCCCGGGGGTGGGGAGTGGGGGGAGGGGGTTGGTTGGTTCTGGAAACGATCCGCAATAATGCGGAAGTAATGAGCACAGGAAATGGTACTGCGGGCAATAAATATAATGGTACATTATCATCACCATTAGATTTCCAGCGCTTGATATCATTAAGGCATAGGTGTAAAATAAACGCGGAATATTTGGTGGCAGGCTTTCGCGGTACGTTTATTTTATTCTAATGGACCAGTTGACTTGAGTGACGGAGAAAATAGGCTCTCGGGAAGGACTTATTAGCTTATAATTTGAGTTGTTTCACTACATAATCTTACACGTCATATCTACAATACCGTGTATTCCAATGTTCGTTTTTTGCGTAACAAAATTTGCGCAGTTTTTTTAAGTCAGTAATATCGGCCTCCGTGGTCGAGGGGTAAGACTCTCTACTAGCGATCCGGAAGTCGCGGTTTCAAATTCCGGCGTATAAAAGCAAATTTTATTTTGTTGATTTGTGTTAAGTATATCACAATTTGATCATTTAAACATAATATTAGGTATAATTGCGGCGTATTCCAGAGTGGAATTCTCAGCATTCAGAATTGAAATGTTTCTTTAAATAGCTTTAGCCGTGTTTGGTGACTAGATCTGAATATCCAGATACTTCGCCGCCTTTCTCCTTTCCATCTCCTGCCCCTCCACTACCTTCAGCTTCAATAATTGGGGAAGCCATAGTCTTACAGTTGGGATTCTTGTGCAGTAATCACATAAAAAAATCATTTGTGCAGTTCACACGCGGTGGAGTGAAACATTCAGAAAACCAAACATCGAGAGAATGAGACGAATGCAAGGTATCAGGAGTAGGATAATTGTAGGGTTTATTTATGTATTATAATATTGTTACTAAGTTTAAAATATATTTTTAATTTTATTCTACGAAGCACCGCACAAAGAGGACACCGATTCGTTTATCTCATTCTCTCGCAGGATAAATCCTATAGATATATGTGTTTGTCTCTTTTTAGTGTCGCTCGTTTCCGTTTCATCGAGTTTCAAATCACAACAGTGCCAAAGAAAATTTTCACTTCAAAAATAAAAAAAATCTAAATCAGCCCATCTCTTTTCAGTTTGCAACGTAACTTTCATCATGAACACGCTTTTAAACATCCACGTGTTCAAAAAATAATTTAAGACACGAAATATTTATTTCATACTAGCTGGTCCCGGCATGCGTTGCTATGCCATTTAATAAAGACATTGTTTCTCCCTGAGTGTCCTTTCCCATTCGTCCCGTTCCCCTTCCGCCTCCCCTTCTTCTCTTGCGTCCTCTTCCCCTCTCGCGTTCCCACTCCGTCACCTCCACCTTCCCTCTCCCCACTCCACTCCCCCCCTTCCCCCCTCCCGCGAACCCCCTCCCGAGTTCTCCTCCCCCCTCCCAGGTCCCTTCCCCCCTCCCGCGTTCCCCTTCTACCTTCCCCGCCTTCCCTCTTCCCTTTCCCGCTCCCTCGTCCCGCCAACCCTCCTCCCGCATTCCATATATTCAATCCCAGTACATTCAGTTTTTAAACAGCCCGCGTGCCACCTTTTACAATTTTTATTCAAATTTCCATTTTTCATGTATATTAAATTTAGTACCTAACATAGGAACCTATTTAAAATATCTAAAATTCTTGATTCGATTCAAACCATTAGGGGAGTACCTACTTTAAATAAATTTGTTAACTGTAATATTTTCAAAAATAGCATCCTGATTTAAAGTTTTGCAAAATGTCATTCTCAAACACACGAACTGTCAAACGTACGATAGTCGTTAGGTTTTCTGAAATTATCCAATTTTCTGGGCGATTTTCTTATTTTTTCTCCCCGTAAGAACTATCCCCGTACCTTAAGGAATATTCTAAAAAAAGAATTAGCAAAATCGGTTCAGCTGCTCTCGAGATTTGTGCTTAGCAACACATTTAGCGATTCATTCTTATATATAAGATTTTAGATTTGTTCAACAAGGTGAAAAGAATTCGATGGACAGGCAAAACTGCGTATTTCAGTGTAATAAGATTATGTGTAATGTGATACCAAATCATGGGCTAGATAGAAAATATTTCATACAAAAATATATACCTATATTTTGTATTGTTTATTCTAATTACTAAATCTTAAACCAACTTTATTCAGAGCTTGAAATATCCTGTTTAAGTACTTGGTAAAACAATATTGAATAAAATTTAAAAATATATTGTTGAATAAAATATTCAATCTATTTAATTATATTATTTCCAAAGTTTTCCCAAAATTGAAGCTTTCATTAAAAAATAATCCGATCTGACAACTACAAAGGAGATATTCAAGTAGGTCAGAATTTTAAATCAAATTCAATTCGATTCATATCTGTAATTAAAAATGTTCGGAATTCTTTCGAAAAACATCTTGAAAAGTTCTTCAGAACACATCGGATCCGAATCTCGGAAATGAGGAAGTGGCGATTAATTTAAGAAGATAAGAAATAGGAGGAGGTGTCAACGTGATTCATTTTAAAAACTGAACAAAGTAATTTAGGAAATGATTCCGATCTCGACGTCGTCGCCCCTCAAAAATGTTTCACTATCACCGGAATCCATCCAGCTCTCGGAATTAATTACTTTATTAAAAATATAATGGAAAGCATTTAAATGTCTTTAAATCCCGCTGGCCTAACTTAACCCATGAAAAATACTGGAAAACTTTTTTCAATTAAATGTTAAAAATTAGAAAAAAACTGAGCACTAATTCAAACATTTAACAAAGCTGGCAAGCATATCTTCGAATATTTCAGTGTTTGTCGACAAATTTAAATAACACTAAAATTTGTCTTTCTTAGCGTTAAATAATTATTATTGTTAAATGTTTTGTGACTTTCTCTTTTCATCCTAGAAGATTGTAATATTTTTCATTATGTTTTTCTTCTCACCTATTTTTAATAATAAATGTATATTTCTGAGATAATCATCTTATTTCTATAATATTTCAGTTTTATTGAGTTCCAAATTTCTGATAATATGAGATTATGTAAATTTCGTTTATTCTTTATTTTTAATAAATAATGGAGATTCTTTATTTAGGAAGATCTTTTAATTTTATTAATAAACTAGCAGACCCGGACTCACGTTGCTGTGGCTAACGAAACACAACGCCATTATCCAACCTTTATAAAATCCACACCACCCGCTTGCCAGCTGCCCGCTGCCCGCTGCCCGCTGCCCGCTGCCTGAATTGAATATTTGAATTTCTCGGCTTTTCTCTACTATAATAAGCATGTATTATACATATAAACCTTTCTCTTTAATCACTATACTATTGGTGAAAACCGCATGAAAATCCGTTGCGTAGTTTAAAAGATCTATGCGCACATACATTTTGAGCGACTTCATTTTATACTATGTAATGATTATATATATTTAATAAATACAGGGTATCAAGGGACGTACTTGACTTACTACCTGGAGTAAGAAATGTAAAAGATATTTTGATCTCCAGTGATATTTATTTATTTTTTTTAAATCTTAAAACATAATGTTAGATGATTGGGGTTGGGGTGAATAGTTGGGCGGTTACTTGGTCGAGTATTTTCCGAAATTTTGTATTTGTTTGGTTTTAAGAAACTTAAATTTATTATTTAAAAAAAAACATCAAAATGTCACAGGCCACCAAAATTTCATTCTCATTTATTTACTCCAAATAATGTCAGAAGTCACTGATTAAAGAAAGTCCTTTATGTATATATAAACATACGAAACATTATGATGTGGATAAGAATAACAATGGTTATTCTTATTGATCCTTTATCGAGTCCAGTTGTGACCGTTACCTTTTTACTTTTTCTGTATCTTGTTCTTTGCCACATTTTCGTTTAGATTTATTAGTATTATCTTCTTCTTTAATGATAAAAAATTAATCTAAATTGCATGATAGCACTATTTATAGCAACTATTCTTGAAATAACATACATTTTTGAAATAACACATATTTTTTTATTTTACTTCTAATATTAACAAGTGTATATTGAGGTAGAACCTGCAGACAAGCAGCCATGTGGCAGCTTCGCGGGACTACCGATAAATTATTTAAATTATATATTTATGTAAACTATGCTTTCGTTGGAATAATAAAAAAAAAAAGTCAAATAATGACAAGTTCTATCTCATAAGGTCTCCCATTTCATCGACACCTTAGCTCAGTTGGTAGAGTACTTGCCATGTAAGCAAAGGGTCCTAGGTTCGAGTCACGGAGGTGCCAATTTCTTTTTCTGATTTTTCTGTCACCAAACTTTTGAATTGAGTTTTGCTAATATTATCTTCATTTAATTAAATATTATAATTTGAGATTTTACTCATAAAGTTAAAAATTAAAAATAAATCTTTCAGTAAAGTTTTTGTCAAAGGAAGACATATTAGTTTTAATTTATATTAATTAACAGAAAATTTTGTATTAATTTACAAATTCATTAAAGATAATCTTCAATAACTTGCGTAAGTCGTTATTAAATTCGTCTATTTTCTTGTTATGTTAGTTTACTTTGACATTACGTTCAACATTAATTGATGATATTTCTGAACATTTTGTAGTACCTATCGTTGTACAATAATGTCACA
This sequence comes from Limnephilus marmoratus, assembly GCA_917880885.1. NCBI lineage: Eukaryota > Metazoa > Arthropoda > Insecta > Trichoptera > Limnephilidae > Limnephilus > Limnephilus marmoratus. Next base: position 33,948,536 of record OU862918.1, on the reverse strand, counting down.
AGGATTTAGTTAAACTTTTCTATGTAATACGAATCTTTTTCTAGAGCAAATTATAACGTTTTGAGTTATTCAAGGCTTAATACATGTTTTTTTTATCCGAAACCTTTTTATTCCTTTGATTTGTTATTGAAAATGATGGCGTGCGTTGTCAACAAATTTAAAAACAAAATTTTGTGCCGAAACACCGTTGATGGATTTGTATTTAGGTGTGCATTGGCAACACTAAATAATTTTTTCTTTTTTTTTCTTACGTGTAGTTTTTGATCTACCCTCTGTTTTGAGTATTGGCTGCAATGAGAACTTTCGTGTGTGCGTTTTGCTATCTTATCAGTACATTTATATAAATAAATTTATTTTCCTATAATGTCTTCATCGCGAAGAAGTTGTCTCAATGATCCATATGTGTTTTGTTATATTTGCGGTGAATATACAGTAAAAAAATTCAGGAAATCCATGGCAGAATTTATAAAAAGTGCCTATTTTTCGTATTTTAGAAAATTGTGGATGAATTCAAGCCGTGGATATCCCAGATTGTTTGTAAAATGTGCTATGAACACTTAAGACAGTGGGTCAGTGGTCGAAGAAATCGTATAAGGTTCGGAGTGCCTATGCAATGAAAAGATCAAAAAAATCACTACAACGACTGTTTCTAAAAAAAAAAAAAAACTTTGAAAAAAACACAATTTTTTTTGTTAAAGCGGGTATTTTCGATAGCCCAAAAATAAGAATATTAATAAATGATACGGACTTCTTAAGTTCAATGAACAATGTGGAACGACCTGCGTGGATTTCGTTTGTGAAGTTTTTTCTCGGAAATCACAAGTCAAGTAACTACACTGAAATTGTAAACGATATGTTAGATTAACTTTAAAAACTGAGGATGTAATAAGTTCATTAAAGTGCACTACCTAAATAGTCATCTTGATCAATTTCCAGAGAATCTTGGATCCTATAGCTAAGAACAAGGGGTGCGATTTTACCAGGACCTAAAAACTATGGAAGAGAGGTACCAAGGCCGATGGGATCAGCATAATATGGCTGATTACTGTTGGGGGGTGCAACGTGATTGTCATACTACACCTCATTCAGGAAAATCGCGATAAAGAAAGTTTTTAAGTCCATAATAATGTAATAAATGATGTTGTTTTACGAAATTTTATTTATAAATGTACAAGTCAAAATCTAATAAACTACTTAGGAATCCAAAATTTTTGGTATTGTTGTAATCAGTATGAAGTCCTAAGTTCAAAAAAATACAGCTACTCGGCACCAAAACCACTGTTGACCAGTGAATCAATGAATTTACGCCATGCGTTATTTGTATCTAGGTTCTCAAGCAGGTTTATCCAGTTTCATATCTAACTATTGTTTTTTTTTATATCTTTTGCAGGATAATTGGGGAGCTAGTACCAGGTATGTATCATTAACTTTTTTATTAAATACGTATCACATAATAATAATAATAACAACAGACAAAATATATACTAACAGACAGAACAATTAGTCATAATAGACCTGATATAGTTTTACATGACAAAATAAAAAAATAACTTATATCATTGATGTAGCTATTCCATATTCCTGTAATATTCAAAAAACTGTTTCTAAAAAAATTAGAAAATACACAGATTTAGGAAATGAAATTAAAAGAATTTGGCATTCTCGGACTATAAAAATATTACCATTTGTTATTTCGGCCACTGGCATAATACCTAGGAATCTGATTCAAAATTTAAGCATATTAGATTTATCAAAGAATTTGTATATAAAAATGCAAAAATCAGTAATTTTAAATACATGTAGGATTGCAAAAGATTTTTTAAATATTTATATTGAGGGATCAGTAGGATTTATAGGTTCAATTAGAAATGCCACAGAGCCGAACCCTCTGATATGAACATATCTGGAGTCGGTGAATTATATTCCCATTTGGTCTCTAGTAGGTTGACATGTTGTTCTTGTATTATTTTGTATTTATAATACTTATATAGTGCAATTTCATAGCGTTGGTTGACTAGATGATCATTTGGGGAAGTGTGTGAAAGGGTTTAGTTTTCTTGTGGGGAAAATTTAACCCGGACATTTAAATCTGGTGCAATAAATAAAATAGTTTATTCCAGAAAGTATGCAGGGGAAGTGCAATGCAATACATTCCATATTTTGAAGTAACAAAAGAAAGACAAATAATAAGATGAGGTAAAAATAATTAACATCAACACATAAATTAAATAAAAACAAATAAGCATGAGAAATGAAATATTGAATACTAAAATTAATGCAAATAGCCATCAGGGCAGTCATGGCGGTGATGATCGCATTCTTCGAATATTGTTGTACTGTAATACCTTGTTTTTACACATCTTATGTGTTCCTGTTAACACGCTCATGTGTATTTTTATGTTTTCTGATTACGTTTTAGGTTTTTCTAGGTGTTAATAGATTTATATGTTTTTGTTTTTTTTGTAACTCTTCCGTTTCGTTTTATTTTAATATAAAATACAAAAAAATACATATTTAAGATGCTATTAAGTAAACACTTTTAATTGTTTTATTTAATGCAATAATTGTAAACATTTTAAAACATTATTTGTAAAGTAAGATAAATTAAATATATAAACACAGTAAAGAAAGAAAATTAGAAAATCTCCAAATATTATGAGGTACGGTCGTACATAATGATACGTGTATATTTTAACGGTATTGTATAATTTTGCGTATATACCTGCCTGTTTTATTATTTTACATTATAATGTTTTGTAATCTTGTCTTCTCTGTTCTTTAATCCATCTTTTAATTTCTTCTTCTTCTTCTTTGTGTGCCGTATCAGGTCCCCCGACGTTGGCGATCACTCTAAAAAATGTCTCTCTGTCTTGCGCTGCCCGGAATAGCTCCTCCACATTTCTAATGCCGGTCCACTATCGTATATATCGCAGCCAAGACGTTTGTCTCCTACCAGGCCCTCGGCGACCCTCTGTCTTGCCCTTCAATATTAAATGGAGCAAGTGATACTTCTCCCCTCGAAGTATATGACCCAGATATGAAATTTTCCGGATTTTTATTAATGTAAGCAGTTCTCTATCTGCCCGCCTGAGAATTTCTGTGTTGGTGATCATGTCGGTCCGTGGGTCCTTGAGCATTCTCCGGTGAAGCCACATTTCTAAAGCCTCTAACCTGTTCATGGTATTTATTTTCAAGGTCCATGTTTCACATCCATACAGCAAGACCGACCACACATAACATTTTAGCATTCTTCATTAAACATTAATCAGCGATTGCTGTTTTATTGAATAAATTATGGCCTTACATAAACAGTAACATTTTTTTTCTAATAAATAGGAAGCTACAAAACAAATTGCCTCATCCAGATAAATAAATTCGACATTACTTTTTATATGTATTGAAGTCGAGAAAGCAATGTATCATGCGGCTCGAGGTTTTATCACCCCACACAAAAAAGACGGAGCGTTCAGAGTAACAGCTCAGATTACTGTAATAAGCTCGCGCAGTATGGAAATTGTTTTTTTACCGCCGCGATATAAAAAATCTTATTTTGTTAACGCTAAGTGCAGGCCATAGCTGAATTTATTTACAAATCTGGTGACGAATAGATATGGGGGTAGGTACGTAGGTCAAATTGTAAAATATTGTTGGTACATAAGTATTGAAATAAATGGGTGCATGGGTACGTCGCTTCCCCCGAGTTTCAACTTGCATTTTCAAAATCAACATTACTTGAAAAATATGGAATAAATCCGTTTAAAGGAATATATCTAATATATAAAATTCTCGTGTCACGGTGTTTGTTACCATACTCCTCCGAAACGGCTGGACCAATTTTGATGAAATTTTGTGTGCTTATCTGGTAGGTCTGAGAATCGACCAACATCTATTTTTCATACCCCTAAAAGTAAAGGGTGTTCCACTCCGAAGAAAATTATTTTCCCCATACATTTTGTATGGAACGAATTCTCCTATTTTGAAAGAACTGCAGCAATATTGTAAGGGGCATAATATTGAACTGTGAACCGGGGGGGGAGGGGGGAGGGGGGAAAGGAACTCAGGAAGGGGGGTTAGTGGGACGGGGGAAGGGGAGAAGTGGAGTGGGGAGAGGGAGAGGGAACGCGAGAGGGGAAAGGATACGCAGGGAGAAAAAATTTAGATTAAGGTATGGTATACGCAGGGAGAAACAATTTAGATCAATTCAGCTAATAAGTTGACAACAGTTTTTGATTCTGAGGCGGTACGAAGTTCGCCGGATCAGCTAGTTTATGTATATATTTTTTAATTGGTTTCAAAGTTCAGTAATGGAACTTTTAAAGAGAAAAAAGTTGTGTATTGCACTGAATACATTACGTCAGAACTCTCCGTTCGGAAATTTCGGTGCTTCAAGGTAAACGATTTATAAACAAAATTTTTCATTTCATTTGTACAATAGCCCATTATGAGAGGCGGATATGGGTACTTACTGGATTTATTGGATTGGAACCAACACATTTACCAAAAGTCACTCCAAGTGGTTCGCTACGTTTGGTGACTTAGCAGGGGTTCGGGTGAGGTTTGTCAAGGTCTTGGCGGCGGATGCATCTTCCCACTTAGTGCGTGGCGGGCCGGATCGGAAGAGACTGGTTGGGGGAGATCATTTGGCCTATTCAGCAGGTCTCTGTCGACCCATCGCATTGCACCGCAGCGAGAGGAATGAATTCATACGTCCGTCACTCTTGGACCCACTGACCCCCAGATTCCCACCCACCCCTCATAAATTTTTCCTTCTCAGAACTTGCTCTCCTTGCTTTTTTACAAAAGACCCTCGACACCATCCCCCTTGATGACATATAATACATAACATAAGATGACACACCTACGGGAAATAAAAAAGCGCACGCCTGTGAAAAATCGTATTAATATGATCAAAATATATATTTTTAAATTATAATTACAATTGTTGTGCTATATTACTTCGAAAGCCAAATCTTTGTGTACGAGAAAATGATTGAACAGGTCTGATTTAATGTCATTGTAGTGAGTTGTCACGTTCCTTTGCTACGCTTTTTTTTATTTCTTTGCTAACACATAATTCTTTTATTATGTTATTGGAGGGAGATTTTGTTGGTTTCAATATACGTTTAGTTTTACAACTGGCAGTAAACTTTAACCTTCAGAGGTGAGGTGAAAATAACATATATTATGTTGTCTGGGAATGACAATAAAATAGCGCAACTTGACGCAGAATAACTTAATTCCATAATACCAGATTACTCGTGTGAAACAAGGTGATCGATTCTAGATACGTAATTCTGCAGAATAATTCTCAAAGTGAGACTTTCGATGTGGTATTCCATGTGGGCTCTATTCTGCAATAACGATCAAGAGTTATTCGTTATTAATTTATTTATTTATTTATTTACGGACAACAGTCCATTAAAAACATAATAATAAAACGAATAAAAAAACAGAGATGACCTAATATATATAATAATATACAAAATAATAAAGATACTACAAGTCAAAGCATGAAGAAGCATTTAAATATTGTGTATCGACTGCCGAAAGTCATTTAGTTTTACACCAAAAAAATCAATGCTTTGACTTGCGTTGACAAGTCTCGACATTCTGGATAAGGGAGAATGGTATCCATAATTAGTAGAATGTTGTTTGAAGAACAGCAATTCATTATTTTGAAGCCTACGGGAAGGGAAGCGTTATGCGCCATCTGCGAACGAAAAATTACCCGACGCCGACGTCTCGATGAACTTTTTCGAATGTTTCATACGTGTTCTTGAATGTCGTAGGGTTATATATAAGAGAAGATCATATTTTGTAGCCTTTTGTATATTAGCTATGTTTCTGTTGTTTTTTTACTTTTCTATGGTGTGAATTTGAAACTATGCTCACACTTTCTACAAAATAAAATACATAGATTTATTGGAACAAATCCAAAAAAAATCTACGGTATCTTTATATGAGAATGCATGGTGAGTACCCGCGATTTTTGCATCATATGGATTTGCTATCTGAAACGCTCTTCGAAAGTCTCCAATCTAGAAGGAATGAAACCCTAACAGTAACAGCTTTCAAATTTATGAACTATTACATTGACAGCCCATACCTCTTAGAATGCTATAAATTGTTCGTACCGAACAACTACTGCCAGGGTCACCACCACGACTTGCTCTGTATCCCACATGGCAGAACAGATGTTCTGGCCCAACACAGCATGATAAGAGGTATGGTACTGCTATATGATATCTCTAGGTCCCTTGACATTTTCAACATTAACAACACTTGAACGTTTCAAGAGTAATTTTAGGTAAGAGCTCTAAAATATGTATTATTGTAATTTTATTTATGCAATCAGATGATGTGATACACAATAATGTATTCATGTTGTAGGTACAATGTACCTACATGTACATTATCCAATCTAATATTCTATGTGTATTGTAATAGGATTATATTAATCTGTAATGCAAAAAAAAAAGAAATGGCTGGAGAGTATTGTGGTGAACGTATGTCTTAGGGTATGAAAGAGACATGCGTATGTGAGTAAGACAGCACGAGTAATGCATAAAAGGGGGTGATTGTTATCCATTCGTTCTCTTTGCAAATCGGCTTCCTGGAAGAACACATTTTGCCTTTCTCAAAATAAACGTAACAATACTACCCACGGAGTATTATTATTGTCTCTCCACATCAAAGAAGAGATCACCACCAAGACCAAGAAACTGGATCCTCACGTATAAGGAATCCGGTTCATTACTAGTATAATATGAATACTCAAAACCAAACAGCTGGTTACTAACTACCCGCGGAAAATAAATTCAATGCTGCTAATACCTGCGAAAAAGCATCGCAACAGATCAATTGGGAAGTTCATTTTCAGGTGAAAACTATTTACCCTCCGGCGAAACGTTTTTGTTGATCTCAGTATCTGATTCAGCTTGCTCGACATTACGTATTGCAGTCAATATCGCCGTTAGATCAGTCATTATACGGAACCTTAAAACAACATTGTAAAAATATACAACGCCTGTCCTTCGAAGAGCGCGAGCGCAATCTTAGGATAGTGTCGACTAGTTCGAACCACTCGTTGGTCTTTTTTATTTATTTATTTATTATTCAAAATTTTGATACAATACATATAATAGATAGATAAAAATAATGAAAAGTATATAAAAAAGCTTAATGCAATAAATGTATGAACAAAAAAATCCCACAAAGACAATGCCTGTGCGTGGATATAATATTGATTTTTACTTTTATTTCAATGGTTAAGTGAAGATTTTAAGTATATAGAAATTAATAAATTTAAGAATATATAAATTAATAAATTTAAGAACATTATAAATAGTAACTGAATAATTGCAATTAAAAACTACTACACAATAGCAGTCTGAACTGTTATTATCGCATTTTGTGAAAATTTTTGTAATAATGACTATTACAAGTGCAATTAAAAGCGTTCCTTACTCTAAAAGCGGTCTAATGATAGATATAATTAATGGCTTTGTTAAAACTTATAAGAAAAAAATACCTGTTTCAGTGTTTTTTAGCCAAGTTTTGGTATATTTTTTATAACATTGAAGATTTTGACATGTGGTTTTGCAGTGGAGTACAGCATACTCACAGGCGCCATGTCTTTGGCTGATAAGATTACAAATTTTTAGAAAGTTGTTTGGACGCATATAAATAAATTTAAGACATTGAAAACTATATGTCTGTCTAAGGTCCAAAATATCGGTTTCCTTAAACAATTGGTTAGAGGGATAAGATTTAGTTTTCTTGTACATAATCGTAATAATTAATTTTTGGGCAATTTCTAAAGGTTTCACATGATTATTGTAAGTTCTATCCCAGACAATTATTCCGTAGGTAAGAGATGAATGGAATAGTGCGTCGTAAGCTAGTTTTATGATTTAGAATGACTTTTGACATTTGGCGTCTTCCCTTCTCGGGAATAACAAAGTCGACCAATGTATATGCGTGGTATGTACGTAAGTATTACAAATGAACTTACAAAATTAATGGCCTAGTGAGGCGGGATTGTGAGAAACCTTAAAGCTCTCTTCTTTAAAAATTACCTATTGTTCATATGTATCTATATATTTTTTCTGTTTTCTTCTTTTAGTACTTATGTAATTTATAAAAAAATGTTTAAAAGTTATAAATGTTACAAATGTCTTTCAATAAAGATTTATTATTAGTATATTATGTACTTAAGACGGCGATTGCGAGTGGATCTCGATTGCAGAATTGTGCCCTGGGGATTGATTCTTGACGCAAGATTCTCAAGGAGAGCTTCCGAGGTGAAATTACCAAGGTGTGATTCTCGAGGTTAGTTTATGAATGTAGTCAAGATTCTCGCGTCGAGATAATGTGATATGGCTTTTACGCCATTCTCTAATCTGAAGTCCCCACAATGCACTCCATAATTTGCGAAGATCTTAAACGTAATGAGATCTGTGTGAAGCTTTCGTTGTTTGTTTAAAGTGTAAAACTGTGAAACCCACAGAGTTTAATCTGCTCGGATAATTACATACAGCGGAGGAAGACTTTCATAATAATTAGAGACACTTTTATCTGGGAAATGTTGGCTGACGAGATAGCGGACGTGTCAGGGATCTTAGTAAGCGGACTAGGAAAGCTCTTTATTCTGTTATTCATAGAAAATGCACTTCTCTTCTAAAAGCATATTTTTTAAGGCATATTTTATTTATTTTTTATTTTATTTATTTTAGAGAAAGTTGACAGCAAATCAGAGATCACAAAATAATATCATAGTAAGATGTTAATTATGCCAATTATGAACTTTCCACAAATGATAGTTAATAATAAATATTAAAGTGTGACATTGTAGGGGTATTTTCTTAGTTTTATTTTTTAATTACAAAATATAAACAGGGGGGGGGGGAGTAGAAACATAGGAATAGGATTAAGAGCAAAGGACGGGAATATATATAGGGATTGAACTTTCTACTTTGAGTCACGTTGCTTGGTGAGTTTTCGTTTTGTGTCACGTAAAGTTGAGTTAAAAATGTCAATGTGGTAATAATTTAAGTTAAATGAGTGTGTGGATCTGTAGATAAATGAGTTCTGTTTGGAGTTGGTCTTGCAAAAAGGGGGATTAAAGGTAAGCGACTGCCTGCTGTTGCGATTTGGAACGTTGAATGATAGGCGTTGAAGAATATCGGGACAATCGATTAAGTTATATGTAATTTTAAATAACATTACCGAATCTGCTATATTTCTTCGACAAGTTAACGTTTGTATATTGAAGAACTTTGCAGAGTCTTCAATACTAATATGAGATCGAAAAGAGTGAAAATTGAGGTACCTTAAAAATCTATTTTGAGCGAGGTGCAAACATACAATATTGTTATTTATATTATAAACACATTTTTTTTACTTAGTAGGTAATATGAATTTCGCCAGTAAAGATTTAGAAAGTAAACCACAAGACGCATAGAGTTTATATCTCTGCCACGGGATACATCCCAGGGAATAGAAAGATTAAAACATTGCACGATCGTTACTTTCTTTTCTTAGATTCTACGAACATTAGAATAGGAATGAATCAGCATACTCGGCACCACAAATAGTAGAGTGAGACTCTCGGTGTTTAATGTTTAATCATACTAAAAACTCCTTTGCATTGTGAGTGGAATTTTTAACTCAGATGTCTTGATCAAGTTGCATTTTGCAATTAGCTGGAGATGCGGTGAACCACTTTGAGTTCTCGTTATCTTGATGAATAATAAATATCTTGAAGAAAGCTTTTATAAACCTGCACTAAGTTGAATAAATAATACATGTTTTTTATTTGTATCTATACTTCATATATACGTATTTTTAAGAGGGTAGTCTATCCAAGAAAACAAAATTCTTCATATTTCAATAGTTTAGATATTCAAGAAAACCTCCTTAAAAAGACTTTTAAAAATTCTAATCACTTTTGAATTTATAGTCATTTTAGTTCGACGAAACTAAATAGAGCAAAACTTTAAACGTCGCTGTTTCCCAAAACTACTTTTTTCGAGACGGTTGACACGATACCTAAAGTTCTACCCAACCAATTTCTTTGAATTTTTGTATGAGCCTTCTCTACACATTGCTCTATCGCACTAATCAAAACTATACCTAATAAAATTTTAATTTTTACTATTTTCTAAAAATTCGGAAAAGTAAAAAAACTGTCAAAAATGTCTTTTTATTTCAGACAGCCGTTATTTTGGGATTTTTTTTCGAGTTCGGTTCGAGCCATAGCAGCATTTGTTTGAATTAAGAATTGTCTGACTAATCAACTAATCAACAGGATGTTGTGTACTCTATAGTGAGAAGATACCTACTTATGTGGTATGTCATGTAATTACGTTAATTGTCTTTCCCACCGTAATTAGATCACCTGATACAATGATTGCTTTCAAGGACCTGCACTTCAGATTAGTAGATCTCAATCTTATATAGGTATCTACGTCATCTACACATACGTAATGATTCATACATTAATTTGTTACACAAAATGTTTATTTTTTAACTCTTTTTACGCCCATGGGGCTTTTACATTTAGTACATAATGTTGACATTTTTTTACTCGAGATTAGTAATCAACAATAGTTAATAAAAATAATTTCTAACATTACAGTGCAATTCGATAAAATCTATTTTTTCATAACTCCGAGGTCTTTTATTCTAGATAATACTCCAGTTGGGTATATGGTTTATCGCGTAATTGATTTATTGAAGATCTATTCTAACAGAAAGTTATTGATTTCAATTTGTTAAGAGCGTTTAACCAGCCAGCGGCCGTAAATCCATATTTCTTCGAAAGTTGTTCTTACGATCGTACAGGGCGGTTCCAATGAGAAAGATTAATTATTTTTCGTTCCACCAGCTTTTTAAAATTATAACTCAATATCGATTTTATTCCATTCCAAATTTGTTTTAATTTATATCCACATCCAAAAATGCTGAAAGGCGTAATGATGAAACTATTAAAATTATGTAATTTTTGTTAAGTTAAATAAGAATGCAAAAAAAAATCTGGAATATAGTAGTTTGTAAGTGCGCAAATAAATAACAAACGAAACAATTTTCGTCAAGAAACACATCTACGTATATATTTTTAATGATTTCATTTAAACTAACTTTAAAATTCTGAAACATGCATTTGCCAGATAATGTATTGATTTATTTTACTGTATGATTATATGATTTGAAATAAGTGTTGCATAATACAAAATCTTTTTTGAAAAATTTAAAAAATCTGCCAACGACTTATGGTATAACCTTATTAAACTAAAAATAAACATTTTTTCTTAAAATTTAAAACACGGGTTTCCTAGATAAAAGAACCATCTTTTGAAATCAATTTATAATTTTTTGTGGAAAAGAGTCAATACGTCTAAAATCTGATTTAATAATGGCATATTTCTGGTTTTCTCTGGTTATACCCTCTTAATATTTAAAAACAGTTTACTAGTTACGTACCAATTATACTTGGCAATCATTTAAATGGATAATTTCTTTGTAAATTTTTATATAATCAGAAAAGAGCATAAATTTAACATTTCATATGATGATGTTATCTAGTTCATAAACAGAAGGAAGAGAAGGAAGAACCTTGCGGTAGGCCGCTGGAGTAGTCATTTAGGTCTTAGAATAGTGGTTAGAATAGGGGTTAAATCTAAATTCCTTAGAATTCGTCGTTTTAACTATAACAAATAGATTTCTTTCATTAGGTAGTTTATAATAAGTATTTAATAAAAAACAATCACATCTCAAATTACAATTGGAATCATCTTCTTTCCACATTTCTAATATTATTCTCAATTTGGGAGGCAGGTTTTGCGGTTCGCTACGTTTGTTCACTTAGCAGCGATGCCCGGGTTCACGGGGATGAGATTTGTCTAGATCTTGGCGGCGAATGCGTTTGCTCACTAACTGCATGGCGGGCCGGTAGTTAACTATATATTATTTTAAATGAACTAATTGTGAAATAACCCAAATTAATCAAACAAAATTTATTTTCCCAAGCTGGGATTCGATCCCGCGACCATCGGATTGCGAGTCAAAAGCCTTACCGCTAGACCACGCCGGCCGTTGCCTTCTTCCCTTACTAAATTTTATTATTATTATTATTTTATTTTTTCATAAAAATACCAAACAACATCCAATATAACACAGACAGTGGGGGATTTTTTTCCTCGGGACTTTTGTGTGGAGCTAATGTAAAAAAATGAAAATAACTTTTCCTCAAAGAAAGAATGTCCATCAAATAATTTTGACTTTATGATTATTGGGAAAATAATAATAATAAATACTTATTATCAATTAAAAACTCTTTATTTACAACTACTAAATAGGAACATTTAGCATTATACGCGTAATTTAAATTAAAGTAAAATTAGTGTGATTTCTGTTGTCGCAGGTTAGATGACAAATAACACATGTCAGTGTTGTAACATGTTACTTTTAGCAGAATGCATTCTGAACTGGAGTCATCTGTCAAACGGTAAATAACCGACTCTTTAATATTATTCATCTCTGAAAATACTGACTCGCAGGAATAGGTTGATGAAAATATTGTTAAAATAGCAGGAGCCAGCTTCTTCAAACAATTAAATATGTCTGGTAACGCACTCCATGTTTCGAAAATTTTGTTATTAGCATTTTTTTTTACTTATATTACCTGTCAATCTTTCTGTTTCAATTAATTCTAACTCTCTCCTTGTTTCAACAAATTTTTGAATCCATATTGAACTAAACTGGAAATCAATCAGCTGCATTTCAAATTCATCAATTTCCAATCAATCGAATGGGGACAAATTCAGTTTATCAAATGACGTCACATCACTTCACACTATTTTCGTAGTGCATAATAAATTTTGTGATCACTGATCAGTAACGTGCCCAAAATATTGTGTCGCGTGCTATTAATAGCACGCGTGCCATTGGTTCGCCATCCCTGATCTAGGGAGTCAAGCAACAAAAAAACTCTTGCAATCAAACTATTTATAGATAAATAAAATAAATAAAAATTGTGTTTAATTGCAATTCGAAATCGTAATCAATTTAATTACTGCTTATAGACACGGATAGATTCACCCGTACTAATCAAATCTGATTCACTACGTCAAGTGAATTAATTCAGATGATTAAGTAATAATTAATGTTGCTATTATTAGATTATCGATTACAGAAAATAACTCCTGACGCGCCCTGGGTATAATTATTATTTGAACATCGTAATCAAACAATTATTGTTCTACGAATCTCTTGGTTTATCATCTAGTCCTTCATGTATAAGTTGCTTATTATTATTCCAGTTAAGTTGGTACCTACTTACTTTGATTTCGATTCCGAATTAAATTAATATTATTTTATAATATTACGTAATGACATATTTAAATTATAATATACATAATATCAAATATCATAACAAAATATCAAACTGACAAACTTCAATCCGTGTTTAATGCAGCGGCACGGCTCATAACCGGAGTCCCTAAATATTCACACATTTCAGAACATCTTCGTAACCTTCACTGGCTCAAATGCCCTGAAAGAATCCAGTACAAGTTGTGCTGGATGGTGTTTAAATCGATCAATGAAATGGCCCCACCTTACATCTCTGAACTATGTGTCCCCGAAAATACTGGTCCGAGGCAGTCAACACTTAGATCAGCAACCTCATCAGCTATAGGCAAACTAATGGAACCTAAACGCAAGCCAAATACTAAATTTGGAGATCGCGCTTTCGGAGTGTCTGGGCCGAAGGCTTGAAATAAACTCCCTCCGAAACTTAGATGCATAACAAGACCAACATAATTTAGGTCCAAATTAAAAACCTACCTTTTTGGGCTCTCATAACCTTAAATAAAAATACCTATCTGAGAGTATCATAAAATTTTATTTTTGTTTTCAAAGTGCGCTCATTGCAAAACATATTATGTATTATTCTATCTTCTTACTTCTTCTGGCGCTAATCTTAATCTAATTGTACATATGTATGTTATTAAGTCACTTGCTTTAGGTTAGCATTTATATGTCTTAGTCTTAAGTCACTAGCTATAAGTCTTAGATGTAAGTCAGTAGCTATAATTGTTAATCTTAATTGTAAGCCAGTAAAATAAGTCTCTAGCTATAAGTCTTAAATCTTAATTGTAAGCCAGTAAAAAAAGTCTCTAAAATAAGTCTTAGATGTAAGTCACTATTTATAATTGTAAATCTTAGTTGTAAACCAGTAATATTAATTCCTTTAAATACTTATTCGTACAGCGCCCTTGAGGTGATTTTTCACAAAAACGGCGCTATATAAATTAGCCAAATATTATTATTACTGTTATTATTATAAATATTTCGTAATGACATGATTAAATTTGAACACAATTATCTAATTAAGGATGATTTTCATGTCGCTTAACAAACTTTTCGATGGTTCCATAACAACTCAGAATCATGCAATTTCAACACCACTATGAAAAGTCATTAAACGTTATGAAAAAAATTTAACAATACCCCATAACCTAACTTAACGTAACCTATTTAACCATTTTTTGAATTTTTTAAATGACTTTTAATGACTTTTAAAGGGAAGTGTTGAAGTTGCATGATTCTGAGTTGTCCGGGCACCCTTTTTTAATCAGAAATTACTTCTACGTTGATAAAAAAATCACAATTATTTAATGTTTTTTTTATCACAATAGCGGACTAAGAAATAATAATAACTGCTCCCATAATTCTAGAGCTACTGAAACATAGTCATCCACAATTAGGATACGATGCTGAAGTGAGGAAGGAGATAAAGAATAGGATGGTGGGAATGTACTTGGCTATTCATCAGATCTGGTCACCAAACACGGCTAAAGCCATTTGAAGCAAAGTTTTAATTAAGAATGATGTAATTACACCAGGGCGAAACTAAGGGCATAATCTATTCTGCAACGTGCCGCAAATAAACTATTAAAGACATTCGATATTCTAGTATCTTCAGCCTATTTCATTTGCAAATAAGACGTGTGAGAAGAAAAATTTTGTGAAAGAATTATTTTACGACGAACGTCAATGTCGTGCATTCGATCTCTCTTCGGGGCTACTATGTTCAAAGTTTCCCACTACACCACTATACATAAATAATTACTAAACTTGTATTATTACGTTACTAGGTAAAAGTATTATTTATTTATTTATGTAGGGATGCCCTTTTTAGTGGCTTACACATGAATATGAATTATACATAGTTAATTAATATGCATAGTTATTTTAAATAACCTAAATGCCTAACATTTAGTATTTGTTTAGTTATATTTTGAAAATCTCCATTGACTCCGACAATTATTTCCCTCCTTAGTTTTCTGGGGAGAGAGGAATGCACATTGGTTAATCCCAGAATTTCTGCTTTGAAATAAATATCAACTTCTGGTATTACGTAGTGGAATTCGAAAGCTTATCAATGCAAGGAATTCTGGGCTGTCAAATGCATCATTTGGAATTTTACATATATAGAAATACCAAGTTAGTGATGGAGTTAGTTCTGTCTGATAATTTAAGCATTTTCACCATCATCCACCGATAATTCAAATCTCGTCGAAAAATGGTCTTGCGACCGTACCCATGCAACTGTACAAGGCGGTTCCGATGAGAAAAAATGGTTATTCTCCGTATCAACATTTTTAACTTATAACTCAATATGGATTTTATTTCATTAAAACTTTTTATACGTACTTGCATTTAAGTTGATTAAATTGATACAATTTTGAACTCAATTTTATTTTTTTTGATCTTAAGTATTGATAATACCTAATGTCTAAGAAGTATTTTCGTCAAAAAGCGCGTAAGCGGATTTTTTTAAAATGATTATTTTTTTAAATTAAAATTCTAAAAGTGGGTTTCCCAGATAATTTAATTATTTATTTTACTGTATGATTATATGATTTGAAATGTGTGTTGTATAACAGACATGGGCAGATTTATTCCCAGGAGTGAATCGATTCAGTCTGATTCCCTCGGCCTTTTGAATTGATTTGAGGGTTTTTTTTAATTAATTCAATTAATTAAAAAAAACCCTCTTTACATGTATGTATATATAGATATATTATCTAATGTGTGGTTTTCACTTCAGAAAACTAAAGTAGACATGAGTGGGGAGGCTACGAAGCACCGCACAAGGAGGAGACCGAAAGGCTACGAAGAACCGCAAAAAGAGGAGACCGATAATACTATCTCATTCTCACGCAGACTACATCCTTTAGATGCATCTGTTTGCCTGTTTTTAGTGTCGTTATTTTTCGTTTCACCGAGTTTCAAATCACAACGGTGCTAAAGAAGTTTTCACTACGTGAAGCACTCTTCTTAGGGTGAATTATGTTGTTCTGAAAAATTGTAGGTACTAAAAACGACGTTAATGAAATATTTCAATGTGTACTTAGGTAGATATTATTTTGCCCAAAAGACAAAATTTTGACAAGAAAAATGTATTTATATTAGGCTAGAAATTAAATCTTACAGTTTTTGTGGTTAACCCCTAAAGTTTTACTATTTTTTTTATTTATTTATTAAACTTAAAATAGTTTCACTTCACGTGATCTAAACTTCCCACTACCTTCAGCCTTGCAAAATATTCCAATTGGGGATGTCATAATAGTTTCATTAGCTCCAGATGGGAGCAGTTGGGACTTGTGCGGTAATCACATAAAAAAATACTATTATCGCGCTTTCATATATCCGATCCGGTCACGGTCCGGTAAGCTTCACTCAAATATATATTTTTAAATGCACCTACCTCAATGGTGAAGTTAAAACCGTTCGCCGAATAAAAACTTATTAAAAGTCTGGGCGACACGCGTCATATAATTTATTACAAGAATAAAGGAACAAATCACTCGATTATCATGAATCACGGTTCGACAACGACTGATGTTTTGATACGATTTATTTATTTAATTAGTTTTTGGGGTATTATGCCGTGTTACGCTACCTCCCTCTTAAAAAAAAAATAAAAAAAAAATAAAAAAAAATACAAAATAAAAATTTAAAAATTTAAAAAAAAATAAAAATAAAAATAAAAAGACTGATGTTTTGTTTACGGCTAGGTAGACAGACATCATAAAAAAACAATAATATAAATAAACATCGTTTTATTTCTACACGCATTGCATAATTTACGCACGTGTGAGGGAGAAAAAATATGGGATTAACTTTCGCTTTTTAGTCTTTTTATTAACGTTCAGGGTCCGAAGTGGGAAGTTTCGCCCTAAGATGAAGGCTTGGCCGCGCGGGGACTAACGACGAACCGATTCTCTGCGCGCATCAAGAAATGAATTAGGAACTTCTGACTAATAAGTGTCTTTTGTCTTGCTGTGACTTGAATAACTTGCATTCCGCGGACCTAATAAGGACTTAATAAGGAAATCTTCAACAGATTGGAATTGAGCTGTCAGATCTATGACAGAAATAGGAATGGAGCGCTGTAGATAATGACTGCCGATAAAAATAAAAAAAACACCAACCAAAGTAGGAAAATGAAATAAAGAGAATCAATATGAATTTGGAGGAGCAATTAACCCGTCTGCTTGGTCCAATATATTCGCACCTCACAAGCCGGAAGCCTCAGTTTCTTGCGAAAATTCTGAAACCGTCACTTTGGATCGAGATTGTAAAATATCCATGCAAGATAGCTTTCATATTTCAAAGACAATAAGAAGCATTATTTTGTTCTCTTTCTGGTTAACAGAAAAATACATATTTTTGCGTGAGAGGAAAAGAGATATATAGCTTTTAAAATGTAAGGTCGCTCGGGATGTTTTTGGTCTTATGAAAGTATAACGCGATTACGTGTTTTGGGATGTATTAAATTTTATGTTTTCATTTTATGTTTTAATTAGGTACTTACCTAATATTTAAACTTTTTTCTTTTATAGTTGTTGATGTAATATGGCAGACTGGGATTGCACTACCCTCCCAGTCCTGCTGGAATAAAAACTTAAATAAAAAAAAATAAAAAAATAAAATAAATAAATCCTAAACAAGCAGACGGGGACATTTTTTGTCAGATCGTTTGCCCACGCGAGAACATGATGCCGAATGTAATATCAAAATTACGCGACGTTTCTCGTGAATGTCTTGCACATGTGTGGATGAAAGTTCGATGAGGCGGACGTAGCGCCATCTGTCATTGAACAACTTAAATAATTTCGTTCTGTTTGAAATACGAAAAACGTTTAAATTTGTTCATACAAAAATACTAAAATGGCGATTAAAAAATAGGAGGATAAAGTAGAAGGGATAAAATTTGGGGTCGTAGGTATTTTTTAATGCCAAACAAAAAAAAAATAAAAAAATTGTCTAATAATTAGAATTTTTTTCTGGATAGTGCCACCCTAATCACCTGCGGCATGAAATATACTTTAAAACCTATTCTCATACCTACCAAATATAAAAAAAGTTCATACAAATCGGTCAAGCCGTTTCGGAGGAGTGCGACCACAAACACCGTGACACGAGATTTTTATATTTAAGATTATGATTAAAATGACGTATGCACATTTATCTCACTTTCGAGTGCTATATCTCTTCATGATGACTTCTATCTAGTAACAATTCCATTATTGTAAACTTCAATGCATAAATTTAAATTTATTAATAACCTACAAAACTTATATAATATTTGTGAATGTTTTCAAAATGCTTCCCAGTTCACCTAAAATTATGCATCCCACCTGATTAGGACAGAGGAATAAAACAGAACTCATTTTCTATCGCTGGGATATATTTAACATTTGCGGCAATATCACTGAGATGATTTCCCATGTGTCGGGACTTATCCGACTTATACACTTATGCAGCGGTATTCAAATGTCGGGCCATTGTGATCATTCCTGGGACTGATATTTTCATGTCACAGCAGTTCACAGTTTTAACCTCAACTAGATACCTTCAAACTGTGAGTAACGTGGAAATAAAATTATTTTATTAATTAAAAATAATGGATTCTTGTGAACATTGTGAGGGAGCGGGGACAGAAATGAAAGGCGTCAGTCGATGTAATGAGTCAGTCTTTATTGTGGCTACGTAGCGGAGGATCGGTGAAGCAGTAACATGATGTATGCAGGGTGCCGTGATGAGATGCTGCAGGCGTACAGAGGTGATGGAGATAGTGTGGTAAAGGTCAGCGAGTTGCTCAACACCTTGGCAGTTGAGATGACCTATCTTCCAGGCCGTTGCTCGACGCTTTGAGTCGCGGAGATGAACGGTGAGTGGCTCGGTGAGCTGAGCCACCAGCAGGTAGTCCTGGCGAGGCGGAGCGTGTTTCCATTGCAGCGAAGCACGGTGGGGCTTCGGGGTACCATGAAACGGTGAGCTGATCCCTTGGCTGAAGGTGGCGTCAAACCTTATAAGTCGCGGGATGTAGCTGTTCTCAGGAGCTGAAGACACGATGGGCCCTGTAGCTGAGACGTGAAGGAGTCCTCGCGGAAGCTGCCCTGGATGTGTAGAGATACCATGCAGGAGCACTTGTGTGGAGATCGTTACATGCTGAGATGTTGACCGACTGTTAGTGTGAGACGGACTGAGCGAGCGCCAAGTTTAGCCGCTTTATATATACCAGCGCGACCGGTGGAGTAATGTTCCATTCGCCGGCAATGTGCACACTGGAAGGTACTCGAACGTACACGTTGCTGAATATTCAGGCGGCTTATAAACGCCAGACCTTTCTAGGCGGTGGCGAAATTATTTTTTATCGGTGGCAGCAGCAGTAGGTAGGTATGTACTCAGGTAAGTAGCTTGCCCGTATCGCGCGAACATTAGATATTTCTCGTACCTTCTTTTGATGGCGAAGTTGATAATGATGTTTCGCCACAATTGTATACGTCGCAGGCAGATCGTAAAATCAGGTAAATCATGATGCGCCTCAGGCATTTCACGATCTGCCGCTTTACGAAGTAGCTGGGCGCATCTACCTGATTTTATGATCGGCTGCGGACATATATATATATATATTTTACATGAATACCGCACAAGAATCCCAACTGCTCCCGTCTGAAGCCAGTGGGACTATGGCATCCCCAATCGGGGTATGTTGTGAAGCTGAAGGTAATGGGGAGGGGAAGGAGATAGGGGAGAGGAAGGTGGGGAAGTACCTGGCTATTCAGATCTGGTCACCAAACACGGCTAAAGCCATTTCAAGCAACGTTTCAATTCTGAATGGTGGTCTTACACCGGGGCGATACTGAGAGTAACTTCCACTCTGGAACGTGCCGCAAATATACTATATATTATTTTAAATGAGTGTGGCGACACATCATTATGAACTTCGCCACCAAAAGAGGAATCGAGAAACATCTCCTAATATCCGCGCCCATCGGCAAACCTACTTGCCTAGGTACCTTCGTACCTATACTGGCCGCGATGTACTTTCTCGCCTCCCGTGCCAGCCCGACGATAATAATATCGCCCCGCCTAGAAAGGTCTCGAGACAGCACCGTACAATATCTGTACGGCGCCGAATATTCTCGTCAACTGCCGAGGTGGCTCGTATTACCTACCGCGAGGTAGTTACTCTACCGCGGCTATATAAGCAGCCGATCGCTCGCCCGCTGCAGTTCAGTCTAGTTCAGTCTCACATTAATCTTCGGTCAACATCTCAACATGTAATAAGTGCTCCTGCATGGCACCGCTACGCATCCAGGGCAGCTTCCTCGAGGTTCATCACCACGTCTCAGCTACAAGGCCCATCGTGTCTTCAGCTCCTGAGATCAGATACATCCCGTGACTTACAAGGTTTGACGCACCTTCAGTCCAGGGATCAGCTCACCACTTCATGGCACCCCGAAGCCCACCGTGCTTCGCTGCCATGGAACGCGCTCCGCCTCGCCTGGACTATCTGCTGGTGGCTCAGCTCACCGAGCCACACACCGTTTACCTCCGCGACTTAAAGCGTCGAGCAACGGCCTGGAATATAGGTCATCTCCACCGCCATGGTGTCGAGCAACGCGCTGACCTTCACCACACCATCTCCACCTCCGTGCGCCTGCAGCATCATCTACGGCACTCCGCATTACATCATGTTACCGACCACCGACCATCTGCTACGTAGCCCAATAAACTACTGACTCACTACTTCGACTTGCCGTCTTTCATTTCTGTCTCCCGCTCCCTCATGAGTAAATGGTGAATAACACAAATTAACCAAATAAAAATTATTTGCAACGCCGGGATTCAATCCCGCAACCTTCGCAATGCGATTCAAGAGCCTTATCGCTGGACTACGCCGGCCGTCACATATACATAAACAAATAATCCTTATATTTAAGGTATTAATTACAATCGTTTTTGAAGTGAAAACTTCTTTAGCACCGTTGTGATTTGAACTTGATGAAATGAAAAATAGAGACACTAAAAAGGGACAAACACGTACATCTATAGGATTTAGCATCCGAGAGAATGAGATAGTATGATCGGTCTCCTCTTTGTGCGGTGCTTCATAGCCTTTCCATTCTTATCTACTTTAGTTTTCTGAAGGTTTCACTTCCACCGCGTGCGATTTGTACACTCTGATGTTTTTTATTATTAGCTCGCTCAAAAGATTCGTAATTACATATCTTTTCAAACCATCTTCATCTTCTTTTTTTAATGCTTACTGACGCGTTAAACCGCGACTTTTGGATTCTTAATCGAGGATCTTAACCACTTGTCGTTTGCCTTGGTTAAAGATATTTGTCTTCCTAGACTGAATTACCAACCATCATCCAAAGTGACAATCGGAAACTTAACTGACAGCCAATATGGTATCTACTGGGGAAAAATAACAAAATAACTGCAAATCGTGCTTTTTGGAGATTTCTATATTAGCGAAACAATATGCACGACAATACGAAGCCTAAGTATTTTTTTACCAGATCTTCTTGGATCGGGAATCGCTGCGACTTCAATGCGAAAATTCAATCAAGTGGAGATCTGTTTAGAAATTCTATTGATAAAATTTTCTGCCAAGCGAGAAGTATTTTAATTTCAAATCAATGTTTTATGTGACGCATTCAATAAGTTATCACTAGATAATAATATTCATCGTAATATTTTCCAATTGGTTGTTGCCCAAAAATGTATACACGCAACTAAAAAATTATACTCCGATCACACTATTACTACTATCGCACCATCAGTACTGTGCGAATTAATGTGAACACGTGATAATTAGCACAATTACACTTGTTCTTGCAGTTGTATGTAGCATATTGTAATAGCTGTTCATGTTCTATCATTTTGTGTTCGGGTTCTATCATTCAGTGAGTTACGAGACACCAAGCTACAGATGCGTTAAATTTTGCAAATTTTAGAATAACAGTTTTTTGCAGAGGCAAACTTAACTAAAGCTTTTTGTTTTTTATTTTTAAAGATGGATTTTCTCTTTAAAAACGCACAAAGATTGTTAATATTTCAAAGATAAAAAAATTACATACGTTGAATAGCCAGGTAACTTTCCGGATCCTAATTCAATTGAAAATAGGTGGGCTATAGTTAAAGCAAGACAAGCACAACAAAAACAAAGCTGATTGAGGCAGTAATTTAGAGACACGCAAATATCAGAAATTTAAAAAAAAATTGTTGATTCCATGCCAAACCGTGTACAATAAGGTATAAAACTTAAGGTAGGACACACTTCGTATTAAAAAAAAATTATTGTAATTGTTTCTCTATTTTTTTCTTCAATAAAGAATATATATTATTTTTTCTAATTCTACACTTGTGTTTACATTAATTCGCACAGTACTGCACCTACGAATAGTGGAATCGGAAACTCCTGTGGTTTTGGTATTTCATTTCAGAGATTTATTTATGAATTTATTGAAGGTCCGAAGGATTTTACGAACCTAACACAAGTCGAAATTTTACAAAATAAACAAATATAATCATGCAAATAATAAATAACAGTAAGATAATACAACTCGAACGATCGCGCGTCAAAAAACTTTTTTCTCCTATTGCTCGCGGTTTTTTGGCAACGATTTTGAATATGTTCTGCTAACATTAAAAAAATCATGCCTCCGAATTTTAATATGTAGACATAAAACTGATTATACTGCTATACAGCCACTGAATTCACCTATATTTTACTAATTATCCTATAGTTTTAGAATTGACAGATAAATATTATTAAAAAAAATCTTTAACTTTGAAACTGTGGCAATTTTAAATATCTTTATTAAATATTTTCTAGGTTTTATGTTCTCTGCGGCCTATTTGATAACCACAGAATCAAGAATATACTAGAAAAAAAAAATTTGTATGTTATGATCTCATAAAAAGTTTGGTCAGAAAATGATTTTGTAAAATTTGAGTGCGTGACGTGTCAAAATTGAAATCACTGTATTATTAAATTTACCACAAAAACTGGTATTACATTAGGAAGATACATTAACTGCCTACAATTATCAATAAGAATAGTCATCGTGTTGTCATTATTTTATTCATTTGATAAATTATACAGAGAGCCTATTTCACGATGTCAAAATCATGGTGCTACTTTTTACATAATTGTAAATTAGTACGGGAGATTTTTATTTTTTTTTTAAAACCATGTTTTTATATTACGTGCAAGATAAGTAAATACTTTGCAAGTTGATGAGATCCGCCAATATTCGACGAAAAAACACTTCTGACAGCTACCTTAAGGTCAAGCTACATAGAGGAAATCAGAATATGTAAAATGATGATGATGATAAAACTGTATACATATCAAACTTTTGTATGAGCGTCGAATGGCAAATAAAATCATAGTGATGATTTTATATCTAAAAGCAAAGGTATCGAAAAAAATGGTGGAAGGGAAAATAATTGATGGAACCAATAACCAATTTATTTATTTAAGCCCTAATATTCTTTTAAATCAATTAAATTAATATTAGGTCCTTACATATGAAATTGGCGTTTTGCCGTACTGGCAACTTTGACCTCAAAAATCTTCTCTTTGGTTAGGAATTCCAAATTAAAATTTATACAGCTATTTACTCATGTCTTTGTGTTTCGAAAAGTATAATTCATTTGTTTTTTCCTTAATTGTTTTTTTATTTGCGTCACTTAATTTACAAAATGGAAAACTTGAAATATTGCGTTATTTACGAGTACGAGTTCCACCGTGGCACCAGTGCTGCAGAAACGGCTCGAAGGATTAATGATGTGTACGGCGACGGTGCCGCAAAAAAAAAAAAAAGTTTTTTTTTTATTTTATTTTTTTTGTGTCGTTTTCTACAGCTTTCTTAAATCTGCCCAGACGATGACGGCAGATGTCTATTGTCAGCAACTGCAAACCATGATGGAAAAGCTAGCTGCTAGACAACCGAGGCTGGTTAATCGCTCTAGGCCACTGCTGCTTCATGACAATGCAAGACCACACACTGCACAACAGACGGCTACCAAATTAGAGGAGCTTCAAGTGGACATTCACCGTACTCTCCGGACCTTGCCCCAACAGATTACCATTTTTTTCGAAATTTGGATAACTTCTTGCAAAGGAAAAAATTCAACTCTGATGGGGCAGTCCAAACCGCCTTCAAAGATTTTATTGATTCCTGTCCGAATGGTTTTTTTAGTAAAGGGATCGATGAACTACCTCTGAGATGGCAAAAGTGCATAGATAGCAATGGTACATACTTTGATGAAATAAATATATTATATTTAAAAAAAAACGACTTTATGTTCCTCTCGTACAAAACGCCAATTTCATGTGTAAGGACCTAATAATACAGTTGTATGGTTACAATGGAAGAACAGTTTATTGATTTAACATTGTGTACACACTTTGTCGTAATAAAAATGTATTTAATTTATATTGGTTTATTCATAATTTATGAAAATCAATACGCATATCATTGTTCCTCGCTCCAGAGTGAGACTCTCAGTATCGCTCTGGTGAGAGAACGCCATTCAGAATTGAACATTGCTTGAAATGGCTTAGTTATGTTTAGTGACTAGATCTGAAAAAGCCTCTACACATAAAAATTGAGAAAATATAATTAAGACATAAAAATAAAACAAGCCATTTAACGTGAACAAAAAAAGGGAAAATGAGAATACCTATGCATTTGTTAACATGCATATTTCAATGATCAGAATTGAAATATACTCGTACATATTCTATGTCCACCGAACCTTATCAGATAGAACCTTTGAGGACAACATAACATTTTTCTGAGGACCTATGGCACCAAACCGATGAAAATTTTGGATTCTTACTAAGAATCATAGTTTGTACACAAATCAAAGAAAAAAAAATCTTAATTAGAAATATTTATAATTTCATCGTTTCAACGCTTGGGTTCGGTCGTTATATCACTTTGTAAAACTTGGGGTCGGTCATAACCTAGGCCCTATGGCTCCAAACCGACAGAATTTGTGGATTCTTGATCAAAACCATGTTCTTTATGGTAAACAATAAAAATCGGTGAAAACCAGCATTCTCAAAAAACTCTCGTTTTTATTGTTGTAACGTGTTGGGGTAGAATTTTAAATGCCTTTTTCTCAGGCCCTTTGGCACCGAACCAACGGAAATTTTGGATTCCAACTAAGAATCATGGTTTGTACATAAATCAAAGAAAAAAATTTATCTTAATGAAGAATGTTTAAAATTGCTTGGGTTCAGTCGTTTTATCACTTTGTAAAACTTGGGGTCGGTCATTACTTAGGCCCAATGGCACCAAACCGACGGAAATTTTGGATTCTTGATCAAAACCATGTTTTTTATGGTAAATAATAAAAAATCGGATAAGAGCAACACTCTCCAAAATTTTCGTTTTTATTGCTGTAACGTCTTAGGTTGGAACTATAAATACCTTTTCTCAGGCGCTATGGCTCCAAACCGACGGAAATTGTGGATTATAGATCAAAACCATGTTCTTTATGGTAAACGATAAAAAATCGGTAAAAAGCAAAATTCTTAAAAATTTGGATTCTTACCAAGAATCATGGTTTGTTTACAAATCAAAGAAAAAAAAATATCTTAACGGAGAGAATTTAAAATTCCACATTTTAACGCATGGGTGCGGTCGTTTTATCACTTTGTAAAACTTGGGGTCGTTCATAACCTAGGCCCTATGGCTTCAAACCGACGGCGATTTTGGATTCTTGATCAAAATCATGATATTTATGGTAAACAATAAAAAATCGGTAAAAACCAACATTCTCCAAAAGTTCTCGTTTTTACTGTTGTAACGTCTTGGGGTAGAATTTTAAATGCCATTTTCTTAGGCCCTTTGGCACCGAACCAACGGAAATTTCGGATTCTTTGAAGAATCATGGTTTGTACGCAAATCAAAAAAAATCAAATGAATTGGAAGAATCATGGTTTGTACACAAATCAAAGAAAAAAATTATCTAAATGAGTAATATTTAAAATTTCATCGTTTTAACGCTTGGGTTCGGTCGTTTTATCACTTTGTAAAACTTGGGGTCGGTCATAACCTAGGCCCTACGGCTCCAAACCGACGGAAATTGTGGATTCTTGATCAAAACCATGTTCTTTATGGTAAACAATAAAAATCGGGAAAAACCAACTTTCTCAAAAAATTCTCGTTTATTGTAGTTACGTCTTGGGGTAGAATTTTAAATGCCTTTTTCTTAGGCCTTTTGGCACCGAACCAACGGAAATTTTGGATTCTTACCAAGAATCATGGTTTGTTTACAAATCAAAGAAATTTTTTTATCTTAATGGAGAGTATTTAAAATGTCATCATTTTAACGCATGGGTTCGGTAGTTTTATTTTACACAAATCAAAGAAAAAAAATTATCTTAATGGAGAGTATTTAAAATGTCATCATTTTAACGCATGGGTTCGGTCGGATTATCACTTTGTAAAACATGGGGTCGGTCTTAACCTAGGCCCTATGGCTTCAAGCCGAAGGAAATTTTGGATTCTTGATCAAAACCATGTTCTTTATGGTTAACAATAAAAAATCGTTAAAAACCAACATTCTCAAAAAATTCTCGTTTTTATTGTTGTAACGTCTTAGGGTAGAATTTTAAATGCCTTTTTCTCAGGTCCTTTGGCACCGAACCAACGAAAATTTTGGATTCTTGATCAAAACCATGTTTTTTATGGTAAATAATAACAAATCGGATAAGAGCAACACTCTCCAAAATTTTCGTTTTTATTGCTGTAACGTCTTAGGTTTGAACTATAAATACCTTTTCTCAGGCGCTATGGCTCCAAACCGACGGAAATTGTGGATTATAGATCAAAACCAGGTTCTTTATGGTAAACAATAAAAAATCTGTAAAAGCCAACATTCTCAAAAAATTCTCGTTTTCGTTGTTGTTAGTCTTGGGGTAGAAATTTAAATGCCTTTTTCTTAGGCCCTTTGGCCCCGAACCAACGGAAATTTTTGATTCCAACTAAGAATCATGGTTTGTATACAAATCAAAGAAAAAAATTATCTAAATGAAGAATATTTAAAAATTCATTGTTTTATCGCTTGGGTTCGGTCGTTTTATCACTTTGTAAAACTTGGGGTCGGTCATAACCTACGCCCTATGGCTCGTAACCGACGGAAATTGTGGATTCTTGATCAAAACCATGTTCTTTATGGTAAACAATAAAAATCGGTCAAAACTAACATTCTCAAAAAATTCTCGTTTTTATTTTTGTAACGTCTTGGGGTAGAATTTTAAAAGCCTTTTTCTTAGGCCCTTTGGCACCGAACCAACGGAAATTTTGGATTCCAACTAAAAATCATGGTTTGTACACAAATCAAAGAAAAAAAATTATCTTAATGGAGAGTATTTAAAATGTCATCATTTTAACGCATGGGTTCGGTCGGATTATCACTTTGTAAAACATGGGGTCGGTCATAACCTAGGCCCTATGGCTCCAAACCGAAGGAAATTGTGGATTCTTGATCAAAAAAATGTTATTTATGGTTAACAATAAAAAATCGTTAAAAACCAACATTCTCAAAAAATTCTCGTTTTTATTGTTGTAACGTCTTAGGGTAGAATTTTAAATG
This sequence comes from Limnephilus marmoratus, assembly GCA_917880885.1. NCBI lineage: Eukaryota > Metazoa > Arthropoda > Insecta > Trichoptera > Limnephilidae > Limnephilus > Limnephilus marmoratus. The sequence goes on along the minus strand of OU862918.1, from coordinate 33,920,546 downwards.
CCTTTTTCTCAGGTCCTTTGGCACCGAACCAACGGAAATTTTGGATTCTTGATCAAAACCATGTTTTTTATGGTAAATAATAAAAAATCGGATAAGAGCAACACGCTCCAAAATTTTCGTTTTTATTGCTGTAACGTCTTAGGTTGGAACTATAAATACCTTTTCTCAGGCGCTATGGCTCCAAACCGACGGAAATTGTGGATTATAGATCAAAACCATGTTCTTTATGGTAAACGATAAAAAATCGGAAAAAACCAACATTCATAAAAAATTCTCGTTTTCATTGTTGTTAGTCTTGGGGTAGAAATTTAAATGCCTTTTTCTTAGGCCCTTTGGCACCGAACCAACGGAAATTTTGGATTCTTGATCAAAACCAAGTTCTTTATGGTAAAAAATAAAAAATCGGATAAGAGCAACACTCTCCAAAATTTTCGTTTTTATTGCTGTAACGTCTTAGGTTGGAACTATAAATACCTTTTCTCAGGCGCTATGGCTCCAAACCGACGGAAATTGTGGATTATAGATCAAAACCATGTTCTTTATGGTAAACGATAAAAAATCGGTAAAAAGCAAAATTCTTAAAAATTTGAATTCTTACCTAGAATCATGGTTTGTTTACAAATCAAAGAAAAAAAAATTATCTTAACGGAGAGTATTTAAAATTCCACATTTTAACGCATGGGTGCGGTCGTTTTATCACTTTGTAAAACTTGGGGTCGTTCATAACCTAGGCCCTATGGCTTCAAACCGACGGCAATTTTGGATTCTTGATCAAAATCATGATATTTATGGTAAACAATAAAAAATCGGTAAAAACCAACATTCTCCAAAAGTTCTCGTTTTTACTGTTGTAACGTCTTGGGGTAGAATTTGAAATGCCATTTTCTTAGGCCCTTTGGCACCGAACCAACGGAAATTTCGGATTCTTTGAAGAATCATGGTTTGTACACAAATCAAAGAAAATCAAATGAATTGGAAGAATCATGGTTTGTACACAAATCAAAGAAAAAAATTATCTAAATGAGTAATATTTAAAATTTCATCGTTTTAACGCTTGGGTTCGGTCGTTTTATCACTTTGTAAAACTTGGGGTCGGTCATAACCTAGGCCCTACGGCTCCAAACCGACGGAAATTGTGGATTCTTGATCAAAACCATGTTCTTTATGGTAAACAATAAAAATCGGGAAAAACCAACTTTCTCAAAAAATTCTCGTTTATTGTAGTTACGTCTTGGGGTAGAATTTTAAATGCCTTTTTCTTAGGCCTTTTGGCACCAAACCAACGAAAATTTTGGATTCTTACCAAGAATCATGGTTTGTTTACAAATCAAAGAAATTTTTTTATCTTAATGGAGAGTATTTAAAATGTCATCATTTTAACGCATGGGTTCGGTCGGATTATCACTTTGTAAAACATGGGGTCGGTCATAACTAGGAGGCGGCAAAGTGGCGGCTTTTACAGAGCCGAACTCTAGGGAAGACAACTTAATTTTTAAACACGCAAAGAACGCGTAGGTACCTATTAAATAGTTGTTTTTAAATTACTTCACAGTTTTAGCAAGTTGAGTACGTTGTCGGAAATAAAAGTTTATTGACTTATAGTAATACATGACGTGCAAAGTTTTCTCGGAACGGTTTGTTTTGGAGATATTCTTTAACTGCTGACTCTGTATAAAACACAAGGGCGGCCAACTGTTTAATTTGGTAGCCACCTCTGGTCTGGAGTCGCAAAATAATTTAAAAAAAACCATGACTCTGCGCAAAAACGGGCGGTCCGTTTGATAGCTTCCCCGATTACAACTGGATCGCAATCTTTAGAGCACCGGCATCAGTTAGGAATGCTCTCCGTGTTCTACCGGTATTTCAATGGAAGGTGCTCGAAGGAACTAGCGTCTGTAATCCCTTCGGCACCGTTGCATAATTGGGAAACACACCAATCGGGCACCCAACATTTGTGCATGGTTGACTTTTATATCGCATGAGAATAAAATGGTCATTTCTACGGCTTGTTCAAGTTCTCGAGTTCTTGAGCTCAGCTGTCGAATGATTGCTGGCTTCTGTGTTTCCTACCTAATTCAACATAGATCTCTTCAAGACCCCTCTTCTCCCTAAAAAAAACCATCCACACAACATCTCCATAGATGACATAGACTCTGAAGAAAAATTATTTTCCTCGGGGTCTTCTGTGTGGAGTGAAAGTACAACAATAAAAACTTAAAAACATTTTTTATGTGAATACCGCACCAGAATCCCAATTGCTGGGGCTGGAAGTTGGAAGAAGAAGGTTGGGAATTACATGGCCATTCAGATCAGGTCACCAAACACGGCCAAAGTCATTTCAAGCAATGCTTGAATTCTGAATGGTTGTCTCACACCAGGGTGATGCTGAGAGTCTCTTCCACTCTGAAACGCGCCGCAAATATGTCATACATATATTAAAATAATTTTAAAATTTACGCGCCCGACATTTGTCGAGTGAGAACGAGTTATGAGAACGAGTCGAGTCACATGAGAACGGTTCGTTTCTACGACTCGTTCTTGAGTTCAACAGCTCGGCTATGGAATGATTCGCTGGCCTCTTTGTCTTCTCCCCCTTTGTTTCCATGGGTCTCTTTAAAAAAAAAACCTCCACACAGCAACCCCAAAGACTTAGTGTTGGGTAGGACACGACATCAGGATGAGTTTGTAGTTGAGGTGTTACAAAATACTTTCGCTTACGGGGGGGGGTGTGGGGGGACGTGGTGGGGGGAGGGGGGTTGGCTAGATAATTTCAGCTCTACACAGGGGGCCCTGAGGAAAATTCCCCTCACACCCTTTGTCATCAGCTGTGGACGTATAAGTCAAAAGAACTCCCTCAACCACTCTCTCCGGATCCGGCCTGGACAAACTTCACCCCATGAGCCCAGGTACCCCTGCTAAGTCACCAAACGTAGCGAACCACTTGGGGTGACCTATGGCAGATGTGTTGGTTATCTAATAATGGTTCCTGGGGCAGCGGTACCCATACCCGCCTCCCGTGTTTGTTAGTTTTGTAATACGAAAAATGGATATGAAAAAAGCCTACCCTCCCACCCTCCCCCTCTCACCCCCCTTCCACCTCCTCCCCCCACCACCACCTCTGATCCACCCCCCCCTGCACCCACCCTCTGATCCCCCCCCTCAGCAACCCCCTCCACCTCATCTCAACACTCCCTCAACCTCCCTCCCTTGGGATCTGTTGGGACTCTTGTGCGGTATTAACATAAAAATAATTTTAAAAAAATAATTTTTTTTTTAGCTGTTGGAACTCTTGTGCAGTATTCACATAATAATAATTTACAATAAAAATATATATTTTTTTTAAATTTTAAAAACATTTTGGAGCAGTTGGGACGCTTGTGCGGTAATTTACAATAAATTAAAAAAAATTTTTTTTTTGGAGCAGCTGGTACTCTTGTGCGGTATTTACTTAACAATACATAATTTACAATAAAAAATATTTAGAAAAAAAAATTTTAGCAATTGGGACTCTTGTGCGGTATTCACATAACAATAATTTACAATAAAAAATATTAAAAAAAAAAAAAATTGGAGCAGTTGGTACTCTTGTGCGGTATTATTATATGAATGGCTCACCCCAACACTCACTCCTGGTTCTTGTACAAAAATCTCATTCAAACTCCTCACGCCTCACCACCTCATGGATTTGACCCATACGATACGTGACATGACATGTAGCCCAATACACCAACCACCTCACACCTCACCGACAAACCTCATCCCATGACCCCGAGCACCTCTGCTAAGTCACCAAACGTAGCGAACCACTTGGGGTGACCTATGGCAGAGGTGTTTTCCAATAAATGGTTCCCGGAGCTGCGGTACCCATACCCACATCCCAAATTGACTATACCTAAATAAAAACAAATCTGTTCACATCTTATTTCAAGTGGATTTCTAAAAAATACTGTCGAAATATTACAATAGTAAAATTATATTGTCAATACTGTTTCGTAATATTCAAAGTATTAAAAACATTTCACGTCCTGCTGTAGATTAGGAAAGATTGTTTTCTTAGAAAACAAGCCGATAATATATCTCTTTTCTTTTCCTTATATTTTCTATTGAAGAGAAAGAGACGAAAATAATATTATATACATATGTTTATAATATTCCAAATAAAGGTATCATATTTCATTTTGCCCGACTCGCCGCTGAGGGGAACCGCAGCTAGCAAGTCAAGTAAAGTGATTTTTATCACAAAAAGGACAAAGAGAAGTATAAGATGTAATGTTATTTTATTGAAATCAATTTATCCCTTTCCATTTAAACTCAACCTTTTGCATGTCGTAATATTTTGTCGGCTATATCACAGTTGTTCGCTCTGCACCTGCATGCTAATGCCAGCGACAAAACTGGAATATCATTATTATTAAATTTTCTATTTATTTCCTACAAACTTGGTATAATATTTCATTAAAATAACACAATTGATATCACACAACCTCCAAACTGAAAATCCAATATATTTGTATGTGCAAAAGTGTTGTTTGTACGAATTCACTGTTTGAAAATGTATTTCGTAAAAAATAATACAAAATTGAGAATTTGTTCACACCAAACCTCTCGTGGTATTCGCTAGCCACGTGCATAAGCTACACTCTGTTTAAAACAAATTTGACCGGTTAAATAACGATAATTTAATTGTTTTGCCTTTAATAATGAGCGGCTCTGGAATTTTACGTTTTGCCACCACTATCCGCCTCATAGTCATAACATAGGCCCTATGGCTCCAAACCGAAGGAAATTTTGGATTCTTGATCAAAACCATGTTATTTATGGTTAACAATAAAAAATCGTTAAAAACCACAATTCTCAAAAAATTCTCGTTTTTATTGTTGTAACGTCTTAGGGTAGAATTTTAAATGCCTTTTTCTCAGGTCCTTTGGCACCGAACCAACGGAAATTTTGGATTCTTGATCAAAACCATGTTTTTTATGGTAAATAATAAAAAATCGGATAAGAGCAACACTCTCCAAAATTTTCGTTTTTATTGCTGTAACGTCTTAGGTTGGAACTATAAATACCTTTTCTCAGGCGCTATGGCTCCAAACCGACGGAAATTGTGGATTATAGATCAAAACCATGTTCTTTATGGTAAACGATAAAAAATCGGAAAAAACCAACATTCACAAAAAATTCTCGTTTTCATTGTTGTTAGTCTTGGGGTAGAAATTTAAATGCCTTTTTCTTAGGCCCTTTGGCACCGAACCAACGGAAATTTTGGATTCTTGATCAAAACCAAGTTCTTTATGGTAAAAAATAAAAAATCGGTTAAAACCAACATTCTCAAAAAAATCTCGTTTTTATTGTTGTAACGTCTTGGGGTAGAATTTTAAATGCCTTTTTTAGGCCCCTTGGCACCGAACCAACGGAAATTTTGGATTCCAACTAAGTATCATGGTTTGTTTACAAATCAAAGAAAAAAATTTATCTTAATAAAGAATTTTTAAAATTTCATCGTTTTAACGCTTGGGTTCGGTCGTTTTATCACATTGTAAAACTTGGGGTCGGTCATTACGTAGGCCCAATAGCACCAAACCGACGGAAATTTTGGATTCTTGATCAAACCATGTTTTTTATGGTAAATCAGAAAAACTCGGTTAAAAGCAACACTCTCAAAAATTTTCGTTTTTATCGCTGTAACGTCTTAGGTTGGAACTATAAATACCTTTTCTCAGGCGCTATGGCTCCAAACCGACGGAAATTGTGGATTCTAGATCAAAACCAGGTTCTTTATGGTAAACTAAAAAAAAATCTGTAAAAACCAACATTCTCAAAAAATTCTCGTTTTCATTGTTGTTAGTCTTGGGGTAGAAATTTAAATGCTTTTTTCTTAGGCCCTTTGGCACCGAACCAACGGAAATATTGGATTCTTGATCAAAACCATGTCCTTTATGGTAAAAAATAAAAAATCGGTAAAAACCAAAATTCTCAAAAAATTCTCGTTTTTATTGTTGTAACGTCTTAGGGTAGAAATTTAAATGCCTTTTTCTTAGGCTCTTTGGCCCCGAACCAACGGAAATTATGGATTCCAACTAAGAATCATGGTTTATTTACAAATCAAAGAAAAAAATGATCTAAATGAAGAATATTTAAAATTTCTTTGTTTTATCGCTTGGGTTCGGTTGTTTTATCACTTTGTAAAACTTGGGGTCGGTCATAACCTACGCCCTATGGCTCGTAACCGACGGAAATTGTGAATTCTTGATCAAAACCATGTTCTTTATGGTAAACAATAAAAAATCGGTAAAAAGCAACACTCTCAAAAATTCTCGTTTTTATTGCTGTTACGTCTTAGGTTGGAACTATAAATACCTTTACTCAGGAGCTATGGCTCCAAACCGACGGAAATTGTGGATTCTAGATCAAAACCATGCTCTTTATGGTAAACAATAAAAATATTTCAAAACCAACATTCTCAAAAAATTCTTGTTTTTATTTTTGTAACGTCTTGGGGTAGAATTTTAAATGCCTTTTTCTTAGGCCCTTTGGCACCGAACCAACGGAAATTTTGGATTCCAACTAAGAATCATGGTTTGTACACAAATCAAAGAAAAAAATTATCTTAATGGAGAGTATTTAAAATGTCATCATTTTAACGCATGGGTTCGGTCGGATTATCACTTTGTAAAACTTGGGGTCGGTCATAACCTAGGCCCTATGGCTCCAAGCCGAAGGAAATTTTGGATTCTTGATCAAAACCATGTTATTTATGGTTAACAATAAAAAATCGTTAAAAACCAACATTCTCAAAAAATTCTCGTTTTTATTGTTGTAACGTTAAGACGTAGAATTTAAAATGCCTTTTTCTCAGGCCCTTTGGCACCGAACCAACGGAAATTTTGGATTCCAACTGAGAATCATGGTTTGTTTACAAATCAAAGATAAAAAATTATCTAAATAAAGAATATTTAAAATTTCATCGTTTTAACGCTTGGGTTCGGTCGTTTTATCACTTTGTAAAACTTGGGGTCGGTCATTACTTAGGCCCAATGGCACCAAACCGACGGAAATTTTGGATTCTTGATCAAACCATATTTTTTATGGTAAATCACAAAAAATCGGTTAAAAGCAACACTCTCAAAAATTCTCGTTTTTATCGCTGTAACGTCTTAGGTTGGAACTATAAATACCTTTTCTCAGGCGCTATGGCTCCAAACCGACGGAAATTGTGGATTCTAGATCAAAACCAGGTTCTTTATGGTAAACAATAAAAAATCTGTAAAAACCAACATTCTCAAAAAATTCTCGTTTTTATTGTTGTAACGTCTTAGGGTAGAATTTTAAATGCCTTTTTCTCAGGTCCTTTGGCACCGAACCAACGAAAATTTTGGATTCTTGATCAAAACCATGTTTTTTATGGTAAATAATAAAAAATCGGATAAGAGCAACACTCTCCAAAATTTTCGTTTTTATTGCTGTAACGTCTTAGGTTGGAACTATAAATACCTTTTCTCAGGCGCTATGGCTCCAAACCGACGGAAATTGTGGATTCTAGATCAAAACCAGGTTCTTTATGGTAAACAATAAAAAATCTGTAAAAACCAACATTCTCAAAAAATTCTCGTTTTCGTTGTTGTAAGTCTTGGGGTAGAAATTTAAATGCCTTTTTCTTAGGCCCTTTGGCCCCGAACCAACGGAAATTTTGGATTCCAACTAAGAATCATGGTTTGTTTACAAATCAAAGAAAAAAATTATCTAAATGAAGAATATTTAAAATTTCATTGTTTTATCGCTTGGGTTCGGTCGTTTTATCACTTTGTAAAACTTGGGGTCGGTCATAACCTAAGCCCTATGGCTCGTAACCGACGGAAATTGTGGATTCTTGATCAAAACCATGTTCTTTATGGTAAACAATAAAAATCGGTCAAAACTAACATTCTCAAAAAATTCTCGTTTTTATTTTTGTAACGTCTTGGGGTAGAATTTTAAAAGCCTTTTTCTTAGGCCCTTTGGCACCGAACCAACGGAAATTTTGGATTCTTACCAAGAATCATGGTTTGTTTACAAATCAAAGAATTTTTTTTATCTTAATGGAGAGTATTTAAAATGTCATCATTTTAACGCATGAGTTCGGTAGTTTTATTTTACACAAATCAAAGAAAAAAAATTATCTTAATGGAGAGTATTTAAAATGTCATCATTTAAACGCATGGGTTCGGTCGGATTATCACTTTGTAAAACATGGGGTTGTCATAACCTAGGCCCTATGGCTCCAAGCCGAAGGAAATTTTGGATTCTTGATCAAAACCATGTTATTTATGGTTAACAATAAAAAATCGTTAAAAACCAACATTCTCAAAAAATTCTCGTTTTTATTGTTGTAACGTCTTAGGGTAGAATTTTAAATGCCTTTTTCTCAGGTCCTTTGGCACCGATCCAACGAAAATTTTGGATTCTTGATCAAAACCATGTTTTTTATGGTAAATAATAAAAAATCGGATAAGAGCAACACTCTCCAAAATTTTCGTTTTTATTGCTGTAACGTCTTAGGTTGGAACTATAAATACCTTTTCTCAGGCGCTATGGCTCCAAACCGACGGAAATTGTGGATTATAGATCAAAACCAGGTTCTTTATGGTAAACAATAAAAAATCTGTAAAAACCAACATTCTCAAAAAATTCTCGTTTTCGTTGTTGTTAGTCTTGGGGTAGAAATTTAAATGCCTTTTTCTTAGGCCCTTTGGCCCCGAACCAACGGAAATTTTGGATTCCAACAAAGAATCATGGTTTGTTTACAAATCAAAGAAAAAAATTATCTAAATGAAGAATATTTAAAATTTCATCGTTTTAACGCTTGGGTTCGGTCGTTTTATCACATTGTAAAACTTGGGGTCGGTCATTACGAAGGCCCAATAGCACCAAACCGACGGAAATTTTGGATTCTTGATCAAACCATGTTTTTTATGGTAAATCAGAAAAACTCGGTTAAAAGCAACACTCTCAAAAATTCTCGTTTTTATCGCTGTAACGTCTTAGGTTGGAACTATAAATACCTTTTCTCAGGCGCTATGGCTCCAAACCGACGGAAATTGTGGATTCTAGATCAAAACCAGGTTCTTTATGGTAAACTAAAAAAAAATCTGTAAAAACCAACATTCTCAACAAATTCTCGTTTTCATTGTTGTTAGTCTTGGGGTAGAAATTAAAATGCCTTTTTCTTAGGCCCTTTGGCACCGAACCAACGGAAATATTGGATTCTTGATCAAAACCATGTTCTTTATGGTAAAAAATAAAAAATCGGTATAAACCAAAATTCTCAAAAAATTCTCGTTTTTATTGTTGTAACGTCTTAGGGTAGAAATTTAAATGCCTTTTTCTTAGGCCCTTTGGCCCCGAACCAACGGAAATTATGGATTCCAACTAAGAATCATGGTTTATTTACAAATCAAAGAAAAAAATTATCTAAATGAAGAATATTTAAAATTTCTTTGTTTTATCGCTTGGGTTCGGTTGTTTTATCACTTTGTAAAACTTGGGGTCGGTCATAACCTACGCACTATGGCTCGTAACCGACGATAATTGTGAATTCTTGATCAAAACCATGTTCTTTATGGTAAACAATAAAAAATCGGTAAAAAGCAACACTCTCAAACATTCTCGTTTTTATTGCTGTTACGTCTTAGGTTGGAACTATAAATACCTTTACTCAGGTGCTATGGCTCCAAACCGACGGAAATTGTGGATTCTAGATCAAAACCATGCTCTTTATGGTAAACAATAAAAATATTTCAAAACCAACTTTCTCAAAAAATTCTCGTTTTTATTTTTGTAACGTCTTGGGGTAGAATTTTAAATGCCTTTTTCTTAGGCCCTTTGGCACCGAACCAACGGAAATTTTGGATTCCAACTAAGAATCATCGTTTGTACACAAATCAAAGAAAAAAATTATCTTAATGGAGAGTATTTAAAATGTCATCATTTTAACGCATGGGTTCGGTCGGATTATCACTTTGTAAAACTTAGGGTCGGTCATAACCTAGGCCCTATGGCTCCAAACCGAAGGAAATTTTGGATTCTTGATCAAAACCATGTTATTTATGGTTAACAATAAAAAATCGTTAAAAACCAACATTCTCAAAAAATTCTCGTTTTCATTGTTGTTAGTCTTGGGGTAGAAATTTAAATGCCTTTTTATTAGGCCCTTTGGCCACGAACCAACGGAAATTTGGATTCCAACTAAGAATCATGGTTTGTTAACAAATCAAAGAAAAAAATTATCTTAATGAAGAATATTTAAAATTTCATTGTTTTATCTCTTAGGTTCGGTCGTTTTATCAATTTGTAAAACTTGGGGTCGGTCATAACCTACGCCCTATGGCTCGTAACCGACGGAAATAGTGGATTCTTGATCAAAACCATGTTATTTATGGTTAACAATAAAAAATCGTTAAAAACCAACATTCTCAAAAAATTCTCGTTTTTATTGTTGTAACGTCTTAGGGTAGAATTTTAAATGCCTTTTTCTCAGGCCCTTTGGCACCGAACCAACGGAAATTTTGGATTCCAACTAAGAATCATGGTTTGTTTACAAATCAAAGCTAAAAAATTATCTAAATAAAGAATATTTAAAATTTCATCGTTTTAACGCTTGGGTTTGGTCGTTTTATCACTTTGTAAAACTTGGGGTCGGTCATTACTTAGGCCCAATGGCACCAAACCGACGGAAATTTTGGAATCTTGATCAAACCATGTTTTTAATGGTAAATCACAAAAAATCGGTTAAAAGCAACACTCTCAAAAATTCTCGTTTTTATCGCTGTAACGTCTTAGGTTGGAACTATAAATACCTTTTCTCAGGCGCTATGGCTCCAAACCGACGGAAATTGTGGATTCTAGATCAAAACCAGGTTCTTTATGGTAAACTAAAACAAAATCTGTAAAAACCAACATTCTCAAAAAATTCTCGTTTTCATTGTTGTTAGTCTTGGTGTAGAAATTTATATGCCTTTTTCTTAGGCCCTTTGGCACCAAACCAACGGAAATTTTGGTTTCTTGATCAAAACCATGTTCTTTATGGTAAAAAATAAAAAATCGGTTAAACTAAAATTCTCAAAAAATTCTCGTTTTTATTGTTGTAACGTCTTGGGGTAGAATTTTAAATGCCTTTTTCTTAGGCCCCTCGGCACCGAACCAACGGAAGATTTGAATTACAACTAAGAATCATGGTTTGTTTACAAATCAAGAATTTTTTTTATCTTAATGAAGAATTTTTAAAATTACATCGTTTTAACGCTTGGGTTCGGTGGTTTTATCACTTTGTAAAACTTGGGGTCGGTCATAACCTACGCCCTATGGCTCGTAACCGACGGAAATTGTGGATTCTTGATCAAAACCATGTTCTTTATGGTAAACAATAAAAATCGGTCAAAACTAACATTCTCAAAAAATTCTCGTTTTTATTTTTTAACGTCTTGGTGTAGAATTTTAAAAGCCTTTTTCTTAGGCCCTTTGGCACCGAACCAACGGAAATTTTGGATTCCAACTAAAAATCATGGTTTGTACACAAATCAAAGAAAAAAAATTATCTTAATGGAGAGTATTTTAAATGTCATCATTTTAACGCATGGGTTCGGTCGGATTATCACTTTGTAAAACATGGGGTCGGTCAAAACCTAGGCCCTATGGCTCCAAACCGAAGGAAATTTTCGATTCTTGATCAAAACCATGTTATTTATGGTTAACAATAAAAAATCGTTAAAAGGCAACATTCTCAAAAAATTCTCGTTTTTATTGTTGTAACGTCTTAGGGTAGAATTTTAAACGCCTTTTTCTCAGGTCCTTTGGCACCAAACCAACGGAAATTTTGGATTCTTGATCAAAACCATGTTTTTTATGGTAAATAATAAAAAATCGGATAAGAGCAACACTCTCCAAAATTTTCGTTTTTATTGCTGTAACGTCTTAGGTTGGAACTATAAATACCTTTTCTCAGGCGCTATGGCTCCAAACCGACGGAAATTGTGGATTATAGATCAAAACCATGTTCTTTATGGTAAACGATAAAAAATCGGTAAAAAGCAAAATTCTTAAAAATTTGGATTCTTACCAAGATTCATGGTTTGTTTACAAATCAAAGAAAAAAAATTATCTTAACGGAGAGTATTTAAAATTACACATTTTAACGCATGGGTGCGGTCGTTTTATCACTTTGTTAAACTTGGGGTCGTTCATAACCTAGGCCCTATGGCTTCAAACCGACGGCAATTTTGGATTCTTGATCAAAATCATGATATTTATGGTAAACAATAAAAAATCGGTAAAAACCAACATTCTCCAAAAGTTCTCGTTTTTACTGTTGTAACGTCTTGGGGTAGAATTTTAAATGCCATTTTCTTAGGCCCTTTGGCACCGAACCAACGGAAATTTCGGATTCTTTGAAGAATCATGGTTTGTACACAAATCAAAGAAAATCAAATGAATTGGAAGAATCATGGTTTGTACACAAATCAAAGAAAAAAATTATCTAAATGAGTAATATTTAAAATTTCATCGTTTTAACGCTTGGGTTCGGTCGTTTTATCACTTTGTAAAACTTGGGGTCGGTCATAACCTAGGCCCTACGGCTCCAAACCGACGGAAATTGTGGATTCTTGATCAAAACCATGATCTTTATGGTAAACAATAAAAATCGGGAAAAACCAACTTTCTCAAAAAATTCTCGTTTATTGTAGTTACGTCTTGGGGTAGAATTTTAAATGCCTTTTTCTTAGGCCTTTTGGCACCGAACCAACGGAAATTTTGGATTCTTACCAAGAATCATGGTTTGTTTACAAATCAAAGAAATTTTTTTATCTTAATGGAGAGTATTTAAAATGTCATCATTTTAACGCATGGGTTCGGTAGTTTAATTTTACACAAATCAAAGAAAAAAAATTATCTTAATGGAGAGTATTTTAAATGTCATCACTTTAACGCATGGGTTCGGTCGGATTATCACTTTGTAAAACATGGGGTCGGTCATAACCTAGGCCCTATGGCTCCAAACCGAAGGAAATTTTCGATTCTTGATCAAAATCATGTTATTTATGGTTAACAATAAAAAATCGTTAAAAACCAACATTCTCAAAAAATTCTCGTTTTTATTGTTGTAACGTCTTAGGGTAGAATTTTAACTGCCTTTTTCTCAGGTCCTTTGGCACCGAACCAACGGAAATTTTGGATTCTTGATCAAAACCATGTTTTTTATGGTAAATAATAAAAAATCGGATAAGAGCAACACTCTCCAAAATTTTTGTTTTTATTGCTGTAACGTCTTAGGTTGGAACTATAAATACCTTTTCTCAGGCGCTATGGCTCCAATCCGACGGAAATTGTGGATTATAGATCAAAACCATGTTCTTTATGGTAAACGATAAAAAATCGGAAAAAACCAACATTCACAAAAAATTCTCGTTTTCATTGTTGTTAGTCTTGGGGTAAAAATTTAAATGCTTTTTCTTAGGCCCTTTGGCACCGAACCAACGGAAATTTTGGATTCTTGATCAAAACCAAGTTCTTTATGGTAAAAAATAAAAAATCGGTTAAAACCAACATTCTCAAAAAAATCTCGTTTTTATTGTAGTAACGTCTTGGGGTAGAATTTTAAATGCCTTTTTTTAGGCCCCTTGGCACCGAACCAACGGAAATTTTGGATTCCAACTAAGTATCATGGTTTGTTTACAAATCAAAGAAAAAAATTTATCTTAATAAAGAATTTTTAAAATTTCATCGTTTTAACGCTTGGGTTCGGTCGTTTTATCACATTGTAAAACTTGGGGTCGGTCATTACGTAGGCCCAATAGCACCAAACCGACGGAAATTTTGGATTCTTGATCAAACCATGTTTTTTATGGTAAATCAGAAAAACTCGGTTAAAAGCAACACTCTCAAAAATTCTCGTTTTTATCGCTGTAACGTCTTAGGTTGGAACTATTAATACCTTTTCTCAGGCGCTATGGCTCCAAACCGACGGAAATTGTGGATTCTAGATCAAAACCAGGTTCTTTATGGTAAACTAAAAAAAAATCTGTAAAAACCAACATTCTCAAAAAATTCTCGTTTTCATTGTTGTTAGTCTTGGGGTAGAAATTTAAATGCCTTTTTCTAAGGCCCTTTGGCACCGAACCAACGGAAATTATGGATTCCAACTAAGAATCATGGTTTATTTACAAATCAAAGAAAAAAATGATCTAAATGAAGAATATTGAAAATTTCTTTGTTTTATCGCTTGGGTTCGGTTGTTTTATCACTTTGTAAAACTTGGGGTCGGTCATAACCTACGCCCTATGGCTCGTAACCGACGGAAATTGTGAATTCTTGATCAAAACCATGTTCTTTATGGTAAACAATAAAAAATCGGTAAAAAGCAACACTCTCAAAAATTCTCGTTTTCATTGCTGTTACGTCTTAGGTTGGAACTATAAATACCTTTACTCAGGTGCTATGGCTCCAAACCGACGGAAATTGTGGATTCTAGATCAAAACCATGCTCTTTATGGTAAACAATAAAAATATTTCAAAACCAACATTCTCAAAAAATTCTCGTTTTTATTTTTGTAACGTCTTGGGGTAGAATTTTAAATGCCTTTTTCTTAGGCCCTTTGGCACCGAACCAACGGAAATTTTGGATTCCAACTAAGAATCATGGTTTGTACACAAATCAAAGAAAAAAATTATCTTAATGGAGAGTATTTAAAATGTCATCATTTTAACGCATGGGTTCGGTCGGATTATCACTTTGTAAAACTTGGGGTCGGTCATAACCTAGGCCCTATGGCTCCAAACCGAAGGAAATTTTGGATTCTTGATCAAAACCATGTTATTTATGGTTAACAATAAAAAATCGTTAAAAACCAACATTCTCAAAAAATTCTCGTTTTTATTGTTGTAACGTCTTAGGGACGAATTTTAAATGCCTTTTTCTCAGGCTCTTTGGCACCGAACTAAGGGAAATTTTGGATTCCAACTAAGAATCATGGTTTGTTTACAAATAAAAGATAAAAAATTATCTAAATAAAGAATATTTAAAATTTCATCGTTTTAACGCTTGGGTTCGGTCGTTTTATCACTTTGTAAAACTTGGGGTCGGTCATTACTTAGGCCCAATGGCACCAAACCGACGGAAATTTTGGATTCTTGATCAAACCATGTTTTTTATGGTAAATCACAAATAATCGGTTAAAAGCAACACTCTCAAAAATTCTCGTTTTTATCGCTGTAACGTCTTAGCTTGGAACTATAAATACCTTTTCTCAGGCGCTATGGCTCCAAACCGACGGAAATTGTTGATTCTAGATCAAAACCAGGTTCTTTATGGTAAACAATAAAAAATCTGTAAAAACCAACATTCTCAAAAAATTCTCGTTTTCATTGTTGTTAGTCTTGGGGTAGAAATTTAAATGCCTTTTTCTTAGGCCCTTTGGCCACAAACCAACGGAAATTTGGATTCCAACTAAGAATCATGGTTTGTTAACAAATCATAGAAAAAAATTATCTTAATGAAGAATATTTAAAATTTCATTGTTTTATCTCTTAGGTTCGGTCGTTTTATCACTTTGTAAAACTTGGGGTCGGTCATAACCTATGCCCTATGGCTCGTAACCGACGGAAATTGTGGATTCTTGATCAAAACCATGTTCTTTATGGTAAACAATAAAAAATCGGAAAAAACCAACATTCTCAAAAAATTCTCGTTTATTGTTGTTACGTCTTGGGGTAGAATTTTAAATGCCTTTTTCTTAGGCCTTTTGGCACCGAACCAACGGAAATTTTGTATTCCAACTAAGAATCATGGTTTGTTTACAAATCAAAGATAAAAAATTATCTAAATAAAGAATATTAAAAATTTCATCGTTTTAACGCTTGGGTTCGGCCGTTTTATCACTTTGTAAAACTTGGGGTCTGTCATTACTTAGGCCCAATAGCACCAAACCGACGGAAATTTTGGATTCTTGATCAAACCATGTTTTTATGGTAAATCAGAAAAACTCGGTTAAAAGCAACACTCTCAAAAAATCTCGTTTTTATCGCTGTAACGTCTTAGGTTGGAAATATAAATACCTTTTCTCAGGCGCTATGGCTCCAAACCGACGGAAATTGTGGATTCTAGATCAAAACCAGGTTCTTTATGGTAAACTAAAAAAAAATCTGTAAAAACCAACATTCTCAAAAAATTCTCGTTTTCATTGTTGTTAGTCTTGGGGTAGAAATTTAAATGCCTCTTTCTTAGGCCCTTTGGCACCAAACCAACGGAAATTTTGGTTTCTTGATCAAAACCATGTTCTTTATGGTAAAAAATAAAAAAATCGGTTAAACTAAAATTCTCAAAAAATTCTCGTTTTTATTGTTGTAACGTCTTGGGGTAGAATTTTAAATGCCTTTTTCTTAGGCCCTTCGGCACCGAACCAACGGAAAATTTGGATTACAACTAAGAATCATGGTTTGTTTACAAATCAAGAATTTTTTTTATCTTAATGAAGAATTTTTAAAATTACATCGTTTTAACGCTTGGGTTCGGTGTTTTTATCACTTTGTAAAACTTGGGGTCGGTCAAAACCTAGGCCCTATGGCTCCAAACCGAAGGAAATTTTGGATTCTTGATCAAAACCATGTTATTTATGGTTAACAATAAAATATCTGTAAATACCAACATTCTCAAAAAATTCTCGTTTTCATTGTTGTTAGTCTTGGGGTAGAAATTTAAATGCCTTTTTCTTAGGCCCTTTGGCACCGAACAAACGGAAATTTTTGATTCTTGATCAAAACCATGTTCTTTATGGTAAAAAATAAAAAATCGGTAAAAACCAAAATACTCAAAAAATTCTCGTTTTTATTGTTGTAACGTCTTAGGGTAGAAATTTAAATGCCTTTTTCTTAGGCCCGTTGGCCCCGAACCAACGGAAATTTTGGATTCCAACTAAGAATCATGGTTTGATTACAAATAAAAGATAAAAAATTATCTAAATAAAGAATATTTAAAATTTCATCGTTTTAACGCTTGGGTTCGGTCGTTTTATCACTTTGTAAAACTTGGGGTCGGTCATTACTTAGGCCCAATGGCACCAAACCGACGGAAATTTTGGATTCTTGATCAAACCATGTTTTTTATGGTAAATCACAAATAATCGGTTAAAAGCAACACTCTCAAAAATTCTCGTTTTTATCGCTGTAACGTCTTAGCTTGGAACTATAAATACCTTTTCTCAGGCGCTATGGCTCCAAACCGACGGAAATTGTTGATTCTAGATCAAAACCAGGTTCTTTATGGTAAACAATAAAAAATCTGTAAAAACCAACATTCTCAAAAAATTCTCGTTTTCATTGTTGTTAGTCTTGGGGTAGAAATTTAAATGCCTTTTTCTTAGGCCCTTTGGCCACAAACCAACGGAAATTTGGATTCCAACTAAGAATCATGGTTTGTTAACAAATCATAGAAAAAAATTATCTTAATGAAGAATATTTAAAATTTCATTGTTTTATCTCTTAGGTTCGGTCGTTTTATCACTTTGTAAAACTTGGGGTCGGTCATAACCTACGCCCTATGGCTCGTAACCGACGGAAATTGTGGATTCTTGATCAAAACCATGTTCTTTATGGTAAACAATAAAAAATCGGAAAAAACCAACATTCTCAAAAAATTCTCGTTTATTGTTGTTACGTCTTGGGGTAGAATTTTAAATGCCTTTTTCTTAGGCCTTTTGGCACCGAACCAACGGAAATTTTGTATTCCAACTAAGAATCATGGTTTGTTTACAAATCAAAGATAAAAAATTATCTAAATAAAGAATATTAAAAATTTCATCGTTTTAACGCTTGGGTTCGGCCGTTTTATCACTTTGTAAAACTTGGGGTCTGTCATTACTTAGGCCCAATAGCACCAAACCGACGGAAATTTTGGATTCTTGATCAAACCATGTTTTTATGGTAAATCAGAAAAACTCGGTTAAAAGCAACACTCTCAAAAAATCTCGTTTTTATCGCTGTAACGTCTTAGGTTGGAAATATAAATACCTTTTCTCAGGCGCTATGGCTCCAAACCGACGGAAATTGTGGATTCTAGATCAAAACCAGGTTCTTTATGGTAAACTAAAAAAAAATCTGTAAAAACCAACATTCTCAAAAAATTCTCGTTTTCATTGTTGTTAGTCTTGGGGTAGAAATTTAAATGCCTCTTTCTTAGGCCCTTTGGCACCAAACCAACGGAAATTTTGGTTTCTTGATCAAAACCATGTTCTTTATGGTAAAAAATAAAAAAATCGGTTAAACT
The DNA here is from genome assembly GCA_917880885.1 of Limnephilus marmoratus. NCBI lineage: Eukaryota > Metazoa > Arthropoda > Insecta > Trichoptera > Limnephilidae > Limnephilus > Limnephilus marmoratus. The sequence continues at coordinate 33,902,257 of OU862918.1, read as the reverse complement.
AAAATTCTCAAAAAATTCTCGTTTTTATTGTTGTAACGTCTTGGGGTAGAATTTTAAATGCCTTTTTCTTAGGCCCTTCGGCACCGAACCAACGGAAAATTTGGATTACAACTAAGAATCATGGTTTGTTTACAAATCAAGAATTTTTTTTATCTTAATGAAGAATTTTTAAAATTACATCGTTTTAACGCTTGGGTTCGGTGTTTTTATCACTTTGTAAAACTTGGGGTCGGTCAAAACCTAGGCCCTATGGCTCCAAACCGAAGGAAATTTTGGATTCTTGATCAAAACCATGTTATTTATGGTTAACAATAAAATATCTGTAAATACCAACATTCTCAAAAAATTCTCGTTTTCATTGTTGTTAGTCTTGGGGTAGAAATTTAAATGCCTTTTTCTTAGGCCCTTTGGCACCGAACAAACGGAAATTTTTGATTCTTGATCAAAACCATGTTCTTTATGGTAAAAAATAAAAAATCGGTAAAAACCAAAATACTCAAAAAATTCTCGTTTTTATTGTTGTAACGTCTTAGGGTAGAAATTTAAATGCCTTTTTCTTAGGCCCGTTGGCCCCGAACCAACGGAAATTTTGGATTCCAACTAAGAATCATGGTTTGTTTACAAATCAAAGAAAAAAATTATCTAAATGAAGAATATTTAAAATTTCTTTGTTTATCGCTTGGGTTCGGTTGTTTTATCACTTTGTAAAACTTGGGGTCGGTCATTACTTAGGCCCAATGGCACCAAACCGACGGAAATTTTGGATTCTTGATCAAACCATGTTTTTTATGGTAAATCACAAAAAATCGGTTAAAAGCGACACTCTCAAAAATTCTCGTTTTTATCGCTGTAACGTCTTAGGTTGGAACTATAAATACCTTTTCTCAGGCGCTATGGCTCCAAACCGACGGAAATTGTGGATTCTAGATCAAAACCAGGTTCTTTATGGTAAATAATAAAAAATCTGTAAAAACCATCATTCTCAAAAAATTCTCGTTTTCGTTGTTGTTAGTCTTGGGGTAGAAATTTAAATGCCTTTTTCTTAGGCCCTTTGGCACCAAACCAACGGAAATTTCGGATCCCAACTAAGAATCATGGTTTATACACAAATCAAAGAATAAAATTATCTTAATGGAGAGTTTTTAAAATGGCATCATTTAGACGCATGGGTTGGGTCGGATTATCACTTTGTAAAACTTGGGGTCAGTCATAACCTAGGCCCTATGGCTCCAAACCGAAGGAAATTTTGGATTCTTGATCAAAACCATGTTATTTATGGTTAACAATTAAAAATCGTTATTAACCAACATTCTCAAAAAATTCTCGTTTTTATTGTTGTAAAGTCTTAGGGTAGAATTTTAAATGCCTTTTTCTCAGGCCCTTTGGCACCGAACCAACGGAAATTTTGGATTCCAACTAAGAATCATGGTTTGTTTACAAATCAAAAATAAAAAATTATCTAAATAAAGAATATTTAAAATTTCATCGTTTTAACGCTTGGGTTCGGCCGTTTTATCACTTTGTAAAACTTGGGGTCTGTCATTACTTAGGCCCAATGGCACCAAACCGACGGAAATTTTGGATTCTTGATCAAACCATGTTTTTTATGGTAAATCACAAAAAATCGGTTAAAAGCAACACTCAAAAATTCTCGTTTTTATCGCTGTAACGTCTTAGGTTGAAACTATAAATACTTTTTCTCAGGCGCTATGGCTCCAAACCGATGGAAATTGTGGATTCTAGATTAAAACCAGGTTCTTTATGGTAAACAATAAAAAGTCTGTAAAAACCAACATTCTCAAAAAATTCTCGTTTTCATTGTTGTTAGTCTTGGGGTAGAAATTTAAATGCCTTTTTCTTAGGCCCTTTGGCCTTTGGCTTTTGGAAATTTTGGATTCCAACTAAGAATCATGGTTTGTTTACAAATCAAAGAAAAAAATTATCTTAATGAAGAATATTTAAAATTTCATTGTTTTATCGCTTGGGTTCGGTCGTTTAATCACTTTAAAAAACTTGGGGTCGGTCATAACCTACGCCCGATGGCTCGTAACCGACGGAAATTGTGGATTCTTGATCAAAACCATGTTCTTTATGGTAAACAATAAAAAATCGGAAAAAACCAACATTCTCAAAAAATTCTCGTTTATTGTTGTTACGTCTTGGGGTAGAATTTTAAATGCCTTTTTCTTAGGCCTTTTGGCACCGAAGCAACGGAAATTTTGTATTCCAACTAAGAATCATGGTTTGTTTACAAATCAAAGATAAAAAATTATCTAAATAAAGAATATTTAAAATTTCATCGTTTTAACGCTTGGGTTCGGCCGTTTTATCACTTTGTAAAACTTGGGGTCGGTCATAACTTGGGCCCAATGGCACCAAACCGACGGAAATTTTGGATTCTTGATCAAACCATGTTTTTATGGTAAATCAGAAAAACTCGGTTAAAAGCAACACTCTCAAAAAATCTCGTTTTTATCGCTGTAACGTCTTAGGTTGGAACTATAAATACCTTTTCTCAGGCGCTATGGCTCCAAACCGACGGAAATTGTGGATTCTAGATCAAAACCAGGTTCTTTATGGTAAACTAAAAAAAAATCTGTAAAAACCAACATTCTCAAAAAATTCTCGTTTTCATTGTTGTTAGTCTTGGGGTAGAAATTTTAATGCCTTTTTCTTAGGCCCTTTGGCACCGAACCAACGGAAATTTTTTATTCTTGATCAAAACCATGTTCTTTATGGTAAAAAAGAAAAAATCGGTTAAAACCAACATTCTCAAAAAAATCTCGTTTTGATTGTTGTAACGTCTTGGGGTAGAATTTTAAATGCCTTTTTCTTAGGCCCCTTGGCACCGAACCAACGGAAATTTTGGATTCCAATAAAGAATCATAGTTTGTTTACAAATCAAAGAAAAAAATTATCTAAATGAAGAATATTTAAAATTTCTTTGTTTTATCGCTTGGGTTCGGTCGTTTTATCACTTTGTAAAACTTGGGGTCGGTCATTACCTACGCCCTATGGCTCGTAACCGACGGAAATTGTGGATTCTTAATCAAAACCATGTTCTTTATGGTAAACAATAAAAAATCGGTAAAAAGCAACACTCTCAAAAACTCTCGTTTTTATTGCTGTTACGTCTTAGGTTGGAACTATTAATACCTTTACTCAGGTGCTATGGCTCCAAACCGACGGAAATTGTGGATTCTAGATCAAAACCATGCTCTTTATGGTAAACAATAAAAATCTTTCAAAACCAACATTGTCAAAAAATTCTCGTTTTCATTGTTGTTAGTCTTAGGGTAGAAATTTAAATGCCTTTTTCTTAGGCCCTTTGGTCCCGAACCAACGGAAATTTTGGATTCCAACTAAGAATCATGGTTTGTTTACAAAACAAAGAAAAAAATTATCTTAATGAAGAATATTTAAAATGTCATCATTTTAACGCATGGGTTCGGTCGGATTATCACTTTGTAAAACTTGGGGTCGGTCATAACCTAGGCCCTATGGCTTCAAACCGAAGGAAATTTTGTATTCTCGATCAAAACCATGTTATTTATGGTTAACAATAAAAAATCGTTAAAACCAACATTCTCAAAAAATTCTCGTTTTTATTGTTGTAACGTCTTAGGGTAGAATTTTAAATGCCTTTTTCTCAGGCCCTTTGGCACCGAACCAACGGAAATTTTGGATTCCAACTAAGAATCATGGTTTGTTTACAAATCAAAGATAAAAAATTATCTAAATAAAGAATATTTAAAAATTTCATCGTTTTAACGCTTGGGTTCGGTCGTTTTATCACTTTGTAAAACTTGGGGTCGGTCATTACTTAGGCCCAATGGCACCAAACCGAAGGAAATTTTCGATTCTTGATCAAAACCATGTTATTTATGGTTAACAATAAAAAAATCGTTAAAAGGCAACATTCTCAAAAAATTCTCGTTTTTATTGTTGTAACGTCTTAGGGTAGAATTTTAAATGCCTTTTTCTCAGGTCCTTTGGCACCAAACCAACGGAAATTTTGGATTCTTGATCAAAACCATGTTTTTTATGGTAAATAATAAAAAATCGGATAAGAGCAACACTCTCCAAAATTTTCGTTTTTATTGCTGTAACGTCTTAGGTTGGAACTATAAATACCTTTTCTCAGGCGCTATGGCTCCAAACCGACGGACATTGTGGATTCTAGATCAAAACCAGGTTCTTTATGGTAAACAATAAAAAATCTGTAAAAACCAACATTCTCAAAAAATTCTCGTTTTCATTGTTGTTAGTCTTGGGGTAGAAATTTAAATGCCTTTTTCTTAGGCCCTTTGGCCCCGAACCAACGGAAATTTTGGATTCCAACTAAGAATCATGGTTTGTTTACAAATCAAAGAAAAAAATTATCTTAATGAAGAATATTTAAAATTTCATTGTTTAATCGCTTGGGTTCGGTCGTTTTATCACTTTGTAAAACGTGGGGTCGGTCATAACCTACGCCCTATGGCTCGTAACCGACGGAAGTTGTGGATTCTTGAACAAAACCATGTTCTTTATCGTAAACAATAAAAAATCGGAAAAAACCAACATTCTCAAAAAATTCTCGTTTATTGTTGTTACGTCTTGGGGTAGAGATTTAAATGCCTTTTTCTTAGGCCTTTTGGCACCGAACCAACGGAAACTTTGTATTCCAACTAATGGATACACAAATCAAAAATCAAGATTTTTTTTTTATCTAAATGAAGAATATTTAAAATTACATCGTTTTAACGCTTGGGTTCGGTCGTTTCATCAACTTGTAAAACTTGGGGTCGGTCATAACCTAGGCCCTATGGCTCCAAACCGACGGAAATTGTCGATTCTTGATCAAAACCATGATCTATATGGTAAACAATAAAAATCGGTAAAAACCAACATTCTCAAAAAATTCTGGTTTTTATTGTTGTAATGTCTTGGGGTAGAATTTTAAATGCCTTTTTCTCAGGCCCTTTGGCACCGAACAAACGGAAATTTTGGATTCCAACTAAGAATCATGGTTTGTTTACAAATCAAAGATAAAAAATTTATTTAAATGAAGAATATTTAAATTACATCGTTTTAACGCTTGGGTTCGGTCGTTTTATCACTTTGTAAAACTTGGTGTCGGTCATATCCTGAGTCCTATGGCTCCAAACCGACGGAAATTGTGGATTCTTGATCAAAACCATGTTAATTATGGTAAACAATAAAAAAACGGTATAAAACAACTCTCTCAAAAATTCTCGTTTTTATTGCTGTAACGTCTTAGGTTGGAACTATAAATTCCTTTATTCAGGGGCTATGGCTCCAAACCGACGGAAATTGTGGATTCTAGATCAAAACCATGTTCGTTATGGTAAACAATAAAAATCGGTAAAAACCAACATTCTCAAAAATTTCTAGTTTTTATTTTTGTTTCGTCTTGGGGTAGAATTTTAAATGCCTTTTTCTTAGGCCCTTTGGCACCGAACCAACGGAAATTTTGGATTCCAACTAAGAATCATGGCTTGTTTACAAATCAAGATTTTTTTTTATCTAAATGAAGAATATTTAAAATTACATCGTTTTAACGCTTGGGTTCGGTCGTTTTATCACCTTGTAAAAACTTGGGTGCGGTCATAACTTAGGCCCTATGGATCCAAACCGACGGAAATTTTGGATTCTTGATCAAAACCATGTTCTTTATGGTAAACAATAAAAAATCGGTAAAAACCAACACTCTCCAAAATTCTCGTTTTTATTGCTGTAACGTCTTAGGTTGGAACTATAAATACATTTTCTCAGGGGCTATGGCTCCAAACCGAGGAAAATTGTGGATTCTAGATCAAAACCAGGATCTTTATGTTAAACAATTAAAAAAATCTGTAAAAATCAACATTCTCGTTTTCATTGTTTTAGTCTTGTGGTAGAATTTTAATGCCTTTTCTCGGGCCCTTTGGCACCGAACCAACGAAAATTTTGGATTCCAACTAAGAATCATGGTTTGTTTACAAATCAAAGAAAAAAAATTATCTAAATGAAGAATATTTAAATTTTATCGTTTTAACGCTTAGGTTTGGTCGTTTTATCACTTTGTTAAACTTGGGGTCGGTCATAACCTAGGCCCTATGGCTCCAAACCGACGGAAATTGTGGATTCTTGATCAAAACCATGTTCTTTATGGTAAACAATAAAAATCGGTAAAAACCAACATTCTCAAAAAATTCTCGTTTTTTTGTTGTAACGTCTTGGAGTAGAATTTTAAATGCCGTTTTCTCGGGCCCTTTGGCACCGAACCAACGGATATTTTGGATTCCAACTAAGAATCATGGTTTGTTTACAAATCAAAGAAAAAAATTTATCTAAATGAAGAATATTAAAATTTCATCGTTGTAACGCTTGGGTTCGGCCGTTTTACGACTTTGTTAAACTTGGGGTCGGTCATATCCTGAGCCCGGTAAAGAACATGGTTAAACAAATAAAAAATCGGTAAAAAACAACACTCTCAAAAATTCTCGTTTTTATTGCTGTAACGTCCTAGGTTGGAACTATAAATACCTTTTCTCCGGGGCTATGGCTCCAAATCGCGGAATATTGTGGATTCTAGATCAAAACCAGGATCTTTATGGTAAACAATAAAAAAATCTGTAAAAACCAACATTCTCAAAAAATTCTCGTTTTCATTGTTGTTAGTCTTGGGGCTTTTGACGACCTCCGTAGTCCAGTGGCTAAGACTCTTGACTCACATTCCGGAGGTCGCGGGTTCGAACCCGGCATGCGCAAATAAATTTTATTTGATTAATTTGTGTTATTTCACAATTAATTCATTTAAAATAATATATAGTATATTTGCGGCATGTTCCAGAGTGGAAGATACTATTAGTATCGCCCTGGTGTAAGACCACCATTCAGAATTGAAACGTTGCTTGAAAATGGCTTTAGCCGTGTTTAGTGACCAGATCTGAATAGCCAGGTACTTCCCAACCTTCCTCTTCCCCACCTCCTTCCCCTCCCCACTACCTTCAGCCTCACAACATACCCCAATTGGGGATGCCATAGTCTCACTGGCTCCAGACGGGAGCAGTTGAGATTCTTGTGCGGTTATTCACTGTAAAAAAAAAAAAAAAAAGAATTTTAAATGCTTTTTTCTCAGGCCCTTTGGCACCGAACCAACGGAAATTTTGGATTCCAACTAAGAATCATGGTTTGTTTACAAATCAAAGAAAAAAAATTATCTAAATGAAGAATATTTAAATTTCATCGTTTTAACGCTTGGGTTCGGTCGTTTTATCACTTTATTTAACGTGGGGTCGGTCATAACCTAGGCCCTATGGCTCCAAACCGACAGAAATTGTGGATTCTTGATCAAAACCATGTTCTTTATGGTAAACAATAAAAATCGGTAAAAACCAACATTCTCAAAAAATTCTCGTTTTTTTGTTGTAATGTCTTGGAGTAGAATTTTAAATGCCGTTTTCTCGGGCCCTTTGGCACCGAACCAACGGAAATTTTGGATTCCAACTAAGAATCATGGTTTGTTTACAAATCAAAGAAAAAATTTATCTAAATGAAGAATATTAAAATTTCATCGTTGAAACGCTTAGGTTCTGTCGTTTTATCACTTGGTTAAACTTGGGGTCTGTCATAACCTATGCCCTATGGCTCCAAACCGACGGAAATTTTGGATTCTTGATCAAAACCATGTTCTTTATGGTAAACAATAAAAAATAAGTAAAAACCAACATTCTCAAAAAATTCTCGTTTTTATTATTGTAACGTCTTGGGGTAGAATTTTTTATGCCTTTTCATAGGCCCTTTGGCACCGAACCAACGGAAATTTTGGATTCCAACTAAGAATCATGGTTTGTTTACAAATCAAAGAAAAAAAATTATCTAAATGAAGAATATTTAAATTTCATCGTTTTAACGCTTGTTTTCGGTCGTTTTATCACTTTATTAAACTTGGGACCGGTCATAACCAAGGCCCTATGGCTCCAAACCGACGGAAATTGTGGTTTCTTGATCAAAACTATGTTCTTTATGGTAAACAATAAAAATCGGTAAAAACCAACTTTCTCAAAAAATTCTCGTTTTTATTGTTGTTACGTCTTGGGGTAAAATTTTAAATGCCTTTTTCTCAGGCCTTTTGGCACTGAACCAACGTAAATTTTGGATTCCAACTTATAATCATGGTTTGTACACAAATCGAAGAAAAAAAAATCTAAATGAAGAATATTTAAAATTTCATCGTTTTAACGCTTGGGTTCGGTCTTTTATCACTTTGTAAAACTTGGGGTCGGTCATATCCTGAGCCATATGGCTCCAAACCAACGAAAATTGTGGATTCTTGATCAAAACCATTTTATTTATGGTAAACAATAAAAAATCGGTAAAAACCAACATTCTCAAAAAATTCTCGTTTTTATTATTGTAACGTCTTGGGGTAGAATTTTAAATGCCTTTTTCTTAGGCCCTTTGGCACCGAACCAACGGAAATTTTGGATTCAAACTAAGAATCATGGTTTGTTTACAAATCAAAAAAAAAATTATCTAAATGAAGAATATTTAAATTTCATCGTTTAACGCTTGGGTTCGGTCGTTTTATCACTTTGTAAAACTTGGGGTCGGTCATAACCTAGGCCCTATGGCTCCAAACCGACGGAAATTGTGGATTCTTGATCAAAACCATGTTCTTTATGGTTAACAATAAAAAATCTGTAAAAACCAACATTCTCAAAAAATTCTCGTTTTAATTGTTGTAACGTCTTGGGGTAAAATTTTGAATGCCTTTTTCTTAGGCCTTTTGGCACCGAACCAACGGAAATTTTGGATTCAAACTAAGAATCATGGTTTGTACACAAATCAAAGAAAAAATTGTATCTAAATGAAGAATATTTAAACTTTCATCGTTTTAACGCTTGGGTTCGGTCGTTTTATAACTTTGTAAAACTTGGGGTCGGTCATAACCTGGGCCCTATGGCTCCAAACCTACGAAAATTGTGGATTCTTGATCAAAACCATGTTATTTATGGTAAACAATAAAATATCGGTAAAAACCAACATTCTCACAAAATTCTTGTTTTTATTGTTGTCACGTCTTGGGGTATAATTTTAATTGCCTTTTTCTTAGGCCCTTTGGCACCGAACCAACGGAAATTTTGGATTCCAACTTAAAATCATGGTTTGTACACAAATCAAAGAAAAAAATTTATCTAAATGAAGAATATTTAAAATTTCATCGTTTTAACGCTTGGGTTCGGTCGTTTTATCACTTTGTAAAACTTGGGGTCGGTCATAACCTAGGCCCTATGGCTCCAAACCGACGGAAATTTTGGATTATTGATCAAAACAATGTTATTTATGTGTTCAATAAAAAATCGGTAAAAACCAACATTCTCAAAAAATTCTCGTTTTTATTGTTGTAACGTCTTGGGGTAGAATGTTAAATGCCTTTTTCTTAGGCCCTCTGGCCCAAACCAACGGAAGTTTTGGATTCTTACTAAGAACCATGGTTTGTACACAAATCAAACAAAAAAAATTATCGTTATAAAGAATATTTAAAAGTTCATCTTTTAACGCTTGGGTTTGGTCGTTTTATCACTTTGTTGAACTTGGGGACGGTCATTACTTAGGCCCTATCGCTCCATACCAATGGAAATTGTGGATTCTTGACCAAAACCATGTTCTTTATCGTAAACAATAAAAAATCGGTAAAAAACAACTTTCTCAAAAATTCTCGTTTTTATTGTTGTTAGTTGTTTTTTTGGTGTCGGAATTTATTTTGTTTTTTCTCAGGCCCTATGGCTCCCTACCAACGGAAATTTTGGATTCTAGATCAAAACCATGTTCTTTATGGTAAAAATTAAACAATCGGTAAAACGCAACATTCTCAAATAATTCTCGTTTTTATTGTTGTAACGTCTTGGGGTAGAATTTTAAATGCCTCTTTCTCAGGCCCTTTGACACCGAACCAACGGAAATTTTGGATTCAAACAAACAAATCAAAGAAAAAAAATTATCTTAATAAAGAATATTTTAAAGTTCATCTTTTAACGCTTGGGTTCGGTCGTTTTAACACTTCGTTAAACTTGGGGTCGGTTATTACTTAGGCATTATGGCACTATGGCATCTGCTTTTGTTTTTTGTGTAGATTTTTAAATGCCTTATTCTCAGGCCCTTTGACACCGAACCAACGGAAATTTTGGATTCTTGGTAAGAATCATGGTTTGTACACAAATCATAGAAAAAAATGACTTGGGGTAGAATTTTATATGCCTCTTTCTCAGGCCCTTTGGCACCGATCCAACGGAAAATTTGGATTCTTACTAAGAATCATGGTTAGCACACAAATGAAAGAAAAATTATTACCTTAATGAAGAATATTTAAAATTTCTTCGTTTTAACGCTTGTGTTCGGTCGTTTTATCACTTTGGAAAACTTGGGGTCCGTCATTACTTAGGCCCTATTCCTCCAAACCGACGGAAATTGTGGATTCTTGATCAAAGCATGTTCTTTATGGTAATCAATAAAAAATCGGTAAAAACCAACATTCTCAAAAATTTCTCGTTTTTATTGTTGTGTCGTCTGGGGGTAGAATTTTAAATGCCTTTTTCTCAGGCCTTTTGGCACCGAACCAACGGAAATTTTGGATCTTTATAAAGAATCATGGGTTGTACACAAATTAAATCAAAAATTTATCACTTTGTAAAACTTGTAGTCGGTCATTACTTAGGCCCTATGGCTCCAAACCGACGGAAATTGTGGATTCTTCATCAAAACTATACTGTTTATGGTAAACAATATAAAATCGGTAAAAACCAACTTTCCCAAAAAATTTTCATTTTTAATATTGTAACGTCTTTGGGTGGAATTTTAAATGCCCGTATGGCACCACACCGACGGAAATTTTCCATCTTTGCTAAAAATCCTGATCTGTGCAGGAATCAATTAAAAAATCATCCATAAGAAGAATTTTCACAAAGTTCATGGTTTTATCGCTTGGGTTCGGTCATTTTAATACTTTGTAAAACTTTATTTCGGTCTTAACTAAGCTCCAAACCTTCGTAAATTTTGGATTCTAAATCAAAACCACGTTCTTTATGGTAATTAACAAAAAATCGGTAAAAAGCAAAAATATTTCTCGTTTTTTTTGTAACGTCTTTGGATAGAATTTTGAATGTCTTTTTCTCTGAACCTACGACCCCAAACCCACTGAAATTTTGGATTCTTGATTAAAACCGTGTTCTTTACGATAAACAATAAAAAATCAGCAAAAAGCAACATTCTCAAAAAATTCTCGTTTTTATTGTTTCTTGGAATAAAACTTTAAATTTCTTTTTCTCGGGACCTCTGGCACCAAACCGACGAAAATTTTGGATTCTTCCTCAGAACCATGTTCTTTATTGTAAACAATAAAAAAATCGTTATGAAGCAACATTTTCAAAAAAATCTCGTTTTTATTGTTGTATCGTCTTGGATTAGAACTTTAAATGCTTTTTCTCAGGCCTTTTGGCACCGAACCTACGGAAATTTTCGATTCTTACTAAAAATCCTGGTCTGTACAGGAATCAATTTCAAAAATCATTCACAAGAAGAATTTTCGCAAAGTTCATGGTTTTATCGCTTGGGTTCGGTCATTTTATCATATTGTAAAACTTGGGGTCCGTCATAACTAAAGCCCTATGGCTCCAAACCGATGAAAATTTTGGATTCTTGATCAAAACCATGTTCTTTATGGTAAACAATAACAAAATCGGTAAAGAGCAACATTTTCAAAAAACCTCATTTTTATTGTTGTAACTTCTTGGGGTTGAACTTTAAATGCCCTTTCTCAGGCCCTGTGGCACCTAACCGAGAGAAATTTTCGATTCTTACTAAAAATCCTGGTGTATAAAGGACAAAAAAATCATCCATTAGAAGAATTTTTACAAAGTTCATGGTTTTATCGCCTGGGTTCGGTTTTAATGGTTCATGGAAATACTTCCAATTTACGTAATTGTGACGATACCACAAGTACCCTGCTCATATACTACTTTTAATGCTAGTCTCCGTACCCGGCGCTATCCCAAATATACTGAACTTGTTCATTTTTCATGTGCAGCTGTGGAGTTAACCCGCTGTCAAGCGATGTCATATGGTTTTTTTACCAACATCAATCCATGCCTTCTTCACTAAATCCTTTCTTACGTCTTCTGGTAAAGTATAGTTATATAAACATGCATTTTTTCCGCTTTCAGAACAAATCCATCATTTCTTTCATGTTCCGACGGCATTTCTGTCAAATTTTAAACGAATAAATATCATACACAAATGATGCGACGCGTCGCGTGCGATCAGCTCCTTTCGGTATCGTGATACTGATTGGAAACTGACAGCCACCGCGTAGTGCCGCGAACGGGCACCAGCAAAATCGTACGGGGGGTACTCACGATCGGCGCTTGTGATACGCGCACGAGGATCGCGTATCTTGTAAGTATCTCCGTGAACGAAGTCACTTTATTATACTTGGGGTCGGTCATAACTTAGGGCCTGTGGCACCGAACCGATGGAAATTTGGTTTACTGTTGATTATTTTTATTTGTTTTCTCGAATAATTACGAGAACTGGCGCCCATTCGTTCATTAAACATGATTGTTTTTCTATTTCTGAGATAAACTTTCTACCCACCTGATATGTCAAGACCACAACCAACATTTCTTTCCTATTAACTATATAGTTGTATTGGTTGAATAAACACACCCAGAGTTTAAATTATTTAAGTTAGTTTTTTAATACATAAAATAAAGAATTTAAAAGCATAAACAAGACAAGATGTATGTATTTGTATGTGCATACGTTTACATATATCTTGTTATATTTTACCTTAAATATTTTTATCTTTTTTCTTTCTCTTGTTTCTAATATCTTATAATTTCTATTTCAAACCTATATTTTGTTCTAGTTCACACATTGTATAATTTATATCATGTATGATTACCTTAACACGGGCATTAGCCTAGTATGGTAATCAAGAAAAAAACATAAAAGTGTATTTTCAAAAATTGTATGAAATAAAAAAAAATAAAAAATAAAAAAAGTATAATTAGCAAAATCAACCAAATGTTTAATTTGGAAAGGTGACAAACAATATACGTCACGCTCCCATTTATAAAAAAACCATAAGTTTTTGGTTTAAAAATTGCATGCATGTTCGAAATACGCCATACGTTATCGTGAAGCAATATTTCCTAGGAAAATTTTCCTTGTACCAGGCACTATAAATTTATTTCGACTAAAAGCTTTTTGTCCGTGGAATAATATGAATATACCTACATTAATTCTGCAACATCACGGTAAGAGGTTTGGGTCTGAACCCAAAGGTGGAGAATTCAAAACACGGATTCAACTGATATAAATTAATTTTAACACGTCGTACGATTCTTTATGGAGTTGAAAAATTTTCATTAATGAATCAAAAATCTTTGTTCTCCGTTTAAAACTACTCTCACGTTAACGTTTTTCATATATTTAGTACCTTTATTATTGGTTATTACATGTGCATATCATTCTTCTTTATAACCAAATGTATGTATACCTACTCCGTATAGAGCTGCTTATCATATATCTCTCATCGTACTGGAATAAAAACTAATCTGATGGTATTATTACGCTAAAATCTGTATTGTATCGGATCGTCGTATATGGAAGTGGTGCCCCCTGTTATTTTAAAAAAGAACCGTTGTATGCATACTGTACATGGAACCGCATACCGTATATTATCTCTCAACGTACCGGAATAAACACTAATAGCCGTAAAAAAAAGGCGAGAATGTTTTAAAAGTTCATGTTAAAAAATACCACAGTCCTTTTGTTTAAAGAATTTGCAAGAAAACTATCACTTAATTTTTTTGTCGTTCATTCAATAAATATTTTTATCCCAAAATTTGCTTTTAGTTGCAAAAAATAATCTAAAATAGGCTGACATTTCGAACGGATTGCTTGCATATGTAAACGTTTATTTCAATGATACGTTTACCAATACATGTGTTGGTATACATTTATGTTTTAATAAAAACATTACTTTCAAGAAATACCTTTAAATTCAAAACTGTGAATTGGTATAATAATCCGCATTTTTTACATCTCGAAAATTCAATTTCTTGACTAAAACAAACGAAAAATAACACAAATAAGTTTTAATTTTTTTTTAACACAGGAGACCCTGAAGAAAATAATTTCCCTCAGGGCCTATGCCATCTTTGGGAATGCTGTGTGGAGGGTTTTTTAAGAAAAGGAAGGAGAGGAGAGTTCTTTGAAGGAAAAGGGTTTAAGGGTTGGGTAGGAATCTGGGGTTCAGTGTATCCTGGTCGTCCGCCTCCAAGACCTAGACAAACCTCATCCCATGAACCCGGGCACCCCTGCTAAATCACCAAACGTAGCGGACCACTTGGGGCGATCTACGGCAGAGGTGTTGGTTATCCAATAAAGGTTCCCGGGGCGGCGGTACCCATTCCCCAAATTAAATGCATTGAACTATGCATATTTAATAATAAATTGACCGTTTTATGAAAAAAAGCATGGATCACGAAGAGATTACTGACATAATCTTCTATAACTGAAGATCGATGGGTTTCTTGGTCATGGCCGACGCGCGGTCAAAATATTCACAACTGCGCATGGGCGTACATCCTGTGTTGCCCGTTTGAATAATTATATTTTTATTTTTTTTATTAATTACAGATCAAATCTAAAATTGCATGATCTTTGTAACGATTTGTAAATACCGTTTGATAGTTGGGAAATGGTTTTTTTTTTGGTAAGGCTGTAAGTATTATTATTTTCTAAAATGAAAATGCAGGTACCGCAACAATCCCCAAAAACCTGGCCATGACACACTAGCTTCACAAAGTGAGAATGGCGATCTCTCAATCGTAACTTTGAAGCAGAAAAATGTTTCTTGCTATAAAATAGTAGACGGTGAGCTCTGTTGCCGTAAAAAATTGATCAATTTTCTGAACCAAATTTTTTAAGTTGATGGAACTATGGGCATCACTTGTATTTATTTATGCGTGTGGTATCCCCACCACGCAAGAAAGCATCTCTGGATCGCTCCGGCGATGACCGAGCAAATCATTCCGTCTCCAGTGCTCGATCCGGCCGGCCACTCGCGTTTTGTACCTCTCTACCCGTTTCATACGTGAACACTAAATCGTGTAAATATTTAATCTCAAATAAATGTTAATCAGTCGAACATGAGCAAGTGTTATCAATCATCATCCAATATAATTACTGAAAACTGGATCGCGGCCTAGAAGTACCGTGATCCCCAGGAGCCTAACTATCCCTAATGGTAAAGTATTGGTACTACCTCGACTGATGTGGAGACGGAGCACCAGGTCAAACATCCTCTACCAGCTCTCAACCCTGCAAATAACACTTCTAACAGAACTATTATCAGCCCTAGGATTATTCTCATCATAACCTTTGATTCATTGAGGTATTCATCAAATAATTAATAAAAGAAAATGCCACCTTGTTGGTTAGATATATATTTCATAAGTTCTTCGCTAAGAAAAAAGATGGTAGAAACAAACTTGGGTAGTAAAACGTGTACTTTATTATCGTAATTAATATATAAAATGGAAATAATATCGTAGTAAATTAAAAATGCTCCCATAATCGCTTTATTCATTCGAAGCAAACTCAGCAATTTACGTCAGCGTTAAAGTTTTACAAAAACCCCTAGCTTTTTCGCACCTTCGCGCTTCGGTTCAACACTAAAACACGGTAAAGTTTATAAGTTCTCGTGTTTTCACGGTCGTACAAATAGGGGAATTCTCCTAGGCGACCGTACCGCGTCTTGTCATATTTCACAAAGTAAAGTTTCAAAGGTAAACATTATTTCCCACCTCGTTAAAATAAATAGTTTCAAAATGTTAAGATGTTAAGCTACGCATTATTTAATAGTAAATCACCCCGACGGCGTGCTATTTGTACTTAATTTTGTATTATATTTCCCCAGTTATTAGGAGAACAGAGCTCTGAGAAGTGCGGAGTGCGGACAGACAAACTTGTATACAAAATAATATGATTTATAAAGAAAGTTTGTTGGGAAGTTTCGTTCGCAAGTCGAGTTCAACTCCTCTTCGACTTGGGAATTGGCTAAGCCGTACAGGCTTGGAAAAAATTGCCCATAAATCTAAATCCGTGTTAAAATGTTCTGGTTTTGGCTTGTACAGTAGTATCTCGGTTAACCACAGAGTTACAAGAATTTATCTTATATTTTTATTCCTTCCAATACAAATAAATATTTTATTAAAAAAAAAATGAAACAATTCAACTTTGTATAAACTACTTATATAATGCGTAAATCCTACCGGTTTCGGAATAAACGTTCAGGGAAAGTTTATACTAACGTAATGTTATTAGAAGAATCTGATTGGGTCTGCATTGTGGTCTGCATATAGGAAACCGATGTGTTAAAGTTTGGTAGGATCAAATTTACAAGAAACTGAAACGTTGGTGTCCTTGGCTCTCCATGCAGGGCATAATATTTTACTCGATCAGACTTAACAAAACATGCAGTAGATATTTAAAGCACTTTATTCTCATGTAAGTAAATATCAGCAAGCCTTGTTTCTGGTTTCGTAGCATCGGTGTCATTCTTTATCTAGTTAACGATTTGTGAGTACTTATATGTATACGCCGCATTATCACAGCTTTGCCGAAACCGGTTTACGGGCTGTAATTAGTTACAACGATATACAAAAAAAGTTTAATTTCTTTGCATTTTACGCTTCCTATTTCCCTTCTATTTACCCTCTAAGAGAGTTTCCTAACATACACCATTTTTTGATCACTTCTAGCCGGATATAATGAACCATTTAAAGAAAATAGTTTGTTTGAAATTGGGAAGCGTAAATATCGATTAATCATAATAGTTTGCGGTTTAGGATACCTACATACCACAGAGTACAAAATTCAATCATTTTAAGTATTGTTACCTTTGTTGTATTCGAAATATTTCCTATCAATGCTTAACCGAAAATTGTAGATAATCCAGATATATTGCTATTGCCAAAAGAAGTCCGCCCACCGTCAAGAATTGAAGGGAAGAGATTAGCTCCGAGCAGGAAGTCTATGTTTGAAGGAGTATCGAAGTTATTGTTGTGTACTAATTCTTTTCTAGAAATATTCATTGAAGGTAAATCAAAACTAATTCTTGATGATGGCATATCGCTAGTAATATTTCGAATAAAATGACTACATCAACTTCTCATCATGTTTCGCTTGATCGGTATTTAAAAAGATTTTGGGCTACTAAAGAAACACCGGCTACAGAATTGATACAACCTGATCACGTCAAATGTGAAGAAAACTTCAAACGTAAACATCATCAACAGCCTTTTACAGTGAAATCCGAAACACTTGAGCATGGTTTCTATAACTATAACTTCATATCTAGACGGTTACATAATTTAAAGTTAAAATAGGAAATATTTCGCACATAGGAGGCCCTAAGGAAAATAATTCCCTTCATGGCCTATTTCATCTTTGGGGATGCTATGTGGGGGGGCCTATATAAACACTTTTATAAAAAAAGGAAGGACAGGAACTTCTGGGAAGGAAAAAGATACGAGAGGTGGGTAAGAATCTGGGGGTCAGAGTGTCCAGGAGTAACGGACGTATGAATTCAACAAGGCGTTGTTCCGAGAGTCCTGCTGTAGAACTCGAAAGGTCACCTTCAAAACCAATCACTCCTGATCTGGCCTGCCAGACACATTGGGCAGACAATTCGTCGGCAAACCCGGACAAACCTCACCCTGTACTATAAACCCTGGCACGAACGGGTAAAAATGAAAAATATGTATGATAATGTTCCAAATTAAATTTATCTCTCTTTTTCATACAGCATTTTTCAATCAGGTTTATTTCCCGACAGCTTAAAAAAAATCCTTAATAACCGATTGACAACAATTTTTCAAATACCTTATCAAAATGCCATTAAAAATAAGGTGTGTTAAAAGTGAAAATTAAATAGTAAAATACAAATATTTTACATGACTACATGAGGTTTTGCATGTCGCGGTAGTCGTTCCCAAAAACTTCCTAAATCGTGATAATACTGTACTAGGATTTCTCGAGAAAGGAGTTAATGCATTCCCTCTGAATATAATAAATATTCATACAAATTTACGAACAATTTCCAGTGAGTAGAATGTACCGCCGTTCAGTTTTTTATGACGTTCACACAATCGTAATTTATTTCATCTTTTCCAGTTTTGTTTTGAACATGAAACATGGATGTGGGGTGTAAGGCTCACTGCGTTCTGGTTTTGGACATTTTTTATGCATAAAACGTAACATAAGAAACAAATGGCGAAATCGGGTGAACATAATATTATGATAAATTAGAAGAAGAGGGAGCTTCGTGAAAAGACATTACAAGTTTTAAAACATACGATTTAACCCCAAGGCCATAGTGCCGCCAAGTCAAAAAGTTTTATTTAGGTGTAGTATGTACCTATTATAATATTTGGCTTATTACAAAACATCGGTGTTCTGTGAAGCTATTTAACCCGCGAGAACTCGCGCCTATAATACTCACACGAGCACTCTCATATAGAGCATTTTGCTCACGTTTTATAAAAAGTATATAAATTATGGCATATTTATTTATATTATTAGTAAAATATAATTTATTAAATCAACAATACAATCACGTAAAATCAAATGAAAAACTTATTTTTAGAGTGTATTTATTGCACTATAATATTTAAATAACATTTATAGGGACTAAAATGGCTATTTATAACTGCATTTTTGAAAGTAAATTAAAAAAATAACTTCAAGTAAACAAAAAATGAGGAATGAATAACAAAATATTAATCTTCATCATTTGCACGTACAAATGTCACACAAAGTAAAAGCATGTTCTGTACATAACTATAGCTAATATGTTCTGGAATAAACTAAAAAATAATATTTATTCATTTGAAGCGAATACTTTGTGATGTGACTTTATTAATTTTAAATAAAGCAATAACTTTGTAAACACCACTTTTATTTTTTATACTTTATGCCGACCGGGTTTCGCTACAACCGTAGATTCTTCAGGGCTATTTTGTTGCATACTTGCATATTTTGTTAAATCATATATTATAACACACACGTAACCTAATGTTAGTAGAGTATTACTTATACTTCTATATACTTCTCTGAAGAAGCTACGGTTGTAGCGAAACCCGGTCGGCATAAAGTATAAAAAATAAAAGTGGTGTTTACAAAGTTATTGTTTTATTTTAAATTAAAAAGTAATACTTACGTTGTCACTCGCGCGATGAGCAAAATGCCGCGCGACGGGACCCAACCGAACAAACCACCTCTACTGAGCGACTGGTCCACCGTAAGACGAAAAAACCGTTATGCGCGGAACGGGGGGAAGTATAAAATTGACATATTAGTCGAACGAGGTACGTATGCACATTGTTGCATAAATGGCGCGAATTTTAAATTCACCGTGAGGGAAATGCTCATAGCGCGAGTGCTCGCGGGTTAAAAAAGATTATTTTTTTTTATTCTTTTTGGTTTTTCTGTATTTTACTTTTCCAAAATACTTTTTTGCAAATAATTTCACTTTTGATAGTTTTTGTCGAATGGTTCGTGAGCTTCATTATCGACTTGCAAAATTCAATAGAATTTTGAAAAATCTTTGCAAATTAAATGTCTATACACAAGTAATATCCCTTGCATCAGGATTAGATCTGCATTATGAAGGACAGGATATTTATTATTACGGAAAATCAAATGTGTCAGAACAAAAAAACATTATAAGAATGTGACTGAAAAATCGCGGCTGGCTATTTTGAATTCTGCCAATAGAATTATGAAATGTAGTATAATATGAAGCAGCAACCTATTTTCCATTCTTTTTCACCAAGTATAATTAATACAATTTTCACTGGCCATTAGAACGCAATTTATTTTGAATATAAATCCTATAAGTCTTGGATCATCAGTCAAGACAGATCTGACTTCAAAGATTTTATCAAAACCAATTTATAAGTATGAATTTCTACTGGTACCTACGACGCTGATTGTCTTTTATTTTAAACGTAATATTGCGTCGTTATTTGTATTCTTCTTATAAATAGCTACTAATAATAATAATAATTGGATGACTAGTATAGCGCTGTTTTTGTGAAAAATCACCTCAAGAGCGCTGTACAAACTTATAATACATTTCTACAATCTTACATCTAACTACAAACTAGACAAACCTACGTCAACTACAACAACTTATGGCTAAAAATTGCATCCACCGGTTCATCGATCAACTACGAGTGTCTACGTAGAATGTAAAACTACGAGTATGTCTATGTAGAATGTAAAACTACGAGTATGTCTATGTAGAATGTAAAACTACGAGTGTCTATGTAGAATGTAAAACTACGAGTATGTCTATGTAGAATGTAAAACTACGAGTATGTCTATGTAGAATGTAAAACTACGAGTACGTCTATGTAGAATGTAAAACTACGAGTATGTCTATGTAGAATGTAAAACTACGAGTGTCTATGTAGAATGTAAAACTACGAGTACGTCTATGTAGAATGTAAAACTACGAGTATGTCTATGTAGAATGTAAAACTACGAGTGTCTATGTAGAATGTAAAACTACGAGTATGTCTATGTAGAATGTAAAACTACGAGTATGTCTATGTAGAATGTAAAACTACGAGTGTCTATGTAGAATGTAAAACTACGAGTATGTCTATGTAGAATGTAAAACTACGAGTGTCTATGTAGAATGTAAAACTACGAGTATGTCTATGTAGAATGTAAAACTACGAGTATGTCTATGTAGAGTTTAAAACTACGAGTACGTCTATGTAGAATGTAAAACTACGAGTATGTCTATGTAGAATGTAAAACTACGAGTGTCTATGTAGAATGTAAAACTACGAGTATGTCTATGTAGAATGTAAAACTACGAGTATGTCTATGTAGAATGATTTGACTAATGAACACGATGCTGCTGTAAAAATGTACTGTTCAAGCAGAACATACATACACATATACGGGACCATACTGACCTGGGAGGTCACTAGAGATAAACGCTGTTATTGTTTATTTAGAGAAATTCAGGTACAATTCACAAGCTGAGGACATAATTGGGATCTATAATATATAATACGTACTTTAGTGAGGGTATTTTGAAAACAAAAGCAAAATTTTATGATGGCCGGTACAATAGATTTGATCGGAATATTTATCTTCCTGAATGTGTTGGTCCCTTGGTAAGAGAAAGATTGATGTGCAAGGATTTGAATAATGTTAATCCAACAAGAAAATTGTGATTAAGGTATATCATAGGCAAAATAAGAATTATACTCTCAAAAAGGTATTTCTTATTTAAGGGTATGAGAGCCCAAAAAAATAGGTTTTTAATTTGGACTTAAATTCTGTTGGACTTATTATAAACTTCGCTTGCTCTCAATGCAGGCATTCCTAGTGAGACAGGCACAGCACATCACCAATTGTAATATAATTAATAAAAATGAATAATATTGCAATGTTAGACGAATTATTAAACACGTAAAAGTTATCCATCATGTTGGTAAAATGAACCGGGAGAACCTTAAACAGAGAAAATAATTCTAAAAATTATTATAAGCAATTATTATCAGACTGAAACACTCATCTACATTGAAAAAATCTTCCGAGAAAAGATACATAAGCCAATGGGGCTTGAACCCGTGTCCTTCTGATTGCTGGTCAGGTGCTCAAACCACTGAGCTATGGCGGCTTATCTAATACCCGCCAAATAATTCAATATATACTAGTGTTTCATTCAACAATTACTGTTTATTACATTTTTCCACCTGAAAACAACCAACTTTATTTTTGTGAGAAAAGCATTGTTAGTGCTAAATCTCTCTCTAGGTGGCGTCGAGACAAATTATGTCTAGATTTTTTGGTGAAATATTAATTATTATTTTTAATTGATAAACTAACGTTTAAGAAAAGATTTTTATGCAAGGGTAACAATTATTATAAGCAATAATTATCAGCCTGAAACACTCATCTACATTGAAAAAATCTTCCTAAGAAGAAAAGATACATGACGCCAACGGGACTTGATCCCGTGTCCTTCTGATTTTTAAAAATTCTTTCTTTCTTAATAATGAAATAATTCTTTTCAAATTAACAATGTGTTTACATTCCCATTAATAGGACTATGTATGTACTCATTTTTATACCTCCGCTAAAGTAGTTCAGAACGAAATAACCCCGAGCAGCACACGAATGCAGAAGAACCTTGGAAAGAGTCGGAGTTAAACCCGGAATCGACAGCCGTGCTAAGATATCGTATCTTTAGAAAGCAATGAAAACCAAGTTTGGTTAGAAGTTCTCCGGACTGAAGCGATAAAGCGCAACCACTTTTCAGAACCGTGATTTGAAATGGTTGATGTATCGGATTCGGCAAACTTTTATAGTACCATCCTCACACGGCATGTGTTGAATATAAATTGTGGGAGAACAGTGGATCTTTGTGAGGATAAATTTTCCTACGTCAATTGGTAAGCTGAGATAGCTCATCATTTTATATCACTATTACTTTATGGTGTAAAACACGAATTACGGTATGCCAAATAAATATTGGACCGGCTAATACTATCGTTTACAAATAATAGCGAATAACCAGTGTATAAAATGCTATTAAACAAAGAATTTACTATGTCGTTTGAATTTTTTAACGTTGATGGCCTCCACAGTCGAGGGGTAAGATAGAAATTCGAAGGTCGCCGGTTTAAAGCCGACGTGCGCAAATAAATTTTATTTTATTATTTTGTGTTAATTTACAACTAAATAATTTAACATAGTCTTCGACCAAGGGTATAACTTGGTCGAAGAACATGGTATACGGTATTTTTGGGACGTGTTCCAGAGTGGAAGATACTCTTAATACCACCCTGGTGTAAGATTACCATTCAGAATTGAAAAGTTACTTGAAGTTACACTTTAGCCGTGTTTGGTGATCAGATCAGAGCAGCCAGGTACTTCCTCATCTTCCTCTCCTCCACCTCCTTCGCCTCCTCACTAGTTAAACCAATTATAACTCACTGACTAAAGCAACTTTTCGCAACTCTTCTACAGTACTCACATTTAAAAAATACACAAAAAAAATCGAGTGCAGTTTACACGCGGTTGAAGCGAAACTTTACCAAAACAATCTCAACCAATACTTGAAAAGTGAGGTCATAATCAAAGCGACCAATGAGCACAGACCAGCGTAATTTCTTAAAAACTTATTTTGAGTTTAGCTATATTAACAAGAAGGTAAGTGTGGTTGTTAAAACCTTGTAAACACCTTTATCGGCACTGTGGGAATAATAATGGTAGGTAGTTAAGTAATAAGAGCGGCGCTGAAAAGATTAACAAAGTAAGCACATCTGTTTTACGTTCACATTATATTATAAGCTTATTTATTTATACTATTGAAATGGCGCCAAATAAAAATATATAATTGTAATCTATTTATTTAAAATACTTAATGCCGACCGGGTTTCACTACAACTGTACGTTCTTCAGGGCAGAACAATATTCTGTTAAAATTTTAAATCTACAATTTTAATAACATGTGTTATAAATAATATATTAAGCTTTCAAGGTGGGTTGCAAAAAGTAGGCTAAGCTCCAGGGAAGGAGGCAGGAGTAGGGTAGAGATAGATGGAAGATTGGGAATAGAGTGCTCTTTGTCAATAGGGAACAACCTAAGTATCGGACTTAAATTTAGGTTTATTTGGTTGTTGATTACTTTGCAATTACTGTTTTAGGCTTTCCTTAAATTAATATCAAAATTATTACCAAAATATTAAAATTTTAAATATCTAATTATCATTTATTTTTATTTATAACTTTATGAGTAAAACCTTAAATTATAATATTTAATTAAATGAAAACAATATTAGCGAAACTCCATCGAAAATCTTGAGACAGAAAAAATCAGGAAAAAGATATAAAAAAGATGTTGGTAGAGCTATTACCATGTAAGCAGAAGGTCCTGGGTTCGAGTCCCACAGGTGCCAATATCTTTTTCTGATTTTTCTGTCTCCCGATTTTCGATTGAGTTTCGCTAATAATGTCGTCATTTAATTAAATATCTAATTATTAATTTATAACAAATCAGGTGGGGGCATATCGCTGTATATAAGGAATAATCTGGTATTTAAACAATCACTAACAAAATTAAATTATTTTTTTATTTCTTGGGCACTGACTATGTAACAATTTCTAGACATTTTTGTTTTGAAAAGTTTTAATTTTCGATGTACATTTGTTACTTTAATTTTAAATTTTTAAAATTAAAATTTAAAATTAAAGTAACTTAAATTAGTAACTTAAAATTAGTAACTTAAAATTATTTAATTTTTTAAGTAACTTAATTAACTAATTAAATAATAATTTTTTATTATTTAATTTTATTAGTAACTTAAAATTATTTAAACTTAAAAAGTAACTTAAAAGTAAAGTAACAAAAAAATTTAAAATTAAAGTAACAAATGTACATCGAAAATTTAAACTTTTCAAAACAAAAAAAGAATCAAATTATTTTGACAATGTTTTCGGTGTAATTACTCTTCCAAATAAACAAAGTTTGAGTATATTAGGGATACATCGACCACCGAATCTTAACCAACTATAGTTTATTAGGGAAAATGAATATATTCTGACGGATTTCATAGGCCCTCGAGACAATGTTTTGTTCTTTGGGGACGTTAATATAAAATTGACGAATTTTCGTTAGGAAGCGGAAGCAATAGTTAGCGTGCGCATAACACAATCATGCATAGATCATATATATGTTAGGTACAGTAACGGGCTTACAAGTAGACTCGCTATCAGCGTATGTATGCGAGATTTCCACAGCAGATCATTATATGACAGCCGTTAATATTAAATATGATGTCCAAAAAGAACCATTAAAAACTTGAAGAAGATAAATATTTTGTCCCAAAACATGCCGATAATCACATACGAGAAATACATTGGAATTTTTTACTTAATGAACAAGAAAGTTCTATTTTTTATCAACAAATTGAAAATAATTTCATTAATTTATATGAAAAAAGCACTGCATCATTTTTTGAAAAACCAACTAAAAGACCCCATTTTATCAAAAAATGGATAACTACTGATATCTCTATAAATAAAAATGAATAGCCGAATTGCATGTACGCGCATAACTTCCGCATGACTGCACCAAATTGGATAATTCTTTTTTTTATGTTCTTTATTGTCAGGACAAGGTTTGTATAAAACTACTGGTGAGATCTGGCATTATAAAATTTGTATGAAAAAAATTGCAATAGGTGGAACGCGAGCTGTTTGAAAACTGAATGTATGGAATGCGGGAGGGGGAAGGGGAGCTGGGTAGGAAGTTCGCGGGAGGGGGGAAGGGGAGCAAGGGAGGGGAGAGGGGTACCTGGAAAGGGGAACTCGGGAGAGAGGAAGGGGAGGCGGAAGGGGAACGGGACGAATGGGAGAGGACACGCAGGAAGAAACAACTTCTTTATTAAAGCTGTACCAGCTAGTTAGATAATAAAAAAAGGGATTTATTGTTTCGAAAGCGGAAAAATTCTCCTCTTAGTAAAAATTTTGAACATGAATACAAGTCCATGCGAAATAAAGTCAAAAAATTAATTACTAAAAGAAAAAAATGTTTTTTTAAAGATAAATTCAAATGTAATTTTAATAATACCAAGCAAACCTAGGATGAAATAAATAAAATGTTGGGTAGAAAAACTTAAAGTAACTGTGATGAAGTCATCTCGAGTCAAAGGTTTATGAATTTGTTCTATAGTTTGGAAAAAGAATGTTTGAAAAACCTTAAAATATTATTATTTATTTATATTTATTTACGCCCTAGTGGGCTTTTACATGAATAGAAGGAAATGTTTACTCGCAATATTAATTATGGGTGTTACAAAACCAATAAAACAGACCGAATAAGAATGCAATCAACTCGTAAGGTATGTAACATCACAACAGAGATTAAAAAATGAAATAAATAGTATGAGTTGTACTTATAAAAACTAATACAATTTAGCTTAAAATATATAAATGTACATATAATCAATAATAAGACCTGAAATAAAATAAAGTGCAATGTATAAGAGCTAGTTAGTAGGTATAAACAAACAATTATATGCGTGTATTACTGCGAATAGAATAAAAAAATTAAATTAAATGACGATATAAATTACTGGTAAGGTTTTGGATGAGAGAAGGCTTTTTGAAAAGAGCAAAAATAATAAAGACACACATCTACCGGATCTGCCCTGATGATGGACACTGCAACGCTGTTCAAAACGTTGGCTAAAGAAGGAAGTGGCGCAACACGGCATAACACCCCAAAAACAAATAACGAAAAAATAATAAAAGTTAATTATTAGCAGATGAAATCGAAATTAGTTGCCACTTAAAAATTGCAAAACTGTCGACACCAAAAATATCTATAAGTTCGCAGTGTTTATTCGCAAGGCTATAAATTCTTGGAAATAGTGAATAAATAGAGTAATTAGTGTTGAGGTTTTTGTTACATTTGAAAATATCTTTACTTCAAGTTTGTCTGGCAGGTATATTAATGCAAATAAGTTCATAATATAATATGTTATCATATTCTGGGCATAACTCCGCATTGAAATACGTTATCTGTGCAACTGTGAATGTTTTACGTTCCTAGGCAAAACGTATTTTCTTCAGACAGAAATAATCTAAAAACCGCCGGATCCGGATTAGGTATTTCATCCCGAGCTCGCAGCCACCGAAACAGGAAGTGACGTCATCTGGGAAAAATCCCCACACGTTTGAGAGTTTCCGGTTTAAATCTCCGGCTAGCGCGCGGCGGACGCCCAAAGAAATATTAGGCCAACGTGATGTTTATTTTATTTACAGTGCAACTATATTAGAGCGCGGAAAATACAAGCTGAAAAAATACCGAAAAGCGATTATGGAGCCGGATTTTTTTAGATCAATTTTTGGTACTACGCGACCGCGGTATTCCGAAATGTTGCTCCAAGAGTTTTCTCAAATAAAATTCTATGTAACGTGCTGAATTTCAACCGGGATTGTTGGTAGGTAATGGGAAGTATTTTTGATTGGTGGAAAAAGGGGTTTGCTCGTCAGGTGCGACAAGCGGTTAACTGACATTTTTTCCAACTTGAGTTTTTAATAATCAGTTGCTCTTTACAATGTCTTTTATCATGGATTCATTGTCGTTCTTAACCGATGATACGCAACGTGTTATAGAGTATAATATAAACAAATAGATTCGTAGTTCCTACAGTGTAAATCGTTCGTTAAGAAAAAAACCGCAAAATGAAGGAAGCAAAATTTTTAATTTATTTTGTTTTTTTAGTGATTTGGGAGTTGTAATGTTTTGATTCACTTTTTTACCATTTGACATTTGATATATGAAACGAACAATACGGCAGCTTGTCTTCTTTCTTAACAGTTGTAAGTGGTCTCTGATGATTGGTATCTGGTGGTGGAAATAATGTTGCAAACTGAGTGTCCAAATAGTTGCGTTGATCTAGGAATTTCATTAGAATTCAATTAGGAAAAGCATTATGTAAATATATTGGTTGATAGTATTCTAGTTGATTGTTGATACTTCAGCACACATATTTTTGTCGATTTTTTTAAATTTAAGTTTTCAAATAAGTAAAAGAAAGTGTTGCATATAGTTTCACTAATAATAGTTTGAAGAACTAGTGTTAACACAAATAAAAAATGCATTGTGGTGCATAGGTTAATTGTGTAGTTTCAACATTCTTCAATAGATTTCCTTAGTAAAGTTAGTTATACGAAGTTTTGTGGTATCTCAAGAGATGTCAGTTAAGTATTAATTTAGAAGAGTATCATCTATCGTCACTTGTGTCTAATGTACGAACGGTTATGATGATAGCCGAAGGCATCTGGTATTCGGGCAGACGCCATCAGATGCAAAATGAATATATAGACAAGGAAAATTCAAAAATATCAGTGAAATTTATAAAAGAAAATAAAAAAGTAATGGATTTAATAACTTTACTGCATTCATAGAAGTAGATGGAAAAACACACTCTAAAATGTTAGAGGAAATGAAGATAAATATTGGATGGAATAGATGTGCTGTATACGATCATCTCTCAGTTTTGAGATGTTTCAATTGCAACGGATATAGACATAAAGCAAGTGATTGTAAAAATAAAAAATCTTGCGGAAGATGTTCTAACGCTCACGATACGTCAGACTGCAAGGAAAATATTGAAAATATCAAGTGTGTGAATTGCAAACTCACAAATGATAAACTTACTTTAAACTTAAATGATAACCACCATGCATGGAGCAAGGAGTGTCCTATTTACAAAAGAAATATAGAATCGGGGAAGAGAAAAATTGATTTTTTAGGATAAAAAGAAAAGCGATTATATACTACTTAAACATTTCAAGTCTTTTGGCTCATGTAAATGAAATTAAAGTATTATTACAAGAACTCAAACCAGAAATTTTAATGTTAAGTGAAACGTGTATAACTAGTGACATTTACGATTCTGAAGTATCATTTATAGGATATTCAACTGTAAGATGCGATTCATTTAGTCTGCATACGGGAGGAGTTGTTATGATTATTAAAAATAGTATATCTTTTAAAATAATATCTAATGAAGTGTTTGATGAAAAAAATACATGGATACTGGCAGTACAAATCAGAAAAAACTTGATTAAAGGAACATACGCTGTACTATATCACTCACCAAACCAAAGCCATTCTAAATTTTTGGATTTCTTCGAAAGTTGGTGTACTAAAAACATGAAAAATCAAGATATGTTTTATGTAACCGGTGACTTTAACATTGACATGAAAGCCAAAAATACATGCAGTAATAGACTCCAAAGTTTAGTGAATAATCTAGGACTGAAACAACTTGTGACCAAACCAACTAGAATATCAAATACATCAGCAACCATTATTGATTTAGTTATAACAAATAATTTTTACCTGAATGTTAATGTTGTGGATACTCCCAAAATATTAGACCACGAAAATATTTCAACAACATTTGAAACGAGTGTAATTAAAAATGAATCAAGGGAAATTACATATAGAGATAAAAGGAAATATGATGAAAAAATTTTTTGTGAAACTCTACAAAATAGTATTTGTCAAGTTACCGAATCAAATCACCTAAATGACAAAGCAGAGAACTTCGTTAATATTTTGACTACAGCAGTCAATGAAATTATGCCAATGAAAAGGATTAAGTTTAAAAATACGAATAAATGGTACTCTAAACCATTACACAATCTTCAGCAACAAAGAGATAATGCATACAAATCGGCAAAATTGGAACCATCATAAGAAAAAAGGAATGCATATAAAAAATTTCGTAATATTTATTCCAAACAAATTAAACAACAAAAATGCGATTATTATAAGCAAAAATTAGAAACACAACAGAATGAACCAAAAAAACTTTGGATAACACTTAAAGAAATCATAAAGGGCAAACAAAAAGAAATTGTAAAGTCACTTGATTTTCCAGATGGAACTGAAGAAGAAGTAGAGAAGATAGCCACTAAATTTAACAAGCATTTTATTTCGAGCATAGATCTTATAATTCAAAGTATTCCACAAGATCCAGAGAACCAACTAGACGAACCTATATGCACCGATGAAGAATTTAAGTTTAAAAATATAGATTTACCGTACTTGAAGAGGGTGCTGAGTAATATGAAGTCGAAGGAATCACCAGATGGTATTACAATAAATATAATCAAAGACTCTATAAATATTATTGGCGAATCGATGGTTCAAGTTATCAATGAATCTTTGAATAGTGGAGTATTCCCCAAAACTTGAAAGACATCTGTAATAACTCCCATCCCAAAAATTGATAACCCAAAAAAATTTGACGACTTTAGGCCGATCAATTGTTTACCCAAATATGAACAAATACATAGTAAAGGAGCAATTAACTGAATATATTGAGGCCAAGCAGATATCAGTTCGACAACAATCTGGTTTTAGAAATAAATGTTCTTGTGAAACTGCTATTAACTATGTAATAGATGAGTGGAAAAATTTTAGAGATAAAAAAAGTAAAATTATTGCAGTATTTCTAGACTTAAAGCGGGCATTTGAAACAATCGACAGAGATAGATTAATAAAAAAATTAAGTAATATTGGAATTAATGGTAAAGAAAATAAGTGGTTTGTTGATTACCTATCAGAAAGAACACAAGTAACAAAATATGGGGGTATAACATCTGAACCACATAGTACTAACAAAGGCGTTCCGCAGGGTTCTGTCTTAGGTCCATTGCTGTTCATTATATACATGAATGATATTATCAAAGTGTTAAAACATTAATCAATTAAACTATTTGCTGATGATACATTGTTATACATAGCCAGTAAAAATTTACAGGACGCCATTGAAAAAATGCAAATTGATTTAAATAATGTAACGCTGTGGCTAAACCAAAACAAACTCAAATTGAATGTTACGAAAACTAAGTTTTTAATTGTGGATAACTTAGGTGGAAACGAGCAGGCAACACTAAAAATTGATAACGAAAGCATAGAAAGGGTTAGCAGTATTAAATATCTGGGTGTGATATTGGATGATAAATTAAAATTCGACGAACACTTAGAATACATAACAAAAAAAATTGCTAAAAAAGTTGGATTCCTAAAAAGGATCAGGATTCTATTGTAACTCCGCATTTAAATTATTGTTCTAGTGTATTATTCCTATGTAACGAAGCCAAAATAATAAACTACAGGTTATAGGGGGGTGAGGATGATTTTAAAATGCAACATTTTTACAAGAGTTAAAATTATGTTACAAAATTTAAATATGATGACAACCAAACAACATATAATATATAATACATTAACAATGATTTATAGAAGAATATATGACGCAAATGTGAATGGTAGAAGAAGTCGAGGACGCCCAAGAAAGACATGGCACGACCAAGTGAATCAGATACTTGAGTCGGGCCATGTCAAGAGTCAGAATAATAGAAGAGAATGTATGAGACGTTGTATGAATGTAAACGGGGCAAGGAATGTGTGCCAAGACCGGGATGTTTGGCGGTCCGTCTTCTCTGCCTACCCCTGCGGGGAAACGGCGTGATGGTTAGTTAGTTAGTTATGATTTATAAACTTAAAAATAATATGCTCCCAAATTATCTGAAGAGTACTATTATGTTTCAAGAAAATGTTCACAATTATCCTACGAGAAGACGCGGAGACTTTAGGCTTCCCAAAACTAAACTTTCGTGCACACAAAATAGGGCATTTTATAAAGGGCAAAAACTCTATAACAGTCTGCCAAATGCCGTAAAGGAAGCCTCAAGTCTCAGCAATTTTCGTAGGTTGTGTGCATTATATGTAAAAAATATTTTTTGATTACTCACCAACGTTATTCTCAGGTCTTGTTCTTTTATAATGTATTTTTGTATAGTTATCTTTTTTATTTAGTATTCTTTTTTTTAAATGTAGTTGTGAATATTCCTGTACCTACTTCGTAAAATTGTATTTTTTATATTTTCCTACTAGATGTATGAAAATATTTACATACATCTAAATAAAAAAATAAAAAAAAAAACAAACAAAAAAGTCTCGCGGCCCGCAGCGGCAGTATAAGAGCCTCCTAGAGTAAGGACGTCTGGTCCAGTTGAATATTTATTGTAAAATTTACGATAGTGTAAATAAAGCAACTCTAATCTCAACGAACTTCGATCTTATTTGGAAGTTTTTCAAGTAGTCTTGATCGTTGGGATTAACAGACACTACATTCAGGATTGTTTGTTTTGTTTAGATTACGTTAGCATATTTTCTTTTTTTTCAATCATTTTTCGAAAAGAGTTCAGAAATAAGTCAGAAATTTACCTGAATATTATGTCTTTGAAAATTACAATATTCTGATGAAACCAAAAAATTCATTTCGTTTTATTCATTTCGCCCTGAAATTGTTCCTGAACAACTATTCCATTCGCAAGGGGTAGAAAGGAATAAATTTCGTCTGTGTTCAAGTACCTACATGGTTTCCAAAAACAACACACAAAATAAAGCGAAAAATATGTAATAACGAGCGAACCAATACTCAACGGGTTAAATAATTCGGCGAAAAAGATGGAAAAAACACGTGTGTTTTTAGTGAGTACACTTGAGCTATGTAGAGGCGGGAATAACAAAGCGAAACGGAGGCAGAAAAAGATTGGTCCGGATGCTGATTGGACCTGTGTACTCCGTGGGTTAAATCGGAGAATATTGGTTTGATTTAAATTTTAAATTCGGGGTCTTTTTTTTCTTTTATCTGCGGTATACGGTCATAATAAATCCTTTGTCAAGCTATTTTTATCATCTACTTTGAAAACGATTGACAGATTATACGACACACACAATAATTTTTTTTTTTTAAAGAAAGACAAACCATTCCCGGGTTACGAATAACCCAACAATGTTTGAAAATCTTCTACTACCACCACAGAAAGCCGAAAATGTTGCTTGTGTTGTGATGGAGGACTTAGCCAGCCGAGAAATCGAACACGCGACGCCCAGGTGGGACCCAAGCGCTATGCCCACTCAACCACTGACCAGTTATTTAGTTATTGCGCTTAGTTTTTAGCCCGCCAGGGAGGCAGGGAGGCTTTTTAGCCTCTTCAGCAGTAGGTAATCAAAAACGGTAATTTTTTAGGAAAGAAAGGATATATGTTCTGAGAAGGAAAAATGTGTGAATCCGGGGATTGAATCCGTCCCTCCCACTGCGTTGCAATTCAATGGGTCGAGAGAGTCCGGCTGGAGAGGTGTAGGTTAGGTCTCTCAGCAGATGGGCAGCAACCTGCTAAGCCACCAAACGTAGCGAACCACTAGGGGGACCTATGGCAAGGTAACATATAAAGCAGGTATAAAAAAACAAATATACCAGTAAGGTTAGAACGCAGTCAGACAAAAAAAATATTAAACGCAGTTTAAAAATTAACCTACAAACGATTTTAGAGAAATATTTCCGAGTTTTAAAATTTAGCAAGGTTAAGTTGATATAGGTTAGGTAGGTGTAATGCTAATATTTGTGATTGCCCTAACTTAGAACGGGTGACTAAAATCAAATACTTAGGTATTATCTTTGACAGCAATTTAAAGTGGAAAGAACACATTATCACTACAGCAACAAAATCAATATACTTCTTTAGACATACTCGCAACTTTTTAAACTTGAATCAACTCAAAACAATTTACTATGCTCTATGTCAATCTCTAATTGAAAACGGTATTATAGCCTGGGGAGGAGCAAACGATGCCGCCATTGACCCGATCTTTAAAGCCCAGAAACTAATTATTAAGATTATATTAAAACTACCGATCACAAGCAGTTCGGATGAAATCTTTAGGAGAATCTGTGTCTTGGACATTAGGCAAATTTATGCCAAAAACATAGTAGCATACCTCTTCAAACACAGAACTACCTTTGAAAATGTCCAAACTGCTCGCAATACTAGAATCATAGGGCATATTCTCCTACTTATCCCTTTTGCTAAAACAACCTTTGGCCAAAGAAATTTTAGATACTTTGCAACAAAACTATATAATACACTTCCACTGGCAATTAGACAAAACACAATGTATCTTAAATATAAATCTGACACCAAGTCCTGAATCACCAGCCAAAATAGATCCAACATCAAAGATTATATCAAAACTAACTTATAAGTATTTATTTTTTCAATTTTACGTTGATGATTAACTGTTACTTGTAATATTGTGTTATTATTTGTACTTTGTATGTGTTATTATTATAAACTGCTCATGCTAAGCGCCTGCTCTCAACACAGGTTCTCCTAGTGAGACAGGCATAGAATAAAACAAATTGTAACTCAAAACTAATAAAGATGAATAATAAAAAAAAAAAAAAAAAACAAACAAAAATAAAAAAAAAAACCACCAACATTGTCTCGATAAACTAGTTAAAGCGTAATCATTCATGGTAGGGAATGGCGGATGATGTCTATGGAAATGGTGTTGTATTAATATGTACATAATATTATCTAAAATATTAAAATCCAAATTGGACAGTTCCGAACTCCTGCAACTTGCAGATACACAAGAAGGAACCACCGATCACCGATTCAGCGGTTTGGCACTATGCGAAACTAATACTACGCCTGTCTCAACACAGGTATACCCTAGCGAGACAGGCATCGAATAATGTAATGTAAACATACCTTATATAGATAAATAAATAAAAATAAATAAATAAAAAAATAACAGATGTTATTAGACATGGTTAATGTTGCAATTTTGTAAACCTCTGATCACCGTACTTAAAATTTTTTGTTGCTTATATTTTTATATCATGCATGTATTGTTTTATCGTAACTTATTGTTATTATATCTCACTGTTCTTTCAATTTTGGTTGCTTATATTTTTATTTCATTTATGTACTTTTTTATTTCTATCGTAACTTTTTTTAATAATATTTCTTTCTCATGTTAAAGATGTACTGCCTTTATTTATTTGTGTAAAAACCCTTTAGGCGTAAAATAAAATAATATTATGAATTATATTGTGACTAACCTACCTGATTCGGATTAACTAGTGAATCGTCTCACTTTTTGTAGTAAAAAAAGTGCTAATAAAATTTTGGTCTCCTGTGATATGTTTTGTTGTTTTTTCGTAAATCCTTAAATTTCTTACAGATGTCGTCACTGGTTACTACGCTCAATAACCAGCCACCCAAGCCCCACCCCGGCTCTAACTGTTCAATACTGACTGGAATTTTTATTTTACTAGTTGTAAAAATACATCACCGTAGACCGAAATGTTGTACACATATTAAATTCGAATAACATCAGGAATCATTGGTTAGCAAGTCAGATACGTCCGTAGAATAAAGAATAACCCATGAAGTGCCTCGTGGGCGTGTTTCATAATCCTATTATTTGATTGATCCAATTTCGGCCTATTGAAGTGAAAACTTCTTTAGCACCGTTGCGATTTGAAATTTGATGAAACAAAAAATAGAGACACTAAAGAGAGACATACACAAACATTGGAGTTAACCTGCGGAAGAATTAGGTAGTATAATCGGTCTCCTCTTTGTGCGGCGCTTCGTAGCCTCCCTACTCTTGTCTACTTTAGTTTTCTGGAGGTTTCATTTCTACCGCTTGTGAACTGCATACTTGAAATTTTATTTCCATACAAAACTATCTTTCGTATGTGATTATGAAATTCAAATGGGATGATAGTATACAATATCAGTTAAGTGTAAGAGAGACTGACCATTGGCTAAATGGTCTACAACCGTGGTCGTCAAACTGCGGCCCGCGGCGGACATTTGTGCGGCCCGCACAAATATCCGGCGTTTTCTTTTTAAATATGTTTTTTTTCATGTATAATAAAATTATTATATCCGTTTTTTTGCGGCCCACAAAAATATCTGCCGTTTTCATTATAAATATATTTGTTTTCATGTACAATTATTTCTACTATCCGTTTTTTTGCGGCCCGCACAAATATCTGCCGTTTCCTTTTTAAATATATTTTTTTCATGTACAATATTCTATACGTTTTTTTGTGGCCCGCACTAATATCTGCCGTTTTCTTTATAAATATATGTTTTTATGTACAATTATATTATCCGTTTTTTTTTCAAATATTTTGTGTACGCATACCCATATGATTTTAA
Source organism: Limnephilus marmoratus (assembly GCA_917880885.1). Classification (NCBI taxonomy): domain Eukaryota; kingdom Metazoa; phylum Arthropoda; class Insecta; order Trichoptera; family Limnephilidae; genus Limnephilus; species Limnephilus marmoratus. The sequence goes on along the minus strand of OU862918.1, from coordinate 33,866,557 downwards.
AACGTTGATTTTAATTGATTGACATTTGATTTTAAAATGCCCAGCTGGTTTTTGAAAATATATAGTATACGTCATAAGTTCTCAACGTGGGCGATAACGCCCCCTTGTGGTCGTTTGAGACTTTCAGGGGGGCAGTAGAAGACACAGAGGGCGAAGAGATGGCACAGTGAGGGTGTAGGTAGGTAAAAAAAATGGTCTAAAAAGACCAAAAAATACACTTATCACGTTCTAATAAAGCAAAGTAAACTTAAAATGGGTTAATTTTTGTTATTGTATGTTATGTAATCATTTTTATCACATGTGCGAGATATCACACATTTAGATAGTTAGGAAAGTGGATGAAAATTGAACTGAAAGATTCCATTACAGATCTACACAATTTTTTTAAAATTATAAAATTATGATTTTACGTGTATTTTTATTACTAAGAATTAAGACTATATCATGAACTTAAGAAGGAAGGAGGTAGCAACCCATACAAAAGAATTGTATTTTAACTTGCTAAAAAAAAGGTACAACACCCCCCCCCCCCCCCCGAAATCATAAGTGTGCGGCCCGCGGTGATACCTCACATTGTCGTATGTGGCCCTTGACCAGAAAAGTGTGACGACCGCTGGTCTAGAAGGTACTAAGCAAGGGGAGAATTTTTTTCCATTCAAATTCGTACGGAAGGCAGTTTTATGCATACCTACCATATTTTTTTATTAAAAGGGAACATCTAAAAACAGCTTGCCTATCACATGGATAATTTATATGGGAGAGTCATTATGGAAGATTTTCATTCTGCCTTTATCTACAATTGATTTAAAACTGCATGAATTATGTTTGAAATATCCTATTATATTTATGAGACATCATTATATGAACATTGAGAAAACTATACTTTTGAAAGTATACTCGTATGTTTACCAGTTTGGTAGTATATGTTTGCCCTGAGGAAGGAACTATGGTTCCGAAACCGGTCTGCGCTAATAAAATATAAGTGGTTCTAACAAAGATACATTATTATAAGCAATAATTATCAGCCTGAAACACTCATCCACATTAAAAAATCTTCCGAGAAAAGATACATGACGCCAACAATAATTAAAAATAATAAAGATACATTGTTTCATTTATTTATGTAGAAAACTTTTATGTTTGTAGTTATTATCACTCTGTGATTTATAAAAAATAACTTGTCTCCTGGGTCAAAGGCGGGTATTAATTTTATACTTGTACAAATTTTAATCTGTTCTTGAAATGTCCGTGGCCTGAAAGACAGGTGGATTAAGGGAGAAAAAGATATTGAAGAGATTATCCGTAGAAAAATGCTTAGAAAATGTATGTGTATAGTCATAGATAAAATAAATATAGACACAATGAAATATTTTGGTTCACCTTGGAAATACGAGTTAAGCCAGATGTAAACATGTTTTAAGAATGGAGAAAAGCTCCTTGAAATTGATGGGAAACTTATTGGTTTTCAATTCACTGAATCAAAATTAGGTAGGTACATGTCGGTGTGGAGAATACGTGTCTATAATTTGTTTCCAAAACCTTAAAAAACAACCTGGAAAAGCGCTAATGTGTTCTAGCCGAGAAGTACTTATATTTTTATTATTTTCCGTTTCGAAAAACCTTTTTTTTAATGCCAACCATTAGCGAATGGAGGGACGGGATTTTATAATGGAAAGGTTTTTTATATTATAAAAAAAACTTTACTAATTTTTACAACACAAAATCATAATAATGTCTTTAAACCATAGTTACCTTAAAAATACTTAGCATTTGTAGATTAACAAATGAAAACTGCTATCTGTATATATATTTTTATGTTAATACCCGACTGCTCTTATTTGGGGCCAGTGAGATGATGTCATCCTCATTGGGGTATGTTGAGAAGCTGAAGGTAGCGAGGAGGGAAGAGGAAAAGAAGATGGAGTAATTCTTGAGTAAATAAGTATTCAGATCTGGTCACAGAACACGGCCAAAGTATTTTTGTTATTTATTTTTGGGGTGTTTTACAGGGTCCATCATCAGGGCAGATGTCAGATGATCACACATCTGCCCTGATGATGGACTATGTAACGCTATCCGAAACGTTGGTTAAAGGAGGAGGTAGCGCAACACGGCATAACACCCCAAAAATAAATCACAGAAATACTTTTGGCCGTGAAAATCTAAAATCATATCTGACGGCTATCATTTTTTATTTTTTTATTAACCAATACATATAATATATAATTAACCAATGTATATGATATCAGATTGACAGTACTATACATACTTAACAGTTGTTACAATTTGGATGTATGTAGAACTACTTTTTTTATAACAAATGAATAATATGTTAACATTTTTTTATAAATAATGGAAAAGATTGATTTTACGCATTGTTTCAATTCTGAACGGTGGACTTATACCAGGGCGACATTGGGAGTATCTTCCACTCTGGAACATACTGCAAATATACTATATGTAACTATTTATTAATTAATTGCGAAATAACACAAATTTATCAAATAAAATTTGTTCGCGCGCGCTGTGATTTTATCCTGCGATCTTCGGATCGCTAGTCGGGCGCCTTACTTTCGAATAAAAGTGTGTTTATCAGAAGTAACCATCCCAAGTAACTTATCGCAGGTAGGTATGTTTTTCTATATACTCGTATGTTTGGAAATAACACAATTAGATATAGTTTAAGAATTCACAATAAATTGCACAGTGTCCTTGAAAAGATTTTTAACAGAAACGGCGCAATAAAAATTATCTAAATATTATTATTACTTCCCCTCGACCAAGGACGCCGTCAAAGGTGTAGGGTTGTGAAGGACTTCAGATTTTCTGGGTAAACTGAAACAATGTTTGACAATATTGAAAATAATACAAAGACGAGTGATCGAATTATTTACATTTAAAATACTCTTTAAATTTATTTAGGTATTCTAGGAAGAGGTTATCTCTGAAATAAGGGCTAAAACTTTATCATTTATTTGCTTTTTGGAAAACAAAATTAACTTCTTGTCAACAAATAAAGCAACATCCTTATCTCTAGATTCTTGTCCGTGAGATAAACTCAATTTATTTTAATGTACATCATTGAACGCAAATTATTATTCGCTTCGCCTTATTCGCAAACAAAGTAATATCGAAATCCAGCAGACCCGAATCCTAATCTATCCCGGGTGCCCTTCAAAGTCAGAGTTAAGTATTAAATTGTGGATACTGCTTATCTCCAAGTTGTGATGTCGTACAAATCACAAGTTCTATTAGCAAGACAAACAAGGCGTAGTAAAACACACAACTACCGCCTTCTGCCTATTGGCGAGCTTTGAAAGCTCTAACGAAGTTACACCCTATTGCCGTATAAACAAAAGATTTGCGGTATTTGCTCTGAAAGTTTATAAGCCGACCCGTCAATTTAACATCACTTGAACTTAAGATAGTGATTTTTTTTAATGAAGCACTAGTAAACGGTTCTTGACGAATTTCATTGAATTTGAGTTTTGCTAGCAATTCGTGATTTTATAAAATCACCAAATTTAACCGGTATCAAATAACCATTACCTGATTCGTATAATACGCGTAATTATGTATAATATATTGTACACAGGTATGAATGTAGAAAAATATTGACGGGGTGCATTCAGTCATTTTGCGTTGACCCACATTCTAATCCGACGCGACGCCTGTGCTATAAAGATTGCAATCGATTTGTTAAGATAGAAGAATCTATCAATCGGTGCGCCGCAGCCGCTACTGTACAGAGTCGAGGCTTTTTTCAGGTATTTTGGGGCTCCAGATCAGTAGTGACTGAAACTTACCTACAGTCAAGAGTGAAATCCTTTTTTTTTATGTTTGAAAAGTTTGTATATACTTTGCTTCGGCCATTTTAAAGTAACGTGTTCATAAGTGCTCAGTATTTAATGTCATTTTCTCTTCGTGTTTCCATTGTTTTCAGATTCACCCCCCCTTATGACGGACACTGTACCATGGAGAAGGTTAAAAAAGGTAGAAGGTATTAACTTAAAAATTAGTCCTGATAATTTTTTCAGAAAATAATATCCTTTGTTGTGTTAATTTCATACAAAGTACCTACAAAAGTTGTATAAACTCGTGTTATTACGTGTCAGTCAGATCCGTAAAACGTATTAAATCCAAAATTACCGTGACACCGCACTAATCCAAATTTCAATAACACCATCAACCCTTTAGACTGGGGGTATACTACCTGTTTACTGTTTACCAACATCGGGTTTGTTTCCTGGGGTTGTAAAGTGGGAGGGTTGATTAGATAAAGGAAAACTTCCAACTCATACCATCAGTGTACCAACGTATTTTGATAATGCAATCTCAAATATGGTGGACATAAAGATGGTGCTAACTGGATTAGTGCTCACCAACACGAGGAACAGCTCAAGAAATACGTTTAAGCACATCAAACATTTTTCAAAACTCAACTTTAAAAAAAAATCTTTTCAATTAAATTCATACGATCTTCTTTATTCACGCGACCAAAAGAAGAACTGACGAAAGAACCAACGATTTTTTCTTTGTATCCATAATATCTGCAGTAGCGATGCCCCCAAGGAGAACTCATAAAACTGTACATGTGTGGTGTAGATGAATGATCACCACAAAGTGAAAACATTTTACACATTTTTTAAAATGCGCTATATTTGAACATCCTTCTAGAATAACTCTCGATTTCGGCATTACGACGCTTGATGTATTTTATTTTCTATTCTTTGTAGTGTAAACAGAAATAATTACTCTATTAGAATAACTATATTTTCCCAATGTGGATGCCAGGTTTGCCCTTAAGAGTAACTTGAATATTAAAATGTTTTCTTTGTTTTAGGCTTTTTCCCGGGTTAAATATTGCGCAAAACAAGTGTGTTATAATTTATATTTTTTAAAAACCTTTCGTCTACTATTAGTAACCATCTAAAAATTAATTTAGACGGCACGCCACTGCCCATACCTACAAACCACTTCGAATTTCATCAGATGAGCTGACATTGTAAGCCATCTTCCCTTATCTAACTTTTAACAGTTTTAGTGATCAAACCTCTCGATTTGAAATTAGAGTAGCTGCTTTACAAACAGTACATGAACGAATATACATAAACAAATGAACACATGTTTTGGGTAGGTGTGTAAGTTACTTCCTGTAATACCTTACATTTGATTATTCGATTGGATGAATTATATTGGTAGAGTCAATAGAGTCATGTTCCATTAATTTCCACTCTATTCCTTGATAATTGTTAAGTGTTCTAGAAATTTATATGAGGTTTGAAAGACTAACACCTATGCATTTCTATTGGATATATGTTGGTTTTGGTACACGTATGTAATTAATTATTGTGGGTTGTGAAATGTATTAGTATGTGATAATTGTTAAAATGACATTTATATTTCATAAAACAAATGGAGTCTGAACGGTGATGAGCCGTAAAACCTTAAAAATGTGTTTTGATTATTGTATTGATTTACACCCAACGAAGCCTATACAATTTGTATGGTGACCGACAGTTGATCCCTGACAGTTAGCCCCTAAGGGCGTTATAACTATTAATATTTTTTGTATTATTTACCAATTTCAAACCTAAAATCGCCTTCAAAAATACATTTAATAATTTGTCGGTATGGATATCAAACGAATTTAATTACAGGGTCAATTTTGGAACTTATACGCTGGAATATAAGTACTTTTATCCTTAATGCAATTGATTGAAAATACGCTTTATACTGTATTGTCCCTAAGCCGACCGCATATTGTAATAAGTATGCCCGGGGTCACTGTCACGTAATCAATTTGTCACTATTATTATTATTATTTGGCACCAATTTATGAAAGTACTACGAACTTTTATTTTTTTTTATTTTTTACATGAGCTCCACACAGGCGGCCTTGAGGAAAATAATTTCCCTCGTGGCCTATGTCATCTTTAGGGATGCTGTGTGGAGGGGTTTTGGGAACTTTTGGGGATGCTGGGAAAAGGGTTTGAGGGGTGGGTAGAAATCTGGGGTTCAGTGTGTCCTGGTCATCCGCTTCCAAGACCTAGACAAACTTCACCCCATGAACCCGGGCACCCCTACTAAATCACCAAACGTAGCGAACCACTTGGGGTAACCTATGGCAGAGGTGTTGGTTATCCAATAAAGGTTCCCGGGGCGGCGGTACCCATTCCCGACTCCCAAATAGAAAATTGCGAAAATGTTTACAGTACTTGCAAAATATTGTAGAAATTATCTATTTTCTATTAGTTACGAAGAATTATCTACAGAAAATAAGGAAAATATTTAGAATTATAAGTGCCATTTACAAAAAAAATGAGGTAGACGGGAATTTAAAGTACACTCAAGCATTCAAAGAAACCCCTATTTTATTTTTATGGGAGGGATGGAGACGTACGTCCGTAGGCATAAAAATAAAATAGGTTTTCTTTTAATGTTTGGCGGTTCGTCCTCTCTGCCTACCCCTGCGGGAAAACGGCGTGATGGTTAGTTAGTTTGTTGAAAGATTGATGCGTAACATTTTTTCGAAAGCTGATAACACGGATGGTAATTATTAGGTTTCCAGTTGAGATATTGACTAATAATTACGAAATGATATTGAATTTCATCAAAGCTCTAAGACTGTAAGTTCTGGGCTCTGAGGTAGTCATTATGTATAAACATCAATCTTTCTTTGACAGTGAATGAACGGCCTCTAAGGCTTTCAAACAAAATATCTAAGACCATCTAAAAGTAGCCAGCACGTATTTTATTATCTTCTTATATATAAAAATGAATGTGTTGCTAAGCGCAAATCTCGAGAGCAGCTGAACCGATTTCGCTAATTCGTTTTTAAGAATATTCTTGAAGTACGTGGATGGTTCTTACGGAGAGAAAAATTAAGAAAATTGGATAATTTCAGAAAACCTAACGACTATCGCACGTTTGACAGTTCGCGTGTTTGAGAATGACATTTTGCAAAACATTGATTGTTAAATCAGGATTCTATTTTTGAAAATGTTTAAGTTGATAAATTTATTTAAAGCACGTACTCCCCTAATAGTTTGAATCGAATCAAGAATTTCAGATTATTAATTTTAAATATTTTAAGTAGGTAGGTATGTTAGGTACCAAATTTAATATTCATGAAAAATGGAAATTTGAATAAAAATTGTAAAAGGTGGCACGCGGGCTGTTTAAAAACTGAATGTACTGGGATTGAATATATGGAACGCGGGAGGAGGGAGCTGGAAAGGGAAGAGGGAAGGCGGGGAAGGTGGAAGGGGAACGCGGGAGGGGAAGGGGACGTGTGAGGGGGGAGGGGAACTTGGAAGGGGGGTTCGCGGGACGGGGGAAGGGGGGGGGAGTGGAGTGGGGAGAGGGAAAGTGGAGGTGACGGAGTGGGAACGGGAGAAAAAAAGTGGAGGCGGAAGGGGAACGGGACGAATGGGAAAGGACCCGCAGGGAGAAACAATTTCTTTATTAAATGGCATAGCAACGAACGCCGGGACCAGCTAGTTTTATATATATTTTACATTCTAGTAAGGTCTTTTTAGGTAGGTAAAGGAAGGAGAGAAAGTTCCAGGAAGGAAAGAGGTATAAGGGTTGGGTAGAAGTCTGGAGGTCGGTGTCTCATTGAATGATTGGCTTATGAATCCAATCTTTCCACTGAGGTGCAAGGCGATGGGTCGAGAGAGCCCGGTTGGAGAGGTCAAAAGGTCTCCCTTTACCAGTTTCTTCCGATCCGGCCCCCAACATGCAATAGACAAATCCGCTGCCAAGTTTTATAACGTCACCCTGTGAAACCGGGACCCCTGCTAAGTCACCAAACGGAGTGAAACCCTTGGGGTCATCTACGGCAGGGGTTTAATAAAAAGTTATAAAGTAAATACTGATAATCCAGGTGATTAACTTGATGTTAGGAAACCTCCGATAGGATAGTGCACCAGAGGAAGAAATGTATTAATTAAGAATAAAAAACACTATAAATTAGGGTGCCATCCTCTTTCTTCGGACAGTGAAGTTGTTGTTCAAAATTTAAATAAAAAAATATATTTATTTAAATTTATTTATTTTTTCAGGTGCTCCATAAAACAGTTATACACCAAATTATTACGGAGAAGATTACAAAATTTAAGAGAAAAAAAAGTCCAAGGGGGCAGTTTCACTATGTTGAGACGTATGTCAAAAGATAGTTACTGAACTCTCTATAGGTAACATTGAAGATGTCAATGCTCAATGCAGAATCGTTAAGCAGTTGAATTGCTCTGTTTAATGGGGAATTCTGAAAGGAAGAAGTTCTCGCTTTCGCAGCATAAAAAAGTGTGTGGGATCTCCCATGAGTATACGCGTTATGGACATATAGGTTAATCTCCTTCAACATAGGTGGATTCAGTACAGTACCGGAGATCAGCTTAAAATGTTTCCCCAAAAATATTTTTCGGCGGGCTTCTAAGGTTTTAAAATCGAGCATTACTGTTAAAAACAACGATGGATACAGGAATGGGTAGTATGTATATTCCCTCATATACAGAATGAAGACAATTAGCACCCCTGGGAAGGCTGATTTGAAAGGGTGTCCCGGCCTTGTGATCTAGTAGGTTTTGCACGAACCCGCAGCTCTACCAAATGAGCTAATGTGTCCATATCCGATTCAGTCATTTTTAATTCTATCACACTTCGAATAAAAACTACCAACATTATCTTCATTTTCTTAACGCATATTTTTTTGGCTTCTATCTTTAAGTGTATGATTGTGAGATTCAAACTCGAACTATCTAGATAGTGTCTGCATAAATTTTTGACCATTTTATTTTAATACGCGACATCTATTGACTTTGCTGCAAAACTAGGATGAATATTAATTATTATTTTTAATTTATAAACTAACGTTTAAGACAAGATTTTTATGCATAGCACAAAGGGTAACAATTATTATAAGCAATAATTGTCAGCCTGAAACACTCATTTACATTGAAAAATCTTCCGAGAAAAGATACTTGCCGCCAACGCGACTTGAACCCGTGTCCTTCTGATTGCCGGTCGGATGCTCTGACCACTGAGCTATGGCGGCTTATCTAATACCCGCAAATAATTCAATATATCCTGGTGTTTCATTCAACAATTACTGATTATTATATTTTTTTCCACCTGAAAACAACCAAATTTATTTTTGTGAGGGAGGTATTGTTAGTACTAAATCTCTCGCTAGGTGGCGTCGAGACAAATTATGTCTACATTTTTTGGTGAAATACTTTTAACTTGTTAAATATTAATTATTATTTTTATTTATAAACTAACGTTTAAGACAAGATTTTTATGCATATCACAAATTTTTATTCATAGCACAACATAGCATAAAACACGGGTTCAAGTCTTGTTGGCGGCAAGTATCTTTTCTCGGAAGATTTTTCAATGTAAATGAGTGTTTTAGGCTGACAATTATTGCTTATAATAATTGTTACCCTTTGTAGGATGAATATTTTTATTTTTAACGTTATGAGTAAAACATAATGTTAAAAAAAATATATATTTTTATAATATATTGATGCCGTGCACCCCCTCTGATTACACTTCAATATAGCTTAAGGCTCCTTCTGCCACCCCGCATAAGGGATGCAGGAGTTTACAAAATTCAATTTACTTTCGGCCATCAGCTGCCAACGGTCGGTTAGACACTCTCCAATAAGGTCGATGGTATTAGCTTCAAAGCTCTCCGTATCTCCGTTTTACATAAACACCACGTACGAATACACATCCTCTGTAGATTACTACATTATGGTATCTGTGGTAACACGAAGCAGAATCATGCTAAATAGTTCGTAGCGAAAAGGTATATTTATAAAATAAATGGTTCCAAGAATAATGTTAAGAATATTTTTAAATAAAATGGTCCTTATTTTAGGCTATATTTATTGTGAAGTCAAAGTGTATCGGAATACTTGCACCAATTTTTTTTTCTCAGAAATTTTGCGAAAATTATTTTATGAATATCTACCTACTATTTAATAAATGACCGGTCATTGGCTGAGGTCGACAAGGCTCTACCCAGACGGTCGGTCGTCGGTCGAAAGTTCAATTCATCAGCCAGCTAAGGGCCTTCGCTCATGGAGAAACTGAAATAAAAAAAAAAACAGTTGGCAACTCAATCGGCATCCACAGGAAAGCATCTTGCGAATTTCATTGGTGGTCCGCACACAGACAACTTGTATCAAGGGCGACGCCCCAACTCGCAGTGCTAATCGCAGTGCCAGTCTCGTTTCAGTTGACACGTTGACAGGTTGCCATGATTACGCCTCACGACTTGTTAAGTTTTATGTCACAGCAGGAAAATATAGATTATGTTCAGGAGGTTGATAAATTATTATTATATATTGAAGTTGATAGTTGATAAATTATTAATAAATAATTTTTTGTTAAACAAGCTGATATAATTACTGAAATCGTAAAGTTGAATTGAGTTGCCAACCTGTTTTCGGTTTCTCCATGAGCGATGGCCCTGAGTCGTCTATCGCGACCCGACGCAGGTAACGTTTTTCCGCCTACTATGGTGGTAGTAAGAGATTTTCAAGTATGTACCGGGAATGTTTGTCTTTCCTTTTTTTAAATAAATAAAATTACGAGTTCATTTAAATCTTAATGGTTTTTCTTCTTGAACTGATCATGCCTACAAAACTAAATGAGAAAATAATTAGCGACGATCTAATGTATAATGATTATAAACTTTACTTATCATTTAAATAAGAATAAGAAAATATTTTGTTTCATACCACATTACTTGCAACTAGTTTCGGCCGTACCTGAACCTTCATCAGAGGTGGGGAATGCAGTATTGCTATTTAACAAAATCAATTCAAATATCGACGTATTTATCATTAATGAAGATACTATTAAAAGAAATGCTCTATTGCTACTAACATTATGATTGATTCCTACTTTTTTTAATTTATGTAATTTTCCTTTACAAATTTATCTAAAAACTCATTAAAATGAACAATTTTAAAATGTTTTTGAAACAAGAAATTGTTTTGAATCGAATCGAATTTTATGTAATTGAATAGGATTGCATTGAATTAATCAGACCGAACTGGACCGAACCAAACCGAATTGAATTGAATCAATTAGAATAGGGACAATGTGCACAAATTTTTCCTAATGTTGCTTTTGAAATTAAAACATTTTGTACTTTCTTCCATTAATTTATATTTCACTAGGACCGGTCTCATCCTATTACGGACATTTTCAGAATGGTAGTTGAAATTCTTATGCTATGGTATTTATACACTCTTAGGCAGGGGTACACCTGCCTAAGAGTGTGTACCCCTGCCTAAGAGTGTGTACCCCTGCCTAAGAGTGTATAAATACCGTAGCATAAGAATTTCAACTACCAGTCTGAAAATGTTCGTAATAGGATGAAACCGGTCCTGGTGAAATATAAATTAGTGGAAGAAAGTACAAAAGTGTTTTAATTTCAAATTCTAATACAATGGAATTCCACCACGAATTATCAGTGCAAAAACTAGACTCATTAATGTTACAGCATTAAGAACAGTTAAAAATCATAGAAGAGATAGAGATAACAGGACATCAACTTTACTTTACTTACTTACTTACCAAATGATAAAGTTTTTTTAAGCTTGTTTGAAAATTTAATTATAAGATTTACGAACATATAAGCCTAACTTATCATTACATAGTATAAAATGAAGTCGCTCAAAATGTATGTGCGCATAGATCTTTTAAACTACGCAAAGGATTTTCTTGCGGTTTTCACCAATAGATAGAATGATTCAAGAGGAAGGTTTATATGTATAATACATGCTTATTATAGTAGAAAAAAGCCGAGAAATTCAAATATTCAATTCAGGCAGCGGGCAGCTGGCAAGCGGGTGGTGTGGATTTTCTAAAGGTTGGGTAATGGCGTTGTGTTTCGTTAGCCACAGCAATGTGTGGCCAGGTCTGCTAGAAATTAATAAATAATTATCGTTTACCGATCCAGATCATTTCTCGGTAATTAGAGCTACAAAGCGTAGTAAGTAATACACTTGCCCAAAAATAGTTTCAAAGTGAAACAGGAACATGTATTTTGTAATAATATTGTTCAAGAGTATTTCGAACAGGTATCTGTGAGTTACGCATTACTATGTAGGTACTCTGAGCTTACACAAGATGGGAAGGTACACGTCTCAAACCCTCGCCAAACTACAATATCTCCCTCGATGAAAATCATACAACACGTTTCACCGCATTACCTATTCACTTAACAACATCAGAGCACATTAAATAAAACTATATATATCGGAGGTTTCCCTATTCCCTTCGTTCGATTTGAACCCTTCTTGCTAACCATCTTGGATATAATATTATAGTCAGGGTTGGTCAACGTTTTGGCAAAGTTCAATTTGCTAACAAAATAATATGTTATCCTTTTCACCCAATATATTTTAGAATCTAATATTTTGCTAACTTTTTTTATTACACGAGGTATCCAGGGGTAAAGTACACTATTTGCGGGTGGTGATTCCTACGTGATATAAGTAAAAAAAAAACCGTTAGCTATTCCATTTCTTTTACGTATGTAAGTTTAAAAGATATTTTTCCATGGAAGAATACTTTCTTTCTGTATAAACAATTAAAAAAATTAACCTGAAAACTAGCATATGGTATCCCCACTACGCCAGAAAACATCTCTGGATTGCTCCAACGATGACCGAACGATTATTCCGTTTCTAGTACTCGAACCGGCCGGCCACCCGCTTTATATTACCTCTATGCCAGTTTCATGCGCCAACACGAAATTTTGTTAATATTAATCTCAATAAATGTTAATCTCTCGAAATATAATTTCCGAACACCGGATCGCGGCCTGGAAGTACCGCAATCCTCAGGAGCCTGTCTACCTCTTTATGGTAAAGTATTGGTACTGCCTCATCTGATGTGGAGACGAAGCACCAGGATAAACACTTTCCACCAAATCCTCAACTCTTCCAACAACACTTCCAACAACGCGAATTGCTTGATTCTAATCCTATTTCTATGGTTACCAGAAGCAGCAAAAAATTGACTTAATTATTAGCAGTTTTTTAGACATGTTGTGAATAAAAAATGTTTCGAATACTATTTGAAAGGAAGATTGGGATAAGAAAAATGGATGGTGAAATAGAAAAATGTAATGAAATAAATTTGTAAACAATGAGTGCCTATCTTGGTCTTGGTTTTTAACCAAGACAATAACATGTTCAGTACCCCTGGCATAACAGGTACGTGAACCCCTAAGTTACACCACCCTCCTAAGATTTACATAGATATTGTGACCTAGTGAAGCCAAGCCGGAACAACATATCGGAGCTTATTGGCCAAATTAATATCTCGGGTTAAGGCTGTTTAATCTGGGACGTAATGCAGCCGCTTGGCGCTGCTCAGCCTAATTAATTGAAGGTGACTTGATTACTCAAGGTAAGAGAGACATAAATAGATATCTGATATCCTAGGGATCTTGTCTTTGATAATATATTGGTGGTCCTTTCTAAGAAATGTGTAAATGATATTGAATCTTGTTAAATTGAATTGAAATATTGAATTTTGTATCAACAGTTTTTAACTTTCATTGAAAATGGCCTTTCAAAATTTCATATCTTCAAAAAATAGTGTGGTTAATATAATGCAAGTAATTTTTATTAAGGTACAATAAAATGTGGACTCCGAAATACTTTAAATAATATTGTATATACATATAATATTTAAAGTACAACTGGTACGACAGGCCTTTTATACCCTCCGTACGCGTCGTACGTTCATCGGAGACGCATGTTCACTCTTATTCCATGATCTACGACCTACGTTACTAAAACAGTAAACATATAGTAAATTTGAAATCCTTATTTTAGTCAAAATTTCAACATTTCGACAAATTATTTTTAATTCATTTTGCACCATTGTGCATGATCCGATCTTGTATGCCAGTTTTTATATAAAAAAATAACTTTAACAGCCCATGAATTTTTCCACGTTAGTTTGTAGGTAGGTACTAATTTTCGCAGGTGTAACCTTCCTGAATTGCTTTTAAGCTTTTAATTTTTTGACATCTTTTCTAGCATTTTAAAGGACAATTCACTTTCACGACACGACCCCACCCATTTTTAATTTCACAAAAAAATCAACACAAGAGATTCTTAGGTTGTAGAGACTATAATACAATCATCACGACGATACCCTCTACACGCACCATCTTTTACAATCAGTAATCTTACATACATACGAGTATATTTGGTGGATCAACCGTACAAGAAACGAACGAATACATGTGATAATAATTTTGTAACATAGAGTGAGCACAGAGTAAATAAAAAGTCGGTAAGCGGAAATTCACGGGAATTTCAAAACGTTTAAAAATCGGACTTTACAATTTTTAAACAGTTTTGAAGGATTTATGTTCAGTTTCAGAATGGTCCAAACCAGTTTTCTCGATTTGAGATCTTAAATCCGTGACGAGAATACTGACCACGTTCCTAGAGATATTATTCGGACACTGAAAATTATCACGGACTACGTTTTACCTTATTTTATTTAATTTAGACATAATTCATATGCAAAGAAAAATAATCGTTCTTCCCAAATAGGACCGTAAAGTTTGAACGCCAAAGATCAAGATACCTACATAATATATACTCGTATCTGGTAACCAGAACAATAATTCCAGTGACTTAACTAAATATCTTTTCAGCATCATTTTTTTTACATTTAGCTGAATTTTTTCTTTCAATTAAATCAAAGTTGATTTAATTTCTTTTTAATGCGACCTCCACGGTTAGTATTATAAATCCTTGTGGAGATATATTGCACCCTCTGCCCGGTGCATCCAGAATCTCCAGTTCCATGATTTATGGGAACAAATGAGACAAATTTGTAATGCCTGCGACATTTTGTAACAAATGTGGGAATTTTGTAAGATCTACGAGAATTTGTGTGCAAATTGCAGCATATGTGTAGTGGTAATCATGGATGATCGAACTGAAAATTAATCCCTCTGTAAGAAAAGTAATAAGATTTATAGATTCCATTTTATTAGATGCAACAAGCTATTATATTAATTTATGTAACTATCCAATTTATCGGGTCACATCAGTAAAACACCCTCCGTTTTAAATAAGTATTCCTAGTTTTTTTTACAATCACATTTACATGATGATTTTGCACTTTTTTATTCTACCCAGTTAAAACACCGGCTCCCTCTGAGTTTCTGTAGGAACCGTTTGTTCCGCTTACGAATTAGAAAAGAGAGGATGATTTTTGCGTATTGTATTTATAAATATAGGGTTTCAAAGAACTAATACCTACTAAAGCAAAAAAAAAACATCTATCAGCATATTAGCAATAAATGAAATCATTGCACTTCATTACCGACTGAGAAAGAGAAATCTGTTCTATCATGTAGTATTTAATTAAAATAACTGACGGTAGGTTTTAGCTAAGCACCGAACCTCTTGTTTTTTAGTTTTTACCCACAGAGGGCAATGATAGTTGTACAAGTCTATTGCTTTTTCAAAAGTAACCAAAAGATTATTTATTTTATGTGACAGCATTTTTAAGGTAAGCCGATGGTTTATGATATTCTGACCCCGTTAAGGTTTGTGGAACTTGAATGTTCCCTATGTTACCTTACCTTATCACCATATGGAAATAAGAAAAAATCGTTAATGAAGTAATTCATTCGATTATGTTTGTCAATATCTACAAGGCGGTTAATTATCGACAAATGTTTAAATGCAGAATATTGTACCAAAAACATCCCAAATAAAAAGTACAACTTTTAGAAAAATCGTATTTTAAATGTATTTCTAAGCAACTGACTTCTGTTTGTGTGAACTCACCAAGTTGGTTGGTTTTCAATGAAGCCTCACAGCAACTTGGAAGAGTAACCACCAAATAAAACTTTGATTCCGAGGGCCAATTTCAGCTGAAAGAAATTTGAACGGAATCGCAGACTGACTGTGAATAAAACATCCACAATTTCTTTTACGCCTTGTGAGAGGAGTTTATTTCGTATTCGGATTTTATGCCGCGTCAATTTTTTAATATTACAATAAAGAACGAATAACATGTCTGCTTTTATTTGCAAAAACATGTTTTGATAAGCTGAATGCTTTTTAGCCTTGCTTTATGTTTTGTTTTGAACATTTGCGATTTTGTGGGGAATTTTCTTAAACACTAAACGGACGTAAAGTGAAAATACAAAGTAAAGTTGTTTATTCATAGTCCTTCTCACTAGGTATTCCTGTTCCGAGGTAGACTGTAGGATGTTGTATGGGTGTTGATCATGATTCCTCATCTTCTAGTTTGTTGGTTTCCACAAAATAAATTATAAATGATTCCCTCGCAATAGAAGTAAAACTGGAAAGTCACTGGATGTCCCTTTCTTTTGCCTATTTATTTTAAAATGGTTTGAAGATGGTTATTTATTTTAAAATGTTTCCTCGGCTGGCTAAGTCCTCCATCACAACACAAGCAACAGTTTCGGCATTCTGTGGTGGTAGTAGGAGATTTTCAAACATTGTTGGGTTATTCGTAACCCGTAAATGTTTGTCTTTCTTTTTAAAAAATAAAAAATATTCCGACGACCCGTAAAAAAACAAAGCGACTAATGAGCGCAGACCTATCATCATTTCCATTGTATATCTCAACCAATATGAGCCTTGAGCGCAGGTTGATGCTTAGCAGGTGCCGTAGTGCGTCATTTCCGTTTCATTCGAATTTCACTCTAACGGGGCTAAGCAAGTTCACCCTTCAAAAGTATTTATGTTTGTTGTCTGTAGGTTGCGTTGGGGTTACTTCATAATTTTAATGATTTCCTCATCTTCATGTTTAATTAGCCATAATTTGATGTCTTTTTTAAACTTTTGTATCTCCGTGGTGTTCTAAATTTCAATTGGAAGGGAATTATAATTTTTCTGGGCAAAAGATATGTTTAATGTTTAATAGTTTTGAGGATTTCGTCCTTGTAGTGTAGGTGTGTTGGTCAGCAAGGTACCTACTAATATTTTTCTTTAAATTTGAGGAGGGCATTTTTTTAGTACAGTTTAATAAAACTGAACAATTTTTTTCTAAATTTCTTTTGAAGTAGTTCTTATGGGTACTTTAAGGATTATTTTTATCCTATCTTTTATAACGAGCTGCTTTGTGTGAATGTTTGAGGCAAATCCCCATACAATAATCCCATACTCTACGCGTGATTGGCAAAGACTTTATAAAGATCATTATTGCGTATGTTTCTAAAGTAGTACACGAGCTTTGTGAGTTTCTTTGAAATGCTATTGTGGGAGTCCCATCAAAAGTTTCATCGATTTCAATGCCAAGATTTTTACATTTCAAGAGTGTGTTGGTGGGGCAGTGGCATGTTTGAGTTAAGTTTTTTCTAAGACAATCGTGTAATTTGAGAGCATAATTATCAGCTGGCTGCTCTATGGCCGTTATAGAAAACTTTATATATTTAGTTTTGTTAACACTAAGTGTAAGTGAGTTTTGCTAGCCATTTTTTTAGACCGTGTTCAGTTTCTTTGTAAGTGGTTATCCAATTACTTTCATTAAATAAAATTACGGTGTCGTCGGCAAAACTAATGATTTTTCCTTTGGGACAAAAGTTGCAGATAGCATTTATATATATCAAAAATGCCAATTTCAGGAATACCAATTTGTAAGCATCGTCTTTGGGGTTGCTGTACGGAAGGTTTTATAAGACGACGAAAAAATACACGTATAACTTTAAGATGTAGGGGGAAAGACAAATAAAACAATAATAATTACGAAGCAGAGGCAGAACTTGTTTATAATAAACTGTTTTTATACATTGATAAAATAAATAAAAAAATAAAAATAAAAAAATTAAAAAATGTAAAAAATGAATGAAAAAAAAATAATATGCCCAATAGCCCTACATTACGGATTATCCGCACAAACTCACAAAAATCCCATTATCCCATAATCACCTGTTTTTTTCCATTATATACACATCCGGCTCTTTCTCTGAATTACTATATAAGATTTTAATTTCATACTTTCTCACTGTTCCTTTATGTTATGTTTTATCTCTTTCTATATGCATATAGGTATAAGCTCGAACAATGCATTTTTTATTAATTTAATTTTGCACCCTGGTGATTTTTTTCATGCGAATACCTCACAAGAGTCCCAGGTGCTCCGTAGCCAGTGACACTATGGCATCCCCGATTGGGGTATGTTGTGAGGCTGGAGGTATTGGGGACGGGAAGGAGATGGGTAAGAGGAAGGTAGGGAAGTACCTGGTGATGTTTGTGTTAACAAGCTAGGTTATTGTTTTATTTTATATAAAAAAGATGGAAATAGTGAAATTAAAACAAATATTTTCAATTTATTTAAAAATCCAGAGATAAAATTTTTGCTTTGAACCAGGTCACCTCACGATTGGTGACTTAGCAGGGGTGCCCGGGTTCATGGGGTGGGGTTTGTCTTGACGGCGGATGCGTATGCCCGCCTACTGCGTGGCGGGCCGGATCGAGAAAGACTGGTTGAGGGAGGCCTTTTGACCTTTCCAGCCGGACTCTCTCGACGCAGGTGGAGGGATGGATTCACTCCTGGACCCACAGATTCCCACCCACCACTTATACCATTTTCCTTCCCAGAATTTCCTATCCCAGCGCTGAGGGAAATTATTTTGTGTGGGAAAAAAAATTGAAACATTAAAAATTATTTCAATAATTAACACAGATATAATTTCAAGACCGATTTTTAGTACGATCTTGAAAAAACTCTTCCGTTTATTATGTCAATACCAGTAAGTTATTCAAAGTTGCTGTTTGTCGTTGGAGTTTAGTTTAGTGAGTATGTTATCAAAAATTGATTCTCCATTTACCCACAGCATTATCATGAAGTTTAAAAGTTCAAAAATAAATCCTAGCTATGTCATATTATTTCTGGGGGTCGTGCCCCGGAAAACTAGCAGGAAAATGTTCCGAAATTTAAACAGATCACGTATATTCCATGACCCGTTTCCGCCGCCATGTTTACCTTATCGCCGATATTATTTATAGCTGCGCTGGGCCAATGGTCGTTGTTTGTCGCTCCGATGTTCGAGTGTCGGACCCTTGATGGTCTTCAAAGTCCCTCTAAACAATATCACCCATCAATCAATAGTTTAAGGGTTGAAAGGGGCGGATTTTCACTTTTATCTCAGTTTTTTCGGGAAGGATAATTGTATGTTTGCTACGACTTGAATCAACACTAAATTTATGCTGTACAAAATGTTTGTTTACTGTTTATGGTAATTGTGGGTGTTTTAAAGTGAAAAATGTTGTGAAGGTGTTTTAAACGATTATTTTAAGATTTTTATCGGGTAACGTAGTGTTAAAGTACACTAATTTTTAAAATCTGAATAATTTCACAGTCTGTCTTGTGTAAATTTTTCCACCCATTTAAATACCAATTACATTGTAATAATTTAGAATCACACTAGTTTGAGCATTTTGAAAATGTAAGTTGTAAAGTTAATATGCCACTTTTGAATGTAGCTATATCTTTGTGATTATCCATCATAGGTAAATTAAACTATTTTACTTTGTTTGAACCACTTATATATTTGAGTAAAGCCGACCGGTTTCGGAACGACTGTTCCTTCTTCAGGGCAAACGTTTACTGATTTGACAGCTACAAAATGGTGGGAACAATGTATTATTATGGTAAGGGTGGAGCCGTTGCTAGGTATTAATGAAGAGTGGGTGGGTAGGGGAACATATCCATGTTTGGGCTATAAGACAATATTTTTTGTTTGTTTACCGGTTGGCTTTACTCAAATATATAAGTGGTTCATACAAAGTAAAATTGTTTAATTTATTGATTAAAATATGCCACTAACTTGTCTACAACGTCTAATTAAATTTTGTTACGGTTTAAAATGATAAAAAAGTTTTTTTTTTTACATTGGATCCACACAGGAGACACTGAATATTATCTCGTGGCCTGTGTCATCTTTGGGGATGGTGTATGGGGCTTCACTTTTTAGGGAAAGGAAGGAGAGTAAGTTCTTAGAACGAATGGAGGGCGGGTAGGAATCTGGGGTTGAGTGTGACCAGAAGTGACGGACGAATGAAACCATTCCTCCCAATGCGGTGCAAAGGTCGAGAGTCTGGCTGGAGAGGTCAAAAGATCTCCCTTAACCAGTCTCTCCCCATCCGACCCACCACACAGTAGGTGGGCAAACGCATCCTAGACAAACCCTACAAAACCGGGCACTCCTGCTATGTCACCAAACGTAGCGAACCGCTTGCGGTGACCTATCGCAGGGATTATGGGCTTTTGTAACAGGCTTTTATGTTAAGCTGTCATTCATCAAGTTTTTTTTTAGAATACTTAACCTACTTGATTAATTGTATGAATCGTCCTTGAAGTGATATTTCACTAAATTCTCCTGTCCGAGTACAAATTAACCAAAACGATGGTTTTAAGTGCAAACTTTCTGAGACCATTTAAAAAATATATGTTCAGTCAAAACCCTGACTATTTTTTCGCACAACAACATCTGTTTGAATTTATTGCACAAATTAAGTAAAGTTTGTTTATGAACTAAAATGAAGCTAAAAACATTTCTCAAAATAATTCGTACATGTTTTTGCTAAATATGTCCTCAACGCATTAAATTACACTGCAATGTATTATTTATCATAATAATTTATATGATATTATAATTATGTATGGTGTACTCGTACATAATAATTTTGTCAACAGTAAGCAAGAAGTAAAAAATGCAATTTTTATTATATCTGTGAAGTAGAATAGAATCGTGCTCACATTGATTTTTATTATTGAGGTAAGTTATTAAATCCTGCTTAAAACCATATTCGGTGTAGTTGAACACCTCTACTACTTCTGAGAAAGTATTGCCAAATGCATGCAATCTAGTCCTGATGTTGTTGCAATTAAAATTATGTTATATTGAGTAGTTCTTGTTGGTATACATAAGGTATTATATTTAGCCTTGTATTGCCATTATATAAAGCCTTGATTTACTAAGCATAATTATGCTATAACACCAATTAACAATTTTGAAAATAAAAGTCAAATCGGATATGAAACTTCTATCTGAAAGTTTTAATAATTTTATTTCTTTGATCAAACGGTTGTTTGAGTTTATCTTTAATTTTTCAACCTAATTGAGGAAAGCAACCGAATACAGCTAATGTAAAAAAATGTTGTCATGTTTTTAGGTCGCCTCAAAACATTAAAGTTGGGAAAATATTTTTTCCCTCCTTATTTTCCCTTTGAATACATTTCCCCCAAAGTGGCCAGAGCGGGAATATTTAAAAAGTTTCCTTGGAATCGAATAGCAAGGCGTATGTAAGTGCCACTGCCGGCGGCACATACGCCCAGTTAATTCCTAGTTTATAGCGAGTTATCGTAACTTTCAATATACCATACCAAACGTCAGCGTACTACGTTAAACTAGGACTGGTACAACCAACCTACTGCCAGTTACGAACTTGAACGGGGGTTAGAAGTGTGGTTTAGATTATGTGTGAGGCAGAAGCGATTTAGCAAGTATGTGAGGGTGGAAATGATCGACATTGTTTTGTACGTTATCTGATATAAATATAAAATATAAAATGAAGGAGAAGATAATACTAATAAATTCCACATTAAAAAAGAGGACGTAAATATTGAAGTACGTTGATTTTATCCATCGAGTTTGTCAGAGACCTTTGACGGCATCTGGGGTCGAGGGAGTAAGACTCTTGACTCACAATCCGAAGGTCGCGGGATCGAATCCCGGCATGCGCAAATAAATTTGATTTGATTGATTTATGTTATTTCACAGTTAATTAATTAAAAATAAAATAATATATAGCTAGCGTACTTGCGGCACGTTCCAGAGTGGAAGATACTCTCAGTATCGCCCTGGTGTAAGACCACCAATCAGAGTTTAACCGTTGGTTGGAATGGCTTTCGCCGTGTTCGGTAATCAGATCTAAATAGCCAGGTACTTCCTCACCTTCCTATACCCCATCTTCTTTCCCTCCCCACTACCTTCAGCCTCACAAACATATCTCGATTGGGGATGACATGGCTACATGGCTACAGGCGGGAGCAGCTGGGACTCTTGTAAGGTACAACCAACAAAAAAAAAAGTTATGTCCATCGTGTTGGTCAGTGAACCTCCAACTTTGGAACCCTTTTTTTGTGATTTTTGTAATGAAAAAATACAAGTTCCCAACGGTCGAGTTATCCCGATAAGACGAGAGTTCCTGAGTTCGATTCCCAGTTGCCACCGTTATCTTTTTATTTTTTCTGTGTCTTGTTCTATTTTATGTTTAGTTTAGATTTATTGGTATTTCTTTCTTCTTCAATGATATATTAACAGTGATGATTATAACATCCAAAAGTTATTCCGATAAAAATTAAAGGAAAGTTCATTCACTTCGTAATAATTGTACGTTTTAATAATCATTAAAGAATATTGTTTCTGATGAATAATTAATCAAAGTTGACCATTATTTCCTTCTACAATACTAACTGTCAATCATAATCAATCCCGCGCTACCAAATTATTTTATCGAGTGTCTGATTTCTGGATTTTACGTTCACCAGTTAGATAAAAGCAGAAATAAAGAAAGTCAAGATTGTAAATTGAAAATCAATTGCTTATCTTTTGTATCCAACCACTCGTCATTTTATTTTCCTGTGAGGCTTTGCAAAGAGTCCATTTAAAACTCCTTTACCAGATAATCCATAAATCTTAATCTAAAAAATATGTCTAACATGTTGTCTGACTGAGTCGATTTAACACTTCTTTACCAGATAATCAATAATTATTAATCTTAACAATATGTCTAACATGTTGTCTGACTGAGTCCATTTAAATCTTCTTTACCAGATAATCAATAAATCTTAATCTAAAAAATTTGTCTAACATGTTGTCTGACTGAGTCCATTTAAAACTTCTTTACCAGATAATCAATAATTATTAATCTAAAAAAATTGTCTAACATGTTGTCTGACTGAGTCCATTTAAAACTTCTTTACCAGATAATCAATTATTATTAATCTAAAAAATATGTCTAACACGTTATCTGACTGAGTCCATTTAAAACATCTTTATCACATAATCAATTACTAATCTAAAAATGGTTCCATGACAGTTGATCCGGCGACATTTGGTCCGGCGACAGTTGGTCCGGCGACATTTGATCCGGCCGACATTTGATCCGGTCGACACTTGATCCGGAGGACAGTTGATCCGGCGGTCAGTTGATCCGACGACAATTGGTCCGGCCTGATCCTTTAGAAGATTTTTTCTTCAAGTAAGTATGTAAAGAGGATATACGGCCGTACAACCAAAGTCGATGTACTTATATCTGAAGGCATCTTGAGTGAAAATCCGCTGTAAAAATATTTTTACTAACAATAATTTCGACTCTCCTAATAAGCATGCAGTAATACAAAATACGACATACTGAAACGCGCAGTCAGATAAACAAAAAAAACGTAAAAGATTCATACTTGCGTATAACTTTTTTTATCTGAAAATTAGAGTCCCAACTGCTCTCAACCGTCTCGAGCCAGTGAGTGCCAATGGCATCCCCAATTTTGGTATGGTGTGATTCTAAGGGTAGTGGGGAGGGGAAGGAGATGTGGAAAACGTACCTGGCTATTCAGATCTAGTCACGTCCTTTCAAGTAATCCAACTAAACCTACATACACTGTACACCAGCGAACAAATTACAAAAATAAAATTAAAAAAAATATATATATATTTTTTTTTTTTAGAACTTTTTGCATAACACAAGAGTCCCAACTGCTCCCAACCGTCTGTAGCCAGTGAGACTATGGCATTCCTAATTTTGATATGTTGTGAGGCTGAAGATAGTGGAGAGGAGAAGGATATGCGAGAAATTTACCTGGCTATTCAGATCTAGTCACCAAACACCCCTAAAGCCATTTCAAGTAACGTTTCAATTCTGAATGAATACTGACGAATAGCAAAATACGACATTCTTATATGTGCAACATCTACTTAAGATTTAGGAGGCGGATATGTTTACCGTCGCCCCGGGAACCATTTATTGGATAACCAAAATTCCTGCCATAGGTCATCCCAAGTGGTTCGCTACGTTTGGTGAATTATATAGGCTGCCCAGGTTCTTGGAGAGATGTTTGTCCAAGTCTTGGTGGCGAATGATTTTCCTCACCTACTGCGTGGCGGTCCGGATCGGGAGAGATTGCATGAGGCTGACATAATCAGGACCTCTCCAGCGGGACTTTCTCGACCAATCGCCTTGCCCCGCAATTTTTCTGGCTATTCAGATCTAGTCACCATAAACGGCTAAAGCCATTTTATATGAAATATAAAATATAAAGATACCCCTGATTTATTATATGAAATCTCTTTTCATACTCCAGGCACGTCAGTCACAAGACAGTACCTACCATATTATTGTAGCAATTCTAAGTCAACAAATCAATATTATACTCCTATGCGACGGATTCAACAGCTTGGAAACAAATACTCTGAAGTTGTTGATATCTTTAGTACATTAATTTTATTATATAAGCGCACCTTATTGAAGTTTTTTTCATCACATAAGGGAATAATACTTTGATAAAGCTATTAAAATTGACTAATTCATTGGCAGTATTTTGTCGGCTGAAAGAAAAAAAACTATTTCAGATTTATTATATTTTGTACCTACATACTGTGTGCTTTAAATTCAATACCTATATATTTTTACTTTGTATTTATTTTTGTGCAAGTGTTTTAAACAGTAGTTTCCTGCACTGTTTACCAGTATAATTTTGTTAATATTGTTATATATATGTATGTAAAAGCCTAAATAGGCGTAAATAAATAAATAAATAAATTATTTAGGCCTAAATAATGTTTCAAAATGTTTAGGTCCAATAATTTATTTATCTTTTGACATATTATAAATAAATTCACGGGGTTAGGGCCGGCTCTGAGCCAAAAATGCCTGACGCTAGTAAAAACCTCAAGGGCGTTGTAATAAGTGTTTATGTTTATCCTTTCAAGAGATGCCTTCTAGCGTTCAATTTTATTCATATTTATTAAAAACCATTAATATAATCTTTAATATTTCAATAAATCAATATTTCAGACAAATTGATTAAATTCAAATACAATGTCAAACCATAAAGCGATAGCTTTCATGAAAATGTTCTCTGCCATTCTCTGATATAAATGTTATGGCTTTGCTGCAGAATCCGACAATACGAATTTCTTAATCAATGAATTTGTGAGGCAATCTATCTCTTTGACAAATAATATCAAGAACATCTCCAAAGCAAATGATTTGAGAACCACTCTGATAGGGTCTGTCCCAAAGGAATATAATGTAGCCTCACGGATAGGTTTCTAATTGATGAGCTTAAGACCACATCGATATTCAACTATTTACTTCATTGACAGAAATCAGATGAACTTAAGTAGAATGCTTTCAGACGAATCAACAAACCAAATTATTCATAGAAACTTTTATTTAAATTGATGAAATATGTTTCAAAAAAAGTTACATTGTTTCTAACATATTATTCCCAAGGAATAAGAAGGACTCATTCTGGGAAGGACAACATTATAATCCAAGAAGAAAATATATATTACGGAGGCACACAAAGTCAAAGAAAGGCACAGAAAGTGTACGCAGAAAAAAAATGTGCATGAAAACACTAATTTAGCAAGAGACAAAAATCATAGAGGAGACTCTGAAATTACATGAATAAAGAAATTCATACACAGATAAAACGATAATAAAATTATGCTCCAATTCAACTGAATCCAAGATTTTTTTTTTCGCTATTGGAAGCTTCATTTTATAAGCTTTGAGTTTGTGCCACGTACTACAAGAATTAATCCCATTTTTTTGTGCAAATAAATTACTAATTTGTTTTAGTATACTACCCCCACCTAATTAATTTTTGTATTTGTATAAGTTAGTTTTAGTTTGCTCGTGAATCACACTGATGTGTCGAAACTGGTCGCAATTTTTTAAAAAATTAAAGTACAAATGTAAATTAAAAATTAAAACTATTTTAAACAAAAATGTCTTGAAATTGTAACATAGTTACCTAATGCCAAAAAAATACAAAAAATTAAGAAAAGTAAACCATCGATTTCCCGAAAATGAATAAATAAATAAATAACGCGAGATGACGTTGCATTCTCGGAACCCTTTTAATAGCTTTTCTGCAAAATACATACGCAAAAAAGTTCAAATGTTAGTATTTTCTTTGGGGTTTAAACTTTGAATCTCAATATCTCAGTTTCATGTCAATAGCAGATATACCCGTGTTGTTCCAAGGACACGGTGTTTTGCAGAATAGCTTCGAAGAATTAGGGACATATCTACCTATGTATTTTTACCTACATATATTTTTAATTTGGGAGGCGGGAATGGGTACCGCCGCCCCGGGAACCTTTATTGGATAACCAACACCTCTGCCATAGGTCACCTCAAGTGGTTTGCTACGTTTGGTAATTTAGCAGGGGTGCGCGGGTTCATGGAGTGAGGTTTTTCAAGGTCTTGAAGGCGGATGACCAGGACATACTGAACCCCAGATTCCTACCCACCCCTTAAACCCTTTTCCTTCCCAGAACTCTCCTCTCCTTCCTTTCCTTAAAAAAACCCTCCATACAGCATCCCCAAAGATGACATAGGCCCTGAAGAAAATTATTTTCCTCTGGGCCTCCTGTGTGGAGCTCACGTAAAAAAAAGGTATGCGAATTTAAATATATTATTTGATGTACGATTTGATGATGGAACAGGCGGTGACCGTGTTCCCAATCACCTAAAATATGCATTGAATCGAATACGCAAACCGCATGTATCCGTATATATATTAATAAATATAATAAATCGTCGCTCAACGCGCGAAATGGCGTTGGAAAATAAGAATATGAAACCTTCCTTCTTGACCGCGTTCTTACTCGCTTCTAACAAGTTTTTGCTCTAAAAAAAAGACGACCGAATGCAATATAACAAAAATTCACCCGCCACATAACATAAATAATCAATTAATCACGATCCACGATGTACGACATTTGATAATATGATCCCATTTGACAGCGTAAATGTGCAGTTATACAAATATAAAAATGTAAAACCATTCGAGCACTAGATGCCCACAAAGTGGGTAGATAGATATCTGTCACATCTGTAGTAGCTTGTTTCGCTCTCCATAGAGAGAAAAAACATGGCCTTATTTTTAAACGTCCGGGGTCTCAAAAGTTTCGTATGAGCTGTAACTATTCGAAAACGTAAAAATAAATGAAATTATTGTTAAAATAGCCGGAAGTTTTGAAAAAAAAATTGATTTCGTTATTTGGAAAAAAAATAACACAATGGGTTCATATTTTATATTTTGTACCAAACTTAATTTTTATTCCATAACTGCAGTACATAGAAAGCAATTTTTTTAAATCATATGTGAGGTGTTTGTTAAAAATTTAGAAGGGGATAATAACACTTTTCTTGAATAAAATCAGAATTCTTGTTGACTTACTTGTATTAATAAACTTGATTTTTTTTCATTTTTATACGCATTTTTTAATAACAAACTAACGTTAAAAGGTACAATTAATGAAAAAAAAAATAATTTAAAAAAAAACGTTTAATGTTTGTTTTCTGATTTTCAATGGATTTTAGCGGGCTAATAACCATTTTTTTTTAAATAATTTAAATGCAGTTCTTATTTTCTTTGCAAGATGCAACTTTTGAGACCCCGGGCGTTTCTGAATTCAAAAGTTGAAATAATTGACACACCCTAATCTGAAGGCCACGCGCCCAGAATGTGGGCGCCTTCTTTTCAAAAGTAATTGTAATTAGAATATATTTGAACCTTTCCGCGACTCCTTAAATTTGTCGGTTTCCAGCTGAGATATTGCTTTCACCGATAATCAAGAGATGGCAGTAATCCATTTCCAATCCAATTAGCAATGATTTTATAACGGTAGAAATGTCAACAGTCACTTTATATTGTCGCGTTCAAAAATCCCGTGGATGTTTATTTAAGTTAAACTTTTTTATGTTTTATTCTATCAATGGGTTTGTTATTGAATTCACTGCTTATTTAAAGTTGTTTTAAAGTTCTGGTGTTAAAAATACAGTGATATAATGTGGTTTTTAGTAGATATCATTTGTTTCCGGAGGGCCGTGTTTTTTTATTTTATTTATTTGGTTCTACTACGATCTGTAAGAACACGTTCATACTCTTCTTTGGAATAGGATGTATACCTAACCGTTTTATTCCAACCAGAGGGCACAGAGTCAGATTTCAGGGACATTTTTAAAAGCTTCATCAAAATTGGAGGTATTTCTGCAGCGCAGCTCTGCAATGCCAGGGCAGGTATTCCGTCAGGCCCACTAGCTTTGTTAACATCAAGCCATCGTAAAACATGGAGTACTTCCCGATGCAGGACCCTCAGCTTTTTCATATGAAAACGTAGTAAGGAACAGACGTCGGGACAGCACCTTGGTCGTCGAGGGTTGAGTTTTCCGCAAACATTTTTCATAACAGGTTGGCCTTTTCGGTAGCGGTGTTAGCTAGTGAACCGTCGGATCTGGTGTGTTCATAAATTTCCTGTAATAAGTTCAATTTTAAACAATTTCTGTTAACAAACACCCAAATTTCACACGTTTGTTAATTTAACGATTTTTAATTTTTTTTATAAAACCAAAAACATAACATAAATAACGAAATGCAGGTAAATTCCTTAGCTCTAAATGACAGTACTTAACTGTTTTATCGTTATTTAATTTTGGATTGCGCTACCACTTTCTTTAGCCAACGTTTCGGATAGCGTTGCAGAGTCCATCATCAGCAGATGTAAAGAGTTATCTTCCCTGATGATTGACACTGTAACGCTGTCCGAAACGTTGGATAAAGAAGGAAGTAGCGCAACTCGGCATAACACTCCAAAAATAAATACCGATGATACTTTACCGTGAAAATCTAAAATCATTAAGCAGTTTATATGTTTCCGTACCAATATTCGAAGGTATGATTTTTTAAATGAATGCGTAATTAAAACGGGTTGTTGCGGGTTGTTCCACAATGGTAATAAATAAACTACTGTTAATAATAATAAATAAATACACCGTGCACAAATATTCGCCCCATCGAAGACGCGAGCAACGTACGAGTACAATATTAAAAAAACATCATTGACGCGAGATGATGATTTCGCGATGGGCACCGAAAATCCTTCTCCTTGACGGTGTCATCACGCATTTCGAAGCTGTTCTGGGAGACGACTAAAATGTATTTAGTTTCACCCAATAGGATTATTTTGAGTTCGACGAACCGGGACAAAGGCGATTGGTTTAATCTAAGTGATTAAATGTTAAGTCCCAGTATAACTGGCCGGGCGGGTTGGGGGTGGGGATGGTGATTAAATTGTCTGGTTAAATAATTAAACGTTTAATCCTGCGTGCATCCAGATAGGGTCGACGGTAACCACGTACTTTTTTCGTGTGTGGCGTGATTTTACAAAAATTGTAAGAAGATATCATTATGCTTTTTCTTGCACAGATTAGGTAGTGAATATTCTAATATGGATCCCGCCTGAACTCTATTCTCTCATAAAAGATACATCAAACAAAGTCCGTATGCAAGTACCTTTTAACCACAACGTGTCATCAAACCTTAACCTATCGGTACTTCGTAGGTACACTGTATGGCTAGACGCTACAATAACATTGTACAATATATTTTATTGTACAATAAGATTGAAAGGCGCTTAGAATCCAAACGATCAATTATATTGTTATAATATTATTATATTGTTATATATATATTATAATACAATAACCTAAAGAAAGTGACAAAAAAATGTAAAGTTAAATATTAAAACAAAATGTAAAAAAAGGAGTTAAGGTAATGAGTAGTAAATAGAATTAAGATGTATAAAATGAAAGTATAAAGTAAAAGGGTAAACTATAAAATATAAAGTATAATGTAAAAGTAAAAAGTAAAAAGTCAGGAAATAATTTAAATAAAAGTAAAATATATAGACTATAGGTTACCTTTATAAATAATATAAAAAACAAAAGTTATAAATATAAAAAAAGTATGACAAGTAAACAGTAAGAAATGCTCTTAGGAGCCAAATATTGAAGATAATATAAAATTTCAAAATAAAATAAAAGGAAGGTATTACAGAGTATACAACGCGATATGAAACGTAGGTACCTATGATATGTTTCTAATCCACAGGTATTAGAGTGCATACTGGTAGGACATAATATTATTAATTTATTTTCGGGAAATCGGCAGTTTACATTTTTCCAGTTTGTACATGTTTGTATAGCCAAAATAAAACCAATTATGGATTTCCTCCATGTGAATTTACCTCTGATTAACAGCATAATAAAAAAAAAATAATAAATTTATAATAAAGCAGTATGAGATCAAAAATTTTATAAAACAAAAGATTAAGTATATAAAACTAAAATTTACATAAAACATAAAATATCAATACATTGGTAACCATAAGAAGCCAGGTTGTACATATAAATCAAATCATAACAGAATTAAAGATAAACGATAGAAACATAGACACATAACATATTCATGAAACATCAGAGAAATACTCTTTTATGTACCCCTTATATTTGGTAGGTTCGGAATTGAAAATGTCCACCTTGGATAATATGTTATTGTAACTATTGCATAGTCTGTTCAGACAAGAATTTTGCGTAAAGTTTGTCTTGCATTGGTCAACCCTGAACAGGACAGAAGAGCGTGTTGTACGCGCAGGTACATTAAATTGAATTTTATTTAGCAACTCTGGGCATTGTGGTTACATGATTATATTTATTATGATTACGTGGTAGTACTAGCAGATAAATTTTGTCTAATGCATCTTTTGTATGACAGACTTCCGGCATGATCGATATGAGCAAATTCATTACCTAAAGTGTGTAAACGATGTATTATTGAATTTTATAGTTTTTTTATCATTTTTTGCTTTTTTGTTTTTACTTAATACCTTTTACTTTACTTATATACTGTTACATTCTTTATGTTGTTATACTATTCATATTTATTTTTTTTTATTTTTATTTATTTACTATAGATACAAAAGAAAGTACAAATTACATTTTAGGAAGCTTTGCCTGTCCAACTAGGAAAGTTTCCCGTTCCAGGACAGACAAATTGACACGTTTAATTCATATTATAAATGACATAATTACATACTTAACAAAACAAAAAAAAATATATAAAAATATATATAAAACATATAATATATTCAGATTTCCAGTGTATGCGATAAGTAGGTAAGTTAGTATTATTGAACCAAGTAGGTACCTGACAACAAGTTGGAGAATTTACAATGAGATTTATTTATAAAGAGATGAAGTTATGTGTTTAGTTGTGTGAACTTAAAATACATAGTACACTTATAAGAGAAACTACATTAAAATTTATTGTTTTTTAAATCTGTAAATATAAAAAAAACAACATTTTATCTACAAATTGTAATCTTTTTTCACTGTCCTTTTTACTTTGACAACATGATGTCGATAATATTTACATAGTGAAATCACTAACTTGCTGACTGATTTTCCATTACCGCTTTCTAAGAATTTCACACCCTATTTTCTAGATATAATAATTTTGTTAACACTGAAATTTGATCGAAAATATCGACCAAACCTTTGTCTGTTTGTCTCGAGCAAATGTCAAAATAATAACACATACGAAAAAAATAAATTAATATTATCATTATAATATGATATCCTAAAGATGTTCATTTCTTCATAAAATAGTTGTTTTTGTCACCTTTTCTCTTAAGATTTTTGTCTAAATAATACGATGAGATTGAAAATCATTATTTTGTTCTTAAATATTTTGGCAAGGAACAATACGCTGTATCTGCAGAATTAACGATACATTACTTTATTACTTTATTCCCAGCGTCTTTCTTAAACTTTTTGATAAATTAAAATGAATAATTGTTTCAGAAGAATAGTAGTAAAGAAACTGGAATTTTATATGTTTTGTATCCGGACAAAGTAATTTATTACATAAAATATATTAATTCCACAATTATTTCATGTTTTAACGGTCCATGAAACGTATCATTTCCAGTTAAGTATTTTATTTTTCTCTCTTGCTTCTGAAATTGAATTTTATTTTCTGTGGATGATATAGAGAAAAGCTTCTTTGGAAAGTAAAGTTTTTTAACTCTAAGTGGTTCTGGTTCAGAGATCGCTGAATGCTGCGAGCCAAATTGCCCGAATCTCCCAAATCTGTACCTCGAATACGTCTTCTTTAGTGGTTAATTCATTATTGAGGAAAAGATGGTGGTTATTCATTATTGTTGTATTCTTATACCAGTATTTTAAGCAAAGGAAATGATTTATGAAATACTTGATTTATTCATCTACAAAAAGCATTCATGCATTAATTCTATAAATTAGCAATTTTGGGTGATATGGCCGGTCAGTGGCTGAGTTAGCATCCGGGCATCGTGTGTTCGATTTCTCAGCTGGCTAAGTCCTCCATAACGCTACAAGCAACATTTTCCGCCTACTGTGTTGGTAGTAAGATATTTTCAAATATTGTCAGGTTATTCGAAGCCCGGGAATGTTTGTCTTTCTTTTTAAAAAGAAATTAAAAATAGAAAAGGGGCTTAAGTCAGGTACGCCTCATATGTCGTACATAAGTCTGGCAATATTATATTATCCTGATATGGTATGGGTCCGAGAGGTCAAACAATTTATTTATTGTTATCAAGTTGATTTTGTAGAAGTCCGTTTTAATTTTTATTTGTATTATTTTTATTTTTTCAATAATATTATTATTTAATTTATAAAAAAAGTTTATTATAAACGATTTCTGCTATGTAATTATAATTACGCCTGACAGCTGTTTCGTCTTCTGAAGGTATGATAAAACTGTATCAAACGTAATAAATTGTTTTTATAAATTAAATAAAAATCAAACAAAAAAACGTCGGCTGAAGCTCTAAAAGGATATTTTCTCAGCAGCTTTATTATTGGTACTTCCCTACCTTCCTCTTTCCTATCGCTTCCTACTACCTTCAGCCGCACAACATACCCCAATTGCGGTTGCCGTAGTCTCACTGGTTCTAAGCGGTTGGGAGCAATTGTGACTCTTGTTTGGAATTCACTTTTTAAAAAAACTCTATTAAATATAACTGGTTTAAAAAATGTTAAAAAATAAGTCGCTTAAATCCTGTAGTATCGACAATATGACATACTTAATCTCCAATCTCTACATATCTCTAAAATCAAAGAGGCAACTACAATGGATACAAAATACAGTGATAAATAGCTTTTACAAAACTGATATTAATGCTCCGGCATCACCAGAGTTTAGCTTCTAATGGAATATAAATTATTATTCCGTGCTTTTAGTTGGGTGCTTACCTTTCTCAAAGTAAAAATAATGATTCCCAAATGACTAACACATACTGTACTAGGGGCACTGGGGCGCCTAGGAAATATTACTCCCCGCGCTGTCGAATGGAACTAGATGCTGTGCAACGCTACACCCTACACCCTACACCGTCATTTCTTTGTCTCCATTTATAGCTTTTGTCATAAATTCTACCTACTTTGACAACCTCTGCATTGCTTTGGTTTACGTATTATGAATAATATACGGTGTCGGGAATCTCCTAGTTTAAGCAGAAAACTAGTGAAACTATATCACACAGAGAACCTAAAAAATGAGCATGTCAATTTTTTTTTTCGTTTTCCTTTTTCGGCAACGATATATATTTAGTTAACAAAACTTTTGAAGCAGATATATTCGAAGTATTTTAAAATACATCAAAGAACTGATTTTAATCATCTAGCGACCGATTTCTTTTCTCAATTCGACATAATAAATTCTAACTGTGGACTCGATTTAGGTACTCGAAAACGAAAGCTCAAATCAAACAAAATTAAACCGCACAATCAACTCCAAAAGTGATATAAATTTACAACTTCCCCGCTTGTATAACTAGTTTCTGGACACCATGTAGGTATATTAATGAATATAAACTAGTGGTTGGAATTTAATTAATATTTAATTTTATTAGGGGTAACATATTAAAGCTTAAACGTCATTGAAATATTTTTTTTAAAATCATTAACTTCTTTTGAACAATGTCTTTCTTTTACATTATATTGCATTGGAAGAATTTTCGAGTTCTTTCGTTCAATATCACCATCATCCGGGAGGTCTTCAGTAATGATATGGTGTAAGTTCAAATTACGAGTATTATATTTTATTGTAAATATATTAAAAATAATTTTATAATAATATTATGTCGTGTCAAGTAAGAATGATATTTACATACTGTAAATGAGTTAAATGTAGATGATATGGCGTATCGTGAACACTTCACTAGAAGAAACTTTGATGAGGTATTTATACCACAAACCAAAATTGTGTGTATTTTTCGTGTGCCTTACACCGCCACAAATGTAGGTAATATGCATAAAAATCACTTGGCAAATGGAGTGCAGACGTCACAATTTCAAACTCAAAAGTGTTTACTAATTATTTAATTATTTCGCAAATATTTTTATAATTCTGAAAAAAGTTAATCAATGGAAACGGTCACAAAATTTTTAGTCATAATATTATATTTTTAATGAGTTGTTTTTTATGCGAGTTTACGCTAAAGAAAAAATACACTAGTTTACGCTTATTTATTTTTTTAAATGACTAAAAATTTTATTTTAATTTTACTCAATGGAAATGGGAGGAAAAACTTAAATTCATCCAAAGCATATTTTTTTCATATTTATAATGTACCTACACCGATTTCTTTTTATTTTTATTATTTTTTTTTATTTTATAATATTATTAAATATATAAAATAAATTAAAAAATTAAAATGGAGTTCTACAAAATAAACTTAATAACAATAAATAAGTAAACCGATTTGATGGAAATATTAATCGAAAAGCATGATTTAGCGTTAATCTCCAACTTAACGTATTTTGACATATTATTGATATGAATTGATTATATTATTATGTTAAATAATATTATAAACACATAAAATATCATCATTCGAAAGAAAAAAAAAATCAGAAAACAATTATTGAAAGTTATGTTTTACTGTTATGTGATGTTTTATTCTGTGTTATTAATAATTAATTTATAAGAAAAATCTGTAATTTGTTTTTAATACCGATTGAAACATTATAAAAAAACTGGAATATTAAATGGCTAGGTACATAAGCGTCCTGTATGTAAAATAATGCAATAATTGGATTTTTCTTCGCGTGTTGTATGTATTATACTGTGATACGTCATCTGAAACCCTTTACATTTTATCAAACACATTTTTAAAACGATTTGGTATAAATGGCCATTTGTTTCCCATGGGGAGAATGCGAGTTATGGGGAAAAGTGTGCTGTAGTTTGGATTTGTAGTGCAGTGAAATAAAGGATTTTGTCGAGCCATCCGAGTTGGCACTCGTATACTTACAAGTTCCCGGAGTTTGGAGGAATCGAATTTAAAGTGAATTTTGAATAAAAAAAGTTTTTGCGTGTTTCTTCTAAACGTGTACCGAAGTGTATTTTTGAAACAATCATTTATACAGTGTGTCCCGTAAGCTATGGATCAAAAATAATTGGGTGATAGGGAGGTCATCTTCTTATATATAAAAATGAATTGCTGAATGTGCTAAGCGTAAATCTCGAGAGCAGCTACCGATTTCGTTAATTCTTTTTTTAGAATATTCCTTTAAGAACGAGGATGGTTCTTACGGAGAGAAAAATTATTAAGATAATTTCAGAAAACCTAACGACTATCGCACGTTTGATAGTTCGCGTGTTTCAGAATGACATTTTGCAAAACAGTGATTGTTAAATCAGGATTCTATTTTTTTAAATCTTTAAGTTGATAAATTTTTTTAAAGTAGGTACTCCCCTAATAGTTTGAATCGAATCAAGAATTTAGATATTTTAAATAGGTACCTATGTTAGGTACCAAATTTAATATACATGAAAAATGGAAATTTGAATAAAAATTGTAAAAGGTGGCGCGCGGGCTGTTTAAAAACTGAATGTACTGGGATTGAATATATGGAACGCGGGAGGAGGGTTGGCGGGACGAGGGAGCGGAAAAGGGAAGGGGGAAGGCGGGGAAGGTGGAAGGGGAACGCGGGAGGGGAAGGGGACGTGTGAGGGGGGAGGGGAACTCGGGAGGGGGGTTCGCGGGATGGGGGAAGGTGGGGAGAGGGAAGGTGGAGGTGACGGAGTGGGAACGCGAGAGGGGAAGAGGACGCAGGAGAAGAAGGGGAGGCGGAAGGGGAACGGGACGAAAGGGAGAAACAATTTCTTTATTAAATGGCATGGCAACGCATGCCGGGACCAGCTAGTTTGTAATAAAAATGACCGAATATGTTGACAGATATTGCTAAACCATTGATCCTTGAAACTTTGGGGATTTGATGTGCGCATGCCCGCGATGGTTTCTATATATATGTAATAGTGAGTTCTGGCATCATGAAATTGTGCGTTGCTAACCATTCATTGCGATGAAACTTTAGGGATTTGATGTGTGCATGCCAGCAATGGTTTTTATATATACTGGTGAGCTCTGGCATTATGAAATTTGTATAAAAAAATTGCAATGTACCGGGACTGAATGTATGGAATGCGTGAGTGGGGAGGGGAACTCGGGAGGGGGGTTCGCGGGATGAAGGAAGTGGGAGAGGGAAGTGGGGAGAGGGAAGGCAGAGAAGACGGAGAGGGAACGCGTGTAAGGAAGGGGACGCGGGAGAGGAAAACGCATGCCGGGAACTCGCTAGTATTTATATAAATTCCATACAATGCCTGAAATAACAAATGAAATCAAATTTCAAATTATGTAAAAAAATATGTGGCAGCTTGTATGAAACAAACAGTAACTATCATAACAATATACTTAACAATCTAACTACCAGTCCAAATAATGTTCCGTCTTTTTATTTTCTCCATGATCTCATCAGGTAATGTGAAGGGGTCATTAAAGCCATCGTCAAGGATTATCAATAAAGTCGGGTAACATTGACTAACTAATAACATTTTAAGATGATTTTTTATGCATATTAGCTCCACACAGGAGGCCATCAGAAAAAAATTCCCTCAGGGCCTATATCAGCTTTGGGGATGCTGTGGAGAGTGTTTTTAGGGAAATTATGTTTTGGGACGGAAAAAGATAGGAATTCGGGGTCAGACTACCATTAAGAATTGAAACGTTGCTTAAAATGGCTTTGGCCGTGTTTGGTGACCAGATCTGAATAGCCAGGTACTTCCCTTTCTCCTTCTCCGTCCTACTACCTTCGGCCTCACAGCGTACCCCAATTGGGGATGCCATAGCCTCATTGGCTCCAGATTGGAGCAGCTGGGACTTTTGTGAGGTACCTATTCACATTTTTTTTTAAATGTGTCCAGGAGTGACGGTTGCATTAATTCATCGCTCCCACTCTGATGCAAGGCGGCGGGTCTCCTAAATTGTACGATAAACCAAATCCGATTTAACTAGAACTAAATTAAATATTTGCAATTATGCCCAAATATTTTTTTCATATTTATTTTGTGTTATTTCACAATCATTTATTTTGAATAAGTATTAATATAATATTCTTTATTTAAGGCTCGTTCCAAAGTGTCTTGGCTTACACTCTTTGCTTTAATCGCATTCATTTATCGTCTCATATAGACCCTTCGGTTATTCTGACTCGACATAGCCCGACGCAATAATTTGATTACATGATTGTGCCACGGCTTCCTTAATATTCAACAATGGTATTTAAAACAGTCTTAATCAGAAAAACGATTTAGATAGGAAGGTACGTTGTTTTTATGTTCTAATAACGGGGACTTTTAAACAGTTTGAGAAGCACCACAATCTTGCAGCAACGGATGTACTGACCGACGTCTTGGCTGAAATTTGAGATCCGAAAACATATTTTCATACTAAATCCATGAAACTCAAAATATGGAAAACCATTCACATAATAAATATAATGCATGTATCTTATGACCTCTGATCCCATCATCGCTGTATACATTAAATGTGACAGGCTTAACTGATTTAGTATGCATGTCAAAAAATTCTTTGGCACAAAATCTAATATCGAATTCACGTCAAAAAATTGAAATCCGTAAAAAAAGCTGTGAATATCGCTGGTTATTTATGAAAAAAGTGTTCAGAGGCTGTCAAGCTGCATTGTTTGTCACGTGAAATCTGGCTGTCCACGTGATCCGACCTTCTTCAAGCCTCCTTTGTGGGAATCCCTCAAGGATAATAATATATCAGGGACGGGGTGTATTACGTATTTTTCTATTACTCGCAGCGCAAAGTCCACGTGCCACGAGCTATGAGGAACGTAGAACGTAGACTCGTAGAAGCGTAGACGGGCAGTGACAGGCGGACAAATGTATTAACAGGGTGTTGCATACAAATATTTAACGTATCTCATTCATTTTGTTAATATATATTTTCCAGTAGTGAGCAAAATATTAAATAAGGCATTATTACAATGCCACGCATGTAAATTTGGCAGAAAGACGTTTTCAACGACCGACGTACGTATCACTATGTCATCCATCAATATGTATCGCTGTTTTTACATCCGACTAGATTTCGCTTTGACTCAAGTTTCATTGTAAATATTAACAACTCCACGACAGTTTATACCCCGACAGTTGGCCCCCGGCATACTTATATACAATGTGCAGTCGGTTTCGGAAAAATACGCTACTTTCACAAAATATAACTAAGGGGTGTGTAAAGGTGATGTACCACTGAATAAAAAAAGTGTAAAACATATTTTTGTTCAAATGCATCAAGGACAACACTGCTTGTCTTTGTACTGTGTAGACCAGCGCATAAATGCAAAAATCGACAGTGTAAATAAATTCTTTTGATATCCTTACCAATTTAACATCAAAGGTATTTTTGAAGACGATTTTAAATTTGAAAATTTTTTTATTTTTTATTTTTTTATTTTTTTATTTTAAATACATAAACGGCTATACTGCCTTTTATAAATAAACATATAATAGAGTACAAAAGTAAGAAAAGTAATATCATTACATAATAGTAGTTTTAAACTTAAAAAATAACATACAATTATTTTGTGTATCACAACAAAAAATAACAAGAAATAAAAGTGAGAAATATCATCATTTCATTTCAACATGTCCATATTGCGTGTATAAAAATGGTAAATACTGCACCGGAAAGTATATTTTTATAATAATTTAGGGGGGCCAACTGCCCAGGGATCAACGGTTATTTATCCATATTAACATGGGTACGTACACTTTTACGTAAAATATAACTATTTCATCCTTCGTCAAATTGTTGCTTTTGAGGCAATATTTTTTTTAAATTTATTTATTTAAAAAAATAGTACAATTTAATAAAATCATAAAGTGGAGCTTTGGTCGTCAATTTTAAACTTCGCTAGAAAATATTCATGTGCGTTTAACCTACAAGTATGGAATTGTGCGGTATTCATATTTAAAAACAACAACTAATAATAAGGTCATGTGTCTATTGCGTGTTTAATAAAATCACACAATTAGGGGCTCTTTATAATCCGACAATAGGCAAAATGTTATTATTTTAGATATTGAAGTGGTACTCAGTTCAACAAATTTTACTCTAAAATGTCAACCACAGAAATATCGACCACCTGAAACCTTCTGACCGCAATACTCATAACTTACTTTATACTTTGAGCTTAACATTGAAAATCTGAGTTGCTAGCTCAGAGAAAGGCACCCTACGTTTTAAAGCACGTCTTAAATACGGATAACTGTACAGAAATTTCTCCTCTCGTATGTTAAAATGTACGGATATCTGATAAAACAGGACAATTCAAAGAGACGTCCAAAGAATTTCACATTGTATGATAACACACATGTGTAGGTGGATTCTGTGACCAGGGCTTTTCTATTTTATTTGCATTGCCTTGGAGAGCGAATGTTGATATGGGAGGAATGCTTTAAAAGAATATTTAGATGTGAATAATTCCATGTGGACATTTTTCTGAGCCTGAAATCATGTCGGCAACGTAAAAATGCACTCTTTATTTGTTCTTTGGTAGGAAGGAACGTCGTGATATTGTAATGATAATCACTGTATTTATTTAAAACTAGCTGGTTCCCGGCATGCGTTGCTATGCCATTTAATAAAGACATTGTTTCTCCCTGCGTGTCTTTTCCCAATCGTCCCGTTCACCTTCCGCCTCCCCTTCCTCTCCCGCGTCCCCTTTCCTTCTCGCGTTCCTACTCCCCTTCCTCCACTTCCCATCTCCCCACTCCACTTCCCCCATCCCGCGAACCCTCCTCCAGAGTTCCCCTCCCCCCTTACCCCTCCTGCATTCCATACATTCAGTTTTCAAACAGCTCGCGTGCCACATATTGCAATTTTTTTATACAAATTTCATAATACCAGAGCTCACCAGTAATTTTATACAAACCTTGTCTTGACAATAACGAATTCAAAACAAAAAGAATTATCCATTTTGGTGCAGTCGTTCGGAAGTTATGCGCGTACATACATTTCGGCGATTCATTTTTATTTATATAGATAGATAGATAGATTATTTGCCTTGGAAAGGGTGTCGATAAAGTCCGTACTGTATATGAGTCCGAAAAATATGAAAATAAATGATTTATGCGCAGACTGTCTACATCTGGTAATGAAAAAAACTAGTGAAGTATTAAAGTATACTCTTGACAATATAAATAAATAGTGGTGGAATAATATAATGGGGGAATATCTGTACCTACTTCTATCCTCGGAAGTTAGTTTATTATTACATTATTTGTTTTTAATAAAAAAAATAAACTACATGTTACCATTGGAATGCGAATAATATTGTTTTGCAAGTTTTGTGAAAAATTATTGAAGTGAAACTATGAAGTGATTTGGATTTCGGATGAAACAGAAATGACGATTAGTTCACCTGCGATGCATCAACTGCACTCATCGGCCGCTTATGATAATGATGTAACTTTTAAAGGCTCCTATTGGTATATGAAATGGAAATTACTCGAGGTCTGCGCTCATTGGTCGCTTTGATTATGACCCCGTTTTTCAAGTATCGCTTCTTCCCGATTTTTTTTTACAAATGAATTTATATTAATAAAGGAATATAAACACTTGAAAAACAATAGTAAAAAATAATGCACGTATCAAATTTCAATTCTCCCGTCTGAAACTCACAATATGATATCCATGTAGGTACTTATAATTACAACCTTTTGAAAGAATACAAAATAAATTCTTAAGTTTTCTAAATTTCAATTTCTGAATTACAACACGCTTTTAAATAATATGACTATGCTTAAAATGTTGGACAAACCGATTTTTCACTGATTGGGTATTTCCATATAAAATTCCTTATAATTCATTTATTATTCCAGAATTCCTTGCGTTGATAAGCTTACTTATTACTAGACATCGGATTATATAACTCTCTAATTCCGACGTTAATGCATATTTCAGCCTTTTTTCCCAAATCGTGCATATTTCGTTTAATAGCGGGAGGTATCATCTACGCATAGGGAGCTAGGTGACGATGACGCGTAGGGCACCAGCGCGGTAGCTGACGTGAAAGCTGGCCAAGCCTTGCAAACATTTTATCCAAATTCACTACCTACCCATTACCTGCTTAGCTCACGGGTTTCATCCCTTGCAGAAGAGATACGGCAAGAGTATGGAAATGTTAATAAAGTGTTTTTAAAAGCACCGTCGCGTGTGCACTGTCTTATAAAGAGCAATTGTCAAATCTAGCATTGCTGCCAGAACCCATAATTACTCGATGGGGTACTTGGCTAAAGGCAGTATTATTCTATGCTGAAAATTTTGAGGCCGTAAATCAATAGTTGGGCAATTTGACAGTTCTGAGGCCATTGCAATTCATTCAAGCAAGCTAGCATTTGAAGACGCATCCATTAAACAGAATATCGCACTCATCTCAACACATTTCCACAAGTTACCAGATGCCATAAAAAAATTGGAAACAAAAAACCTTCCTCTATTTAAAGCAATAGAAATACCGGAAACAATGATCGAACTCGCCAACGCCCTTCCTAATTCAATATCAGAAAAGATTCATAAGAAGTTAGACTCTATTTTGCTTAAAAACCTGAGTCTTGAAGACATGAAGAACATTAATGCCTACATCAACGGCACAGGTCATACCCTGCCTAAACAGGTATCTCCAGAAATGGCGCCAAATTTTAAATTTTGTCCAATGACGTCAGTTGACGTAGAGAGGTCGTTTTCGGCGTACAAATTAATACTGGGTGACAAACGTCACAAATTTGAGCTCGAAAATTTTGAAAAATACTTAGTTGTATATTATCACAAAAACTATGCATAATTTTAAGAACATTTCGCTGTTTTTGTACGGTCTTTAATTAAAATATATAAAAATTTAAATGGTTTTTTGATTTTGCATTGTGTATATTTTGGGCAAATCAAGAGTTTTTAGTGCATATTTCGGCCTTTTTTAGTGCATATTTGCATGCATATTTTGGCACTTTGTTAGTGCATATAATCCGATGTCTACTTATTACTTACGTTACATACTAGAAGTCATGATTTATTTCAGCGCGAAAATTCTAGGATTAACTATTGTATATATGTATTCCTCATTATCCAGAATACTAATGTAAGGAAATAATTTTTCCGAATCAGTGGACATCTTCAATATATCGCCTAACAAATACAAAATTTCATTTAATCCAATTTGGGATGTAGGGGAACCATTTATTGGATATCCAACACCTCTGCCATAGGTTACCCAAGAGGTTCGCTACATTTGGTGACTTGGCAGGGGTGCCCGGGAGGTTTTTTCGTATCCGACTGCGTGGCGGGTAGGATCGAAAGACCAGTTGAGAGAGAGCTTGTGACCTCTCCAGCCAAACTCTCTATTTCTTACATTATAGCATAATCATATAACTGTTTTTTCCTCATTACTTATTTTGTTTACAGAAGGTTTCTTCGACTGGTCATAGCCGTTATTTTTATTTTTCTTTTTCTTTTACTAACACTATTATCTCTTTTTGATGTTACCTATTTCAGAAGAATTATTCCACGGGCTGCAAATTCTATTTATCTTTTGTATAATGTATAAGTACTTGCATACTGCTTACTAACCCCATATGCATGGACATTGGAGGGTCTAGAGTCGTTCAAATAATGTAGCTTCATTAAAAAAAAAGTAGAGACTTGACGTGTGCGGTGAAGGAGGAAACATATGTTTCCTTATGACGCCATTGGGAAAGTGGTGGGGTCCCCTCCAATGCGAAAAGCCAAACTCTTTCGCAGGTGGAGGGGTGGATTCATATGTCTGCCACTTCCTGACATACTGACCCCCAATTCCCAGCTACCCATCGTACGTTTTTCCTTTGCCGAACTTAATCTCCTCATTTCCCTGAAAGGACCCTCCACACAGCATACACTGAGATGATATAGGCGCTGAGGGAAATTATTTTCCTCTGGGCCTCCTGTGTGGAGTTATTGTAAATTAAAAAAATTACTGATCAGTTACGTATCATTTTTGATTTTTGCTGTGGAAAAGCCCCTAAACAGTGCGTTAATAAATAATAAATTAATAAATAAAAAATTATATTTTAGGTGTATTTCCAAAATTTTAATTAGTGGTATCCAATTTACGATTAGGAAAAGCGTACAAACTTACGTTCCCCGAAAAACTATCATTATCAATCGAGGTACAATTAAATACACTGCCCTTAAAAAAATCTTAAGAATTACTTCAGAGAATAACGAATTTTTTATTTTATTTAACCTCCGGTACTTCTAACTTATGAGTCATTAGCGTGACTTACGTAG
Source organism: Limnephilus marmoratus (assembly GCA_917880885.1). Taxonomy (NCBI): domain Eukaryota; kingdom Metazoa; phylum Arthropoda; class Insecta; order Trichoptera; family Limnephilidae; genus Limnephilus; species Limnephilus marmoratus. The sequence goes on along the minus strand of OU862918.1, from coordinate 33,822,702 downwards.
ATAATTACAGATTACAATTCTTATAAATCGCAGTTACGATTCACCGGATTCCTAACGCTGCATCACTTATTTTAAACGAACTTAATTGGAAGTGTACCTCCCTTTCCTAGTTAATTCGTAGAGTAACAAAATAAACGCCAAGTATATAAGACTCTCTCAGATGCCGAGTGTGGGAATACAGTACATAGGTATGGAGGTACTTACGCCAAAGTTTAAACATGTAAATAAACTCAAACATGAGCGAGGAAGCCACAACAAAAGCTAGACACTATTTCGGAATGCACCGCTCTAAACAATGCAAGTGGAGTTTACGTACTGCCGTACCTAAACCTAGTACATACCCAACTCAATTTAAACTTTCAAATAGTTTTATCAAACATCTTGTAAGCCGTATCCTACTTTCTGCGGAGTGGGAGTGTGTTGTTGATTGTACGTGCTACCTCCGCATCTTTTCAACTCAACAGCAAGACTCAGTACTCATTTAGATATTCAGGTAAACATCAGCTAAATAAATTATCTTTTGATTTGTTCAAAATTACGAAATCAATGCCAATTTTCTGTTTACGGAAATAAAAAAAAATGAATTGACAACTTTTTTGGCACCATTATGATTTGAAACTCGATGTAATGGAAACGAGCGTCATTAAAAAGAGGCAAACACATACATCTATAGGATTTAGCCTGCGAAAGAATGAAATTAATTAAAAAAATGTTATTAATTCACAGGTACCTACAAGGTTCCAATATAATACAATAAATCCACAGTCACGCGCATGTCTCCTTTGGTGTAGTGATATAAAGCGCCTGACGAACGTCTGCAGACATTTAGTGGAACAAGAATCGAAACCTACGAAATCCATATATATTTATTTTTATAAAATCAATATCCATCTTCAAACCACTCCAAAATGAACAGGCAAAAGAAAACACAACATAAAGCGACAACTAGCGACTCCGAAGAAGAAAACACAAATACTAATAAGATGACCAAATGTATTGGAAAAGGTGCACTGAAATTCGACAACAACAAAAAAAAGGAAAAATCATCTTTGACATTGATAAAAGAGTGCTTCTTAGTCCCAACTATTGCCTACTTTAGTTTTCTGAAGGTTTCACTTCGAGCACGTGTGAATTGCACTCTGATTTTTGGTATTGGTATATTTCTTTGGAAAAAAGGTCCTATAAATTTGTTATAGATCTAAAAAACACTAGCTGCCCGTTTTTATAAAATGGAGGGAAATTTAAAAAAAATCAACTTTATCTAGAGATTTTCTCTAATATTTTGCGAAAGATTAAAAAAAACCTGATTAGTAAAAGGGTTCGTGGAAAATGTATGTTAAACAGGTAGGTATGAAGCATTTTAAATATCAAATTAGAAAAAAAAGTTCCATTTTAGGTGCGTAACCTAACTCAATATTTTGGTGTGACACTTTATTATAAGCAGAACCTCAATATTAACATTAAATACGCATGCTTGATGTCTTCATAATGCTTCTTTTAGGTTTAAGAGTATCCCATTGTGATAATCATGAAGTAAAGTTTTATTTTCATTTTATGACGGAAAATTTTTTTATTTTAGTCTGAACTATTTTGCTCGATTTTTTTTCATGATCTTAGTATGCCTCGTGCAGTGACAGACTTGCGCACGTGCCATCACGTGTCGTGCTGTGCCGTCTGGTGTCTGACCGTGTCGTGTCGCTGACATGAATCAAGGGCAGAAGTAGAGGTTGGTCGTAGAGAGCACTAGAAGGTTGTAGTGGGAGTAGAGGGTAGAGGCTCCCCTTTAGATTATTTTATTCCTCAAAAACTCGTGAGTGGGGGTAGAAGAGAAGCTTGAGATCAGGGTAGGTATTGAATCATTTAGCTGCGTGTGTAATATTTTTGTACTTAGATAAACTCAAAACCATCCAAGAACAAAATTATAATTTGTGAACCCTATACCTCCAATATAAATTATTTTAACTTCATGTGTTATGCATTCATTGTTTTTTTATTATACTCCAGTTTAGTATACTTCATAGTGCTGTCATTGACCGACAAACTCCAATAATGTCAATCTTTGGTATTGTAGCCATTGATTACTTTTTCAAAGCTCATAATAATGATAGTTAATTCCAGAAAATATCATTCAATTTAATTGATTATATAAATTGTTAATTGTTTAATTTCATAATTAATTAATGAATTAATTTAAAGCTAGAAATTAACTATAAAGATTATTATAAAAATGCCGATCACTAGCTTTCGGTTGAAATCTTTAGGAGAATCTGTGTTTCGGAGGTAAGGAAACTTTATGCCAAAAATATTCTAGCTTACCTCTTCAAACATAGAACTCCTTTTTAAAATGTTCAAGCGGCTTGAGATAATAGAACCAAATTTCATAATCTCTTACTATCCCTATCACTAAAACAACTTTTGGCCAAATATATTTTACTTTGCAACAACAAAGCTATACTTCCAATGGACATTAATCAAAAAACAACTTATTTTAAGATATCAGGTCTTGGATCTTCAGTCAAGACAGATCTTACATCAAAGATTTTATGAATACCAATTTATTAGTGTGCATTTCCAATTTTAGGAAGCTGGTTATCTTTTATTGTGTTGTTATAAACTGCGCCTGCTCTCAACACAGGAATTTCTAGTGAGACGGGCACAGTACATTACCAACTGTAATAGAATTAATAAAGATGAATAATAAAAATAATATTCTTTGCGGCTAAAGTAATAAGGAAGGGAAAGAAAAAGGGATCGATAGGAGAGGATAGAAACTATCATTTTTGATACACTAATATTATGAACAGTCATCGTTCAAGCTTATTTTTTTAATCTTATAAGTATTTACCTGTAGCAATTGAAAATATGGGTCAAATAATATTATGCAGTGTTATTTTTTTACAGTAATATGTACCAATTTAATGTTCTTCAATAGTTCGAGGTGATGTTGAAAGTTGAAAATAGTTGCGGTGTGCTGATAGCCTCTGTATATTTTTTCTGGTGCCAAAGCTCGCTATTGTTTTAGCAAGTGTTTTAGCTTCCACAATTTTTTAAGATTACAATGGTATTTAAATTTTGTTAACATTTATTGTACATTTTTTGCCAATTATTTTCATTTCCAGCAAATAAGTTTGACACCTGCGTATTTAATATTGCAGACAAAAGCAAAAACATTGACAAAAAAGCCTCTTGCATCAAAAGCCGCAGATCGCAAGTTCAGTATAGTTGTTTTAATTATATGAATAATCAGGTGCTTTTAAACAAAACTCTTCAATTTCTCCTTCTAATTCCCTATATTATTTTGCCTCAAAACATTTCCTAGTTGGTGGTGCCGTAGTCTCTCTGGCCATATATAGGAAACCTTTGTGTGATATTCAACAAAAATAACAAGCATAATATTTTTTCTTTTATTAATAAATTCTGATGTAGTTCGATCTCATAGCTTTTGCGAATTTGCTGAGAAATATTTAAAATGAAATGGGCATCCATATTTGAAAACGGCTATATTTCATCCCTTATTGAATGCGAGCTCATATGGGGCCAAGAGCTTTTGATCCCATCGAAAAATTCAATACTCAGTTCTCCCCCAGCCGAGGTGATGTGATAATCCTATTGGCTTCAAAGGCATAACACGAATTCTTTACAGGATAACACACCAAACACGTGGATTCACATGAATCTATATTTTTTTATCGTGCTTTCATCTGACGTGGTGACTTTTTCGCCATAAGGTTTTGCGAAAGAAAATTTTATTTTTACTTACATTTCAAAACAGTCGATCGATACCTACCAAGTTTTAGAAAATTTGACTATTATTAAGTTTACCAAAACAAATTTATACCTATTTAAAAAATAACTAAAAAAAATTAGAAGACCAAGAAAGGGACGTTTAGATTAATAGACCCTGGATTGTTTTTTTTATTATTATTACAGACACACAGGAGACCTCGAGGAAAACAATTTCCCTCGGGGTCTATAGCATTTTTCGCAATGCTGTATGGAGGGTCATTTTAGGGAACGGAATTAGAAGAAGTTCTGGGAAGGAAAAAGATATGAGGGGTGGGTAGGAATTTGGGGGTCAGTGTGTCCAAGGGAGCGATTGATGTATGAAACCATTCCTTCCACTGCGGGGCAACGCGATGGGTCGAGAGAATCCGGCAATTGAAGTCAAAAGGCTTCCAGTCTCTCCCGATCTGGCCCGTCATGCAGTAGGTGGGCAAACGCATCCACCGCCAAGACCTGTGTGTGACCTGAAGTGTCAAAAGAGTAGATATATGAAGCGCAAGCAAATATAGTTGTGGGTTACGCCCCAGGAAGACATCGCATCAAATACTTGAACTGAGTGAAATCAAGAGTCGGTAGTTGGTACGTATAAGACGATGTTTGAAAGCTGAGAAGCTAAGGAGTGCATGCCGTGACAGCAGTGGCGTAGCTACCAAAGGGCTAGACATATTTCTACAATAAATAGCTTCAAATTCTCCCACCTTTGCAATGTAAATAAATTAGGTAAAATACGACTTTAAGGTAGTACTGTCAGTCAGAGAGTTACAGTTTATAATATAGCATATTAGTAGATTATGATAAGCTAATGATCTCGTAAAATTTTTGAAAAACTACAGATAACCGGTAAAAATATATTGAGCTTTGAAATTGTTTGCTTTTAACTTTAAGGCTTATGAGAAATCACAGTTTTTATTTAATTTTATAAAAGTACCATTTAGATTCCTTTCAAAATTCAGAAAATGAGAGAAAATATTATGTAAAACACTTTCGACACATAATTACTACTTCAGAGCTTGTGGTAGTAACAATTGATAAATAATTGTCAAAAATGCTCTCTATTCTCCCACCAACGCCATTTTGCCAATACTAAGTACTACGCTAGTCAAATAAGACCATGTCTTTTACATTTGACTTATGTATTTAACCTCTCAGAATTTTGGCGTGTATTTTTTAGATGGTAAAAACATTTCCGCTTTACAATAAAATGCAAAACTATAATTACTAATAAATAAAAAAAAACACATACCTACATATTTTATTAGACAAAGGTATTATAAACGTTATTGTCACCTCGCTTTTTTTCCAATTGCGATTTACACTTTGGTTTCATTCATGCACATTTTACTTTTTTGGTGGTTATTTTTTTTATATTTGACTGTAAAGCGTGGTGTTTTGCGTTTCTAACATCGTTTAGAACATATTTCTCAATCTGATAGTCAGGGATTGCAGTGATTTATATGAGACCTATGTGAGCAGGGACAAATATGGTCTCCTGCCATTAAACTAGTAGCTTTGTACCTTTAAAGTATTTATTTATATATGTTTATATTTTGACTTGACAAAACCTTAACGGTTTAGTTAGGGCCCCAGTTTTTTTTTGCCCCAGGGCCTTTGGCTATCTAGCTACATCTCTGCGTGAAAGAGATTCTATCCATTTACCAAAATGTCAGCATAACGAACAAATTTACGATTCATCTTTCAAAATAAGAATAGTGGAGATTATCCAGCACTTACCCGCCCTGGTATAAGTAACAGATGGCTACTCCTTCAAGGCTGTCGCAAGATTCTATTTTTTTGTTAAACGAAGCTACATTTATTTATTTTGAACGAATCTAGACCTCCAGTGTCCCTACAGTTGTTAGAAAAAAATAAGAGTAATAAATCGAAAGATCTGATTTTTTTTTATATATCATCATCATTACTCCGTCGTGGCTTTAGACTTGCTGCCATAAGTCATTACATCAACCGCCTAGCCTGTATAATACCGGCTTTCGACAATAAAGCAAATTGTTAAAAATTGCCGACGCCATTCGCAAAGCGTCGGCGTCTTTGCGAAACGTCGGCAAAAATTCTAGCAAACGACGCCATATTTAGGGAATCCGCTAAGCCGATCCTTCAACTCTTCCCGACAATGGGGAATATTGACCACTTAGGGAAAATCCCCTGATTTATGGCCAACACTTCGGCCCAGGGCGACCATGGCAATAATAACAATAAACTTGAAGATATACGGGCATGCTGAATGCCCCTCATTGTTTATGGTTATTTTATTATAGTTATTTGAGCACAAAACACATCGCCGAGAGACAGAGCAGTAAAAGAGGTAATTATTAATGTCTGTCTGGCTCTAAGGAGAGCATTTTCATAAGAGTAATGGTCAATTTATGAGGAGATTACAGGGAAATTATTATAAGAAGCAGTAATAATGTATTAGGATCACTTACATTATCAGAATAAGGTTAGTCTCCAATATCGATGTGTGTACTGGGTATATTTTTATTAAGATGATAATATACCCTAAAATATATTCAGAATCTTAACGACGTAAGTAAAGAAACCGTGTATACAAATTGCGACTCGCGACCCGTGCTCTGGACGAACCTACTGTCGAATTTGCCGTATCAAAGAAAAGAGGAAGAAGATAAATAATGTGGGAATCTTAACGACGTAAGTGAAGAAAGCGTGTAAACAAATATACGCCGCGGCACGGCGTATTGCACGAACGTACGGTCGAATTCACCCTAGCAGGCCTGGAGATTCGACCTTTCTGCAGCGTTGATTTTAATTATTTCTGAAGAATGTGCTACAAATATTAAAAATGTAAACACATGTTGTCCTCCCGAAATTATTAATTCATCGTCTAGAAAAATAAAATCTGGTGCTTACCGCTAACTTTATAGTTGAAAAACGGGTTATATAGTTTTCAAATCGTTGTACGTAAAATATATTAATGGTAAGGTACTGTTTTTATTAATCTAGTATATAAATAATTCGCATTTCTTGTGCGGCATGGCAATAAAAAAAGTTATTTTAGTTACGGATTCGCCGGAAATGATTAAAATGTAAGTTTTGAGCGTACAAAAAGTATTAGGATTGTGTACCGCCTTAATAACTATTCATGATGTCCCTCTTGCCGTTAACAGTGTGTATGGATTACGGACACCTCATAATTGTGGCAAGTAGGAGCCATCACAGATAATTTTTAATTCTTGGTATTCTATATATAAAAAGAAAAGAAAATAAGAAACACATTATGCTTTTAATTTACAGCGCTCTATTCATATTCTGTGCTGAAAAATCCGAGCCCGAAATGAACCCCGTAGGAACGGTATGAATTCAGCGACTACAGGACTGTCTGTTTTAAGAAATAGTTTATACAAAACATATATGTGTTTATTTTTTTATAAAGAGGGTATAACCAGAGAAAACCGGAAATACGTCATTTTTAAATCAAATTTTAGACGTATTGACTCTTTTCCACAGAAAATTATAAATTGATTTCGAAAGATTGTTCTTTTATCTAGTAAACGCATGTTTTAAATTTTGGAAAAAAAATATTATTTTTAGTATAAAAAGGTTTTACCATAGGTCGTTGGCAGATTTGTTAAATTTTCAAAGGAAAAATCTTATTTTACCAGACATATTTCATATCATGTAATCATACATTATTGTAAATCATTACGTTATCTACTAAACGCATGTTTCAAAATTTTATTTTTCGTTTAAATAAAATCATTAAAAAATATATCCGAACACTTATTTATGACGAAAATTTCTTTATTTTGTCTATCTATTTACGGTCTTACAAATTAATTTATTTCAGTTTTTTTTTTTTTTTAATAATTTTGCTTAGACATTATTGAAAAATTATAAATACTTATGACAAAAAAATAGCTACAAAAAGTACGTAATTTTATTAGTTTTATCATCTAGCCTTTCAGCATTTTTGGATGTAGGTATAAATTAAAGCAAATTTGGAATGAAATAAAATCGATATTGAGTTATAATTTTAAAAAGCTGGTACGGAGAATAATTAATTAAATGTGGATTTTCGTCCGCTGGCTGGTTAAACGCGCTTCAATGAACGCGACACCGTAAATAACTAACCTGTAAAAACGTATAAAAAAACATTTAAAAAATGTAAGCGTTTGTGAAGGTCATTTCATGAACATTCTCCAGCCCTAAAGAGTCCTAAATTCTCCAGTATTTTAAAATAAATATCAACTTTACTTTTGCCACTAATCTCCAATAGTCCTAAATTCTCCAGTATTTTAAAATAAATACCACCTCTACTTTTGCCACTAATCTATTCATAAATGCAATACTAACAGTGATGAGGGTAGCAAATAATGTAAAATCATGCAATGTCCAGTGTGTAAACTGTAATGTCCTCCGCGTGCAAAGCCGTATCTTCTCCAAGCATAAATATTCTAATTAAAGTGTGTTTATCGGAAGTGACCTGCCAGGTAAGTATGTTTCTGTATCCATTTGTAAATAGTAAAATTAGTTAGAACCTAAGCATTCCTAATAAATTGTACAGCTTCCTTGAGGTGATTTTTCACTAAAACGGCGCTTTATAAATTATCCAATTATTATTATTATTATGGAGAATAAGTAGTCTTTCTAATTGGAACTGCCCTGTACGATCGTGAGAACATCTTTCGGCTGAATGTGAATTTTCGGCCGCTGGCTGGTTAAAGGCCCTTAAGACATAAATAGCACATTATGATAAAAACTCGTGTTTCGATAAAAAGTGTGTTAATTTGACTGATATGTATAGTGTATAGTGCATTCGATTTACGCAAATAATAAAACTAGTATAAATTTTCTCAATCACTTTTCTAAAACAAATTGTAAAGTGTCAACATGATTAACCTTTTACAAAGTAAAATTCACCTTGAACATTAAACTGAATTTGTTATTTCAAAATTCACCCAATTCTCACCTTACGAAAAGCTGGAGTTCTAAATTAAAGCCCCCGTTTTCGTCACAAGACATTCCTCATGAAAGTCGGCACGGATGCCTTCATCCCTAATCCAGCGCCGTCGAATCCCCAACACAAACTAATCCTTTAAACTCATTATAAACTTTGCCTAAAAAGAACAATCTCTAAGAATACACTTGGCAAATTTCTTAACCGAAGGAAAAAAGAATTCACCCACCCTAAAAGGAAGCATTTTTCACCGAGCGGCTTTGTTCTGCTTTCGCGTGTAATGAGACGATATAAATTATTCAGTTTTTATTTTATTCTTGACTGTTTCGTGTCGTCGGTAGTTGCTACCTACTTTGTTATTCGTATCACGTTGTAAATTAATTTGAATTAGCAAGGGTCTCGATGTTGTTTATGGCTTATGGTACATTCGCTCTAGCTCGATCTTAAAAGATAAAATTAATTTAAACCGACTAGTGAATACGTATTTCGGATGGGCCTGACATGTGTAAAGATTGCCAGATAACTAAGGGAACGTACCCATACTACGTGACCAACTTTTTGCAATTTTTAACCCCCCCCCCCCCAACCAAGCGTGACATTTTGAAGACCCCCCCCCCCCCTAAACGTGTCACGTGGTATGGGTACGTTCCCTAACTGAGCACCCGGAACTATGACGTAAACGCCTTAGAGGAATCGATTCGGTGGAAGACTGGGAGTTGGATTGACTTTCTTACAAGATTATTGGAATCGAATAGGAAGATCTGAGGACTGGAGAATGATGAATAGAATTTTATGGATCTAGGAGTCAAAATTCTACTCCCGGATGCGCCGTGATTATTCCAATAAATTGGTACCTTTTATTCCGCGACAAAATATCCCCGACAAAATATCCTACGGACAAAACATCCCCTAACAAAATATCCCCTAACAAAATATCTACTAAAACCTAACCTAACATAACAAAAAAAATGGACGAAAATAATTCAGAATGTAAAGGTAAATAAAATTGTAAAGGCAACAAATTATTGTACAAAAATTGTAAAATTGGTCAAAAATAATACAGACACCTTGTAAAGACAATAAATTATTGTTAAAAAATAGTAAAATGTAAAATAAGGTTAGGTTTTTAGTAGATATTTCGTTGAAGGATGTTTTGTTCGTAGGATATATTGTCGGGGATATTTTGTCGCGGAACGAAAACGCGCAGAACCCAATAAATTAATTAGTTTAATTCTGAAGAATTCATAACTTTTGTAACTGATAACAACCACCATTGGTGTTTTAAAATTATCCCATAGAATCGTTTTATGTGTATTTGATATATTTTTAATAAACTTTCAAAAAAAATTATTTTAATGTCTTATCATGACTTTTATGTAAGTTTTAAATGCTCTTTTTACAACTTTTGAGATTTATTCCCAACAATGAAATATATCATTGAAGAAGAAGATATCACTAATAATCTAAGCGAAAATATGTAAGAAAACATGATTCAGAAAATATGTAAGAAAACATGATACAGAAAATATGTAAGAAAACATGATACAGAATAAGAGAAAAAAATTCATCCTTGCCACCTTCCATCAAATCATCATAATTGTCAAACTCATATTTCCAAATTTTAGAATTAACACTCACCGATCGAACTGGAACCGATATTGTTTATTGTTTCACGAGCATCGCATGCACTTGTTGTCCCTCTTCCGCTAGTGACAATAAGTACGAACAAACAAGACAAGAGCCTCGCCGGTGAAAGCATGTGCCGATGCACAAAAATGCTAAACTGTTTTATTGCTTCCAAGTATCACTGCGTTACATATACTGTGCATGAGTTTGGAAAAAGGTTAAATAAACATCAAACCGGAATCCGGAATCTTACAGTTGTCGCTGTCAGAGTTTCAATAATGCCTTTTACTTTAAAAGGTCGTATATTCCGCTGAAGGTGTAAAATGTAAGGAGCGTAAATCCCCTAACTCCCAAATCTGCCTTAACTCGCCTAAGAATCAGATTATATGGCCGCTTAAGGATTTCACTCGCGTGAATTTACGATCGTGTTAAAAGTATTCAACCCTTTGCGGGTACGAGTGTAAATAGATGGATAACATACTCTTTCTCACTCATTGCATGCAGCATTTAAAAGTACAACTTTTTTATTACTATTGATACATTAGCAGCATTTTTTTAAACTAGTTACATGGAAATGTGAATCTTACTGGGTGCTTTCCCATGCTGAGGCCCCTATTTCACAATTTTATAAGATATAAAGCATGTATGTGTAACGGAAATTTGAAATGCTCTAAAGGACATAGTATTAATTCGATTTTTTTTTTAATAAAAACTCTCTTTTTATAACTTTGAAGTCTATTCCCATCAATGTAATATATCATTGAAGGAGAAGATAACACTAATAATCTTAACTAAAATATGAAAGAGAACAAGACACAGAAATATAGAAAAAGGTATTGTTTTCCATGGTATGGAATAATTAGTCGAATTTGTTGAATCTAAAATTTGAAAATATGAGATTGACAATTATAATAGTTTGATGCCAGTTGCGACCATTATCTTTTTCTGTGTCTTGTTCTCTTTCACATTTCCATTTAGATTATTAGTGTTACCTTTTTCTTCAATAAATTACTAATTATTCAGGAGTGTGAAAAGAAACCTCGCTCTAGTTTTTCTTCTTCTTCTTTGTGCGCCGTATTAGGTCCCCCCGACGTTGGCGATCACTCTTGAAAATTTCTCTCTGTCTTGCGCTGCCGGGAATAGCTCCTCCACACTTCTAATGCCGGTCCACTCTCGTATGTTTCGCAGCCAAGACATTTGTCTCCTACCAGGCCCTCGGCAACCCTCTATCTTGCCTTTCAATATTAAATGGAGCAAGTGGTACTTCTCCCCTCGAAGTATATGACCCAGATATGAAATTTTCCGGATTTTTATTAATCTAAGCAGTTCTCTATCTGCTCTAGCCCGCCTGAAAATTTCTGTTTTGGTGATCATGTCGGTCCATGGGACCTTGAGCATTCTCCGGTGAAGTCACATTTCAAAAGCCTCTAACCTGTTCATGGTAATTACTTTCAAGGTCCATGTTTCACATCCATACAGCAAGACCGACCACACATAACATTTTAGCATTCTCTGTCTTAGTTTTAAGCTGATATTGTCATTGCAGAAGAGGGATTTCATTTTAATGAACGCAGTTCTTGCTGCTTCAATTCTGCACCTAACTTCTACATCTGGGTCAAGAGTCTCCGTGAGAATACTGCCGAGGTATCTAAATCTTTCCACTTATTCGACATTGCAACCATTTAAGTTTTTGTATACCTATTTTTGAATAAAATTAACATTGAATAGATTTTTCAGAACACTTAAATTTTTTTGGAAATTTCTTTTATAACAGAATTTAATTTATTTTTATTTTTTCAGATTAAAATCCTTTTAAAAGGCACGTCGTAAAGGACAAACGTATTTCTCTAGAAATATTTCGACGACGCAAATAAAAACTGAGAAAAATTACAAATTTATCTCATTTTTCGATTATTTGTCCTTTGCAGCATTTCAAATTTCTGCTATCGACTTATAAAAATGATTGCATTGAAATTTAACCACATTTAAATATTATTTTAAATGACGTTCAACGAGCTTAAATTTAATACCAAGAAACATAATAGAAATAAAATAGTTAAAAAATATAGTAGAAAAAATAAAAATGACAGTAATAAAAAATCAAGCAAATATGTTTGTGTATTCGTACGGCTGTGATGTCAATTTTTTTTTGATTTCCTCATTTTTTATATCGAGTGCATGATTGTTGGATTCTTATATTACCTTATATTTGTGGTGTATTTGTCCAAAGCTTGTATTTATCGACGGAGTTTTTTATGTAGGCTCGTTTAATTGGTGATTTTATGTTAGATCGTGGTTGTTGAAATTTGGTTTCATGGTAAAAATTTACATTAGTAGTGTTTTTTGTATGTATATTAGACCTATCTAGTACATGAAACGTGTCGAATAGTGTTGGTCAGTGTCAGTAATTCCATCTTTTTTTTAAGAATTTCTTTAAGATAGATTTTTGTGCTATTTCCACATGACCAAGAGATCAATTTGTTGCTCCTATCCTAGCATTGATTTGATTCAATAATGAATTAACAAAATGCAAAATACATTGTTTTGATTTGTTTTAATTTAAGAAAATGTTTTGAGGGGTTTATTTCTGATTTGTTTGATATCGTGTGTCCATCTGAGGTTGTGGTCAATTACGATATCTTATTTGGTCTGTTTTATCTAGATCTAGAGTATAGCAATCGCAGATGTTGGTGAATATACATTTGTGGATTTTTATTTGTGATGTTGATTTTATTGTGTAAGAAAAATTTGTTCAATTATTTGTTGTTGTTTCACATTTAATAAATTTTAAATAATGCATAGCACAGAGTTTCAGAATTGAAGATGCTGTCAATATCGTGCTGGTGAAAGACAACACCATTCGGAATTTAAAAGTTGCTTGGAATGGCTGTAGCCGTGTTTGGTGACAGAATATTTTTACAGATACTTCCCCACCTTCCTATCCCTATCTACTTATTCTTTCTACTTCCTTTAGCTTCGCAAAATCCCAATTGGGGATGCCATAGTCTCACTGATTCCAGGCGGTAGGGAGCAGTTGGAACTCTTGTGCGGTGTTAAAAAAAACTTGCAATGTTCCACTAGTTAATTGCCTACCTAAAGTTGGCTAGAAAGAGGCCAGAGGGGCTTTAATTTTAAGGATGTTCCTTCCTCGGAGCTTCTGGTAGAAGAGAGCGATTAGTTAGAATTTCACGCTAAGCGTTTGATAAACGTTTTATTTATGATAATGCTTATATAATTGCGTATTAGTTACAAGTTGCGAAGTGAGTGCCATCTTTGAGTATAATTAATAAACTTATTCAAATTTTAACACTCAGAATATTATTGTGATCAAACAATTTTGCTCTTGACAATTGGAGTAGAGAAGTTCTACATCTAATGGCCAAGAATTATGACACTAATGGATTTACAAAGACCATTTTACTATCTTGATCATATTATGAGAAGCGGTAAATATGAATTTACCGTTATGATCGTTTAGGATTGACGGAAGGTATGATAAGAGAAGACCCATTGGCCAAATTTCAAAGAATTTTTGGAAGTTCCGCTGGATTATTCCAGGATGTAATTGTTTTATTTATTGAAAATGGGGTTTTTACACATATTTTCTCACGTGATCCAGTTATAAAAACTCAAGTTAATAAACAAATAGGTACATGTTATTATTTATATAAAAGCCCTCTGGGCGTAAAATAAAATAAATAAATAGACAACTAAATAAATTAATGTTGTCCAAAACGAGCTTGAAAAAAATCATTTGTCATATATTTGGTTTTTAATTACGTAATTTCTACTATTTAAGAAATTATAAAAATTATAGTACATTATTAAAATTAAATAGTCATAATTACATTGGGAATTCACATGTCAAATATTGATTTATAAATGAGTAAATTCTAATTATGTAATTGTAAATGTTCACTAAAATGGTTTGGAAAGAATCTCCTACTTGTGATCTCACTAAAGAAACCACTCATTCACTCTGAATGCAATAATTATTAATGTTCTCCAAAATGACCTTGAAAAAAATTCACATCTTTGCGATTCTTTCAAAGACATAAAGAAATCATCCCTTTGTTCAGAATACAATTTTTAATGTTCTCAAAAGTTGTCTTGACAGAAGCAAATTCCTGTGATATTTTAAACGAAACCATTCCTTTGTTAAGAATATTATGAACTAAATATACAATTTGGCTGTCCTGAAACGGGCATCCTTCCCAGTTGGACAGACCAAATATCTTTTTGTAATGTATTGTAATATTTATGCACATATAAATAAATAAATAAAATAAAATAAAATGTAAACAATTATACATAAATCTAATCAGACAAATTATACATTTGCATTTTTTTTCACAGGAGCTGCACACGGTAGGCCCTGAGGAAAATAATGACACCTACTGCACAGCATCTTGAGAGATGCTGTGCAGTAGGTGTACAAACGCATCCGACGCCAAGACCTAGACAAACCTCATCCCTTGAATCCGGGCACCCCCGCTACGTCATCAAACGTAGTTAATACCCCTGCCATAGTCACTAATTAGGGTGACCTATGGGCGGCAGTACCCATACCAGCCTCCCAAATTGAAAGTTTACCATGTAGTAAAAGAAGACGCCACACCTCGAAGCTTCGAAGGGTTCCGGGATGAGAGAAAATATGGCCTGATAATAGTTAATCTTAGATAAGAAATCTAAAAGAAGATTTGATTGATATTTGTTTCAATCTATTATAATAAAACGAATATAAAACTTTATTCCACTTAATTTTATTTGACCGTAACCGGTTTCAGCTCGTTAGAGCCATCTTCAGACTGGTACAAATAATTCTTAGTCTACGGTTTATATACACCACATATTGGGGAGGGGGAGAGGGGTGGTCTACAAGGATTTTAAACAATTATAATAATTATATTTGTTGTTTTAGACTGTCAAATTTCTAAATATTTTCGTAATTCTAGTAAGCTAATTACCTTGGGTTTGTAGCTCACTTCAATGCTGATTAGGGAAAAACCTTACAAGTAATATGAGTTCTAATGACCTAATTTTATTTTCGAATCGTTATTATATTTATGAAGTATGGTATTTTTTATTGCTTTTTGAAGGGATACATGTTTTCAGTGGAACGGGAATGGTCTCAACTAATTACATATTTTAATATCGAAATTATTATGAAAATTACACTGGATACAAAAGCGGTGACTTAGCAAATGAATCTAATTGCTTTATCTTTACAAATTACTTTTTGAAGGGATACATGTTTACATTTTATTTTTTTATTTTTTATTAGTAATAGAAGGTATTGGTAGGTAGTGATTAATTACATAGTAGAATATTTGATGTACCCCCATAATTAAGCAAGGCTTGTGTGTATGGGGGGAATTAAGCAAGGCTTGTGTGTATGGAGTAGGAATGGTCTAAACTAAATACCTATTTTAATTTCGAGATTATTTTGAAAATTATTACGATATTTGTTTACCCATTTTTCACTCATAAAGTTTAAAACTAATGAAACCAAGTCTGTTCGTGTTTTTTCACCGATTTGAAATACAAGAAACAAGACACATTTATTACAGACGAAGTTCGGGAAGAGTAAAAAAGGAAATAAGATTTATGAAGATGTTGACACGCGTTTTTGTGTTTTATTTCACCCGGAGTAAGCAAGGAAAAATGAAAGTTTTTCACGATAGTATTTCGTATGATTTCACCAGAAATATGAGAGTTTCAGTTCAAGTTTACCTACCCGTTGTTCAGATTTCAGATATAATTCCATTATTATTATTTGTTGATATCTTATCAAATGTGTGTTCCGCCGAACACTGTCATTCGCTTCGCTTTTGGACCTTATAACTATTGCTTCATAAATTCCAACCCTTAAAACCGGGCAGCGTTTTTTTTCACACAAGAGTATTCAACGTTTTCCTCTCTGGATTTTGACCCTAGAGCAAATATTTTGAAGTGAAACTTGCTTAGCCCCGTTAGAATGATTTGAAATTCGGATGAAAATGAAATGACGTACTACGGCACCTGCGAAGCATCAAACTGCGCTCAAGGCAACTATTGGTTGAGATATAAAACGGAAACGATGATAGGTCTGGGCTCATTGGCTGCTTTTTTTTTTACTGGGAAATTCTTAAAATTATTATGTGTAAATACGCGCCTCGCCGAGCGCGTCCCGTAGCGCAGCGGTATAGTGCGTCGCAAATCTCATCGGCCAGAGAAATCCAGCGGACGGAGGTTCGAGTCCTACGAAATTAAAAGAAAATAAACAATTTGGTTTTTGTAAATCAATATCCAATATTCAAACCACTTCAAAATAAACAGACAAAAGAATGCGACATCTAGCGACTTTCTGGTTTCACTTCTATCGCGTGTGAATTACACACTCTAATTTTTTTAATATAATATAGATATCAACCACTGTAAGTTTTGGTTTTTTGATATAGGAAGAAGAAGAAGTTCTGTGAAGGAAAATGGTGTGAGGGGTGGGTAGGAATCCGGTGTAAATGCGTCCAAGAATGACAGACGTATGAATCCATCCTCCATACTGCGGTGCAAGGCGATGCGATGTGTCAATGGAATGGTCAAAAGGTCTCCCTCAGCCAATCTCTTTAGATCCAGCACGCCACCCTCGGATGGGCAAACGCATCCGCCGCCAAGTCCTAAACAAACACAGGGAACCTAGGAAAATGGCGTGATGTTTGGTGAGTTAGTTACATTTATTTTATTATTATTTTGATCTCAAGATGACCGTTAGAAGTGTAATGCATTATTATAACGTCCTTGGCGCGGAGAAGCAGAGTTCATATTATATGCGATAGGACTTGATAAGAACTGAAGTCTTTGATTGGGCAAGAGACGTCAAGAATAGGCAAAAGTAGATCTATTTAAGGTAGGCATATATTCAATGCTCAACGCCAAAAGGCCCAAGAAGAATAAAACACTGTTTTGGTGAAACTAAATATCTTTCATTTTACGCAAAAGTGCAGCAATAGAGAATAGCACTATCTTTTTAAAACTTTTGGTTCTCCGTCATGGAAATGTACTGAAATTTTGACACTTTATCCAGAATTAATACCCCGATGGGTTGCCAAAAAACTATCGACGAACCCGGGCACCCCTGCTAAATCACCTAACGTAGTGACCCACTTGGGATGACCTGTGAACCGGGAACCATTTTCCAATAATGGATCCCGTTCGGCGGTACCCATACCCGCCTCCAAAATTGAATTTTTCATTTTAACTGCCTAGAATTATTTAATGATATAATACTGTTACTCCCCATAAGCTGGAAAATGATTTCAATGCTTTGCTAAAAACGGGAACCCACATAATGTTAAGTTTACCAAAAATCCCCTTATACAGGGTGGCCCTTAACTGTATACCTAGTTTTAATTAACAATAAATAAATTATGGTAGAACTTAGACATGTTTTATTAATATTTTCAAAAACTACAATAAATGGAAATTTTAATGACATTAAGTTTTAAAAATTATATTGTCCAAGTGAACTCCATCAGCATGTTGATATTGTCTAAGGCGGATTCGAAAATTCTCAAAAAACACGTTGACAAGTTGCCCGTGGGATGGCGTTAATTTCCCGTACAATGTTTTGTTTTAACTGATTTATTGTTATCGGATTGTCTTCATAGACTCTTGATTTTAAGTATCTCTACAAAAAATAATCACACGGGCTGAGATCTGGGCTCCGTGGAGGCCACTCAATGTCTCCTCGTGAAATGAGTTTTTCGGGGAACATCTTCTTCAAACGGTCCATGGACAGTTTAGCAGTGTGTCAGGAGGCACCATCCTGCTGAAACCAGCTCCTGAAATTGTGGCCTTGAAAATCTTGATCCCAGATCAAGAACTCCTGAAGCATCTGACAATAATTCTTAAATTTCACTGTCATAGCAACTCTCCTTTCGTTTTCAAAGAAATATTGGCCAAAGATACCCCTCTGATATTGTAGCTCACACAACGACCTTCGGGCTATGCAAGGGACGTTGATGCTTCTGTCGGGGGGTCTTCTTCTTCTTCTTCTTCTATTCTCAGACCAATACCGGCAATTTTGTTTATTAACATGGCCATTGATATGGAAATTGGCCTCATCGCTGAACATTATGTTGAAAAAATTGTCAAAACGTTCCAGCATCACATTGGCAAAATTAAGTCGAAGATCGGTATCATTCAGCTTCAACTCTTGCGTTAGCTGAATTTTATAAGCTTTTAGGTGTAAATCGTGGCGTAAAATTCTTTGTAAAGTGGTCCTCTTGATGGATATGGCTTGGCTTCTCTTGCGAGTAGTTTGTTGTGGATTTTCCCTCACTGATTCACTAACACGCTAAATAACTTCTGGTATCCTCACTGACTTCGGGCGACCTTCATTAATTGTTTTTACTGTTGAGCCGGTTGTCTCAAACATTTTGATTTCCGAATAGATTTTGCTCTTGGTGCTTTCGTCTCGAAATCGTCACGGAATAATTGTTTATGTAATATGCACGAACACAAAATGTGTGCTGCTCTCCCGTGAACGGCTCCAAAGCGACTAAAATTTCCACGAAATAACGCGTCTAACGATACCCCCCGAACCGCGCTCGCCCCACGCGTTGTTAAAAAAATAACGAAACAAACCGCGAACACAGTTATGGTCCACCCTGTATTTTAGTCAGTGGAATTTCCACCGTATGTTTGGTATACCCGCCGATGTGTCACAGCGCCTCTGTGGTTAAAATTTCGAGAGACCTAAAAAGTGCTGAATTTTCCTCCCGAAGTAAAGTTCATTTTGAGCAGTTCAGCCGCGGGGGGTTTAAAGCGATGTACAAAACTTTGCGTATTATGTTGTAGTAATTATTTCAGATTGGAGGACTTTCCCCGTATCGTCCTGTTGAAAGACCACATTGAAAATTAAAGCGTGATTACAATCATTATCCTTTATCCGTTGTCCCAAAAGGTTCGTGAATATGTATTTGAAGGCATTACATGAGAGTTTTCAGATTCAATCATTTATGTAGCATTTTTTGTTGGCTGGAATTTAAACACACCCATACAGATGATGTTATTTACTGTTTTTAAATTTAACGTGTATAACTTCATTTTAATTTTAATTTCATTTATGTATTTTTATGACTTTATGTCCGGGTTAAATCTTCCCCACAGGAAAAACTTAACCCTTCCACACACTTTTCCACAAATGATCATCTAGTCAATCCACGCTATGCAAGTGTACTATATGAGTATAATAAATACAAAACAATACAATAACAACATGTCAACCTTCCAGAGACCAAATGAGAAAATAATTCACCGACTCCAGATATTTTCATATCAGAGGGTTCAGCTCGGTAGAACTCCTAGCTGGACCGATAAATCCTACTGATCCCTCAAAATAAATATTTAAAAAATAAATAATAAAAATAATAAATAAACTGTTTCGTAAATTCAATAATATTATTATTTAATTTATAAAACAGTTTATTTATAAACAAGTTCTGATGTGTAATTATTATTACGCGGGACAGCTGTTTCGCCTTCTGAAGGCATTATTAAACTGTCATCATACCACTTAAGACGATATTATTACTAGATAGGTATTTACGATGAAAAAAAATTATTGCAATTATCAGTAAAATCATTGAAATTATTATTGGTTAGTATGCTTTAAAAATTTCCCCAATTACTGCATCGTTTAAATTCGACTGAAGGTCGTTATGTATTCTAATTATTAAGTGAGTTAACCCCAAATGATGACTCATGGGTTAAAAAAAATTAAAAAATAATAAAAAGTGTAAAAAAATTAATAACAAATTTAAAAAAATAAAAAAAGATAATGTTATTTATATAATTCATGAGGTCGAATGAAAAATCCCAAAAACGGTTTTTTTTTTAAATGTGTAATTTTATTTGTCATTCGTTTTCAAACGGTTATAAAACTCCAAGGAGAAGGTAAACGCCAATAATTCAAAGGACTTAAAATAAAACCCAGAAAGTTTCCTCTTAGTGTAATTTAATGCTCCAGGATCCTAGTCGCTAGTCGTGTCTGATTACGGCCAAATGGGTTGAAACGCTAATCTACCCTTCGACGGAGGCAATCCTTCCAACAAGGTTTTCATTGACACACTCAGTGTAACCTTAAGTGACGCAAGGGACCTCAGACACGGGGACTCCAATGACTCCGTAGTTGGGTTAGCCTCTCAGAGGCTGGGCGGACTTTACAGAGCCGCAATACTACGTAGTTGACCCTTTTCAAATGACAAGTTCGACTAGAATTATTAGAAATTTATTTGCCATGTTTGGAGCCAGCAGAGTCAGGGCGCCTACAAAAATCTTTGTCACAAAAACAAGAAAACCATTTTGGAATATTTCCACATCGACCAACCATCAAAATCATTTCTCTAAATGGGTTAAAATTAGATTAGAACGCCAATTTGGTGCAAGTTCTTCGAATCTTTGGCATTATGTACAGCGTCTCATACAAGTGCTCTTCTATTATTTTGTCCATTAACCCCACAATAACAAACATTTGAATTCTTCCTACAAGCATCATTGTAAGTGTAAGGTGTTAACCGTGCCATAATTTATCCCTCTGATGTTTTCGTGAGTAACCAGGTATAATAACCGTCTTACTGAGAGCGAAAAAAGTGTTGGAGGACTTAGCTGCCATAAACGTTAATCCGCGTCATACGATAGGAACCCGACGCTTTGAACCACTAGACCACTAAATGTTGCTATGACTTCCAATGACATCCCCAATTTTTTTTTTCGTCAAACTTTCCACAAATCCATATTATTATTTACTTTTAAATAAATAAAAAAGTATTGCAGTGATTAATTTTAAAATTATTATTATTTTTTAATTGATAAACTAACGTTTAAGACAAGATATTCATGCATAGCACAAAGAATAACAAATATTATAAGCAATAATTATTAGCCTGAAACACTCATCTACATTGAAAAAATCTTCCGAGAAAAGATACTTGCCGCCAACGGGACTTGAACCCGTGTCCTTCTGATTGCCGGTCAGGTGCTCTGACCACTAAGCTTTGGCGGCTTATCTAATACCCGCCAAATAATTCAATAACCTATGTTTCGGAAAGCGATGCAGTGTTCATCTTCAAGGTAGAAGAGCCAATAGCGTAATAACTCACAAAAAATCAAATCCCTGAAAGCTTACATTTATCTAAAACAAAGTAGGTGCCCTCTATATTTTATCAAGTTTTTTTTAAATATATTTTTCTCACCGGAATCCAAGGTTTGTAGAAAATACTATTAACAAGGTTAGCTCATCAAGGGGGTAAAGCGGTGATTGGCTAAAAATTCTCGAGGTAGCTTACTATCCATTTCCACAAGGAGATTTGATTTAACTGCAATACAAGTTGCAATGTTTTACTCCGAGCTGCGTCGCGCCTTCGAAATTTCGAAGCGGCCCGACTAGTTTTTTTTTCGAAAAATGTCCGTACGAGCTAACCTTGTTAGATGCATTTTCTACAAACCTTGCCGTAATACCACTTTGTCATAGCTTCTTAAGATCACTGATTAATTCAATTGTGTCTAATACCCGTGAGAAATCACGGAATACTATTATTCCAATTTTGAAAGAGACAATTAAAAAAAAAAATTATGTTGATATATTATATTATAGGTAGGTACGTAAAATATCGCTTATCTGATTTTTTCAAACAAACAATTAAGCATTTCAAATTCAAAGCAAATCTAAGTTCTAGAATGAATTGAACAGAAATTCCGTACTCATAACCGAAATAAGTATTTTTAATATCTAATAGCTAGTTCCCGGCATGCGTTGCTATGTAAAGAAATTGTTTCTCTCCGTGTGTCTTTTCCGACTCGTCCCGTTCCCCTTCCGCCTCCCTTTTCTCTCCTGTGTTCCCACTCCCCTCCCTCACACGTTCCCACTCCGCCTTCTTCACATTTCCTCTACCCCGCTTCCCCGATCCGCGAACCCCCCTCCCGAGTTCCCCACCCCCTCCCGCATTCCATATATTCAGTCTACGTTTCAAACAGCTCGCGTGCCATCTATTGCAATTTTTGTTTACAAATTTCATAATGCCAGGACTCACTATTATATATAGAAACCATCGTGTTGATGCACACTTCAAATCCCCTACGTTTCATTACAATCTAATGAATGGTTTACAACGCATAGACATCTCATAACACATACGCATATACTCGTAAAAGCATTTTTAGTTAAGATTTATAAGTAAATATCTATGTATATATATATAAATATATTTACTTTATTGGAAGCTATAAATCAACGGTGCTAATTTGATTTTGGGCTAATAAGTCCTTGGGGTTGTTTTGGATTTCAAGTCGTGAGCGTTTCCTGGGTAAACAGGTTCAAATAATGAAGTTATATTCCCCGTATTAATAATTTTCGGCGTGTGACATAACACGAGTGTGTTGGAAAACAGCACGCAAAAACCCTCAGGGAAATGAACGGGGAGATGGTCAATTACCAGCTCATATCGTAACCCAATTATTAAGTTTATTACCCAATAATGAGTTAATATGTTAAAATTACACTTAGTTCAAAATAATAAATGAAAATATTGGAAAATTTTAAATAAATTCCAATTATTGTTTTGAAAACTTCTTTGGAAGAAGAAAGAGGAGCCTAGATAAATATTATTGATAGTAATTTTTCTAATCTAATCTAATCCTGCCTGGATTGTGCCAATAAAGAACTCAGACGTCGAAAAATTCGCCCACGTTTATCAGAGTGTTTTGTATTTGTAATAATTAATATAGAACTAACTAACTAACTGTCAAGTTACTTCAATTCATCGGCGGTGGTGGACTTTTGTATTGTAAAACACTTTTTTAAATGTAGAGTCGTTTTATTTACAATCACTTTTGAGTAACAAATGAAATCAACACTTTTTGTAACTAATTTTGGTCCGGATCCCGCCTGGGCAATAAGGGAACTGTACCCTAAGTATCATTAATGCGAGAGAGGAAGTATTTTGAATAGCACCCTTTTTATACTGCTAAAAAGTGTAAAAATACCGTATTTCAGGTTCAAGAAAATACGAGAATAACAATAACAATGGTAATCGGCACCTACTGAGTCACGTGGTCTATTTTAGTTCGTCAGTAACACTAGCTTCAATAAAATTCACCCAGATGTCTCTAGTATTCATACTCTATTAATAAACTAATCAAGATTAAATCAATGTGATTACCTACAGCAGTTATCTCGTAGATGTCACTATTCTTAACACTAACTTTTAACATATATGCTGTATATACCCAATGAAAATTGGGAAAATGATATCTTTTTTAGGAAGAATTTGGCAAAAACTTTCCCGAAAAACTGGAATCACTATTCACAACTCAATAACTGCTCCACCCTTTAACTATTGCTCAACTATTATTTACCTGTGTAACGAACGAGAACAAAATAAGTTTGAAATTCTCCAAAATAGGGCAATAAGAATAATACTTCGGCGAAATAGATTTAAAAAAATAAATAAAATGTTAAAGGAACTAAATTGGCTGATATTTATCCATAAAATAGTAAACAACCTGTTACCAAAATACTTATCAAATAAAATTGTATACAACAAGGACATTCACAGACATAACACAAGGACGTGCAAGGAAATCAGGCTACAAAAAAGGACAATACGCTGAATAGTTTACTGTGCAAGGGGATGAAGTTTTACAACACGCTACCAGAAACTTTAAAGTCCGCACCAATTGGAAGGTTCAAGACGTATAGTAGAAGCTACATCAAACTGGAAAGAATAATTCTACTATAAGAATAATCATTCTAAGACATAATACAAGAACGCGCATTGAACTCAGACTTCCAAAAAATATCATTTTAATACGCAAAACAGCTCATTCTACAAAGGGATGAATTATTATAATACGCTGCCGGAAACTATAAAACTTCCTACAAATAAATTCATAAAAATAGATCAGAAGAACCAAATTAAGTTAAGCAAGTTAAAGGTACACGTGTGTAAATAATTAGTCAATTGTTAGTAAATTGTAAACATAAATGTAAGTTATAATTAGTAAATTGTGAAACATAAATCGGAGTTAAATAATAAGGTTTATATTAAAATTAAATTAAAATAAGGAAGTTTTTTTAGACCACTTATTTTAATAAAAATTATCAACGTGTTTCAAAACCAAAGACATCTCAAAAAAGTGTAGCGTAAAAAAATCGGTTATGCAAAATGAAAATACCGAAAAACTTTTACATAAGACGTACCCACGAAAGGTGTTGTTCCAAAAAACTACAATTTCCGCTAACAAAAGAATATGGAAAGAAAGATAACCCCTCAGGCTAATTTGTACGCTTATCGGAACAACTCATGTAGGTCTCATCGAAATCGGTGTCTCCCTTATTATAACGGATAAAAATATGATTTAAACGGTGTTAGAAAGAGCAAATAAAACGATTTACATTCAAATCTAAAAGTTAACCACTACATAATTAAATTGAATACCTCCAAGAAACCATTTTTATTATAAATGTGTGTTTTTTTGGGTTCATTATTGTTAGAAATATGGCAATGTAAATCGTGAATCTTAGGTTGGCTACAACGTAGCTGTTAATATTGATAAGTTGTCAATACTGCAATGTACTCCCTTGTCTATTACTCTCTTGTGTACGTTTCCAATGGTGAATAAAGAGTTAACATTATTACTGCATAAACTGGAGGATTTCATTTATAACAATTACAGGTTATGGGCCCAGATCCCCAGATTCGCTAATCTGTTGATAAAGTTTAAGTACGCAAAGTGAAATCAAGCGGGAGTGAATATCAGCGAAAAGTGAGGTTAAGTTGCCGGAACGCGTGCAGAAAATTTTCGTTGAGAAGGATAAACACCACTGATAAATCTGATCAGGCAGGGCAGGAAGCATAAATGGAAGGAAACGTGATGACTACCAATGCATTGAAGTTGGAAGGGGCAAGGAATTGGAATATTTGGAAGTTTCAAACGACAGTTTTATTGAGAGGACAAGGATGCCTGGACATTGTAGAGGGGCGCACTGTGAAACCTGAAGAGATTATCGCACGAACCACTTGGGAGACAAAAGATGCTAAAGCTCAGACGTTACTGGTTACGAGAATGTCGGAAGACGTTATGCTACATATCATATCATGCACAACGTCGGCTGCAATGTGGAGAAAGCTTCTAAGTGTATATGAACAAAAGTCAGAAACCAGCATCCATATTATCCAACAAAGATTTTTTCAGTATAAATATGATAAAAACATCGAAATGTCAGTATTTCTGTCTAAAATTCAAGAGATGCAAAGTCAGTTGAAACAAATGGGCGAGAATGTATCGGATAAATTTATAATAACCAAAGTATTAATGAGCTTGCCGGATGAATATAAACATTTTATATCGGCGTGGGAATCGGCGCCTGACGACAAACAAACATTCGATAATTTAATAGCCAGATTATTAATTGACGAAGAAAGAGTAAAAGAGAGAAGATATGAAATACAAGAAACTTCATCCTCGTCGGCGTTTGTAGCTAAAAGAAATCTGAAGTGTTACAAATGTGGAAAAGCCGGACATTTTCAAACTCAGTGCAGAAGTAATCGAGACAATGAGAAAAAGTTGAACGAGCAAAAATGCTTTTACTGTGGTAAATTCGGACATTTTAAGGCACAGTGTCGTTTTAAAAAGTCAAAGGAAAATAATCAAAGCGCTACTAATAAGAAGGCAAGTAATGCGTTTGTAGTGTCGAATTCAGCGTATAAAAATTATGAACAATCAAAGTTTTTAATTGACTCTGGAGCCAGCGAGCACATGTGTTATGACCGCACATTATTTTCATCATTTTCAAGTGTTCCGCAAAAGTCCGTAATTGTCGGCAATGGAGCAATCATCAGCGTTTTGGGTTGCGGACAGATGGAGGTACAAGTCTACAATGGCAGTGAATGGATAAATACAACAATAAACAATGTTTTGTTTATTATAAGCAATAATTATCAGCCTGAAACACTCATCCACATTGAAAAATCTTCCGAGAAAAGTTACATGACGCCAACGGGACTTGAACCCGTGTCCTCTCGATTGCCGGTCGATTGCTCTGACCACTGAGCTATGGCGGCTTATCTCGTACCCGCCAAATGATTCAATATATGCTAGTGTTTCATTCGACAATTACTGCTTATTATATTTTTTCCACCTGAAAACAACCAACTTTATTTTTTGCGAGAGAAACATTGTAAGTGTTAAATCCCTCGCTAGGTGGCGTCGAGACAAATTATGTCTTCATTTATTGGGGAAATACATAAACTTGTCAAATATTAATTATTATTTTTAATTGTAAAACTAACGTTTTTAAGACAAGATTTTTTATGCATAGCATAAAGGGTAACAATTATTATAAGCAATAATTATCAGCCTGAAACACTCATCCACATTGAAAAATCTTCCGAGAAAAGATACATGACGCCAACGGGACTTGAACCCGTGTCCTCTCGATTGCCGGTCGATTGCTCTGACCACTGAGCTATGGCGGCTTATCTCGTACCCGCCAAATGATTCAATATATGCTAGTGTTTCATTCGACAATTACTGCTTATTATATTTTTTCCACCTGAAAACAACCAACTTTATTTTTTGCGAGAGAAACATTGTAAGTGTTAAATCCCTCGCTAGGTGGCGTCGAGACAAATTATGTCTTCATTTATTGGGGAAATACTTAAACTTGTCAAATATTAATTATTATTTTTAATTGTAAAACTAACGTTTTTAAGACAAGATTTTTTATTTTTTTATTTCAGGCTGATAATTATTGCTTATAATAATTGTTACCCTTTATGCTATTACTCTCGCTTATAATAATTGTTACCCTTTATGCTATGCATAAAAAATCTTGTCTTAAAAACGTTAGTTTTACAATTAAAAATAATAATTAATATTTGACAAGTTTAAGTATTTCCCCAATAAATGAAGACATAATTTGTCTCGACGCCACCTAGCGAGGGATTTAACACTTACAATGTTTCTCTCGCAAAAAATAAAGTTGGTTGTTTTCAGGTGGAAAAAATATAATAAGCAGTAATTGTCGAATGAAACACTAGCATATATTGAATCATTTGGCGGGTACGAGATAAGCCGCCATAGCTCAGTGGTCAGAGCAATCGACCGGCAATCGAGAGGACACGGGTTCAAGTCCCGTTGGCGTCATGTATCTTTTCTCGGAAGATTTTTCAATGTGGATGAGTGTTTCAGGCTGATAATTATTGCTTATAATAATTGTTACCCTTTATGCTATGCATAAAAAATCTTGTCTTAAAAACGTTAGTTTTACAATTAAAAATAATAATTAATGTTTTGTTTGTTCCGGATCTAAAGACAAATTTATTCTCTGTAAACCGCGCAGCTGATCGCGGGTACACTGTTGTGACGAATGACAGTTCGTGTTTATTCTATAAAAATGGCGTTGTTTGTGCGATAGCCAGTCGAGTTGACAGTTCATACTATTTGGATTTTCGTTTCAAATGCGAGGTCGCAAGTGTTGCTAAAACTATGAAAAATGACCTATACGAGTGGCACGAGAAATTAGCACATCAAAACTTTGATTATGTGAAGAAAGCATTGCAGAAAAATAACATTGAGATAAAACAAACTGACGTACCCCAATGTGAGAGTTGCTTGAAAGGAAAGATACATCGTCTACCATTTAAGAGAAGTGAGCATGTCAGCACAAAAACATGTGAAATAATTCATGGCGATACGTGCGGACCCATGGAAGAAAAATCAATTGGCGGGTCGAGATATTTTGTCATTCTAAAGGATGACTTTTCTAACTTTAGAAGTGTGTATTTCGTTGAAGCAAAACACGAGATTAAGCGCTGTTTGGAGGATTTTATAAATAAAGCCGAAAATACTACTGGAAACAAAGTCAAGATATTTCGGAGTGACAATGGGCTGGAATTCATAAATAGAAAAGTAAAGGAAATATGTTCTAAGCATGGGATAACCCATCAGACTACTGTGCCCTATACTCCTGAACAAAATGGGAAAGCTGAGAGGGAAAATAGAACCCTAGTCGAAGCGGCACGAACAATGCTACAAGAATTTACCTAAGAAATTGTGGGCAGAAGCGGTAAATACTGCTGCTTTTGTCTTGAATAGAACGGGGAAAGGAAAAGAAGGAAAATCTCCATACGAAATATGGACAAATAGGAGCTTTGATGTTCATCATCTGAAGGCGTTTGGTTCACCAGTGTATGCACATATCCCAAAAGAGAAAAGAAGGAAATGGGATAAGAAGGGAGAGAAGGGTTTGATGGTAGGTTATGCTGAAAACGTCAAAGGCTATAGAATTTACTTCCCTAAGAAAAATAGCGTAGATGTAAAGAGAGATATCATTTTCTTAAGTCAAGAGGAAACAGAGGAAAATGAGGTGGTGTCGGATAATGTAAAGAGAGATGTCATTTTCTTAAGTCAAGAGGAATCAGAGGAAAATAAGGTTGTGACGGACCTGAATACTCAAAGTTTGTTGGGGTCAGAAGAAACAGTGGAAGAACAAAAGGTTGCTGAATGTGAGGAAACTCAAGTTACCCAAAATGACAGTCGTACAAGTTTCAGTGAAAACAGTTCTTTATGCGAAAGTGAAAGCCAAACTGAATACGAGCCATGCAGTGATGAACTATCAGACTTAGATGAAACATTTTTACCTCAAAATGAAAGAAGCAAGCGAGTGAGGAAACCGACAACATTCTATCAATGTCAAAATGTTTTAAGTGAAGCAAATGAGCCAGTGACATTCAAAGAAGCTATGAAAAGAAGCGATGCGAATAGGTGGAAAGAGGCAATAATTAGAGAATTACAAACTTTAGAAGAGAATAATACTTGGGATTTGTGTAATGCACCAGCACACGAAAAGGTTGTAAGTAGCAAGTGGGTTTTTAAGCTTAAAGGAAATGGTAATGAAAAGCAATATAAGGCTAGGCTAGTTGCAAGGGGGTTTGAGCAAAATGGTTATTTTGATTTAAGTGACATTTACGCTCCTGTGGCTAAATTATCAACATTTAGAATTTTTGTAGCAATAGCGACTAAATTAAATTTGCCTATATATCAAATGGACGTAATAGGTGCGTTTTTGTATGGGGATATAGACAAAGAAGTCTATATTAGATTACCAGAAGGGGCTTATTCTGAGGGAAATAATATTGTAAAACTAAATAAATCACTCTACGGTTTAAAGAGTTCCCCAAAGTGTTGGAACATAAAATTCAATTCTGTAGTAAATAGAGAGGGTTTTGTTAAGTCTAACTGTGACTCATGTTTATATTTAAGGTATTATGGAAATGAGAAAATGTTTATTTTACTTTATGTCGATGATATTTTAATTTTTGGTACAAATGAGAAAGATATTTCTGAATTTAAGGGTATATTATGTAAAGAGTTTAAAATGAAGGTCTTGGGGCTAATATCAAATTTCCTAGGTATAAATGTAAAACAAAATTTGAAAACGGGTATTACAGAACTAGATCAAAGAGAATATTTGGAAAATTTAAAAAGATTCAACATGCAAAATTGTAAGCCTATGTCAACCCCTATGGACCCTAATTTTAACACTAAAATATTTTTAAAAGACAGTATTGATGTAGACAAAAATATTCAGAATTTGTGCAGACAAATGATAGGATGTCTAATGTATGCTGCATCAGGTACCAGGCCTGATTTATGTTTTCCGGTGTCTATGTTAAGTAGGTATCAAACCTGTGCTAACAATGAGCTATTAAGTGCATTAAAGAGAGAGTTAAGATATGTAATGTATAGTCTGAATTATAAGTTAATTTATAAATGTAATGAAATGATTTTGGAAGGGTATTGCGATGCTGACTGGGGTGGTGATGTCAAGGACAGAAAATCCACTTCTGGATATATAATTTTGATTTATAATTATTATTAGTTTAACTGTATTTACATTGAGAAGGGGTGTTAGAAATATGGCAATGTAAATCGTGAATCTTAGGTTGGCTACAACGTAGCTGTTAATATTGATAAGTTGTCAATACTGCAATGTACTCCCTTGTCTATTACTCTCTTGTGTACGTTTCCAATGGTGAATAAAGAGTTAACATTATTACTGCATAAACTGGAGGATTTCATTTATAACAATCACAATTATTTTTAGTAAATTTTTTTTATGTTTGTATTGAAATTTTGTATATATTTCAAAAATTATATGTTTATTCGAAATAATAAAATTTTAAAGCGTTGGTACCTATTTCATTACCTTTCAAAAACAGTTTTTAATTTTCAGATGCGTTCAGAAACATTCATTTGGATTTTATTGCAAAGCAACTTCCGACAAAATAGGCCAGAGGTCTGAGGGGTTAAAATAATTACTCATACCCGTTAGACAAACCATGCTTGCCACATAAACCATTATAATCCTGGGAATGTATATCGAAATGATGATATCACGCAGTTTCCGCAGTTTTAACCTCAACTTAATACCGGTAGTATAATTCGAATTAGGTACGTTTGTTTTAATTTTGACAATAATTTTATAAAAAGATTGGTCTGACAAATGTCATAATATTTGATTTTTTTTTAATTAAAACGGAATATTCCGTTTTATCCGTGTATTGAACTTAGAAAAGGAATAATCTGTATTATACGAGTACGTAAAGCGGACTTATACAACTTTAGTAAATCCAGTTATACTTTCCAAGTAATATTTCTTTGCAATAACACATTGTATCAAATTCCGACAAAGTTGGGCGTCCAATTAATTATTCAAGGCAAGACGCTAAGTCAGGAAGAGTTGAGATAGTAAGTTTCAGTAATTCGATTTGAGACCAGAGACTGTAAGTGCCAACTGCTGTATCCGAATTTCTTGCAAGCGCTCGACAAAGCGCTTAGATATTCCGTCAAAGCCTCCCTCAACTGGCTGGCATCCTGGTAGCTATCTAAGCGAAAAGTGGTGTCGTTTTCTCCGAGGTGTTTTGTTTCTTATCCTTAAAGGCTGGATTGATAAGAGGCTAATTAAAGCCGAAAGGGTTGGAGTGAGATGTTGCGTGCAATTATTTATAAAGTATGATTTGGATGTTACTCATGTATCAAATAACTTGAACTATGATGAGTATAGTTAATTTCAGTGATATTTCATTGAAGAAGAAGATAATAAAAATAAATTTAAACGAATTTCCGTTTGAACCCGACACTTCCCACGCAAGCCTTGTTGGGGCACGAGACTTGGGCGGAACGTCACAGTACCGTGTTTAAAAACTCAAATAATTGTTCTAGCGATATGGATTATTATTTATTATCTAGTTATTTGACATAATATCTAACATTTTTAAATACTATTCAGCAATGTCGGCCCACTGGGGTAGCTCACCTGTGCTGAGGCCTCCATTTTATAAAATAAAAATTTATACATATTGCATTAAAAATAAAGCTACATAAAAAAAGCTTTTTATTTTATATTATTAAATTTATTTTTGTTTTCTTCTATTTTATTTTCAAGGGTCAGACTGTTGAATGCTTTTATAGCGTGATATTTATAGTGCCTTCTTCCAAAGCTTGTATTCACCGTCGGAGTTTTTGAAATTGTTGAAATTTGTTTTCTTGGTCGAAAATGTAGTTTAGTAGAGTTTTAATGTATAATTGGCGTATATCTAGTACGTCACAACTGTTGAATATTTGGTTTGTATCAGTTAGTCTATGTTTTTTAAGAATTACCTTTAAGATCGTTTTCTGCGCGATTTCTAAGTGAACGATAGCTGAGTTTGTTGCTCCTCCGCAGACAATTATTCCATATTCTATTATTGATTGACAAAGTGCAAAATATATTGTTTTCATTTGTTTTATTTTATATATGTTCCTTATGTTTAGGAAAATATTTATTGTTTTGAGGAGTTTATTTGTGATTTGTTTGATATGATATGTCCATTTTAATACTTTGATACTTTAATATTCAAAATTCTCGCACCATTTTATTAATGAATTCAGTTGCTTTTAAATTTCCTTATTAAGGAAAATGATTTACTCAAAAGGCGAATTCTGATCCGCGAGTGTATTCAACCCGCAATCCGGTGATGGCTGGATTAAATAAACTTGGAGATCTTCGGCCATCCACGCTGGTCCCGTGGCCGTTGGCGGCCAAAAACGGTATTCTGTTAACATAAAATCGACCATATCACTTGCATAACAATATGAAAAAAGACCAAGACACAGAAAAATATAATGGTACAGGTCGCTACTGGGATCTCTTTGTCTTACCGGGATACACGCCCTTACCAACTCGACAATTGGGACTTCTTTATTGTGAATCTGATATCTAAAATTCAGAATTAACAATATTAGCTTGGATTAATTATTCCCATATTTTTGACTGCTACCTTTTTAAATTATCACAAAGTTCTAAAAACATTGGTTTGTGACGTGGACGTAGTTGCGGATAAACATATCCGATTTTATTTACATTGGACACATATTGACCTTTTTCTAAATGAATATTCAATTTTCATTGGAATAACTCTTGTTATAATAACTTTTGAAGGTTGTACCCACCAATTTAATACATTACTGAAGAAAAAGATAAAACTAATAAATCTAAACGAAAATTTGGTAGATTCTTTTCTCGGGTTTCCATCCTTAGAACAAAGCCTTTGTATTTCTTCTACTGGTATATTTATAAAGGCACGTATGGTTGACATTAATTTTACTACAAAACCAAATGTTTTTATCTGATCTCTAGTCACTTACTTCTCCTTACTCTTAAACATGTTTTTAATTTTACACAACTGATATACTACCATTTACCATGTATTAATGGTTTGAAATTGTATTAAAATTTGACAAACAGTGGTGTAAAATTTTGAAACATTTTTTTTATTAAGGCCCTCTGTTTTAGCAGCTCTCCTTTGAATAGATTTTTTTTTTCCATCCAAATCATCAAATACTTCATGACGAAGGCTAATTCCTTCCACAAAATCACTCCACATAGCAATCCTAGAGAAGTGTATGTTGTTTGGAGTCATTTTTTAAATTAAGATAAAACTATTTTTTTTTAAATAAATCATAATAAATCCTCAAAATTTTTAAACTACACGTCAAAATTCCTGAATCTCTGTCAGAATCACGTTCAAGTGCAGTTTTTTTTAGCTTTTAAGTGCCCTTAATTTAAGAGTTATGCGCATATAAAATTGATGTATGTACGTACTCGTAAATAGTTGGTTGGTAGACTGCTATTTTAGCCGTTAATTGCATTAAAATATCATTGAATTATTCGATCAATTGCATTGAACCAACTCCGAAAACTAAAACTCTGTGGAAATGGCTACGGTGCGAATGCGGAAAAAAATCTATCGATATTTTAAATTATTTCATGAAAAAGTCATGGCAGTCTATGGGAAATTCACAAACAGAGATAATATGAACAATCCACTCGAAAAATAGATAGCGAACTCCAATGAATGGCGTCCCGATATCATTTTGTTATTGTTCTGAATATACGCTTCACAGTAATTGAATGAATATTCATGCTGCCATTGTACAGGAAGATTGGAAAGTAATACCAACATATTTATATTTATTTATTTTTATATTTATTTTATGATTATTATTTCTAATGCTGACTATTGCACTCATGAGGTACAATGTACGACTCAACTATATATTAATAAACGTTCAAATTACTTAACCCGTTTGCTTATTTAGGAATAAATACATACCAAACACGTAACCGCGTTATACGTTCATAAGACCAAAAACGTTCCAGAGCGACCTTACATTTTAAAAGCTATATATCTCTCTTCCTCTCATGCAAACAAATGTATTTTTCTTTTAACCAGAAAGAGAACGAAATAATGCTTCTTATTGTCTTTGAAATGTGAAAGCTATCTTGCATAGATATTTTACAATCTCGATCCAAAGTGACGGTATCAGAATTTATGCGCGAAACCGAGGCATCCGGATTGTGAGGTGCGAATATATTGAACCAAGCAGATGTGTTAATATTTTTTATTTTGTTTATTAAGTTTTCTTTTTTCATTGAATTGTTTGTTACATGAATTGAGGATTTTTCGACCGCGATGCTAGGTACACGCCCGTGTTGTGGTGGTCAAGGTGATAATGAATATTCTTAACTTTTGATATTGGGTTTTTGTATTAGATATGTACATATTAATGTATTTTAATCTACGCAGGGCTTGAAGTTGTAGGTATGGGTATACCCGCAAGGGCGTACATAAGGAGAAGGGGGGGGGGGTAAGGGGTTCAATGCACCCCTTTATCCGCTTCAGCAACGAGTAGGAAAGTATAAAATAGTACTTGTAGATTAAATTCTGGAAAAAAACGATAATATTTGCACTATCTATTTTATTGTGATGTACATAGTTAGTTGTGGTAAATAGGGTACCCAAAAACATACCAATAAATTTTCCAACTCCCACCATTTTATTTGTCCCTAGCCCTCCCCCTCCTCTCCGAAAGGATTTGACCCCCCCCCCCCCCCCCGCTAACGCCCCCGTGTTCCCGTACACCAAATTCGACTTCAAGCGACTTTAAAAATAAGAAAAACTATTTGTTTTTATATAGATACTTACTTTTTACTTTACGCAACTTTTAATCATTTTAATCAACTTTTAATACATTTGACATTTAAACAACATATACAAGGTATTAAAGATAAAATCATCCCCTTAATTTGTGTATTTATCCGTATATCATATCTGTTGCCAAATAAATTTAATAAAAGGTTTATATTATAGTCTCGTACACTCACATTTAAATTATTTGATTGAAATCTGGGGAAACGCATGTGAAACATACATAAATGAATTACAGGTAATACAAAACAAAGTTATCAAAAACTATTTAACTACTAGCCCAAAACATCCACAAAAAAATTATATATGGAAACAAAACTATTAACATTACGAAAACTATATGAATACAATACATGTCTCCTTATATACAAAATAAACAATAAACTCGTACACACAAACACAGAATTCATTAAAACGTCCCAAGTACACAAACACTTTACAAGACAACACGATAACATACATTTAAACACCATCCACACTAACTATGGTAAACAATCCATTGGTTACGAGGGGGGCAACTTATATAATTGCCTCCCAAATGACATTAAAAACGAAAAGAAGCTGGGTAAATTTAAAAAAAAATTATTATTATTTATTCTTGATAAACAAAATAATGAAATTGAATAGCGCTGTATTGAAATATTTACTTTATTTTAATGTATATAATTATTTCCAGTTAAATGAGTGAAAATTAAATTTTCTTCTTACTGGAATAAAAAAAAAAGTTTTATTTGTAATAGATGTACTCCTATCAAAACGACCGGAATTTTTTGTAAATATGAAACTTGGCAGAATTATGCTGAAAAATAAATTGAAATTAATATCTCAGTGATTTCTACCGATAAAAATAATTATTAAATATATTCATCATGCATTATACTTTTATCATGCAACATTACAAATTTATAAAGATAATATTAAAAATCAAGTTGCACCCTTTAAAAATAACTGAAGTCTTAGACAAACATCAATACTTCCCACTCCAAAATGTAAAAAAAAATTGGACAATTGAGTCATAAATATCTCGGAGCAAAATTTTTTAATTCATTACCAGAAAAAATTAGAAACATGAATACCAATATAAAAAATTTTAAAACTCACCTTAAAAATTATACTGAAAACTTAAACTGAATGATATAAAAAAAGCAATACAATAACACCCCCCCATACACACAAGCCTTGCTTAATTATGGGGGTACATCAAATATTCTACTATGTAATTAATTACTGTATAAAATTTATTTGTAATTTATGTACCTTCTATTACTAATAAAAAAATAAAATAAAAAAAATCATTGCCTCTATTCAGAGAGAATTGATGCCTCTATTCAGAGAGAATTGATATTGATTGCGAACACTAAACCTGGTAAAGCAAAAAACTCTTACACTGCATCATACACTTGTACTAAAATATATGAAATTGAATCGTGTTCAACACGATCATAAATTAATAGGCTTTATTA
The DNA here is from genome assembly GCA_917880885.1 of Limnephilus marmoratus. Classification (NCBI taxonomy): domain Eukaryota; kingdom Metazoa; phylum Arthropoda; class Insecta; order Trichoptera; family Limnephilidae; genus Limnephilus; species Limnephilus marmoratus. The sequence continues at coordinate 33,786,325 of OU862918.1, read as the reverse complement.
TTCAGGAACCACGGGTCATAATACTGCATCATGTTATTATCGGCCAATAATGTGTCTCATACACGCCTTTCGCGTGTGCGATTTCCTGCACACCCGGTGAACATAGTACTTCCATGAACAATATCATTGTTCTTCAAATAGCCCGGAATCTATGAAATTAATAGCCAATTACGGGGTCAGGACTTTTGTGTCTTTTTTCAACCGCCCCACCCAGGAATATGGAATGATAATATTGAGTGCCTCTACAAATTTCAATTGCGTTAGAAAACATTGTCATCGTCCAATTATTTCCAGATTATTAATCAGTTATTGGAAACCCTCTGTTATTGGAAAAAATCTAAATGAATGCTGCGAAACGTGCAAAATCTTCAAAGATCTACATTACTCACATTTCCACGGAATCGCTTAGGTACGGTTATAAATACTAACGATTGTACTTCTGGTAGCATGTTCAGAAAGTAAGTGTAATGTGACCATAACGGGCGGTGGTTTTTAGTTTTTTGAGGGTTGGCAACACTGAATGGTAGAGAGGGTCTCCTGACCAGAACGAGCATCGCAGAAACATTGTAGTAAGTAAACTAACGTTGTAGTGTCCAGTTACGTGAAAGATGTCGGCAAAAAATTCCGCCAAGTGCTATGATCCGCTTTTTACTCACGAAAGGAATAACACCTACAAGAAAAAAATGTGAGGATTTCTGAACTCTGTTGTGACTGGAGATGATAGTGGGTGACTCATTACATGCCTGGGAAAAAAAATAGTCGTCAAAGTAGCGTCACACATCTGTCAAAAAATTGAAAATCACAATTTCGGGCAAAAAAAAATCATGGCCTCAAGAGTTTTGGGACCGAAAAGGCATAATTTCGGTCGAATTTCGGCCTCAGGTCGAGACCTTCAATGCACAACAATATTGGGTGCTTAATTAAATGAAGACAATATTAGCGAAACTCTATAGAAAATCTGAAGACAGAAAAATCAGAAAACGATATCGGCACCTCTGGGACTCGAACCCAGGACCTCCTGCTTACTTGGCAAACGCTCTACCAACTGAGCTAACGTGTGTATATCCAATTCAGTCACTTTTAACTGTATGATAGAGCATTTGCCATGTAAGCAGAAGGTCCTGGGTTCGAGTCCCAGAGATGCCAATATTTTTTTATGATTTTTCCGTCTCCTGATTTTCGATTGAGTTTAGCTAATATTGTCTTCATTTAATTACATTTTACAATTTGAAGTTTTACTCATAAATTTAAAAATAAATATTGTGCACCCTGAAAAAACTCAAAAGGAGCATTCAGAACAAAAGGAGGGGAATGATGACCAGAGAAGTGAGCTTTTTTTTCATGAAAACGTCCGTCCTCACACAGTCTTAGCCACCAACACGATCATGGACTCATTTGGTTGGGATGTTTCGAACCACTGCCCATAATCCCCTGACTTGGCGTCTTCAGATTATCATCTTTTCACCTTCCTAAAGAACAGAAAGGTACAGAAAGTGGTCCTAAAGTGGGGGAAGGAGCTGGCGGGAGAATTCTTCAAGGAGGGCATAAAGAAACTTGTGCCACGGCTCACCATATGCATAGAAATGGTTGGCAATTATTTGGAATAATAGTCAACAAGTGTATCAACAATATCCTGTAATTATTTTTCTAATACACTTTTTCAAAAAATAAATAAAAATTCAGTACACTGAACATGCCTCGTATAATATTCTGAACAATATTGTTGTCCAATTTTGCTTACGTGGTCCCCAATTCTTTGAATAAACTTATCATTGAAAACGGAATTCCTAAATATGCGAAATAAGGTTACTCAAAACAAATATTTTTTAATCCTAAACACGACCCTCTTTAAAAAATTCTAAAATGTTTCGAAGCAAGCTTGGAACTTATTTAATATCGTACTGACAAATCGAAAACTTTCAGTAAATCTCATAATAATTTAATAATGATTAATTAAATAATCTCAAATAAAGATGACATTTGAAAACATTTCAACGAATAATTTTTCAACATCGGGTCCCCCTTAGCTGATACAATAAAAATAAAAAAACCCACCCACAATCCAGCTAACGAAACAATGCTGCGTTGAATCACATGTCGTCAACCTGCAAAGTGCTGGCTACGACACACTAAATAAAACGTAAAACATCACTTAAGCTTTTCGAACTATTGGTTTCACCAATATCAAAATGAATTAACCATTATATAACTTTTCCTGGTTGCTTTAAAATTGCGAAGATATGTAAGTCATGAAGACCAGGCCCCCTAGCATGGTCGATCGATATAGGTTTTATCGAAAATGTCGATAACTTGCGATCGCTCCCGAGCACGACTGCAGGCCGCTAACGAATAAACAACAGTTTTCGTCAAATATATTAGGAACCCCTAGTCATTGTGAACTATTGTTTGTTCGTTAGCGGTCTGCAGTCGTGCTCGGGAGCGATGACAAGTTACCGACATTTTCGATAAAACCCATATCGGTCGAGCATGCTAGGACTGTTGTTTACTGGCCTGTCTTAATTGGCCTATACCAATTTTTATTAAAATTTAATAGAAAGATCTCCTGTTCACTTGGAGCTGTATGCCAAAGGTACCGTATACCCGCTCAAAAAGAAGAAGATGGAGAGATATGTAATTACAAATGTTGAAGAGAGCGCTCTGATATTTATAACGATAAAATTGAAGCGAAAATTGTGAAAATGTTTAATAAAAAACGACTCGCTTAAAGTATATCAAAAATCTCCTGGGAAACATCTAAAATAACATTCAAAGAAACACTGTGTATTTTCATACATTTACCTTCTAAAATAAGTGAAATGAACGTGTTTATAATGGTTCCATGATAACTCTGAATGAAACCAACTCAGAACCACCTCAGAAAGGTCATTAAAAGCTATGAACAAATAATTTTAAAATAGCCGGTAACCCTAACCTAACTTAACCTATTTAACCAATTTCTTTATATTTTTTATCATCACTCTTATTGACCTTTCTGAGGTGGTTGTGAATTGGTTTCACTCTGAGTTGGCCGGTTACCGTATAATAATCTTCGGAGCATAATTTGCGATTTTTTTCTATCGAGGGAATTTCATATAATTTGCGTGTCGGCGTGGTGAACGTCTAGAAATTATCTTAAAAAATAACACAAATTTTTTTAGGAGCTTAAAAACTTCAAATGTTTAAGGGAGATATGTAAGAAACCGGTAGAAATTCGGGATGCGGCGGCTTAAACTAAGAAAGATGTCATTTCTTATTAGTACTCCTCCATCTGACTTTTTAAGAGTTTAAATGTGTCCCGGTCGCGCCTATAAATATCATAACGAACCTCTATTATTTCACGGCCGTAGATAGTAGAGTCTAGCCATGTTTCTCAAGCCACGTACATTTTGATAATCTCTACATATTATAAATTAAAGTCCTCCGCCGCGTCTGTATATGTTCGCGATAAACTCAAAACTGAATTTCATGCCGTTTTCTCTTTCGAGTGATTCATGAGGAAGGTTTAGGTATATAATTTGTCAAGGTTTTGTGTAAATTAGTTGAAATATATAATTAAAGGAGAATGTTTGTATATGGTGGACTAGCGGGCTGGCAAGCGGGTGGTGTGGATTTGATTTGTATGCAAATTAACAGATGGCGGTGTGAGTTAATAACACTTGGTTACAAAATTTGATATTGACATAGCAACGCGTGTTCGGGTCGCTTATTTACCATCCCTACCGCGTTACAGTCGCGCTACCGACTGAAACGCGGTAGGGATTGTAATGCATAAATCACCTTACAAACACTACCGCTTTTCAGTCGCGCTACCGACTGAAACGTGGTAGGGATTGTAATGCATAAATCACCTTACAAACACTACCTCGTTTCAGTCGCCTACGCGCTTCGTAGCTCTGTTTCTGTGAGGGTGACGACCGTAATAATAGAGGGGTTAGCAGAAAGGATGGACTGCGTTTTTTTTTACTTACATTTTTTTTTACATTGAAAATTTATTTCCTAATTAAAAAAAAAGCGTTTTTTTTTTAACTGAGGGTGACGACCGTAATTACAGAAGGGTAAGCAGAGAGAAGGAACCGCGTTTTTTTACTTAAATTTTTTTTTTTTCATTGAAAATTTATTTTTTAAGTTAAAAAAAAGCCCGTTTTTTTTTCTTAAATAAATTTTAAAGTAAAAAAAATAATTTTGAAGTACATAAAAAACGCGGTCCTTCTTCTCTGCTAATCCTTCTAAAATTACGGTCGTCACCCTCACAGAAACAGATAGAGCAACGAAACGCGTCCTTTATTATAATTGATTATTTATTTTATTTCTATTATCGCTTATTTTTTTTATTTATTTATATATGTTTTTTTTTTCTTTTCTATTTACTTTTTTTACTGTATCTGTTGTGTAAATATATACAACTTTATGGGACGTGTGGGATTGCACTATCCTCCCCACAAATCTGGAATAAAAATTATTATTATTATTATTCAAATGCATCAAGGATAAAACCACTTGTCTGTATACTGTATATACTCGCAAAAGCGTATAATCGACACACTAAATAAATTCGTATGACTTTTTTTCATTTTATTTATTTATTGCTCTGACGGTTAAATAATTTGTGGATTTTTACACATATACACTACACACCCGTGTTATTATTAAATTTTACATTTATACCAACTTATTATTAGCGGTATTTTTGAAGACGATTTTAGTTTTGAAGTTGGTAAATAATGCAAAAAAAAATTAAATTTTATAATTTCGAAAGGCCAACTGTCGGGGTTCAACTATCGGGTAACCGTGGCTAACTGGTTATCTTCAATGTATCTGCGCATAAATATTACGACAATGTTCCACATTGGTGTGTTTCCATTTATTCTAGGGGCAATCTATTGTTACATTGCAATAATTAAGTAAGAAATACAACGTAATATAACTGTAAGCTTGAATCAACAACTCTTATAAAATGCAACGGTAAGCTGTAAATTGTTATGTGAGTGTCAATTAGTTAGTTGTGTAAATGAAAGATTTGTTTTTACATTGTCTCATATTTCCTGCCGGTGAAAAACTTTATACCATCATGGCGGGGGTATTCCAGTCTAGAAAAAATTGGATATTTAAAAATATGTCCTTTTTCGAAATTCGAATTATTTAAAAAGTTATACCCATTCTAGTGTCGCGGTTTAGACGGAATCTAACCAGAATCAAAAAAGAACAAAACTTTAAACGCATTTTTCTCGAAACCACTTTTTTCGAGACGGTTGACCTAATATCTTAAGTTCTACTGAACAAATTTACATGAAATTTGGTGTTAGCCTTCTCTTTACATTAGGTACTCTATCGCCCCTACCAGAACATTGGAGTACCCACCACTGTCCCACCCCGTATAGTTATTGTCGCCCCTTCGGAGTTCTCGCAAGAATCTAATCTTTTTGAATAAATGGTTCTATATTTAATGTAACGAATCTGGACCTTCAATGTCCCCTCATACTGTGTTAGGTGGCGGAATACGGGCACGCCTACAGGAATGTGCTGTAATGGTCAATCTCTACAATTCTAAAGCCCATGGAGGTGTCAATGCAAAAGTAGTGAGCCTCATGGACAGTCAAACAAGTGGTTAGTAACATCAACATAAAAAAAGTACAGCAGCCGTCATGAGACATCGTCAGCGGGAGACATGACCATACAGAATCCGGCGGGCGGCACCGAGCACTGTACGTAAAAGAAAAAGGAAACAAAAGTAAAATAACATATGTACAGATAAGAACCGGTGTCACCGCAACCTGAACTACACAACCTAACTCACCCTACCAGAACAATAAAAAAATTTCAATTTTAACTGTTTTTAAAAAATTCGGAAAAGTCAAAAAAACTGGTAAAAAAATGACTTTTTATTTCAGACAGCCGCCATTTTGCGAAAAAAAAATTGACTTTTCCGAGGTAAGGGGCCATAGCAGCATTTGTTTGGATTAAGAATTAATTTGTTTTTTTTTTCGATTGCTAGGAAGGTTGCAATCTTGTCAACAAGGACGCGCCACTTTTTTGAGATCCCCCACTTCAACACCCTGTAACTTAATTATTTCGTAAAATTTTTTTATGTATTCTTTAATGTTTAAAAAATATTTGTAAAAATAATGGTTACTAAAAGTATTATTTTTTTATTGCACCTGAAAAAATACCTACAATTCATGCTTCTAGACTAGAATAACCCCTTAAACATGGTCAGAGTACCAGTACCGCAACGGCTGCACTTCTGTTGACTTCTGTCTGTAGGATAATTTAATTCTCCAACAGAGATTCACAACAACAACAAAAACACGAATGTCATTTCCACGAAACCGGAAATAATCCAGATTCTTTTATTTCAACGTTAGATAAATATAAAAAAGTCTGTAAATGGAGGTAGAAGGCATATTTAAAACAAGATGCATATTCGAGACCAATTATATCTGCCCCGTCATTAGCATCATACAGGAGGAAAAAACACTAAAAGGGGTTCTCTTGCCAGATTCAAATGATATGGGAGATAAAATATGCCCGAAAAAGGGGCAAGGAGAAAATTTTTATCTTCGGTGGTATTTATATAATTTGCACATTTACCGACGCCACTTTTAACTTCAAAGGCATATCGTGGAATTCTGGTGTTCATTAAAAGCTTTGTGGAAAAGAAAATACCAGAATATCAGAGAGTTTTTTTTTTCATTGTTGTCTTAACAAATATAATTTTTTTGTAGGAATCTATTGAGTTCCGTCGACGGCAAAATAAGAGTTTCTAACATTTATTAAATAGCTTCGTTAAATTTTTTAGTTCATTTATTGAAGTCGACTTTTATTTTATAACAAACTAGATTCCAGTAGATAACATAATGGGCATCTATCTACCTTTAAAGACTCCAGATACTAATATCTACAGCCTGTATGTCGGACGAATATCTACAGCTCATATGTTGAACTAATATCTACGAACTTCAGAGTGTTGACTAATATCTACAGAGCGTAGGTTGAACTAATATCTACAGAGCGTAGGTTGGACTAATCAGCTAAATGTGTCCAATAGTCCGATATTAGGGATTTTTACATACATACTTACATAAATTAAGTTTTTTAAACTGCATACGCAATATTACGTTATTCAAATATGCTATACATAATTGCAAATCCAAACTCTGCCAGTGCTGTAGATATTCGTCAACACATTGGCTCTCGTAGATATTAGTCAACAGTTTGAGCTGTAGATATTCGTCAACACTTTGGTTCCCATAGATATTAGTTCGATTTTTTTAGTTTTTGGAATTCCTGTAGATATTAGTAGACGCCTCCCCTTTAAATGTGTATCGTTCAACTGCACGACTATATTGTACTCCGTGCGTAATTTCTTACATGTGATTTCAATGAATTCATAAATTATTGTTGTAAAATTAATAATAAATATTCTTTGTATTTTGGAAACCGTAGGAGAAATACCGAAACCATCTAGCAATAAATATAAACTAAGTATTAATTACTAGCAGACCCAAACACTTATTGCTGTGGCTAACGAACCAACGCCATTACCCAACCTTTATGTGAGAATGGTTTTAGTGGCACGCCTGCCGTTTCAAATATGCAAGAGCGAGACGGCAGAACTGAGTATAAATGTACCTGCTCGCTCTCCTTACCTACAGACAGTTCCGTTAGCTAGCACGTAGCTTAAGACTTTATAAACGCCAACGCCATCTGTTAATTTGCATACATATCAAATCCACACGGCCCGCTTGCCAGCCCTCCCTTTAAGTATTATAAATTTCAACCAATTTACCCAAAAGCTTGACAAATTATATACCTAAACCATCCTCATGAATCACTCTGTCTATTGGTGAAAACGACGTTAAAATCCGTTGCGTAGTTTAAAAGATCTAAGCGTACAGACAGCGGGAGCGACTTTGCTTTATGCTATGTGTAGATTTATACACTGCTTTTAAGCGATAGAACATTAATTGATCTTTCAAATTATACAGCCTTCAACAAGAAAATGCCCCTAGCTTTGAGTTCAATAAGCAGAACTCTTTCATCTATCGTGCATCCAACACTTTCAACACTTACTACACACAATTTGACATTTTTAACTCTTCACCACACTCCTTAAAATCACACAGAAGCTCTCTCGATACTCTACAATAACAAAACTTATAGATACCCTCTAATACAACCACCACTCTATAAACTTGCTTTTTTTTCTCTTTTAATTTTTTGTCATGCATAATTTTATTACTATACCTCAACTTAACCGATCCCCCCATCCTACCCCTTTCCTATTCCCACCTAAATAACTCGTCTCTTGAAATGTATTTTTTTATTAGTAAATATCTCTGAAATCATTACACACTTGTATACAATACCCATGTGGAAACCTGTAAATGATTCAATTATTGTACTCAATTATTAAATACCTTGTTATTAATGTAAACTGTTGGTCTCCCGAATAAATAAAAAATAACTATAAAGTGCACCTCGCACGTGGCGCGTAATTTGTTATAGAACTTAGTATAAACCATTTTACGGTTAGACGCATAATAAAAATCTTTATTACAGCTAAAAATATGCAGGAGAACTGCCGCATAAATTTTGTATGCCTTTTTAAAAATTCTTATTAACTGTGTTGTGTGGCTCCTTCGTTGCTTGCTCCATTTAAAACTGGTATTTAAATAGATAAGGTGCTTTTTATAACCTGCAAATGGTTTCCTCAAAAACTTGAACTTAGTAAGTTTTTAAATTTATTTTCTCGGAGTCCGTAAAAGAGTCGTTTGTATGGCGTTTGTTTTATCTCGGGAAAAATAGTCCCACGAATGCGAGTCGTTCATATTTCTGGCTCCTGTTTGGCAACATAATGTTTCAAGCGAACTGATAAATTTAAAAATAAAATATTCTCCTAGTGATTTTAAGCGCGTTGTTGAAAATTTATGGGGACTTAAAAAACGGGTAATCAGTGGACGTCAAGAGCATGTTAATAGGCCACTTGCATCACATTAAAAAAAAGTTCCAGTTTAGGAAAATCTTCTAAGATATTATGTATTTTTTTAATCGTGTTTTTGAAACCCTGGCGATTTTTTGAAAATAACAAACCGAAAAATCAGACCATTTTTTATAAACCAGAAAGATGGGACATAATTTTATAGGTGCGAAAAAACGATAATTACATAGCCGAAAAACATTTTTAAAAAAGAACGTTTACCACAAGAAAGGCACAGGAGAATAACGAGGCATACCAAACATATATTACATTTTATAATTTTTTTTCCTTGATCCATCGTATTGATCATAAATCATTATAATGTTCAACGTCTATATTAATAAATCCAATGTAATATTATACACATTACGCCTATATTTTACGCTTGTAAATTAAGAACATTATAAAATTTGATTTTGTTAAAATCAGCACCACCACCATTATATCTCTGAAATCTCTGTAAAATGTACGGGGTTCTCTTCATAACATCTGTCAAATGCTAAGTTCGCAGAGAACAAACAATAAATCTAGTGAACGTTAAATGTCAAATTCAAAAATTCGCCTTAAAACAAAGTGTTGCCATATAAAAAAAAAATCGGTGTGGAATTTTGCAAAATTAATAGGAACATTTTCGGAGACGGGACATTTTCATGAAGTGACGTCACAGGCCCAAATAATGGATTTATTTATATAAAAATAAAATACAACATCTACCGGATCTGCCCTGATGATGGACACTGCAACGATGTCCGAAACGTTGGCTAAGGAAGGAGGTAGCGCAACACGGCAGAACACCCCAAAAACAAATGCCGAAAATAAAATAAAACTGTACATTTCTAAAAAATTTTACTAACATTATCGTAATCTTAGTAAAAAAATCTATCCATACGATTTTTTCCAAGTCGTTATGAAATCCATGCAAGTAGCACATTATACATATAAGATGCAGTAATATATATAAAATATATAAGTGTAATGAAATTGATTACTCGTAGGCCATGCAACGCCCAATACAGAGATATAAAGTTGTAGCAGCTCCAGACAAAGGGATTCTGACGTGGTGTAGATATTATAAAAAAAGTTTTCCTACCCCTACCCCCACCCCCACCCTCCCGTGACTCCTCCTCCTACCCCTCCACCAACCAGTCTCTGATGTTCTCTTCCACTCTTATATGCTCTCTCTTTCTACTGTGTTTACGTAATAATCTTAACTTTGTACTGTATTTTACGTGTTTATTGTCCTGAGGAATGTTGGAGTCAACCTAAACCGGTCGACAAATATAAATCAAAATGAAGTGGTTTTAATAGCAAGAATATTTAAAAAAGTGATTTTAAATTTAAAGGAAGCCAAGCTCAATACAGAGGATTCTCAAATGGGCTTTAAAGCTGGGTGCTCTACTGATACAGCCATATATAGCATGAAACTATCAATAGAATATTACAAAGCCAGAAAAACATCGGTGTATGCATGCTTCCTAGATCTAAGCAAAGCTTTTGACATGGTTTCTCATGATAAATTATGGAAAAACCACCACAAATTGTAAATATATTGAGTATATGGTACAAGCAACAGGAAAACTTCGTCAGATGGAATGACAGCCTGTCAGAAGCAGCACAATTAAAAGCGGCGTTAGGCAAGGAGGCTCAATGTCCCCAGTGCTGTTCAACGTATATATGGACGAACTTAGTAAAACACTGAACAAAGCAAGAATCGGATGCCACTTTGCCGGAGTATGTATGAATAATATAAGTTATGCAGATGACATGGTCATACTAGCCCCATCAGTAAGGGCAATGAGAAAACTTTTGGCCATTTGCCAATCATACGTCGATAGTCATGGTTTGATGTACAATGCCAAAAAGTCATCATTGCTGGTGTTTAAAGCAAATACTGGTCTTACTGTCATTCCACCCATTCTCCTCGGCGGAGACAATGTCAAAATCTGCAGTGAAATAAAATATTTGGGGCATGTCGTCACTGATGACCTAAATGATAAAAATGACATAGAACGCCAAAGAAGAGTACTAAGCGTGCGAGCCAACATGCTCGCCAGGAGATTCAACAGGTGCAGTTCTCCGGTGAAGAAGCAAATATTCCAGAGCTACTGCATGAGCTTTTACACCGGCGAACTATGGACAAGATACTCACAAGTCGTCATGAACACACTTCGAGTACAATACAATAACGCATATAGGGCGCTATTCGGCCTACCTTGGCGATGCAGTGCCTCGCAGATGTTCGCAGAAGGAAGGGTACATGGGTTCGCCGCTTTGATGCGCCACAGAATAGCCGGGGTGAGACAGCGCTACCAAAGATCGGAGAACACTCTCGTCCAGGCCGTGGCCCAGTGGCAGGGCGCGCCTCTTCACCAAACATGGAGAATTCATCTGAAGCCCCCGTAGTAGATATACGAGTACTAAATATATATATATATATATATTTCTTTTTAAATCTTTTAAAATTATTTTATTTTTTCTTTTCTATATAGTATGTAAATCCATTTTATGTAATGTATAGGTACTTTTTTATGGCAGACAGAGTATTGCACCCACCGCTCTGTTCGGCTGAAATAAATAACTTATTATTATTATTATTATTATTATTAAACAAAGAACTTCTTTTATTCTATAAAAAGATTTTCACTCCTGAAAAACCAAATTACGGGTATGTGCTAACTAGTATACCAGTAATTTATGGTTATTTCGATCACAGAAATGAAAAAATAAAAACAAAATGTTATTTTTTTTAAGTTAAACTGTGACGACAATGCACGAATAGAAATTCGTACCTATCAAGTTTATCACAGCATTTTTTTACCATAATTTATAACTTTCTATAAATTCCCAAAGATAAAAAGCACAAAATCCCAAATAACGAATATTTGTATAATAAAACAAATACTTTGTATAATATGCCTGAGAAGGCGACTGCAATATCATATAACATTTGATTCACTTTGTAACATAAAAGTATTTGTAACAAGGTGTGTGCACTTTCTTATACACACTTTATTCATGGTGTCTGTGTGGCACCTCTAGTGCTGCAATATTTTGAAATGCAACATTGTTGATCCTGGACTGATTCAAAACGGCAGATTTGAAAAGAGAGCTTGTCATTCTTTGTGGAGCAGCCGAGAGCTCGGGGCGCTTCTCTCGACCGCAACACGACGGTTCCTTTTTGAAGATCTCTACGATCGTGATTGTGAATTTTAGACGTCATGCTCGCCATCTTGGGAGCTGACTGGAAGTCATCCTGGAGGGATGATTGGCATCGAGAATCATCCGCCTTTCCTGTTTCTGGGGGGTCTTTTTGGCTGGGAGCCATTTCTCTAGAGTGATATGACCCGCCGCTGCTGTTGTGCCGGTTCGTGACCGGAGGGGACCCAGCAGTAGCGTTTGGGGCGCATTGGGCGACCTCTCCAGCCGGACTCTCCCTGCCCATCGCCTTGCACCGCAGTGGGTGGGTTGGATACATACGTCCGTCACTCCTGGAAACTCTGAACCCCAGCATCCTACCCACCCCTTATACCTTTTCCCTCCCAGACCTTCCTTCCTCTCATATCAAAAAAACAAAAAAACCAAAAATTAAAATCATGAACTTGCAACCTACAATAATTAACGTCATTACAGCGGCGAGACGTAGGCGTCCCCGGTGCGGGCCAAAACTGTTGGTGAATTACACCAACATTCGCGGCCTGCACACCAATTTAAACTCTGTCCACCACCACCTTTTTTCTCAACGCCCAAACCTTCTCTTCCTGTCTGAAACTCAGATAGCTGAGCCTGTAGACACCTCCTATCTGGACTGCCCGGGCTTCACCCTCGCAGGCAAGTTCAGACCTAAAGGAGGTGTCTGTCTCTATAGTCGAGCTGACGTCAACTGTGTGCGACTGTTGAATCTGGAAAACTCCAGATTCGACGTAATGTGGGTACGCGTCAATCTTGCCAGTACGGTAAGATTCTACGCGTGTTTATACCGCTCACCGAACCTGAGCGAATCAGACACGTCCGAGCTCTTCAAACACTTAAGCGACACTATTGATGACCTCTTGCCCCGCTACCCTACGGCAGAGTTTGTGGTCCTGGGGGACTTCAATGTTCATAACAAATCTTGGTTGAAGTTCTCAGGATCAACAGACTCGGCTGGACGCCAAGCGGAATCCTTTGCCCTTTGCTACGGATTGGAGCAAATGGTTCAGGAGCCTACAAGGGTTCCTGATGTCCAGACTCACCGTTCCAATCTGTTAGACCTATTTTTAACTACTGTGCCACACGGTTACAGGATTGAAGTCACAGCGCCTTTAGGATCGTCCGACCACTGCCTGGTGACGACATCAATCCCTGTAAACTTCAGACCACCAAACGAGAGGCTGAAGAGAAAAGTGTGGCACTATAGGTCAGCAGATTGGTTCGGTCTGCGGGCACATTTCAATGCTTTTCCGTGGTCAGCTGTCTGTTTTCGGACTTCGGATCCCTCAAGATGTGCCCAGGAAATTGGTGAAGTCATCACATCCGCGATGGATGGCTTCATCAAATCTACTGTTAAGGAAACTGGTGTAGGCTCAAAGCCGTGGTTCAGTCGACAATGCGCTGAAGCAGTGCGACGAAAAAACGCGGCTTACCGAGCCTACAACACATCTAGAACATACGAAGACAGAACAGCTTACAACAAAATGGCAAAGGAAACCAAGAGAATCATAAATAGGTCAAAATTCGAGCACGACCAGCAGATCAGCAGAAAGCTGACTGCATGCCCGCATGGCAGCAGGCAATTCTGGTCACTTGCGGGCTCAATAGGTCGCAATTTCTGCAAATCCAGTCTGCCACCTCTTACCAGACCTGACGGCTCACTAGCAAACACCGCCACCGAAAAGGCTAACTTACTAGGTAAAATGTTTGCGGATAACTCAACCCTCGATGACCAAGGTGCTGTCCCGACGTCGGTTCCTCACTGCGGTTTTCATATGAAAAAGCTGAGGATCCGGCATCGGGAAGTACTCCATGTTTTACGAGGGCTTGATGTTAATAAAGCTAGTGGGCCCGACGGAATACCTGCCCTGGTATTGCAGAGGTGCGCTGCAGAATTAGCTCCAATTTTGACGAAGCTTTTTAAACTGTCCCTGAAGACTGGCTCTGTGCCCTCTGGTTGGAAAAAAGCGGTTATCCATCCTATTCCAAAGAAGGGTGACCGCTCCAACCCGGCCAACTACCGCCCCATAGCGATCACATCAGTTCTGTCTAAGGTGATGGAACGTGTGATCAACGACAAACTGCTCACATACCTCGAGAAGAACAAAATTATCAACGACCGTCAATACGGATTCCGGCGGAACCGCTCGTGCGGTGATCTTCTCGCGTATGTGACGCATGTTTGGGGGCGATGCCTGGAACGTTTCGGTGAGACCCAAACGGTTGCACTGGACATCTCCAAGGCCTTTGACCGGGTTTGGCACCGAGGACTTGTCAACAAACTGCTTTCTTACGGACTTCCCGCATCCTTGTGTACGTGGATTGCCGACTTCTTGAGGGGGAGGTCGATTCAGACGGTAGTCGATGGTTTCACCTCTTCCTCACACTCGATAAATGCTGGCGTCCCGCAGGGATCGGTTCTGTCTCCAACTTTGTTTTTGTTGCACATCAACGACCTTTTGTCATGTGCACCAATTCACTGTTATGCGGATGACAGTACAGTTCATGATAGCTTTTTGTTTGACAAGCCCCCAAAGGGCTCACAAACTCCAACAGCTCGTAGGGCTTTGAAGCAAAGAATGGACGGCTACCTCGAAAGTGTTTTCTCTTGGGGTAAAAATAATCTCGTTGAATTTAATGTTTCAAAGACCCAATCTTGTCTGATTACGTCCAAAAGGGATCGAAATGAAAATCTAGTCTCTTTCAACGGAAGCAATCTTCCGAACAGGCCCTCCATTGATATGCTTGGTGTAACCCTAAGTGACCAGCTCAGGTATGGGGGCTCCATTGAAGCCAGAGTAAAGCTAGCCTCCCAAAAACTGGGCGTACTGTACAGGGCCCGCAGATACTTTAATAGTACACAACTGCTAACCTTGTACAAATCACAAGTATGCCCCACGGTTGAATTTGGCAGCCATCTCTGGTCTGGAGCTCCAAAATACCTGAAAAATACCCTCGACTCTGTGCAGAAACGGGCGGTCCGTTTGATAGATTCTCCCATCTTAACAGACGGATTGCAATCTTTAGAGCACAGGCGTCGGGTGGGAATGCTATCCTTGTTCTACCGGTATTACAATGGAAGATGCTCCGAGGAACTAGCATCATTGATCCCTTCGGCACCGGTGCATAGTCGGGAAACACGCCAAACGCGTGCCCAACATTTGTACACGGTTGACATTTGTCACATGAGAACGGGTCGTTTCTTCGACTCGTTCTTGTGTTCAACAGCTCGGCTGTGGAATGATTTGCCGGCCTCTGGGTTTCCTCCTTCCTACAACATGGGTCTCTTCAAGACCAATGTTCATTCCTTCCTCTCCTCAAAAAGACCCTCCACACAGCATCCCAGATGACATAGGCCCTGAGGGAAATTATTTTCCTCAGGGCCTCCTGTGTGGAGTTAATGTAAAAAAAAAAAAAAAAAAAAAAAATGACCTTCTCACATATTGAGATTCGTTTCACAAAAGAAGATTTCATCATGCGTTGTTTCAACTTACCATGGAATCAAAATGAACTATTTAAACCAAAGCAAGCCCATGCCAGATAGCCTTAGTTTCAGGATATCATTTTTGTTTTAATATATTTCCATTGTATTTAAAATATATTATTTTCTTCAAAACCATTAACCTACTCCTTACATCTGCCATGCGAGTCATTGCTCATAAATTATCTACTTTGTACATTGTTGCCACCTCATCCCAGGTAACAACTTGATTTTTCATACTTCCTAAGAGGTTCCCGATTTCTTCTTCCTAAGCACGATACGCTTATTTGACAAACACTTATTTTAGTAAGATTATGTAAGCTACCAACCTTTTCACGCATTAGTCGTTGTCATTGAAAACAATTAATTCCGTTTGATTGCCCGCGACCCTGCTATAAAAACGCAGTGCCATTTGTTACGACACCTCAATTACACGAACGAAAACGCGCTACATGGAGGATGAACTAGTGACAATCAATTAATTAACTTTTGACGTCACTGGGACCAATTGGTACCGGTCCACTGAATAAATAAAAATGCAATTTAAATTACTGCGCTTCTATTGGTACGTCTATCACGCTTTTGCAACGCTGCAGTCAAGTTCTTAATTGGCAAAATAATTATGTAGAACTAACAACTGAATGAAAGTATCGAAACAGAAACTTAATGAGCAAGAAACTCAACACTAGCATCATTAGAAATATCTTACTTTTAAAGTACAGAGAACTGAATGCATCGTGGGCAGAATAACATGAACATCCTTTTTTTCTGGAAGTAAGTAATTATAAATGAATGAATATTATTTTGTTATCAAAAATGGTTTCTTGCCTCTGTTTGTTCTAAATTTCATCATGTATTTTGTGAACGTTGAAATGCACAACAGATAGCGTGCAAGTGTCCGTTAGGAAAATAATTAAAAAAAACGATTGTGCTTTAGAGCACACGACTGAAGTAAAACTTCTTTAGCTCCATGTATCTATATGATAGGAAGAGAGAAATAAAATGTGCGCACACTGCTCTCTCTTGATCCTACAGTGTAATAGACCTGCACTATGTCTTAGATATAGGAAACGTAACTGGCTATGAGAGAAAGAGAGAAAGAAAATGTGTGCTCGCACCTCTCTCTCTTGCCCCTACAGTAATTCACGAAACATAACTCTCTCTTTCTATCTTCTTATATCTCCCTCTCAACTACCGTTCCCCTCGCTTTTCGTAACGCTCTCGGCACGCATTCACCAGCTTACTCCCCAAGTCAAACGTGCGTAAAGAAGTTTTACTTCAAAAATTTCGAATAACAATCAATCATCATCATCAATCAATCATCACCATCAATCAATCATCACCATCAATCAATCATCACCATCAATCAATCATCACCATCAATCAATCATCACCATCAATCAATCATCGCCATCAATCAATCATCACCATCAATCAATCATCACCATCAATCAATCATCGCCATCAATCAATCATCACCATCAATCAATCATCACCATCAATCAATCATCACCATCAATCAATCATCACCATCAATCAATCATCACCATCAATCAATCATCACCATCAATCAATCATCACCATCAATCAATCATCACCATCAATCAATCATCACCATCAATCAATCATCACCATCAATCAATCATCACCATCAATCAATCATCACCATCAAGAATCCGGCTAAGAATGCAACTCTGACGTCGCACCTTTCGCAAAACCGTTTACGTACGTGAAGTTTGTATATAAATCTATTTTGCAATAGAACCGAATAAAAGCAAAGCCAAAAGATGGCGCCACTTAGGTTAATTGCTAGGGTGATTAGCATCGCATGGCAGGCGTCGTATATACGGATTTCTAATTTCTTGTATCTCTCCGGATATAGAGAGATTGATGATAATATTAGGATTATTGTTGTAACTGGCAGTTGTAAGTAATAATACCACGCGGCTGTATATTACATATGACATCATTGCCTGTTAGCGTCAGCGTGGTTGAATTTCAGAACCCAGCGGAACCCAGTTTCAAGTGAATCAAAGTGCATGTTATAAATAACATTTGTGTACGTGGAATTTCGAACAAAATTACCATTCTAATTCGGTTTTTAATTCAAGATTTCGTCACAAGATGTTTCTTCGCTAAGTATTATATTTTAATTGTGTGATGTGCTATTTATTGTAATCGTGTGGATGCCATCTGAAAGTTTGAAGACGTTCGCTTTACAGGTTGGTGCCATTTTTATGCATTTGGCTTAATATTTTGTCCGAGAAGTAAATTAGTAAGGGTATTACGCCTTATTAGTTTTGGGGATATTTGTACACACAACGTCTGTTTATCAGCAATCGCGAGGATTTTTGTTTGTACAAGTATCTATATTTTTTAAAAATGAATCCCTGTTTCCCTTGGTCACGACATAACTTCAGAACGACCTTACCTACTTCATTCATGTTCTTTTTTTTAAGTTTCCGAATGCTTTGTAGAAGGTTCTTACCGAAAGAAAAATTAAAAAAATCGCGCAGATAATCGGATAATCTCCGAAAATTTTATGACTATTTTAACTTCGCACTTTGGCAGTTCGCGCGTTTGATGAATGTGATTTTTTTTTACATTGACTCCACACAGGAGGCCCTGAGGAAAATAATTTCCCTCAGGGCCTAAATCATCTTTGAAGATGCTGTGTGGAGGGTCTTTTTGAGGAAAGGAAGGAGTGAACACATGTTGTAGGAGGGAGCAAACACAGAGTCCGGCAAATCGTTCCACAGCCGAGCTGTTGAACTCAAGAACGAGTCGTAGAAACGACCCGTTCTCGTGTGACTAATGTCAACCGTGTACAAATGTTGGGCGCGTGTTTGGCGCGTTTCCCGACTTTGCACCGGTGCCGAGGGGATCAATGACGCTGATTCCTCGGATCATCTTCCATTGTAATACCGGTAGAACAAGGACAGCATTCCCATCTGACGCCTTTGCTCTAAAGATTGCAATCCGTCTGTTAAGATGAACATGGAACATGCAGGGAGAAATAATTTATTTCTTTGAAAAGGGCATTGCAACGCATTGCGGGAACCAGCTAAGCTAAAAAAACATAAATTTTGGACACAGTTATTGTTGTTTGTTACAAGTAGTCTTTAATTTAATAATTGTATTATAAATAGTGTAACGGAACGTGCAAACAGACTTTTTAAAGCCACGGTTAAAAAAAAAAAGATATTTTATTTTTCATTTTCTGAAATACGGGTATAATATTTGTTAAGAACGCTCTCACCAGATATTTTAAAGAAATTCGTAAAATTGACGACGGGAGCTTTATGCAATTTTTGTGGGCCCGATAATTTATTTTTTTCCGGTCTTAATTCATGGCATCCACATGTGATACTCGCGTTAGTCTCGATGTATTTAATTAAAGCATTGTGATCAAATTTTCAATCCAAAAACAAGTGGTTTTGCCTAACTTTGCTTCGCCTTAAAAACTAACGCCCTATTTGACTTCAAATTAATTAATTACTTCTCCCTGTTACATCTACTGGGACTTGATACATTAAAATAAAGAAGAATTTGTTCCAATTTATTTTATTTATTTAAAATTGTTAATAACTTGTTGAACTCTCCTGAACTTCTTTCGTTAATATGTTTTCATGTACCGAGTAATCAGTTCGTCACAAATTACCTTACCATTGTAATAATACAGGATCTAATGCTGAATTATATGCCATAATAAATCGCCTGCATATACTTGGTAACAAATATGTTGTTGATGATGTGATCAATATTGAAAGATTATCAACATGCAAACATTATTTAATTAAAGCTGTTTGTCAGCGCTTCTCAGTTAGATTATAATCTAATATACTTTATATGTTTATATTCTTCATCAATGTTTATTTATGGAATTTTTAAATTTATTACTACCTACTTTAAGAAGTAATTTTTTAGTTCATAATATCTTGTACACATTCATGTATATGAGGTTTTCTTTTTCTTCATGTTTGTATTTATAATTGCTTACTATTTTTGCTTTATACTTCTTCGATGGCGCTACATCCCATATCGAGCTTTGGCCGCCTGCAACAGTCGCCTCCAACTCCTCCTGTCCTCAGCGGCTGACTTCCAATTTGGTACCTGGAGAAGCTTTGCTGCATCCCCTCTTTCTTCGTCTTCCCACCTCAGTCTGGGTCTTCCCACTTTTCTCTTTCCACCTGGGTGTCCAGTCAAAATTCTTTTTGGGACGCGTGTATCCGGCATTCTCTGTAAATGCCCAGCCCATCTCAGCCTAAGGAGTCTCATATGTGTTGAGATGCTAGGTGCCTTATATATATATCATACAATTCTGTATTATGCCGGATGCGTCACTGTTCACCCTCTTTCACGGGTCCACATATTCTTCTCAGCACTTTTCTTTCAAAAGTATCCAGCATTTCAGCCATCTTTACCGTCAGTGTCAGCGCCTCACATCCATATGCCAAAACAGTTCTAACAATGGTCTTATATATGGTTATTTTGGTTTTTCTGTGGACACTACGTAACTTAAACACAGCATTTTTGCTTTATACTGTCACTTCAATACGTGCTCTTTAATTTTTGTCATATTAATTAATTTTTTTTGTTAACTATGTACATTCTTTCAAATTATTGCAATTCCCATATAAAAGTCGTTAATCGGCGTTAATTCACAATAAATAAATAAATAAATAAATTAGTCTAATAGAAAAGTGAACATTTTGCTTACATTGCCTATTGAATTCACTGAAAGCAATTTTTTTCAATGTTTTTTTGGACAATTTTTCAACCAATATTCATTGGTTTCTACCGCTTGCTGCGTGTGAAATATGCACAATGCCCTTAATACAATACGTTGCAGGCCAGATCAAATTTCCCCAGGGTGAATTACCGCGCACTATAATAAATATTGCAGTTTGATCGAATCATCCTCGTTCAGCCAATTACTTTTCGATTCATTTTGTGGATTTTAGGTACCCGTATCTATCTATACATTGATGCGAATGTTTTTTTATTTTTTTTTTCGTTAGTGATATTTTTTTATGGATACAAAATAGGTTTTACGTGACAGTTTTTTTTAGTTTTTGTACTGCTCTTCCATTGGAAACATTTTTAGCATTAGCGATATTGTATTGAACTTATTTATTTTGGATTTGCGTACTGTATTTGCTATAAATCGTTGCCATTGTATCATACGCCTATCGTCTAAAAAAATTTACACAATCAAATTATTTTATCATCCGGCTGCCTGCACATAAATCTTTATTGTTTTGGAAGTGAAACTTTTATAGCACCGCTGTGATTTGGATTTCGGATGAAATGGAAATTACTGCACCTGCGACGCATCAATTGCGCTCATCGGCCGCTTTGAAATTTGAATGAATTCACTTTTAAAGACTCCTATTGGCTAGATATGAAACGAAAATCACACGAGATCTGCGCTCGTTGGTCGCTTTGATTATGACCTCACTTTGCAAGTATTGGTTGAGATAGTTTTGGTAAAGTTTCGCTTCTACCGCATGTAAAATGCACTCGATTTTTTTTTTAATTTAAAAAATTAGGTTTTTGTTGTTCGTCATAACTTATTTTGCTAAAGTGTGTTTTTCTTCGTTTTTTTATGTTTTTAAGTTGTGTGATGACCATCATAAACTGACAACCATAAACTTGAACAATTATCTATAATTACTTTTAAAATGAAATATCTTGGTGTGTATAAATAAACAAAATATATGGAAAACACATATGTGTGGAATTGTCAAACGAATTATAAATGTTCATGGACTAGAATACGCAATTGTTCAATCTTTATAACAATATGGTGTTATTGGCTGGGAAGGAACATGTGGTAATATTTTATATGCACTTAAAATAGTTTTAATTTTTTTTTTCAATATTTAATGTATCTACAAAATGCGTAAAAATTATTCAGTAGGTACTACAAATTTTTTTTAAGAAAAGTAGCTAAAATAACCTCAATTAAATCTGCAATCAGAAAAATTAGTAATAATAATAATAATACTTGGGCAATACCTCTACTAACGTACTCATTTGGCATAATTAAATGGTCCAATACAGATTTAGATAGTTTAGAACGATTAATTAGAACAACGTTAACAAAATTTAATTGCCATCATCCAAATTCAGCTATAGAACGAATTAATTTACCTAGAAATTTAGGAGGTAGAGGTGTAGTCAAAATAACATCTTTGAAACACAATCAGGTAGAAATGCTTAGAAATTTTTTCCATAGGAAAGCTAATAGCTCAGAAATGCACAAAATAATTTGCAAGGCAGATAGAAATATTACACCTTTAAATTTATATGACGAGATTGCCAACATTCTTATAAATACTAACCAGGAATTATTAGATTCCTGGTCAAATAAAATTATTCACGCAAAACACTTCAATTATCTTAACCAAACGTATGTTGACAAACTTTCGTCAAACAAATGGTTGAGTATTGGAGAGTTGAGCGCAGAAATAGAAGGATTTATGCTTGCCATTCAAGATAGAGTCATTAATACTAAAAATTATAGAAAGCATATAATCAAAGATATAAATCAAATTGATGATTTATGTAGAAAATGTTTGGCTTTTCCCGAAACTATAGAACATATTATATCGGGATGTTCTATATTAGCGCCTTCTGAGTATACATTTAGGCACAATCAGGTTTTAAAAATAATTCACCAAAGTTTGGTAATTAAACATAACTTGATTGATTGCCGTAATGTAGTACCTTATTATGAATATGAACCAAATTCATTTATAGAAAATGAATTTTATAAAATATATTATGATAAAACTATACTAACAGACAGAACAATTAGTCATAATAGACCTGATATAGTTTTACATAAAAAAATAACTTATATCATTGATGTAGCTATTCCAAATTCCTGTAATATTCAAAAAACTGTTTCTGAAAAAATTAGAAAATACACAGATTTAGGAAATGAGATTAAAAGAATTTGGCATTCTCGGACTATAAAAATATTACCATTTGTTATTTCGGCCACTGGCATAATACCTAGGAATCTGATTCAAAATTTAAGCATATTAGATTTGTCAAAGAATTTGTATATAAAAATGCAAAAAGCAGTAATTTTAAATACATGTAGGATTACAAAAGATTTTTTAAATATTTATATTGAGGGATCAGTAGGATTTATAGGTTCAATTAGAAATGCCACAGAGCCGAACCCTCTGATATGAAAATATCTGGAGTCGGTGAATTATATTCCCATTTGGTCTCTAGTAGGTTGACATGTTGTTCTTGTATTGTTTTGTATTTATAATACTTATATAGTGCAATTGCATAACGTGGATTCACTAGATGATCATTTGGGGAAGTGTATGAAAGGGTTTAGTTTTTCCTTCTTTTTTTTTTTTTTTTTTTTTTTTTTTTTTTTTTTTTTTTTTTTTTTTTTTTTTTTTTTTTTTTTTTGGGGGGAAAATTTAACCCGGACATTTAAATCTGGAGCAAGAAATTAGAATAACATTGAAATCCCACAATTGAACACCTAGCATATTCAAAATACCTGTCTCTATCTAGGGATAACGTATTTTAATAACCTTCCTTTAACCTTTCAAAGGCCAGGAACGCGCCCGCGCGCGAGACTGGAATTTCAAAAAAGAATAATTAATTCAAATAATTTGGATGCGATTTTAAATTTTTTGTATAAAGAAACTGTACCAAGGAAAAAGTCAGAATAGCTTCCTCCATTCTTGTTCTTAAGGTAATTTCCAAAAATTTTTCCAAAAAACCCTGGCCCTTGACAGGTTAAATCTAAAAAATATCGAACGCATTCTGAATTTCAAATCACCTGAAACTACTTTATTAAAAATTTTAAAAAACTTCTTCTTTTCCTGTTATCGACGAAACTTCTTATTTCTTAACAATATTTTATTACTAGCTTTTGCCCCCGACTTCGCTCGCAAAGTATTAGGGGGGTTTCTACTCCGCCTCCTCCACCTTTCCTATCCCCGCTTCACTCCCCCCCCCCCTCACCCTACTCCTATTACATTCATTTTTTAAAACAGCTCGCGTGCCACCTATTAAAGCGTAACAATCAAACACACGCAGTTTCGCATTTATAATATTTTTTTTACGATTTTATGTCCGGGTTCAAACTTCCCCACAGGAAAACTAAACCCTTCCACACACTTTCCACAAATGATCATCTAGTCAATCCACGCTATGCAAGCGCATTATATAAGTATAATTAATACAAAATAATACAAGAACAACATGTCAACCTCCCAGAGACCAAATGGGAAAATAATTCACCGACTCCAGATATTTTCATATCAGAGGGTTCGGCTCAGTAGAACTCCTAGCTGGACCGATAAATCCTACTGATCCCTCAATATAAATATTTTAAAAATCTTTCGTAATCCTACATTTAAAACGACTGATTGTTGCATTTTAATAAATAAATTCTTTGACAAATCTAAAAGTCTAAATTTTGAATGAGAGAGCGAGGTATAATGCCAGTAGCCGAAATAACAAAATTGCTAATATTATTATATTACCATTAGTATAGATTGAACATATTAGTAGGTATTATTACTATGCATATTTCAATTTTAACTATCAAAAGGATCTCCATAGTAACCTAAACAAATAAAAAAATGACAGCGCATGTCAAATAATTACTTATAATAAATAATTTCATTACGCCAGAGCTTATTCGTAACGCTAGAGCTTACCAATGCATACAGCCTATATATTACTCGCAAATAATGTAGCTTTCTATTAGTGAAAGAATTTTTGAAGTCCATTTTTATGCGTGAAAGAGTAACAATTTTACAACATGTATTAGTAGGATTTCTTACTTACATGATTTCATGATTTTGAGCCAGAATTCCCTCGCCAAATACAAGACCCTTGTATCTTTGTGGTGAGGAAAGGCTATTATTATTTTCCTTTGCAACACCGTGTTGTGACATGTAAAAATTTTATATTTATTGTAAACAATACGAATAGCAAAAAATAAAACCAAAACCCGAAAAAAATTTTTTTTTTTCCATTGAATTTGGGGAGAGCGAAATTTTCTTTAGCTCGCAGTAATTTTTTTTATGGTTTTGTTTTAAGATTTAAAAAAAATACAGATGCAATATGGGTCTTTAAACGAATTTTTGAAAAGAATCTTTAGCACATTCCAAATTTTTCAAGAACCAACTACGATATTGTTCCGTATTTCGATATTGAATTATTACATCTTGAAAAGCAAGCAGGGTTCATTTTTTCCCGTTTGGCGCTCATAGTCCCGTATTCCTCGGGGTACTTAGAGGACCGTATCTCTAGCCCGGGGATATCAGGTACTTCCCTGATGTGATTACGGGTTCCGCGTTATCGAGTTATCCAGTTAACAGACGCAAACACACATGCGAAAATAGGGTAAGCCGGAGCCATACGGGAATGCGGGATTCACACATAAGAATAGTGGATTGGGCCGACACCGCTGTTGACTCGGGCCAAACAACTATCTTTACGTGCTTACTTTCTACAAGTCGGAGATTCGATTTAAAGTATTCCGGTAGGGATCTAATTAATTGAGCCCTTTTCTAACTTATTTTACTCAGGCTTTCTGTTTTAAAGGGTGGTTTCACTTGTCGGTTTTCCTTAAAATATTATTAATATTAAGTATTTCTATAATATATATAGTTCATGGGTAAAGGTTTAAATATTTCGCAAATACTTTTACAAAAACGTAATAAACATACGTACATAAGAACAGAAATCATTACAAACATATCACAATTTTTAGAAGATACTTTTGACGCTCAATTAGCGAGATTTACGCGCTTTACAACACGTCGCCTCAGTTCTTATTTGTCCAACAGACCATTTTAGTTTTTGTTCAATCTCCACTTTAAAATTAAAAATAAAGTATAAAAAATGATAGTTAATAACTCAACTAAGAATTATTTAAACTAATAAAACTTTTACCTTTACGGAAATAGCTTTATCTCAAACACCTATCAAACTGATTTATTGAAATAATTGAAGAAAACCTTCTTCTCTTGTAAAATTTTCTAATGGTCTGTTGGACAAGCACAAACTAAGGGGACGAACAGTCAAAACAACAAATTTAATCACTGGAGCGTTCCGCTACATAATCAAATGATCGATTTCAACCTTGAGCGCTCTGGAATTTTTGAACAATCGGTTTGGAATTTTACCGTCCTTTTTTTTACATGAATACCGCTCCCGTCTGGAGCCAGTGGGACCATGGCATCCCCAATTGGGGTATGTTGTGAGGCTGAAGGTAATGTGGAAGGGAAGGAGATGGGGAAGAGGGAGGTGAGGAAGTACCTGGCTATTCAGATCTGGTCAGGGCTAACGCCATTTCAAGCAACTTTTCAATTCTGAATGGTTGTCTTACACCAGGGCGATACTGAGAGTATCTTCCACTCCGGAACGTGCCGCAAATATATTATATATTATTTTAAATTAATAAATTGTGAAATGACACAAATTAATCAAATAAAATTTATTTGCCACGCCGGGATTCGATCCCGCGACCTTCGGAGTGCTAGTCAAGAGCTATACTGCTGGACTACGCCGGCCGTCCTCTTTCCTTAAATCATTTCTCGAATTTTAATATGGCGAATTATAAACTGTTTAAAGTATAACGAGCTTTTGAATGCACCTATAGCGAATCGTTTGTCTTAAATTTTCATTAAAAAAAAAACATCTTGAAAAAATCGTTTAATTTATAAATGAGTGAATTGATGAATGTTGCATATTATCTACCATAAAATTAGCGTACGCTTGGAAAATATTAAATACTATGACTTCTATATATTGTCTGCCTAGTTGATGATAATTTAAATCCGAACATAATTTTTTAATACGTGATTAATGATTTATAAGAAATATTATTTCAACAATTTCCATTCGCGAAATGTCGACGAAATGTTAAAAAATGAAACTGTTGAGTTATCCCCAGCCCAGCATGGCGGATAAAATAACACAAAAATCTATCCAATGAACAAAGTTCTTATAATAAATAAATAAATATATATTTTTGAATGTAGCATGACTTTGTGGTTATCCATTATAGAAAAACGAAACAATTGAACTTTGTATAAACCACTTATATAATGCGTAAATCCGACCGGTTTCGGAACAAACGTTCCTTCTTCGGAGAAAGCTTATACTAATTTGACAGTTTCAAACAATGTTTTATTATGGTAGGGGTGGAGCCGTTGCTCCTTAATAATGTAGATTGGGTGGGTAGGTATCAATGTAGAGTGGGTGGGTAGGGGAACAAATCCTTGATTGGGCTATAAGACAATATTTTTTGTATGTTGATAATAGAATCATTATTTTTAAGGAACTTTTTTAATTTCCAGGGCTTCTAAGTTATCTAAACGTTTTCCTTTATGATTAATATGAAGAATATTTATCCCTGTATTTTTTTCAAAACTATGGTTATTTTCAATTATATGATAATAATGAAAATAATGTTTTTATACTCCCTGAAGAGACGTATTGATACATTGTGCTGTAGACGTGTGTAGGTTAGTATATTTTAATTCGGGGATAGTTGATTGAACCATTTCACACAAAAAATTCTTTCTTAAATAGCCCGCAACCCGGATTTGTACCGGTTTATTACGTATTTCCCTTGAACACGGTAAGTTTTAAAGCTCTTAAAAAATATATGTTATTCTTGAAGATAATATCTAGACTTTGCCCGCGCCGAAACGCAAATTATATAAAATTCCCTCGATAGAAAGAAATCGCAAAGTATGTTCCAAAAATTATTATTAACACTTTTGTTTCAGTTATTTTACAAGTTATATGTATGAAAAAATTCACAGTGTTTCTTTAAATGATGTTTAAGATTTTTGCTCTATTTTAAACGAGTCGTGTTTTATTAAACATTTTCGCAATTTTCGCATGGATTTTGTCGCTGTAAATGTTAGCGCTCTCCTCCAACATTCGTAATTTCGTATATCTCCATCTTCTTCTTTTCACTTTTCTATAATTATTCCTCGGAGTCGATATGTCTAATTTAAATTACTTGGCTACATCAGTTTTCTTGCAGAGCTTTATGGATAGATTTTTCCGAAGAAATTAAATGTTAATTGTTGTGTTTCTATACTATCGTGAATAAAACGCGTTTGCGTCTGAAACTCATGTACCTAACCTACAGCGATATACCTCAATAATTTTATTTGTTTTCTACGAAGAAATAGATCGAATAAATTATTTTTTTACCATGTGACGAGGTCCCTCGGTCTTCAAATTCATTCAGATTCTGTCTCCTGCCTTGGGGAGTTAACCGTCTCATCGGGTGCGGACGGGGCGACACGTGATGCTCTCATTATATTATAAGACGCTGAAGTACGAAGACTCTCCCCAGAGAACAAGAGACGAAGCCAACTGAACATTTTCTAACACAAATTGAATCACACCGTAAAAGCTACAAGACACTTCAACGTTGATAAAATATTAAATTTATTGTTTAAAATATGGTTGTATTGCAGAAATATACTTGGATATATTTTTTGACCCTTTTAAGAACAACAGAATATTTATTGATTTATTTTTCTCTATTTACACAGCACAACATATGTGCCAATAACATAATTAAATTAACATATGAATAGTACAACAACGGAATGTAACAATATAAGTATAAAGAAAAAAGTAAAAGGCAATAAGTAAAAATTATTAAGAACACTTAGTTTTTACCACTTTTATTGTTTATAAAAACCGTCATGTATCGTGAGCTAAGCTCACTTCTTCAAGGTTTACTTAAAACTAATTACAGATAATAGACATAGACAATGGTGTCAATGGAAAGGTGAGAATGAGTAGAGGAAAGAGGGACAATAGGGAACAATTTACAAAGGGAACAGGTTTAATAATGAGTCATTTAAAAACAATTTTTGATTATTAATAATAATCAAATTCGCATTCACGCTCTTTCTGATTACTAGTATTTCTAATTTATCCAACTGAATGCCATTAAAATTACAATGTAATAATTCAATTACACTATTCAAATTAAAAGTATGACTAGTCTCCATCAAATGATTGGCAAACTCCGAGAAACTGTTATTGTTTAAAGATTTCATTTGTTCTTTTTAAAAGTTTCTCGAAGTTTTACCTATATAAAAGAAACCGCAATCATCACACTTCAATTTATAGATTCCAGATTTTTTCATTTTTAATTTTTCCTGATCTTGGAGATCTTGGAGATCAAGGATTAGGAAAGGAAAAAATGGAGGAAAATTATGTATTTTTTTATTTTGCAGAAACAAACAGTACATTATTACATAATGGAAAATAGTTACAAAGTTATAGAATTAATACAATAATTGGTACCAATGACATGTCGCTGTAATATACTTATGTTTTTTTGAGATAAATAATACATTATACCTAAATTAAATTAGTAAATTATTGAAGGAAAGGGGTGTGTGAGAGTGTTTGTATGTGTGAGGGTGCGCGTGTGAGTGTGTGGATGTGTGTGGATGTGTGTGTTATGTGTGCGAAATCAGTGTGCTAAAAATGTTTTTCTTAAATAGAGGGAGGGAATCAATAAATATGTCGGTATTTGTGGTTTTTTTAATTGAGTTGAAACTTTGAAGGATGCGGGAAATGGGGGAGTTGTGTAAAAAAGGTTGGTGTGGCGAGTTCTTTTAGTAATAAAGTTTAATAATAAACTTTAATAATAAAGTTTCTAATTCCTTAACAAAGACATGTACCAAATGAAATTTTTAATGTATTTTATGCAAATAACAAACTTACAAATTACTTTTAAATAATAAGGAAAGAGATTCAAAAATGAAATATGTTAAGTAAACTACGGAGAGAATGGTATATAATTAATGACAATAATAATAGGTAGGTATTATGGATAATGACGGTGGTATTCTAAATTTTATGTGGTGTAAGTTCTGATGGATTATATTAAGGTTATATGATGCATTATGGTTACATTTCAGACGCACCTATTTTGTTTTATGTCTCTTTAATAGACTACCAGCGTGATCGGTATTGAAATATTCATCACCAAATAGGTGGAGGCGATATTATCTGAAATATTAAGGTAAGTAATTTGATTTTATAAATATGATTTTTATAACAAAATAAAGGTTAACTTGCTTTTAACGACGTTCTTTGTTGTAATGAGGTTGTCTCCGACAAAAAATTTCATGCTTTTCACAAATGTATCACTAATTAGAGTGTGCTGAGGATGGAACTTTTAGGGAAATATCGAATGGTATCGAAGATACAAGCCGTCAAAATATTTACATTTGCGGCCGGACGAAAAACGTAAAAAACGTTACGTGCCCGACATTGCTGCAGAACTTTTATTCTAATTATAAATAGTACTGAATCATTTATCAACACCGTTGTATACATTCCACCTAGGTTCACTTTCAGATTTAAAATCGTTTTACTGACGTAATCAACTCTTTAAATACACAGTGTCCGGAAACTCGTAGTACAAGCGGGAAACTGGTAAATCTACATCACATTCGGAGTCGATTTGTGATATAACTTTTTTGATTTGAGCTTTCGTTTTCGAGTAAATCGGGTCCGAAGTTAGAATTTTTTTGGTTAAATTTGAAAAAATTGTTTACTTTAATGTCTCATAAAATGCATCGAAGGGTAAACCGGGCTCAAAAGTTTTTTTAACCCTTTAGTTGCCGAAAAAATGGAAAAATAGAAAAAAAAAATTTAAATTGAAATGCTCAGATCGAAAAAAATAAGTTTTTTCGGGTTCTCTACGTGATGTAGATTCACCAGTTTCCCGATTGTACTAAGAGTTTCTGGACACGTTGTATAATAAATTTCTATCATAATGAAAAAAGAGGAGTCAACCTCATTCTCAGATTAAAATTTCACATATCATTACAGTTATGTAAAAAGTACAGTAATAAAAAAATCAATTTAGGAGGCGGATATGCGTACTGCCACCCTGAAAAACATTTTTGAATAATCTACATCTCCGTCATAGGTCACCCCAAGTGGATCGTTAAGTTTGGTGACGTAGTAGGGGTGCATAGGGTGAGGATTTTCTAGATGTTGGCGGTGGATACGTCTGCCACCATCTATATGGCGGACCGGATTTGGAGAGACTGATAGAGGGAGACCCAGCAGGAGACTCTCGATCCATCACCGTGCACCGCAGTGGGAGGAAGGGATTCAGTCTCTGTCACTTCTGGACACACTTATCCCATGATTCCTACCCACCCATCAAACTTTTTTCCTTACCAGATCTACCTCTTCTCCCTTTCCTTAAAAAACCCTCCACAAAGCATATCCAAAAATGACAGGCCCAGATGGAAATTATTTTCCACAGGAGCTCCTGTGTGGAGTTAATGTAAAAAAAGCTCTATTTCACAATGATATTAACTAATAACTTAGTATCTGGCTGGCGGTGGCAAAACGAAAATTCCAGAGCCGCTCATTAGTAAACGCAAAACCATTAAATTATCGTTATTTAAAAGGTTAAATTTGTTTTATGGGGTCAACAGTCAACAGACTTAGCTATAAAAGACAAAAGATCATTTGGCTTGGCCTATTTCAGCATATCGCTCGCCATACATTCCCAATTGGTTTTGCCACTGCTAGGTAATAACGCTATAAGATAAAATTTTCGCATTCATCAGAGTACCAAAACATACCGCTCAACTTGTCGCAATAAGTACTAAAACATCTTTTGGCCAAAGAAACTTTTTATATCAGGCTCCACTTCTGTTTAATATTCTGCCAGATTACATAAAGTCTTCCAATTCATTAGCTAAATTTAAAAAAAATGTTAAGATTTTTGTGTTGTCAGAGGATTGGCATACTATTTTTTTCATCCTTGGCCTTTTTTTAAATAATTAAAAAAAAAAACATATTTTAACATAATAAGATGTATATATACACACATATTTTTTAAATAACCAGATTTTATTTGAGTCCCATTTGTCAAAATCGGAGTGTCACCCTAGTTGTTTTGAACTACCTTTTTTCTTGGTGGGTATAGTAATAAAGGATTTGTTTTATGGTCTATATTGTTACAAATTACCCATCTGGTCACCAATATAATATTGTTATTTCTTACTTTCCGCATATAATATTTTTGTGTTTTGGATGTAGTGTTTTGTATTTTAGTGATTTTTTTGTATTTTAGTGATTTGTGTGTAAATGCACCACTCAAATTTATAAATTTAACCTCAATACAGGCTGCTAGTCCTAGTGAGGTTAATATTTTTGTATGTAAAAAAAATAAGAACACATGTATGGTGAGAAATCTATATAAATAAATAAAATAAAAACTGTTTTCTTTGTCAGAAACCATGATATTTAGATAGAATTTAATACAATCATCAGTTTCACTACACATCAATCTACTCGTTTGTCAAATACTAATAGTAATATGTTAACTGCGAATTCAAAAAGAATAATAAAATCCCACTCCACAGTTTTAAATCAATATTAGCGTGTTGTTAACGTGATGTTTGAAGGGCGCAGCGGGCAGGGCTGTTGGTTGGCTTGGTCCCGTGACCCGTCCCGTGTCCCGCGTCCCGGGTCCCCGATCCCGTTAGCGGTGGGCGGAGGTCCCATACCAATAACGAGGTCCCTAAACAATTTTACGCCGCGGTCACAATAGTCTATAGCTAGTTGCTGGGATAGATTGCCACGGCAAATAGACGAAAAGCATTTAATGTTTGAGACTGATGTTTTTTAAAAACAAAATTAAATATTTACATATATTAAATACGATACCGTTATAAACACGCGGGTATTTGATAAAGCCATTGAAATATTACTTACTTTGATTTTTTTTAAGATAAAGGTTTATTTGAAGTACCGTTGTCTGAAAGCATAAAACGTTCAAAATCCAATCCTTAATTTTTATTTTTATTTTTTTTTTTATTAACAGAAACAAACAGTACATTTAAATACTTTGCTTAAAAAAATTACAATTAATAACTATATTACATGGTGGGTACTTATCGTGTGTTTCATTGTAGTGTCTTATTTATGGTATGCGTATTTAGTAATTACCGGGTGATGTATGTAGTGGGAAGGTGGGTGTGTGTGTGTGTGTGAATATGTTTGTGTATATGTATGTATGTATGCGCATTGAACAAATTATATTATTGACATAGTGCTCTTTTTAAATTTGGGAAGTGAATCGGAGAAAATGTCGATGTTAGAATTTAGACCAGTAATATTGAACATATGAAGAGCACAATTGATTAGCGAATTAGATGCTGCATTTGTCTTGTAATTAAGCGTGTGGAATAGTTCAGTATGGCGGGTACGTCTTAATAATAAAATTATCTAGGGAAAGAAGTTCGGTACAGTCAATGTTATTATTTAAAATTTTGTGTAAAAATGTCAAATCAGCTATTGCTCGCCTTTGTTGCAAAGTTTGAAATATGCATTCAAAGTTATTGTTGAATTTGAAGGTAACATATTTTATAAATTTGTTTTGAATATGTTCTATGCTATCTATGTATACTTTGTATTGTAGGGTCCAAACTGGCGAAGCATATTCCAGTGTACTTCTGACTAATGCAAAATATAATATTATTACTGTACGCGGTTATTGAACACTTTACTTATGCGAAGAACAAAACCAAGCATTTTATATGACCAGTGAACGATTGAGTCAATATGCTTATTAAATGTAAGTTTGCTATGAAGGTAAACACCAATATCTTTAAATTCCGTTTTCGAGATGACAGGTTCATTATTGAGTGAATAAGAGTACTCAATAATATGATGTGAGCTTTCTCTAAAAACACATATTTACCTTTACTGGTAGTCCAGTCAAGAAAGGAGGTGCAGAGTGCGTGAGCAGGAACCTAAGCGATTCCTTCAGAAACTTGTTCAGGATACTTAGGGTGTGAACATACTAAAAGTCCTGATGTCTAGGTGGTGAGCTAGGGAGGAGAGGGGGGGGGAAAGGTCCCAATTTTTGGGTTTCCGCTTATGTCTCAAAAACGGTTTACCGCTGAGGAAATTTTTTTAGAATAATTAAAAGCTCATATAATTATCTACATTTTTTAATTCTATATGTAATTTTCGAAATCCCAGCCGTTTTTTTAATTTCACCTCAACAAATGTAAATATATTCGAAAAAAAATCATTTTACCTCCCATTTTTCATCAAACATTCCTTCATATCGACTAAAATATTCATCAAAAAAAGAAATTTATTTGAAAGAAGTTGTCAAAAAATTTATTCCCTTTTAGAATATATAAGCAAATTAATCTCCAATCAGTAAATATTAACAGCAATTTTAAGTTTTTTCGTAAAATGTTTTCAGAAAAAGCTGTTTTATCTTATTACTAACACACCACTTTTGTTTGTACAAAACATATTGTATTAACCGACCGGTTCGAAACCAGTCGGTTCATAAATTAATAAATCTCGAGGTTTTAAACAAAAAAGCTTTTTATTTTATTAAATTTGTCAAACCACAAAGTGATTGCTTTCTACAATACCATATTTTATGGTACGTGGTCTACAAACGACAGAAAGACTTAAGCTATAAAACATTTTTTTAAGAAAATACAACTACTTAATATATAAGCTTTCACGGTCTGATGACTTTCGGACCACTCTACCCGAATGTATATTAAATTTTATATAATAAAACACAACCTTTGGGTTTGTTCTGAAAATTGGATACGGCTTTATCATAATACTGTTTCAGTCATATTATTTTTGTATTTGATTGAAAAAAGATTTATTTACCGTACGGTTGAAATAATTCCTAAATGTTTTCTTGATCAAAGCCAATAGATAATATTGTTTTCTTTACCTTTTGGCCAATAGGACCCTAACGACGGCTGATATAGTTTGTTGTTGATGTATCTAAATGATTTTTGCAGATTTGTGAGGCGGGAATGGGTACCTCCGCCCGGGAATCATTTGTTACGTTTGGTGACTTAGCAGGGGTGCCCGGGTTTATGAGGTGAAGTTGAAATGAAAACAGAATCAATATTAGAAATAATAATGTATTTTATATCCCCCAAACGAATACCAGCAAACTCACTGCAGTTTTATAAGACCTTTTACTTTTACCGGAAAAATTTCAAGTGACAACTAAACTACCTCAAAACTTAAAAGGGTTAAAATTATGGCTTAACAATACAGATGTTGAAACTTTATTCATTTAATTTAAATCACTAAATATGTTTCTCACAAACAAAAATACTATTGAAACAATACATAAAAGAAACAATAAATTATATAGTGTGTATGTCACTGTAAAAGCCCGAACTACGGTAAATCCTAAGATTTACCAACTCTTAATGGTAAAAGTCCGAACCGTTCTATAATCATCGTTCATCAACCTAACCTAACCTAACCTAACCTAACCTAACCTAACCTAACATAACCTAACCTAACCTAACCTTACCTAACATGTACTAAATTCTAATGGTAAAAGCCCGAAAAAATCGTTTAAAATATTTAAATAAGAAACGATTTTTTCGGGCTTTTACCATTAGAATTTAGTACATGTTAGGTTAGGTTAGGTTAGGTTGGTGAACGATGATTATAGAACGGTTCGGACTTTTACCATTAAGAGTTGGTAAATCTTAGGATTTACCGGAAAATCTTAGGATTTACCAATATTCGGGTTTTACGGTAACATTTACACTTATTTTTACACTATACACTTATTATTATACATTGTATACTATTGTATATTTTTGTACAAACTGTTTAGACAAATTATAATTGTGTTTTTGCTTTATGTGCCACTGTTTGTTCTTTCTAGGTACGATAATAAAATGTTCATAACTACTCGTATTTACCGACGCACAAGCTGCGCCCTAGTGGGTTCCCATTACTCTTATGATTTTGAAAAAAAAATAAAGGAAAAATAAAAATAAAGTTTGTTTAGGACTTGGCAGCGGATGCGTCGTAGCATATAGACTGAGTGAGGAAGACCATTTGACCTTTCCACCAATATTCTCTCGACCCATTGCCTTGCGCCACAGTTGAAAGATGGTATTATAAGTCTATCATTCCTGGACCAACTGACTGGAAACTGAACCCGTATGATATACCTTTTCTCTTCCCAGAACTCTTATCTCCTTCCTTTCCTTAGAAAGACCCTCCAAATAGCATCCCCAAAGATGACACGGGCCCTGAGGATTTTTTCCCCAGGTCCTCCTACAAGAGCTAACGTAAAAAAAAAAGAAGTTGCAAAAGTTGTTAAACATTCAAATCAAATTATTACAGTCTACCACAAAGAACAACATATTGCACCACACTGCACACGTAGGTACCTAAGCTGGGGTATGGATAACTGTATCATTTATTCTTTTCCCTCACTATGGGACGCTTGGCGGGGGGAGAGAGGGAGGCCTTTCGGAGAGGGGGAGGAATAATTCATTAATTTATATATATCCTTATTAAGTTCGAATAAAATTTTATTAATATTCACTTTAGTAATTAACGCATTTAGTCCTGAAACACATACAGTTGCGTTTTATCAGCTCTCAAGAATATTGGGTAAAACACCCGTTCATTACACAAAATAATATAATGTAGGTATATTCAACAACATTATACGAATGTTCGCGTGATCGAGAAATAATTCCACTCAGCGATTTCCCGTGGAAACTTTGAAACTATGCTCCACTCAGTAACTTTATTTACCGATAAAATGAAGTTAGACTTAAAGGATTATTCATTAAATACTCATGTGTAAATCCTTTTTCTATTATTATACATCTTTTCACATCGACATTTTCGTCAAATATGCCCAATCTAACTGCAATCGGCTTTACGAATATTGTTCTCTTATTTATAAATCTCATTTCTGATAACGGGACGTTTTGGCGTCTCGAGGCTCTCCTCGAAGACGGAAAATCGGCACGGTCCTGTTTGAATCCGGATTTGTGGTTAGGTTAGGAATGGACGCGTTTTAACAAAGTTACACTGGAAATCGAAAAAAAAAACAATCGGCCCGCAACAAATGTCCACAATTATCTCACTAGTGAAAACACAAATTTAAAACGTAATATTATTACGAACACTTTTATTTTATTTATTTCTAATCGCTTACATACAGTTAATATATGTTTATGGATTAGATAGGTAATGAGTATCTATCAGTAAAACGTACAAAAATATTAATAATTAGTAAATGTATGTAAATGGGTAGTAGTAGTGTTCTGTAACCCCCTCCTTCTTAAGTGTTTTAGTAGATGCTGGATATCTCTGCTTACCTCATCAGAGATATCCGGGTTCTCTAAATAAATGGTCACGGAATTTAGTTTATAAATCATAACACTGATTGTTTGGTAGAGTTATATTTTATTTGACACCAGAAGTGAGATATTACAAGGATTCTATCCGCGACAATAATTTGCGTAATTAAAAATAGCTTACTGGCGAGAGGAACGTTCAGACTGGAATGATCTCGAAGTTTTTTCCACTCGCGAGCTCAGTTCTGCTGTCTGCGCATTTTGCTGCGCAGGCAAGTGTTGCTAGAGTCTAGGTGACATTTTGCTCAAAATATAATAATAATCGCGGTGCCTACAGTGTTATTCTGCCGTCATAAGTAAAAAAAAACACAGTAGTCAATGGGAAGACTGTGGTTCCACCCATAGCGACCGTATTGTATTAGTAGGTTAGTAACAGTCAAAGTACATCATAATAATGTTTTACAGACAACGTAGTAACAATGTAAAGAAAATAAAATAATAGGATATTACATGAAATGAACTTAGTGAAGCAGTTATGACGAAAAAAAAGAAAACAAAAAAAGCGGATGATATTTAATGGGGGGCGTATTCCCCAATTTCCTCTCTGAACTTCGAAACTGGGGGGCGTATTCCCCAATTTCCTCTCTGAATTTTGACACTCTTGCAAATATTTTTTAATATAATTTAGATATCGGCTATTGGCGTGACGGTACGTTTTGCTTTTTTGATAAGTTACTTATAGTAGGTGTTAGGACCCTCCAAAATCGTTAAAATTGCCTGATTTGAACGCCATTAACAGATGTTCAATGTTCGTATCTAAAAAATCTCCGTAAAAAAGCTAAACGAACTGACACAGAATATTTTCTTCTAATAAAAAGGTAAAAAAATGCTAAAATTCGGTATATTTTTGGAGGAGAAAAATAAAACCTCGATTTCGGCGATTTCATTTAGTTATTATCAGCCTAATCTGCAGTTGCCCATTTCCCAGAGTATTCGGGGGTGGGGGAGAGGTAACAACGGCAGTGACAGCATCAGTTTGGTAAAATACCTATTTTTCAAATTTTTTGGCGACCGATTTTCTCTTACTGCAAGTATAAATAATACCACATAATTACACAACAATTACACACTTAGTTTAACCATTGATTCCCGACATTATTTGGAGTAAAAAATTCAAATAAAATTTTGGTCTCCGGTCACATTTTTAATGTTTTTTCTTTAAAAATAATTGTATGTGTTGATCAGTTGGGGGCAGGCTAAGAAGTTAGGCATTTACGCGGATGAGTGACCAGTGACTATATGCGGAAGAATTACTTTGGTTTGATTTTGAAGAAAAAAATTAAAAGAACAAAAAAATCATTGAAAAGTCACCGAGACCAGGATTTCATGTACACTTTTTAGTCCAAATCATATCGGGAATCGGGAGGAATGCAGATCCGGGCACAGTTTGGAAATTTAATAAAAAGGCACTTTCTAGATGAGAAAAGTGTGGAAAAGCTGAATAAAACAAAAATTAAGGCGCGCTCGGCAAAATTGAGGGAGATACAACCGTTCAAAGTATTTAAAATTTCACTTTACAAACTGATATTGACAGTCCGCCGGCGTCCGCCCGCCATTTTTTTTATAACCTAATACGCTAAACATGGTTTGTGATACAAAAAAAGTGCCCCTTTATTAACGCCTGCTCGCGTCACGGCAAGAAAAACATCCCAGTTTTCAAGTGGTTTAGCGGCTACGCTAGGTTTATGAAACATGGTTTGTGATTCTGGCGTACTATTAATTCTGTATTAGGTTTGGGATCCAACATACCTACGCAGTGAAAACATGGCGAACGAACAACGAACTGTCAATATCAGTTCGCGAAGTGAATTTTTAAATACTTTGAACGGTTGTATCTCCCTCAATTTTGCCGAGCGCGCCTTAATTTATTTTTTATTCATCTTCTCCACACTTTTCTCATCTATAAAGTGCCTTTTTATTAAATTTCCAAACTGTGCCCGGATCTGCATTTCACCCCGGGAATCACTTATTAAAGTAAGTCAAGTACATCATTTAACACCCTGCATAATGTTATAATGCAGGGTGTTTCGTTTCATTTTCAATTTTGTAGCGTCTCAGTTATTAGCTTAGCCGGTCTGCAAACCTTCCTTCGTGAAGGAATCCTGTCTGGCTCGAAGCTTCTATCCACACAACCAAAACAAAACCTGGCATGAGCGTAGTAAAAATATTATTTATCATCTCAAACTAAACTTGCAACTGGCGCTACTGTACAGTTCCTGATAGTTCCAAAGAATTTTCCAACTTTTAAAATTGTATTTATTTTGTGCCGTCACCTCGTACAATATGGATATATTTCTCCGCAACTTATCAAACTTGTAACTTAACTTAAAAGCTGCCAGCGGTCCTGAAGGTTCTGGAATCGAACCGGTTGGAATGGTGCCGGTGCGGAATCGAATCACGAACCGTTATAATATAATATGCACCGGTCAAGGAAACGGTTCCCCGATAGTGTCGGCATGTCGGGCAAACCGGAAAGCTTCGGAAGCCCGAACAAACTATTCAGGTAAAGTTAGGCACTCATGAGGTAAACTTTGATGCCGATAGAAGCGATTCAGACTCATATATCTGCTTATTCGATACGTGACGTGAATCTAAGCTAGTATTTTATCTATTTTAGGTTTTAGTGGACAACGCATCCGAAAGATTTTAACCAGCGATTCCTGAGCATATTCAGAGTAAAAAATATGAATGCCGTTTTGCTGTCCGATGATATATTTTTTCAATTAAAAATAATAAAAATATTTTCCCATCATACGTCGCAAATCAGTAGTCAGGAATAGCGAAGAGCCTAGAGGTTCACGTGGTAAGCACTCTGTTTCGTTCCAACAGCACGGTGACACACGAAACAGAACGTATCACTTGATCCCGTCGCGACATGCAGCGAGTTTTGAGTTTTTTTTTAGTTTTACGGGATTGAGTTTTTTTTTGTATTAATAGAAAAAAATATCATTTGACAGCAAGATGACATCTACTTTTGTATTCTAAATGTGCTCTGGAGTAGCTGATTAAAATCCTTCGAGTAAGTGTTGCTATACATAAAACAGAAGAATAATAATTTTTTTATACGTAGAAAAATTGTTAGGTAATATTTATTATTAATAATAATTTGTTTAAAAGAAAACATATTTTCTGGGTAAATAAGTTAACAGAGAAGGTATATTACCTACCCAAAATAATAATTAAGTTATATTAATTCATTTTACAGAATGAAAACTACCTATCCAGCAATTTTTCAATCTTCTAGGTAACGATCTTCAATATTTTATTATTTTTGTACCCAAATATTAAATACGTAATTTTTAAATAAAGGGTATTAAAACATTTAGATAAACCAATAATAATAATAATAAAAATTAGGTCCTTACATATGAAATTGGCGTTTTGTACGGGAGGAGCATAAAGTCGATTTTTTTAAATATAATTTATTAATTAAATCAAAGTATGTTCCATTGTTATCTATGCAATTTTGCCGTCTCATAGGTAGTTCATCGATCCCTTTACTAAAAAAACCATTCGGACGGGAATCAATCAAATTTTTGAAGGCGGTTTGGACTGCCCCATCGGAGTTGAATTTTTTCCCTTGCAAGACGTTATCCAAATTTCGAAAAAAATGGTAATCTGTTGGGGCAAGGTCCGGAGAGTACGGTGGATGTCTTAGACATTCCAATGCTTCTCTAATTTGGTAGCTGTCTGTTGTGCAGTGTGTGGTCTAGCGTTCTAACGCGCGTTTGTTGATTTGCTTCACTCAATTCGTGAGGTACCCACCTTTGAAGCTTTTCCACCTTCCCAATTTGCTTCAAGTAGATTAAAACAGTTTTACCACTAACTCGGACGTGGTTTGAGATGGATCCGCTTCTACAATAGCCTTCAATTCTTCATTATCAACTTTGGTCTCCGGCCGTCCACGGGGCTTGTTCTGCAGGTCGATATTTCCAGAACGAAAACGTTGGAACCAAAAACGCACTGTGTTTTCTTTTGCGGCACCGTCGCCATACACATCATTAATCCTTCGAGCCGTTTCTGCAACACTGGTGCCACGGTGGAACTCGTACTCGTAAATAACGCGATATTTCAAGTTTTCCATTTTGTAAGCTAAGTGACGCAAAGAAAAAAAAACAACTAAGAAAAAACAAATGAAATATAATTTTCGAAATACAAATACATGAGTAAATAGCTGTATAAATTTGAATTTGGAATTTCTAACCAAAGAGAAGATATTTGAGATCAAAGTTGCCAGTACGGCAAAACGCCAATTTCATATGTAAGGACCTAATATTTGCTCAGAACTGGCTATTATTGTAATAAAAAATATTATAATTTAATTTACCCCCGTAAGGACAGATTATTATTTCTGTAGAACATTACTATTTCATCACAGAGAACCGCATGCTAAGATTTATGGTGGATGCCACCAAAAGCATGCTTTTAATGCCTTCTACAGCCTTATAATAATCATTATTTCTTCTCGAAATACCTTAACTTTTAATAACGGTTAATAATTACTAATTACACTAACGTGAATAAATGTACCTACGCGCTATCCCCAACTATTAAGGTTTTAATAGATTATTTACGATTAACACGGCGCGCCGGTGAAGGTTTATGGGTGTTCTTCATAATATATTATTACTTTATGGTTTTTTGGTGATCTTCATAATCACATCATCCCTTAGGATCATAAATGAATACAAATTTGAGTCGTAAATTAAGAACAACCTTTGCTATTACCTGTCAACTGAAACAGTATCTGCAATGACAACTGCTTTGGGTTTCAAATATTTCTTTAATTTGATGATGTGAACGATTTCAATGAAAAAATATATGTTTCATAAGCAATGTCAGGATTTACTTGAGACATTTTGGATTTTCAAACAATAAATGTGATTAAAACGAAGTGTTTACTAATTTCTAATTAAAATTTTGCCATAAAATTGCTTCGAGGTGTTTAAAGAAGAAATATAGGTTGATAAAGTATGTCTGAACTTATCTGTTTTACATTGTATTTCTATGTTGATTTGATTCACTAATAGAAATGAGGGAGTGGGCCTGATCGGTAGAGAGAAATGAAAGGCGTCAGTCGATGTATGAGTCAGTCTTTTATTGTAGCGCTACGTAGCGGAGGTCGATGCGGAGCGGAGTGACAGTGGATGATGCTGCGTGATGATGTGAAGATGAAGGTCAGGACACTACGGCGGCGAAGATCACAGGTCTTCAGGAAGTCGGCGTGTTGCGCTACGCCGAGGCGGTGT
Source organism: Limnephilus marmoratus (assembly GCA_917880885.1). Taxonomy (NCBI): domain Eukaryota; kingdom Metazoa; phylum Arthropoda; class Insecta; order Trichoptera; family Limnephilidae; genus Limnephilus; species Limnephilus marmoratus. The sequence continues at coordinate 33,744,175 of OU862918.1, read as the reverse complement.
AGAAGTGACCTTGGTCCAGGCGGTTGACCGTCGTCGCGTTGACGAAGTATGGCGGCTGTGTGTCCAGTGGGTCGGAGCACACACGTGACACAGTAAGGAACCTTGAGAGGCGGTAAGGATGCTGTCGCTGCTCGTTGCAGGAAGGTGGTTGCTGGCTTGTTGCCGGTTGCTGCTCGTTGCAGGATTGCTGGCGCGTTGCCTGTTGTTGTTGCTGCTCGTTGCAGGATGCTTGTTGCTGCTCGTTGCAGGATGCTTGTTGCTGCTCGTTGCAGGATGCTTGTGGCTGCTCGTTGCAGGATGCCGGTTGTTGGCTGTTGGGTTGCTGGCGCGTTGCCTCACATCTCATGTCGAGATGGTAGTTGGAGAAGTTCCTCGAAGGTGCTGGAAATGTTCCTGGTGTCACACTGGATATGTGTTCACTGTTGACTGCGCGAGTCCCGTGCCCCGCGCAGGCGGGTAGAGAGTTACTACACTGCACGTAGTCGCGGCACTGCTCGGTGTGTGTTACTCGACCGGATGAATGGAGGGACTGACTTGAGACTGAGCGAGCGAGCGCTGGCTTATATACTCTGCCGGTCGGGCAAGTAGTTTCGAGAACGGTAGGTAATGCCGGGTGAACTCATGCAAAGCCGAGGTATCGCTCGAACTTTCTGCGGGCACTTGAACGGTACAGCCAGACGTTCTCATAGGCTCTTTCGCGTAGGTGGCGGATTATTATTTCTACTACGTTACGGTACTCGCTGAAGGTAGGTAGATGTATCGCCGTAGGTATGTGCTTCCAGCGTATTCCATGGAGGTCAGTGGCGCAGCGGTAAATTTCGCAGAGCGGGTTAAGTGGCCGCCACAGAAATAACATTTAATGAAGTTAATTGTATTCCGCTTTACTAATAAACTTGTTTCAAATTTTATCCTAAAAAACCATTTACCATACATTAATAGTTGTTTATCAGTTGTATGAAATTAAAAATATCGCTCATTCTTACTAGTAAGACCTAAAGTTTTCTAGGTTGTGTATCCGTTATTCTTTATTTTCCAGTTTGTTTATTTATGAAAGCTCTTACTTTTGACTCGATCCAGTTTTTACTTTAACTGTTTTTTTCATTTGCTCCATACAGGAGGCCCTGAAGAAAAAAATCCATCAGGGCGTATGTAATCTTTGGGAATGCTGCGTAGAAGGTCTTTTTTATGGAAAGGAAGAATAGAAAGAAGTTCGGGAAGGAAAAATATATGAAAGATGGGTGGGAATCTCGGGGTGAAAGCGTTCATGAGTGACGGACGTGTGAGTCGATCCTTCCCACTGCGGTGCAAGGCAAAAAATCTCCCTCAACCAGTCTCTAACGATCCGGCCCGCCCCGCAGTAGATGGGAAAATGCATCCGCCGCTAAGACAAACTGCTAACTCACGAAAGGTAAGGGAACCATTTCGGGTGACCTATGGCATGCGTTTTGCTTGTTTAAAAAATGCTTTCCAGGGCAGCGGTACCCATACCCGCCTCCCAAATTGACGATATCTTTACTGCCGAAGATTTTTAAATAATGTAGAAATGCATTTATATTTTTTCGGAAATGCACACAATCTGTGTAAGAGGCTATATTTGAGCTAATCTCAAAACAATACTATGATCCAATCATAATTTTATCAGGTCTCGACCAATAATCTCTTCCCCCAATATTTAATATCCTGATAGTAAGGGTAGGGGAAGAGGTATTATATTCAATGACTGGTAAGGGGATTACTATACAAATCTTCCTAGTAAAGATGTCAGCCGAGGGGTGGAAGGTGGGGTAGTAGGTTGCACCGTGGGCCTGCATTATTAATAGAAAACTAATTGCCGCCATTGCGATGCGAAAGCTCCTTGGTATTGTTGGAGTTTGAGAGAAACGATCATTAGTCATACTTTTAACAGTGTTATAAACCCGATCCTGTTGGTTTAATTATTTAGTAGTTTGACACTGAGCGAAACATACTTAACGTCAATGTACTTAGGTGTTAAAGACAATAATATGGTTAATGTTGCAATTTTGCAAACCTCTGACCATTTATTTTAAATTTTCGTTGGTTGTATTTTTATACTAAATTCTTGTTGCTTATATTTTTATTTCATTTATGTTTAAAAAGCGAAGATTACTGACAGCTAGCGTAGCATTTTGTTTTGTTGTTTTGTTTTTTTGTTAGGAATTTTGTTATAAAATAATATGGCTCTGAAGTAATGGAGCTCTCTCTTATGTTTCTGATTTCTTGAAACACAGCTAGATTTAACTAGCAAATGGTCTGATGACCACAATATTAGTGCTTGTCGGTTCGGAAAAAGTTATTGTATTATGTGCTTTTATAAAGTGAATAAACTAGAAGAATTCCGCCATTGAAGGAAGCTGTTTTTCATTTGAAGTCTTTCTACCACAAAAAACCATTCTCTAACAATTTATATACTTCTATTTCCATTCCTTTGTAATATTATGAACTAAATATACAATTTGGCTGTCCTGAAACGGGTATCCTTCCCAGTTGGACAGGCAAAGTTTCATTATGTAATGTTTTGTAATATATACCTATGCATGTATAAATAAATAAAATAAAAATAAATAAAGATACTTAATCGGCCGTCGGTTTTATTTAAAATTTATTTTATGAAAGCTTTTACCTTTTTTTTCCAGTTGTTTCTAACTGAATATAATTTTGATCTTTACAGATCTCTACATTTCTCACACACTCATTCAGTCTACTTTCATCCTTCCTCTTCTAGTATCACGCCTCAGTGCCATACATCAGGGTAAGTACCAGAACTCCATTGTGGACTTCAAATTTCGCTTCTTTGGACAGTTTTTTTTTTTATTAGCGCCAACCGGCGTAGTCCAGCGGTAAGGCTCTTGGCTCGCAATCCGAAGGTCGTGGGATCGAATCCCGGCGTGGCAAATAAATTTTATTTGATTAATTTGTGTTATTTAACAATTTTATTAATTCAAAATAATATATAGTATATTTGCGGCACGTTCCAGAGTGGAAGATACTGTCAGTATCGCCCTGGTGTAAGACCGCCATTCAGAATTGAAACGTTGCTTGAAATGGCTTTAGCCGTATTTGGTGATCAGATCTAAATAGCCAGGTACTTCCCCACCTTCCTCTTCCCTATTTCCTTCCCCTCTCCACAACCTTCAAATTGGGGATGCCACAGTCTCATTGGCTCCAGACGGGAGCAGTTGGGAGTCTTGTGCGGTATTCATATAAAAATAAAAATCAAACCGCTTTCAGCCCTCCATTATTGGAGCTATCTGCATTTACCCTTCTTTCAATATCTCTGTCGGCCTTCCCATCTCTCGTATACATGCTTCCCAAATGAAACCAAAAACCACTTTAAACAAAATTACAAAAAAATTGAAATATTAACAAATGTAACATTGAAAACAAAAGCATTGGTAATATTATCATTTGCCTGAAATGGAGATCTCCCTTATAAACACTTGATTAAAACGGCGGCGGTGCCATTTACTAGGCACGTATTACGGAAATGGTGAGCGGAGATCCCAATTTAAATTAATATGAAAATCTGGGAATACTCTTGCAAGTCACGTCCGGTAGAGGTGAGAGGCTCTAAGTGAGATTGAAAGAAACCTTCTTCCCTTCTACGTCCAATCTTGAAAACTGAAAAAAATAATTTGTATTTGCGTGAAGGTGGAAAATTGAACAGAATTTTATTTTTATTTTTTTTTAGCATTGAGCTGTTTTCCTCGGGTGGACTTAAGTCACGAACCGTGCTTGGTTTAAATATTAATTGGTATTTTTATAAGTAGCGTTATTTATTCACATTTTCGACCTTCAGAATAATAATGTTATCTGTGGAAATTGCTGGTCAAAGTCAAATGCGTCCGTAGAATAACAATAACCGGCAAAATACAAAAAGAAAACCTACTGGCATTGTAGCTAACTTGCAAGCCTGCAAGTTAATAAGCCTTCCGTCAATCTATTTTATTTAAAAAAAGGAAGACAAAAGAGATAAGGAAGAGGTGGGGAAGAAAGTGACTATTCAGATCTGGTCACCGAAAACGGCTAAAGCTACTCAACCGACGCACGTTTCAATTCTGAATAGTTGTCTTTTACCACGGGCGGATTTTCCACTCTTATCATTTCACTATTATTTTAAATGAATACATTTTGAAATAACACAAATTAATTAAATAAAATGTACCTGCTCACGTTGGGATTTGAATCCGCATCCTCCGGATTGCATGTCGAAAGCATTACATCTCGACCACGGAGGCCGTCGTATCTGTCATTATTGTTTTGCGGTTAGCTCCTCCGGAAAAGAATATGAAAATTAGTACCATGCAGAAAAAAATCCCTCAAGGTCTACGTCATCTGTGGGAATGCTGTATGGAGGGTCTTTTTAGGGAAAATAAGTAGAAGAAGTTCTGGGAAGGAAGAAGGTTCGAAGGTGGGTCAAAATCTGGTGGTCAATGTGTCAAGGATTAAAGGATGTGTTAATTCATCCCCCCTACTGCGGTGCGAGGCGACGGGTCGAGAGAGTATGACTGGAAAGGTCTAGGGTAGATCTCCCTCAACAGGTCTCTCCAGATCCGGCCCGTTACGCATTAGGTGGGCAAATGCATTTGCCGATAGACAAATCTCACCCATGAACTCTCTGAACCCATGCTAAGTTACTGAACGTAACGGAACACTTGGGGTGACCTATGGCAGGGGTGTTGCTTATCCAATAAATGGTTGCCGGGGCGGCGGTATCCATACCCGCCTCCTAAACTATGACACTCCTTTTATTACAATGTAGAACCATGCTACTATGGCGTCCTCCATTTCGGCAAAATATTGAGAGAAATATAGACAAGTCGGGTTGTGAAGGAGGCGTTTGGCGGAGATGGCGTTTAAATGCCAATAGTAAGAAACAAAACGTATCTTCCAGTGTGAAATCGGGTTTTATTTATCTCACCGGAATTTGAACCCTTAACCTTCGAGCTCAGAGACAAAGTTCTAACCGCCCTGCCACTGAGGTCGTCAAACGTTCAACCACTGACCTCACGGGGTTGGATTTACTTAATGCGGTTACTCAAAATGTCACCCAATAGACCTCTTGCCGTAACAAACTCTCTATAAACTTTGGTGGTGTCTTTTGTTCTGTGCTATTAGTTTCTTATTTAACTAAAACTTTTAGTACAACAGTGAATTATTATGCCATTATGCTCTTCTTATTATTATCATCCCTTAACTTCAAAGTTTACATTTCATTATACATACATATCATTATCAATAGGTACCTTCAATAATCTCGTTGAATTTAATGTTTCAAAGACCCAATCTTGTCTGATTACGTCTAAAAGGGATCAAAACGAAAATCTAGTATCTTTCAACGGAAGAAATCTTCCGAACAGGCCCTCCATTGATATGCTTGGTGTAACCCTAAGTGACCAGCTCAGTTATGGGGTAAAGTTAGCCTCCCAAAAACTGAGCGTACTGTACAGGGCCCGCAGATACTTTAATAGTACACAACTGCTAACCCTGTACAAATCACAAGTGCACCCCACGGTTTAATTTGGCAGCCACCTCTTGTCTGGAGCTCCAAATTACCTGAAAAATACCCTCGACTCTGTGCAGAAACTGGCGGTCCGTTTAATAGATTCTCCCATCTTAACAGACGTATTGCAATCTTTAGAGCACAGGCGTCGGGTGGGAATGCTATCCTTGATCTACCGGTGTTACAATGGAAGATGCTCGGAGGAACTAGCATCATTGATCCCTTCGGCACCGGTGCATAGTCGGGAAACACGCCAAACGCGTGCCCAACAATTGTACACGGTTGACATTTGTCACATGAGAACGGGTTGTTTCTTCGACTCGTTCTTGTGTTCAACAGCTCGGCTGTGGAATGATTTGCCGGCCTCTGTATTCCCTCCTTCCTACATCATGGGTCTCTTCAAGACCAATGTTCATTCCTTCCTCTCCTCAAAAAGACCCTTCACACAGCATCCCAGATGAAATAGACCCTGAGGGACATTATTTTACTCAGGGCCTCCTGTGTGGAGTTAATGTAAAAAAATATATATATACATATAAATTCCTAATATGAACTTAATACCTGCCAGACTTTCGTACGTACTAGATTCTTTTATGGATATTTGGATCTCCACGAAAAAATTTCGAAATACCATATTGAAATCTTTCACTAGGAATTTGGTGAAGCTGGCTCCGTCCCTTAAATTTTATAAGCAAAAATAATAATATGGTGCTATGGTCACGTGGTCAGGATGTTTCATCAAATGTGCAGGAATTTGTCACACCAAGCTGTGTTGTTACTGACCCATTCAGACGATATATTCCTTAATGGAGTTATTATTTAGCAGAATACTGGATTAACTTATTGAAGATCATAAATTTCATGGTAATATTTAGAGAAACTATCTGGTTTTCAAATATATTCGGTTAGAATTACAATAATACAAAAGCAGCCAAAATGTGGGAATTAATTGAGGATAAAATCTCTTTTATCTTTTTATCTTTGTATACAATTTTCCTTTATATTATTCTTCTCTTTCATTCATTAGTTAAGTTTTAAGAACTGTTCAAATCCCAGGCGTATTATCCCAGATATTATACGGACTTACGTAATAGGTACTAAATCATGTAATAACTTCATTTAACATTCCTTATAACTTGTAAATTATGTACTGTGTATGTCCTAATAAACAAATAAACAAATAATATTTCGTCCCAATAGCTCAATTTATTAGAGTATTGTTTGGATGAGACAGAGGATCTGGATTCATTTCCCAATTGCAAACCTTTAACTAAATTTTTCTTTCTTTATACTGAATACACGTAAAAGAAGATTTCTTTTTGGGCGAAATTCGCCAAAAAATTCAAGAAATACGCACAACACAAGTACTTTTTAGGGTCTCTGAAAATATATAGAGACTGCTAAATAACCATTTTGTTGATATACAAATTTTAAATTATTACCAAGAACAAAATAAATACATGTTATGCTGCCTAACAATCTATTCAATCATTCTATTTCTACGTAATGATAGAGAACAAAATAATTTGAAAAATCTCCAAAATAGAACAATGAGAATAATACTTCAGATAGGTTTTCAAATAAAATGTTAAGTGAATTAAATTGGCTAACAGTAAGAAAATAATAACAACCTGTTAACAAAATATTTTTCAAATAAAATTATATACGACAAGGACATTCTCACTCATAACCCAAGGACAAGCAATGAAATCAGGCTTCCAAAAATGATAAAGCGAATACGCAAAATAGTTTTCTATGTAAGGGAATGAAGGATTATAATACGCTACTGGAAACTTTAAAATCAGCTCCAGTTGGTAGGTTCAAGGTGTATTGTGGGCAGTGGCGGACTAAAATAATTGATCGAGGGAACATGGAGGCGTTTGGAGGCCCCCAAGGACCATAGGCCCGTGTGAACTGAATAAAAAGCTTGTAAAATTACATTTTTTTTTTTAATAAAAGAAAGACAAACATTCCCGGGTTACGAATAACCCAACAATGTTTGAAAATCTTCTACTACCACCACAGAAAGCCGAAAATGTTGCTTGTGTTATGATGGAGGGCTTAGCCAGCCGAGGAATCGAACACGCGACGCTCGGGTGGGACCCAAGTGCTATGCCCACTCAACCACTGACCAAACTCAAACTTCTTAAACTATGGGGGGGAGGACTTATTCAGCTTTGTCGCCCAGGACCTCTGGCGGGTTTAGTCCGCTACTGATTGTAGGAGCCACGTTAAGCAGGAGAAAATATAGTATATAAAATTACATTTTTACTTCAAACAATGTTAGAAATCACTGGTTTAAGGGCCCGCAACCCGGATTTCTACCGATTTATTACATATTTCCCCTAAACACGGTAAGTTTTAAAGCTCTTCAAAAAATATATGTTATTCTTGAAGATAATATCTAGACTTTGCCCGCGCCGAAATGCAAATTATATAAAATTCCCTCGATAGAAAAAAATCGCAAAGTATGCTCCAAAAATTATTATAAACACGTTTGTTTCATTAAAATCGAAATTGAAACATTTTTTTAACTTTTTTCCACTTATTTATTTAACCAGTACCGGTTTCATCCTATTATGGACATCTTCAGGCTGGCAATTGAGTCGTGTTTTATTAAACATTTTCGCAATTTTGGCATCGATTTTGTCGCTGTAAATATTAGCGCTCTCCTCTAACATTCGTAATTTCGTATCTCTCCATCTTCTTCTTTTCAGGCCCTGTTGCAGAGCCTTAAGTTAGTCAAGTACGTCCCTTAACAACCTGTATATATGTGTTGTTAAAATTAATAAGTGTTCCGTAAACAACGTACAAATTAATAAAACAAATTAATTAATCAAAACAAATGGTCTATATTTCCTAGCGCTTTAATAATAATAATAAATTTGGATAACTTATATAGCGCGGTTTTTGTGAAAAATCGTCTCAAGAGCGCTGTTTGATTTTATCTTCTTCTATGTTTAATCATTTTGCATTTACACTTAAGTGAAACTAGAAAATACCTCTCACTTCCAGATAAAATTGAATAAATGGGTATTGATTTTAATTAAAACCCGGATGAATTTTCAATTATTTTGTTCCCGTGGTAGTTCAGTTGATTTGGGTCAGTAGGAAAAGGGGCTGAAGGTAAATAATGCAAGTAGTTTTGTAATTCTCCAAAAATCGGTATGAATTTCTGCGGTACGATTCTGTTTACAAACCCTTTTCGGATATGAAGTGGGTCGGTCGGTACTACACTTCAAAAATAACGTTTGCAGTAGGAGTGTAACTCACGAAACCCTCCGAATTCTCAATAATTCAATCTTCTTCTTCTTCTCCGTATGTGCGGAGGGAGTTGTGGTGTTTACACTGGGATGCTGAGATTTGTGAGCCATCGGAGCTTCGAGCAGAACAGATGTGCCCAAGGGAACTGGGACTCAATTCCGCCACGTTGCCCGATATGTACATTGAATTCAACCGTTTAATTACACGTCGATAGGGATAAGACAGACCAAAACTTTCACCGAATTCACAAATTTGAATTCACAATGTATGATTCTTGAATTTGACTTCACACTGCCTCAATTATAAAAACTTATTGGTTACTCATCTAGCAGGTCTTTAACCCAACAAACTCTAGCGGATTTTTTTAAAGTACATTAATTTTTGTAACAGTTACAGGACCTGTTCATAAATTAATTTTGATTGGAATTGTTATTGCATCTAGCAGTGTAGAAGAGTGTTCCGTCTGTCATATCGAAGCGGTGCGGGGAAATATATTTTGTTTAACAACTCCGTACACTCGACTTTTAGGAATAATTTTGTGCAGCCTAAGACGAGATGTTTTACAGAATTTGAACAATTTATCAACTTTCAGAGTTAATATTCAAGTACTTTGAATATTTGATTCAAGTTATTATACTTGGATAATAACATATTTGAATGTCTGATTCAAGTTATTACTTGGATAATAACATATTATTAGCAAAGAACTGTGAAATAACCGGCCCGTGATTAAATAATAATTTGAACAGAATTCTCACAGAAATTGCTGAATCTAAGGAGCATATATAGTAGGGAATTGCCGCCGTAGTCAATTAGATTCAATCTAAAACACGTTAAGAGCAAGATTTGTTCCCATCCGTTCGTAGATGAAAATTTCACCATTTTTTTTACGTGCCGAACGGTCTACATATCGAACAAGGTCTAAGCGCCCTTGAGGTGATTTTTCACAATAACGACTCTCTACAATTTATCCAATTGTTATTATTATTATAAGGAATAAAAGATATAACAAAAAAAATAACGCATAGGTACACAAATTGCACATATCTTAAATAAATCACTCTACAAATTACTCAACAATTAACCCACAAGATCAAGATCTTCAAGACATCCTCAACCACGACACTCGAAATAACAATAAAATCCGCATTTCTCGCTACACACTATATAATTCTCTTCCAGATATGTATACAAAAAGCCCGCATAACAAAAAAGGCAAAATAATGCTTTAAAATAATATTTTTGAGAACATTTAAAAATGAAAATAGGTCATTTACTTGTCATGTTTTGTGTTGTTGTTTTGTATCCATTTTTCTCTCATTTTCGTTCTCCGTATTTGTAATCTGTCATATATTATGTACATCTTGTTTGCTTCTTTTTTGTTTTCTCTTGTTGTTTGTTCTACTTAATCCCCCTTTTTTATTTATTTATTTGTAAGAGACAAACATCTCATACATGAAAATATAGAGATTCATAATATACAGAGTTAAATTAAATCAAGCGAAAAAAGTCTCCAATGTTAGAGTTACTTGGAGACGGAGTTTTATTATATCTTAAAATTAATATTAGGTGACGAGAAGAGGAAGAGGAAAATGGATGCTCCCGATACATTCTACACTCTTGTATTAATTTTGGACGCGTTACTTCTATTCGGTATTTCTAAAGGGTATTGTTAAAATGTCTATATTTATTTATTTTTATTTAAGTATATAAAACAGGCACGTTGCCCAAAATTTATATAGGGTAAAAGGGGGCAAAGTGGAAGGGGCGGGCAAAGTGGAAAGTTCACATAAAACAAAAAAATAGCGACTTCCCCCCCGTTGCGCTCACTTACCGCAAGTCGCATGTCGCCCTTGTGCCTCTAATGAAATTTCGGCTGCGACGACCCAGCGCGATGCACGTGTATGTTGAGTGATTTGTGCAGATTCCTTACGAAAACATTCAAACTTAAACGGTTAATTTTTCATTGAAAGGTGAGGATTTAGTTACATACTATTTATTATTGCATTGCATATAAGTATTGTCCAACATTATTTTAATACGTCTGTGATATTTTGATACGATTTTTCGATATATATATATTTTTTTGTTCCTTTCACACCATTTGGGCAAAGTAGAAAGTTGTACGTGAGGGCAAAATGGAAACCTTTCCACTTTGCCCGCGCTCGTTAGATGTCTAGTTTTACTCTAACATAACAAAAATCAATTGTAAGAAAAAGTAGCCAAAAAGATGAAAATTATCAAGGAAAGAGAGCAGAAAGTAAAAAATACAAAAGAAAATAAAAATTGAGAAAATGGAACAAAAACAGAAAATTTCAAAAAACAAAAAAACTACAAGAAAGATGAGAAACAATTTTCTCGAAGAGAAACAAAGTTAAAGGGAAAATTAATTTTCAACCTCAGCCTGGCACATCAAAACAACAACATTTTACACTTTGCATGTTTCGCAAAGAAATTTACATTGATCCTTCAACTGAAGAATGGATTCAATGTAATGTCTGTCAAGAATGGGCACATGAACTGTGTGTCGATATTGGAATGATGGAAAATTTGCCTGCTTTAATTGCCAATCCCATTAGAGGAATCATGCTATCGTATTCTGTATTTTATTGTTTTATATTATATGTTTCCACTTTACCCTTTCCACGTTTCCACTTTGCCCTGCTATGCGGGCAAAGTGAAAAAAAGTCAAGTTTTCAAAACTGGTTCTCTATTACCAAAACTGTTCTCTTTTAGTATTATTTTTTTTCAATTAGCAAAAATATGTAAGTTTCTTGTTTTAATAAACTTTTAAAAATTAAAAAAAAATTCATTTTCTTAATTAATCTACATTGAAGTTAAGTTTTCCACTTTGCCCCCCCTTCCCCTACATGGATGATTTAAATACAGTGTAACAAAAATAGTAACAATATGTTTTAAAACTTTGTATTATATTGCGCACATATACGGGATATTGGGGAATAGTAATAATTAAAGACCGGATTATATGCAACAAAAACAGTCCAAAATATGCATGCAAATATGCAATAAAAATAGCTAAAATATGCACGAAAATCCATAAAAAGGGCCAAAATATGCAACATGGAATAATACAGGAAGTTGTAATATTAAATATTTTTGTATTTTAGTAAGCTATTAGTTCTCAAGGATAACAATGGTATTTTCGAAAATATCAATTACAAAATGTATTTAACAATGAAATTTACTATTTTCCTTTAAAAACGTGTATGACTAAGTACTGTTCTAAATGTTCTGTAGACAAATTGTATCTACGATCGCTTAACATATTTTTGTAAGCGGAAAAGGAGCGTTCTACGTCTATTGATGTGACTAGACAGAATTTAAATTTGGATGTGATTTTTGGCCGGGAAAAATTTCACCAGCCCCGTTGATGAAGCTATCAATTTGGCGCAAGGGGTTAACCCTGGGTTATTGTTCAGTAAGTTTTCAAACTTTTCTTTGAGTTTACTCGTGAATTGCTTTGGTGACGAGGAATTCATAAGGCGAATTTTCTTCATAACCTGAATAGATTCATTCAACGAAAAATCCATGAGTTTCAAGCGCTTTTATACTTCCAGGTATGTAGGCGAAATGAGTGCTAATCATAGCTAGGTTTTTTTTTAATACTAGCATCATCAAACGCTTCTTTGCACTGGAAAACTGTCCAAGCCTCTGCACCAGAGGTCTTCACACTTTTCTGGTCAAGGGCCGCATAGGACAATGTGAGGTATAACCGCGGGCCGCGGGCCGCACACCTATGATTTCAGGGGGGGGGGGGGGGTGTTGTACCTTTTTGATAAGCAAGTTAAAAAAGCAATTATTTTGTATGTAAGTACCGGGTTGCTACTTCCTTCCTTCTTGTGTTCATGATATAGTGTCGACTCGACGACCGCGGCTCTGCACTATCGAAATCATTGAAAATACCTTTGATGGCCTCAAAATGTTCGTGGTAAAACATCGTAACTTGCCGTGCACTTAGTTATCAGACGTTTATAGTATCACTATGTGAGTAGGGTTGCCATCTGTCCGGCTTTAGCCGGACATGTTTGGCTTTTTTAGGTCGTGTCCGGCTAAATATTTATATGTCCGGCCTGTCCGGCTTTTGTTAGGCTTTTTTGGTTCACACGGGTTTTGTCTTCCGAACTTCTGAAATTGGCGGAATATTACTTTCAAAGAGTATTCTCTTTAATAAACGCCCAGTGGACCAAGGAACGCAATAAATTGCAAATAATTGCTAAGATGGTGTACACATTGTATAATTTAAAAATGACATGTCAAGGATTTTATTAAATGATTTCCAAAGAAAACGACATTTTGGATAAAGTAGGTGAAAACGCCAAATATACAAAATGGTAGATTTTTGTAATTTTTGAATAATTTGGAGATGTCGAGATTTCATTTTAATTTATGGTTTTCGTTCTTTGTCCACAAAGATAAATATGTTTTATTATATATCTATTTAACGAAATAATTTAGTCAAATGTTTAACCAGAAAAAAGTTATGTTTTGTTTGTTTTATAAGTTTAGTATGTATACAGACAGAAGACTCAATATTTTTTATTTTGTTATTGACATTATATTCTATACAAATGTAAACTGATGACAAGGATAAGACAGTTTAATGATTGTTGTTATTAAATTGGTTAATGCGTGATTAATAAACAATTGTAACATGTAAGAGATTTTTTTATTATTATGTATAAAAGTTATGTCCAAAATTATGTACGTACGTCCGGCTTTTAGGGCAAAATGTCCGGCCTTACAGAGCGCAGAGTCAGGCTTTTTTATTTTAGAAGATGGCAACCCTATATGTGAGGCATCTGAACGATAAACGAGATCGAGCGTACATATGCAAGATCTCAATTTTTTGCTGAAATATGCAACTACCGCTGAATGGGGTCTAAATATGCAATTGCATATGCAAACATGCATTTGCATATAATCCGGTCTTTAGTAATAATATACTGTAAAATTTTGTATTATATTGCGCACATATACGGAGTTTTGGGGAATTCTTTCTAATGTTAATAGGCCACTTGCATGGATTTCATAACGACTTGGAAAAAATCATGTGGATAGATCTTTTTACTAAGATTAAGAAAATGATAGTAAAATTATTTAGAAATGTACAGTTTTTGTTATTTTTAAATAAATAAATCCATTATTTAGGCTCGTGACGTCACTACATGAAAATGTCCCGTCTCCGAAAATGTTCCTATTATTTTTTTTAAATTCCACACGGATTTATTTTTTTATATGGCATCACTTTGATTTCAGGCGAATTTTTGAATTCGTTCACTAGATTTATTGTTTGTTCTCTGCAAACTTATCATTTGGTTTCACTTTTTGACAGATGCTCTGAAGAGAACCCCGTACTTTTAATGATCTACGGGGTTCTCTTCAGAACGTGCAGATGATGTCGGTACGTGTTTTAGAGGTATAATGATTATGGTGCTGATTTTAACAAAATTAAATTTTATAATATTCTTATTATTATTATAATTTACAAGTACAAGTATATTACATTGAATTTAGTAATACAGACGCTGTTCATTATAATGATTTATGGTCAAAAAGATGGATCAAGGAAAAAAAATATTTATGAGATATAATATTTTTGGTATGCCTCGTTATTCTCCTGTGCCATTCGTGTGGAAAACGTTATTTTTTTTTAAATGATTTTCGGCTATGTAATTATCGTTTTTTCACACCTGTAAAATTATGTCCCGTCTTTCCGGTTTATAAAAAATGGTCTGATTTATCGGATTGAAATTTTCAAAAAATCCCCAGTGTTTCAAAAATACGATTAAAAAAAAATAAAAATACAGAATGTCTTAGAATATTTGCCTAAACCGGAAAAAATTTTTAAAAAAATTGATGCAAGTGGCCTATTCTACATGTGGGCAAGGGAAAAAAAATGGATTGTCTTATCGATCTTGTCGGGATACGAATTTTTTATTAAGTTTGTAAGCCCTGGCGAGTCCAGCCCATTATTCAGATTTTTAAATATGAATAAAATATGAATTTTAAAAATATTACTTCTATACTTGTACCACTATACTATATATGCTCTGTGTGTAAGTTAAGAAAGCGAAATATTATATTTCTTTTGACTTAATAATAATAATAATAATAAATAACAAGGTTTGGTCAAAAATTAAACGTCGTGAATAAAGGGAGTTGAAGTCGTGAAAGTTTAAAGATTCGGTGTAAAGATGTGTGCAACTATAATATAAGTGGCTTGGCGTATTTCGGCATACCGCTCGCCGTACATTCCCAATTGGAATATATGGCGAGCGACATACATATGTATTTTTTACATTAATTCCACACAAGAGGCCTTGAGTAAAATATTTTCCCTCAGGGCCTATGTCATCTTTGGGGATGCTGTGTGGAGGGTCTTATTAGGGAAAGGAAGGAGAAGAAGTTCTGGGAAGGAAAAAGGTATGAGGGGTGGGTAGGAATCTGGGGGTCAGTGTGTCCAGAAGTGACAGAGGAATGAATTCCACTGCGGTCCAAATCCTGCAGGAGAGGTCAAAACAAAAGATCTCCCTCAACCAGTCTCCCTCGATCCAGGCTGCCAAGCAGTTGGTGAGTCTAGCATCCGCCGCCAATATCCGAACAAATCTGACCCCCATGAACCCGGGCACCCATGCTAAGTCATCAAACGTATCGAACCACTTGGGGTGAACTATGGCAGAGGTGTTGGTTATCCAATAAATGCTGAACTTGCTGAATCTAAGGAGCATATACAGGGTG
This sequence comes from Limnephilus marmoratus, assembly GCA_917880885.1. Lineage (NCBI taxonomy): Eukaryota > Metazoa > Arthropoda > Insecta > Trichoptera > Limnephilidae > Limnephilus > Limnephilus marmoratus. The sequence goes on along the minus strand of OU862918.1, from coordinate 33,728,631 downwards.
TCCGGGGGTAAAGTGCTTCGGGAGGTGATTCTACATCATGGTTGGAGTAAAAATGATTAATTACTTATTCTGAAATTCCAACATTTTTTTCCCATACAAAAAGATATTAACCTACTAAAAATCCTCAGTCTAAGGTAAAATTTACACGATAAAGTTGCTGTTTATCTTGCCGCGCGCCTAACTGTCAGGACTGCCCTAGGAAGAAATATAAATAAAAAAATATACGTTTATAAATTATGTTTTTCGGTGTCTAATTACATATTTTCTTGCGAACTCTACCTACATAAATATATATATTTTTTTTTAATTAACTTCTACAATTCAGTAAAATGCGAAATGCCTCTTGCTGTTTCTTTGTTTTTTCTTTCACATAACTCGTAGTTGATCGTCATTGTATTCTCTATCGCACATTTGTTCTCCTGTTTTTACGCGGCCTTACAGTAACGTGAATCGGAAATAGTGAACTTCTGATTATATCACAATCCCTTTAAAAGTTTTGGAACAGAACAATAGCTAAACTTCACATCACTGATTGAAATTAAATCTACAACGCGTGAGCTGAAACACATAGTAGATTTAATTTCAATGAGTGATGTGAAGTTTAGCAACAACTTCACAAAATCCGGAACGTCACTACTTTCTTAAGTTTTAGAATGACCGCCATAAAAAAATTAAATCACCCCTATTGCTCTGACCAGGACTGAACTGGATTAGTGCGCACGTGCAACTAATCCAGCCTTCTGTCCACCTACCGTAACACTCGAAGGCAACATTTAAGCATACAAATTTACCGCCATAATCCATCCACTGACTAAGTAAGGGTGGACTAACAGATTTGGGGCAGTTCGAAGGGTTATAGAGCTAAGGGTTCGCATGCGTCGTGTATAAAATATAGCAATATTCTTGAATGTATGGAATTAACAATAAGATGAAATAATTATTGGTAAAATTAATGGATTTTTATGCCAAATTGGAATTTTTGGTAACAAATAACTTAAGTGCTACGTTTTCATTGTTAAAAATTTGGAGATGAAAAACATCTTTGGGAGGAACCGACGAGAGACAGCAGGAGACCAAAAGTAGAGGCGTTTTCAGGTCTCATTTCAAAAGCATAGGAAGGCATTTTTTTCACAAAAAAAGAGCCTAGAGTGGAGTGTTTGTGGCAGCTGATGACAGCTTGCTGACGGACGAACTTATGTGCGGAAACTAAACGCAGTAAATCTCAAGTATGTCCACTGGACCTAGTTAAGTAAAACCCCGCGCGTTGTTTTTGTAACCTATTTTTTTAATTCATCTATGGTGGACACTAGAGCCTGGTAAACTATGTTTGCAACGGTTACAGCTATAGAACGCAGATGAGTAAGCGGTTTTATTCTCTGACACATCCTGATACTCGTACTTTTTGAAAATTACAGAGGGCGACACTTCCGTTTACAACATTCCGAAACTAGACAAATATTAGCACAATAATACTATCGTGAATGGTTTTTTTAAATGATTTTGAAAGCACAATTTTTTAAGCAAAATTAGTTACACTGGAGCATTTATTTACTTGGAACACAAAATGGGTTGACATTATAACCTTCGATCCTGAGCTTATCAAAGGGTTCGCCCATTCATTTTTAATTCTTTTAGGTCAAAGAAGAATTGAATTTTTATATGTGCACAAGTGGGTACTGTACCCACTATTTTATTATTACGGGTACTCACATTATGACTCAATTATTTGTTTTTCAAATTTGACATAAAATCTAGTATTATTCTATTAAATTAAGACAATATTTGCGAAAATCAATCTTATAAATTGAAACAGAAAAATCAGAAAATGATATTGTTATCTCTGGGACTCAAACCCAGGACCTTTGGCTTTCCGGGCCGCAGCTCTACCAACCGAGCTAAGGTGTCCCTATCCGATTTGGTCATTTTAACCGTATCATACTTCGACTAAGAACTATCAACATCTTCATTTTCTTAACGCATATTTTATTGGCTGCTATCTTTATGTATGATTGCAAGATACAAACCCGAACTAAATGCTATCTAGATATTATCTGGATAAATTCGTTAATATAATTGAAGGTTTTACTCATAAAGTTAAAAATAATAATATTATTCTGTTTATTGTATTGCCGTAAATTCTCGACAGTTGAATCTAGTAAATATTATAATGCAAAATAGAGAGTCAGTACATCTCAGTTATCCCATCGTGATTTCAACAGATTAAAAATATTTAATCAGTCCAGATTTTTAAAATGCCGCATGGTCACTGTGAATCAGAGGTCACCGGATAGGTTAAATTCTTGTAACCAAGTCGCTAAGGGTTCAACCCACTTGCTTACTTTGAGGGTACAAAGCAAATTTCCTAGAAACATACACTCAAACTATCGATCTTATATTCTATACACTTACCCCTGGGATAATATCCTATACCAGTGCCTACACCTGATCTTTGTTTGCATAGCACAGCCAAATATTTTCCAATTATGGACCTGTTTACTTTCCAACCCGGCCGCTTCAAGACCTCTTCATAACTTCAAATACGGTGGTCGAATATGGATTTAATTTGACTTGCCGATTTAACCATTTGGTCTTTAAAATATTTTTACTTGCGAGTCATAACTACACGGTCAAATTTCATGGAATTTCGAAATGATGAATAAAACGCTACGTATTTCTTATTTTTGAAGTGAAAACAAATACTATTTTAGAAACTAGAAAAAAATATCTTTTCTATATTTGTATTTAAAATAAAAATTGACATTTCTAAATAATACCATACTTAACCCTAGATCACTAACCTTCGTCAAAACGACGACGCGGACACGACTCTCCAGATTCCGGCTAATCTCAGACGACCCGCAACTCGCGCGGCGCACGTGTGTGTTTTTTTTGTAGGGACCCTGTGTGCCCTATGTGCCCAAGTGCAACAAATCCTTGTGTGGCGAACACAAACTTGACATTGGCACAAATGTATTAATTAATAGTTTTTTTTTTCTTAAACGTTTCTTTCTTTTGTTGATTTTATTACTTAATTTTAATTTTTCAAAGTCTTTGTTTTTTTTAGTTAATAAGATTTAAGCATTTAAAAAAACAAAATTGTTCAAAAGAGTAAAAACACCGATCTCAATTAAAAGACTGTCAAAGTAATTAAAATGTGATTTTAGTAAATAAAAAACTTATAAACGTGTTAACAAATGATAAATGTAATAAATAAGTATAACACATATAAATATTTGATTCCATAAACCCTTAGAAGCCTCCCTTTTATACGGCGTAGCCGAAACGACGAAGGTTAGTAATAAGCGTTGTAAAATAAGGTTAGTGATCTAGGGTTAAAAACTCATCAAAACATAAAATTATGTACTTTTATTAGGTGGTACCTGGCATGCGTTGCAATGCCATTCAAAGAAATAAATTGTTTCTCCCTGCATGTCTATTCCCATGCGTCCCCGTTCGTCTCCCGCATCCCATTACCTTCCTGCGTTCCCCTACCACCTTTCCCACCTCCCTCGTCACCCTTCCCGCGAACCCCACCTCCTTCGTTACCCTTCCCCTCTTGCCTGCCCTCCCTGCCGCTAAAATAGAAATACACTAATTTTCATACCACCTGTAGTAAATTTTTGTATACAAATTTCATAACGCCAGAGATTATCATTATATATATAGAAACACAACAGTCTTCTGCTAAAATGCAATGCTCTTGGAAATAAACATACGGAACCTAAATATTTATATATGTAAGGGACACCCTAATCACCTAACGGTATGAAATATACTTTACGACCTATTATCATACCTACCAAATATACATAAAAAAAAATCATAAATAGCGATCGAGCCGTTTCGGAGGAGTGCGACCACAAACACCGTGACACGAGATTTTTTATATATAGGTATATACAAGATTGTATAAACGTCATAAAAAGTGCAGTGACGGTAGTAGTATTACTAATTTCCCACTCGAAATAAATATGTTATCTAAATCTCGAATTCTTTCAAAATTGTGGACCTTTCATGTCAATTCAACTCGGAAGGTCCATAATTTTTAGGATTTGTCCATGGAATCAAGTATAAATATTTAAGAAATCCTGAGGAGGATAATGAAGGAGGTATCGAAACACGGCATAACACCCCAAAAACAAATAACGAAAATACTTTTGGCCCTGAAGATCTAAAAACGTATCAAAACTGAGAAAAATTATTATTTCTCCTTCTAACGACAAATATATTAAAATGCTTTCATAATGTGTGGATCTGTCCTTCAGAAACTCTAATGGAATGTGATGTTTGTGCTAGTAATATCCTTCATAGGCATGAGTGGTTTAAAAAATTGAAATGTTTATCTTTATGAGATGGGTAGGTACTTACTTTCACTGTAAAGGTAAAAAAAAATTTACATTACCTCATATAATAATTTCCATCAGGGCCTATGTCATCATCGTCTTTCGTGGAGCTATATGGATGGTATTTTAAGGGCCCGCAACCCGGATTTGTACCGATTTATTATATATTTTCCTTAAACACGGTAAGTTTTAAAGCTCTTAATATATGATATTCTTGAAGATAATATCTAGACTTTGCCCGCGCCGAAACGCAAATTATGTAAATTTCCCTCGATGGAAAAAAATCGCACAGTATGCTCCAAAAATTATTATTAACACGTTTGTTTCAGTTATTTCACAAGTTATATGTGTGAAAAAATTCAGTGTTTTTTAAATGCCGTTTAAGATAATGCCCGCGAGATTGTTTTATTAAACACGTTCGCAATTTTCGCATCGATTTTGTCGCTGTAAATGTTAGAGGACTAACATTCGTAATTTCGTATCTCTCCATCATCTTCTTTTCGGGCCCGGTTGCAGAGCCTTAAGGAGTCGAAGGATATTAGGAGATTCTGGGAAGTAAAAAGGTATGAGGGGTGGATAGGAATCTGGAGGTCAGTGTGCCCAGGGGTGACGGACGTATGAATAAATCCCTCTCACTACATCAATATTTTGTGTGAAATTCAACCCACTAACTGATAAAATAATGTAAAATGAGAAATGGTGGCTTAATCGTTATAAAGTTTTCATCTCGCATTTATTCAACGATTTTCAGATTTTCTTCTACCTAAAATGAAGATTCATTACTCAACACACTTGCTTTTATCGTTCAGTATTTAACTCTGTAAATTAACCCAAAAATCTCAACATTATTCGTCAATCTATTGTTTATTTTTCGTAGTCTCCATAAATAGTTGTACAAAACTACAGAAAACAAACATGGAAAGCCAGATACAGTAACTGATAAACGATAAAATATATATGTAGGTACATTTTTACACCTGATTCGAAGATACTTTCATTATAGACCTGGTGAAAGACCACCATTCAGAACTGAAATGTAGCTTGATATGACTTTAGCCGTGGTTGGTGACCAGATATGAATAGCCAGGCCGTCCTCTCCCCCATCTCTTCCCTTCCCCACCACCTTCAATCTCACAACATACCCCAATTGGGGATGCCATAGTTGTCACCGGCAACAGTCAGTTGGGACTAGTGTTGGACTAAGTGGAAAATATGAGGGAACACGGGGGAGTTCCAATTTCCAACATCAATGTAGACGTCATCATTCTGTTGTCATCTTCCCTCTGTACCATTTTCGGGTGAAATGCAGATCCGGGCACAGTTTGGAAATTTAATAAAAAGGCACTTTCTAGATGAGAAAAGTGTAAAGAAGCTTAATAGACGACCTCCATAGTCCAGTGGCTAAGACTCTTGACTCACATTCCGGAGGTCGCGGGTTCGAACCCGGCATGCGCAAATAAATTTTATTTGATTAATTTGTGTTATTTCACAATTAATTCATTTAAAATAATATATAGTATATTTGCGGCATGTTCCAGAGTGGAAGATACTATCAGTATCGCCCTGGTGTAAGACCACCATTCAGAATTGAAACGTTGCTTGAAAATGGCTTTAGCCGTGTTTAGTGACCAGATCTGAATAGCCAGGTACTTCCCAACCTTCCTCTTCCCCACCTCCTTCCCCTCCCCGCTACCTTCAGCCTCACAACATACCCCAATTGGGGATGCCATAGTCTCACTGGCTCCAGACGGGAGCAGTTGAGATTCTTGTGCGGTATTCACTGTAAAAAAAAAAAAAAAAAAAAAAAAATAAAAAAATTAAGGCGCGCTCGGCAAAATTGACGGAGATACAGCCGTTTAAAGTATAAGTAAAATTTCACTTGTGAACCGATACTACGACACTTCGCCCGCCATTTTGTCACTGTTAGGTTGGTATCCCAGACCTACAAACAAGAGCCAGATACGATTATAGATGACTTCGTGGGATAAATAATAAGGCGCGTAGGTACTGGAATGGAGACAAACCATTCAAATCCTGGGATGTTTTTTTAAAATAAAGATAATATACACAAGCCCGCTACACAAACCCTGCGTAGCCAAACAAACCATTCAAAAACGTAGGCTGTTTTTAAAGTAAAGATAACATACACAAGCCCGCTACACAAACCCTGCGTAGCCAAACAAACCATTCAAAAACGTAGGCTGTTTTTTAAAGTAAAGATAACATACACAAGCCCGTTAGACCAACCATTTAAAAACGTAGGCTGTTTTTTAAAGTAAAGATAACATACACAAGCCCGCTAGACAAATTTCATAATTACGCGCCATGTATCCCACGAAGTCGGCTACAATCGTATCTTGCTCATCCTTGTATCAGAGATACTAATATATCAGTGACAAAATGGCCGCCGGGTTGTCATTGTGTCGGTTCGCGAAGTGAAATTTTACTTAACGTAATTGAAAATTAATTACTTATTCATATTTTTTTTATTGCTTTCCGCACTTTTTTTCACCTTCCAGATTAAAGTTTTCAACTTAAAACGCCGTGAAAACATGGTTTTTTGCCAAAAACAAGCTGTGCTCGGATCTGCATTCCTCCCCCATTTTCTTTCATCTTTCCTTTAATCAGTTACAAAACTCGCGGCCTAAATTGCGGTTTTACAAGAGCTTTTTGAGTCACTGACATTATTGTTTTACGATGTACAACTAAAACAGGTTGATAGAAAACACAACGAAGTATCTATCTGATACAACCATTACTGTAGGGGTCATCAGTCCCACTACCTGCGAACATTACTTTTAGACTTTTGAATGTAGCAATAACTTTGTGGTTATCTATCTTCTTCTTCTTATACATAAAAATGAATCGCTAAATGTGTTGCTAAGCGCAAATCTCGAGAGCAGCTGAACCGATTTCACTTATTCTTTTTTAGAATATTCCTTAAAGTACGAGGATGATTCTTACGGAGAGAAAAATTAAGAAAATTGCGCAGAAAATTAGATAATTTCAGAAAACCTATCGCACGTTTGACAGTTCGCGTGTTTGAGAATGACATTAATTATTAAATCAGAATTCTATTTTTGAAAATCCTTAAGTTGATAAATTGATTTAAAGTAGGTACTCCCCTAATAGTTTGAATCGAATCAAGAATTTTAGATATTTTAAATAGGTACCTATGTCAGGTATCAAATTTAATATACATGAAAAATGGAAATTTTAATAAAAATTGTAAAAGATGGCACGCGGGCTGTTCAAAAACTGAATGTGCTGGGATTGAATATATGGAACGCGTAAGGAGGGTTGGCGGGACAAGGGAGCGGAAAGGGAAGAGGGAAGGCGGGGAAGGTGGAAGGGAAACGCGGGAGGGGAAGGGGACTTGTGAGGGGGGAGAAGAACTCGGGATGGCGGTTCGCGGGACGGGGGAAGGGGGGGGGGATTTGAGTGGGAGAGGGAAGGTGGAGGTGACGGTGTGCAAACGCGAGGGGGGAAGAGGAAGCAGGAGAAGAAGAGGTGGCGGAAGGGGAACGGGACGAATGGGAAAGGACACTCAGGGAGAAACAATTTCTTTATTAAATGGCATAGCAACGCATGCCGGGACCAGCTAGTTATAGATAAATGAAACAATGTCACTTTGTTTGAACCACTCGTATATTTGTTTAAAGCCGACCGGTTTCGGAACGATCGTTCCTTCCTCAGGGCAAACGTATACTGATTTGACAATTTCAAAATAGTGGGTAGAAAGGTATTATTATATTACTAAGGATTGTGGTAGGGGTGGGGACGTTGCTAGGGATTAATGAAGAGTGGGTGGGGTTTGTTGATAATAGATTCATTATTTTTAAGGGATTTTTTTTTATTTCCAAGGCTTATAAGTTATCTAAGCGTTTTCCTTTATGGTTAATATGAAGAACATTTATCTAAATTAAGATTTACCCATCGGCTTTAAACAAATATACAAGTGGTTCAAACAAAGTAACATTGTTTCATTTATCTATTACTTTTAGATTTCTATAATCTTCTCATGAATAAAATATTATCCCACTCTATTATGAGTTAATAATGTACAAAAAGCGTGCCGAGAAAGTGGGTACATTTACGGTTAGGTACAAAATACAATATTCACGAACACATACACAACGATATCCAAAAGAGCTTAAATTTGACCAAACCCAAGTATCACCTCCAGTACCAATTCGCACTTCATTCATATGTAAACAACATGAATAATGTATGTTTTTAATCCCAAAAATGCCTTGTGGCCGTAGTTTTAATCCGGTAAGTCAGGTCAATTTCAACCCAAAGGCTAACGTCTAACTAAAAGCAAAATTCAAATGATTACATAATCTCCCTTAGCCAAGGTTTCCACCTACGAAAGGAGAAAAACAAATCAAAGTGAGAGAGAAGGGTCCGCCCTCGATTTCCACATCCAGTATTTCATTTTTGTTCAATAGGTTTATTTTAAACACACATTTACTTTAAGCCCGGGCTCAATATATCCCCGGGTTTTGTCCTTTCAGGTGATCAGGCTTAAATAAATAGTTGTAATATTTTGCCCAAGGTTTTAACAAAATTAAGCCGAGCTTAAGTCCTCTTCTTCATCGAGTAAATTACTACAACATGTCAAAACAAAGGTATTTTGCATGTACCTAGTACTGGCTAGCATATACAATACCTTTGTGCGGGTTTCAAATTTAATTTAATAAACGTTTTATGAACCTTAAATGTCAAAGGAACTCGCATTTCATACGGCGATCCCGTTATTTTGTTAATGTCCTTAAATTTAGTAGTACTTCGCATTTTCGTGCGGTCGGAAAACATAATGTGTACAAAACGGTTGATTATTAAATACCTACATTTTTGTCAGTAGTACGTACTAAACAAATAAATTTTCTAGTTTATTCAAAGCGTTTACGAAGTGGGGCCTCAACGTGGATATTGCAAAAGATCTTTGAGTTTGTTTATATTTTATTCAGTTTTATATTTTATAAATTCCGATATACTATATATTGTGAGAATCATAATTAGAATTTATTTTAATTTTTTTATTTTTTATTATTATTGTACAACAGAATAATTCCAATTACAGTACAATTTAGTTACCCTATCAGCATTTAGGCAAGTGACTCTTCAATAATATTTTTAAGGCATATAAAGAACAGTCACTTACATCCAAATGGTTTGCAATTTCATTTAACAGCACCACTCCCCTCGTCATGCTATGCTTTGCCAAGACGTCTGTTCTGCCGTTCGGTACTTTAAATAAGTCATGATGTCGACTTCGGCTGTAGTGGTCTGGTACATATAAATCATAGCATCCCAAGAGAAATGGGCTATCGATGAAATTGTTCCAAATTTTGAAAGACAAAATAGCAAGACTTGCTTTCCGTCTAGTTTCTAGACTCACAGAATCAGTTTCCTCAAGTAAGTCAATATGGTGCATGAACCTTGGATAGGTTCCATGCTTCCGCATATAAACATACCTGAGGAATTTCTTCTGGATTTGCTCTAACATATCAATGTACTTCTGGTGGTACGGTGCCCAAACATCGCTCGCGTACTCCAACTTGCTTCTCAGTATGCCTTTAAATAACGCTAGCATATATGACAAGAGAATGTCAGTTCGGGATCAAAGACGACACCGAGATCCTTTACGGATTTTACACGTGATAACGTTTCGCCTTTTATTTTATAATCGTAAACTATAATGTTTTTACAACGAGTGAAGGACATTGTGACACATTTCTTTGTATTAAAATCTAATTTGTTTGCCAACGACCATTCAGATAATGCATCTAGATCAGTTTACATTTTAAAGCAATCTTGTTGGCAGCTTATTTCCATCATAATTTTAAGGTCATCAGCAAATAGTAGACATTTGCCGTTCTTAACACAGTTTTGGATGTCATCTATAAGTATTAGAAACAACATAGGTCCGAGGTTAGACCCTTGAGGTATTCCAGATTGCGCTTGGAATTTTTTTGAATTATATCCATTTATCGAAACACATTGGCTTCTGGATTTTAAATACGATAAGAAAAAATTCAGTGTTGGTAGATCGAAGCCTATTTTAAACATTTTCCTCAAAAGTATATCATGGTTAGTTAGTTAGGTTCATGTCATTACATAGTTGGTTACCATTTAAGGACAAGATCTCTTTGATAAATAATCCTCTCAAACAGTTTAGGGAACGTACCCATACTACGTGACCTGTTCAGGGGGGGGGGTCTTCAAAATACCACGCTAGGTACAAATGAGTGGCGGGTTGCTTAGGTTTTTGGTCACCGGTGGGGGGGGGGGTTAAAAATTGCAAAAAGTTGGTCACGTAGTACGAGTACGTTCCCTTACTTGTAGATATATTTTTTTTGTGTTATAAGAAAAACGGGGTTTTATGATTACCTAATGTCAAAAATTATCAAATCTATTACGCATTTTTACAAAAACACAGCCGAAAAATCGAGTAGATAAATTTAACGAAGAAAGTTTTTGAAATGAAAATTTCTATAGCACCGTTGTGATTTTAAACTCAACGAAACGAAAAATAGCGACACTAAAAAGAGACATATACATCATCTACAGGATTAAGCCTGCGATATAGTATGATGGGTCTCCTCTTTGTGCGGTGCTTCGTAGCCTATCAGTCTCCTATTTGTGCGTAGCCTCCCCACTCTTGTCCACTTTAGTTTTCTGAAGGATTCACTTCTACCGCGTGTGAATTGCTTACTCTGATTTTTTTATAATCCTTCGGTTTCATGAAACCATGAGTTTATTTTTTTTCTTTAATATATTGTCATTTAAATTTTTAACTTGGTATTTATTCTGAGTAGATAGTGTACTATTTAGTTGCTTTATTGCTTTGAGAACCTGGTACTTTTAGTATAAAATTTTATAAATATCGGCCTATACCTAGCTAATGTAAACTAAACCAGGCAATTTGAATGTCCTAAAACAGTAATCCTTTCCAGCCGGATTCTCTCGATTCTCGTCTTGCACAGTAGTTGGAAGAGTGAATTTCATTCGTCTGTCACTCCTGTACACACTGATCCCCAGATTCCTACCCATTCCTCGTACCTTATTCATTCCTTTCCACAGAAGACCCTCCATACAGCATCCTCAAAGATATTATTTTTTTTAGAGCCTCCCGTCTGGAAAATTTGAAAAAAGAAAATTTTAAAATTTATCAATTTCATGAAAAGTACATAACCTACCATCATATTACTTAATATTATAAACACGAAAGTTTGTATGGATCTGTGTGTGTTTGTTACTCTTTCACACAAATACTACTGAATGGAGTTTATTGAAATATTACAAAAATATAGGTCGTACATCATAATAACATAATATAGGCTATAATTTATAAAACTAGCTAGGAAGGGGACGCGGGAGGGGAACAGGTACCCACGGGAAATGTGATTCAGGATGAAACAATGTATTTCTTTGAATATGCCATTGCAACGCATGCCGGGAACCAGGTAGTAGGCTACTTAGTTCTACTAAACCTTCCTATTGTACGTACTACCTATAATCCATAATACTGATAAGTAATAATGTATATTTGTAACTTGTTTAACAAAAGATTTCCAGTGATTCATCACGGCTACAAAATAATTTGATAATATGTTTCTTTCGTGTTGGTAAATAATGTTTTTTTTAAGTTTTAAAACAATATTTTCCCACTGAAATCCATTAGAGAGTGGTAAATTAGGCCATTGGCCAACTTGTCACTCCCGGCGCGGGCGGCACCGCCCAAACAGTGGATTGTCTCGCATGAAAAATGACGCCGCTGTGAAATGACGTTTATTGGCTCAGGACGCGACGCGCCGGAAAATTGGAAAGCAGTTTAGGCAAATAGATTTCTCAAACCCCGGGGCTGTTTTCAGGGGAGGGTCGCCACTGTCTGGGCTAGCGGGGGTGAGTGTGTGTGCGAAAGAATCGAATTATCTGTCTATGTGAATATTTACAGATTCATGAATTAAGTTTGTTTGCGGTCAGGTTCACCAACTAGGGGCGCGATGTTCACGGTCTGCCTGACAATTACGAATTTATAATTGTCCGACCTATCACATTGCAAACATTACATTACTATGAGTATTATTCACACACACACACACCCTCACACACACACACCCTCACCCTCACACGCACACACACACACACCATCACGCGCGCATACACACACGTACAAACACTCACACACACCCCTCTCCTTCAATAATTTACTAACTTAATTTAGGTAAAATATATAATTTATCACATAAAAACATAATTATATAACAGCGACATGTCATTGGTACCAATTATTGTGTTAAATTCTATAACTTTGGAACTATTTTCTGCTATGTAATTATGTACTGTTTGAATCTGCAAAATAAAATACGTAAATAAATAAATTATGGCTTCATTTTTAGAATTATATTTATTTAATTATTTATTTATGTATTTAATTTCCGCCCAGAGGGCTTTTACATAAATATATAAAGAAATTACAATTTTAACACGAGAAAGAAAAATATAATAAAAATAAAAGTTACGATAGACAACAAAAATACAAACATGAAATAAAAATAAAAGCAACAAAAGTTTTAAAGTACAGTGAGAAATAAAAACAATAAAGTTGCGATAAAAAAAAAATACATGCATGATTTAAATATACAGGGTGTCCGGAGGTAAAGTGCATTAACTTCGGAAGGTGATTCTACATGATAATAATAATAATAATACAAATACAAAATATACAAAATATACCGACAATATACAAAATTTTAACCTCTTGCTTGACAGATTTAATATATACTCATTTGGATGAAAAAAATATTTTATCTGAACAACAAAAAGGTTGTCGCAGAAAACATATGGGATGTAAAGAACAGTTAGTTATTGATTCTGTAATTTTAAAACAAATTCAAAATCAAAAGCGTAATTTACATACTTGTTATATAGATTATCAAAAAGCTTTTGATAGTGTCCCGCACTCGTGGCTAATCAAAATATTAAAAATATATAAAGTTAACCCAATTATAATTAGCTTTTTGAAAAATATTATGTCCTTTTGGAATACAGATTTGCTAGTTAATTTAAAAGGTAAGAAAATAGTAGTACCGGGCATTTCAATAAAAAGAGGGATTTTTCAAGGAGACTCATTGAGCCCTCTTTGGTTTTGCTTAGCATTGAATCCCCTTTCTAAAATGTTAATTAAAAGCAAGTTTGGAATAAAAATTAAGGGTAATACAAGAGAGAGTAGTATAGTTTCACATCTATTATATATGGATGATATAAAATTATTTTCGAATTCTGAATCAAATTTAGAGAAAATGATTAAGGTAGTTAAAATTTTTTCAGATGATATTAAAATGACTTTTGGTTTAGATAAATGTAAAACTATCCATATAGAGAAAGGCAAAATTGTAGATGGAGACGAGGGTATATTTAGAAATTTCAAAATTCAAAGTATGAAAGGGGATGAGGTTTATAAATATTTAGGATACCCGCAATCGAATAGATTAGATCACACTAGTATTAAAAATGATATTAGGATTAAATTTCAAACTAGGATCAGAAAAATTTTAAAATGCAATCTATCTGCTAAAAATTTAGTAAAAGCAATAAATACTTGGGCAATACCTCTACTAACGTACTCATTTGGCATAATTAAATGGTCCAATACAGATTTAGATAGTTTAGAACGATTAATTAGAACTACGTTAACAAAATTTAATTGCCATCATCCAAATTCAGCTATAGAACGAATTAATTTACCTAGAAATTTAGGAGGTAGAGGTGTAGTCAAAATAACATCTTTGAAACACAATCAGGTAGAAATGCTTAGAAATTTTTTCCATAGGAAAGCTAATAGCTCAGAAATGCACAAAATAATTTGCAAGGCAGATAGAAATATTACACCTTTAAATTTATATGACGAGAATGCCAACATTCTTATAAATACTAACCAGGAATTATTAGATTCCTGGTCAAATAAAATTATTCACGCAAAACACTTCAATTATCTCAACCAAACGTATGTTGACAAACTTTCGTCAAACAAATGGTTGAGTATTGGAGAGTTGAGCGCAGAAATAGAAGGATTTATGCTTGCCATTCAAGATAGAGTCATTAATACTAAAAATTATAGAAAGCATATAATCAAAGATATAAATCAAATTGATGATTTATGTAGAAAATGTTTGGCTTTTCCCGAAACTATAGAACATATTATATCGGGATGTTCTATATTAGCGCCTTCCGAGTATACATTTAGGCACAATCAGGTTTTAAAAATAATTCACCAAAGTTTGGTAATTAAACATAACTTGATTGATTGCCGTAATGTAGTACCTTATTATGAATATGAACCAAATTCATTTATAGAAAATGAATTTTATAAAATATATTATGATAAAACTATACTAACAGACAGAACAATTAGTCATAATAGACCTGATATAGTTTTACATGACAAAATTAAAAAAATAACTTATATCATTGATGTAGCTATTCCAAATTCCTGTAATATTCAAAAAACTGTTTCTGAAAAAATTAGAAAATACACAGATTTAGGAAATGAGATTAAAAGAATTTGGCATTCTCGGACTATAAAAATATTACCATTTGTTATTTCGGCCACTGGCATAATACCTAGGAATCTGATTCAAAATTTAAGCATATTAGATTTGTCAAAGAATTTGTATATAAAAATGCAAAAAGCAGTAATTTTAAATACATGTAGGATTACAAAAGATTTTTTAAATATTTATATTGAGGGATCAGTAGGATTTATAGGTTCAATTAGAAATGCCACAGAGCCGAACCCTCTGATATGAAAATATCTGGAGTCGGTGAATTATATTCCCATTTGGTCTCTAGTAGGTTGACATGTTGTTCTTGTATTGTTTTGTATTTATAATGCTTATATAGTGCAATTGCATAACGTGGATTCACTAGATGATCATTTGGGGAAGTGTATGAAAGGGTTTAGTTTTTCCTTTTTTTTTTTTTTTTTTTTTTTTTTTTTTTTTTTTTTTTTTTTTTTTTTTTTTTTTTTTTTTTGGGGGGAAAATTTAACCCGGACATTTAAATCTGGTGCGTAAAAGGACAATTTATAGAGCGCCGTTTTTGTGAAAAATCACCTCAAGGGCGATCTGATGGTAGGAGTAAAAAAGATTAACAACTTTTTCCGAAATTCCAACTTTTTTTTCCCATACAAAAAGACGTACCTACTAAAAATCCGTACCTACTAGTGTGAGGTACGATCTTACTTGCTGAGAGCCTGCCAGGCGCTTAACTCGATTGTGATTGGCCCATATCGTAACAGCGGAAAATAATAAATCTGGCCGCACCCGCCGGACTAATTTTATCTTTTTACCTCAAAACTACCCCTAAAAGTTGGAATTTCGAACAAAGTTATATACCTTTTTACTTGTACTATCATGCAGAATCGCCTCCCGAAGTTAATGCACTTTACCCCCGGACACCCTGTATAAGGAACAAAATTTGTAAAGTACGATGATCAGATGTGTACAAATTTACATCAATAATCATGAATAACAAACACCTAAATACTTATTGGTTTCTCATAGCGTGAAACCGCTATGTGTAGATGTAGGTTCGTAAGTTGCAGGAGTTCAGAACTGTTCAATTTGAATTTTAATATTTTAGATAAAACCAAAAAAAGGTTTATTAAAGTCGGTGTAGTAAATTTACAAAAAAAAATCCCTAGTGAGCATTTAAATTATGGATAAATGATTTTATTATTTCATGTTTATAGTGTATCAGTTATCAGTGACATATTCCATATATCTATGTGCGAATACATATTACCCAAGTTGTGGATTCTGTATAGTGGTATATTGAATTGTGCCCTAGTTGTAGTATTGCCACAATAAAACCTTGTGTTTCTAGCTGGCACATTAAAATTTATGAGAGCCAAGAATTCAGGGCTGTCAATTGTATTATGCAAGATTTTAAATAAAAATACTAGATCGGAAACTGTTCTTCTATCACAAATTTAATAAATTAGATAATTGCAGTAGATAAGCGTAGTTTAATTGTTCTTTTGGTATTTTTAGTTCATAAATTAAAAAGTTTATGATTTTTTTTTGTACTCTTTCTATTGTTTGTGAATGCACGTCATAGTGAGGAGACCACACAGTTGAGTTATATTCAACCTGACTTCTTACTAGTGATGTTTATAAAAAAAACTATAAAAAAAGAAATGTACATAATATGTGCATAATGTACATAAAACATAATACTAAAAATAAAAATAAAGTATAAATTCAGTGGTTCTCAACATTTTACCCATAAAAAGTTTTAAAATTTTTAATTTTTTTAATATACTTATATAAAAAGAAAAATACAATGTAATAAATAGTACAGTACAATGTACAGTACAACAGTACAGTACAATGTTATAACAATGTACAGAAGTTTAAATGTTTTAATGTCTTTAAAATCTTTAGCCACTCTTAGTACAAAACCTAACATTTTTAAACCCTTCTTTGAGATATTTTCAATGTGTGATATGAAGCCAAGTTTGGTGTCGAAAGTAACACCTAAGTCATTAATTTCAGAAACAGATTCGAGAATGAAGTTATTGATGGTGTAATTGAAAAAAATTGGATTTTTTATTAAATCTCATAGTTATGCATTTATTAACATTAAGGTATAGCTTGTTATCGCTACACCACTCAACCACCAACTATTGTTGAAAGTATGATATATGAAGATACACTAAACTAGCAGTTAAAAACCCGCTTTGCAGGTTTTTGCTGCTAGGCCTTGCGGGCGGCTTTTGGGTCGACTTCGCCCAGTTTGACCATTTGTGACCATTTTGTAAATCCGATAGGAACTATACGTTCCAAAAATAGCCGGTTCCTCGGATCCACCGTGATCCAGTGACAATTAGTCGCCGGAACTAAGTAATCGCGACAGGCAAAGGAGTTGTTTGTAATATATAGCCGCGTGATACTATTATTCACAACTCTAAGTATTACCGTTAATTTTTCCATATCCGGAAAGATACTTAAATTCTACAATTCCTTAGTATCTACTTATACCTAGGGAAGGCACGTCATCATGCGACCTGCTAACGGAAGTGGCGCCATCCTTTAACCGAATTACAAAGGTAGCTTTTTTAGCGTATTAATAATATAGATGGTAGAAATTCCGTTTGTATTTATTTGTGAATCGAGTGTGCACGATAGACGCAAGTTTATTAATACTGTTTGATGATACTTAACACGGTAAAATGCAATAATGTTTTGAATACCAAATCAAAAATAAAGTTTTTTTAAGAATGGAGTGCATTGACAATTAATCTTAAGTGGTGTGACATTACAAACATTATTTTTTTTCATTAATAATTTTAGGAAGAAAAAATGCATTTTAAATTAGTTTTTATGACAAACACAGACGTCAGCGAACGATGCATCAAGACGGTGGCAGGCATTATACCGTGGGAGCGTGTCCTAGTTAGACTGTGTGTGTTAGTCAAACCTAGAACCTACGAGTACCTAATAATAATAGTTCCTCTACGAACTGCAGCGCCGTTCTTTACACAGCTCAAAGGCAAATAAAATTAACGATCTGTTTAATGGCGCATGGATTAACTTAAATTTACCCTATGGGAGTTAAAGGAGATAATAGGGAAGCATGATTTTACTATTGCATTGGTTCGTTAACGATATTTTTTACGAACGCTTTTTTTATAGTAATACCTCACAAGAGTCTCAGCTGCTCCCGTCTGGAGCCAGTGAGACTATGGCATCCCCAATTGGGGTACGTTGTGAGGCTGAAGGTACGGAATAAGAGTCCCTAAATTGCCGGGGACCAGGGACCCAGACGCTAATGCATCCCTGTTAGATTAGGGTAAGTAGCGATGATCTAGTTATTATTAATTATTTATCAGTGCCTCAATAAAACAATTTTTAACGATAATATTTCAGAAATTTCCTAATTCCATATCTGACTAACTACTGTGATTTTTTTTTTTACATGATCTTCACACAGGAGGCCCTGAGGAAAATAATTTCATCATGTATGGAGGTTTTTTTAGGAAGAAGGAGAGGGGAGTTCTGGGAAGGAAAAGGTTTTAAGGGATGGGTAGGAATCTGGGGTTCAGTGTGTCCTGGTCATCCGTCTCCAACACCTAGACAAACCTCACTCCGTGAACCCGGGCACCCCTGCTAAATCACGAAACGTTGCGAACCACTTGGGGTGATCTATGGCAGAGGTGTTGGTTATTCAATAAAGGTTCCCGGGGCGGCGGCGGTACCCATTCCCGCCTCCCAAATTGAAATTATATTATGAACTGTTGTGAATTGTTTCGTTTCGGGCATTTTATCAAAAATTTATAATTTATTATCAAAATAAATCTGCATGTATAATTTCTCACTTTATTATTATTAACAGTAGGAGGTTGCATGAAAATGAACGCTTCACGCTCGAACAACTTCTTTAAAAATAATAATAAAGGAAAAAATAGTAAACAGAATTAAAAATTAAAAAGTAATTGCTTCTAGCCGGTTCCATGCCAACTCAGAATGAAACCAACTCAGAAACACCTCAGAAAGGCCATTAAAAGCTATGAAAAATTGATTCTAAAATAGCCGGTAACCCTAACCTAACTTAGCCTATTGAACCAATTTTTTCATATTTTTTATCTTAACGCTTAATGACCTTTCTGAGGTGTTTCTGAGTTGGTTTCATTCTGAGTTGTCCGGTCACCCTTGTAGCCATACAAATCATTTCAAAATAATATAAGATTTATTTCCGGCACGTTCTATAGTGAAAGATGCCGAAAGTATCGCTCTGGTGTAAGACTGTTGTACATAAATGTAATATAAACAATAACGTTGGGCGTCAAAATGTCTCCTCTCCACTGCTGACGGATGCTGAAACGGCGGCAGCTAACAGAACTCCAGACCCGCAGTTCTCCGTAACGTTCAGTTCCAGGGAGCTTGTCAGCCCGCCGACCACTTCGATTGCGGCCAAAGTTATCGAATCTCGCACCACTCATCTGCATGCTCTTCTAGCTCCCAGTGGATTTTCAAATCCATGATTCTCGTAAATAATAAACTTCCATGGTTTTCCGACGCCAATCAAATGTTTTGATAACAGGAATAAAAGTCTTCGGCCTCTTACGTTACTGATGGACGCGGATTTTAACATTTACATGGTGAAGTAAAATGATGCGTCGACCAGCCAGCCACAGGAAAGGTCACCCGTGGTTGGACAAAGAATGAGAGCTCAAGGCCAAACCTGCCTTAGTGACACCTCTGCTCAGATGGTCAGCCTAAACTATGCAGAGAAAAATAATGATGTTGCCATTATTAGTGTTTAATGTTTAACTAGTGTTTAATGTTACTATTTAAATAGCTAAAGGCATCCACTCGCGAAAAGAATTGGGTATTGAGGGTGGGTAGGAATATGGGGGTTAGTGTGTCCAGGAGTGACGGAAGTATGATGGAGAAGTCAAAGGGACTCCCCAACCATTCTCTTTCGATCCGGCCTGTCATGCAGCTAGTGGACAGATGCATCCGCCGCCAAGACCTGGACTCAATTCTCACCCCGTGAACCCGAACACCCCTGCTAAGTCACCAAACGTAGCGAATCACTCGGGGTGACCTATGGCCGAGGTGTTGCTTATCCAATAAATGGTAAGCAATCCACTAAACTTGATACATTTTTTTTATATATAACAAGGCCATCATTCAGAATTGAAACGCTGCGCTGCTTGAAATCGGAGAATGGACGGTTAATGTTTGCTCTCAAGGTAAGAATAACCTGATATGTTTTTAGATTTTCACGGCCAAAAGTATTTTCGTTATTTGTTTTTGGGGTGTTATGCCGTGTTGCGCTACCTCCTTCTTTCGCCAAAGAAATGAAAACCAAGTCTCCTTCGACGGAATTAATCATCCCAACTGGCCTTCAATTGATATGTTTGCTGTAACTCTGTAACCAGCTCAGATACGGGGGCTCCATCGAAGCCAGAATTAAGTTAGCCTCTTAGAAGATGGGCAGAATAGCCTACAAATAACCTGAAATAATATTATTCTTGGGAACTTCACTTTAAACTCCAATCATGCTTCATCACCTACAGAGAAGCTTCATCCCCAAAGATATTAAAATATAAGTAGATGTGCTATCTGCTGTTTTTACTATGTGGGTCTGCGCTTCCGGGTGTCGCCGATATTGTTTACCAACTAACAAATAAACTAAAAGAACAAATAATTAACGAATAAACCAAACGAACGTTAAACTAAATGAACGAATTCTTTCCTTATTCAAAATATATTGTTAACCAATATTAATGCACATTTTCAAAAAATCAACGAAATGAACAAATTCTTTTTGTATGAAAACTACGCTAATTAGCGCGTAGTCTGGCGACAGTTGCGCGGACACCATAGCATATCTCTTCTGTATTTGAATATCTTTATTCATTCCCTACAGGGAAATCAGAGAGAAAAATATATATTTTTTCAAAACGCGGCTCCTTCTGAAAATTGTCCAAATTTTTTCCATGAGTTTGGTAAAACACATTATTTCTTTTAATATATTAAATGGGAACGACATTCACTTTTGTGGTTAGTCCTCAATAATGAATATGTTCTATTGTTGATATTGATCAATACCTGAAACGGATCGAGAAATGGGCAGGATTAGTTTTGATGGTCACCAAATTAGGCGAATTAGTTTCACAAAATCAAATTATCTATGTAGTGGCGACACCAGCAGCGAATGGGTTAAGCTCTCGATGTGGGATTATCAGTTGAAATCTAATTTGCTGCGCATTTGTTGCAGGCTGAGCGGATTAAACCAAGCGTGGAACTTATTATGAACATCATGTTGATAATATTACGTCAGTAGTTCTTAGAGGGATGCCGGCACCGGCACCGCATGCAATACAAACACAAAGCCAGCTACTGGATTTCAAAATAATGAGATGATAGTACTCAGTACAATTTCGAGCATCGTTTCCAAGACAACAAGGAAAGTATTTATTTCGTGGAAAATAGAATTGATTATTTTTTGCTATTTAAATCACTGTACCTACCACACAATCAAATATCCAATTCATAAATAATATTTTAAGGTTTGATGCTAATTTTCGTTTCGGTTTTGATTAGCGAAAAATAGTGGTTTTGAACGATTATCATGGGTACATGGGATTTATTAATCATGAATAATTTTAACTTTTTTTTTCATATACTTAGCATGTTCAGGGTTGGCAACACTAAGTGGTAGAGGGGATCTTCTGACCAGAACGAGCATTGCAAGAACTTTGTAAACGCACGTTGTAGTGTCCAGTTGCGTGAAAGATGTCGGCAAAAAATCCCGCCAAGTGCCGTGATCTGCTTTTTACTCACGGAAGGAATTACACCTACAAGAAAAAAAGGTGAGGATTTCTGAGCTCTGTTGTGACTGGAGATGATAGTGAGTGACACATTACACGCCTAGGAAAAAAAAAACAGTCGTCAAAGTGGCGTCACGCCAATTCCCCATCTGTCAAAAAATTGATAACCACAATTTCGGGCAAAAAAATCATGACCTCAGTGTTTTGGGACCGAAAAGGCATCATTTTAGTCGAATTTCTGCCCCAGGTTGAGACCATCAATGCACAATAATATTGTGATACCCTAAAAACTCAAAAAGAGCATTCAACTCGAAAAGAGCATTCAAAACCCGATAAGTGTGCTTGTTTCACGAAAACGTCCGCCCTCACACAGCCTTTGCCACCAATACGCTCTTGGACTCATTTGTTTGGGATGTTTTGAACCACCCCCCGTATTCCCCTGACGGCGTCTTCAGATTATCATCTTTTTACCTTTTTGAAGGCATATATGGATGAAAATAAATTTTCAACCGACGATCATGTGCAGAAAGTGGTCCAGAAGTGGGGGAAGGAGCAGGCGGGAGAATTCTTCGAGGAGGGCAAAAAGAAACTTGTGCCACGGCTCACCACATGCATTGAACGTGCTGGCAATCATTTGGAAAAATAGTCAACAAATGTACCAACAATATCCTCTATTTTTTTTTCTTATACACTTTTTCAAACAAAACAAAAAAAAATCAGTACACTTACTTTCTCTCGTATTCTTCGAATGGCGTAGTCTGCGCCGTAGCAGTTCTGTGATAGAGTGCACTAGTCGTTCCAGTAACATTTCTGTAGCGCTGCAGTATCTCGGTAGGCGGAATAGTTGGCAATAAGCATTTTTGTAAGTGACCTTTAGCTTGCTTATTTAACAGAAAAAGATATCACTAACTCAATTATTCGTAATCATACCTAGAAAATCAAGTAAAAACAAAACAAAATATTCTCCGGCGCGTATTTTGAGTCTTTAAAGGCACACCAAAATAGTGTAAAATCAAAGATTTAAAAGTTAAGTTGCTAAAGAAAGATAATCGCAAATCTTAATAGAAAAACTTACACACCTACTACTGGTATTTTCTAGTACTTACGCCACTTTTTATTAAAAAATTCTAGGTTGGAATAATATTCAGTGGCAGTAGGTAGTTTGGATACTATTCTATGTAAACGAATATGGTGATCATTAAATGAACTAGCAGCATACATAGGTGTTGGTTTCGTTTGAATTTTCGTTAAATATTGAATTTCAGCGTTTGCGCTAAATTTCCTGCTTTTAATGAACGGTTAAAGCGTTCCTATCAGGTACCTAGAACTGGGTGACCGAAAGGCCGCGGACGGATTTTAAAATGCTATTTATTTATTCATTATTTAGTTAGTATTAAATGGGTCATCGGCATTACAGTAACACTAATTTATGAAAACTCGGTTACAAATAAAACAAACAATATCGGATTAACGTTTGTAAATAAACGTTAGATATGTGCAGGGTCATCGAAAAAGGTGTCCGTTATTTAAAAAAAAATAACCAAGTGCATACATATAACAAATACTTTTACATCTGTTTTTACTGGTTTTTTACGTCACTTATACAATAAAAAACTCCAGTCAAAAATATTACGGCTTAAATAAATATGTATGCAGGGTGTCCGGGGGTAAAGTGCATCAACTTCGGGAGGTGTTTCTACATGATGGTAGGAGTAAAAAAGATTAACAACTTTTCCAAAATTCCAATTTTTTTTTCCCATACAAAAAGACGTACCTTCTAAAAATCCTTAGTGTGAGGTTACTTACTTGCTGAGAGCTTGCCGGGCGCCCGACTCGATTGTGATTGGCCCGTATCGTAACAGCGGAAAATAATAAATCTGGCCACACACGCCGGACTAATTTTATCTTTTGCCTCAAAACTACCCCTAAACGTTGGAATTTCAAAAAAAGTTATCCATCTTTTTTACTTGTACTGTCATGTAGAATCATCTCCCGAAGTTAATGCACTTTACCCCCGGACACCCTGTATACGAGTAGGTACTTGTACAAACATATTTTTTTATAAAACGACCATATAAAACGACCATATTATGTTATCTGAATAAGCTTAAAATAAAGTAAAATAATGCTTGCCTATGGAATATAATAAAGCTATTGGGTTTATTCTCTTTTTCACATGTATTTTTACACATTTTCAAAACACAAGCCACTATTTTTGCCGTATTATTTCGTAAAATGCACCGATGAGTGCTTGACGCTGGCTCGCAGAAGAATGGTGACGTCACATTTTTTAGATTCACGCGAAGCCATACTCGATTCCAGCCGGTTCCGATGGAACCGGTATGGGGAGGGGGAAATAATACGCTTTTATCGCTTAGGGCAGGTCTATTAATATTCATATGTCTATGGTCATTTGGAAGTTACGCCGGACATGTTTTTTTTTCTTGGATTATTTTTTGGAATTTATTACAATTATTTGGAAGTGTGATAAATGCATAAAAATAAATATAAATACAAAGCGTTGTGTTATCTTTTTCGGACGTTTTTTACATCATATATCTCACTAATACAAAGGAGATCAAACTAATATTATTTATTATTTGTCCCTCTCAATTTAGTACAGAGTTGATCTTGATCCTATTGAAACAAAAAGCAAGCTTTTTGCACCAAAAAAAAATTCAATGCCCGCTAAAACAAAAGGCATTTGAACAGTAAGCAGTGGGCGTTGAAAAACGAAAACTATTAAAATTAATTATTTTAACTATTAAATCAACCTAAAAAAAAATAATTGGTGTTTAATTTAGAATGTCATTATTAATAAAAGAATGGACTGGAGTTCTTTATTTAGATACAAGTTCTACCCGGCAAACATCTAAGCTACATTTGACCTCCCTTCAGGTGCACTGAATCATATCAGGAGTCATACCACCATTCTTTCCAATCCAACGGCCAGGGAATCTGGTGTTCAGAGCGTGTTGATCTTTAAGGCTGTAGTGAGACGGCATTACATCCCTCTGTTCTGTGGCCACCTAGAAGTCTAGGTGGTGTGTATTCTAACTCATGTGAACTTTTTCATATGAAGTTATCAAGAACTTTGTATGCGACGAAAAAATCCGGGATCTGAAACTCAGGGGATAGATCCGCACACCAAATGCGACTGTGATTCCTTGAATGATTTCACGTGCCTGGAGAAATATCAACTATCGCTAAGAGTTTTCCGTGCAAAAATGAAAAACTCATATCGAAAATGTCTAACTAATGGTCTGTGGCTGAGTTGGCGTAGAGATTGGGTCCCACCCAAGCGTTGTGTATTTTCCTCGGCTGGCTAGGTCTTCCACCACGACAGAAGCAACATTTTTCGCTTAGTGTGGTGGTAGTCGTAGATTTTCAAATTTTATCAGATTATTCGTAACCCGAGAACGTTTGTCTTTAAAAATGTAATAAAATAAATATAAAAATAATTTTTAAAAATTAAAGATTAATTAAAACAGTAAATAAAGTTATTTGAGTTTTGGTGTAAATGCATGGTAAATTTTTAATGAACACTTTAAATCATTTTTAAATCACGGTCAACTTTTTTTGATAACCCTGTACATTTCTTGGGTATACATTTGTGTTCCGAGACGCGAGCCGAGCTAGAATTTATGGGAAAGGAACGAAGCAACTGCGATTGCATTTGCGGTTGCTTCGTTCGTTTCCCAAAATTCGCGATTCAGCTCGCAGATTTGACTCGCGGGTTTATTCGCAGCCTTTTGTGTTTACGTTATAATTGTGGAGTAATTTACACCGGTGGCTTTATTAAATTTCCCATTCGTTAGTAAGTTGAAGAGATGTGGGGTAACTTTTTTTATGTGATACTACAATATAATACTGTCTGTTAAGTTGAGAAATTGAAATGTTATGGAGGGCAAAAAGTGAAGGAGAAGTGGATTGTTAGGAAATTCCTGGCTCTTATGATGGTCTTTAAATACGTATGGCTAAAACCACGCCACGATTCGATTAAAAACAGAAGTCTCTGACAACACCGTATACGATCAACCCTTACTGAAAAAATGTTCCACTAAACGAAGTAAAAAGAAAGGTATTGTCAATTTTGAACTTCTTCAGCACCGTTGTGATTTGAAACTAGATGAAATGGAAACGATACTTAAAAGAGACAAACCCATACATCTATACGATGAGCGAGAGAATGAGATAGAATGAAACCTGTGTGAAGGCCCTAAGGAACATAATTGGAAAACAAAAAACTTAATGCAACCTATTAGGTACAAGCGAATGTTTGAGATACTCAGTCCTAGTTTTGTTACATTTAAACAGGATTTTGGAATGAGTGCCTGTCATAGATATATGAAATTCATGTTAAATAAATCAGGTCCGTTTATACTACCATTTACAATTTTGAAGATAAATATTTAGTCGGATTTAGGTCGTTCTTCGATCTAAAAGTTTTAACCAAATCGAGGAGTTATATTCGACTTGACTTCGAACTAAAGATGTATACAAATTTTTGAAGATTCGTTATTAGCCTACGAGACGTCTAAATTTTTGACAGCAGTTTTCTACCGGATCGGCTTACATCATAGTCCTAGATACCTTTTGTTCAGTGGAAGAAGATATTATTGTTCTAATTCTGAGAAATTCTTGCTCTGCGTGTGTTGAATTTCTTAATAAGATTTTTCCGTTCACACGATACCAGTCTACCACCGACGTATTATTGTGAAACCATGTAAATAAATTTAATGATCATCCGTCGCAAGTCAACCGACAGCCCCGACTGCCGCGCGAAGAGAGAGTATGGACCGGGAAGAGAGGGAATAGAGGGCGGAGGGGGAACAGGAGCCTCCTCTATTATTATTGAAAACTTGATTCTCGGGAACTCAATACACCACAAGGATTATTCAAACCGCATTCAACTTCTAAACAATGTTCATCGTTAAAATTATTACTACCTATTCGAAGAATCCCAAGTATCAATTTTTTTTTACATTAGCTCCATAACAGGAGGCTGTGAGGAAAATATTTCCCTTCTGAGCCTTTTTCCTATTCGGTGTTTATATATAGTTTGATATATTTAAAGAATAATTTGTTTTTCTCAGTAAAAACCATCAAATAGTGTGCATTGCCGTTGTGAAAATTCCGAAGCATTTCTATCGAAAAAGAATTATGTTAACGCAAGTTTTCAGCTAAAATTTATTTTTGTAAATATCAAAAGAAGTTTTCAATGATCAATTCTAGCAAAACATTAGTAAAGGTACCATACACAATGTCCATCAAACCAATTTGGATTTTCAGCGAAACTTCTACGTCTATTTCTAAGTTATTTCTCAAAAAGACAGCAATACGTAACTTATGGTATATTTCAATCTTCCAACTTCATCACAAACTCTGGAGTTCCGCAGGGGTCAAATCTTGGACCCTTACTTTTCTCGCTATTTATCAACGACATTTATCATTGCATAAAATTTTCTAAGTTTCTCTTATTCGCGGATGACCTTAAACTATTCCTTTTAATAAAATCTTTGGAAAATTGCTTGCAGCTACAAAGTGATATAAATTCTATCGTCGAATGGAGTCACACCAATAAATTAGGATTTAATATTAAGAAATGCTCTATCATGTGCTACACCAAGGCGAACAAAACGATTTACTTTAACTACAAAATGTCTTATTCGTCTCTTCAGCACATTGTTATTTTGAGAGATTTGGGAATCACATTTGATGCGCACCTAACATTTCACGTCCACATAGAGACGATATGCAGCAAAGCTCTAAGAATGCTAGGATTTGTGCTAAGCAACTCCAGACACTTCTGCAGCTCAGCCGCGATTCGTTTGCTATACTATAGCTTAGTACGTAGCATTTTGGAAAGTGGTTCAGTAATATGGGGACCAGTGGATTTAACATACTCTCAAATGATTGAGAAAGTGCAAATGAAGTTTCTGAGATATTTGTATCTTAGAGACTTCGGATATTATCCCTGGTTATATCCATCAGCCTTTTTGTCCGGCATGCTGGGTATTAATAGCCTCGCCGAAAGAAGGAAAACTGCTTTGCTGACAACAGCATATAAACTTTTAAACGGTAACATCTGTATTCCCGATATATTACAAAAATTTGAGTTTTATGTCCCCGACAACTTCACAAGAGCACGCAGACATAGAACTTTTGTTGTTCCGAGATGCAGAACTAACTTACCATTAGTAATGCCGCTCGGAAAAATGATTATTTTACTAAATTTCCTGCCCCCTGATATAGATATTTTTAAACTAAATATTGATCAATTCAAAAACGCTATTATTACTTAATAAAATAAAATGTATGTTTATTATTGGTTATGTAACTGTAAATGTGCATTTAAAATAAAATAAATAAATAAAAAAAATAAATAAATATTGTGATATGCAATGTTGATAATAATACAGAGACCGTATTTTATGGTGAAAAAATGTAGATTAAGAATTTTTTTGTAAATATCATTAGACAGTTGAGTACATAATACACTAGTCATTAATAACATAATTGCAAATTAGTACAATGTGAGAGTGAGCAAAATATTATCCTAATACACTATCAAAATATTCTTCTAAAGCTTCTGCTTTTGGGAGGCGGGAATGGGTACCGCCGCCCCGGGAACCTTTATTGGATAACCAACACCTCTGCCATAGGTCACCCCAAGTAGTTTGCTACGTTTGGTGATTTAGCAGGGGTGCCCGGGTTCATGGGGTGAGGTTTGTCTAGGTCTTGGAGGCGGATGACCAAGACACACTGAACCCCACATTCCTACCCACCCCTTAAACCCTTTTCCTTCCCAGAACTCTCCTCTCCTTCCTTTCCTTAAAAAAACCCTCCACACAGCATCTCCAAAGATGACATAGGCCCTGAGGGAAATTATTTTCCTCAGGGCCTCCTGTGTGGAGCTCGTGTAAAAAAAAAATTGTATCCATAATTTGAATTTATTCAAATGGATACCATTGTTCTGTCCTTAAATCGAATGTATTACATGAACATACGGAAAACATAAATGTTGTGGGCGTAGAATACTGTAAAATATATATTTTCCTATTTTAATACTCCATTGTATTGTGTTTAGTATTGTAAAACTGTTATAATTTAAATAAATTAACGAAAATAATCCTATTTCCAAATGTATTAAAAATTGTGAAAGCCAGATTGCTTTCTGAATTCGTATTTCTTTTGAATGTTGTGAACTACTATTTTTTTTAAATCACTGCGTTTATTAATACGGTTTTCTGAATTTAAAAAGGTTTATTAACTTGCTTGCTTGCGGTGTATCCCCCATTAGAACTAAACCTATTATACAGCATCTCCCAAAAGTGCGGCTCGCGTGAGCGTGTATCAATTTATTTTGCCAATTTTTCCATTTTTGCATTTCATAACCGCAAGCCAATATAAAATTGATATATTAAGCATTATGCAAAGTGATGGAAATAGGGGTTACTTTTCGCGTAGCAGAAACGAGGGGAAGAAAATGAGAGGGAGCGGGATTCATCATATGAATTATGATGACATTACGGCGTATTTTATATTCCTGACGTCATGACTCTAATGTTGCGTGAGATGTAATAAATATTTATTTATATTTATATTAAGTTCTTCCGCGTAGCCAAAGTGATATAGGCATATTATGGAAATTATATGATCGCATTAAAGTAAGGGAACGTAATGTGTTATTCAGTATGTATTCTTACGTCGTAACTTAGCAATTTAGCTTTCTGAAGGAGATATAAACCGGAGAGGCTTTTACGAGTGCGTAGGTAATAGATTCCTAGGTACCTACTTATTCTTTAGGGAAGAATCTAAACCATAATGTTGGTAGACTACATTATTCTGTTGGTTTGTCTCGGAAAAATCATTAGAAGGGTAAATTTTCAACTTACACGATTTTATTTATGTGGAATTTCCAGGGCGGTGTAATTAGTTTTAACCCATAATCTAAGTCCATGAATTATTAAAAAACAAAATTGGAGAAAACACAATTTCTATATTGACTATACGCAGCGACTTGCATGGGCAAACAGTTTGTGCAAAAAATACAGTACACTCTGCGGCTTGCATGTGACAGCGACTTGCATGCGCAAACAGTTTATGCAAAAAAACACGGTACACTCTGCGGCGGGCATAACATGACAGCGACTTGCGTAAGCAAACAGTTTGTGCAAAAAACTCGGTACACTCGGCGTGCACAACACTACAGCGACTTGCATAAGCAAACAGTTATACATTTCCTTATTCTCTTCTTCTTCTTCTCCTTATGCCCTGTCCGTTCATCGAACGTTGGCTATCATGTTGGCTATGCGGACTTTGTTTACTGCGGCCCGGAACAGCTCCACGGTAGACTGGCCAAACCACTGTCTCAGGTTTTTCAGCCATGAGGTTCTCCTTCTTCCAGGGCCCCGTCTTCCGGCAATTTTTCCCTGCATTATGAGATGCAGGATCTCATACTTCTCTGGATGTCTCATCACATGTCCAAGATATTGAAGTTTTCGGATTTTTATAGTTTTAATTACTTACTTTTCTTTATTCATCCGAACCATGTCATCTTCATTTATAATCCTGTACATCCAGCTTATTTTAAGTATTCTTTTGTAGATCCGCATCTCGAATGCCTCAAGTGGCCTAAATAGTTCTTCAGTAATCGTCCATGCTTCCATTCCATAAAATAATATCGAAAACACGTAGCATCTGACCATTCGCACTCGTAATCCAAGGTTGAGATCATGACTGCAGAACATTTTTTTCATGCGTATAAAGGTTGCACGAGCTTGCTCAATGCTGCATTTGATTTCAACTGAAGTATCCCATCTATCATTTACATTGCAGCCCAAGTATACAATACTCTGAACCTTCTCTAGTTTTGTTCCAGCAATATAAAGATTTTCATCCAATGCGTTGTTTTTGCTTATGAGCATGTATTTTGTCTTATTTATATTCAGTTCTAGCCCAAAATTCTCACAAGTCTTCACTACTTGACTCCAGCAAAAGTTGTAAATCCTCAGCGTTACTTGTTATTCTCTTCACTAACTCTGAAATGTGACTATCTACTTCAGGTTTTGATCAATGATCACACCGAGATATTTAATTTTAGAGGAAGAGTTAATTACGGTACCAATAGGATTATGTTGTTTACAATTTTTCGTCGTGGATTAGAGTATTAACTTTATGATCAGGTATTTTCTGTGAGGAAAATAAGACAAGTGTTGTTTTTTTAGCATTAAG
Organism: Limnephilus marmoratus; assembly: GCA_917880885.1. Classification (NCBI taxonomy): domain Eukaryota; kingdom Metazoa; phylum Arthropoda; class Insecta; order Trichoptera; family Limnephilidae; genus Limnephilus; species Limnephilus marmoratus. Next base: position 33,697,698 of record OU862918.1, on the reverse strand, counting down.
TGCGAGTAAGTTATTATCAAACCATGATTTTAATTTATTAACATCTTCATTTGGCTATTTGTTAACTAGTTCCCAAGTTTGGCCTTTTATTAACAATACAGTGTCATTGTTTCCGACATTGTTAATCGTTTATAGACAGCCCTGATTTACACAGCCTAATTACCTTTCATACTTCAACTAAAAAGTAATAAAAAATATTTTTTATCTTCAAAATAATTCCTTAAAATAATTACTTATGTAAACGTTCTTCGGTATCACTCATTATTTTATTTTATTTTTTTATATGAATACCGCACAAGAGCTCCCGTCTGAAGCCAGTGAGACTATGGCATCCCCAATCGGGGTATGTTGTGAGGCTGACGGTAGTGGGGAAGGAGATAAGGAAGAGGAAGGTGGGGAATTACCTGGCTATTCAGATCTGGTCACCAAACACTGCTAATGCCATTTCAAGCAACGTTTCAATTCTGAATGGTGGTCTTACACCAGGACGATACTGACAGTATCTTCCACTCTGGAACGTGCCGCAAATATACTATATATTATTTTTTAATGAATAAATTGTGAAATAACACAAATTAATCAAATAAAATTTATTTGCCAGGCCGGGATTCGATCCCGCGACCTTCGGTATGCGAGTCAAGAGCCTTACCGCTTGGACTACGCCGGTCGCCGATTCTCATGGGTTCTACATCTTAGTTGTACCTACAAGCTAAATTTACTACGTAATTACCGGTATGCTTAATTTTAATGGACATATGTATGTAAATGCCCTTTTAAACGTATAATATCATCAAAAATAAAAAAATTAATAAACATAATAAAATTTATAAAGACGATAAGAGTAATTGGTTAACATGACTAATTTGTACGAGTATGTAGACATCACATGTAATACCCGTATAATTAATTATGAAATTATCGGTCCTTGGAGCAGCTAAGTGCAATATCTTGTCTGAACAAAAGGTACCTGTATTAAGTCAAGGTATGTTAATTAATTGTTCACATGCTGCCGGTCGCGGTCGGTCGGTAAAGGAGATCCCACCCACCCCTATAGCGCCCTACTGCACGGAGAACTCATTCTCAACTGAGTCTTAATAACCCTCTAACGGTACAATAAAACTTATATTATTTAGCGGGTGAAAATTTAATGTTTCATAACTTTAAAGCATTTTCATCTCTAAGCCACCGCTTTCTTCATTCATGGAAATATAATCTTCAGAGACTTCATAGATACATGGGAATAGGTACAAACATAATAACATAAAATATAAGAGAGTAACAAAAAAGATCCCACATAGGCGAACCCTGTGCGTGGGTATTATATTATGTGGATATTAAACAGTGGTGGTTAAAATAGAATTAAAAAAAAATATATATATATATAGTGTCTTTAGAGATCAACATGATGATCTTACAGGAGTTACTGTGAGATTTCTTAAAATTAAAGATATATGTACATATAATAACGTATGTATACACCCAAAAAGTACATACACACGTTCATAAATATGTGTACATATAATACACATACATTTCCTTTTTTTAATCTAAAATACAGAAAGACATGGAATATTTTAGGAATTTATAAAACAGATAATACAATTTAAAGAAAAAAATTCTCACTTCCAAATTATGTGTTACCCAGCTTTTAATATTTTTTTTTATATAAGTTCGGATTTTGACACGTATTGATTGAATTGGGTAGGGAATTGAACAATTTTGGGGCAATGCAGTTAATGTGCTTTTGGGCCAGCCTGGTTTTGCAGTGAGGCACTGTGTACACGCACGTGGTATGTCTCTGGCTAGAACGATTTGTGTTTTTAATAAAATTGTTAGGACGAGAAAATATAAATTTAAGACATTGAATACAGTAGATCTGCCTTAGTTCCATAATTTCAGTTTCCTGAAATAACTGATTGGTGGGACACGCTTTGGCCCTCTGGTACATTACCTTAATGATGGACTTCTGTGCAATTTCTAATGGTTTTACATGGTTATTGTATGTTCCTCCCCACACGATTATTCCATAGGAAATGGATGAAAGCACCAATGCGTTATAGACAAGTTTCATGGTTCTTATATTGACAATGTTGCTCATGCGTTTGAATATGTAATTTAGGTATCTCAGTTTATTAACAAATTTTTTCTATATGGTAAGTCCATTTGAGTCGGCAGTCTATAGTTACACCTAAGTATTTGATATAATTTCCTAATTTCACATTTTCGCAGTTTGAGCATGTCGCAAAGTTACAATTAACGTTATGGAACTTCAAGTTAAGATTGTTTTTAGGGGATGACTTTTGGGAGTTATAAAAGGGAATAAAAATGGTTTTATCAAGATTTAGACTGAGAAGATTTCTATCTAGCCAATCTTTGACTATTGCAATGCATTTATTAGCCTTACTGGTTGTATCTTCCCACGTTTTACCATGTACTGTTATTGCAGTGTCATCGGCAAAAGAGAGAATTTCACCTGGTATTACAATATTGCATAGGTCATTGATGTAGATTAGAAAGAGTAGTGGCCCTAAGACTGTTCCTTGAGGAATACCATGTTTTACCAAATCACAAGTGCTTAAGCTTGATCCTATTTTTGTGCATTGTTGGCGATTTAATATATAGCTTTTTAGTAGCAAGAGACTTTTGTTTTTAATACCAACGTTAATGATTTTCTTTAAAAGAATTTTATGGTTGACTGTATCGAACGCTTTCTTTAAGTCCAAGAAAATAGTTAAAGTTTTATTATTAGAGTCTAGGTTAGAGTACATGTTTTTGGTTAAACTAAAGACGGCATCGTCGGTGCTCAGGTTAGTCCTAAAGCCATATTGATTAGCTGAGAGAATTGCATTCGATTCTAGAAAAATCATAATTTGTCGTTTTAAACACTTTTCTAAGATCTTGGATAATTGAGAAGTTAAGGTTATTGGTCTGTAGTTAGAAACAGACATCTTGCTGAATGTAGTTGTGGGATAATATTATGTACAGGTATTAACCACTGTATTCTGACAATGGCGTTATATATACGAGTATGTCGTAGACCGATCGTAAAATCAGGTAGGTCATGATGAGCATAGCTACATCTTGAAGAGCCTGACGGCAGATCGTGAAGTGCCTAAGGTGCATCATGATCAGCCTGATTATAAGATTGGTCTGCGACATAATATAATATTTCGATGGGTGGTAGAAATCTCAAAGTGCTAAGCCAAAGACAGGGCAATTGTATTTTCTTTTAGTACTCAACTGACACGCATACGAGGCAGGTCGCGTAAGGTCGTTTCCTTCCAGTAAGTATATTGCATTAAAAAATGCCCTTGAGTGTGATGTGAAAATATTTCCATTACACGGAAAATACTAGTAAAAGCCAAAGCATAACATTTCATTTTTAAATACACCCAAATTAATTATTATAATTCAAAATACAATAGGCCACTTGCATTGAATTCATAACGACTTAGAAAAATTCGCGTGGATAGATCTTTTTATTAAGATTGCGAAAATGTTAGTAAATTTTTTTAGAAATGTACAGTTTTTTTTATTTTTAAATAAATAAATTCATTATTTGGGTTTGTGAAGTCACTACATGAAAATGTCCCGTCTTCGAAAATGTTCCTATTAATTTTGTAAAATTCCACACTGATTTATTTTTTTATTATGGCATCACTTTGATTTCAGGCGAATTTTTTAATTCGTTCACTAGATTTATTGTTTTTTCTCTGCGAACTTATCATTTGGTTTGACTTTTTGGCAGATGTTCTGAAGAGAACCCCGTACATTTTAGAAGTCGGTACGTGTTTTAGAGGTATAATGGTTATGGTGCTGATTTTAACAAAATTAAAATTTATAATATTCTTATTATTATTATAATTTACAAGTACAAGTATTGGATTACATTGGATTTAGTAATATATACATTGTACATTATAATGATTTATGATCAATAAGATGGATCAAGGAAAAAAATATTTATGAGATGTAATATTTTTGGTATGCCTCGTTATTCTCCTGTACCATTCGTGTGGAAAACGTCCTTTTTTTCAACTGGTTCTTAGTAATGTAATAACAGAACTTGAATAAAACTTTCACAGAAATTGAAAATTAGCTTAGAAATTTGATGATTTTTCAAATTCTGTGAAATAAATAGCATTTACTTAGTTTAAATTTTGTTTTAGCGTGTTCAGCATGAGGCTCCTTACCGAACTTTAGTGCCTTACATATCCCATACTGGCGAAAGTGGAGATCGAAATAGCCACTGAGGCGATATCTCCTTGTTCGGTGTTTGCTTTGTCCCTTGCCTTCGTGTTGGTGTCTATTAACACAGACACCACCCTTTATAGAAATTCAAACAGGCTCATATTCATATACTCTGCGTAATATAATTATTATCCGGTAATGGGTGCAAGCACTATTCGACGTCTTATGCACATGCAAATAATAGATTATGCACATAAATTATTGACCCAACAGGAGTCTGCAAGGGTATATTTGCATACCCCTTTGGTAGGGCAATATACTCTTAGGGCCTTAATAAAAGTGTATTAAATTTTACACAACTGGTAAATAATCCGTTTACCACGTGTTATTTGCCGATTCTCAGCAGTGTAAAACTTAAATCACGTGTAATATCAAGGGGGATATTTTTGAATTATTTATTTATTTATTATTCACGCCCCTTTAGGGGAATTTTACACATGAATACTAGTAAATTATGCATTGTAAATTGCACATAACTGAACTGTCTCAGTAACAACATTTTGTATTCGTTTAGTGATAAATTTAAGATGTCCACTGACTTGGTACAATTATTTCCCTCTGGGAAAGAGGAATACGTACGGTAGTTAGTCCCAGAATTTCTGCACTGAAACAAATAGCGACTTCTAGTAGTACGTAGTGGAAACAGCAAGCAATTCTGGACTATCAACAACATCATTTAAAATTTGTTGTAGAAATACCAAGTCAATGAAAATCCTTCTATCTGACAATTTAAGCATAGGTATTCATATCATTTAAAATAGTATTGTAGTTTAACATAAATGCTGGAATACCCACTTTGAAATTTAGTTAACGAAGAATGTATTTTGAATTCTTTCAATAGCTTGTACATGAATATTATAATGTGGGTGCCAATATATTAAGATGAGAGAATTGTACTCATGTTGACTTCCAACAAAGGCAAAATATAACAGTTTAATGGACGTAATATATTTTAAAATTTCTATTTAGCCAAGTTTTAAAACCCACTTGTAAGCACTTATTACTAATTTCCGTTGCGTGGTTAACAAATGAAAGATTTTTGCAAAAATTTATTAAAATTCGGACAATAGGTATGGTTTTGAAAAACGTACAACAGAAAAGAAAAAAGGATTAATGAAAGACACTGATTACTGTTGTCACATAATTTCAATCGATTTTCTTTTGGTGACTTACTTTCTACGTGTTTTTAGCATCTTCCAATTATTATAAATACACGATCTTACCTCTAATTTCACCATAATATAATAAGAAAGAATTATACAATTTATCCAAAGAAACGTTTCTATCTCAATGACAATTCTTTTTTCAGACAGTCTTCAGGCAGGTGCTTTCGGAGCGTCAGGACCGAAAGCCTGGAATGGACTGCCACATGATTAAATAATGATCACAGACTCGGCAGAAATAAGAGCTAAGCTTAAAATTAACCGTTTCAGACAGTCGACATTAAGTCAAAACCCTTTCACTTTTATCTTCACAGCCCGCTACAATGTAACTAATTGTGTAAAAATGTTAGCAGTCAAGAACTTACGAACGTAATAGTCGTATCTTCTTCATGCATAATCGTTACATTGAAAATGTATTTATCGGAAGTGGTTTGCCAGGTAAGTATGTTTTCTGTATTTGTTTGTAAATAATAAAATTATATACAGCCTAAGAACTCATTATACAGCGCCATTGAGGTGACTTTTCACAAATACGGCGCTCTACAAATTAACCAATTATTATTATTATCAATCAGTGTAAAGTAAAGGGAAGTGTGACGTATTTAATAAGACTGGTCAATATACAATCATTGATGTTATCATTGTTTTTTTTATATTTTATGTAAATTTTAGTATTAAGAGGGCATTACCAGAGAAAACCAGAAATATGTCATTTTCAAATCAGATTTTAGACGTATTGACTCTTTTCCACAAAAAAATATAAATGAATTTCGAAAGATTGTTATTTTATCTAGCATTCGCATGTAATAAATTTTGAGATTTTTTTAAAATTTTTAGTATAATAAGGTTATTCCATAGGTCGTTGGCAGATTTGTTAAATTTTCAAAAAAGATTTTGTATTATACCACACCCATTTCAAATAATATAATCATGCAGTAAAATAAATCAATACATTATCTAGTAAACGCATGTTTTAGAATTTTAATTTTAGTTTCAATAAAATCATTAAAAAATATGTACGTACATGTGTTTCTTGACGAAAATTGGTTCGTTTTAGATTTTTTAACATTCTTTTAAATTTAGACATTATTGAAAAATGATAAATACTTATAATCAAAAAATAATTGCAAAAAGTACATTATATTAATAGTTTTATCATCACGCCTTTCAGCATTTTTGGATAAAGGTATAAATTAAAGCTAATTTGGATTGAAATAAATTCGATATTGAGTTATAATTTAAAAAAGCTGGTACGGAGAATAATTAATCTTTCTCATTGTAACCGCCCTGCACGATCGTAAGAACAACTTTCGACGAAATGTGGATTTTCGTCCACTGGCTGGTTAAACGCTCTTAATAAAATCTTGTGTTTTAAAAAATTTTTGGTCTCATGCTCCTTTATTATAAATTTTATGTTTCTATTTTTTTATTTTGCTATTTAATCAGAGGTAAAGTCACAAGGTGGAAATCCATATTGGTTTTATTTTGGCTAAATACAAACATGTACAAACTGGAAAAATGTTAACTGTCGATTTCCCAAAAATAAATAAATAAAATAAAATAAAATTTAAGCCAGTTGTATCCTCTCGTAAACTTGTTGCAAAGTTTGGGGGACAGAGCACTCAATGAACTCGGTTCACATTCTTGCCAGTAACCTGGCATTTAGTCTGAGGTTAGAAACTGCTTTTTAGTAAATACTTTACAAGTATTTACAAATATTAGACGTTAACAAAATACTGTCCAATGATGCAAAGCTAGGAGTGAATGAGGCAAAGAGTGTGTGCCAAGACCAAGTTGTTTGGCAGTCCGTTCTCTCTGATTACCCCTTTAGAGAAATGTCGTGATGGTTAGGTAGTTAGTTAGAAGTATTCATCAAAAAACAATGTACTTAAAGCGCCTTTGAGGTGATTGAATGACTAAACCATGGATTCTCAACATTATTTTGCCCACCGCCCACATTGAGAATATTTTTTTTCTGGCGCCCTTCATTTTTTACCTGGAGGGGAGAGGGGGGGCTTGGGCTCAAGACGGATGATACCTTCGTTATTTTGTTTATATATTATACCAGTTATTTGTTATACCTTCTTGTTTAGCAAGTACAAAAAGCCATTCTTTTGTATTTTTTAAGTACCGGGTTCCTACCTCCTTCCTTCTTGTATACATGATATATTGTCAATTCTTTATAATAATAATACACGTTAGTACGTGATTAGCGTGTTTTTGTCTTTTTTAGACCATTTATTTACCTGCCAACGCCCTTACTGTGCCATCTCAACGCCCTCTAAGTTTCTCTGGGCCTTCTACCGCCCCCCTGAAAGTCTGAAACGCACACAAGAGGGCGTTATCGTCCACATTGAGAACCTATGGACTAAACGGAGCTATTTATTGTTGACCGTTTACCATCATCACTACAAAATTCATCTATTTTACTATATAACAGACTGTATTGGTGATCTAAATATAAAAAAAAATATACAATAGTTGTAAAAAGCCAGTTCCGGTGAGTACATCATCAATGCAAACATAAAGATAAACGAAAAGTCGGTTAAAATGAATATGGCGCCATTGAAATGAACATCGCGAAGGAAATGATAATTCAGCAACCGTTAGTCGAGCATTCCGTATACTTCCACGAGATGGTATCTGTCTATGATCCGACCGCGATACAAGCCGACTAAAACGTCGTACTAATTCTACCGCTTACTTAAAATTATACGTTTTGTTCCAAGTATCACAAAGAAGCTGTTGTAATTATCCTTGTATTCTCCATTAATTTCTCTTTTAACCGCAGCGTTTTGGATTATTAAGGAAACATTATATTTCGCCCTTTTGTTCCCCATTCTTTATCCCCGATAACCCCGGGAACTGCGGGAGGATTTTTGACTCGAAAACAACCAGATGGGAAAATAATTACCTTCCCACTTATCTCCATTGTCGTGGGGTCAAATAAACCACCGGAGTTTATGATTTTGTGCTAATGCTTACGAAGCATGAACATCATTACGAACGTAAGATATACTTAAGTGGGAACTTTAAGTATCCTTGATCATGTACGTATATACTAGTAGTTACCAAAGCTTTGCCCGCATTTTAATTGGTGCTTGTGTACATCGCTTTATTTATGCGAACAAAACAGCCAGTTTCGGTACAACTGTCTCCTCAGGAGAGGTATAAACTTATGGCATTCAGTTATGCATAGTTCATTATCATCGATAAACTGTCTCCTCAGGAGATGTATAAACTTATGGCATTCAGTTATCATATGATAATGAACTATGCATAACTGAATGCCATAAGTTTATACATCTCCTGAGGAGACAGTTGTACCGAATTAAAATTAAAATAAAATTAGGTACGATTTTAGATTTTCACGGCCAAAAGTATTTTTGTTATTAGTTTTTGGGTATTATGCCGTGTTGCGCTACCTCCTTCTTTAGGCAACGTTTCGGACAGCGTTGCAGTGTCCATCATCTGCCCTGATGATGGACATCTGCCCTGATGATGGACACTGCAACGCTGTCCGAAACGTTGGCTAAAGAAGGAGGTAGCGCAACACGGCATACTACCCCAAAAACTAATAACAAAAATTAAATAAAATTCATTAAATTTTATTGGAATAACTTTTGAAGGTATATCCATCAATGTAATATTAATCAATAAAGAAGAAGATAAGACTAATAAGTCAAAATGAAACATATAAGAAAACAAGAGATAGAAAGCTAAAAAGGTAATGGTCACAACTGGGAATCGAACTCAAGATCTATGTCTTACCGGGACAACGCCTTAAGAGGGTTTAACCAGAAAAAACCAGAAATGTGTCATTTTTAAATCAGATTTTAGACGAATTGACTCTGTTCCACAAAAAAATTATAAATTGATTTCGAAAGATTGTTCTTTTATCTAGTAAACGCATGTTTTAAATTTTTGAGAAAAAAATGTTTATCTATAGAATAATAGGTGGTTGGCAGATTTGTTAAATTTTCAACAAAAAAAAATTGTATTATACCACACCCATTTCAAATCATATAATCATTCAGTTAAATAAATCAAAACATTATCTGGTAAACGCATGTTTCAGAATTTCAATTTTACTCTAAATAAAATCATTAAAAAATATATACGTACATGTGTTTCTTGACGAAAATTGGTCCGTTTGTGTATTTATTTGCGCACTTACAAACTAATATATTTCAGATTTTTTTACATTCTTATTTAACTTAGACATTATTGATAAACGATAAATACCTAAGATCAAAAAATAATTACAAAAAGTACAAAATTTTAATAGTCATAATCAATGAAAACTGTTGCAGATGGTTTTGACCTTAAAATTAAATATTTTTAAGTTGTTTTTTAAATGTGTTCATTCATTTCTAAAGAAAAAAAACGATTTTAGTAAATTACGCTTATATTGTTTATAATGTAATTCACGATTTTATTTTTATTCTAGTCAATGGCGTTTCGGAAAAGCTTCAATTTATCCAAAACATATTTTCTGTATTTATAAAATAAACCGATTTGTGATTTAGCCTTACGTTTCACCACTCGGCCATTGGGACGTATTTAATTTCTAATTTATTGAATTATTTCATTTATCATTTAATGAACTAGGAATGGAGTGAAAGTAGAATATATGACGCAAATGTGAATGGTAGAAGAAGTCGAGGACGCCCAAGAAAGACACGGCACGACCAAGTAAATCAGATACTTGAGTCGGGCCATGTCAAGAGTCAGAAATATAGTAGATCATCTTTGAAACGATGTATAACGTAAACGAGACAAGGGACATGTGCCAAGATCGAGTTGTTTGGCTGTCCGTCCTCTCTGCCTACCTCTACGGGGAAACGGTGTGATGATTAGTTAGTTATGTAATTTTTGTCGATTTCATGTTTCCAATTCCAAATTAACAATAATTATCATCAACTTTTTTTGAATGATTACAAAGTTCTAAATATTTTTTTGTAAACTAGATAGTTGTCCATTTGAAAACTAGATTTAACTAGATGTGTTTTTATAGGAAAAAAATTGTACGCATTTATTTTTAAAATAATGTTACGAGTACAAGTGATCAGAGCTCATCGTAAGTTCGAACACGCCGACCATACTAAAACAAAATGTGTTTATGTGAGAACATATAACCGGGCATTTTTAGATGTTTTGTGGTGAAATTAAGCTCGCGTTGAGAAACCAGCCTTACCGGAAATAAGAGTTCGCGGAAGGAAGCTGCCTCCTTGAGAAGGTTCTAGATCTCTAATTACGATTCCATTCATTGTTTTAAATAAACCATCACGTGAGAGGAACCGGGTGAGCTTTCTGCGAGGGCTGCGGTTAATTAAGGGGAGTCTCACACCCCAAAGCTCAAATTACGGAATGTCTGATGTTTTGAATGGGAGCTCTCCAAATTTGAGTGAAATGGGTTCACGACGGAATTGAGTACGATGATTGATGACGTTTCTGACTGAAAACGTTTTAAAGAGGAGCGAATGGACAAAGGTAATTTGTAAGTTTTAAATGGATATTACCTACTAATTACACGTGAATTGAGATCGCTTTCGGATTGCCGGATAGTTTTGAGCTTAATGCCTAAGGATTATGAAGTTGTTGAAGTTCGTTTGTATTTGTTTATATTCCGACTAAAATATTATCAAACTATGAATGAACAATCAATAGTTTAGAGGGTACGTATGGATATGTACGTACTATCTGGGATGGGTAGGATTGCACTTTCGTTCCTAATTCTAGAAGAAAAAAATCATTATAGGTGTATGTATAAATAAAAACGAATCGTCGAAATGTATGTACGCGCATAACATCCAAAGGACTGCACCAAATTTGGTAATTCTTTTTTTGTGTTCGTTATTGTCGTTATTAGGAAAAGGTGTGTATAAAACTACTGGTGAGCTCTGGCATTATGAAATTTGTATTAAAAAATTGCAATAGATGGCACGCGAGCTGTTTGAAAACGGTATTTTTTTAAGTTTTCTTTATTCATTGGATTTTTCGACCAGCATGCTAGGTACATGCCCGTGCTGCGGTAGTCGAATGTACCGGGACTGAATGTATGGAATGCGTGAGGGGGGAGGGGAGAGGGGGGAGGGGAGAGGGGGGAGGTGAGAGGGGGGTGGGGAGAAGGGGGAGGGGAGAGGGGGGAGGGGAACTCAGGTTGGGGGTTCGCGGGAAAAGGCGAGGGAACCCGGGAGGGGGAAGGGGAACATGGGATGGGAACTCGGGAAGGAGGTTCGCGGGTCGGGGGAAGGGGGGGAGTGGAGAAGGTGGAGGAGGCGAAGTGAGAACGCGATAGGGGAAGGAAACGCGAGAGAGGAAGGAGAGGCGAAAGGGGAACGAGACGAATAGGAAAACGCAGGGAGAAACAATTTCTTTATTAAATGGCATTGCAACGCGTGCCGGGAACCAGCTAGTTTAGAATAAACAATATTTTTTAATTATCGAAACAATTTTGTAATAATATTAATTAACCCGGCGTCAATGACGTGAAAATAATTACGCGGTCAATGACGCCGGCTAACCGTGACCCGAATTTTATCGATGGGTTGTACCAAAACTGAAAGGGTTATCTTGATTTTGAAAATTATTTATTATATATGGGTTCTTTGCTCATTACCAGAATATTTTAAAAATCAACTTTTTATTATCTTAGTAAGAAACACACGCAAAATCAACCATGAAAAAATAAATGTAGAATTTCATTACAACTATTGGTCATACTAACCCGTTTTCCTCATATATCTCCTGTATCTCCTTTCGTAAGCGGTGCGGGTAGAAGGGGGTTGTATCTCCAGCTACTCAAGCGCTCAAGTTGAACGGTTGACAGGTAAAAAAAATATGGCCGTTTTAAATCGCCTCGGGTCATTGTGACCCAGCGTCATCGACGCCGGGTTAAAAAAACTGACAGAAAAGAAAAATATAAGACCTTGACCTATTATATCTCGATTCTCTTAACTTAACAAATGTATTGCAATCTTTAGAACACAGGTGTCAGGTGGGTATGCTGTCCTTTTTCTAACGGTATTACAATGGAAGATGCTACGAGGAACTAGCGTCATTGATCCCTTCGGCACCGGTGCATAGTCGGAAAACACGAACTCTTCAAGACCCATGTTCACTCCTTCCTCTCCTCAAAAAGACCCTCCACACAGCATCTTCAAAGATGACGTAGGCCCGTGGAGTAAATGTAAAAAAAAAATCAAAAAAATGTTATGATAGATTTAAATACTCAAAGATGAGGTATAGAAACTTGTGCGAATTTTTATTTTTTATGAATGCCGCACAAGAGTCCCGTCTGGAGCCAGTAAAACTATGATTCGTCCAATTGGGGTATGCTGTGAGGCTGAATGTAGTAGGGAGGGGAAGGAGGTGGGATAAGGGAATGTAAGAAAGTACCTGGCTATTCAAATCTGGTCACCAAACACGGCTAAAACAATTTCAACCAACGTTTCAATTCTGAATGGTAGTTTACCCCAGACCAATACTGGGAGTCTTCCACTCTGGAACGTACCGCATATATACTATATATTATTTTTAATGAATTAATTGTGAAATAACAGAAATAAATCAAATTAAATTTATTTGTGCACGCGCGCCGAGATTTGATCCGCGACCTTCGTATTGGGAATCAAGTGCCTTACCCCTCGACAACGTTGGCCGTCAAAAAAACAGCAATGAATAATTGTCAAATCTGTAATATAAAAATGAATCGCTGAATGTATTGCTAAGCGCATAACTTTCGAATGACTGCACCAAATTAGGTAATTTTTTTTGTGTTCGTTATTGTCAGGATAAGGTTTTTATAAAACTTCCGGTGAGCTCTAGCATTATGAAATTTGCATAAAAAAATTGCTATTGGTGGCACGCGAGGAAGCGGCTATTGCTATGGAAAGCGGGAGGGAGGGAGAGATGGGTAGGGGGACCTGGGAGGGGGAAGGGGGGTACGAGTGGAGTGGGGAGAGGGAAGGTGGTGGTGACGGAGTGGGAACGGGAGAAAAAAGGGGAGGCGGAAGGGGAACGGGACGAATGGGAAAGGACACGCAGGAAGAAACCATTTCTTTATTAAATGGCATAGCAATGCATGCCGGGACCAGTTAGGTATACATAATAATCACCATAACACGGCCATCAGCCTAGCATGGTGGTCTAAAAATCTACAAATAATGTAACAATAATATGCAATGAATAAGAAAAAATAAATAAAATAAAATAAAAATTCATGGCTCCAGAGCTGACCATTCGAGAAATTTAAGTTATAAACAGATATATTTTTGTACAGTAAAGAATCAGCGTCAGAAACTTACATAGAGCATATTCTTACTTCCTCTTCAACAATAACAAATAAATGTTTGCATTATCTCTCGTGAACTATGACTTCGTTGTCACCACATTTTTTTGTTAATGATAAGTAATCAACGCGCTTCAAGAATAATGTTCTCGTATCACAATCGTAAATAATATAACCATGCCAAACATTACAAAAGGGTGATATAGAATTTAAATTATGGCGCACTTTATTTACTTTGCATCCGGCCAGGGATGAGGAAGGGAGGGGTGGGTTTAGTGCCCAGTGCAGTGTTGCAGTTTTGCAATGGGGTCGGTAACGAAGTTTGTCTTCAACTTAGTATTCAGTTGGAGTGTCAATAAACTACGCTTGAACCTGCCTTGGACATGCTGGGGTGGTAGACTGGTCATACCGGGGTGATATATACCCTGAAGTCTGTTATCTTAAACACAATTCATAACAGTTTTCATGGAATCATTAATATCCCTATTCTGATGGAAAATATCAAATAAAAACTTGTTAATTTTATATAGGTACTTTTAATGAAATCTGCAGATGCCAATGCCAAGATCTACTCCTAATAAAAAAACGAGTGTGCTTTAGACCACACAATAGTGGAGGTTAACCACCTCTTACCCGCCCTGGTATAAGTAACTGATGGTTACTCCTTCAACGCTCTCGCAAAATTCTAATTTTTTTTGTTAAACGAAGCTACATTTATTTATTTTGAACGAATCTAGACCCCCAGTGTCCTTGCATACGTTGTTAGTAAGCAGTATTCAAGTACTTAACAGGAAAAACAAAATGCAAAAAATAAGTTAGTAAGACAAAGATAAATTAAACAGGTCATTCATGAGACCACACAACAGAAGTAAAACTTCTGCCCCATCTCTATGATAGGAAGAGAGAAAGAAAATGCTCTTTTGCTCTTACAGTGTGATACAGACAAAAGGCCAGCACTGTGTAACGTAACTGGCTATGAGAGAATGAGAGAAAGAAAATCTGTGCTCGCACCTCTCTCTCTTGCCCCTGCTGTAATATACGAAGTGTCCTCCCTCTAAACTTCCGTTCGCCTCGCTTTTCGTAACGCTCTCGTCACGCATTCGCCAGCTTATTCTCCAAGTCAAGCGTGCGTAAAGAAGCTTTACTTATTGTAATTGTGGGATTTGTGAAGCTGAAAGTACTTATAAAAATATATTTGCCTCGGAATCATTGCCTTCAAAAACCAAACGTTGTCAATTTTAGAGACGATCAGAAGTTTACCTTTCGAATGAAGACATCATATGTCAGAAAATTTATCAAAACACTCATGAAAATATGGAACGAGTAATATAAAACAGCTAATTTATCGCTTGACTGAATTTTTCCCAAAATTAATTCTAATTTTGAAACCAATCAAATCAATTCTCTAGAGTTGATTGAACCGGAGTTACAGACCTAATCCCGACCGAAATTAGTATTTTTATAAGATTTAACTTCTGAAGCTCTTTTCTGTATTTCGTTAGTAATTTAATTAATTTGTATTCTCATACTTTTCGGGTAAATTTTATGTATTCCTTTTTTAATAACATTTTTAATTTTTTTTTGTATTATCACCCGTTTCCGAACAGACATCTTCTAATGAGGCGTGTAACTTACTATCATTATCAGAATATTTTATATCAGTAAACGCACGGTTGCCGGCCATTAAATATGACAAAAATATATAACTTACCGAAAGTTTAAAAAAATATAACAGAAGTGAGGGCACCAAAAATATGGCAGGAGAATATACAGATGTTCACACAAAAGAATTACCAGTATCTAAATCTAAACCCTAAACTGTGCGCCTGTGGTACGGGCTCGTACGTAAAACTGCGTTCTTCAGCTTTTTCGGTGAAAAATGTTTGAACGAACGTCTCATTAATATGTATGCATGGCAATATGGCACCATCTTTGTGGTTATCTATAAATATATACATTTTGCAAGAACATTCACATTCTACACGAATACTAAACAGTGGCGTGCAGTCGATAGCAACTACTTCATATTTACCGACAATAACTACTTTTAAGGGAAAAATCGACATTTCGTCGAAAGATGTTCTTAAGATCGTACAGGGCGGTTACAATGATAAAGATTAATTATTCTCCGTACCAACTTTTCAAAATTATAACTGAAAATCGGTTTTATTTCATTTCAAATTTGCTTTAATTTATACCTATATCCAAAAATCCTGAAAGGCATGATGATAAAACTATTAAAATTATGTACGTTTTGTAATTATATTTTGATCATAAGTATTTATCATATTTCAATAATGTCTAAGCAAAATAAGAATGTGAAAAAAATCTGATATACGCGCATGTTAGTTTGAAGGTGCGGAAATAAATACACAAACGGACCAATTTTCGTCAAGAAGCACATGTACACACATATTTTTTAATTATTTTATTTAAACTAAAATTAAAATACTGAAACATGCGTTTCCCAGATAATGTATTGATTTATTTAACTGAATGATTATATGATTTGAAATGGGTATGGTATAATACAAAATCTTTTTTGAAAATTCAACAAATCTGCCAACGACCTATGGTATAACCTTATTACACTAAAAATAAACATTTTTTCTCAAAATTTAAACATGCGTTTACTAGATAAAAGAACAATCCTTCGAAATTAATTTATATTTTTTTGTGGAAAAGAGTCAATACCTCAAAAATCTGATTTAAAAATGACATATTTCTGGTAGATAATAGCTTAATAGCTTCTCTTAATAGCTAAGCGTTCACAGATTCCCATTGTATGAAAATAATTATTACTTAATTTAAAAAATTTCATTTCGTTGCTAATTTGATTTTTTTAATACTGTAGGTTTTCAAGTACAAATAAATGCGATAAAGTTGTTCACTTGTATAATATTTATACTAAAGTGGAAAATAAGCCAGGTAGCATATTTTCAAAACCTACACCGCGCACCGGTCCAGTCCAGTTCTAAAATCTAGATAAAATATTCTTTCCAATATGTATATTAGAAATGAATAAGTTTATTTCTAAATATTTAAATTTTGACATTGAAAATGTAAATGGTCGCTTCCGCGACAGAACCGGTGTAGGTTTTGGAAATACGCAGCCGAGTAGTAGACGTCAATGGATTTCAATTATATTTTTGGTGATCTTTCGAAATCGCTGGACACGTTTAATATGAATATATTTAAAAACTTTTGATTCACCTAAAATACTATTCACCTTAATTTTACTTAAGACAAATATTTGCATTCTGATGAAAATACTGCTTCAAAAGTTCAATTACAATTGACTGAGATGGTAATAAATGGCCGCCACCTCGCAAGATAAAAGAAATGTTTCATGTTACGTGGTTGAAATTTTGAATGCAGTATTTGCCATCGCCCGAATGCAAATAGTTGTCCTTTATGGTAAATAAGATGAATCATTAGGTGTTTTCTAAAAAACACCTAATGATTCATTTTTGAATGCTAAGCCATTTCTCATGACACACTCTGTTCACAAGTTTCTGCAGAAATGGACCTCGACAGTAGCCTTATATATCATCTGCATCCGTGAATTTTCCCCTGGGATATATATTATTTTCAAATTCAAAAAAGTCAGACGGTGTCAAATCTGAGCTGTAGGCAAGGTTAAAAATCTTAAATTTCTGTCTCCCTCCAGGCACGGCTTGCGCCAAGTGGCCAGGTGCATTGTCCTGAAGTCCGCACGCCACTGATAATCCGCAGACTGGGGACCTCTAAGCCAGGTGGGTAGGTTATGGGTAGCAAGTAAACGAAATCGCAGCTCATTGTGGAAACATTGCCAACGGAGCCGGGATTAGGATTTCAGAGGGCCAGACGTGTTTTCAGACCAAAGCCTTTTCACGGAATTTATTCATTAGGTTTATGATCGATTATTATCGACAGAGATAAACAAACATTATAATTCATTTTATCAAATTAAGATGACCTCCGTGGTCGAGTGTTTAGGCTCTTGACTCGCAATCCGAAGGTCTCCGGCTTGCGCAAATAAATTTTATTTGATTGATTTGTGTTATTTCACAACTAATTCAATGAATTGTGAAATAACAAAAATTATAATAACATATAGTATATTTGCGGCACATTCCCGAGGGAAAGATACTCTCCGTATCGCCCTGGTGTAAGACCACCAATTAGAATTGAAACGGTGCTTGAAATGGCTTTAAAATTTAGTGTATTGAGCATTTTTACTAGTTTTCCAATAATTTCCCAATAATTAACCGCGATCACATAATTTACCCAATACGAAAATCTACTTTGCATGGAATTTTTTCATATTGCCAATAATAATTATTGATTCTTTTAGCGTGAAATAATTTTTTCGTTATTTTGAGGGTATTATGCCCTGTTACGCTGACTCCTTCCTTAGCCAAGGTTTCGGTCAATGTTACAGTGTACATCAAAGGTTCCCAACGTGGGCGATAACGCCCCCTTGGGGGCGTTTCAGACCTTCAGGGGGCGGTAGAAGGCAAAGAGAAAATTGGGGGGCGTTTCAGGCTTTCAGGGGGGCGGTAGGAGACCCAGAGAAACCCATAGCTAGTTTACTAGCACATATCGAAGAAGTCGAAGACATGCTAAAAGAATACGAACTGCACATGGTGATGATGAGCGAAACCTGTATTACCGAAAAAATTTACCAAAATGAAACAACATTTCAGGGCTATTCGACAGTTAGATGCGACTCATTTAGCAGGCATACAGGTGGAGTTATTACATTAATTCAAAACAATATCTCTTACAAAGTCACAACAAATGCGGTACTAGTTAAAAATAATACCTGGATACCTATTGGCTATTGAAGGATTTTAAGCTGGGAACCTATGCAGCTATTTATCATTCCCCAAATCAAAATGATACAAAATCTTAGATATTTTTTTTGAATACAAGAGACTTGAAAATCATCTGTGGAGATTTTAATATTCAATACAAAAAGCACAAGATGACAAATCATCATAAATTGCCTAGGTAGGAAGCAACTTGTCAAAAATTATACAAGAATATTAAAAAAACTCTAAAACCATGATTTATTTGGTAATTTCAAATGACTTTTACGCGGAAGTTAACGCTGCGGAAGAATTCAAAATCAATATGATCACGAAACAATTATTACAAAAGTTAGATATAATAATCTGAAGCCCCAGGAAACACGAAGTATAATATATATACAGGAATAAAAAGAACTATAATAAGGATAAATTGTGTACGGCATTAAAAAACAAAAAGTGGATCTGCGATAACCAAGGAAATTTAGACAGAAAAGCCGATGAACTAATAGGACACCTGAAAACAGTAGTAAATAAATTAATGCCTACAACGAATAATATATTCTTATATATAAAAATGAATCGCTAAATGAGTTGCTAAGCGCAAATCTCGAGATCGGCTGAACTGATTTCGCTAATTCTTTTTTTAGAATATTCCTTGAAGTGTGAGGATGGTTCTTACGGAGAGAAAAAATAAGAAAATTGCGAAGAAAAGTGGATAATTTCAGAAAACCTATTACTAACCTAACGACTATCGCACGTTTGACAGTACGCGTGTTTGAGAATGACATTTTGCAAAACAATGATTGTTAAATAAAATTCTATTTTTGCAAATCTTTAAGTTGATTTAAAGTAGGTACTCCTCTAATAGTTTGAATCGAATCAAGAATTTTAGATATTTTAAATAGGTACCTATGTTAGGTACCTATTTAAATAATTTTTTATTATTCATTATAATTTAAATTTAGGTGAATAAAAATTGTAAAAGGTGGCACGCGGGCTGTTTAAAAACTGAATGTACTGGGATTGAATATATGGAACGCGGGAGGAGGGTTGGCGGGACGAGAGAGCGGTAAAGGGAAGAGGGAAGGCGGGGAAGGTGGAAGGCGAAGGCGAGAGGGGGGAGGAGAACCTGGGAGGAGGAGGGATACCTGAGAGGGGGGAGGAGAACTCGGGAGAAGGGTTTGCGGGGCGGAGGAAGGGGGGGGAGTGGAGTGGGGAGAGGGGCGGAGTTATATATAAAATGAATTCCTGTTTCCCTTCGTCACGCCTTCATTTCACTTTTTTTAAAGTTTTCTAATACTTTGTAGTAGGTTCTTACGGAAAAAAAATTTAAGAAAATTGCACAGAAAATTGGATAATTTCAGAAAACTTAACGACTATTTTAACTTCACACGTTTTACAGTTCGCGCGTTTAAATTTTAGATATTTTAAATTTTAGATATTTTAAATAGACACCTACGTTAGGTACCAAAATTTATTGATTGTTCTTATAATATATAAAAATGAATATTTGTATTGAATGAAAAGCAAAAATTTGAATAAAAAAATTGTGATAGGAGGCACGCGAAATATTTGAAAACTGAATGTACTGGGACTGTTATATGGAACGCGGTAGGGGAATTGGCGGGATGGGGAAGTGGAAGAGGGGAGGGGGTAGGCAGGGAAGGTGGAAAGGGAACGCGGGAGGGGAAGGAAATGCGGGAGGGTAACAGGGAAACAATTTATTTCTTTAAAAATGGTATATCAACGCATGCCGGGAACCAGCTAGTAGTATATTAAAAGATACAAATAAATAGTATACCTACGAAATCCCTATATCTTCTAAAAAAAACAAAGGGATACAGCTTATAAAGCCTGTAAAATACAATTTCCAGAAGAAAGGTGGGAAACCTGTAAGAAACTTAGAAACATGTATAGGTACAGAAATAAAACATACCAAAAATTCGTATTCGAGGCTAAAAATTATTACCTCTCAAAGAGATTCAAGAAAAATGTGGACTACACTTAAAGAAATTATAAGTGGCAAACAGAGGGAAAACATTAAGGAAGTTCGGTTCCCGATGAAGTTGAAGATGATAAAACTAAAATAGCCAAATTTAATACCAAGTGTCGAAAACATAAATAAGAGTATTTCATTATTCACAGATACTTCATATCAATCATTGGAAAGAAGAGAGAATAATAATATTTTCAGGTAACAGTGAGTATTTAATGAAAAATTTTAATACGATGACGCAAAAATCACCGACGTCTGGAATTTATATAGGCATAATTAAATTTAAGCACTTGCACTAATAAATTAATCTGTTTAAGAGAATTTTTCCGCAGTCGTGGAAAACTTCCATAATAACACCACTACCCAAAGAAATAAATACTAAAAAATTCGGAAACCTCAGAAAAATACATGGATAATGAAATGAAATAATCTAAATATGAACAAATACTAGAATCCATAGTTAAAGAACAGATGAGAAAATTAATTAAAAAAAAATAACATTCTTGTAAAACAGCAGGGTTTAGAAACAAAATATTCATAATGGAAAACCAGTATGGATCAGAAGAATAGTAGTGTTCTTGGATTTTAGACGTCTTTTTGAAACGATAGACAGAGAAATACTAATAATAAAATTAAAAATAGCAAACAAAGAAACAAAATTGGAGATGCTACATCTGAAGAACAACAAGTAAACCTCGGAGTTCCTCAAGGATCTGTGTTGGGACCGCTCCTATTTATTAAGTATATATATTAATGATATAGTGAAGTGCCTAAAGTACTGTTCAATCAAACTTTTGCTGATGACATACTTTTATGTATTATACCAAATAATATCGAAGATGCATCGTCGAAAAAGCTTTTTTTTAAGAATACTTCTATATTATATATGAAAGTTTTTTTTTTCGAATAAACTGAAAATAAATGTAAATAAAAGTAAATTCATGGTATTAGAGAAGAAACTCAACGAAATTACTACCCTAAATATAGAAAATCAAAATATTGAAGAAATTAAATACTCAGGAATCATAATCTATAACAAATTAAAACTAAACACCAACTTTGAAATGTTAAATTAAAATATTGCAGAAAAAATTTAAAAGAAAAAGAAAAGTAGGATGAAGGGAAAGTTAGACGTCAAAACACGGAAATTGGTCTACAATACCACTGTAGCGTGTCACGTGAATTACTGCACAAGTGTAATCTTTCTGAGCAATAAAACCCAAGTAAAAAAATGAAAATAATTCAGAACGGTTCCATGGCAACTCAGAATTAAACCATCTCAGAAACACCTCAGAAAGGTCATTAAAAGCTATGAAAAAATAATTTTAAACTTAACCAATATTTTTTCTCATCACTCTTTAGTGACCTTTATGAGGTGCTTCTGAGTTGGTTTCATTTTGAGTTGGCCGGTCACCAAATAAAATATGCAAAAAAAAATTTAAAAAACCCATCCTGCCCCATCCTATCTCCCCCCCGCCCCGCCCCCGTTGTGGTAAATATAATCGTGACGACAATGGCTCTTTCAGATTTACGAGTTAGGGGGCGCTAGAAAAAAAAATATTCTCAGAGTGGGCAGTGGGCAAAAAAGGTTGGGAACCTATGGTGTACATGATCATGCAGTTGTTTAATACGCAACACGGCGTATCACCCCATTAATTAATCACGATAATACTTAATTATTAATAATTATTTTAAAACTACTCCATTTTTAATTAAACCTTTATTACTAGTCAATTACAACAAGTAATATTAGGTCCTTAATATGAAATTGGCGTTTTGCCGTACTGACAACTTTGATCTCAAATATCTTATCTTTGGATAGGAATTCCGAATTCAAATTTATATAGCTATTTACTCATATATTTGTGTTTCGAAAATTATAATTGATTTGTTTTTTTTTCTTTGCGTCACTTAGTTTACAAAATGGAACACTTGAAATATCGCGTTATTTACGAGTACGAGTTCTACCGTGGCACCAGTGCTGCAGAAACGAAACAGAAATTATCGAAGGATTAATGATGTGTATGGTGACGGTGCCGCGAAAGAAAACACAGTGCGTTTTTGGTTCCAACGTTTTCGTTCTGGAAATTTCGACCTGCAGAACAAGCCCCGTGGACGGCCGGAGACCAAAGTTGATAATGAAGAATTGAAGGCTATTGTGGAAGCAGATCCTTCGCAAACCACGTCCGAGTTAGCTACAGGCTGGGGTGTTAGTGATAAAACTGTTTTAATCCACTTGAAGCAAATTGGAAAGGTGAAAAAGCTTGAAAGGTGGGTACCTCACGAATTGAGTGAAGCAAATCAACAAACGCGCGTTAGAACGCTAGATCACACACTGCACAACAGACGGCTATCAAATTAGAGGAGCTTCAATTGGAATGTCTAAGACATCCACCGTACTCTCCGAACCTTGCCCCAACAGAGATTACCATTTTTTTCGAAATTTGGTTAACTTCTTGCAAGGGAAAAAATTCAACTCCGATGGGGCAGTCCAAACCGCCTTCAAAGATTTTATTGATTCCCGTCCGAATGGTTTTTTTAGTAAAGGGATCTATGAACTACCTATGCGATGGCAAAAGTGCATAGATAGCAATGGTACATAAAATATATATATATTATTGATACGAGCATGAAGAGTGACCCAAAACCCCGTCACTAAAAAAATAAACGCAAAGGAAATCAGCCTACCTAGAGAGCTACCCAGTGTAGTCTAGGTACTTTCGTACGGTGGTTACACAAATCCATTTTTTTTAAACGCACCAGAATTCGAATTAAATTGTTTTGTTTTGATTTTTCTTTTTTTTGACAGATAGGAGTTTTTTTTTCAGAAGGGTCATGTGAGACTGTAAAAAAACATTTGTATTTTGTTTCTGAGACCACTAAATTGATACTCGACCCTATCATTATAATTTAAAAAAAATCGACTTTATGTTCCTCCCATACAAAACGCCAATTTCATATGTAAGGACCTAATATAATTCTTGATATCAAAATTTCTCTTCATCCCTCCTCGCACTTTCTTATTTTTTATCATTATGGCCTAATCGTTTATTCATTAGTTCCGATTAAGAAGCTTTCCCGTCCCAAGCGAAATTACTAAGATATTAAATGAACATACCTACGTTAATAGGTACTCTAATTATTTGAAGTTCAATATATTTTATCACTTATACCCTAACGTACTGTTGACGTCTAAATAAAAAAATATATATTAAGCAGCGTAAAATATTTGATAAAGGCAATCATCGGTATTTAATCATTGAAAAGAATATTAGCCACTCATCATTTATTTATTATTTATAACCGTAACTTTTACTGATTTTTCGGATTCAAGATTTCAATTGAGGGTCGCCAATATTATCCATAGTGATTAAATGTTACAATTTGAGGTTTTACTCGAGTTAAAAATAAAAGAAAATGGTCACCCTAAGTTTACATCATTAATATTCAAATGATTCAATTTCAACTACATTCGTTTAAAAAAATCTGTGGATTTTGGTTAATCCGAAAATTCATTCTTCCTACCTACTAGCTACCCGCGCTTGTGATTTTTTACAAAACGTAGCTATATAAATTAGCCAAATATTTTTATTATTACTACAACGTAATGTGAAAATCTCTACATATTTATTATTAATTTTTTAAACTTTATGAGTAAAATCTCAAATTATAATATTTAATTAAATGAAGACAATATTAGCGAAACTCAATCGAAATCTGGAGACAGAAAAATCAGAAAAGATATTGGCTCCGCTGGGACTCGAACCCAGAACCCTTTCTTACATGGAAACAGCTCTACCGATTAAGCTACGGAACCCATATTAATTCGGTCACTTTTAACTGTATCATACTTCGACTAAGAACTACCAACATTATCTTCATTTACTTAACGCACATATTATTGGCTGCTATCTTTTTATATATGATTACAAGATTCAACTCGAACTAAATGCATTCTAGATAGTGTCTGGATAAATTTTTTATCCATTTTATTTGTAATACGCGACATCTGTTAACTTTTTCTGCAAGTCTAGGATGAATATTTATTATTAATTTTTTAAACTTTATGAGTAAAATCTCAAATTATAATATTTAATTAAATGAAGACAATATTAGCGAAACTCAATCGAAATCTGGAGACAGAAAAATCAGAAAAGATATTGGCTCCGCTATTGCATTTAGTTCGAGTTGAATCTTGTAATCATATATAAAAAGATAGCAGCCAATAATATGTGCGTTAAGTAAATGAAGATAATGTTGGTAGTTCTTAGTCGAAGTATGATACAGTTAAAAGTGACCGAATTAATATGGGTTCCGTAGCTTAATCGGTAGAGCTGTTTCCATGTAAGAAAAGGGTTCTGGGTTCGAGTCCCAGCGGAGCCAATATCTTTTCTGATTTTTCTGTCTCCAGATTTCGATTGAGTTTCGCTAATATTGTCTTCATTTAATTAAATCTCTACATATTATAAATTAAGGGCCCGCAACCGGGATTTGTACCGATTTATTACATATTTCCCTTAAACACGGTAAGTTTTAAAACTCTTAAAAAAATATATGTTATTCTTGAAGATAATATCTAGACTTTGCCCGCGCTGAAACGCAAATTATATTAAATTCCCACGATAGATCGCAAAGTATGCTCGAAAAATTATTATTAACACGTTTGTTTCAGTTATTTTACAAGTTATATGTATGAAAAAATTCACAGTGTTTCTTTAAATGCTGTTTAAGATAATGCCCGCAAGATTTTTGCTCTATTTTGAACGAGTCGTGTTTTATTAAACATTTTCGCAATTTTCGCATCGATTTTGTCGCTGTAAATGTTAGAGGACTAACATTCGTAATTTCGTATCTCTCCATCTTCTTATTTTCGGGCCCGGTTGCAGAGCCTTAAAGTCCTCCGCTACGTCTGTATGTCTGTCTGACTCAAAAAACTCAAAAATTACTGAACGGATTTTCATGTTGTTTTCACCAGAGTGATTCACGAGGAAGGTTTGGTATATAATTTGTCAAGGTTTTGTGTAAACTGGTTGAAATATATAATATGACCCGACCCTGATCCGACAAACGTTGTTCTGCCATATAAATTATTTCTAGTGAATTTTTTGGTTGTTAAATAAAAAATTACGAATGTATTGTAAGTGTGTGGGGATGGGATCTACGACAGAAAGAGGAATGGAGCGCTGTAGACGATGACCGCCGATAAAAACAAAAAAACACTAACTAAAGTAGGAAAATGAAATAAAGAAAATCAATATGAATTTCGAAGAGCAATTGAGTGTACCATATTTTTTGTCAGTCTGTCTTTAGCCAACACAAAAAAGCTCGATGGTATGCCCACGCGAGAACATAATGCCGAATGAAATGTCAAAATGATGTGACGCTTCTCGTGAATGTCTTGCGCATGTGTGGATGAAAGTTCGATGAGGCGGATGTAGCGCTATCTGTCATTCAAAAACATAAATAATTTCGTTCAGTTTGAAATACGAAAGACGGTTAAATTTGTTCATACAAAAATACTAAAATTACCATTAAAAAATGGGAGGGTGGGGATAAGGGGTTAAAAATTGGGATTATATGTATTTTTAAATGCCAAATAAAAAAATTATACAAATTAAAAAAATTGTCAAAAAGACAGAAATTTTTTTCTAGATAGGGTCATTCTAATTACCTAGCGGTATGAAATATACATCAAAACCTATTCTCGTACCTACCAAATATGGATAAAAAATTCATAAAAATCGGTCAAGCTTTTTCGGAGGAGTGCGACCACAAACACCGTGACACGAGATTTTTATATATAAGATAAAGATAATTATTCTTATTATTCAGTGCCGGCAACCCGGGCGTTTATTTATTATTAGTTATGTACAACATGATTTTTTTTCCTTACCCTCCTCACTAGACTAAAGTCTGTTCTGAGGCTGGTAACTAACAATTTCTAATTACATAAAAACAAATAAGTGGTAAAAAAAAAGAAAAAAAAGAAACATATAAATTATAGTAAAAATAATAATAATAAAATAAGAGGAAAATCAGAATTTAAAAACAGAGTAGAAAATAGAAAATATATAATATTAGATATTAAGAATATTACTTATCTCTCTTCTTTCCTTGACATTCAACCAGTTTAAAAATCTTTTGAAAACCCTGTTCAAATTATTAGATGCGACGTAGGACTTTGTTTGGGCTACAAACTTATTGAATATATATGGTGCCAAGTAAGATTCATGTTTTTTTGCAAAATTAGATTTGATATATGGTACTTGTAATTGATTCTGTGTGTTTGCTCTTGTGTATTGCGAGTGAGTTATGAAGTGTGGTGGTATTTTTATGCAGTTTTTGTAGATGATCTTCTTTATGAATAGTTTATTTATGTCTAATAGGTTATTGTTGATCATTATCTGTTCTGTCGGATGTTGATAAGGCTTTCTAAACATAATTCTGATTATTGTTTTATGATTAATTTTAAGTGATTTGAGGTGAGTCTCTGCTGCTGCTCCCCATACTGAAATACCATACATTAGAATACTTCGACAGAGTGCATAATATATATTTTTTAACTGAGGTAGTGACATAATGTTTCGAATTGTTTTGAAGATGTAAGAGAGTTTCCGTTTTTTTTTGTAATTAGGTTAATTTGGAGATCCCATTTAAGTTATTGTCAACAGTTAAACCGAGATATTTAATATTTTGCGCATAATCAATTTTGTCACAAACACAGCGTGAGTTAGTTAATGCAGAATGTCTGTATGTGGTGGACGAGCGGGCTGGCAAGCGGGTGGTGTGGATTGATTTGTATGCAAATCTACAGTTTTATGCAGAGGTTGAAGAAATTTTGCACATGTGACCTTCAAAACAAGAGGAAGGTTACTGTCTACATTTGATTTCTAAAACTCTGTAAAGCCCGGGAATCACCGGGGACTTCAGCTAGTAAGTAATGAAGTTGCGAGCTCATAAGATTAATAATTTTCTTTTTTATAGGAATGCCGCCCAAGAGTCTGCAACCAGGGGCACTATAGCTTCCGTAGAGAAAATAGCGCAGAAGATGGTTGTGAAGTAACTGACTATTGTCACCAAATACGGTTACTGCCATTTCAAGCAACAGTTTCGATTGTGAACGGTGGTTGGTTATTCACCAGGGCGTTACTAAGAGTTGCTTCAATTCTGTGCAAATAATGGATTTAGATATTATAACAATTAACATGTACATTAAATACTCAACACTGGAAATTCCAAGAACATTTTCCCTATTTGCGAAAAAAAAATTATTTATTTACTTTTGTTATTCTTATATTTTTGAAAATGTTATTATATCTTTTTTTACGTTGCAATATTTCCTCACTTAAATATTCCTGGCACCTGAAAATAAGCACCGCCCCCATGTTTCAAAGTGTTATCGCTGTGCAAAATAATCTCATTAAAATACCAAATAATGTGATTACCTTCGCGCGATGCGTCTCGTCGCCCGTGGGAGGCGATTTCAGACCTCAGCCGGAATTAACGGCCAATCACAACGCTCTATTTAGGTATAAAACATATTCACGACCCAATCATTTCCAGGCCAGGCCAGGGATTTACCTACTTCTATATATACATATACTCGCTTATTTTTACGGCTACGGCACGGTGACGGTAACACCAACAATGCGTGTGAAGGAGCTACGTAATAATGAGTTAGTTTTTCCCTTGGGGGAAGCAGACATACTGAAATCGTTTGTCTCATTTTCAAGCAAATTTTGTGGCATTGTAAGTTTATGAAGGATGCGAGAAAGAAATTTTTGGTTGGTTTGAGCGGTGTTTAATTTTATCAGGTCACAATAAGTGAAATAATTCGATTAAATAAGTATTCTGGGTTTATTTTTACAAATCACCTTCGCATGATGATTTTGCATTTTTTAAATCTACAGAGTCAAAAACACCGGCTTGGTCCCCCTGAGTTTCTGGAGGAACTGCTCGTCCGGTTTGCTAATTAGAAAGGAGACGGATTCAAAGAATCCTATTGTATTTATAAACAAAGGGTTTAAAAGAATAAATACTAAAGTAAAACACAACTGTCAGAGTATTTAAAAACAAAACAATAAAATGCAGTTTTTACCGACATATTCGGTAAAAACTGCATTTCGGTAAAAGCAGATTTCTGTCCCTATACAAGGGGAAGAAATCTGCTTGATCACATAGTTGCTTATTGCATTTGAACAAGCGGTATAACAAGACCACCTCGGATTCGAAATTTGACAGTTGAAAAACACTGAAAAATCTAATTTTGTGGCATTTCGTCAGCAATAGTTATAAGTTTTTGTCCTCCTTGAGTTCCGTTATTGCTAACCAAGTGCGGTAAGTGTCCTTTTCTCTTTTTTTTTCCTTTTGCAGACATACCTACATGGGGAAGCCACCTAATCCCGCCCACCTGATCTTTCAAATCTTGAAATTGATATTAGTAGTGAGGTAAATATTTCTGACATTCAAATTCCATCCTCTAATCCAAAAACAAGGAAAGTTAGCGACCTTCCGAGAATCGATTCTTCGCAGGTCTCAGTTCCTGTTGAGACAGTCGCTCCTCCACTTTCCTTATCTCGACTTCGGCAAAAGCTCCCTTCATCGTGTATGTGCAAAATAACACACCTGGCCACTCTCTGCATCGCCTTAAATTTGGTAAATTCATTGGAAAAAAATCACTTGGCATATCCCCAGGTGGTATCCGATCTGAGAGCAGATTTCGCATTTGTGCAGAGTTCATATCCGCACTCAATGCCAATTAATTCATTAATTCTATCAACTCCCTCGGCCAAAAAAATTACAGCTTACATCTCTTCCTTTAATATCTCATGCATAGAGTTAAAGGTATTCCTGTAGACCTATCCGAGGAAGAACTGATTATTCCAGAATCTTCGGAATAGTAAACTGTAGTTCTTACATTTGAAGGTCAAATCCTTCCCTCTCATGTTTATCTATTCCACAACCCTCTCCAGGTGGAAATTTATTCATACCCAACATTTCAATGTTTTAATTGTTGTCGGTTCGGCCATTCGAAAAATCTTGCCGCTCTACTCCTCGCTGCTTTAAATGCGCAGAAAGTCATTTAGCAGATCAATGCCCCTCCCCTTCCAATCCTCCCAACTGCTCAGGCTCTCACACAGCCATAAATCCATCCTGCCCCGAACTTTCTCTTCAGAAAAAACATAAAAAATTAAATGGCCTCCAATAGAATATCCCTTCTAGTATCACTTCTATGCCTCCAAAATAAAAGCTCCCTCTAAAAAATATTGTGCTGAAGTTGTCTCTCAACTCCTGTTATCCCAAATTAGTACTCCTTCAAACTTGTCTTACAGGAAGACTGTATTGACAATATCCGCTTCTCATCCGATTAAAACCTATTCGTATATGACCAATTTGGCCACAACTTTCAGCTCTAGTTCCCAAATGATAACAACAGCTCTCTGTTTCCCTAAATACCATATTTTCTAACAGCAACTCTTCTAACTGCAGTGCTTTCGACCCTGATTTAAATGCCATATCCTTAAACAACAACATTTCTTATGACAATTCTTCTTTTATTCAAATTCTTCTCATGTTACAAACCTTTATAATTAACATCAATAATTCTCTATTGCCCAACGCTGCCATTTTCTACTCCGTGTTAGGGTTGCCATCCGTCCGGGTTTCCCCGGATTTGTCCTAGTTTAGAGGGCGTCCGGGGAGCGTCCGGGCGGGGTTTCATTTGATGTCCGGGTTTAAAAAAAAAAAATTAAAGTCAAACGTGTACGTTTGCCCTGAGGAAGGAATGGTCGTTCTAAAACCGGTCGGCTTTAAACAAATATAAAAGTGGTTCAAACAAAGTAACATTGTTTCATTTATCTTTAATTAAAATTAAATTCAATTTCCAAGAATACAGCTGCATTGATTTTTACAAATTCCTTTTAAAAAGGGAAAATATTCTAAAAGCTATCGGAAAAAGTGATAAATACAAAAAAAAACTGAAAAATAAAAAAGACGAGAGGCTGGGGAAAAAGCTTTAATAGCTAGATAATCAAATAATGTACTAACGAGTGCAATAATTTCTTTTCATTTTTGTAGAGTTGTGATTGTTTTTATTACGTAAAAGAAATTTACAATATGTCTGTTGATTAACACTTTAACGTGATATAAATGAGTATAGTTCTTGGTTATTTTATGCTTAAAAAATTAATAATGTAACTTACATTACGATTACGGTAAGTCTAAACTTCAAAAAAATTTCAGTTTTTTCGCTTAAGATTCAAGAAGACTGAATTTAGTTCATATTATGTTAAGATATATTTTGTTGTTTAATTAAATGGCTGCTGATAAAAATTTAAAGATATAATTTTTATTGAGTTAAAAGACTTACTTCAAAAATTGTCAAACTGAATACTAAAATGGTCTCAGTACTTTTAAATTTTTTGTTTAAAAATTGAATTGAATTTTGTTAGGCTTAATATTTTAATAAGGTTTTGTTTTCATAACAGAGTACATTATTTTTGTTACAAATTGTTTTAATAACTGATTATTAAAACAATTTGTGACAAACTGTAAAAATATTCTGTTTTGTTAGTTACAAAATGATGATAAAAGATGACTAAATTTAATTTCAAAATAAATAAAAAGGTGATTTGTGACATTTTCAACTGTTTTTTATTACACTGACTATGTTTAAAAAAAACCTTTTGACATGTCCGGGTTTTGGGCCCTAAAATACGGGGTTTTCACGCGTCCTGTCCTGGTTGCCAAATTTAAGAGATGGCAACCCTACTCCGTGTACTCTCTTGCCAATGGCTACCCCAACAGCAGCAATTCTGCATGCAATTGTAGAAGCGCCATATCCAATAAGGATGACCTCTGATAATGTATGTAGGCTCCCATTTTAAAACTCTGCGATTATTTCTTCAAAGTAATTTTAAAAAATAAATAATTTATAACAAATATAACTAAATCTACGAAATGGCCAAGATCACCCTTGGATGATAGCCAAATAAATAATCTTCAAAAAGACCAGCTTGAAATGTCTACCAACGAGAATTTGTTTTTTTTTATTTATTCTTTTATGTTTTTTTTGTTTATTTATTCGTCGATAATTTGTCCGAATTTGGGTTGAAAGCAATAACTAAATAAAATATGCAAATGAAACGATGGCATGTGCTCCTGATTGCCAAATGTATTGCTTTTGACGCTCATCGGTTTTTCTTGAATTAAGATTGTATTATTTTTTAGCTTATGATTTACCTATCTTTCTTATATTATTAAACTGTTGTACATAGCTGACGTTTTCACGAGTTTTATTTTTTTTTATTATTATTAGTTCATATTCAATTGTTACTGAAGACTACCAACTGATTCTTTCATTTTATTTATTTATTTTCCCTGATTTTGTTTGCCCTCTTTTATTTGTACACTAACTTTACACTAACAGATTTACTTCGTGTTGGCCGTTGTGAACTGTGTATATAAAGTGTTATTATTTATTATTATTCTTTTCAAGAGAATGGATAGACCTTGACCCTGCAATCAGTCAGGCAAAGACAATCTGGAGCAATCACCTCAAAACCCACTGGCGCCTGCTCCAACGTTATGAGAGTGCATGAAGAATGTTAGCACAAGTCTGATGCCCCTTACTAGTAAACCGAGAATTGCTATACGCCTTAGAGTCTTCAAGAGTTTCTCCCCTCTTCTTCAATTGAGATTTGTTCATGAAAACTCTCGGTGAATTGCCATTAGGGGCTAGCGTTTGATTTGTTTGCTACCCACGGGAGCAACAGCGCAATTTAAAACTTTTTCTCCGATTGCTGGAGATTTTGTGGTAATCATTTTGAATATTTTCCGCCCGCATTAAAAAAAAATACCTCCGAATTTTAAAATGGAGACATACAAACTGATTATAGTTCTATAAAGCCAATGAATTCTCCTTTCTTTCGTCGATTATCACATATTCGTATGATTTATAATAAAAATATTATAAAATCGTAAACTTCTACTTAATTAC
This sequence comes from Limnephilus marmoratus, assembly GCA_917880885.1. Lineage (NCBI taxonomy): Eukaryota > Metazoa > Arthropoda > Insecta > Trichoptera > Limnephilidae > Limnephilus > Limnephilus marmoratus. The sequence continues at coordinate 33,665,201 of OU862918.1, read as the reverse complement.
TTTCAAATAAGGGAAAATTTGTCAAAATTGGCCTCAAAACAATCTAAGGTATTATAAATAGTGCCATATTGTGGCACTCAAAAGCCATCCGGTGGCTACCTGACCAATTAGAACGCATATTTACGATGCGACTGCCAAGTGAGAGTGAGTTAAACTGCCCTAGCTAGCATACTATTATTTTTTTTTAATTTAAATGTAAATAAATTTAATTATTGTTTTGCTTTTTGTTTCTCTTTATATCTGGAAATAACGAAGAGCAATCAATTTTATTAAATGTACTGTATATTTGTTGTTGAGTGTAAACATGTACATTAACAAACGCAGCATAGAGGAATTTTGGAGGTTCTAGAATTCTGAAAGATTCTAGTCGTTCATAATTAAATGTGGCATAGTTTTATTGAAAAAAATTACAATCCTGGTGTGAACGACGAAGAATTTCATCAATAGGTTTCCTTTCTAAACTAGGTACTAATATTTATTCCTCTAGTGTGTAAGAAAGAACTGTATCATTATTGTGATAAAGAACATATTGTTTGTGTTTTGTTTGTGCCGTAACCGTAGGAATTATAAGTTATTTTCTGAATTTATATGTTCAAAATAATATACGTGGTAGTAGAGATGGGTACCTCTACTACCTGTGGTGTTAATAGTCGTTTCTGACTTACTTCAACAAGTTAATTGACATTAATTAGAGTAAAAAAACGTTAACGAAACTTTATTGTCCGGTTAATTTTTTGATTTTTTTTAAACTAATAGAAAATTCGTTCACATATCGTCACTGTATTTATCACGCAAAATACTATACACTACTATTTTTTCTAGTTTGAATGTGTTCCCTAGCCTCCGGGAATCAGTGATCCATATTATTGGAATTTTTCATTGAATTTCATTGCTTTCCAACTATGCTTGCGTAACTATATATTATTGCGCTTCAATTTCATCGCTATCGTCAATCAAAATTCCATTGCAAATAAATAAAAACTACTGTCATAAAATCGGAATAAAATTTCCAATTTTATAATCGTTCCTAATTTTGTGATATACATTTTAGTATAAACCTACACTCTCTATAAATACTTATATACAATATAAATAATGTTTTATTCCAGGATGTGGGGAGGAAAGTGCAATCCCACACGTTCCATACAGTCATACATATTTAGACAAAAGATTTTGAAAACTTCATCAAAAGAAAATTTTACAAACTTTAATGTGTTCAGCATTATAAAATTATACTAAAAAAATGCACTACTCAAATTTAAAGAAAAATATGAATACCTTGCTGACCAACACACCTACACCACAAGGTCAAAATCCTCAAAACTAATGAACATCCCGCAATTAAATACATCTTTTGGCCAGAAAAACCATAATTTCCATTTTACAAAATTATATAATGCCCTTCCAATTAAAATTAAGAACACCATGGAAATTAAAAAAAATACAAATGTTTAAAAAAGACATCAAATTATGGTAAACAGGAAGATGAGGAAATCATTCAAATTATGAAGTAACCCCAATGCAACCTGCAGACAACAAACATAAATACATCTATTTTATTTATTGTTTATTTTGTGAAAATCAAGAAACTAGAAGATGGGGAAATCAACACCCATTCAGCAACATACAGTCCGCCTCGGAACAGGAATACCTAGTGAGGAAGACTGTAAACAAACCACTTTACTTATTATTATTTTTAATACTTGGTATTTTAACTTATTTTGTAATTTTACTTTATCTTATATTGTCATAAAAAAAAAAAAAAATTAAAAAAAAAATCAGAATAAATAATCTCTCATAAATCGGAATAACATTCCAACTTTGTAATTCTTCCTAATTTGGTGATATTTTTTTGTGCATTACAGATTAATACAATCCTATTAAAATGCATACAACATGTACAAAACTTTGAACGAAAAATTTTACAACCATATATCCAAGGCCGTTAAATTAAATATTAAACTTCAAGGCCCATGTTGAAAATGTCAAGAAATCAAGAGATATCATTTAGATTTAGATTATAAAGAACCATTGTATTGTAATTTGTTTTTTTTTCCCTTTATTCATCGATAACTTACCTTTGCGATAACTTTGTTTTCTCGGTCACCAAACTATACACAGCCAGTATTATGATGTCCAAGGATCACTGCATAAAAAAAATTAACTAATGTCATGTCACAAGCTATGGACAAAGACGAAACAATAAAATCTTTTAACAATATTTCTTTTTTTTTTGTTATTTGTTTTTGGGGTGTTATGCCGTGTTGCACTACCTCCTCCTTTAACCAACATTTCGGATAGCGTTACAGTGTCCATATTCAGGGCAGATGTGTCCAGATGTGGGCAGATGTGTCACACATCTGCTCTGATGATGGACACTGTAACGCTCTCCGAAACGTTGGCTAAAAGAGGAGGTGGTGCAACACGGCATAACACCCCAAAAAGAAATAACCACAATACTTTTGGCCGTGAAAATCTAAAATCATATCCAATATTTCACTCAATTCAGAAAACGAGAGAAATAAAATTTTCACAAACAAAATTAAAAGATGGATTAAGGAACCAAAAACACAATATTACAAAAAAATTATAACGTCAAAGAATAAAAATTTAATTTTAGAAGAACCATTTATTTGATAACCGACACCTGTGCAATAGGTCGCCCCAAGAGGTTTGCTACGTTTGGACTTAGCAGAGGGAGCGGGTTCAAGGGGTGAGGTTTGTCCAGGTCTTGGCGGTCGATGCGTCTGCTCACCTGCTGCGAGGCGGGCTGGATTGAGAGACACTGATTGAAGGAAGCCTGTTGAACCTGAACCTGAATGTTGACCTCTCCAGCCGCTCTCTCTTGCCATCATCATACACCGTGAAACCCGTATTAAATAATAACCCGCACGTAAAAAAATCCTTGTAGACTACCCCCCTCCTGCTCCTGCATTGGACGTAGGCAAAATTGAATGACCGAATTAAATGAATAAATTCAATCTTGTGACACACTTGATCTGATTCTCAATTTCAAAAGGAATTGATTCTTCATTCCTTACCTTTGGCCTTGTATCGTACGATTTTTAACGGCAACATAAATGTTTAATTTCCATTTATTTTACTGTTAAATTATTTCAATGAATAATGTGTTCCGTAAACGATTTAAATAATATAATGTTTCATAGGTATTTAAATATTATTCAATGGGCGGCGCGCCGCGAAGTTGTCGACGGTATTGTGAACGACTCGTATCCCGCTACCGCCGACCGCCGTTCTAAAAACCCGTAGATCAAAACGCGGCCGCGATTCAGCCGAATTGTCCGAGCGTCCCTTTCACGCAGGGAATTAATCATTTGTCGTAATCAATAGTCCTGAGATTGTCCTAAGATCCCCGCGCGTCCCGTCCCGTCCGCGTCCCAGGTACCTACTCGTAGCCAGTCTGTCGCTATCGGAAATTGTCCGAAGCGCTTTATTCAGGAATTAAAACTAAAGTCTTTTTCACTTGTGAGGTTGTTGTCTCTAGTTAATCTCAGACCTAGAAATGACGTCAGATGTCATCGTCTTACATCGCCATCGTTTCACGTCAATCTCGGCTCGGGTGTATCCGAAACGCAGCTCCTCGCGAGTTGATCAAGTCTCTGCGGGGTAAGACACAAGACACTACTCAAAAGTTACTAATTCATCGCTCAATGCCGGCCCTTAATCCGTCCGAGCGCAGCGGTTCACCAATTCCTCGGCGGGCCAAGCCTTCAATTTCATAGTTAGCCGAAAACTTTCGACATTGAATCCGAACATCGCGGCATCGGCTAGAAAAGTGAGAAGCAAAAATAGTGCACTTGTAATCGTTTTTTGGCACGTATGAAATATATTGGAATACAAGTACCTACCTACTTTTAGACGTGGATCTTGGGTAGATGTAATATGTAAATTTGCATATATTATAAGGCCAATCAGCTGTTGTCAGCTGTCATAAAATACTTTTAAGTTTAATAAATAAAATAAGTAAGACTTTAGGGGTGAAACAAAAACTGTTTAATTTAAAGATTTAATTGATAGCTATAAATACATTTTACGTACGAAAAATAACGATACTAAAAAAAGACAAACAAATACATCTATAGGTTTTAGCCTGCAAGTTAGTGAGATAGAATAATCGGTCTCCTCTTTGTGCGGTGCTTGGTAGCCTATTAGTCTCCTCTTTGTGCGGTGCTTGGTAGCCTATCAGTCTCCTCTTTGTGCGGTGCTGCGGTAGTCTCCCTTTTTTTTTTTGGAATTAATTGAATTGAAGGAATGAATAGAAGGAATCAATTCAAAAGGCCGGGGGAATCAGACTGGATCTACTCACTCTTGGGAATCATTTTGCCCACGTCTATCCTGCATATGATATGAATGTAAATTTTAGATTTAGCAACAATTGTGCCAGTCTAAAGATGGCCTTAACAGGCTGAAACCAGTTACGGTCACGGTCACAAATAAATTAAGTGAAAAAAGTTTTGTTATTAGGTTTAAATATATTATTAACATGAATTTTTGCATTACTTCGTAGTACTTCGCCTTTTAAAAGGTTACCCTCATATCAAAAATCCAACACTGAACAATCGGGGCAAATTACTTGCTGACCGGTCTGTCGACGCATGTTATAATTGAACCCCTTGTCTATAAAAAACGTAAGTCCGTATTATAATGCACGCAAAAGAAAACGGCGCGGCTTTTATAAGCAAAAGATTTGCCTATTTCATGGCGTCCCCCAGCGACGCGCGACTCCTCTCCCGAATTGGGAGGTAATCAAATGCCGAAGTAACGACCCCACCCACGAGACGAAATTGGAGCCATTTTTATGCGCGAATAGGTTTATATTTGATTTTCACAAGCCCCCCTAAGGTAGGGGAAATAGCGGTGGACTGATGTCTGGTGACGGTAAGGAAAACGAACTCAATTTTTTTAAGTGTTTTAATATAATTTCGGTTGTGTATACGTAACATTCTAAAATGTGTACATAATTCAAAAATTAAAATTAAAAAATATGAAAAATTAATTCATTCCGCCGTTCTTAAATAGTTGGTGGTGTAATGGTCAGCATTATTGTCCTCCAATCATGGTTAATCAGGGTTCGATTCTTTGACGTGGCACTTTTTTTTATTTTTAACTTAAAATTTGTATTGGGTCAGATACCTCCCTTCACACACTTTCTTTAACCAGTGAATTACGACATTATTTTGGAGTAAAAAATGTAATGTGAAATTTCGGTCTCTGGTGACATTTTTGATGTTTCATTCACATCTTTCAATTTAAAAAAAAAAATAATAACATGTCACAGGTCTCCCAGCTGGGTAACCGCCCAACTCACTGACTGACCAAAACATATTGATTTTTTCTGTTTTTTGTTAAAAAAAAAACATGATTATTTTTCTGTATTTTAAATGATTTTTTTTTTGGATATTTATTTTTAAAATATATCTATTTGAATTTTGATTTTATTTGTTTGAATGAAGTGGAATCTTGGAAGTAGAAATTAACCCATTTCCCCAGACATCCGATCGAGCTGAAACTCGGCACATTGCCTCGTTGTCGACGCCAATGCATTCTATAAGCTTTGTTGGCAATCAAGGACGCACGTGGGCACATAAGCATTTCTCTGAATTTGACATTGTTACGCGAAATAAGAATTTTCGAAACGCCAACAAAATAAAAAGTCAGTTTAAGTAAAATCAAAATATAAGTCTATCAGTTATTTCCATTCAATTCCAATTCCATTCAATTTGATGTGTGCTCGCTTAACGCCAATCACATAACGCACGAAACATTTTTTTACAATTTCCCACGCACCGAGAAAAATATTGTATTCTTACAGTTTACCGTCAAAATTATTTTTTATTACATTATTTAACTTCTATTTCATCTTCATTGTAGGGACACTGTAATATTAGCCTAACAAGGCACAATACCCCAAAAATAAATCACGGTAGTAATTTTGGCCGTAAAAATCTCAAAACCATGTCCAGCTAAATCTAAGTACCTGTATTGAATGTGAACTTTTATTTCATCATTGTAATATTCATAGAAATATTTATTTTGTTAATAATAAAATATAAAGTGTGTAATATAACACATCCGTACCTACAATACATCAGTTCTGGATGTGGAAATCTACGAACATGAAAATTTCAAATATTGAAAGAGCTTAATTTTAATTTGTAGCGCTAGTGCTGGTAATTTAAGGTAGTTTCGAGGTCGAGGACTAATTCATTTTTAATTAATTGTTATAATAATAACGTTATAAAGATTTGTATAGCGCCGTTCTTGTGAAAAATCACCTCAAGGCCTCTTTACAAATTTATAATATATTCTACAAACTTACTTCCACCTACAAACTCGGCGAAACATTATTACAACTTATGGCTAAAAGATTGCGTCCACCGTACAAACATACCCCAATTGGGGATGCCGTAGTCTCACTGGCTCCAGACGGGAGCAGCAGGGACTCTTGTGAGGTATTACTATAAAAATATAAAAATTAACCGTCACAAGGTTAAATGGTTTTTCCGAACAAGCATTATTTTCAGGCTTTTTTTTCGCATTTCGGAACAACTCGTATAGGTCTCACTGAAATCGTTGTGGCTCCGTCACTATAATTTTTTTTACAATAGCTCCACACAGGAGGCACCGAGGAAAACATTTTCCTTGGGGGCCTATGCTGTGTGGAGGATTTTTTAAGGGAAAGGAAGAAGAAGAAGATATGGGAAGGAAAAAGGTATGAGGGGTGGGTAGGAATCTGGGGGTCAGTGTGACCAGGAGTGACGGACGTATGAATCTATTCCTCTCACTGCGGTGCAAGGCAAAGGGTTGGGAGAATCCGCCTGAAGAGGTCATAAGGCCTCCCTCAATCAGTCTCCTCCGATCCAGCCCGCCACGCAGTGGCTGGGCAAACGTATCCGCCACCAAGACCTAGACAAACCTCATCCCATGGACTCGGGCGCCTCTGCTAAGTCACCAAACGTAGCGAACCACTTGGGGTGACCTGTGGCAGGGTCATGATTAAAAATATGATCTAAACGGCGTTAGAAATATAAAACAAATTTAATAGTTAACCACAAAATAATAAAAATGTACACCTTTATGAAACAAAAATTTACGGTAGCTATTTGAGAAAAAAATTGAAAATTTAAGATTTTTTTATTAATTATTTTTTCATGAATCGAAAAAAATATTTGCCTAATAAAATGTGTATGTTTTTTATTCGTTTTTAGTCATTTTAGTTGGAAGAAACGTAAGGTGAGCCATATTTAAAACTTTTTTATGTTTGCAATCAAAGGTTTTATATTTACAAAAATAAAGCGTATTTCATCACCTTTCTATAAATCATAATATTCTATTAATTTGGGTATTATTGCAAAGCGGAAATATTTTGATCTCCCGACAAAATGGGCCCGAGGCCTGAGGGGTTAAGCAAAGAGCTCTCGAATGAGAGCCCCTAGGAGGATTTGATGAGTAGCTTCATTTCTCGTTACATTAAGTAAAATGAGGGAAATGATTGGCTGTTTGGGATTCAGCCAATTCGGTTGGTGTGTTTCTCCTCCTCGATCTGCTCCCACCTTCTCTTAAATACCATCTACAATCTAAAATCTTAAGAGGGTATTACCAGAGAAAACCAGAAGTATGTCATTTTTAAATCAGATTTTAGACGTATCGACTCTTTTCCACAAAAAATTATAAACGGATTTTGAAAGATTGTTCTTTTATTTAGCATTTGCATGTTTTAAATTTTGAGAAAAAAACGTGTATTTTATATGTAGCATTTGCATGTTTTAAATTTTGAAAAAAAAAACGTTTATTTTTAGTATAGGTTATACCACTTGTTTGGTTTATAATTTTTAGGTGAAAAGCAGGGTTGTGGTGGAAATAAAGTAGCCACCAATGAGAATACAGAATTAAAAATATTCCCACAGCCCTCGTATGAACCCTTCCTTGACTGCCATTGGACCATCAAGGCACCAGTTGATAACTTAATAAGGCTGAAGTTTTCCCAATTTAATATCTCGGATTGCTCTGAACTGTACCAAAAAACAGTTAAAAGAGTTGGCTGTACCTGTGATTTCTTGGAGGTTCGTTATTATTCAGATCGTTATTTTATAAGAACGTGTTGTGGGTATATTGGCAAAAATGTTAAGATGGCATTACCAGAGAAAACCAGAAATATGTCATTTTCAAATCGGATTTTAGACGTATTGACTCTTTTCCACAAAAAATTATTAATGGATTTCAAAAGATTGTTCTTTTATCTATCATTCGCATGTAATAAATTTTGAGAAAATTTTTTAATTTTTAGTATAATAAGGTTATTTCATAGGTCGTTGGAAGATTTGTTAAATTTTCAAAAAAGATTTTGTATTAAACCACACCCATTTCAAATAATATAATCATGCAGTAAAATAAATCAATTATTTATCTGGGTATCGCATGTTTTAGAATTTTAATTTTAGTTTAAATAAAATCATTAAAAAATATATACGTACATGTGTTTCTTAACGAAAATTGGTCCAATTGTGTATTTATTTGCGCACTCACAAACTAATATGTATATTTCAGATTTTTATAACATTTTTATTTAACTTAGACATTATTGAAAAATGAAAAAATACTTATAATAAAAAAATTATTACAAAAAGGACATTATTTTAATAGTTTTATCATCACGCCTTTCAACATTTTTGGATGTAGGTATAAATTAAAGCAAATTTGGAATGAAATAAAATCTATATTGAGTTATAATTTTAAAAAGCTGGAACAGAGAATAATTAATCTTTCTCATTACAACCACGCAGCAGGTGGTGGGAAGGATCAAGAGTGACTGGTTGAGGAAGATCTTTTATCCACTCAGTATTTAGCGGGGACCTTTCAACTGTCAAAAAAATAAAATTGCGCTGAATGGCCATTAAATTACACTGTTATATTTGAATTTCTGTAAAACAACCCATCCTAAGTTTCTCATATTTTTTTTAAATGCATTATTTTCTTTAATGAATTCGCATTTTTATGAAAGGTGGCCACACAATCCTTAATAATAGTATTATTTTTGGTCCATATTCCATATTTAATTATAATTATGAAATCATGCAATGATAATATATTTCCATTTTCCAAAAATAACTCTCCCGCAATGAACGCAGCTGGTAGGCAGGCGCATCCTGAACACACCTTACCTGATGTTCCCGGGCACCACTTCTGAGTCACCAAATGTAACGAACCATTTAAGGTGACCATGCCTTGGCGGTCTCCCACCAGGGTGAAACCAAGAGTACCCTTTAAAATAAAAAATCTTCTACTCCAGAATCTACCACTTTTCTCGCCTTTCTGCATTTAATGATAAACAAAGTACGCCGAGATGAAAAAGAATAAAAGCAAAGAATTTTAGACTGAACCTTCAGATACAGACGTTGTTTATTTTTACGAATATAAAATTTTCAGGATTCCGGCATTGCATCTATGGTTATGAGAGCTCCGCTAAAGCTCGAAACTAAAGGCTTTAAAAGCTGCAAAAAGCGCCCTAAGGGTGGCATCTCATAAACTGGCGTTGTACATGTTAATCAACCGTTTAAAAAACTACGAAAATGTGTGACCTTGTACCTTTTCAATTATATAGGTACCTTACTACTATGTTGTTATATCGTTGTATAGCTGCGGGGTTGGTTTAACTTACCTGGGTATAGGTACCATGCTATAAAGGTCGCGGGAATGTTGGAATAATACTGCTTGGCGATTAGTGATTGCATTTATTTATAACTTTAACATATTATGCACAAATTGAATTTTCAACCGCGACAATTATCAGAAGGAATTATATTGACAGATAACGTGTGTTATCGACTCTAATACAGAAATCGCAATGGCGCCACTGACTCGTGACTTTATCGAATCTTTTCGAGACTCCGGTGTGGTCAGTGTATGGAAAACAATGATACCACTACAAAAATAGTCAACTCCCCACACACCGAGTCGCCACAGTTGCTTATCATCACAAAATAACAAAACCCCTTTGTCTAATTTGACCTCCATAAACTCTCAACCACCATATGAAAAAGAAGATGAATGTAGACGGGATTGAAATACCGAACCCTTTCCAACTTGGGCGTTTGCTCTAATCACTAAGATATACGTTTAGATTCGTTTAAGAAAATACTTTTGTTTAAATTTTAGTATTAATTCCCAAAATTAGGAAATATCTACCAACCAGATTTTTTTTATTAGCTCCACACAGGAGGCCTTGAAGAAATAAAATTCCCCCCGGGCCTATGCCATATTTGCGTTTGTTGTCTGTAGGTTATTTTTAGTGAAAGGAATGAGAGGTAATTCTGGGAATGAAAGGGATTTAAGGGGTGGATAGAAATACAGGGTCAATGTGTCCGGGAGTGACCTACGTATAAATCTATCCCTCCCAATGCAATGTAATGCGATGCGTCGAGAGAGTCTGGCTGGAGTCCGCTGGCTCGACCAGTTAGTAGTAGGTGGCCAAGTCCGGCCCGCCATGCAGAGTTCGGCACCCAGACCTAGACCAATCTCACCCTGTGAGCCTGGGCACCTACGAAATATAGCAAACAACTTTGGGTGACCTACGGTAGGGGTGTTGGTTCTCCAATAAATGGTAGCTATATTCATAAAATAAAATTAGTAGAGAATTGATATCAGTATGAGTATATTAGTAATGATAATTAACAACCAATTATATTTTTTAATCTTTTTTTGTTTTTCTTTTTCCATAGTCTTGATCCTTTATTTAAAAAATCTGTCGTGTACATAAGTATAATTATATGGGAAATGTAGGATTGCACTATCCTCCCTACATCCTGGAATATAAAAAAGTTATTATTTATTTTTATTATTACACGAGTATATTTTGAGAAATACTTGAGATGTTTACACTTTGATATTGTATGCCGAGCATCGTTGGGTGCCTTTACTAGTGCCTATCCATACAATACTGTCTTCAACAATACAGCGTCTAGCTGTTATATCTCGATCTATAGCTGTTCACTACCAGCTTACAGACTCTATAATGCACATAATAATAATTGCTACTGTCGTGAAACTCGCAATAAAAGGGGATTGACGAAGCATTACTTAGCATGCACACTTAGAACACACTAAAACGATAAGTGTGTCGTATATTACTAGTAAAATCAAGGGTATATCACAATGTACCTCCTAGAAAATTACCCACAGCAAATTTGATAAATTTATTCGACGCTAAATCACATTATAAAAAAAATTAAACGTTACTCTTTTTACGGACATCTATTTAAATTTCACTTTGGTTTTCTTGATTGAATAAATTCGCGAACGATTTGGAATCTTGGAAGTGCAAATTAACCCACTTCCCGGAATCCGATCGGGCTGAATCTCAGCAGTAAGATTCGTTGTTGATGACAACGAATTCTATGAACAACATTCTATAAATATGGCAATAGGGCAGACAAACGCGGAAATATAAGCATTTTTCTGAAATTCGACGAAATTAAAGCACTTAAAATTCTAAATAAACATCGGCCTAATCAACTCGCAATTTGGACCAGTTGGTAGCGTGGTTGATAATGTCGGCGGGTAGTAAGATCGCCGGGCTTCATAACTTCAGTCAAACCAAAAATAAAAAGAAAGTTTTGAAATCAATTTTAAAAGAGATAATTTTTACGGCAAGATTTTTTTCTACAACGTTATGTTTCACCGGTGATCCGACAAATGATCAACAAATTAAAGATCATAAAAATCGCTCCAGCCGTTCTTGAGTTATAAATAGTGTAACTAACCCGTCTTTGATTTATATATTAAGATTAAACGGAAAGATTTGAAAAACTTTTGTCACTATACAGGGTGTTAAGGGACATACTTGACTTACTTTAACCAGTGATTCCTGACATTATTTGGAGTAAAAAATGTAAATGTAATTTTGGTCTCCGGTGACTTTTTTTTTGATGACTTTTTTTTTTCAAAAATTTTTTCTTCAAAATCAAACAAAAAAAAAATTTTCCGCATGTCGTCACTGGTCAATCAGCCGGGTGTCCGACGAACCCCTTATCCCGCCTCCAACTGTTCAACAACTACCATTTTTGTATTTGTAGAAAAAAAAAAACATCAAAAATGTCACCGAAGACCAAAATTTCATTTACATTTTTTACTCCAAATAATGTCAGGAATCACTGGTTAAAGTAAGTCAAGTACGTCCCTTAACACCCTGTATATATTTATAAGATTGAATAGTGCCTTAAGAGCTTTTGTTTATCAAATTCCTTTGTCTCGCACTCCGTGTTATGGAAACTACTAAAAGAGAATGATAGAAGACATTGCAAAGCCGATATAACTCATCGTAATGGAAGCGATTAAGATATGAGGGCGTAAATAGATAAACGATAAAATTCTTACGACCGAATAAAACTGCGCCACTATCCACGAGACGAAAAAAGTTTAATTTGAGAGAAATTATCAAAGTATTAACATATACCAATATAAATCACTACGCAATAGTTTATTCGAAGGGCTTACTAAAGTGTTATTTGTTACTGTGGGATTAGATGATGACAGTTTTATTTCAAATAAAAATAAAAGATACAAGTTTTTGTATTTTGTCAAGGTTAGCGAAAATACTCCAATGCACAATATTGCGATCTTATTTGTGTAGGGTGGGGGTTTTGTAAACAGAATGAAAGAATCATTAGGCATTTAAAATATACATTGAACACTTTTATTGTTACCGTAGCGATCCACGATTACGGTACCGTGACGGAAAAAAAAGCATAAAACATACGTTTTTTATCCTAACAATGCTGCAGCTCTTTCTTACACATTAAATAAAATAGTGTATACAAATATACGTGCGTCTGTTTCCTCCAAAGTACTACTTTTTCCTTTGGAGAAAACAGATATAACTTATTACGGCTCGGCTATGGCGACGGGAATTGCGTTTCGTTTTTTTTATGCGATCATAATTGTATGTTTACTTTGGGGGTTGCAGACATAATTCACCGTTTGTCTCATTTTCTACTGTTGTCATTTAGTGTGTAAGAAATTCTCGAGGCTGCAGCATTATATGTTTTAGATCAAAACCAAAACCATCAGCGCATTGACATTTGATTTTTTTTTTTCATTTTTGGAATTCACTTCAATATTATCCTTGTAACTATATTTCATATTTTCAAAATTTTAGGAGCTATTGTAGGAGTCTCTAAGAGAATCAAGAAAATGATTACTTTTTTTTCTTTGGAGGAAACAGACCTACGTACACTACGTGTATCTCATCTTTTGAAGGAGCTGCTGCATTATTGTGATAAGGAACGTATGTTTATTACCTTTTTGTAATCGTGAAAATCATACGTTTTAATTTAATCTGTCTGGCAAAAAGTGGCTTACTTCATATGAATGGTGATACCCTTTGATGCGTGAATCGTAAGTTGAAAGTCAGTGTCCGCAGCAAATCATCTCTGCAAGAGTTCCACGAATATCCCTCTTGGTAGATTCAGAATGGCCTGGTCCCTAATATAAAGCGGGTAAAATTTGGGTTTGAATTCTCATGGTTAAATAAAATATAAGGTCAAGGTCCCATGGACTGACATGATCACCAACACAGAAATTCTCAGGCGGACTAGAGCAGATAGAGAACGGCTTACATTAATAAAAGTCAGGAGGATTTCATATTTGGGTCACATACTTCGAGGGGAGTGGTATCACTTGCTCCAATTAATATTGAAAGGCAAGATAGAGGGCCTGGCAGTGGAGGTTATCCACCTCTTACCCGCCCTGGTATAAGTAACTGATGGTTACTCCTTCAAGGCTCTCGCAAAATTCTAATTTTTTTATTAAACGAAGCTACATTTATTTATTTTGAATGAATCTAAACCTCCAGTGTCCTTACATACGTTGTTAGTAAGCAGTATGCAAGTGCTTAACAGGAAAATCAAAATGCAAAAAAAAAAATAGGTTAGTAAGACAAAGATAAATTAAACAGGGCAAAAGAAAAACTCATTCATGAGACTCCATGAAGCGGCATTGCATCTGTAAAAACCTGCAAGCACCTGCATAAAATAGAGAACATAAGTAATGCAATAAATCTCAAATCAATTGGCAAGTACCAACAAAAAATGTGAATGGCTTTCGGTCTAATCATAAACTACACTTAGCTTCCGTGTCCCTTAGCTAACCACTCAGTGAAGCCTCAAAGAATGTTAACTGAATATTTGGGGTAAAATACCCGAAGACTTAAAGAAAATTCAGCGTTGGGTAGTCAGAGGCAGGACAAAGGATAGTCAAGGTCGTCTGATCAAGCCTCAAGCCTGCACATGTCATTGGGGGAGGCGCAGATAGATTTGAGAAGGATCTGCAAAATTAGTAATGTAACTAATGATGAAGCAGGGACGAGGTCCAGCACACCCCCGTATGGGGATAGGGAAAAAAAGGAGGGCCTGGCAGAGTCTTGACCGGCATTAGAAGTGTGGAGTGGCTATTCCGGGCAGCGCAAGACAGAGAGACATTTTCCAGAGTGATCGCCAACGTCGGGGGGACCTGATAGGGCACACCAAGAAGAAGAAGAAATAAAATAAGATGGCGGAATCAGCAAGGGGATTCGTCGGTCCCCAGCCAAAAGGGTTCCCAGAGCTATCCTCGGGATTTGTGACCTCGAAGGTTTGACAACCGTCACGACGCGTCGTGATCCAACAAATTCCTGGGTTGGAAATCTGACCAATGAACGATTCTCAACGCGTTGATATTGGAGGTGCTACACACCGAAACGATTGGCTCACCTTTGTTACAAATCCTTTGTGTAATATATTTTTAAACGAATTATTCTTGATCATCTCCGCATTTCGCATCATGTTAATTATTATTAGTACTTCATCAATCTAATATATTCAGATATTTTTATTATTCATGACTTATCTTCAAACCAATCAAAATTACATTTTTTTTATTTTGATTTCAATTTCAATGGATCCTACTTTTTTATCTTTAATCATTTATGTTTTTTATATATGTTAATATTTATCTTATGCTGAACCTCCACTGCTTTATGCAATCCAGTAAACATGTATTCATTTAAATAATAAATCATTTTTAACAAAAAATTGTTTTACACGGATCTTGGTATTGTGTTACTAAATGTATTTAGAGCTGTTCTAGATAACATGGAAAAAGTTCTGTTGTAGCTCGTTTTTTTACTCATTTTTACATATTTTTTTAATCCGTCAATTTCACTCACAACGCGTTGAATTTTAATCTATTTAGGTACAGTTTAACTGTAGATTGCATCTGTTGACCACGACTAATTCACCTAAATAATTAAAAGGCTGGGTTTTGCTCAAGCGCAGAATGGATTGATTACCTTATGTAGCTACGTTGCGTTGGGTTGAATAATCTGAATGATTCATTGGCTTCGTGAATCTGCTCGCAACACTGCTTTCACCTCCTGCCGCTATTGCACAGTGACCTCCTTTCAGAGGCCCTACTGAAGTTGTGAGATCTCATCAATATTGCCAGCGAAGTACCAGGAGCACAGCAGGTACGAGGAGGTACATAACATTGCATCACTCCTGCACCTCGTATATATCTATCCGTCGTAAATCTCCCCAACAAGATAGAGTTTTGCTCTTGTCAGAGATCAGAATTCGGAATGGGCCCAATGAAGAAAGGTGCATTCATCTTAGCATGGTGGTCGAAAAATCCACTAGTTAATGTAACCATATTATGTATGCAATGTATAAAGGAAAATAAAAATCTTGATAGTGTGTACATCATTAATATGTAAAATAAGTACTTTCCATTTTGTGCACCTCTATACTAAGTATTTACTAACAGAATAAAAACTAAGCACAACAAAAAAATAAACAAAGTATAAACCATGTCTAAATGAAGTATAAACAACGTACAAACCGAACATAAATCAAATATAAACAAATAAAAACCAAGTGCAAACGATTAATAAGCTATAATAACCGAAGAAAGGTGCATTCATCTTGAGACGTGTGTATATTATTGGAATGTTAAAATAATTACTTTCCATTTTGTGCATCTCTATACTAAGTATACTAAAAGGAAAAAAAACTAAGCATAACAAAAAAATAGACAAAGTATCAACAAAGTATAAGCCATATTATCTAAATGAAGTATAAACAACATATTAACCTCATATAAATCAAATATAAACAAATAAAAAACCAAGTATCAATGTATAAACGATGAATAAACTAGTAGTTCTGTGAGCAGTAGACAAAGTGTGTTTCTGATTGTATCTCATTTAATAATTTTAAATCTAAATTTCTTCTAAAATTAACACGAACTAAACCATGTATTTTATTTAACTTTTTTTCTTTTAAATTGAGAATTACACTATTTATCCAAAAAACGTCTTCTTTTTCTTTTTTCGTAATTTCTTCAGGCGGATGGGCACAAGGTACCTACAAAAATGCTGAAAAGAGATGCGAATAAGAAAGATCAAATACACACGACTATTTGACTAAAAAAGAATCTTAATCTTAATCATTAAAGGCACCATCTTGGACCGGAACGAAACGTACAAACAAATTTGCAGACCAATTTGCAACAACAAAAGAAAAAATACAAAGATTAACGTTATCGTTTAAAAATATTTAATACTGACGTTTTAATTATAAGATGCTTGTTCCCGTGCGCCGAGCGTATACAAATTCTTTAAATTACGTTTTTTAGTTTTTGAGGAAAGGACATTCTAAGTTGGCACAAACCTAAAAAAATAATTAAGATTTTTTTAAAAATAAACTCTAAACATGCTCAGTAACGGATTATTTATTTAAAACAAGACCTTAAAAATTTAAAGAAAATCGTTTTCTTGTTGCCTAAGTCGATGTTGCTTTTATAAAAATCTCCAGTACTTTTCAATGAAATTTCTAGTTTTCCTTGGTGCCTGTATATTTTCTCAACATGGTCAAGTCCTAGATTTATACAGCTCTAACTGCTTCAAGAATAACACAAAGCTTCGTCCAGGAGATGAATCGGAGGTAAGATACTAATAAAGTAAAATAACAATGCGGTCAGTGGAATAGCGCTCCCAAATGCAAGGTTCTGAGAATTGATAGTTGTATGTTTATTTCTGAGAACAGTGAGATCTTATAACTCAGATCAAAGAGATATTTTTGGGAAAATGTTCAATACAACAAAATAGTTGTTATTAGTAAATATGCATTCTGGTGGGTGAGCTTTTAAGGAATAACCTAATATTATTACAGAGTCCGTCGGATATTGAGTCTTTCACCTATGCCTAATATAATCCGCTCACTGTATTTATTTATTTTATTTTAGTAATTTGTACTTCAAAGTTTACAAATTAATTATAACGTATATGTACATTGATTGGGCTATTTATACAATAAACCTCTCTACACACAACTACATTTATATATCATACAATGAACAGCTGTATTTGGGAGTTAATATTGTTGCATATGCCCTAATCTCTCTCACCCTTTCCTGTGTGTACGATCTACACTGTCACTGTAGATCAGGGTTTCCCAACCAGTGGTCCGCAAGAGGCTAGAAGATGGTCCGCGATGGTCCGCCGGTCAATAAGCGAGCCAGCGCGCGGCCGGTACCTGGTCCGCGGACCACTGGTGGTCCGCAAGAGGCTAGAAGATGGTCCGCGATGGTCCGCCGGTCAATAAGCAAGCCAGCGCGCGGGCGGTCCCTGGTCGAGAAGTCTGAATAAAAAAAATGGGGACAATATTCAGTTTATCATTATTGTACCTTGTGGTCAGTGGACATTATGGTAAACCATTACGCCCCTTCCGTTGTGCTATCGGTGACACCCGGGGCGCCGCCCCCCTCTCGCTATTCCACTGCTAGTCCCTGTCTTACACCCCATCAAGGAGGTGGACTAGACCTATGACCGTGCATCAACTGAGGAGATGACTCCCAAGGCAGCGGTTGCATAACCCGCCCGCGCCTCCCCCGTTGCCATGAGCGGGCCTGAAGACCAACCGTTGCGGACCGGTACCCTTCCGCCTTGCCTCCGGTGACCCGATACTCACTTTTATCCCTAAGGTCTTCAGGTCTTTCACTTCGCTTTCACACTTTCTTCGAGGGCTTACCGGGAAGCCGGCTTAGGGGCGCGGACACCGAGTCCCGCTTGCGACTGGACTGATGGCTCCGCTTATGCTCGGCAGGACTGCCGGACTGCAACTCAGTTGCTTTGGTTAAGTCGTACAATCTCATCATAATATGTATTTTTTTTATTCTAGTAACTTTCCTCTTTTCTATTAATAAACTTTGTTTTCAGCTATATCCAGTGGCGGAGATGAGACATGACACTGTGAAATATATAACTAACACCATGTACGCACTCGCATACTGCCTGCTAACAGTGTATGCCCGGACATTGGAGGTCTAGAGTCATTTTAAAAAAAAAATAGCTTCTTTATAAATAAAAATTAGAGTCCTGACGTGTACGGTGAAGGAGGAAACCATCAGTTTCCATAGAACGCCGTGGGAAAGTGTCGAAAAAATAAACGTACAAGTGGTCCCGGGTCAGAAAAAGGTTAAGAACCACTGCTGTAGATCGTACACAGAGGTGGTTTGGTATATTTACGGTCAGTTGATAATTAATCCCCACTTGATGTACAACAAACCGCCGCTACAAAAGTAATCATATCGCCAGCCGTTAAATAAAAATGTTATAACGCTTTTATATACTATATTTTCTCTTGTTTAATGTGGCTCCTACAATTTATCTTGAATCTGCTTATTGGTGCAGACTTAAAAGTTTCCCGCAGCACATTACTAAGTAAAGTAAACTATTTTGCGTATTCGCTTTGTTCTTTCCTGGTAGTCTGACTTCATTGCACGTCATTGTGTTCTGTCTGTGAATGTCCTTGACGTATGTAATTTTATATGAAAAGTATTTTGGCATCAGGTTGATCATCCTGTTTCACTTTCAACCAATTTAGTTCCTATAACATTTTATATTCTTTTCAAAATCTATTTCGCTTAAATATCATTCTCTTTGCTCTATTTTGGAGAATTTACAACTTATTTTATTCTCCGTAGTTACACGAGAAAAGAATCATCGAGCTGTAGTTCAAATGTGGAACAATAATGAATTTGTATATATGTATATATATATGGTGCGTTTTGTTTTTCTGGAAAATTTTTAACGAACGTTTCCCAAAAAGG
This sequence comes from Limnephilus marmoratus, assembly GCA_917880885.1. Lineage (NCBI taxonomy): Eukaryota > Metazoa > Arthropoda > Insecta > Trichoptera > Limnephilidae > Limnephilus > Limnephilus marmoratus. Next base: position 33,646,040 of record OU862918.1, on the reverse strand, counting down.
AGATCTTCTTCTCAATTTTCTTTTGGGTTTACACGGCATGCTTGTTAAAGTTCAGTTTGGAGTCTAATAATAATTCCTAAGTATTTCATATTCGTGAAATATTCTATAATTTCACTATCAATTTTAATTTTCTTTCACTGGATGTCTTCTTGTGTCCAATTAACACGCATTTTAATTACTTTCAAACATCATGTGAATCAGCTCTTCGTAGTGTAACATATCTATTTCGTAAGCAGGTACTGCGCAAAGTAGGTACTGTTTATTGTCTATGCATTCTTTTTTTTTCCTTTCTTTTTTCTAACTTTGCTGGTTGGCCAAACTGGAAGGAGACCGGAAACGTCATTCGAGGAATCATGGCGGATCACATTACGTAGTTTTTGGGGCGAGAGGAGTTATTTCGGGGCGATTGGGGATTGTTGTGTGAGATACTAGTGCTATATAGCCTAGAAAGATTATTTTTATACATTATGTGAGTGTGTGACGACTCAAATGGCATTGAAGCCTATTTATTTTGTTTAAACCCTCGGCGGATGCAGTGCGATAGTTTTATCCGCGTGCAGAAGTCAATTTAGACCGTAATCAACGGGTGATGTATTGCGCGCAAGGATTCCTTTGCTGTTCCTTTGGCTGGTGAGATTTGCTCATGCCGCCTGATGGGTGAGAATCTGCTGTGCCTGTTTTGTTGGGTGGATTCCCTTTATTAATGAAGCGGCTCCTAGACTCTGGTTGGACCCGCCAATATTACTTTGCTGTTCCTTTGGCCGGTGAGATTTGCTCACGCCGCCTGATGGATGAGAATCTGCTGTGCCGGTTTTATTGGGAGGACTCCGTTTAACCAAGCAGCCCCATGACGTGCTGGACGGTGTTTTGGGGATTGCTGTTGACGATTGGAGGAGAACCACGACGACGGGACGTACGCGGTATAAATAACTAACCGTAATTTTTGTTAACTCTCTCTCTCCAAATCTATTGATAGATGCTAAAGGTATTTATGTTTTTTGTTAAGTTTTCTTTGGTACTATTTCCCTTGCAAAGTGCAATAAAGTTTCTTTTAATTTTCACTAGTAAAATAGGTGCTTCATTTATATGCATGACCTCAAATCCCTATCTCCACTATCCTGAGATGGATATTCTAGTTGCTCTGAGAAGATCATCTGTCGGATGACAAAGGTATGCATCCTACACAAGATCCTATTACAATAGTTATCTCCAATTGTGTACATTAGTGTATCATTGGCAAAGAGACGTACGTTGTACTTCTGCACAGCATTCCTAATAAAAATAGTTAACAATACCTACCAAACGCCGCCGGAAGAAGTATGGCGTAAAATGTCGTACCTCGCCGTCTAGTTCCGCTTAGACACAGCGCTGTTTAAAATGTAATCAATCCAAAAGTAATATTCTTCATTAACGACCTTTGATTTTGTGTCACCCTATAGCTCAAAACGTAGACGACAATTTTGGATTTTCCCCTTTCTCTTTGTTTTTTGTATAAAAGAAAATCTAAAATGAGCAGTTGCTTTTAATTGTTTCCGGTGACAGACAAAGGAAGATTGGGTTTTGTTGATTTTAGGAGGAAGTTAAGTGGGCCTTTATTGATTGCTTTGTGCTTGTTTTTAATTGCTTGTGCGCTCAAGTTTTACTAATGAGACGCCGTATAATTCGAATCTTGAAATTAACATTGTAGACGAGATATTCCAGACATTTATTTGCTTTTAATCAATACTCTTGAGATAAATGATTTAAACTTATCCATGTGATATAAAGCATCTCAAATGAAAGCAAACATGTTAAGAGGACATTACCAGAGAAAACCAGAAATATGTCATTTTCAAATCAGATTTTAGACGTATACTCTTTTCCACAAAAAAATTATAAATGGATTTCGAAAGATTGTTCTTTTATCTAGCATTCGCATGTAATAAATTTTGAGATTTTTTTAAAATTTTTAGTATAAGGTTATTCCATAGGTCGTTGGCAGATTTGTTAAATTTTCAAAAAAGATTTTGTATTATACCACACCCATTTCAAATAATATAATCACGCAGTATAATAAATCAATACATTATCTAGCAAACGCATGTTTTAGAATTTTAATTTTAGTTTTAATAAAATCATTAAAAAATTTGTACGTACATGTGTTTCTTGTATATTTATTTGCGCATTTACAAACTAATATATTTCAGATGTTTTTAACATTCTTATTAAATTTAGACATTATTGAAAAATGATAAATACTTATAATCAAAAAATAATTACTAATTTGGATTGAAATAAATTCGATATTGAGTTATAATTTTAAAAAGCTGGTACGGAGAATAATTAATCTTTCTCGTTATAACCACCCTGCATAATCGTAAGAACAACTTTCGACGAAATGTGGATTTTCGTCCGCTGGCTGGTTAAACGCTCTTAAGAAGGCATTACAAGAGAAAGCCGGAAATACGTCATTTTCAAAAAAGTTTTTAGACGTATTGACTCTTTTCCACAAAAAATTATAAATGGATTTCGAAAGATTGTTCTTTTATCTAGCATTCGTATGCAATAAATTTTTAGAATTTTTATAAATTTTTAGTATAATAAGGTTATTCCATAGGTCGTTGGCAGATTTGTTAAATTTTCAAAAAAGATTTTGTTTTATACCACACCCATTTCAAATAATGTAATCATGCAGTAAAATAAATCAATATATTATCTAGCAGAGTTATGTATTAGAATTTTAATTTTAGTTTCAATAAAAACATTAAAAAATATGTACGTACACGTGTTTCTTGACGAAAATTGGTCCATTTGTGTATTTATTTGCGCACTTACAAACTAATATATTTCAGATTTTTTTAACATTCTTATTAAATTTAGACATTATTGAAAAATGATAAATACTTATAATAAAAAAATAACTACAAAAAGTACACTATTTTAATAGTTTTATCATCACGCCTTTCAGCATTTTGGATGACGGTATAAATTAAAGCTAATTTGGATTGAAATAAATTCGATATTGAGTAATAATTTTAAAAAGCTGGTACGGAGAATAATTAATCTTTCTCATTGTAACTGCCCTGCACGATCGGAAGAACAACTTTTGACGAAATGTGGATTTTCGTCTGCTGGCTGGTTAAACGCTCTTAAGTATATCAATTTTCAAGACCTTTTATGGTACGTTAATCGAACATCAGTCGGAAGGACCGAGATCGAAACGGTTTATGCTGTTTGAATAGGTTTATACATACTATAATTCAAAGGGTTTATCTAAAATTTTTACCTTGATACCTTGCATCTTATAATGCAGGGAAAGATTGCCAGAAGTCAAGACCCAGGAAGAAGAAGAAAATCATGGCTGAAAAAACTGAAATTAGTCAGTCTACTGTAGAGCTGTTCTGCGCCGCAGTAAACAAAGTCCGCATAGCTAATATGATAGCCAACGTCCGTTAAACGGACAGGGCACGAGAAGAAGAAGACCTAAAAATCCTGCTTCTCTTTCATGTGGCAACCTTCTTTCTTCAGACTGCATCCCAGAACAATTTTCATGAATCAAGTTAGTTTCAAAAGCACAATGTTCGATATCTTAGAACGTATTTTTTATCAAATTTTATTTATTCCTAGTACCATAGCATTACCTTTGGCATGACGGCCGGCGTAGTCCAGCGGTAAGGCTCTTGACTCACATTCCGAATGTGGCGGGATCGAATCCCAGCGTGGCGAATTAATTTTATTTGATTAATTTGTGTTATTTCACAATTTATTATTTAAAAATAATATATAGTATATTTGCGGCACGTTCCAGAGTGGAAGGTACTCTCAGTATCGCCCTGGTGTAAGACCACCATTCAGAATTGAAACGTTGCTTGAAATGGCTTTAGCTGTATTTGGTGACCAGATCTGAATAGCCAGGCACATCCCCACCTTCCTCTTCCCTATCTCCTTCCCCTCCTAACTACCTTCAGCCTCACAACATACCCCAGTTGGGGGTGACATAGTCCCACTGGCTCCAGACGGGAGCAGTTGGGACTCTTGTGCAATGTTCATGTAAAAAAAAATGTATTGGTCAACGTTAGTCACCGTAAATGTCCACAATATGTTGAAGATGTGCCTGTACGTCAACACATTCAACAGCCTCTATATTCGACTTAGTGTTCTGGTGTCCATGGCTGGCATTGTTAAAGCCGATCCTGCGACCTCAATGCGATTCCTTGCTTCATGAGATGGATTACATATTTATTTTATTTTCCTGGACTGGATCCATGATTAATATAAATATTTTCAAACAAAATGATTACCTTCTTTCATCTGCAGATTGTTTTATTGCAAATTATTCGACACAAAACTAAAGCATAATTCAACTGAAAATATTACCGACCACAGTTGATAACGGAAAACTGATAAAACTATAATTTTATATAAGCGTCTATTTAGTACCTTCAATTTTATCTCCATTGTACCGATGGCAAAGTTATTTTAGATATTAATACAGATCATGTTAAGATAATTCGCAAAATGTTGGTGACACTTCGCAAACTTGCCGGGTTCATTAAAATGGTTTTAATTTATGGGCTCTAGTTAGGAGGGCGAGGTAAAAATTTATTGTTCTTAATAAGGGAAGGTCGGTGTCAACCCTACTCTTAGATGAAATGCGCAATGGGAAGGTAATCCAGTGGCGGATTAACCAATATCAGACCTTCGGGCAAGATTTAAATTTATTTCTCCCCAGAAAAATTTTTTCAGAAAAGCTTGACGAAATATACAAGTACGGTGTTTTAGTATGAAAAACTATTTCTTTTTACCAGACTTTGCTGAAAACGATCATGGACCTCTGTTTACAAGAACCTTTGGAAAATAACTAAAATTGTGAAAATAGCTTTACGATTTCTCAATTTTTTTTTTTTTTTTTACAGTGAATACCGCACAAGAATCTCAACTGCTCCCGTCTGGAGCCAGTGAGACTATGGCATCCCCAATTGGGGTATGTTGTGAGGCTGAAGGTAGTGGGGAGGGGAAAGAGGTGGGGGAGAGGAAGGTTGGGAAGTACCTGGCTATTCAGATCTGGTCACCAAACACGGCTAAAGCCATTTTCAAGCAACGTTTCAATTCTGAATGGTGGTCTTACACCAGGGCGATACTGATAGTATCTTCCACTCTGGAACATGCCACAAATCTACTATATATTATTTTTAATGAATTAATTGTGAAATAACACAAATTAATCAAATAAAATTTATTTGCACATGCCGGGTTCGAACCCGCGACCTCCGGAGTGTGAGTCAAGTGTCTTACCCACTGGACTACGGAGGTCGTATACAATAATAATTGTTAAGCTTATTGTAAAATTAGGTATGATTGCGTTAGTGGATCAAATCTCCATGGTCACCTTATAACCACACGATATTATGTAAACCTGTACAAAAATCCAATAATAAATATTTTTTAATCTTTTACATAAGTGGGGAAGAAAGGTAGTTTGCGAAGAACTGGCTTTTCAGATCCGATCACCTAACCCAGCTAAATTATCTTTAGCACCATCGGAGGTATTGATCGTTGCAATCGGAATGGTATTGATCGTTGCAATCCAAATGGTTTTGATCGTTGCAATGGAAATGGTTTTGATCGTTGCAATCGGAATGGTATTGATCGTTGCAATCCAAATGGTTTTGATCGTTGCAATGGGAATGGTTTTGATCGTTGCGATCGGAATGGTATTGATCGTTGCAACTCACCAATTGATATTGAGAACATATGCACAAAGTGATATAAAAACTAAAATTCTTACTCTGTTTGAATTTCGGTTTTGTTTGTTTGAACGAATGTCCAAATGGAATCGTGAAACTTGAAATTAAGCCACTTCCCGATATCCGATCGAGCTGAAACTAGACAGATAGACTTGTTGTCAATATAACAATGCAAACTGTTAACTTTCGTTTTCAATCACGCACACACACGCGGACATGTAGGCTTCTCTGAAATTGGAGGACGTTAGAGCAGAAATAAATGTTGTCATGTCCAATTGGGATTTGGCTCAGTTTGCAGGGTTGTTGATGCCTGTCCCTGGGGAGGAAGGTTCAATACTCAGTCAAAGTTAAGTTAAAGTTTTGTAAGAGATTTTAAAATAGTTGTATCATAGTCGAAAACATTGTTTTCATGGGTTGATATTCTTTTTAAACATTCCTTATAATTCTCACTAACTTTTACTTTCTCAACCCGCTAACTCTGGTTTAACACGGAGGATGTCACTTTTACTGAGTTATCAGTTATTAATAACTTTTACATGTCATTTATTTTATTTTATGTTTTAATGTCACTCTGTTGATTTGATATCATGAATATATATTTTTTGTGAATTCCAAATCATCCCATACGCTTGGTTGATCCAACCCTGGCGATCTCTTGCTTCCTCCCACCCTACATAATATCAGATACTTTACCCCGTAATAAAGCACTCAGGTTACGACTGATACCATGTTTCATTTATTAGATTCTAGAAATTTTATCACGCCGCGCCATTTCGGACATTTTGTTACATTATTAAGAACGAAGAGAACTGACGCACTGTTGGACAGAAAGAATACCTTTAAAGCATAGAATTATGTATACGTGTCTAAAGTATCAAGTAAATTCGTCCAGTTCTTTGACCGAATTTATGTTTTGTTTGCATTTTTATCACTCGGTATGGTAAATATTATGACACGTATTAATATAAGTGTACTTACTCATTTATTATGTTATGGCAGATCAATGGGTTAGACAAAATTCGCGGGGCCTGGTGTGAAGGCTGTCAATTCATAAATAGTGCAATGCAAATTTAAAGCTATATATATATTTTTAATAACTCACTAACTAGGTATGCCTTATACGTCATACGTATGTCTAGTAACGTTAAATTGTCGTGTAAACAAGCTTATCGGTCCGAGTGGTTAAGGAAGGTTAGATCCAAGTGCGGTCTTGCTGAATTTCGATACATACTTTGGATACTCCGCATTTTTTGTGTTCTGAAGTCAAAAAAAATAAAAGGTAATAATTTGTAAAAAGTACATCTTTGCGATTCTTTCAAAGATATAAACAAACCATCCCTTTGTTCCGAATGCAATTATTAATGTTCTCAAAAGCTGTCCTGACAGAAATTCATTCCTGAGATCTCTTGAACGAAACCATTCCTTTGTTAAGAATATTATGAACTAAATATGCAATTTAGCTGTCCTGAAACGGGAACTTCCCAGTTGGACAGACGAAGCATCATTTTGTAATGTATTGTATTGTAACATATTATATATATAAATTAATTAATTAATTAAACAAAAAAAAATGTGAATTCAAAAGCACTTCAATAAATAGAATTAAAACACAAACACTTTATTTCTTGGAGTGGCGTACAACGCGTGCCGAGTACTCGCAAGATTTTTTTTTGGAATGGGTGTAATTGCGTATATATATTAAAAACTTATATAAATTAACACAAAATAATCAATACATCTTAATAATTAAAATAAATTATTGAAAATATAGATTTTAACATGGAAAAAAGGAATGTATTATTCAATTCAGGTACTTATTTATCTTTGTTCTTTTTATTTTATTGTGACGAAGAGAGCATTGATTTCGAAATAAGTTGATAATTTTGATTAAATAAGTGGTATGTATGTCGCAGGCCGATCGTAAAATCAGACAGATCATGATGCACCTCAGTCACTTCATGATCTGCCGCCAGGCACTTCACAATGTGGCTAGGCGCATCATGACCTGTCTTATTTTACGATCGGCCTACGATATGTACAAAGTGATTTGTTTTCATAAACCCACACCACTCACAATAGGATTCAATGACAACTCTGTTCGCACTTTCGTTCAGTCCCACCTTCCGAATTCTTCGATTGCAGTAAACGCTTATTGATATGGCTTATTGACATTGGCTCCGTGGTCGAGGGGTAAGGCTCTTGACTCACAATCCGAACGTCGCGCTATCCCGGCGTGCTCAAATAAATTTTATTTGATATATTGTGTTATTTCACAATTAATTCATTTAAAATATTATATGTAGTATATTTTCGGCACGTTCCAGAATGGAAGATAGTCTTAGTACTGCCCTGGTGTAAGACCACCATTCAGAATTGAAACGTTGCTTGAAATAGCTTTAACGGTATTTAGTGACCAGATTTGAATAATTAGGTACTTGCCCACCTTCCTCTTCGCCATCTCCTTCCCCTCCCCCTTCTCTCCCTCACAACATACCCGAATTGGAAATGCCTTAGTTTCCCTGACTCCAGAGGGAGCAGCTGGGACTTTTGTGAGGTCTTCAATCCAATTTGGGAGGCGGGAATGGGTACCGCCGCCCCGGGAACCAACTGCATAATCAACACCTCTGCCGTAGGTCTCCACAAGTGGTTCGCTACGTTTGGTGATTTAGCAGGGGTGCCCGGGTTCATGAGGTTTGTCTAGGTCTTGGAGGCGGATGACCAGGACCCACTGAACCCCAGGTTCCTACCCACCCCTTAAACCCTTTACCTTCCCAAAACTCTCCTCTCCTTTCTTTCCCTAAAAAAACCCTCCACAGCATCCCCAAAGATGACATAGGCCCTCAGGGAAATTATTTTCCTCCACATTCAAATTTATACAGCTATTTATTCATGTATTTGTGTTTCGAAAATTATAATTCATTTGTTTTTTCCTTAATTGTTTTTTTTTCTTTGCGTCACTTAGTTTACAAAATGGAAAACTTGAAATATCGCGTTATTTACGAGTACGAGTTCCACCGTGGCACCAGTGCTGCAGAAACGAAACAGAAATTATCGAAGGATTAATGATGTGTATGGTGACGGTGCCGCAAAAGAAAACACAGTGCGTTTTTGGTTCCAACGTTTTCGTTTTGAAAATTTGACCCGCAGAACAAGCCCCGTGGACGGCCGGAGACCAAAGTTGATCATGAAGAATTGAAGGCTATTGTGGAAGCAGATCCTTCGCAAACCACGTCCGAGTTAGCCGCAGGCTGGGGTGTTAGTGATAAAACTGTTTTAATCCACTTGAAGCAAATTGGGAAGGTGAAAAAGCTTGAAAGGTGGGTACCTCACGAATTGAGTGAAGCAAATCAACAAACGCACGTTAGAACGCTAGATCACACACTGCACAACAGACGGCTATCAAATTAGAGGAGCTTCAATTGGAATTTCTAAGACATCCACCATACTCTCCGGACCTTGCCCCAACAGATTGCCATTTTTTTCGAAATTTGGATAACTTCTTGCAAGGGAAAAAATTCAACTCCGATGGGGCAGTCCAAACCGCCTTCAAAGATTTTATTGATTCCCGTCCGAATGGTTTTTTTAGTAAAGGGATCGATGAACTACCTATGAGATGGCAAAAGTGCATAGATAGCAATGATTAAATGATACTTTGATTAAATAAATATATTATATTAAAAAAAAATCAACTTTATGTTCCTCCCATACAAAACGCCAATTTCATATGTAAGGACCTAATATAATTAATTATCTTCTAGTTAATTGTACACGGAAGGCATATTTGTAACAGATACATATCATGTTTATTTTAGCGAGAGCATTGAAGGAAACAGTTTTGGAAATTAGAATTCCTGACCTATATTGTTGTACGTTTCACAGTCACTTGAAGTCACATGAAGTTATGCCAATATTGATAATTTGAAGAGAAGCATCATTATTATTTGAATAAACACCATTAAAACGAGGAAATCTGATTCAGCAAGACCGGAAGAAATAGTGCGAATAAACCACCCAACCAAGCTCTTGAAAAACCGTTTTGTTAATGTTAGATTCCGTAACTTTTCGATGCACTTTTGCTTTGGAAGCCAAAAAGGTTTCGAGCTTAGGTTTATCGTTAGATGGAGCAGGTTTTCTGGTCATTTGTATTATTATTATTAATCAAAGCATGATAAACGAGTTATACTTTCGAATTTGGACTAATAAAATTAGAAGGCCCTCAAGAAATACATTATAATTATTTAACATTTTTCACACATCAAACAAAACTCGTGTTTAATGCCCGTTTTACCTATGTATAGTTTACCATTATATTTAACTAAAGCATTTTGCACACTCCATACTTAAAATTACAGCTATTTTTTGTCCCGTTGAAAAATATTTTGAGTGTGTTAAATTAAAATCTTGTCTGCCTACCAACTGCAGGGCAGGCCGGATCGGGAGTGACAGGATGAGGGAGAACTTTTGACTTTGAGCTTTTGTAACATCGCAATGAACCGCAGCGGAAGAGATAGGTTACGTCCGTCACCCCTGGACACAATGACAAGCAGATTCCTAACCACCCTGTATGCCCTGTTCTTACCCAAAACTTCCTTTCTTAAAAAGATCCTCCGCACAACATTCCCAAAAATGACGTAGGCCCTCAGGGGCATTATTTTCCTCAGGGCCCCCTGTGTACAGCTAATGTAAAAAAAAAATCGAGTACAGTTAACACGCGGTAGAAGCGAAACTTTACAAAAAAAATCTCATCCAATGAAGAACCATGAAGCCCTGAAAAGTGAGGTCATAATCAAAAGCCGCCAATGACAGCAGACCTAGCGTCATTTCCGTTTTTTATCTCAACCAATAGAAGCCTTGAAAGGAGTTTGATACTTAACGAGGTGCTGTATGCGTCATTCTCGTTTCATCCGAATTCCGAATCACAACGGTGCTATATAAGTTTCACTTCAAAAAATTCAATAGGCAAAAAATAAATCAAACATAAATGAAAAATCGTAGCTCCTTTGTCAACCATTCCTCTTTTTTCAGTAAGTACCGATTATCCGCCCCATCATCCTGCGAGCACCGAAGCGTTGCATTTCGAACACACCGTACTGTGCCCATAACGACATAAGTTTCGAGATAATAAGTTTCCGAACATGTTTCACATATAAATCAACGTTTCCTTTCTTTCTTCATTCCGTCCCGACTCACTTAAATTGTCTTTTAACTTGACAATGTTTAAAACATGTCCCGTTAGGAGCCGGCGATATGAAGAACGTTGAGAACTTAATGGGGTCGTGTGAACACTGGCTTCTTGAGAACAAGTCGAGCTTTTCATGGGGGCTGGGGCTTCTGAAAGCAGAGTTAGCCTAAGCGGATTTTCCTTTCAATTACTTTAAATCCTTTTATAATAATTGGTTGTGTTGCAAACGCAGTACAGGAAGTTAATAGTGATTGGAGTGATAAGGTGTTATTGCGAAGTTTGATCACATCTGCCGGTATCAACATAATTTGAGTTGATTCATCACGGCTGGTATGTACATAGATTGACTCGATAGCTCAGTGGTTTTCAACGGATACCCGATCAGGATCAGGTTACGCAATTGAAGTCTTAGTCACAAAACTTGTAAAATAAAATAAAAACGGGTATTTCAGTGGTTTTTTAAGAGTGTTTCCAAGCTTGTCTGGTAACCTACCCGAAAAAACATGACGAACGACAATTTTTGAAGAGAATTTTAAAGAGTAATCATTCCCTCATAACATCCCTCCAATATGGGTGTCGAGGTGACGAAGTAGATAAAATGTGTTACCTACGAGCTTTTTGGAACTCGTAAATTTACAGAATCGAAAAGCAGTAACATCGGTCATATTATACTTAAATACTTATTGTACCTAGATTATTAGACACAAAGAGTTTTTTTCATAAATAATACATATTAAATCTACAAAATGTTGTCCAATTACTACGCCGTCAATTCGATTAATCTAATTTAACATTTCACTTGATTCGGAGCTAGCTTGTTCAGCTCAACCCTCGCCAATATATGTTTTTTGTTTTATTATTTTGCAAAAGTATTTTTGTCCGGTTGGCAGAACCGAAACTCAATGAATAAAACTAATTAAATTTTATGAAGTGTGAAATTGCTCTCTCGATATCGACGCGTAATCTACTTTGGAACAATTATTAATATCACCGAATATGATGACTTATTCGACGTTATTACATGGCGTATTTCAGTTTTATATTTTCGTTCCTCGTCAGATATGGCAGGTAAAATTAAATTAATGTGTTTATATAAGTAAATGGTTTTCAAATTTACATTGATTTTGTAATGAATTTACGATGCGGAAAATGATCAATATTAACTTTAAATAATTTCTAAAAATATTGAGCCTGGAATATGCTCGCAGATACCGCTCGTACCAAAACTGTAATAGTTTGGATGGCGAGTATGGGTACCGCCGCCCTGAGAATCTTTTATTGGATAACCAACACCCTATTTATTTCAGCCGTAAATAATTGGGGATGTCATAGTCCCACTCTTCTCTAGGCAATTGAAACTCTTGTGCGGCTACTTTTTTAAAAAGCTAATGATATATTATTGTGAGCAAACGTAGTCCTGTAAACCTAAATACGCCATTTATCAGACGAGGTCATGGAGGCAATCGAAGAAGAGGATGTTACAGCTACGACAGTCTTCATTTTCCATTTTCCCGCCCTCATAGGCCCCCGGTCAACCCGGTTTTACTCTCTCAAGCGAACTTAAATTATTTACGTTGTGTTACGTTACCCGCACTTCACTTGCCGCGATTGGCCGCCCGTAAACCAATCAAAGCGGCGCTTCCTAAAACCGGACATTTGGACACGAAATCAGCGAATTTCATAATAATTGGTATGTTTAAGACTAGATTTACGAGAGTTGAATTAAATACTAAAATAGAAAAGCCGGACTTTCCCTAGCGTACGTATTCGGAATTAGGAAATAGCATACATTTATGTTTTGTGATAAGTAGCATATAAGAGATTCTCAAAAATTACTGGACCTGGGGCCCACAAATACTCTTTATTTATGTGAGTACCGCTTAAGAGTCTCAAGTGCTACCAAACCTCTGGGGCCGTATGTTGTGAGGCTGAAGATAGTGAGGCGGGTAAATTTGTTTTTTAAATTAAATAACGTGATGGAAGGAAGTAGTTTGGGTGGAACGAAAGAGCGTGAAGATAAGCATAATGCATAAGAGACTAGGGTGCCCGGGTTCATTGGGGTGAAGTTTGTTTAGGTTAGGTTAGGGCCAGATTGGGAGAGACTGATTGAGGGAGATTGATTGGCCTCTCCAGCAGGACTCTCAGCCTCGCAATGCAATGGAAGGGATGGATTCATACATCACTCGTGGACCCGCTGACCCCAGATTCCTACCCATCCCTCTTACCATACATTTTTCCTTCCCAGGGAGAACTTCCGAGAAGATCCGAGACACACACCAATGACATAGGCCCTGCGGGAAATTATCTTCCTCAGGGCCTCCTGTATGAAGCTGTTGAAAAAAAATATATATCCTAGTTTGACTCAGTTACACCCCTCCGATAGACTCCTTTCACTAACGACCAAACCTAATCTCTATAAAACTCTATTAGTGTTTAGGGCAGTGGCGTAGCAAGCATGGGCGGATAACCCCCCCCCCCCCCCGGCCATTAAAGTTGACAAATACATTTTTCGACTTCATAAAAAATTGTCCGTCCTGGGGGGGGGTGACTAGAGGATTGTGCTCTTGAGGATGACACTCGGTCGAGTGGCACCCCCCCCCCTAACTACGGCTCAGTCGAATCCACGGTTAAAGGTTATTTACGTTTTTATTAAAAGTGAAAAATCCAAATATCGTTACAGCCACAACCAGAAAATTTTGCCAAGCGGACAAGTTACAAGGTAAAACCATGAGTAATACAAAATATTGAAGGACTTATAAATAAACAAATGCACATACATTTTCAAAAGTAAGATTCTTTTAAATTGCTTTCACTTTACGGTAGTATTAATTATTTAATTAAAAGACAAATAACGTTGGTGTCGCTTTGTTTTGAAACAAAATCAACATGTTTCATGAAGTTTAAAATCCCCCCTCCCTTCAAAATTTCCTGAAGAACTGGACACAGTGGACACCATCTACTAAACATGTTAATTGTGTTTGAAAATAAAGCGATGTAAAAAATGTTTAATTAAATTTATACAACTTGGAATAATTTCGAAGATAAAACGAGGAGTATGAATGTGATGTATATTTTTATAATTAGTCTACAGGCCGAAGGATTTCGGCAACTAAAAAAAGCAATAACACTTGAACGTAATGAGCTTTATACATAGAGAGCAGAAAACCAAAAGGAGTGTTTCCTAAAAACGAACAGATCCTTGAGAAGGGCAAGTAATATGCTTGTGCTCATAATAATATATCAATTATTATGAGCACAACCAGTAATTATTTTATAACAGGTGCGAGAGGAAGAAAAACGACAGCAACAGCAGATATACATTATTGTATACATATATAGAAAGACCTGGTTTGATTCCTAGTTTGCAAAAAGAGATAAATGTATGCACAAATAACAAAAGGGGAAACATTTGTTAACTAGAAGATTTGCATTAGAAATTGGACTGTTAATATATTTTTAATTAGTATTTGATACTGTCTTAGTTATTATTAGGGTTTTTTAAATTTCTTGAACATTATGCAACATTCTACACATTTTGTTTTGAAAAGTTTTATTCACATACATATTTCTTACTTGATTTTATTTATTTCCTTCCTGTTTCGACACATCCGTGTCATTCACTAGCGTTATTAAAACTAATTTTAAATTATACGACTACAGAAAAGATTATATGTAATAAGTGAGGGTAGTAGGCATGGTTATTTAGGGAGAGGGGGCGAACGGTGGGAGAAGTCAAAATAACAAGGAAATATGGTCTACTTCCCTTTATCCATTGTCTTAGGAACTCGCCTCCTTCAACTCAATGATACATCGAGTTATTTATGTTTCTTTAAACAAAGAAAACCATAATAATGAAATTAACATTGTAAAACAAATAACCCTAAACAACGGAAATAAATCCTGATTAGTTATAAAAACCTCCACATGATTATTAATTTCCCTCAGGGCCTATGTCATCCCCTAAGATGACATAGGCCCTGAGGGAAATTATTTTCCTCGGGGCCTTCTGTGTGAAGCTAATGTAAATAAAAATAAAAAAAATATAAGTAAAACTACTATTTAATGTTACTGGTTTGATTATGTGTAATATCATGAATGCATATAACTCTGCATCATTCACAATTTTCATTTAACAAGTTAAAACAACCATTTCAATACGACAAAATAAATATCAGTTTTTCGAGGAAAAGACATATTCCCCATGGGCATATTATAGTGAACTGTTCACGAATTCACTCAAACCTCTTAAAAATATTATAATTATTGTTACCCGTGGTTGTGTTCTCTAAGTAACTACCAAGGGAATATTTTAGAATGGCTCATAATAATATTTCTTTTGCTTTTGTATAAAAGTTAATTTTGAAATTAAGCTATTAAGCTCATTAATTTAAAAATAATTTCATAATTCATTACAAAAAAATTGTCTAGACTACACTGATTAACGTCAACGTTCTTTAATAAGCTTTATTCAATGCAAGCCCTTTTTTGACGTAAGGTATTAAGAGGGAATGCGGGCGGCGTTTTTTTCCATACAAACGTATTCCCCGTTTATTTCTCTGGATTTTGACCCTAGAGCAATTTTTTTTTACATAATATAGATATCGACCACTAGCGTGTCGGTACGTTTTGCTTTTTTTGATAAATTACTTCTTATAGAAGTTAGGACTTTCCAAAAATGAATAAAATTGCCTGGTTTAAACGCTGTCAAAAGACGTTCAGTATACAAACTAAACAATGTATTTTAAAAAAAGCAAAACTTACCGACATAGAATATTTTCTTTTAATACAGTTAGTGAAAAAAAGTTTTAAATCGGTCCAGTTTTGGAGAAGAAAAATGGGGAATACAAAACATCGATTTTGACGATTTTATTTAGGTATTTTCGGCCCGATGTGCAGTTGTCCCTTTCGCTCAGTTCCCCTGAGGGGAGCGCGAGTGGAACAGATGACATTCGTTACAATACCTATCGACGATATTTTTAAATGACCGGCATAGCTCTTAAACAAACTGTTGAGAGAATTAAATGTTTTTATTGCCGCCCTTAAAAAATATTCTATTCGTTTTTCTTATATGAAACAATTAGCTTTTTTTACCCGCGGCTTTGCTCATGTCATATTAGAGAGAAATTACTTTACAAAAACTTTTCCCATAGGAATGAAATGTTTTCCGGGATGAAAAGTAGACCACCTCACTTCCCAATCCTCAAACTAAAAATAATTTAACGCAGGACCTACGTCATCTTTGGCGATATTGGGCCGTATTCATAAAAAAAAGGTAATTTATTTTTTATTTTTTTATGCCTATACTTGCAGAATATAAAGGAAATCCTTCAGCTCGCATTCATAATATTCCGAGTAAGACCTTATACTTATAGAGTATGAGCATATCCATCACAAAAAGTATTTTGGTTATTCATAAACGTTACCTTTTACTCTAAATAAAAAGGATATCCTTCAATAATTTCGAGTGTAATTTCAAAAAAGAAATACCGCAAATAAGCAAACCATCGAAAATAGGTTGGACCCTGCCGCGACACAGTCACAAGCCAACAATTCCAACAACCTTTTACATATTCTTGGAGGATATTCTTGCAAGTATAAGGTAATATTATGAATATGAAAAAAAGGAAATACTTATACTCCTACCTTTTTCTTCAACTCAAAACCTTATACTTCTACCTTATACTTACAAGGATATCCTTCAGTTTTAAAATACGGCCCGTTGTGTAGATGGTATTTTTATGGAAGGGAACGAGTGATCTTGGGTCTTAAAGTGACCCATGTTGTAGAAAGGAGGTAATGCAGAGGTCGGCAAATCGTTCCACAGCCGAGTCAATCGTAGAAACGACCCGTTCTCGGGTGACTAATGTCAACTGTCTGTAAATGTCGGGCGCGAGTTCGGCATGTTTCCGGACTGTGCACGAATGGATCAATGACGCTGGTTCTTCGGAACATCTTCCATTGAAATGCGTTTAGAACAAGGACGGCACTTCCACTCTACGCCTGTGCTCTAAAGACTGCAATTCTTTGTTAAGATAGGAGAATCCATCAAACGGACCGACCGTTTCAGTACAGAATTGAGGGTTTTTTCAAGTATTTTGGGGCTCCAGATTAGATTTGGCTGCCAAACTAGTTTAAGAGGGAATAACCAGAGAAAACCGGAAATACGTCATTTTTAAATCAAATTTAAGATGCATTGACTCATTTCCACAAAAAATTTAAATTGATTTCGAAGGATTGTTCTTCTATCTAATAAATTGTTTTAAATTTTGAGAAAAATTGTTTATTTTTAGTATAATAAGGTTATACCATAGGTCGTTGACAGGTTGTTTAAATTTTCAAACAAAGTTTTGTATTATACAACACACATTTCAAATCACATAATCATGCAGTAAAATAAATCAATAAATTATCTGGGAAAGCTATATTTCAGAATTTTAATTTAAGTTTAAATAAAATCATTAAAAAAAAAATACGCGCACGTGAATACTTCAGTTTGTCTATTTATTTACGGTCTTACGAACTAATATATTAAAGATTTTTTTACATTCTTGTTTTGCTGAGACATTATTGAAAAATTATAAATACTTATGATCAAAAAATAATTACAAAAAGTTCATAATTTTAATAGTTTTATTATCACGCCTTTCTGCATTTTTGGATATACATAGGTATAAATGAAAGCAAATTTTGAATGAAATAAAATCGATATTGAGTTATAATTTTAAAAAGCTGGTAGGGAGAATAATTAATCTTTTCATTGGAACCGCTCTGTACGATCGTAAGAACATCTTTCGACGAAATTAGGATTCTCGGCCGCTGGCTGGTTAAAGGCCCTTAAGCATGGCATTCCTAACACCCGTCGCGCTATGTTGGAAGTGTTCAATACTGAGAATTTCTAAAATTTCACTGAAATGGAAATTCTCTATAAATTTCGTTTCACTTACAAATATCTAAACAATTACTCCAATAGGTCAAATCTCCGGTTCCAGATGTTGCATAATCGTGAACGTTGAACGGAGCTGTAATATCAAATCTACCATGTTCCAAATACGGTTTTTTTCATTAACTATTTATAACTTCTAAAACCGGAGTGGCGTTCCGGTTGATATATTTTCCCAAGTTGATCGTCATAATAGTGTCATCTCAAATGATCGGCATTGTTAAACATATTAATCATTGTCTTTTGATGCCAAAATGCTGAATAATTATTATTATTTGGTAAGTATATTCAAAAGGTGCAGCAAATATCAAATACGGATATGTGCTACTTCATCTATTCATGTTTTAATTTTTTTTAATTGGCCACTAAAGAAATGGTTTGTTTTACGATTTCAGACACAACTTAGACAATTATTTGTGAGTTAAAAATAATTTTGCCCTGGCTTCTACGTAAATACAAGGTGGCGCAAAATTAATCACCCCATCGGAAGATGTTATAATTTTTGCTAATGGCGACGTATGTCAATCATATTTGACATTTGTGAACGAGACAGCTGCAGAATACAAACAAACAAGCAATGGAGCGCTATACTCCACAAGAGCGTGGAATAATTGTGTCGATTTTAGCTTAATGCTTTTAGCGATTTTGTGTCGAAAGTCATCATGAGCGACGAGGCGCATTTCCACTTAAGCGGTTACGTCAATAAGCAAAATCTTCATTTCTGGGGCACTAAAAATCCACGTGTGATGCACGAAGAGCTATTACATCCATTCAAAGCCACTGTGTGGTGCGGCGTTCACGCGGGAGGAGTGATTTTTTGAGGACGCCATTGGCATTATGGTCACTGTTACTGGCGAACGCTACAGGGCCATAAAAGGCGGCTTCTTACTGCCCGGAATTAGATGAGCGGGGCTTGGTGAACATGTGGTTTCAACAAGACGGTGCAACCGCACACATAGCACGAGCCACAATGGATATTGTGAAGGAAGCATTTCCTGGTCACGTAAACTTACGTTTTGGCGATGCATGGCCAGCAAGATCGCCCGATTTAACCATCCCAGACTTCTTTCTTTGGGGCTACTTGAAGTCGGGGGTTTATGCCAACAAGCCTCAGATATTCGCAGCCCTTAAGGAGAATATTCGACAGGAATGCGAACAGTTATCACCGGAAATCTTGCGGAAAGTTATGGAAAATGCGATAAAACGGGCACAAATGTGTATCAACTAGAGATGAAACGGATAGCTGTTTGGCCGGATACCGGATATCCGGCGAACTGCGAGGCCGGATGGCCGGATATCCGACGGCCGGATATTCGAATTGATTGCAGCCGCGATCCTTACACTTGGTCGATTAACTCAAAACAATATCCACATTTGCCAAAGTTTGCCAAAGTGTACCTTTCAGCTCCTTGCAGTAGTGTTTATAGTGAGAGGCTGTATTCCGAAGCCTTCCTGGTTTACGAAAACAATCGAAATCGCTTGTTGCCTGCGAACGCTGAAAATTTAATCTTTATTCACCATAATTTACCACTCGTTAATTTTGAGTATTAATTCAAAATATTCTCATTGATAAGAAGAAGAACAAGAGGTATATTATGGTGCTTCAATGTCAGTATTTAATCATTTCAATAATCTGTGTATTTTTTATGATTTTTAGTTCACTATATGACCACAATAGTGATTGTGATAAGTTAATAGTGTTAATTTAAGTTTTTCGCTACTCTGCCAGGTTTTTGTAAGTTTTTACAAAAAGATTTTAGTTTAGATATTTACTATTCATGTATTAGAGTGAATATCTCTGAAGAAAATTTTAGTTTTTTGGAAGGCCTTATGGCTTTTTTGTAACTTTTTCGACTTTAAATAAAAGCCGTCATAATTATAAGCTACTTTATTGATATTTACCTCACAAAGATTAATGTACGCATTTTATTATAGGAAATTGTCGTAGTTTTTTAATATCCGGTATCCGGCCGGATAGCAAATATAGGCCGGATAGGCCGGATACCGGATAGTTACCGGATATCCGTTTCATCTCTAGTATCAACATTTTCGGCAGCCACTTGACGGATATCATCTTTTCCACTTGACAGAAAAAATTGTAAAAGTCCAAATAAAGATTTCCATTACTCAAAATCTTTTTTTTATTTAGTAAAAAAGTTATTCAAAAACAAAATTAGATGAATAATTTTGCGCCACCCTGTATAATAAAAAAATGTTAATTATAAAAAAGCGTTAAGTCTTAAAATAATGATACGAAAAGAAGATTTGAATTATTTTAGCCATATACAAAATGTAAATCAAACAGCAAACGGTAATTCTCTAAAATAATTGGTTCCCAATCATCGTCATCTGACCAATAACTTAATAATTAGAATTGCCAACCCTTCACGCAGGGCGACCAATCCGCCCTTATTACAGCGGAAGTAAGTAACGGATTTCGGGCCACCCTCCATTGCAGCTAGCTTCACCCAAAGGCATATAGTTATTTAATTGCATCTCAAATCGTATTAAGGGATTCGATTACAGGGCAGACAGCGGGGGGTGATGGTACCCTTAATTAGAGGAATTCGGCGTGTTAGGGAATTTATTACGAAGTGAGCGTACTTGAAATTTTAGTGGAGCACACGCCTAGGCTTCTAGGCACTGTTTTTTATGTTTCTTAAAATATTTTTTTCTTTTTATTGTTGACAGAGTGTGGTGAAGTCTTATTACGAGTATATATACATACATAAATAATGGTTATCAATCTACAAAAGTGCCTATTTTTATAATGTTTTTCATAAATTTTCGTAATTTTTTTGTTTCATTGGAAATGTGGTTTTTTTCAGTAATATTCTCATCTTGAAATACGAGTATATTAAACTTATTTTTTACCAACCAATAAACATTTATACTCTAGTGCCTCATCTCTGTGTTTTTTTTTTTTTTTTTTTTTTATTTATTTAGGAGAAAATACAGATACAGATATTAATTGGCAAGAATATACAAAACATCAACTAGAGAATTCACCTGCATCCAAACTATTTCTCACGAATTGACTTAAACAGCAGTTAAAAACATATACAAATATTATGTCTTATAAATAGGGGAAAAAATATATAAGTACATAAGAATATTATTTTACAAATAGAGATATGAAATAAATGCGCAATATCCTTATAAGAATTTACAAATTATTTTTGAAACAAAAAAATATAAATATAGATAAACAATGTTATACAGAAATTTAAAAAAAAATATATATATATATATAAACGAATGTATGTCTAAGTTGTTTACTTTGAACTTTGTAGGAAAACAGCCTTCATTTTTCTACTAAAAGTACTGCGTGTATCAAAAAATAAGTCAGAATCCTTGAGCTTTTGATTCTGATTAAGTGATTCGCACATTCTTCTTATTGGGTCCCTGACACCAGCATTTGTACGCGTCCGGCTAATGTGGAATAAGTCGTTAAGCCTTGTTACTCTGGGTGGTACTTTAAAGTTTATTAATTTCAGTAAGTCGGGACAGTCAATAACGTTGTTACAGATTTTATATAGAGTCATGAGATCAAGGTACGTTCGTCGGTTAGATAGCGTGGAGACGTTATAACTCGAAAGCATATTTATGTACCCGCGTTTAGGTGCGCTCATTCTGTAATTGAGGCACTGCAGAAATTTCTTTTGAATACTTTCAATGTTTTCTTTATAGATACCGTAAAGTGGATTCCATATGGAGGTGCAGTATTCAAGTTGAGAACGGACCAGCGTGTAGTAAAGAAGAAGATATGTTTCAGGTTTTCGAAATTCACGGCTGTTTCTGATGACAAATCCTAGCATGCAGTAAGCTTTATTCACAATATTATCAATATGCGCATCGAAATGGAGTTTGGAATCAAAAAGTACGCCTAGATCTCTTATACAGTAAACGCGCTCGAGTAAATAGTTACCAATACAATAATTCTGTATGATGGCGTTATGATTTTTAGTAAAACTTATTTGTTTACATTTGTTGTAACTAAGGTAAATTTTGTTTTCATTGCAGAATGCTTCGAACCTTACTAAGTCGCTTTGGATTAGCAGACAATCGTTTAAATTCCTGACAATGGCAAATATTTTTATGTCATCGGCGTACAAAAGAAATAAACAATGCAAGAAACATTTAGTAACAGTGTTAATAAAGAGTATAAACAACAGCGGACCCAGGATTGACCCCTGTGGCACGCCAGAAGTAACTGGCTCCCATGTAGAAGTGTGTCCTCGCAACGATACGGCTTGTTGTCTTTTTGTTAAATATGAGACAAACCAACGTAGTAAATTTCCTCTAATTCCGTTGTACATAATTTTTTTAATAAGAATAAGGTGGTCAACCTTGTCAAAAGCTTTTTTAAAATCGCAGTATATTGCATCTACCTGGTGGCCTCGATCCATGCTGTTGAATAAGAAGTTTGAGTAAAGAAGTAAATTACTCATGGTAGATTTGCCTTTTACAAACCCATGTTGTTCCGTAATTACGGAGGCAAGCTGGGGATATATATGGTCATGGACAAGTCTTTCCAAGAGTTTAGGGATCGCCGAGAGAATGGATATTGGCCTATAGTTTTCTACTTTTTGCCGTGAGTCGCCCTTGTGGACCGGTATAATATAGGCCAACTTCCACCTATCAGGGAAAACCCCGTCACTCAGGCATTTGTTAAATATTATGGTAAGTGGAACATATAGTGACGAAGCAGCAGATCTGAGGAAAAATGCCGGTATTCCGTCATGACCTGCACCCTTGTTTATATCTAGCGACATTAAACTCGAGAGCACTTCTTGTTCCGTTAATTCAATGGTGTGAATGTGCGCAAGTTCAGAGTCGCAAACGGCTTCAAGTTGGTCGATGTTAATCGTGTCGTTGACAGAGGAGGGTTCGAATGTTGATTTAAAGAATTCAGAGAACATGTTACAAATATCCTGGGCATCGTTAGATTTGCGACCTTCGAAGGACATAGTAGCAGGGTATCCATCAGACGATTTTAATGAGGATATGTATGACCAAAAACTTTTAATATTATTTTGCAACGAACTTTCGATGTTGTCAAAAAATAACTTTCGAGAATCACTAGCCAGTCTTTTGTATGTAGCACGTAAGAAGGAAAATTCACGATAGTCAGAAAGACCTTTATATGTCTTCCATTTGTGCCAGACTTTATCTTTTTTCCGTGATAACCTAATAAGTTCGGGAGTAAACCATATGGGAAATTTGTCATTTCGTCGTGCCAATAATGGAATGGACTTATCAATTATATTATTTATTTTTAAATAGAATCGATCTACTGCTTCTTCGGCTGATAAACTTGCGGTTTCAGATAACCAATCAATACAATTAATGTCATTATTAATCTGAGTATAATCAGCTTTCCTGAAATTGCGCCTACGCTCTTTTTTGTTTTTGATTTTTGGTTGAGTTTCGGATGATATATCAAATTCAAGGGCTGGGTGGTGTCTGTCTTCTGAGAGCAGAGGGTCATTGCTGCGTGTAACATTTGTTTCGCGACTGTAGAATATGAGGTCTAAGTATTTTTCATTATGGTTAGGTATGCAATTATATTGGAGCAAGTTCATCAATGACATTGTTTGCAGCAAAGTTTGCGATGCAGCCGTGTTTGAAGAGGCGAGACCTTGACTGCAGCCTTCGGAAAAAGACCAAGTAAGAGTAGGTTGATTCATATCTCCAAGTACACAAAACATATTATTTGGTTCAGATGAAAATACAGATTCTAGGTTTTTGGAGAAAATATCATAAAACGTTGGTGGCGAGACAGGAGGTATGTATACTGCACATATGATGAGATTGGAAGACCTTACCGGAATAGACACGAAGATTTGTTCGATTTGGCTGGTTTCCCAGTCATCGAGCCGGGATGCTGCGAGCTCCTTGCGCACTGCTACCAGTACACCGCCTCCGTCCATCTTACCAGTAAGAGTACGGTCCCTATCTCGTCGGAACACCGTGTAGCGTGAATCTATTAATTCAGCCGTATTTATACTTGCTACAAGCCATGTTTCAACTAGAACTATAACATCATAGTTATTTGATAAAATATTCATAAGTAGTTTCTGAGTTTTAGTTCTAATACCACCACAGTTCTGGTAATAAACAGATATAGATGATGATGAGATCATTTCAATAGAGTAATAGTGTATATCGATATATTCCACATTCGCGGGAGCGGTACTTTAAGTAGGACATACAAAGCATCAAAATTATATATGAAACATAGATAACTTATTAGATTAATTAGTATATAATAATAAATCAACAATATAAGATGTGAATGGATATGGTACAGAATGTTGAGAGAAAGCGGGCATCGATAAGACCAGTAACATATTTGTAATAGTAGTAGTCACATCTTTTGAAGATCTCCCTCACGACGAATGGTAAACACCCTAGAGAGATCATCCTTCTTCGCCATGATACTTCCGTTCCTCACCCATGTGTACTTATAGCCGTTAGCTTTTCCGGCGGCACGTGTTTTTGCAAAAAGTATTTTATTTTTTAAGGTCAGGTGCTCGTTAACATAGAAATTTGTGGCGGGAACACCAAGTCCTAGTTGCTCCGTGGTGAGGCCGCGACGAGTCCTTACTGCAGCGATGACGTCATCACGGAGGCGCTTTGTCGAGAGCTGCACGACGATGTTGCGTGGTCGGTTGGAGGGCGAAGAGTGACCGCGAGCGACGCGGTGCACCGACACAATACTGCTACTCGGAAGCGGCACATTGACAGTTGATCCCATTTTGTCCAATAAGGTCATCAGATTCTCACCCTTGACCTCGGGTATGCCGTGAATGTCTATGTTACACCCTCTGCTTCGTTGTTCCATTTCGTCCTGAGCGTCTCGGAGTGATTCGATTTCTGAGTTATTTACATATATTATTTAATCAATTTGGGAGGCGGGTACGGGTACCGCCGCCCCAGGAACCATTTATTGGATAACCAACACCTCTGCCATAAGTCACCTCAAGTGGTTCGCTACATTTTGTGACATAGCAGGGGTGCCCAGGTTCATAAGGTGAGGTTTGTCCGAGTCTTGGTGAAGGATGCGTCTGTCCACCAGCTGCCTGGTGGGCCGGATCAGGAGAAAATGGTTAGGGGAGTCCCTTTGACTTCTACAGCCGTACTCTCTCAGAACATTGCCCTGCACTGCAGTGTGAGGGATGGAATCATACGACCGTCAATCCTGGACACACTGACCTTCAGATTCCAATCCAACCCTCATACCTTTTCCTTCCTGGAACTTCCTCTCCTTTCTTCCCTAAAAAGATCCTCCATACAGTATCCCCTAAGGTGTCATAGACCCTGAGGGAAATTATTTTCCTCAGGGCCTCCCGTGTGGAGCTGATGTAAAAAAATATATATGTATATATATATATTTTTTACATTAACTCCACACAGGAGGCCCTGAGGAAAATAATTTCCCTCGGGGCCTATGTCATCTGGGATGCTGTGTGGAGAGTCTTTTTGAGGAGAGGAAGGAATGAACATTGGTCTTGAAGAGACCCATGTTGTAGGAAGGAGGAAACACAGAGGCCGGCAAATCTTTTCACTGCCGAGCTGTTGAACACAAGGACGAGTCGAAGAAACGACCCGTTCTCATGTGACAAATGCCAACCGTGTACAAATGTTGGGCACGCGTTTGGCGTGTTTCCTATCTATGCACCGGTGCCGAAGGGATCAATGATGCTAGTTCCTCGGATCATCTTCGATTGTAATACCGGTAGAACAAGGATAGCATTCCCACCTGACGCCTGTGCTCTAAAGATTGCAATCCGTCTGTTAAGATGGGAGAATCTATCAAACGGACCGCCCGTTTCTGCACAGAGTCGAGGGTATTTTTCAGGTATTTTGGAGCTCCAGACCAGAGATGTATATGCTTTTTTTATCATTGTTGTAATATTGTAGTATTTTTTGTTTGATTTGTTATCTTCACATATCTTTCTCAACTTCTGTTTTCTATTTCTTGCTGTTTTACGAGCTCACTAGAACTGTCTTTTTCATGTTGTAGTTATACCTGATAATGTGTTATATTATGTAAAAATCGAAATAGTTCGTGTTACTTTGAAATAAGCATTTATTTAATAAAATAACCGACATGACAGCACTTTGCGTGTAAAAAAATTACTGGCTGGCTATGCTTAATATTGTTTATTAATAAAATGTATTGATCATTAAATTATTGTTAATTTGTTGATTTTTTTATAAATAAGAAATAATATTACAAGAAGACTGAATGAAGAAGACTCATGAAGACTTAGAATTTTAATAAATCCGTCTATTCGCTACTGGCATTTCTTCATAAAGATTTTTATTTTCAACTTATTCCTTGTTTTTCCTTGAGTTCCAATAGTTCTTAAAATTATTTCTATAATTCGTGCCAAAATTTGCAATTTTTGGTATTTTTATTTTTTTATCAGAACACCCCATAAGCCGGTGGGCCTATGGCACTCCCAATTGTGGTATATAGTGAGGCCGAAGGTATTGGGTATCGGAAGAAGATGGCGAAGAGTACCTGACTATTCAGATACCAAACATGGCTAAAGCCATTTGAAATTCGTGCTGCAGATTTGCTAACATTTTGATTAAAAAATAATTTTTCAAATTAGTTAAGGGCCCGCATCCCGGAATTGTACCGATTTATTACATATTTCCCTTAAACACGGTAAGTTTTAAAGCTCTTAAAAAAGTTTATGTTATTCTTGAAGATAATATCTAGACTTTGCCCGCGCCGAAACGCAAATTATATAAAATTCCCTCGATAGAAAAAAATCGCAAAGTATGCTCCAAAAATTATTATTAACACGTTTGTTTCAGTTATTTTACAAGTTATATGTATAAAAAAATTCAGTGTTTCTTTAAATGCTGTTTAAGATCATGCTCGCGAGATTTTTGCTCTATTTTAAACGAGTCGTGTTTCATTAAACATTTTCGCAATTTTCGCATCGATTTTGTCGCTGTAAATATTAGCGCCCTCCCCTAACATTCGTAATTTCGTATCTCTCCATCTTCTTCTTAAGCATTTTGGCCTCAAATCCACATTTAAATTTTATACGAAAAACCCTGCGTAGCCGTTCCTCTTAAAGCGATGCACACCCCGTGTAACATTTGGAATCAGGCCGCTAACAATAACACTCCTTATGTAAATGGCAATATGGTTTAAATTCCTATTTAACACCACCTGTTTCACGCCAGAAAAAACACCACCAAAAAGCTGGTTTTATTTTAGTATGCAAAGTTCAGGCACAAATATTTTAATGTTTTACTTTAATTTTCTAAATAACTTAATTTACCACATTTGACAGTAAAACCCTAACCGAAAGTTTAAAGCCGTTTTTATGGGCCTCATAATTTTTTTTCTGGTCTTTTATATGAACTCAAAAAAATGTCGATTGTTTCAAAGGCCAACTTAGTTAAAGCGTCTAAAATATTTATCATTACTTGTTAATGCGTCGTCTTAAAATTATATTTTGCACATACAATTTTATTCCAAAAATACTCACAATAACAAAAATGTTATTTTCCTTCTGCTTCAAGTCTAGAATAATTAACCTACCTACACGAAAGTAGGCAAAGTTTAAGAACTAAGAAACTACGTACGCAATAAACCAGGGTGAATAAAAAGGAGTTGGGGATTTGGGGGGGTAATTTTGCAAATTTCGGAGAATGGATAAATGAAATTACCGTTACGATAAAATCATATTAATTTCCAATTACTGGGAGGGACTTATTGAATTCATAAAACTAGATGAACCGGTAAAATGTATACGATTAAGTAGGCAACTTTGAAGTGGGTTCTATAAACGTTCAAGTAAATGTCTGGAAACTCGTTCCGTTAGGGGTTGGATTTTCTAATTATTTATATTTCCTAAGGTCAAAGGAGAAAAAATCGAGTTCGTTATGTAATTTTTATTATGTGTGACAACTGTTTTTTGAAAAAAAACAGTTTTATGTTGATTTTTGTGGTTTTGTAGTTTTTTTAAGTGTGAATCGATTGTATTGCTTATTTTCAGGATAAGTGTATTATTTAGTGGTCTATGATCGTTGAGTGATGGATTACGGTTTGGTATGGTGTTTTTGTTTTTAACCTAATATGTTCAATAATTTGTGGGTGGATAACAAGTTATTTTAATTCAAGTTTATTCTCGTAGTTGATTATGATGCTAATGGGTCTATGAAATAACGATTCTTTGTGGATCATTTTTATTTGATAAAATTGATATATTCACGTCTCATATTATGCAGTGTTTTTAGTTTTATTTTGTTATTTTGAGACCTCAGAAATGGAAATATGTTTTTTATAGGAGGTGACTGGTACATAACTAAAATAGATAATATATCATTATTTATGGTTGTTTCTTAGCAGCTTACGTCTGTGATGTCAAGCTCTGTTTTTTTTTTTTATTTAGATGTTCATGATAGTTATTTTGGATTTTGAGTTTTATTTTGTTTTTTTTTTTGGGAGTGATTGTATATTTAAGTAAAGGCATCTAAGATCTATACAAGATGTAACAGCACGTATCCGGGGGTTTTAACCGGCGATTCCGGTATATTTGGAATAAAAAATGTAGATGCCATTTTGCTGTTTTTTTAACAATATAAATATTTTTCCATCACACACCGCAACTCAATGGTCCAGTACGGCATAGGCCGCTATACAAGGTGTCCGGAAACTCGTAGTACAAGCAGGAAACTGGAGAATCCACATCACGTTTGGAGTCGATTTTGTGGTTTAACTTTTTTTGATTTGAGCTTTCGTTTTCGAGTAAATCGGGTCCGAAGTTAAAATTTTTTAGGTTAAATTTGAAAAAAAATTTCACTAGGGGGTTGATTTCAGCTCTGTAATGTCTTATAAAATGCAACGAAGGGTAAACCGGGCTCAAAAATTTTTTTAACCCTTTAGTTGCCGAAAAAATGGAAAAATAGGGACCATATATTTCTACTATCGTGGTACGAGAACACAACAGAATGGAGTTGGCAGGAAAACACTTCTTTTCTTCTTCTTCAACACAATTTATTAAATGTAATATATACAGTATTACAAGAGGGCCTATCTACCCTCACTCGGGTGGTCCACGACCACATCACACTGACAAATATCGAAGTCTCTACTTCGATCTCTCTATTGTCAGTTTTCTAATACTGAACCGTAGGTATAACTCGTACCTACCAGCTTCAGTATAATTACACAATTGAAGGCACACAGCATGTACCTTCTAGTTTTACCCTACTAGCAAAACTAACGCAAAGGGCCTATCTTCCCTCTGCGCAACTGAAGATACACCTTGTATATCTTCCAGTTCAACCGCCATAACAAGACTCCTTCACTCTCACAGCAAGACTAACTCTCTGTTCTAAAATTCACCATATTTAAAGCAAAAATACACTAATACAAAAAGGTATAACAATGTTGGGACACTATTTGAGCGGCTCCTAAACTGAATTTTAAAATCCCGCAATAAAACAATTACCCGAGAGTCGGCAAAAAGGGCCACCAATAAAATTAAGTACATCAAACAATACTGAAATGGAGAAATGGGGGAAACTAACATTAAAAATTCCCAGATCTCAAATTCTTAAATTTAACCCACAATAAAACCGTAAAATTACTTTTAAAAGTTCGCCAAAAAGGGCACATCAATAAAGGTACCTACAACTTAAACCTAAGGTACAGCTAAGGGATTAAGTTCCTTCAGTTCGGGTCATAAAATAACCGCCAGGAACCCTTTGTATTTTGGCGGCTGCAACAAATATTTATGCATTCTATTTGAACTGTACAGATATAAAACTACTTAAAAATAAACAATTTAAGAAATTAACCCTTTGTTCCTTATCGGTAAAGGAATGCCCCCATAAATATCAGGCCGAATACATTTATTTCTATAGGTTGGAAGCTTACTTGAAAAACCCAAGGAAGAATTTTATTTGCAAAAGTGAAAATACGTTTAACTAAAGTTACTAAAACAACACGAATGATACGACTAATTTTTATTACTTAAAGCGAAATGGATAAATCGCATTCTGGAACAAACAAATTCCCTTGGTCTTCATTCAAAGAAAATCAAGGTAAAAAGTCATTGCTAACCTCAAAAAGGTTTGAAATTCCTATTACAACATAATCTTAGCAATTGCAAATAATAGCTGAAGCAAATACTGAGGTTAATAACACCATCGCAACAATAAGAACAAATTCGTGTTTCAGGTAAGTTTGTGCTGAATACTTTCAGCACCATTTTCCGCTTTCAGGAACCGAAACGCGATCGGATATTAGGGTTGATCGTAAAAAGTTATGGATGCACCGAGAACGGTTTCGGCAGCGGCCACGGTCGCCGGTCAGTTATGGAAAGTTTCCTGTTTCCTCGGCAATACAGTCAACAGAACACAGCCTTAATGACAAAGCATTACTAGAACTGCCCCGGACTGCTGAAAATGCATTTTCGATTGCAACATTGCAGTCATGAATTATCAAGAATTTTGTAAGTTTCTGATTTTAATGGACCCGCGAAATATCGTGCACGATGCATTTTGTTAACATTTTCACGACACTAAAAGTAATCATAACTTTTATTGTACCATGGTTATTTTATTTTCCATTTTGCAGAGCGTACCGCTTTTATATTAAAACTTTGCTTTAAGAAGAGAATAGTCTGCCAAAGTCTATAAATACAAATAATTCAATTTGGTTTTTCTGAAATCCACCAATAATTAAGTTTAAAAAACAGATTTGGTCTTTCTTGTAAAAAAAGTACGAGATAAATAACTTTCAATAAAATATTAAAGACACGCTTTTCATCATGTCATAACACGGATTACGTTTAAGAAAAAAGTAAAAAATATACAATTGTTGACATTTCCTTAATCTTACTCCTAACCTCAATATTCAAAAGCACCTTATATTTTATACACTTATTTAATTTTTTATTTGGTACAATAGTTTATATTAACGTGACTTGATTATGTGGGCCTCACCGTGCTGAGGGCCCCATTTCACAATACAAAATTCAATAAGATGTAAAATATTTAATTTTCATAAAATACGTAAAGGCGGTATTGAAAAAAATGGTAAATATTATTAGGTACGATTGTACATGATGATGTGTGTTTTATAATGCTATTGTATATTAAACATTCGTGTTTTATTATTTTACGTTATAAAATTTTTGTTATATAGCCTTCTTTGTTCTTTAATTCATCTTTTAATTTGGTGTCTGATTTTTTTTTTGTTTCCTTCACTTTTGCAACAACTGATAGTGATTTTATTGTCTGCTATTTGTAGTTAGTATTTTGGGCAAAGCTTGTGTTTACCATCAGATTTTTGATTTTTTTTGTTGAAATTTGTGTTTTTTGTTGAAAAATGTAGTTTAGTAATGTTTTTATGTAAAATTGGTGAACGAGTGGAATATTCGACGTACTACATAAAAAACAAAACACAATAGCCTCACAAAATGTATTATTTAGTGAAACAGGTTATACGTACTACTAAATTTTTATTCTGTATTGTAACCTTTACAATTATCATGCTAGATTTATGCCCATATCATAATGGTGGAAGTTCAGTATTACATTAATGAAACTTTTTTTTTTTTTAAATTTATTTTATATATTTAATAATATTATTATTCAATGTATAAAAACAGTTTATTATAAACAAGTTCTGCTTCTGCTTCGTAATTATTATTATGAGTTACAGCTGTTTCGCCCTCTGAAGGCATTATCAAACTGTGGTTTTTACCACCTACAGACGATGTATTTATATCATTTCTAGACAGGTACTTATGATGACAAAATGAATAGCTTTTAATTATTATTACTTGTGCCCCTAAACTTCTAAGTAAAATGACTGAAATATTAGTGGTAATAATAATTAAAAGCTATTCATTTTGTCATCATAAGTACCTGTCTAGAAATGATATAAATACATCGTCTGTAGGTGGTAACAACCACAGTTTGATAATGCCTTCAGAGGGCGAAACAGCTGTAACTCATAATAATAATTACGAAGCAGAAGCAGAACTTGTTTATAATAAACTGTTTTTATACATTGAATAATAATATTATTAAATATATAAAATAAATTAAAAATTAAAATGGAGTTCTACAAAATAAACTTAATAACAATAATTAAATTAATGAAACTTATTTTCTTTACAAAATCTTACTTATTTTATGCTGTTGGCCGCAATCAAAACACAAAATGGTTTCCTTCATAACAAAAAAGAATGATCGTTTTCATAGGGTATTAGAAAGTAACGGGCGAGAACAAATTTATAGGGAGTTATTTCCCCGCAGCGCCATCAAGAAGACATTTTGCTTAAGTCAGATTGGAATTCTAATGATATGTCTTACGTAAAGATGGCGCCATGTACCACAAATCTTTGCATGCATCTCCCTCTCATATGCCTTCAATCTCCTCTCTTCTATTCTGTCTCGGTGAAACAAGTTGTCCGAATGGTCCATTGATCTAAAGAAAATGTGTATGGATAAGTAGTTCGGACAAGGTGGCCGAGTTTGAAATCTGAAGCATTTAAGCCTGGAAAAGCGAATACGTAATAAGTGTCCTAAGCAAGAGACGTTATCTTCAACCACCAGGGGGAGTTAAAGATTTTTTCGTAATTTTTAATTTTAATTAATAAAAAATAATAAATACGACAGGTCTGAAGGTTGATGCGATAGCACGGTTGAAAAATCGTACGCCCGGATAGCTGAAGGCCCATAGTTCGAATCCCAATCGTGCTAGTATTTTTTTTATGTTTTTTTTACCATTTTGTGTGATGTGGTTACACCTATAATATAATATTTTTAACTGAAAATTATTCTAAAAGCCAAGATCAAAAGTTGACCTAATTTGTCGAGAATTCAGATTATCCGTAATTTTTCACGGTTCTGGACTAATTCTAAATTATTTCAGAAGCCTTTTTTTCTTTTAAGACGTAGAATTTTAATTTTAACTTCGTAACTTAACTTTTTCAACCTTGTATAAAATTTTTAGCATCAAAAGATTTTTTGATAAAATGGTAAAGATTAAAAAAATCAACTCGTAAAAATTTTTTTTTCTAGCATAATACATCTATTTCAAATGTCTTTTGAAACGTAAGCCCTACATTTATTTCTTATATTAAGTGCTTTAATTTCTTCATTTTCAGAAAATACTAATATGTCCGCGTGGGTGTGCGTGATTGCCACCAAAATGACAGAATGCATTATCATCGATTGCAAGTCTATCTGCCAAGTTTCAGCTTAATCGGTCTCCAAATATAATTGCAATTGTATCCAAAAATATATTTATAAAATAGAAATGAAAAAAGGTAAAAAACTAGTATATTTTTAAATAAAATAAATAAACTGCCTCGGGCGAGAATGGGTCTGCTGCGAGAACTGCTTATAAGGCAACAATGCTGACCATTCCAACACCAAGTATTGTAAGAAAGGCGCCATAAATTCATTAAATGTACAAAAAAACGTACCTTTAATCTTACATTCATGAATAGTTGGACAATAATGATAAGAAATGCAAATGCAATGTTTTCACTGAATTACAAACTAACATCACAACCATATTAGCATATTTTTGTAATTAAGGCACATCGCATAGGAGCTGTACCATATATATTTTTTTAATATTCTTTCCATTTATCTACAATGTAAAAAGATTATCCTCTCTTTTTTGTTTCTATATCACGCACTTTGTCGTGTATTGTTCACCTGCAGGTTTTGTATTATTAACATACACTATGCTATTATTTTTATGCCATCTGCAATTTAAAAACTGGTTTTCTGTTTTTTTTCTTTTTCTTTCTTATAATACACTATTTTCACTTCAATTTACTATGTACCTACATACTATTCATTTCATTATGTTTATTTTTTTTATTTAAACATTGTGTCTGTATAACACAAATCATGTAAAAGCTCATCAGAAGAGCGATGCTGCATCTTTGTGGATACGGAATCGGTTGCATTCGTAATCGCCTGTCAAATTTGTGTTTTTGTTTATGGCTTGAAATTGCATTTTCAATTAATAAACATGAAATGCTGTAGTACACATGATTTTTTATTCGTTTAATGTACGTTTAAAGTTGCATAGCATGGATTTGTCATTTTCGAAGTTCGGTGTCAATATAAATACGCTTGAATTTCTTCGTTTGCCCAAATTAAGAACCTACTTAATCCAAAGCTATCGGAGCAATATGCACGTGAGTACATAATAATTGAATATTGGCGATTATTCCACCAACCGCAACAATTTTAGGGACGGATTATGAATAGTTAAATTAAACTTCATTTCAACAATTATTATAAGAAACAACTATTTACGTGCACGAAATGGATTATTAGCATCTTAATTTGGGCAAACTAAGTAATTCATGCGTATTTAGATTGGAACGAAACTCGCAAATCCATGCTATACAACTTTAAATGTACATTAATGAATAAATAATCATGTATACTTACAGCACTTCGTGTTTTAAATTATTCGAAGAGGCAATTGCAAGCCATAGACAACCACACAAATTTGACAGGCGATTTCGTATGGAATCGATTCCGTATCCACAAAAGAAACAAAATTGCAAGGCAGAGTGTTAAAAATTAATAAAATATAAACAACTGAAATTATTTTGTCTAATAACTAGTGATAGGTAACCATAAGATTGTTTCAGGCCATAAAATAGGATTCATTTACAAAGGTTAAAGTTATTGGTAGATACTCAATTTCTGATAATAATTTAATAGCAAGTATACGAATTTACTTACCTAATCGTAACGAAAAGTTCCTGAAATTATGCATGTTCAACGTGTTCATCTTTATAAATATTTTCAGATGAACTCTCACTTCTACCAGCTTATCCTGAATGACGTCTTTCAGGCGGAAGAGGAATAACTACCCTCCACCCTTACTGGCAACAAATATAAATGCTCAACCCTTAAGTCCCCGGGGAGAAGGAAGGAGGCTGTCGGGATTCAGAACGAAATCTGCAGTCAAGGGAGTCAAATTAGCCACTAGAAGTGATCAGAATTCACTGCTCAAGGCAAAAACCGAGAGCTTCATCACATCGCACAAACACTTTTTTAAAGTTTTTTCACCCTAAGCGATATTATGATATTCGCTTTGACACTCGTTGGAAGAACGTCTTTATGTTTAAAAGAACGTCCTTAGTTGTGGTATATCTAATACCACTATTCAATAATAATTTTATCTTTTTTCATATCTTATCGCAGATATTGTATACTCTTCTAAATCATTGCTTTGTTAGTTATTACTGTAACATTAACTTTTTTTTAAGATTTTTTTTAACCTTACAATTTATAACATATGCAAAGTTATACAATAATTCATTATTATTCTACTACTCCATAAGTTGAGCTCTAGGAGCTCGTATTTATGGAAGGAGTATTTACATGCAAAAAGAATATTTTTTAATGAAATTTATTTATTTATTTATTTACGCCCATTTAGGCTTTTACACTTAACAATATTTACGAAATTATACTTGTAAATGGTGCAGGAAATTACTGTTTACAACACTTGCACAAAAACAAATATAAAACAAAAATACTATTGAATTTGATCCACAAAGTATGCAGGCACAAAATATAAAAATAAAAAAAAAATACAGAAATACAAAAATACAAAAATAGCTTCTCTCCGTCAGCCGACAAAACACCACCAATCAACACATTCCCCTACTTGATGAAAAAAACTTCAATAAGGTATGCTTATATATTACAATTGATATTTTAAATATATCAACAACATCGGAGTATTTGTTTCCAAGCTGTTGAATCCATCGCATAGGAGTGTAATATTGGCATGTTGACTTAGAATTGCTACAATAATATGGTAGGTACTGTCTTGTGACTGACCTGCCAGGAGTGTGAAAAGAGATTACATATAATAAATCAGGGGTGTCAAACATTTTAATAATGATTTTGTACAAACATGTTAAATCGGAAATGATTCTACGATCAGATAATTTTATTAAATTTAATGAACGAAGTAGGTTATCGTAATTTAGGCATTCACTAGGAATGCCCATTTTAAAATTTACATATCTTAAAAATTTATTTTGGATTCTTTCAATCGCATGTGAATGAACCTCATAATTTGGGGACCAGACCGTGGAATTGTATTCTATATGACTCCTTACTAGTGACATATATAAAGTTTTTACAGTATTGACATTATTAAAATCACTAGATACCCTTAAATGTGTAAACAATAATCAAAGAACTTATGAAATAAATACAAACATTATTTGACATAGGTAAACGAGTATATTTTAGCAATAATTAGTTATTGAAAGACAATATCAATAAAAGAAAATTATATTAAATATTACAGATTAAGTAAGGGTAACTTAAGGTACAATATATTTAAATGAAAAGACATATAAATCTTTTTTTTTACATATAACTTTGTTTAGATCACTTTTATTTAATAAAAAATGATGTAAAAAGTGATGTTAACAAAGTTATTTGTCTTTTCATTAAAATAAATAATGCCATCACAAAGTGAAAACCTTTCCGAGGAAGTATTCTTCGAAAAATTAAGTACAATATACCATTATCCAATTTCAGGGACTTAATTTGCTTTTTGAATTGTTCATTTTTCAATGTTTCGGTTATACTAATTTTTTTTGGATAATAGTATATTATCCCATCTCACACCTAAATACAAATAGTGGTGCTGAGCGGTGGTCGTTCTAAGCATAGATAGCTATTAAGCCATTAGTTTTAAATCTATTGCTTATGCTATCTAAGGGGTGAATTTTTTGGATAAAATATTCTTTATAAATTTGATATAAGGCGTTTTTCTTATACAATTCTGTGATAGTTGATACATTAAATTCTCGAAATATCTCTAGAGTAGGGAAATCGTATGGTTTCCTAAGGATGATTTTTATAATTTTATTATTCTTTGAATTATAATTATGGGCTGTAAGGAAGCCTTAAAGGCCCCTCCCCACCCAATAATGCCGTACGGTAGTAAGGACCGAATTAATGTTTTATTAAGTTTTCTTGTTTGAAATATTTCGTATGTTATAAAAAACATAGATACGTTTTCTTATTCTTTCCACAGTGAGATTGATATGATTTTTCCATTTTACATTTTTATCTATTAAGATTCCAAGATATTTTATATTAGATTTATGATTTAGCTTAGCGCAGTCCGTATTACATGTACCGTCATTTGTACAGTTTTTGGAATGAATCGTTATGTTAATTAAATTATTTGGCAAATCTTCTTGTAGAGATAATGGAATATAATATGTTTTTTCTGTGTTGAGTGATAATAAATTGTTATCAAACCATTTTTTATGACCTTCATGTCTTGATTAAATAAGGTATTTAAATAAAGTTGTGTATATGTAATATTATTTATTAAAATAGCGTTTTTTTATTAATTTCTTGTCACGGATATTCTATTTCTGTATTACCGTTTTTATTATTCCCATATCCTATAAAAAAAAAAAATTGTTTGAAGTACTACGTTTCTTGTATTATTTCGCAAAGTAATTATTACATTATGTAATTGTTTATTTCCTTCGAATAATATTTTTTTTTAATTTATTACTTAGCCGGTTTCTAAATAATTTAAACAAACTTGCAAACTTACTACCTAAATATACACTTTTCTAAAATACGAATTAAGCATGAATAAAACACTCACTTGACGTTGACATACAAATAAAGGCATTAAATGTGCTTTTCAGTTTTTTTTTAAATCGCAATTATCCGCTTTTCACATGTATCAAATGTATAAGTATATATTTTTTATTTAAGGGCCCGCTACCCGAATTACTATCGATTTCTTACATATCTCCCTTCAACACGTTAAGTTTTAAAGCTCTTAATAAAAATTTATGTTTTTCTTGAAGGTAATATCTAGACATTGCCCGCGCCGAAACGCAAATTATATAAAATTCCTTCGATAGAAAAAAATCGCAAAGTATGCTCCAAAAATTATTATAAACAAGTTTTTTCAGTTATTTTACAAGTTATATGTATGAAAAAAATCACGGTGTTTCTTTAAATGCTTTTTAAGACAATGCCCGCGAGATTTTTGCTCTATTTTAAACGAGTCGTGTTTTATTAAACATTTCGCAATTTTTGCATCGATTTTGTCGCTGTAAATGTTAGCTCTCCTCTAACATTCCTAATTTCGTATCTCTCCATCTTCTTCTTTTCGGGCCTGGTTGCGGAGCCTTAAGTGGAACGGACCTATTTGAAAAACTTCGAATTTTCAAATTTTATCGTGGCTCATTCTGAAAGTTGCAGAATTGGCTTAATACCATTATCTATGCGTTTCTTAACATTTTTATTATATAAAAAACTAGCAGACCCAGTCACACGTTGCTGTGGCTAACGAAACACAACGCCATTACCCAACCTTTATAAAATCCATACCACCCGCTTGCCAGCTGCCCGCTGCCTGAATTGAATATGTGAATTTCTCGGCTTTTCTCTACTATAATAAGCATGTATTATACATATAAACTAATTAACTCGCCACTAATTATACAATGCTTGCAATACAACACTGGATATTTGAAAAGGGAAAATCAAATACCTACTTACTCTAGGACATCTGTTTTCCAATTTCTTCCGTAGAACGAATTTCAAAAGTGACTATAGTACAGCCCGCCAGCCGTTTTAAATCGCACAAAAATATGTTTTCTTTGAATTTCTCGGCTTTTCTCTAATATAATTTTCATGTATTATACATATAAACATTTCTCTTCAATCCATCTATTGGTGAAAACCGTATGAAAATCCTTTGTGTAGTTTAAAATATGAACGCGCACATACATTTTGAGCGACTTCATTTTATACTATGTAATTTATACATATAAACATTCCTCTTCAATCACTCTATCTATTGGTGAAAACCGTATGAAAATCCGTTGCGTAGTTTAAAAGATTAACGCGCACATACATTTTGAGCGACTTCATTTTATACTATATAATAATAATAATATAATATAATATAATAAAATAATAATAATAATAATGATAATGACATACTTGTTATATAGATTATCAAAAAGCTTTTGATAGTGTCCCGCACTCGTGGCTAATCAAAATATTAAAAATATATAAAGTTAACCCAATTATAATTAGCTTTTTGAAAAATATTACGTCCTTTTGGAATACAGATTTGCTAGTTAA
The DNA here is from genome assembly GCA_917880885.1 of Limnephilus marmoratus. Lineage (NCBI taxonomy): Eukaryota > Metazoa > Arthropoda > Insecta > Trichoptera > Limnephilidae > Limnephilus > Limnephilus marmoratus. Next base: position 33,607,006 of record OU862918.1, on the reverse strand, counting down.
TTTAAAAGGTAAGAAAATAGTAGTACCGGGCATTTCAATAAAAAGAGGGATTTTTCAAGGAGACTCATTGAGCCCTCTTTGGTTTTGCTTAGCATTGAATCCCCTTTCTAAAATGTTAATTAAAAGCAAGTTTGGAATAAAAATTAAGGGTAATACAAGAGAGAGTAGTATAGTTTCACATCTATTATACATGGATGATATAAAATTATTTTCAAATTCTGAATCAAATTTAGAGAAAATGATTAAGGTAGTTAAAATTTTTTCAGATGATATTAAAATGACTTTTGGTTTAGATAAATGTAAAACTATCCATATAGAGAAAGGCAAAATTGTAGATGGAGACGAGGGTATATTTAGAAATTTCAAAATTCAAAGTATGAAAGGGGATGAGGTTTATAAATATTTAGGATACCCGCAATCGAATAGATTAGATCACACTAGTATTAAAAATGATATTAGGATTAAATTTCAAACTAGGATCAGAAAAATTTTAAAATGCAATCTATGTGCTAAAAATTTAGTAAAAGCAATAAATACTTGGGCAATACCTCTACTAACGTACTCATTTGGCATAATTAAATGGTCCAATACAGATTTAGATAGTTTAGAATGATTAATTAGAACTACGTTAACAAAATTTAATTGCCATCATCCAAATTCAGCTATAGAACGAATTAATTTACCTAGAAATTTAGGAGGTAGAGGTGTAGTCAAAATAACATCTTTGAAACACAATCAGGTAGAAATGCTTAGAAATTTTTTCCATAGGAAAGCTAATAGCTCAGAAATGCACAAAATAATTTGCAAGGCAGATAGAAATATTACACCTTTAAATTTATATGACGAGAATGCCAACATTCTTATAAATACTAACCAGGAATTATTAGATTCCTGGTCAAATAAAATTATTCACGCAAAACACTTCAATTATCTTAACCAAACGTATGTTGACAAACTTTCGTCAAACAAATGGTTGAGTATTGGAGAGTTGAGCGCAGAAATAGAAGGATTTATGCTTGCCATTCAAGATAGAGTCATTAATACTAAAAATTATAGAAAGCATATAATCAAAGATATAAATCAAATTGATGATTTATGTAGAAAATGTTTGGCTTTTCCCGAAACTATAGAACATATTATATCGGGATGTTCTATATTAGCGCCTTCCGAGTATACATTTAGGCACAATCAGGTTTTAAAAATAATTCACCAAAGTTTGGTAATTAAACATAACTTGATTGATTGCCGTAATGTAGTACCTTATTATGAATATGAACCAAATTCATTTATAGAAAATGAATTTTATAAAATATATTATGATAAAACTATACTAACAGACAGAACAATTAGTCATAATAGACCTGATATAGTTTTACATGACAAAATTAAAAAAATAACTTATATCATTGATGTAGCTATTCCAAATTCCTGTAATATTCAAAAAACTGTTTCTGAAAAAATTAGAAAATACACAGATTTAGGAAATGAGATTAAAAGAATTTGGCATTCTCGGACTATAAAAATATTACCATTTGTTATTTCGGCCACTGGCATAATACCTAGGAATCTGATTCAAAATTTAAGCATATTAGATTTGTCAAAGAATTTGTATATAAAAATGCAAAAAGTAGTAATTTTAAATACATGTAGGATTACTGAAGATTTTTTAAATATTTATATTGAGGGATCAGTAGGATTTATAGGTTCAATTAGAAATGCCACAGAGCCGAACCCTCTGATATGAAAATATCTGGAGTCGGTGAATTATATTCCCATTTGGTCTCTAGTAGGTTGACATGTTGTTCTTGTATTGTTTTGTATTTATAATACTTATATAGTGCAATTGCATAACGTGGATTCACTAGATGATCATTTGGCGAAGTGTATGAAAGGGTTTAGTTTTTCCTTCTTTTTTTTTTTTTTTTTTTTTTTTTTTTTTTTTTTTTTTTTTTTTTTTTTTTTTTTTTTTTTTTTTTTTTTTTTTTTTTTTTTGGGGGGGAAAATTTAACCCGGACATTTAAATCTGGTGCGTTAAAATTTAAAATGATAATGATAATGATTAATAATTAATAATTAATGATTAATAATTTGTCAAGAGAAAAATATTGCGCAGAAAATTGGATAATTTCAGAAAACATCGCACGTTAGACAGTTCGCGTGTTTGAGAATGACATTTTGCAAAACAGTGATTTTTAAATCATGATTCTATTTTTGAAAATCTTTAAGTTGATAAATTTATTTAAAGTTGGTACTCCCCTAATAGTTTGAATCGAATCAAGAATTTTAGATATTTTAAATAGGTACCTACGTTAGGTGCCAAATTTAATATACTTGGAAAATGGAAATTTGAATAAAAATTGTAAAAGGTGGCACGTGCGTTGTTTAAAAAAATATCTAGGAACCTGGGAGGGGGAAGGGGGACCTGGGAGGGGGGAGGGGGGAGTAGAACTCGGGAGGGGGGTTCGCGGGACGGGGAAAGGGGGGGGGAGTGGAGTGGGGAGAGGGAAGGTGGAGGTGACGGAGTGGGAACGCGAGAGGGGAAAGGACGCAGGAGAAGAAGGGGAGGCGGAAGGGGAACGGGACGAATGGGGAAGGACACTAAGGGAGAAACAATTTCTTTATTAAATGGCATAGCAGCGCATGCCGGGACCAGCTAGTTTCAAATATTATTTTCAACATTATATTTGTTTTCAGATATTTACAAAATACCACCTGTCTTCCAGGGGTCAATGATTACTGACATTATTTATAGCAAGACATGTATGTATAATAAATTTTGGTCTTTTTTAATGTCACTTTTGTACAACTTAAACAATTAAAAATCAATTAGTACTAGTCAGGTAGGGTCGGGGTCAGGGATTGTGCGGTAACTTGGCTGAATGACGAGTGATAACATGTTGAAGAATTTTTGATGTATTAGAGACGAAATGAAAAAGAAAAAAATACTCCTGATAATTTATTTTTTTAAGGGCTTATAAGAAGACTAATAAAAAAATATAACGATTGCTTCAAATGCAAATATGTGTCCTTCTCGCAGTATTTAACTTAAACATCTAAAATATTTGATTTTCTTGCGATCTGATTTTCAGACCAAAAACCCACATTTTGGATTACTTATTATTTAGTAGTTTAGCGCCTTAATTTGACAAAATTCGGTACACCATTACATAATAAACTCTTAAATTAAGAAAAATGTAATACCTATGGCTTCTGATTAAAAATGTAACTCATATAAGTATGTATTTGCGCTTAGCCTGCTATAAAGTATATTAAGGAAGGTTGGTGTATTCAAGCAAAATATTTGGATTAATACCAAATCTCGGAGGGTGGTTGGTTTGTGTCAGAATGGTGTAATCCTTCACACGGGACTCTACGATCCGACCAATTTGAATTTAGAAGCTAGGGGAGTTTTAGCGGGGGTGATATAACCGTTTTCCGAGGTTAGTTACGATCTAGATACCTCGCAGTACCTACGTACATACCTCCAGAGGGGAGGTTTCCATGAATATGTAGCTAAATAATGGGGGTTTGTAGCTACATGAGTTCAACGGGGTCAGTTTTCAAATAGGTATTTACACACAGTTTTTTTTTAATTGAATTTTTTTGAAACATTTATTTGAGATCTTCCACCACAATCCTAGGCACATATCGTATTTCTATAATCGTAAATATCAAAACTTTTCGAAATTATGCTTTACGCCTAGTTATGGGATTCGTTGGAGTCCAGATCTTAAGTTAAAACATAAATAATCGAAGAAGAAGATGGTACTAATAAGTCTAAAAGCTAATATGAAAAAAGAATAAAACATATAATATTATCTTCGATTAATTCTTTTTAGAAATTTTGGGCACCTATCTTTTTAAATGACAACAACCACGCAATAAGCCCTGGGGAAAATAATTCCCCTCAGGACGTGTCATCTTTGGGGATACGGTGAGGAGGGTCTTTTTAGGAAAGGAGGGAGACGAAGTTCTGGGAATGACAAAGGTATAGGATGGGTAGGAATCTGGCGGTCATTTTGTCTAGGAGTGATGAACATATGAATCTACTGCGGTACAAATCGATGTTCTGAGAGAGTCCTACTGCTCAAAAGGTCACCTCAACCAGTCTCTCCCGACCCGGCCTGCCACGCAGTCGGAGGGCAGACACATCCGCTGCCAAGATCTAGACAAACCTCACCCCACGAATCCGCCCCTGTTAAGTCACCAAATTTAGCGACCACTTGGGGTGACCTATGATGGCGGTTTAAAAAAGTTAAATAAGTTTAAGGAAAAAATCAAAACATGGGTGAAAGAAATTATTGCAGACATACTAGAGATTGTATTAAAAACATCACAGAAACTAAATAACGGAAAATCAAAGGAATCTACCAGTCCGCCTCAGCATAGGACCACCTAGTGAGGAGGACTAAGAACAAACAGATGAAATATTTATATACATTATCATGTCTTGTAATTCTCACCAAACCTGTATCTAATTAAATAGTCGCTAATAAAAAAAAAATATAAAAAATAAAAAGATTCCCGGGGCGGCAGTACCCATATCCGCATCCAAAATTGAAAAAATCAAATAAAATGCTGTTTAAGGCTCTGCAACCGGGCCCGAAAAGAAGAAGATGGAGAGATACGAAATTACGAATGTTAGAGGAGAGCGATAACATTTGCAGCGACAAAATCGACGCGAAAATTGCGAAAATATTTAATAAAACACGGCTCGTTTAAAATAGAGCAAAAATCTCGCGGGCATTATCTTAAACAGCATTTAAAGAAACACTGTGAATTTTTTCATACATATAACTTGTAAAATAACTGAAACAAACGTGTTCATATTAATTTTTGGAGCATACTTTGCGATTTTTTCTATCGAGGGAATTTTATGTAATTTGCGTTTCGGCGCGGGCAATGTCTAGATATTATCTTCAAGAATAACATATATTTTTTAAGAGCTTTAAAACTTACCGTGTTTAAGGGAAATATGTAATAAATCGGTACAAATCCGAGTTGCGGGTCCTTAAGACGCCAGAACATCACGATGGGAAGCGTAACAAATCAAACATTCTATTTTTGTATTGTTTAATTTTTTTTACTTTACTTGAGAATGAAGGAAGTTATTTTAAACTATGTTTGAAATACCCACCTTCTCCTGTGACCATTCACACAGAACAGAGTGCGAGGTGCCTGGAATGAAAGGCGTGATTTCTGCCACAGCTGAAGTATGTGAGCTTTAATGAATATGCAGCGGGGAGTTCCGAATGAGGAAATCTTCACTCAGTTTGCTTCTATATGAGTTATGCATCTACATCTACACTAATCCTAGACTTATCGTGACCATTAAAAACGAAGGTAGAACTACGTTCATATGCACGAGAACTTATTAAAATAGGTTTTTGATGAAGCTTTATACTGCGTGTTCCCAGCAAAGTGCTATCATAAGTTAGAATTTCAATATTTATCTTTTTAATTATATTAGTTTCTACGACAAAGTTCGTACTCGATGCTAGTATAAATTATAATGTTTGAATAACGTCACAATTTTCACAGTCCTACTTTTTACGGTTTCCTGTTCTGAGGCAGCCAGCTTTATATTTTTGTAGGTATTTAGACTCTACTTTCTACATTGTCTTCAAAATGTTTGCAAGTTGATGTTCTCTCAGCCATGTTTTTGTTTCAGTTAAATATTTAACTGAAACAAAAACATGGCTAGTGAGTATTATATAGTTTCATTCATGAGACTTAATATTTCTCTGTCCAAAAGATGTATGTATATAGCTGGGAAAAACCGGTATATTTTAGGATATTGTTCTGGTAGTATTTATGTTTGGCGTCATTTATTTATGTAATTTTTCTCAGTAATAAGTACGTTGACAGAATGTATTGCAAACTATTATCAAACTATCATCATTATCATTATCATTATCATTTTTAAATACAAGAACAACATGTCAACCTACTAGAGACCAAATGGGAATATAATTCACCGACTCCAGATATTTTCATATCAGAGGGTTCGGCTCTGTGGCATTTCTAATTGAACCTATAAATCCTACCGATCCCTCAATATAAATATTTAAAAAATCCTTTGTAATCCTACATGTATTTAAAATGACTGATTTTTGCATTTTTATATACAAATTCTTTGACAAATCTAATATGCTTAAATTTTGAATCAGATTCCTAGGTATTATGCCAGTGGCCGAAATAACAAATGGCAATATTTTTATAGTCCGAGAATGCCAAATTCTTTTAATCTCATTTCCTAAATCTGTGTATTTTCTTATTTTTTCAGAAATAGTTTTTTGAATATTACAGGAATTTGGAAAATTATCCAATTTCTGAAATTATCCAATTTTCTGCGCAATATTTTTCTCTCCGTAAGAACCATCCTCGTACTTCAAGGAATATTCTAAAAAAAGAATTAGCGAAATCGGTTCATCTGCTCTCGAGATTTGCGCTTAGCAACACATTCATCGATTCATTTTTATATTATAGATAATTGACAGGGTTCTACAAGATCAACTTTTTGCTTTCAAATTTTCACGGACAATAACAAGATGCCTTAAAAACTTCTAAAACCTAGCTCTATAAGCACACATTACACTGCATTTGTAGGCGTGGTCATGATTTCACTTCAATGCTATTGTAGTTGATAGTAGGGGAAGTAAGTCAAGTGCGTCCCTTAACACCTTGTATAACACATATTATCTATTATTTCAATTAAGACTCTTTACTCAATTAAGAGTTTTTTAAATTTAACTTTACTTTTATACTATTGCAATCTTTATGTTGTTACACTATTTATATATATTTTTTTAAAAGAAAGATAAACATTCCAGGGTTACGAATAACCCAACAATGTTTGAAAATCTCCTACTACCACCACAGAAAGCCGAAAATGTTTCTTGTGTTGTGATGGAGGACTTAGCCAGCCGAGGAATCGAACACGCGACGCTCAGGTGCGATCCAAGCGCTATGCCCACTCAACCACTGACCGGTCAAATGTATGTTATGTTATGTTAATTTAATACATGTTGTGCCGTTTGTGTGGAAATAAATAAATTATTTTGCATAAAATTTTGTACCATTGTCACGTTATTTTAATAAACTTTTAAGTGGGACTCTGACGCTCAACTAACAGTCGGATGATCTACGCATCGGGTAGGTACCGACCACCACCCTTTTCGAGACAAGACTTATTGCTTTTCGAAAAGTTCTCTACTATGAAACATCGTAACATCCTATATATATTTTTTTTAATTCACAATTCCATCACACGTTCGCGCCCGGCATATTCGGAGTGACATTTTCTCACTCTTTTGTGTTATTTATTGCGTCACATTACGAGGCTATAAGCCTGGCTAAAATAGACCAATAAAAATATTTGGAAAGACTTTCGGTTCAGTACAGAGTTATTGATTTAACAATTAATATCAGAGATCACGTACAAAACACATCATAATAATGTATTATGATGTATAAGTATCCATAAAAGTTTCTCCACACACTTCAGTATTTTATTACTCGTATTTTGATATCGGGTTATATTTTCTGTGACTTATACCGCTAAGGAGATTGTTTTCTATAATTTCTTTAGAGGTCGCAAAGATGACTATTCGTATTTTATTTGGTGGACAGGATCAACGGAGACAGTTTCTCTAGAAAATGGGCCTCATGTGAGTTTTTATCATAGTTTTACCATGTTAAGACCACTTTTTCAAGGATTCGTGACTGAATTAAAAAAGCACACTTTATACGAAGGTATTTTTAAACTTGTAATTGTGCTACACATTAAAGAACATCTTGAGATTTAGCTCTTTACTATGATATAAAAAAAAGAAATACCAAAGCACCCGTCATGAAAAAATCAAAACGTGTCTACGCCAGAATTCAAAATCTGTGTCTGTGGCGTAGAATATCCGTGAACACAAATTAGTGAAAACTCATAAACGGTGAGCGCTTTGAAATTTGGGTTGTTTTTTCCTCTTTGAATTTTTCAAATGAAACTTTTTAGATATTGTAAACCATATTTTGTCTATATGTAAGGGACATAAACACGCTTTTTAAATAACATTAGTCGATTTTAAATATTTTTATCATACTGTTGTTCTCACTTCCAGAAATTGTTAACAAATAATGATGATCCCCTTTAGGTATTTTTTTATTTAATATGATTGCGAAAATCTTTTTAGATGGAAATTTATAAACATTATTTTTAAAACTTTGTAACAGAGTTACTCAGTGATTTTAGAAATAAAAACTAACCTTTACTAACTAACCTATGGGTTTCCCAAACTGTATTCCGCGGAACACCAGGGTTCCGCTAAACCTGAAAAGAGGTTCCGCGAGAATTTGTTGTAAGAATTTCTTTTAATATGATGTACCCATATTCATATTTCAACACTACTGATATTATTCACAAGAAATTATTACTTGTATAAATATTCCACAATAGTTCTTATGTTAGACCCTTCCAGGAACAGAGATTTAGCTTTATTGAAGTTGAAAGAGCCATTTATGCTTTTATTGCAGAAAATCTTCATTTTACATACTAAAATAATCTCTGAAATTTATTACTATTCCATATAACACTGTAATAACATGAACAGTAAATAACATGAACATCTGAACGATGCGGAATGGGATAACAGATCTGCATGTGTTTCACGAAATTTCTGTTCCCAAAGATCCCAACCATATTTTTTTTGAAATTGACTTTACATGAAAGTTAAATAATGTAAAAATCAAACAGTCTTACTACATCCTTGTTAGCAATTAGTCGAAATATAAACGCGCATGGTGCCGTAAACTTGGTGAATAAGTTTTTTAAAAAATACAATTTTGGATTTCATCAGGTCAATCTAATAATTTTGGTGATTGTTTTTGGTGAAACAATTTATTTCTTTGAATATGACATTGCAACGCATGCCGGGAACTAGCTAGTACTACGTAAATAATGTGATTAATACCACTTTTTTTTATTTTTACTCTTAGGAATTATTACCCAACCTGAAAAAAAGTGTTCCGTTAAAACTTACTGGTTTGCAAAGTGTTCCATTGCAGAAAAAGTTTGGGAAACCCTGGTTTGCTTAATATTATTTTCTTTTCTATTTCCATTTGTCAATTTCTTCCAACCAGCACAGGGAGCAAAATTTTAAAAGTGAAAAAAATTCCTTTCTATATTTTGTTAAAAAAATATTTAAATGTTGTCTTCATTTGATCCGGTTGGGAGAATGAAGGTGATTCTCAAAAGGTTTCATAATCTGCTCTTTCATAGATGGTGCTCGATTAATTATTTTAGGAAAATACATCTTTTGCAATGCTTTAAAATATTAAGACGAATTAATTGTTTGCGCCCGGAAAAAATATTTTTGTCCATAAACTCAAATCTTTCAAGAAAGGCTTACAAATACTATATGGGATTTAGTAACCGATCCAGTATTGTATTTGCATGACTTTATTGTAAGATTTAAGTTTGTTTATTGAAGAATCTATTTATTGATACTCATATTGCAAACAACAATAATTAATTAATCTTATCATTTTAAAGCTCAACTCGCAAAAAGCGTTTTCCCTGAAATAATTAAACCAGCGCCATCTGCGAAAGAGTAGGTTTAGAATTTGTAACCGATCTGCAATAAAAATAAATTAAATTTAACAGGCTATTTGAAACTTCATTGTACAACCTATTGTGATCCTTATTACAAGTTTCACAACAATGGTGAAGCGGAATTTTAATAACTTTTCTCGTCCATTATTGGATGCCGTGCGGAATTTTCACTTTAGCTATCCACAAGAAAATATGATAGGATTTCAGTTATATTTGACAAGGGTATCACCGCATGATGCGAGAGGCCGTCAATTATGTTCCCACGTAATGCAGAAGGTAAAAAAAAAAAAAATTTAAATAAAAATTTGACACAATCATTAGTTTCATAGTAGAGAACTTTTCGAAAAGCAATAAGTTCCTGTCTCGAAAAGGGTGGTGGGCGGTACATACCCGCCGCAACCTGACTCAAAAAGAAGAAGATGGAGAGATATGAAATTACGAATGTTAGAGGAGCTAGTATTTAAAGCGACGAAATTGATGCGAAAATTGTGAAAAATTGTGAAATTTAATAACACATGACTCGTTTAAAGTAGAGCAAAAATATCGCGGGGGTTGTCTTAAACAGAGTTTAAAGAAACGCTGTGAATTTTTTCATGCATATAAGAGGTCGTCCGTTAATCACGTAAGGCTAGAAAGGGGGTCGGAAAAAATCACGAAATATTACAAGGAGGGGGAGGGGGATATAATGAGATATCACGTGTATTTATTTTTCGTTGAACGCACGATTTCTAAACCCAATGCCAGTCAAAAACAACCTGCAACCTTATAAATGTCTCTCTAGAAAATTTTTATCACGATGCTTAATTTTCCAAAATTTAATCAGGTTACACCTGTATTCAAAGATAATATTCTGAACATTTAAATTTTTTTTGGGGTGGTTAAAAGTTGATAAAAAAACATCACGTGTTTAACGACCCCTAACCTGTAAAATAACTGAAACAAACGTATTTATAATATTTTTTGGAGCATACTTTTCGATTTTTTTCTATCGAGAGAATTTTTTAATAATTTGCGTTTCGGCGCGGGGAATGTCTAGATATTATCTTCAAGAAAAACATATATATTTTGAGAGCTTTAAAACTTAACGTGTTAAAGAGAGTTTTTTTACATGAGCGCCACACAGGAGGCCCTGAGGAATATAATTTCCCTCAGGGCCTATGTCATCTTTGGGGATGCTGTGTGGAGGGTTTTTTTTAAGGGAAGGAAGGAGAGGAAAGTTCTAGGAAGTATAAGGCTTTAAGGAGTGGGTAGGAATCTGGGGTTCAGTGTGTCCTGGTCATCCACCTCCAAGACTTAGACAAACCTCACCCCATGAACCCGGGCGCCCCTGCTAAATCACCAAACGTAGCGAACCACTTGGGGTGACCTATGGCAGAGGCGTAGGTCATCCAATAACGGTTCCCGGGGCGGCGGTACCCATTTCCGCCTGCCAAATTGAGAATATGTAAGAAATCGGCAAAAATTCTGGTATAGGCGGCTTAAATGGAATTCGATTCTTCCGACTGCTAGTTGAGCGTCTAAGGGCGCCTGAGTTGATATTATCTTGCATTAAAAAAAACTTTGGTAATCTTTATTGTTTCTTTTACTATTTTTGTAAAATTATTTATATTGAATTGTAGTTATTTTTGAACGTTGAATTACGTCATTTTGTACGATGAATTCACATTTGTAGTTATTTATAAAGTCTCATGAAGAGAAGAAGCGACCCATTTTCATGTGACAAATGTCAACCATGTATATATGTCGGGCACACGTTTGGCGTGTTTCCGACTACGCACCGGTGCCGAAGGAATCAATGACGCTAGTTCCTCGGAACATCTGCCATTGAAATACCGGTAGAACCTGGATAGCATTCCCACCCGGCGCCTGTGCTCTAAAGATTGCAATCCATCTGTTAAGATAGGAGAATCTATCAAATATGGACCGCCTGTTTTTGCACAGAGTCGAGGGTATTTTTGAGGTATTTTGGAGCTCAAGACCAGAGGTGGCTGCCAAATACAACCGTGAGGCGAACTTGTGATTTGTACAGAGTTAGAAGTTGTGTACTATTAAAGTATCTGCGGGCCCTGTACAGTACGCCCAGTTTTTGAGAGGCTAACTTCGTTCCTACTCTGGCTTCGATTGAGCCCCCATATCTGAGGTGGTCTCTTAGAGTTACACTAAACATATCAATAGAGGGCCTGTTCGGAAGATTGCTTCCTTTGAAGGATACTAGATTTTCATTTCGATACCCTTTAGATGTAATCAGACATGATTGGGTCTTTGAAACATAAGAAATAATAACAGAATAAAATTTAAAAAAAATTAAACAATACAACTTTGTATAAACCACTTATATAATGCGTAAATCCTACCGGTTTCAGAACAAACGTTCCTTCTTCAGGGACAGCTTATACTAATTTGACAGTTTCGAATAAAATATAATTAGAATAAAAATTTTTAAAAAGACATTTACGTTCCTGGTGTAGTGCATCATTTTTTGGTATACGGGCTTTGTAAATATAGATTAAAACCAGGTAAAACTATCTCTAATTGTAACAAGGTAAAACTCCGCTTTTGCCTTGTGGAATAAACTTTCAAGAATAGGTAATAAATTTTTTGAAGATACTGGTGATTGAAAATTGCAATAATTAGACAAATTTTATTTAAATCGCCTCAGCGGCGCTTCATAAAAATGGCGCACTAATGTCATGAAATATAGTGAAGTACTTCTCGATGGTTACCTATTTTCAATAAATGGATATGACTTTTTGAAAGGAAGATTTCCCTCGTTGGAATTTAATCAGTCTTAGTTTGTGTGATAGTCGTTCCAAGCTTATGGACTAAGCTTCGAAAACTGCGATCTACGAACTTTACATCGAGAGTGCTTCTTGTTTCCTTCAAGCTTACGATACTAAATAATATCAAACGTGATCATAGCATGGTCCAAATAGAGTTTGTCCACTTAGTTTGGCTAGGGAATGGCCTGCGAGATGAAAGTAAGTCAAGCAGTAATAATTACTGTAGCCCTGCTCAAATTGATTGCCTTTAATAGAGATAATCTTTGAACATAAAAATGAATGTTTCTTTGTTTGTCTCACACGCGTTCCTATACCATTAATCCGAATGCGATGAAACTTTAGTGAGTTGTTGTGCGCATGTCCGCGAAGTTTTCAGCATAGAACGGAGTTATGAATGTGTATAAAATTTTATATCAATAGCGCGCGAGTAGTTTGAAAATTTTGTTTCTTTCATATAGTTTAGCGGCTGGAAGGGAAGACGGTAGGGAAAGGGAATCCGGTAGGGGGGAGGGTAAAGCAGGAGGGAGGTGGAAGAGAAACGCGTGGAAGAGCGGGGACGGGGACGCATAGAAGAGGACGCAGGGGAGGGGTGATGGAGGAGTGGAGGAGGAAAGAGAGGCAGGGGGGGATTACAAAGAAGACATAATAGGGGTAGAGGATTGTAGGAGGTAAATTTGGAAAACCCATACTTCTCATACGGACACCTGACAGCCTCAGAAAACTTTCTGTTTTATTCGTGTTCGCACGAATAAAACAAAACTACTAACTAACTAACCGTCATGCCGTTTCCCCGCGGGGGTAGGCAGAGAGGACGGACCGCCAAACAACTCGGTCTTGGCACACACCTCTTGCTTCGTTTACATTGATACATCGTCCCACGCGTGCTCTTCTATTTTTTTTTTACATGAGCTCCACACAGGAGGCCCGGAAGAAAATAATTTCCCTTAGGGCCTATGTCAACTTTGGGGATGCTGTGTGGAGGGTTTTTTAGGGAAAGGAAGGAGAGGAGAGTTCTGGGAAGGAAAAGGGTTTAAGTGGTGGGTATGAATTTGGGGTTCAGTGTGTCCTGATCAGCAGACCTAGAAAAACCTCATCCCATGAACCCGGGCTTCATGGGATGAGGTTTTTGCTAAATCACCAAACGTAGCGAATCACTTGGGGTGACCTATGGCAGAGGTGTTGGTTATCTAATAAAGGTTCCCGGGGCGGCGGTACCCATTCCCGCCTCCCAAATTGAGATGTCTATTATTCTGACATGGCCCAAATCAAGTAACTGATTCACTTGGTCGTGCCATGTCTTTCTTGGGCGTCCTCGACTTCTTCCACCATTCAAATTTGCGGCATATATTCTCCTTACACCCCTTTCCTCGTTCATTCGCTCTACATACCCAAACCATCTTCACAATTTATATATTTTTAGCATGTAATTATTAACCCCACTAGGGTTCGCCTGTATCGGGGTCCGTCCATCTATCTGAGCGTCCCTTTCCTAATTTTACTCATTACACTTACATCAGTCTTGCATTCTTCGCGGATCTCCACGTATCTCACGAACGTACACGGTTTTACCACACATTCGCCTCAGGGATCTCATATCTACAGCATTCAGTCTACTTTCATCCTTCCTCTGCCAGTTCCATGCCTCACTGCCATACATCAGGGTAGGTACCAGTACTCCATTATGGACGGCCAGCTTCGCATCTTTGGACAGTTTTTTGTTGGCGCCAACGGCGTTCAGCCCTCCATTAATGGATTTACCTGCATTTACCCTTCTTTCAACAACTCTATCAGCCTAAGTATTCACATTCACAACTATGTTGCACATTGTTGTCGTACTCTCTCTTTCAAATACAAAAACCAAAAATATTGTGTAGGTATCTAAAAGCACTTCAATAAACAGAATTAGAACACAAACCATTCCTTTTGAGTGGCATGTTAGTTACGTATAAAGCTGGGAATTAAGAATATTCATAATATGTTAGTGTTTCATGGGAGTTTATGAGGAAAATGAGACGATACCTACCTGCAGATTATAATCATAATATAATCATACCTACCCATGGACTTAAGAACTTAGTCAAACGGATGATATGATTCCAACTTCACAGCTTATGGCTTTTGTCCACAAATGCAGTTATGACGTCAGGCAAACCAACGCCTTAGCAACACCAGCGGGTAAGTTTGACAATCAGGGGCGGACTTTTTTTTTTTTTTTTTTATTAATTATTGAGTTAGTTTATACTACATGCATATAAACTAATAAGCACAATGTAACATTTCATTTGATAAATTTAAATATTTTTACAGTAAGCATAACATTTCTTTTTAAATACGTTCATTCTTTCTTCATTCTTCATACTTTCAGGCATTTCATCATACATCTTTAGTCCTCTGTACATTAGGCTGTTCTGTGATTTTGATTTCTTCATTTGTGGCAATCGAACTCTGTTTACATTTCTTGTTTCGTAATTATGAATGTCTCTATTAAAAACAATTTCATCCTTAAAATATTTTGGCATTTGGTTTTTCATAATTTTATGCACAAAAATTAACACGTTAAATAGTAGTCTCTTTTTTATTGGAATCCAATTTAGCTCCTCTCTCATTTGATCAATCCTTGCGTATTTGCCTTTTCCCAGTATACATCTCATAGCTTTGTTTTGTATAACTTCTAGTTTGTTCAAACTTCCTTCATTGGCCAAATATAACATTGTAGAGCAGTAGTCCAAATGTGGAGCAACGATAGTTTTATAAATGAGCTCCGTAGTGTTTCTATTTAATTTACGTCTTAGTCTTCTAAGAAAATTTACCTTTTTTGATACCTTTTTTAGCACATATTCAAAGTTTGCTGTGAAAGTCAGTTTTGAGTCGAGTATTACACCCAGGTATTTGATTTCATTTACTTTTCCAATTTTTTCACCATTGATTGTCAAATTTAACCCTGTGTTACATGTTTTATTGCCTATTTCCATATATTTTGTTTTGTTTACGTTCAGTTTCAACTTGTTTAATTTCAGCCATTTTGCTATATTTTGTAGGTCTTCGTTTATTTTGTTAATTGCTTCTATGTAATCTTCACATGAAATATAGATTAAGGTATCGTCTGCAAATAGTCTAATTTTGCAATGTTTAATAGTTTTGATAATATCATTTATGTAAATTATAAATAGAATTGGACCTAATACCGACCCTTGCGGAACACCAAGGTTGTTTTCTATCGGTTCTGATTCTGAGCTTTCAACTTTCGTTACCTGTTTTCTTTCCTGGAGATATTATTTGAATAGATTCAGAGCTACGTCAGAAAGACCTATGTCTTCTAGTTTTTCCAATAGTATTTTCCTTTCTATCGTTTCAAATGCTCTTTTGAAATCTAAGAATACTGCAATGGTTATTTTTTTTTTGTCTGTTTCTTTCTTCCATGTATCAATCACTATGTTTATCGCCGCTTCGCAAGAGTTGTTGTTCCGGAATCCTGATTGCTCCTCACATAATATGTTATGTTTTTCCAAATACTCAACGAGTTGTTTTTTTATTACAATTTCTAGTACCTGTTCGTATTTTGGTAACATATTTATTGGTCTAAATTCTTCACATTTTCTGGTATTAACAACTTTCGGAATCGGGATCACAGTAGATGTTCTCCATGTGTTTGGAAATTTTCCACTTCTTAATGATTCATTTATTATATCCAGTAGATGAGGTCCTATCACTGGCATTGCATCTTTCAAAACTGTAAAACTTATTCCATCTGGACTCGCTTTTGATTTGGTGCTGTTAAGAATCTGTAAAAGATATGTTTCATCAATCTCTTTAAACACAAGTTTTTCTCGGTTTAGCCGATCATTTCTCGCGTAGATGTCTTTCTTCAGTATTGGTATACTCTGATGCAATTCTATTATGCTGTTTACGAAATATTTGTTGAAGCAGTTCTGTATGGTACCCTGTATCTGATGTGGGAATTCAATGTCGTATTTCATCTCTTTATCTTCGGTTTGTAGTAATCCTTTTATAGTTTTCCACATTTTTTTAGTGTCTCCTTTTTCAGAGATAATTTTGTTTTTGAAGTAATCGTTCTTACAAGTTTTCAATTGTTTTGTGTATTTATTTCTCATATTTTTGAATGCTTTCCAGTCTTGAGAGTTTCTTGAGATTTTCGCAATTTTGTACAATCTATCTCTTTCATTTTGTATTGTTTGTAGTTCTATATTATACCATTTATTTGTTCCTCTTATTTTAGTAGTTTTGATTGGTGTTAACTTATCAATTACTTCTTGTAGATTATTTATTAATGATTTAGACTTTTCATTGTATTCCATTTGATGAAGTTCATCCATATCACCCAGAAGTTCAATTAATCTTTCGCTGCTATATTTTTTATAGTTTCTGTATTTTATTATTTTGCTGGTTTTCGTCTTATTTCTTTTTATGTTATCTGTAATGTGGATAAGGTTATGATCGGTTATTTTTGGTTCATCAAGAACTTTTACGTTCAAATCCAATCTATTTGATATGACAAGATTAATTAACGTACTGGATTTATCTGTTATTCGTGTCTCACTTTTAACAAGTTGTTTCATTCCCAAAGTTTGAATAATTTGTTTTAGTGTTTTAGTATATGTATCCTTAAAGTTTTTGAAATTTATATTGAAGTCACCAGTTAAGATATTATCTTCTTCTTCTTGGAGATTTAGGTTGCACCAGTTCTCTATAAATGATAGAAAGTCTTTGGTACTTGCATTTGGAGAATGGTAAATTACTCCATAAACACCTTTCTTATATCCCGAAATTATCCTTATTGCTAGTATCCAGCAATTCTTTTCGTACTGTGTGTTGGAAATTACTTCATATATTATGTCTTTTCTAATAATTATCACTGCTCCCCCTGTATGTCTACTATAGGAATCACAACGTACTGTAGAATATCCCTGAAAAGTTATTTCACTGTCTTCAATGTCGCATGTTACGTGAGTCTCGCTTAACATTACCATTGTGGGATTATTTCGTTCGATCAGCATCTGGACCTCCTCACTATTCGATATCAAACTTTGAATATTTAAACATAGAATTCCTTGCAGCTGGTTGCTTTTTATAAAAAATTGACCTTTTTCTTCTCTAATTCTAATTTTCTCTTATATACCGGACATTCAAAGCTCCACGCCGGATGATTTGACTCTAGGTTTATCTTCAATTTGTTTTTGGTATTGATACAATTTATACACCTTTCCGTTCCTCTAATAGAAGTACATGCTTCACTTCTGTGACCTCCTGTGCATTTAGGGCATACAAACGAGTCTTTTTTGCATTCACTTCCTTTATGGTTGAACCCGTAGCATTTGTAACACCGTTTAATATCAAATGCATCAAATACTCGGACCCTTTCCCATCCAATATTTATTTTTTGCATTTGTAACATTGTTCCATGTGTTTGTGAATCTACTTCCAAATAAATTATGTATTCTTCTCCTGTTTTTGATTTTTTGTTTTTTATTGCGGATACTTCCATTTTTTCTGGTTCTTCTGGAAACTCGTTCTGAATTTTTATGTTCTGAACAATTTCTCTTTCATCCATTTTGTGTGTTATTCCAACGACTTTTATTGATGGGAATCTTTTTTCCGGGATCTTCGTTGTATATTTTTCGCAGAACTTTGTTTTTATGTCTTCCTGTAGTTTTTCAATGTGCTGACTGTTTCTGCATGTAACAACAATTTTCCACTCCGGTTTCAATTGGGTTAATATTTTTTTTAATGTCCTCTTCGGTTTTCTCCGTTGTCTGTTCTTCTTTCGGAGAGATAATAATTTTTTTTCCCAAATTTTGACATTGTTTATTGTTTCCCGTGATTTCTTTTAATATTCTATTTTCCCCAGAAATTTCGGCAATTTTTGCTGCCATTTCGCTTATGACCCCCAAAATTGTAATTGTTTTCGGGGTTAATTTACTAATTTGTTCTTTGCTTAATTTAGTTGCACTGTCATTGATGCAATTTTGTAGTTTTTGAACCGCTTCTGTAGCTTTATTAATAAAACTTTTAGGATCCATCTTGAGTAACTTTTTTTTTTTTTTTTTTTAATTTTAAAATTCACTGAAAACTAAATTTTATATTTTTGATCTCAAGTCATCGGTCTATTTTGGTGCGTGTCTATGGTTTCCTTCTGTCAAAAACTTTTTAAAACGATAAAACGCACTTTGTTTATTTGAGATATGGAAAAACTAATTATTTCAGTAGATTTATCTACTATTTCTCCGTAGAATGAGGTATTGTTTGAATATATTTAAACACTATTAAATCACCTTTTTGCTTAAATTTGTAGATAACTTTATTGTTATGTTCACTGTTTAAGATTTCCATTATAAAGTCTCAAAATATTATAAAGTTTCAAAATATAGTCAACGTTTACACCAAAGATATTCAAATACAGAAGAGATATGCTATGGTGTCCGCGCAACTGTCGCCGGACTACGCGCTAATTAGCGTAGTTTTCATGCAAAAAGAATTTGTTCATTTCGTTGATTTTTTTGAAAATGGGCATTAATATTGGTTAACAATATATTTTGAATAAGGAAAGAATTCGTTCATATAGTTTAACGTTCGTTTGGTTTATTCGTTAATTATTTGTTCTTTTAGTTTATTTGTTAATTGGTAAACAATATCGGCGACACCCGGAAGCGCAGACCCACATAGTAAAAACAGCAGATAGCACATCTACTTATATTTCAATATCTTTGGTTTACACCGTACAGCTTCGAAGCATGCAGTACCTATAATGAAAAGACTATTTTAATGACCGCAACTAATATTAAAAAATGGGACTTCCCTGACAAGTGTTATGTTTTTAATCTGGGAGGCGGGTATGGGTACCGCAGTTTATCTATTTATTGGATAACCATCGCCTCAGCTGTAGGTCAGCCAAGTGGTTCGCTACCTTTGTTGACTTAGCAGAAGTGCCCGGGTTCATAAGGTGAGGTTTGACTAGGTCTTGACCGTGGATGAGTGTGCCTCTCACTGAGAGACCGATTTAGGGAGATCATTTGGCCTTTTCAACAGGACTCTCTCGACCCATCGCCTTGCGCTGCAGTGCGAGACCCACTGACCCCCAGATTCCTACCCACCCCTCATACCATTTTCATTCCCAGAACTTACCCTCCTTCCTTTCTTTTAAAAATCCCTCCACACAGCATCCTCAAAGATGACATAGGTTCTGAGAGAAATTTTTTTAAAAAATTATTTTTTATGTGTGGAAGATTTTGAATTTATTTTTATAATTCTGATCAATATTAAAATTGTATGAAAAGTGTGTATTTTCATTCAAAATTATTGATTTTAAAAACGATAAAAAACAAGACATTCGTAAATGATTCATACTGGCTACAATGTCATTAAAGCGTCGATGACACACGGCGAGTTTACAAGCTACTATCTGGGAAATTCACTGTCTGTTAGTAAACTCGCCCAGTGTCATCGTGTTACTTGCTAACTAGCAGTAACTAGCAGATTGTTGACAATCTACGAAAAAAAGTTGAAAGGTAGTCAACTTTACTCGCCTACACGCTTGCTCCGCTGCTTGAGATTGTTTATTTGTGTTTCCAACATGGCTTCCGATAAACAGCTGATTTCGACTGTCAAACATCTGAAGAATTAGTTCACGCAGGCGTCGTTATTCTTGTTACTGGCGCTAGCAGCGGCCTCAGTTTCCTACGCTTCTGAGCGAGTGGTCGGTTTTGTGTATCATCATGACAATCTCACTCGCCGATTTACCCGCATTTAAACTTAGTAGATAGTAGCTTGTAAACTCGCCGTGTGTCATCGACGCTTATGACATAGAAAATGCCACTGGCTGATCAAGACGGCTGTCACCAAAGTTGCCTAGCATATTCAGAACGAGCATAATAAAAACGAACATGCCGTTTTGGCGGAAAATCGAGACTGGCACACTATGAATCGTTAAAAAAAAAATTTCGTCAGCTTGAAAATAAAATAAAAAATACCTTAATAATTTTTTCGAGAATAAAAAAACGATTTAAATACCCTATTGAGAATTGAAAATAATTAATGCATTCACTCAATAATAAAATTACCGTAACTCTACTAGAAACTCCCGTCTGCCCCTGGGCTCTTTGGTCTTTCAGAGAGAACTTGTGAAAACTGGCGAAGACTTTACTAAAGGGATTAGCATGATAAACAAATTTCTGACGTCGCACATTTACATAGGTTTATGTGGTGGGCATCCATGTGCAGTCATTATATACTTTAGGTACATAATTTTACACACCGAGAACAAAAGATGGACGAAGTTAAACATTGTATTTCCAATAAAGGAACATTATACCTATCTGAAGTTAGGAAAAGAAGTATTTCCTCTGGTGCCCTCTCTTATCAGAGGTTGGCAAATTTCGGGATTTCTTGGAACTGCACGACCGACCAACTCAAGTAGGTTTCGACGACATGGTGTGTGGCCTCGTCATTTTCCATCGACAAATTCCTGGATTGACCTAACGATAACCTATACACGAATTACTCTTTATTTAATGATGCCACAAAGTATATTTGCGAAGTTTGAAGAACGAATTACTCTATTCACCAATTCCTAGAAAGCATCGCCTTGCATCACATTGCCAACTTGTAGATATATTTGGTATTTTCATATTTCTCGAGTTTCAAAATGCAACTAATTTTAATTCCATCTTCTAATAATTAACATTTTTTATTGTTTTTATTTTTATAAAATCCCTTCTTTTAATATTCTGTACCTTCCGAGTACATCACAGTCTTATTTTATTGTTTTTCAACCAATCCACAAATATACTTGCATATAGGTACACACTTACTAGCTTTTATACATTACACTTTGGTTTATGTCAGGTCTTTATACGCACCAGATTTAAATGTCCGGGTTAAATTTTCCCCACAGGAAAAACTAAACCCTTTCACACACTTCCCAAATGATCATCTAGTCAATCCACGCTATGCAATTGCACTATATGTATAAGTATTATAAATACAAAACAATACAAGAACAACATGTCAACCTACCAGAAACCAAATGGGAAAATAGTTCACCGACTCCAGATATTTTCATATCCGAGGGTTGGGCTCTGTGGAACTCCTAATTGGACCTATAAATCCTACTGATCCTTCAATATAAATATTTAAAAAAGCTTTTGTTATCCTGCATGTATTTAAAATGACTGTTATAATTATTTAAATTCAGTATTAATCAAAGTATTATTATTTTGCTAAATTTCGTTTAGTTTTTTACTGGTACAACTTTTACAATTTTTTTAAATCTCTGCTTTAATTTTCTATACATAACGAGTAAATTACTAGTACATTTTTAATTTTTTTAAGCGGGTATACATTTGCTATTCTGTGTTATACTTTATTTTTCTTATTATTTCAGGCTTATATTATTATTTATTTTTAACTTAATGAGCAAAACCTCAAATTGTAACATTTAATCAAATGAAGACAATGTAGCGAAACTTGATCAAATAATCTGGAAACAGAAAAAGACACGGTCACATCTGGGACTCGACTTCGGCTTTCCGGCCCGCAACTCTACCGACTGATCTAATGTATCCCTCGATTTTCCTACGATTCGGTCATTTTTAACTGTATCATACTTCGACTAAGAACTACCAACATTAACATCATTTTCTTAACGCACATTTTATTGGCTGCTCATAGAGCAACGAAACGCGTTGGCGACTGAATCGGTATAGGGTTTTTAGGTGATTTTTGCACAACAAACCCTATCCCAATTCAGACTGAACCGGTATAGTTTTTGTAAATACGCGAACGGGCTACGTTTGTCTCTCTTGTGTAGCACGACTTACTGACCTCTGTTGAGACACCTTACAACTACATATAACTTCCTATACTAACGACATTGGTTGAGAGACACGGAAACTACACATGCACTACAGTACCTCCTATAAATCTTAAAAATCTTTTAAATAATCTTATCTTATCTTCTATTAAAACATAGCATAACATTGCAAGAAAGATGTTACGTGCATATTAAAAAATATATACATATTTTACTTTCACCACTACAGTCACGCTAAAAAATATTTTACCAAATAGACACGCCACATGGAATAAATAATATTTAAAGCGAAAATTTCAGACATTTTCTAACTTATCCCGTCGCATTTTTTCTTTTCCTGTAAAGCGATTAAGCTTTTAATTTTTCATATTATAACTGTAATACACAGTCTCAAATAAGAAATTAAATTTGGATAATTGGATAAGTTGCTTTCTTTCTAATGCTAATTGCGAAAGTTTGCGAATTTTTGCATGTTTACCAAGCAATATGGAAAATGGTTGATGTAATAATGTGACTTGGCAACATTCTCCGGTATTTTCCGTTCAAAATATGCTATAAACCTTATCATAATGGTTCTCGGTATCCAACTTAGTTATAATATCAGTCTTTAATATTCCGTGTGAATTCATTATATTACGATTCTTATAATACTGTTTGGTTCACCTTATACTGGTTTCTAGTGAAACTTTTTTTTATAAAATCATTTTTTCAGGTTGGGCAGTTGCAAACACACAGGTTTTTTTTTTGGAAAATCCGTATTTTAATGCTTCATGAATCATGATGGAAATTTTGAAAGCGGAAATTAGTGATGTGACAAAAATAAATAACGATAAAATGACATCTGTTCATCGTTACACACAGATGTATTTTTACCTTCGATATAAATTCATTTCTTTTAATAACCGCACTGTAAAGATAAGTTTTCTGAGGTTTAATTTTTAGGATAAATTACTTCTTAATAACTAATTAACCATCACGCCGTTTCTCCGCAGGGAGAGGCAGAGAGGACGGACCGCCAAACAACTCTATCTTGGTACACACTCCTTGCCTCGTTCACATTGCTACATCGTCTCATACAAGCTCTTCCGTTATTCTGACTCTTGACATGGCCCGACTCGAGTATCTCATTCACTTGTTCGTGCCGTGTCTTCCTCGGGCGTCCCCGATTTCTTCTACCATGCACATTTGCGTCATATATTCTCCTTACACTCCTTTCCTCGTTCATTCGCTCTACTTGCTCAAACCATCTGAGCATCCCTTACCTTAATTTTACTCATTAAGCTTACATCAGCGTTCCATTCTTTGCGGATCTCCGCGCTTCTCACACGATCGAACATGGTTTTACTACACATATGCCTCATATATCTTGAAATTAAAAGGTTTTTTTACATGTTCTTTAATTTCTGTACGAAACGTTTTTTAATATTTTGTGGTTACTATAAATCATAAAACATCTAACAGATATCGCTTCTAAATGTTGTTCGGGTATTGCCCTTCAGGATCTGTGTATATAGTTTGATATGTTATACTTCAGTTTTTAAATAAATACTTTGGTAGATCCCTACCTTGGTATTTTAATTTATCTATTACAAACGACTGGATAATGATAACGGTGGAAAAGTCTGAAATCATTTATGAAAATTAGTGTTCTTAACACTTATAAAACACATCGTTCTCAAAAAAGTTTTACATGGCTTTACAATGGCGTACATTGTTGCTAGATCTTGTTCACATCTCATCTATGTATACCTACCTACACGATACTTGAACCTTTTTTACATATTTTTTTGTAAATCAACTGTCTATTGTATGCATATGTACTTACAAAATAACGTTTCAAAGCTGTTCGCTTTATCATTAAATAAGCAATATTTCACTGTTATTATATTCTGTCATCGCTATTTTTATGAGTTAATCTGATAAATTGATAATATTAATTATAAAGCTTTAAGCAGGCTGCTAAAAGGCTTTTTAATGACAAATAACTGCTGCACAAAACCAACACTATACAAATTATAAATATACCCGAAGTAAACCAGGTCAGTTTATTAAATGTGTTTGAACCACGACGGGATGTCAACCAGCAACCCGAATATCTTGTGCAATGACAAATTAGACAAAATCAAAAAAATACCAGTTTATAATATTTGTTCGATCCACATTGGTATTCGAACCTGTAACCTCTCTGCCCCTCGCAAACTTATTAAAACCACGACATTTGATTGTGCGATCTATACAAGGAGCAATGAAGAATAAAATGGATACTAATCAATCTTTTTTCTTCCATAAAACGATGCAAGTTTTAATAAATTATTTGAACCATGGCGAGATTTGATCTCGTAGCCTCAATACCCTTTCAATAAACGCACTCCTCCACATGAGACGTTCTTTGTTTATCTCTGTGTTATTGTTAGCTTGCACCAAATAAGATGCGGTCCTCTCAGATAATATCGGGAATTAGCAGCGAACTTAACCCAAGGAATTTTGGGATTAAAATAATTCCTAATACTCGCAGCTTATTAGTCCTGGCAACATAATCCACTGACGATGTTGGTGCCCATCTGGCTACAATGCTATAGTTTCAGTCAATAGGCAGACTTAGCATTGTTTGCTCTTCTATGGCTCATATTATTTAAGTCGATTAAGCCTGCCTTTCAGCTACCGAACGATATCGGCAGAATAAAGGAATATGATCCACTGAATGAACAAGCCGATGAACTGGTGACAGGAGCGGATTGGCCCCACAGAATACATGAACACGGCTTAATTAATATTGTTTCATCGATACATTCAATGATTTAAATTGATTTGAAAGAATGTATTTTTTCATAATACTGTGTTTTTACTCACTCACGTGAGAACATCTGAAAAACTTTGTTAATTCACAAATAGGTTAACAATTATTACATAAAGCTAATCCGACAAATTATACATTTGTAAATCTTGATTCTAAATAAAGATTAAATTACAAAACAATTAAAAATAGAAAATTTGAAAAATACAAAGTTCACCCAATTGACAAATAATACAAAGAGACTCAAGATACACAAGAGATAAAAGAGACACAAGAGACAAAGGAGACACAAGAGACACAAGAAACACTAGAGACACAAGAGACGTCAGAGATACAAGACACATGAGAGGCTCAAGAGGTACAAGAGGCACAAAAGGTACAAGAAGCACAAAAAGCACAAGAGACACAAGAGACCCAAGAAATAAGGATATACAAGAGACATAAGGGACACAATAGACATAAGAGTCACAAGAGGCACTAGAGATACAAGAGGCACTAGAGACACAATTAGAGATACAATAATGATACTTAGTATAATTAGGACAACAATTCAAAAACTAAATGGAAAGATTTACTTTTTAACGGTTCTTATCGCTTAGTTCTCCTTGGTAAACCACTACATTCCCCACCCCTTATTAAAATGAGGGGGGGAATTTCTCTGTTTGAACATATTAAACATTAATTAAGAGGGCATTACCAGAGAAAGCCGGAAATACGTCATTTTCAAAAAAGTTTTTAGACGTATTGACTCTTTTCCACAAAAAATTATAAATGGGTTTCGAAAGATTGTTCTTTTATCTAGTGAAGTTATGTAATAAATTTTTAGAATTTTTTTAAATTTTTAGTATAATAAGGTTATTCCATAGGTCGTTGGCAGATTTGTTAAATTTTCAAAAAAGTTTTTGTATTATACCACACGCATTTCAAATAATGTAATCATGCAGTAAAATAAATCAATACATTATCTAGCAGAGTTATGTATTAGAATTTTAATTTTAGTTTCAATAAAATCATTAAAAAATATGTACGTACATGTGTTTCTTGACGAAAATTGGTCCATTTGTGTATTTATTTGCGCACTTACAAACTAATATTTTTCAGATTTTTTAAACATTCTTATTAAATTTAGACATTATTGAAAAATGATAAATACTTATAATCAAAAAATAACTACAAAAAGTACACTATTTTAATAGTTTTATCATCACGCCTTTCAGCATTTTTGGATGAAGGTATAAATTAAAGCTAATTTGGATTGAAATAAATTCGATATTGAGTTATAATTTAAAAAAGCTGGTACGGAGAATAATTAATCTTTCTCATTGTAACCGCCCTGCACGATCGGAAGAACAACTTTCGACGAAATGTGGATTTTCGTCCGCTGGCTGGTTAAACGCTCTTAATTAATAAGTATCAGGTCGCAAACAATTTTTCATCCGTTTGAGGAATTATTGATCTAGTATATCACTTGGTCAAAGGTTTGAGGATATAAATTGGTGCAAAGGGCTAAATGACCGCCCTAGGAGTTGAATTTGGGTTTTTCTGATAAATATCATAATTTTTGTTACATTTTTTTTCATCGGAATTTTTTTCATAAATTGTCCGGACCTTTTAAAGGCAGTCCACCCTGGTTAGGTACCTTCGGGTACCAACTAATAGCTAAACAAAGCTTTGCAGCCCTGCCTAACTGTATTCTGTGTCAAATGTCCAACTTTCGCAGTGAATGGAAAGGATTTAAAGGTGTCAATTGAATTATATTCGAATAAACATTTCTGGATATTACAAAAGTAACTATAATAGAGCCGCAAGTAAAAAAGCGATGCAAATTAACGGCGTGTACCTAGGAATTTTTAATTTATTTATTTATTGTCAAGTTATGCATTTTGGTAGAATAAACTTATAACTGTTCAATTAAATTAAATTTAAAAAAAATAACATTTTCTTTTACACAATATTCAATTTTTTTCTCAAAAAATGTAGTTTGTACCTATCAAGCTTAAAACTCTTTTGTTTTTTAGCAGATTTAAGATTCATAGTTTGATCAAAAGATGAAACGAATAGGGAATCAATTTTTAACGTGGTTCTCCAAAAGTTAATAAAATGGCGCTAATAGTCTTATTTGGTTTTGAAATGATGAAATGCATAGTTTCTACCGGGATGTGATGATAAATTACAATTTGTTCAGTACCTACCTTGCCTAACTACATCACGTTGCTGGAAAAGCGTTTTGAATTCGGAACAACGACAAGAGTGAATTCGAGTGCATTTGTTTCAGAATAAACACAAGAAAATTTGGGACTACATGGAAAATAGTTTTGTTGGTGTTGTTCGTATTCATAATCTCGTTTATGAGCTAAAAGAAGGTTTATGACCTTATCCAGATCGTTTTATATTTATTGTGCGGTTGTGGTGATAATTATCTTAACAATACTTATTGAGGTACCGCGTTGGAACTAAATAAATAATATTTGTGATCGTGTTGTGTACGCCTTCGCAGAGGTAAGTGATTGGTTGTCCGTCTTCCTTAGATCCATTATTTTTCCCTACACCTTTGTTGCCTTCGTTTTTACAATCAACCATAGTTCACATTCTAAAGAGACAGAAATATTAGCAAGAGCAAATACTACATTTGGGAGGTGGGTATAGGTTCCGCCGCCCGGGGAACAATTTATTGGATAACCAACACTCCTGCCATAGGTCACCACATATGGTTCGCTACGTTGTGTGACTAAGCAGGGGTACCCGGGTCGACGGGGTGAGCTTTGTCAAGGTCTTGGCGGCGGATACGATTGCCCACCTACTGAGTGGCGGAGGGAGGGAAATCTTTTGACCTCTCCAGCCGGACTCTCTCGACCCATTACCATTCACAGCAGTTCAAACATTCATATATCCGTCACTCCTAGACTTATTGACCCCCAGATTTCTGCCCACCCCTATTTCCTTCTCAAATCTATCTGCGTCTCCCCCAATGACATGTGCAGGCTTGAGGCTTGATCAGACGACCTTGACTATCCTTTGTCCTGCCTCTGACTACCCAACGCTGAATTTTCATTTAGTCTTCGGGTATTTTACCCCAAATATTCAGTTAACATTCTTTGAGGCTTACTGAGTGGTTGGCTAAGGGACACGGAAGCTAAGTGTAGTTTATGGTAAGACCGAAAGCCATTCACATTTTTTGTTGGTACTTGCCAATTGATTTGAGATTTATTGTATTACTTATGTTCTCTATTTTATGCAGGTGCTTGCGGGTTTTTACAGATCCAATGCTGCCTCATGGAGCCTCATGAATGAGTTTTTCTTTTGCCCTGTTTAATTTATCTTTGTCTTACTAACCTATTTTTTGCATTTTGTTTTGCCTGTTAAGCACTTGCATACTGCTTATTAACAACGTATGCAAGGACACTGGAGATCTAGATTCGTTCAAAATAAATAAATGTAGCTTCGTTTAACAAAAAAAATAGAATCTTGCGAGAGCCTTGAAGGAGTAACCATCACTTACTTACACCAGGGCGGGTAAGAGGTGGATTACCTCCACTGCCCACCCCTATTACCTTTTTCCTTTCCAGAACGCACTCTTCTTATTTCCCCTAAAAAGACCTTCCACACAGCATCCCCAAAGATGACCATAAGCCCTGAGGGATTTTTATCCTCGGGGCCCTCTGTGTGGAGCTATTGAAAAAAAATACCTCTCACCTGTTGGCCAAAGAGATTAGGATAGAAGGAAGGCAATTATTATTACGACATCAATCATTCACAATTCTAGGTATTTTTTTATTACGTTTGCTTGGCGATATAATAATTCAAGGTTGGCGTCTAGATTAAAGAAGAAGGTCAATGGTGGAAAAAATATTCAAGAAATGTGGAAATCGCAAATTGAGGGAATTGGAAAACGTATTTCATTTTCTAAATATTGTGTATAACATAATTTTTATCTAACGGCAATGTAATGCGGAGAAATGTTTTATATTGGCACGCAATTTTTAAAGTTTTTAAGTAGGTTTTTTATCTCAATTAGTCAAACCAATTATTTTATCCCCAGTGATACAATTAAAATAAAATATTTGCTTTTTCACGCGGAGGCTATCCAAATATATTCCGGCCATCACAAATTATAATTACCAATTATTATCATTATTTGAATACTAAATTAATAGCTTATTCCGCTGGGAAATTCGCAATGGGCAAGCATTGTTAATTAAATAATGTTCCATAATTTTCACATAAAAGTCTTGGAATCGGCCAATTTGTACTACAAAAATGTTTCAAACACATCGAAAGGAATTTCTTGATTTTTTGTATTAGAAAAGTATTTTTTGCGTTTTTCATTTTGCAATATTTTTTTGATTCCAATTAGAAACTCAATAAAATATTCAATTGGCGTGTTCTAATTATTGTTGTTGTTATCAAAGTGGAGTTAGTTCAGAACTTTTTATTAATTCCTTGAAGATTAATGACTAGTAAAAGACTACCATAATTATTTATTAAGAAATACAGTATTTTTTTATTATTATAGAATTAAAAAAATATGCGTAGGTACAGCGTTTTTTTAATCAAATCCCAACTTAAAAAAAAAATATTTCATGTTATAGGGTTGTTTCAATATTTATTTTTTTTTATTTTGGAAAAAAAATAAGAACAAATAACGGTAATGAAGATATGTTTTTTTTATGTTGACGAATAAATTTTCAATAACCATTTAACCCTTCGAATAATAAGAAAATAATTTTCTGTCAAATTTTGCCTATCAAGGTTTGCACCCAAAATTCCTGGTTCTTCCCATGCATTTTAAATGTTCCTATTTATTGTTTTTTTTTAACGCTTTTGCAAAAACAAAAATTGTTCTAAAATCTAGATAAAATAATCTTTCCGGTGTGTTTATTAAAAATCAACATTTTTGTTTCTAAATATTAAAATTTTAATATTGGAAATTTAAATTGGCTAAAAAATGCATACCTGCGAATATTCGAATTAAAGTAATTAAAATAGAATAAACTTAAAATTTAAAATACAGATTCCTTTTCTAAATAAAATTTGTAATAAAACTGTCACCTCACTTTTTATTACTTTCATACAATTTTATTTTAAAATTAAATGTGTGATACGTCACAAATTGGCGAAAAATTAAACCGTCACTTTTGATCGGGTTTGTAAAATATCTGAAAAACCTAGCTCATATAATTCTGAGACAATGAGATAAAAGAAATCACAAATATTCGCATGACAGAAGAGAGATATCTAACTTTTAATAATGCACTGTCGCTCTGGGACAATCTGGGTCTCCTGTTATTACAACGGCATATGATGTTTTGGGACAACTTGGGTCTCCTGTGATTAGACGGGTTAAAATGTGCCATTTTCGGTATGCCGCTAAAACGAAATGTGTATTTTTAATTGTAAATTCGGCGGCGTTGACGTCACGCCGGGCAACGTTAGTGACTGCCATCTTACCAGCCAGTGGCGGTTTCTATGTCATAAAGACGTTGTGGCCATTTAAAACCGTTTCGGAAAGTGGGGTTTTTTTTTCAAAACAATAATTATGAAAATATTAAATTTACACATTTCGAATTGAATGATCAGAATCAGAAAAATAATCTTTGAATATTTTGTACATTTTTAAAGGTATTCTTAGTTTGTGAAAATACCCTATTGAGGAAGTCCATGAATCAAGAAATGATAATTGGAATCTATATTTATATACACCATGTATGAACACATCACCCCATCAATATAATATACGAGGATTAATTTGATTTTAGAAATTGGGTAGGTAAGGTGATCACGTAGACCAGGGGCGGGGAACCTTATTGGCATCGCGGGCCATATGGATATTTGTGGTATTACTCGCGGGCCGCCCATAAATTTTGCGCCGGGGTGGGGGGTAGATACCATTTTTTTTATTATGTCCTCATTTTATTCCACTTCTTTTTATTATCACGTGTGTCAAGTATTCTTCCAATAAGAAATCATGTACACGAATGCTACAAATAGAAATTTAGAAACACGAGACAGGTTTTAACAAAAAGTTGATCCTACGTAGAGTCCACAAGATTAAATAATAGTTACACAACAGTCAACTTCTCAGAAATTTACAGCATATATGCTGTGCAACTCAAATGTAAAACTTCATTCGGTACATGAGAATGGCGTCCTTGATGAATCAGTAACTTATTATTTAATTTATCGCTAAAATATATTCTGAACACAAAACTGGTTTAAATTAAATCTATGTGCGGAGCTTTAAAACTACACTCACAACATGAAAATGGTTATTCTTTGATTCTGGCAGGACATGCAACATGCAACCAGAATTCAATAACTGCGCTTCGAATAAGAGAATGGTTTCCCTTTTTGGGTTCAGCTTGGTTAAGTCGAAAAATTGTATTTCTCATATAAAATTACATAAGTGTAAAATAGATATTATAAGCACTCTCTGAAGAACGTTTAATAAAATTGTTTCAGAAAATATTCCGCTGTAAGCTAAAAGAAACGACCACATGCACAAGTGCATTTTCAAATTTTATTAATTTTTAAAAAACAATCATTCTGATTCTAGATATTCCTATTATTTATAAAAGTCATGAAACTATCAATATTGTTTGTATTTGCCTTAGAACAAAATTTTATGAGATGTTTCATATTGTGGTGGAGGTTTTAACAAGCGCATCAAAGAGAATGTTCCCCTCTGGAAATCAGTTGAATTACTTCCGCGTCAAACCTGAAACCACAAGAATCGAGACAAGCAGTACGAGATATTTCCAGCGCCATAGTTGGTTGAAGGTCCCTGGGTACTTTATCGAATGTCGCCCAAACCGCAGCGAGGAAGGGTCATTATTCATCTTGAAATTAATCAGCCAAATCTATTTCTGCGGTGTCTTATTGAGACGCGGATCTCAGACCAAAAACAAATGGACCCGTTGTTAGGAAACCCTACGCTGGATCTCGTCTTAATCCATTGTCTCGGGCAGAACCTTTGGGAGATTACCATCCCAGGGGGGAAGGGTGATAGTTGTCTCGTGTCGCTCAGTCATCCATGCCTTAATTGCTTGAAAGCAGATGTATATATTATCTATGTTTGTTTCTAATATTATTGGTAGAAATTAAAAATTATTCCGATGTTTCAAGCGTATTCCGCGAAATTTTCAGCCTAAACTTACCTTTTTCTTACGAAGTCTTTTATATATTTGAAAACATTATCAGCCTTACTAAAGAACGTCGTGAATATTTTATTTATCTAATTAAATGAAGACAATATTAGCGAAACTCAATCGAAAATCTGGAGACAGAAAAATCAGAAAATATTGGCTCCGCTGGGACATGAGATTTATCGAGTTGAATCTTGCAATTATATGTAAAGATATCAGCCAATAAAGTGTGCGTTAAGAAAATGAAGATAGTGTTGGTAGTTCTTGGTCGAAGTATGGTACAGTTAAAAGTGACCGAATTT
Organism: Limnephilus marmoratus; assembly: GCA_917880885.1. Lineage (NCBI taxonomy): Eukaryota > Metazoa > Arthropoda > Insecta > Trichoptera > Limnephilidae > Limnephilus > Limnephilus marmoratus. Next base: position 33,574,558 of record OU862918.1, on the reverse strand, counting down.
GATATGGGTTCCGTAGCTCAATCGGTAGAGCACTTGCCATGTAAGCAAAGGGTCCTGGGTTCGTGTCCTAGCGGAGCCAATATCTTTTTCTGATTTTTCTGTCTCCAGATTTTCGATTGAGTTTCGCTAATATTGTCTTCATTTAATTAAATATTATAATTTGAGATTTTACTCATAAAGTTTAAAAAATTAAAATAAACATTCATCCTAGATTTGCAGGAAAGTCAACAGATGTCGCGTATTAAAAATAAAATGGATAAAAATTTATACAGACACTATCTAGATAGCACTTAGTTCGAGCTGAATCTTGCAATCATATATAAAAATAGCAGCCAGTAATATGTGCGATAAGAAAATGAAGATAGTGTTGATAGTTCTTAGTCGAAGTATGATACAGTTAAGAGTGACCGAATTTGATATGGGTTTCGCTAATATTGCCTTCATTTAATTTAATATTATAATTTAAGATTTTGCTCATAAAGTTTTAAAAAATAAAATTAATTTCATTTATCCTTTAATTTAGGCATCCAATTAATCTATTTTGGATAAATAATAGCTATTAAATTGGTGATGGAAATTTTTCACGTTGCATACTACAATTTGAAAATTTGGCAAAAAAGATCCCACGATTTGAAAATTTGGCTGCTTCAGAAAACAGATTTCCCTTTCATTTTACCTGTAGATTAGTCTCTTGGAACTAATCGGAAGAATCTAGTGTTGGACTTCATGGATTCAAAATCTCTTCAGCACAAAAGAGTAACCTAATTTTTTCAACGATGCCATTCGAATTCGTTCACTAAAACCTTCACAATTTTTTTTTATTAAAAGAAAGAATACACCTCTAATCACGCCTCTTTCCGGGTCTCTTCAATATATAACCTCAAACAAAAAATCCTACGTACTGAAAAAAACTTTGCATCATGTAATAAAAAGAATTGTCAAACAGATTGCCACCTGCGGAGAATATTGTAGAGAATTTTTATTATCACTCTGTGAAAGTACTTTCTTTCAACTAGATTTTCTGTAGAAATATATTCTACGGAAAGCGCAATAAGGTTGATTAATATTTTGAACTTATAACTTCTTAATTGTTCTTAAGTATCTTCATATTTAATATTCAATGGAAGGGTTTTCTGCTATAATTATTTTGGAAAACAGGATAATAGTCTTCGTGGACTAGATTCCGCAGAGTCAATCCATCAGTTAATAAAGAAAAGAAAGTTTTTTTAAGTTTTTTTTTAAATGAAGTGTTACATGAATGAACGATTTGTGGCGTGAGTGGTTAAGTAAGTCGTGGTAATAAATCAGATTCAATTATTCATCCATAATTTCTGTAACATTTATTGAATAAGGTTTGGAAATTTTAGAGCATTTTACATGAAAAAAGGGACCTTAATTTTGACAAAAATTCTTAGGTAAATACTATTGATTCCTAATCGTATGTAGGTGAGCAAACGATAATTTTTTTAATGTTAGTAAAGGGTTGGCTTTTTTGCCGAGGAACTTTATTGCTAAAATAATTTGTAATAGTATGTCAACCGGTTTCGACACAGTCGGGCGTTCATCAGGACATAATTATTATGTCAGTATAGTTTATAATTTACCCGTCAATCGCAGGATCTTTCCGAACCTAGTTAGCAAGAAAATATAAATAACATAATAGGGCATTTGTTGGGTGTTATTAACAAAGTGACAGTCTTGCATTTAACAATATTTTGTCTCAGATCGTTAATTTTCTGTAAAAGCCGCGTAATTCAAAATTCCAATCACTTTTCCGTTCAGATTAAATGCATTTCCTATATAAAATGGCAGGTGTTCCTAGTGAAAGAATCTGCCAGAACCAACCGTGTATTTAAAACCGGCAACATTTACCTGCTGCTGCAATTACCAGATTGGTAATTTACATGAAATGCCTCCGCGTGTAATGAAATGTGCCTGTGTGAAAACCTGCAAAATAAACATTTTCCAACTCGAAAAACAAACATCAGTGCATTTTACGCAGTGGAATCATTTACTTCAGTGGAGTGCAAGTGCACTTAATATATTGCTTAAGTGTATACAAGATTTTTAATATAAATCAAGTTTTTGAAATATATGTATCTATTACGAATTCCGTCACAACAATAAATTGGATATTCACTTTTGATTGGATTTACTCTTGTTAAAATAAGTTTCGAAGGTTATATCCATCAATGTAATATATCATTAAAGAAGAAGATACTTTTAAATCAAAATGAAAATATGAAAAGAACAAGATACAGAAAATAAAGTAACGGTCGCAACCGGGACTCAAACTAAATGCCTTAACGAACGACCTCTTGCTTTAAAGTAATTTTTATTTCAAATTCATGATTAACAATTTTCCCGTTATTTTGACTACTACCATTTTAATGATAACAAAGTTCTTAAGAATTGGTTTGTAACCAAGATAGTGTCTCGGATAAAAATATTCGATTTTATTTATATGCGACACCTATTGTCATTTCCTAAAAGTCTAAATGAATATTCAAGTTTTATTGGAATAACTCTTATAATAATAACTTTTGAAGGTTTTAACTATCAATGAAATAAATCTGATTTATTCTATCGTATTATTAATCTTTTTCAATGGTGAATATGATAGGCTGTTTATGTTGCATACGCTAATATTGTAGTTCTACATTTTTTGAAAAAATTTATAATTAGTATATTTATTTTACATTACGTTGAATCAACGCATTTTTCAACAGTTTGTGATATTAAAAGATTGAAAGAGTGACCCTAGATTGAGTTCATTAGCTGTTTTATAAATCTAAGATTTTTTAACGAGCTGTGGGACTAAAAAAAGCAGAGGTATGCAACTAAAAATAATGTATGTGTTATTTTATGTGGCATTAAGACAATATGTAACTATTATCAAACACGCCAATTTCGGTTGCCAGTGATGTGCGTTATTCCAACGTGAAATTATTCATAAAATTTCCATTGAATTTAAGTGCCATTTCAAAATTGTGTAATTATTATTTTTTAGATAAGCGATAAAATAGATGGGTCCCCACTACCCTGCCTACGTCCTACCAACCTGTAATGTAATATTTATACCGAAAATTATTTTAATTGTCTGATTCAAAATATGTTAAATTATAATATCCCGTGATTTTAAAACGGGTGACGATATTTTTAACTAACCATCACGCCGTTTCACCGCAGGGGTAGGCAGAGAGGACGGACCGCCAAACAACTCGGTTTTGGCACACGCTCATTGCTTCACTCACTTTCAAACAACATCTCATACATACTCTTCTATTATTGTGACTCTTGACATGGCCTGACTCAAGCACGTGATTAACTTCGGTGGAAATTTTACAGAACTTCAAATTTAACTTTGAAATTTGTCCAAATTCTCTTAAACAACCGGTTCAATGATTCTGAAACGGCTAGGCGGTATTTTACATACAAAACTCAAATATTTATGGATTTAAAAAAATATCGTCGTGTGCTTTTTATTTTATTGTTTTTTTTATTATTATAATATACCTATAGGCCGTTAAAGAAATAAATTTCGTATTATCAACTCAATTTCGTATAGTCAACTTTGGCAATTATTTTGTGAGTTAATGATAATTTTTTTTTTAAATTACTTATTTGTTTATTTATTAACGGTATAAATATACCATAAATACATATTACATGTCACAAAATATTTGTTGTAGGTACTTAAGAAATAATTTTAAAAAATGAGTTATAAATTAATTGTGGCATTTGATTAAGAAATGACACAAAGAGCTACAATTACATTCAATACTATAGTATAAATAAAATTAATATTGATTGAAAATATATGACAGAATAGCCTTCTTGTACCTAGCTTCCGTGCAGTTAAATAGATCCGCCACATCTGCGTATCTATTACTAACTTCATGTAATCTAGGTAAAAGCGAGTGTTTCGTGTACTCAGTCCTGTTGTTGTTACAATGAAACAAGATTTTGGAGCGAGTTGCTCTAGTGGGTATATGAAATTCGATGAGCTTAGTTAAATCAGGACTGTCTATTCTACCATTTACAATTTTGAACATAAATATTAAGTCGGATATAATTCTTCGATCTGAGAGTTTTAATATATTTAATTCTTTCATTAAGTAATTATAATTTATGTTTTCAATGGGAATACCGAGTTTAAAATTTATATATCTTAGGAATTTGTGTTGAATTTTTTCGATTGTATCTGAATGTAATTTAAAATGGGGGGACCAGATCGAGGAGTTATATTCGACTTGACTATTATTATTCCTTTATTAGTGATTGTGTTTATTTGGGATATAAAGTTTAATTTCGAGTCGAAAATTATGCCCAGGTCATTAATTTCTTCGACAGAGGTAAGGGTAGAGTTGTTAAGAACATACGGATGAATTATTGGTTGACTTATTCTGTAAAATCTTATTGAATGACACTTATTTATGTTCAGAAAAAGTTTGTTAAGAGAACACCAATTTTTTTTTTTTTTTTTTTTTTTTTTTTTATTTCATATATTTTTATTAGTAACAGATATTTGGGTTTTTTTTGGCTACCACACTAGGCTAAGCCCGTGTTGTGGTAGTCGTACATTTAATATTTTAACATTTCAAAAAATATTAAGAAATACTTAAAACTAAAGAGAAAAAAAAAAGATCATATTTTAAAGAAAAGTAAAAATGAAAATTCAAATTCAAATTTTGAAATACAAAAATTAATAATAAAAATTAAATGTTAAGAACTCAAGTGTTCTGTATAAATTAAAACATATAATTATATAAACAAAATTAAAAACATATATAAATTTAGTGAAAAACTAAGAGAAAAAAATAACAACATTTTAAAGTAAAATAGAAATACAAATGGAAATTAAAATTTTGAAATGCAAAAATTAATAATTAAAATGTAGTGTTAGAACTCATGAATTCTTTAAAGTGCGTTCGTCCCCTTTCAAAAATCCAATGTTGTACACGTGTTATAAAAAGAGAATTAGAATTACTTGACTTTATGTCAGTACTCAGAGCATTATATATTTTAGGAGCGATGAACCAGAATTGTTAACTTGTTTAAATTATTTTGTAAACAGATACAATCTTCGGCGGTTTAAATTATTTAAAAAAATTTCAAATCATCTGCAAAAAGCAACACGTTTACATCTTTATCAAATATATCAACAATATCGTTTATATACAGTAAAAATAAAATTGGGCCTAAATGAGACCCTTGTGGTACACCACTGGTAGCTATAAATTGATCGGAAAGGAACAAATTAATTTTTACAAGTAGTACTCTATCAGATAGATAGCTTGCAAACCAGTCTAAAAGTTTTCCATCAATACCTAGATTACGTAGCTTAACCGGTAGAATTTTATGGCATTCTTTGTCGAATGCCTTGATAAAATCCATATATATGGAATCGACTTGAGTTCTGTTAGCTAATGCGTTGATATATAATTTTAATATATAATTTTCATAGATCAAGCCAGGTGTCAGTAAGAAGAAAAACATCAATGTTTTGAAGTAATGGAATAGTAGTTTGCAACTCTAAGAGTTTGGTGCGGCAGCCCCGGATGTTTTGTCCGTATCCATTGATGTCTTTGAGTTTTTTGGAGTTGGCTTAACTATTGTCGGCTTGCTGTTGATATATTTAATAGTTAGCCCGACTTCACCGCCTTGAATCCGACTTTCCATTGTATGACGTAGGTCCAACAAGTATTTTCTTTGATTTGGTGTTTGGTCGGAAAAAATTTTGACGGGGGAGTTGTTCAGGAAAAAGTTTTTTTTCCGGAGGATAGTCATTGCTTCAGTCGAGTTTCTTAAGATAACTTTAATGGGCCTCGATTTATCAGGCCTCACCGCTCCGAGACGAAATGTGTTGATTGAGTTTGGTTCTATGTTGTTATCTATTTTCTTTAAAATATTTGTAATTTGTAAATTGTCATCCTCGATTTTTTCTATTTGGTTCAGTTTTGAGCTTTCAGGAACGTTTATAATTATAAGATTATTTGCTCTGATTTTTCTCTCTTCAACTCATCGGCCGCTTCACATGTATTTTCTAGTGAGTTAGGTTTGGAGGTTAATGTTTTGATTCCTGTTAGCTCACCCTCGAGTGCTGCCATTTTTGCAGCCATTTGCGCAATAGTTCCAAGAATAGCGTTGGTTTTCGGAATCATTTTCGCAATTTGATCCTTGTTCAGTTTGCTACTTGGGTCTATTATCAATTCAGTTAGGGCCTCAACCGCATCTCTCGCCAGACTGATGTGAGTCCATTTTATTCATTTAAAAAAAATAATAATAATAATTTAAATGGAAGATGGTTTATCCTGGATCTAAGGTGAGTGACTTGAATTACTTGCTTCTGTCGGCCGGGTAGCGCGGTAGTAACTTGGGTGACAATAATGCTTATTGTTTAGACTTTTAATAATATTGATAATGCTCACTTAGTTAGATATTAGAATCCTGCAGGTTTGCACTACAACTTCCTCAAACTTGCAGTCACTCTGTGGCTTATTTATTAGTAGTTTCATTGTTTAAAACAACTATAGACTGTTAATTAGTATTGAGCGCAAAATTGAACGTGCTCTCAGTGTCACTTGTACTGTCTATATTACGTTAAATGCATGATGCTTTTTTTAAACAAAAATGTTTTAAAAAAGTGTTTTCATGGGCATGAATTCAAATTACAAACATTAGGTGCATAAATGCAAAAAAAAAAACGTAAGCGATGTTTTTTTTTAGTTTATTAAGTAGGTAGGGCAAGATTGTTTTTTTAATCAAAACCATTAGAAGAGTAAATAGATTTTTTTTTAAATCAGATATCGTAGATCGCTTAGGTTAAAATATATTTTATAAGAAATTAATATTCAGTAAGTCGGAGGTCAAATTTTATATTTTAAATCCCTTCGGGGCGATAAATTGCTGCAAAGGGCGGAATGATCCGTGCCTAGGAAGTTAAAGTAGGCTCCACTGATAAAAGATAAACATCATCCCAAATTATGCCTTCTCTATTTTAGATTAAAACCTCAAAGGTTTCGCGTGTGTTTTAGTATTTGCCATATTTAGTGCTAGTTTTACCACCCCGCTTTGCTTGAATTTCTAAACTACATGGCCGAAATCTTTTTCTCTGATTAACAATCTCCGTGGCCAATCGGTCGCTTAAACTTACGATTCCGAAGGTCGCGAGTTCAAATCCATTTTTTCATTAATTCATTTGTTATTTTGATTTCATTAGCTCCACACAGGAGGCCCAGAGGCAAATAATTCCCCTCGGGTCCTGTGTCATCTTCGGGGATGCAGAGAAGAGGGTTTTTTTATGAAATCAAGGAGAGGAAGTTCTAAGAACTAAAAAGGTATGAGTATGAGAAGGGGTTGGTAGGAATTTGGGGGTCAGTAAGTCCAGGTATGACCGACGGATGAATCCAAGCCTCCCACTGACGTGTTCAAGACGATGTTCCGAAAGAGCCCTGCTGGAGAGGTCAAAAGAGGTCTCCTTCAACCAGTCTCTCCTGATTCGGCCTGTCACACAGTTGGTTGGCAGATTCATCCGCCGCCAAGACCCGGAAAAACCTCACCCAATAACCAAACGTGATAAACCTCCGGGGGTGAACTATAACAGAGGTTGGTTGAACAATAAATGGTTCCCGGGGCGGTGATCCCCAGACCCACCTCCCAAATTGTAAGGCTTATATACCTACGAGTATATTTGCGAACCGAGACGCGAGCTGACCCACGAATTATGCGAAATGACCTAAGCAATCACAAGAGGTGATTAGCGCTGTTTGCGGTTGTTTCGTTCCTTCCGCATAATTCGTGATGAGTCTCGCGTTTCGCAAACGTATACGCAGCCTAAGCGGTTGAGCTGGGCGTTCGCGGACGGCATGCTCAGAGGTTGGCAAATACAGCGATTTCGTAATGTTCAAATTCATTCTCGTCAATCAGTAGATACAGGGCCTGAGGCCCAGTGTTACCAACTCAGCTAGATTCACCTCTAAATCAAGATCACTTCCAAAACAGTGGATTAGCTTCCTTAAATAATGTATCCCTAATTGTTAATCTTTAATTATTTAGTTATTTAAAATAGTTTTTCTCCTTTTTGTACTATGCCCATTCTCATAAAATGGCTGTATTGGTGTTGAAATCGGTAGTTACGAGGGTATTACCAGAGAAAACCAGAAATCTGTCATTTTTAAATCAGATTTTAGACATATTGACTCTTTTCCACAAAAAATTATAAATGGATTTCGAAAGATTGTTCTTTTATCTAGCATTCGCATGTTTTAAATTTTGAGAAAAACTGTTTATTTTTAGTATAATAAGGTTGTACCATAGGTCGTTGGCAGATTTGTTAAATTTTCAAAAAAGATTTTGTATTATACCACACCCATTTCAAATCTTATAATCATGCTTTCAAATAAATCAATACATTATCTGGGTATCGCATGTTTTAGAATTTTAAAATTAGTTTAAATAAAACATTCAAAATATATATACTGTCCGTTTGTGTATTTATTTGCGCACTTTTAAACTAATATATTTCAATTTTTTTTTTTAAATTCTTATTTAACTTAGACATTATTGAAAAATGGTAAATACTTATAATCAAAAAATAATTTTAAAAAGTATATAATTTTAATAGTTTTATCATCACGCCTTTCAGCATTTTTGGATGTAGGTATAAATTAAAGCTTTTGGAATGAAATAAAATCGGTATTTGTCCGGGGGCAGTTAGTGCATATACCCCGGATATATATTATCTTAAAAAAAGGGCGATGCCTATGTGGGATTATTTGATATCATCCATGTGCAAACTGTTATATTAATATATATTTTTTGCTTAATTACATTCTACCTTTTACAATCAATTTTTGTTGAATTTTCTTGTTTTCGCAGTTAAAAAAAAAACTTATTTTGTAATTTATTTATGTACAAGACAAAAACTTATTTATAAAAAAAGTTTAAAAATGTAAATGAATCTACGATAATAAAATTAAATAATTGCATTTTTGGAGGTTTTCGTACAAGTAAGAAACTGATTTGATTCAGAGTCCCGGTTTCGCGATCTTAGAGGTTTTATTGAACTCTCGCTCAGCGTCCGGATTGGAACCCTATGCTTTGAGCCATTTGACTACTAAACAGAATACTAATTTAGGAAGGCTCTTTCCATTTCTTTTCGGAGATTTTTACTCCAGCTTTGTTCGTGATAATCCTTGTTTGTGCTCCAAATGTGAGTAGGTAGATACTGATGGTAAGTAAAAGTATATTGCGAAGTGTGCTAACACCCCTAAAACACGAGTACTTCAGAGAAAGTTACCACCAAAAATTTATGTATTCTCAGTACGTCTTATATCACCACGATTATAGGTTGTATAATGCCTAAAAATCACTTGGCAAACGCAGTTTAGAGATCACGATTTCGAGCCCAAAAGTTATTTTTATTATTTTATGAATAATTTATTAATTTTTTAGAATATAAAAGGAACCATTGTCAAATTTTTCAAAGCTTACTAATTTATAATGAGGACTAAAATTAAAAATCAGTTAGATTATCTGTACAGCTTTTTCATCCCCATAAACTAATCAAGATTATGATAGAAAAATCACCAAACCGCTGTTATTTCATTGGGACGCCTAAAACCTTGTAACGCCACAAGGTAAAATAAAAAAAGTATAATTACCTCCATTATTGCTGAATTATGCGACCGATAAAGGTGGCTATTTCGCGTTGCTCGAGGAACGACCGTAATAAATACTGCATTTACATCACAACCTACGGTGGGTATTTTTACTTTAAGAACAAAATTCTAACAACGGGAACTGTTTTGATTTTCAGCGTATTAGAGAAATCGTGATGTTTGAATTTGTATATCTACCTTTGATGCCAAAATTCTTAGCTTAAAGCAGATTACAGCAATAAAATAGTAAGTTCGCATCGGTATGTCACATTATATAATCAATTTAACGGTGATTCTTATTGTAATTTTCATCTACATGACCTCGGAATGGCGCCCCTGAAAAGTGGCATTACATTATTGTCAATAATCGTATCTGAATATGTAATTCTTATTTTATTAACTGATCACGAGAACAACCACTTTAATTTCTTCCTGGGCTTTGATGACGGCATCACCAGTAGCTAGGAAATTCAAAACACGAACAGAGACCGTAAAAGTCTCAAATTATCCTTCACAATTTTTTCTTCTGATGTCAAACACTATCCCTTCAACGTGGATAATTCAACTCCAATGAATACGGTACTTCCAGTTTCGAAAGATTTTGATGCGTGCTGTTTTGCTAAACAAAGGAAAAACACCGCTATCTTCTAAATAATACTTAACTATCATCTGTTGACATAACACTGAACAACGTACAACTATAATAACGACATCTGTTAAATGATGTTGAAACTATATTTACTAACCTATGTAGCACTTGAAACTTTGTGCTTTCAGTTTATAGCTTTTTATTTAATATTAGCGAGTACCCGGCATGTGTTCCAATGCCACTCAAGAAAGAAATTGTTTCTTCCTGCATGTCCTTTCCCATGTGTCCCCATTTCCGCATCCGTTCCAACTTCCTGCGTCCCCCTTTCCCTCTCGCTCATTCCCTTCCTTCCGCTAAACTACATAAAATACGCATATTTTTCAAACAACTCGCGCGCCACCTATTAATTTTTTGCGAATTTTATAACGATAAAGCTCGCCATTATATACACACTCCTTCGCATGCGTGCGAACAACAAATCACCAAAGTTTCATCCCAATCGGGTTAATGGTATGGGAAATAATTTCATAACGCCAGAGCTCACTATTATTCATAGAAATCATCGCGAAACACATCAAATCACCAAAGTTTCAAAATTGCAATCGGATGAATGGTTTAGGAACGCATACGTGACAAACAAAAAAACATTAATTTTTTATATATTTAGATTGTTCAGTCCTGAGGACAGTGACGGCTCGTGACTTTTTGGTGTGCTAGAGTGCTGATATTAAAAAAATGGCATTATTGATGTTGTTGTAGCCGAAAAAAAAAATTTTTTTTTTTTTTTGAAAATATGTTTTTTGTATGAAAAATTTCAGGAAGTTTCAGTTTGGCGGCGTGCCGCACCGATTTCCTGAAAAATCTTCATACACAACACCGATCTTTGAAAAAAAAAAAAATTTTTTTTTCGCGTACGACAACATCCATGATGCCATTTTTTTATATTAGCACCCTAGCACACCCAAAAGTCACGAGCCGCCACTGCTGAGGAAGCTTAAAACGGGGACTATAAAATAAATCATAGAAATATATTTAATTTAATTAAATAATTAAAAAAAAACGAGTGTGCTTTAGATCACACGACTGAAGTAAAACTTCACTAACTTATATCTCCCACTCAACTTCCGTTCGCCTCGCCCGATCACACTTTTCATAACGCTCTCGTCACGCATTCACCATCTCACTCCCCAAGTCAAGCGTGCGTAAAGAAGTTTTACTTCAAAAATCTTATTAATTAAATATCGCATTTGTAAAATTCGCGTTCACTGAAAATCGTGCATTTGCATCGGCCGGCAATTCGAATAAGAGTGTATTTTCACTGGTTGCGGTTTAGATGTAGAACTCACTTGCATATTATTGTATTTAGGTATGTATTCCGTAAGTTGCCAGGACAGCAAATTACTTCAGCCATTAAGCATCCGGTTTGTGGTCCCTAACTTGGCGGCAAACATTGCCATCATTCCTCCGCTCTGCCGCCGCCGCCGGCTGAAATATGAAATTTTCCTGAAAATTTTTATCAACAATGTACCTTGATTCGAATCAAATACTTGCATAAATTAAATTGTTGAAAAAAAAATTTTTTATGGTTTCCCGGAATATGTTTTTTATTTATTTATTAACCCTCTTTTTAGGAGCTTTTACATGTGAAATAGTAAGAAATATACAGAATTTATTACACACAACAGTAACAATCATCATCATTATCATTACATAGTATAAAATGGAGTCGCTCAAAATGTATGTGCGCGTAAATCTTTTAAACTACACAACGGATTTTCATATGGTTTTCACCAATAGATAGAATAATTGAAGAGGAATGTTTATATGTATAATACATGTAAATTATATTAGAGAAAAGCCGAGAAATTCAAAGTAAACATGTTTTTGTGCGATTTAAAACAGCTGGCGGGCCGTACTATAGTCACTTTTGAAATTCGTTCTACGGAAGAAATTGGAAAATAGATGTCCTAGAGTAAGTAGGTATTTGATTTGAATTATTTTATTTGATGAAGTCGCTCAAAATGTATGTGCGCATAGATCTTTTAAACTACGCAACGGATATTCATGCGGTTTTCACCAATAGATAGAGTGATTCAAGAGAAAGGTTTATATGTATAAAAACATGCTTATTATAGTAGAGAAAAGTTGAGAAATTCAAATATTCAATTCAGGCAGCGAGCAGCTGGCAAGCAGGTGGTGTGGATTTTATAAAGGTTGGGTAATGGCGTTGTGTTTCGTTAGCCACAGCAACGTGTGGCCGGGTCTGCTAGTATATTATATTTTATTACATAACAGTTTTTGTAAAAAGGCGTGTGCACCCTCTTATACACTCTTTATTTATAGTTTCGGTGTGCGGCACCTCTAGTGCTTGCCCATTGACATTTGGGCACTGGTAATATTGCAAGCCCAGCAATATTTTGGAATGCAACAGTTGTTGATCCTGGATAAATTCAAATCAGCGGATTTGAAAAGAGATATTGTCATTTTTTGGGTAGCAGCCGAGAGCTCAGGGCGGTCCTCTCGACCGCAATACGGCGGATCCTTTTTGAAGATCGCTACTATCGTAATTGTGAATTTTGGACATCATGCTCGCCATCTTGGGAGCTGACTTGAAGTCATCCGGGAGGGATGGTTGACATCAAGAATCATCCGCCTTTCCTGTTTCTGGAAGGTCCTTTTGGCTGGGAGCCATTTCTCTGGAGTCCTGACTTTCTCAGGATGCGATGTGAGATTTGGTTTCACAAAAGAAGATTTCGTCACGCTTCATTTACCACGGTATCAAAATGAACTATTCAAACCTAAGCAAGCCCATGCCAGACAGCCTTAGTTTCAGGATGTCATTTTTTGTTTTAATATATTTCTTTTGTATTTAAAATACCTTCTTTTCTTCAAAATCATTAAACTACTCTTTACATCTGCCATGCGAGTCATTGCTCATAAATAATCTGCCTTGTACATTATTGCCACCTCATCTCAGGTAACAATTTGTTTAAAGATAAATTGAAGATGTCTACTGACTTGGTATAATTGTTTCCCTTTATTAGTATTCTTGGCAAAGAGGAATACATATGGTAGTGTATTCTGCACTGAAATAAATCCTGACTTCTAGTATCACGTAGTGGAATCCGGAAGCTTATCGATTCAAGCAATACTGGATTATTAACTAAAAAACAGAAGGACACGGGTTCAAGTCCCGTTGGCAGCATGTATCTTTTCTCGGAAGATTTTTTCAATGTAGATGAGTGTTTCAGGCTAATAATTTTTGCTTCTTCTAACACAGCAAACTTATTTTGTATTTTGTATTTATAAAAGTGGTAAAAACCAAGAAATTTATTAATTTCAATTAATTTCAATAATAATTTTTGCTTAAAATAATTATTACCCTTTGTGCTATGCATATAAATCTTGTCTCGACGCCACCTAGCGAGAGATTTAGCACTAACAATGCCTCTCTCACAAAAATAAAGTTGGTTGTTTTCAGGTGGAAAAATGTAAAAAGCAGTAATTGTTGAATGAAATACTAGTATATATTGAATTATTTGGCGAGCAGGAGATAAGCCGACATAGCTCAGTTGTAGAGCACCTGACCGGCAATCAGAAGGACACGGGTTCAAGTCCCGTTGGCGGCATTTTTCAATTAGTGTTTGAGGCTGATAATTATTGCTTATAATAATTAACTAAATCATTTAGAATTTTATACATAATTACCAAATTAGTAAAAATTCTTCTGTCTGACAATTTGAGCATATTCATATAATTTAAAATTGTTAGTTAGTTTTTTAACATGTTTGCTTTTTAACCCATTTTGAGGACCTCTGAGAGATGAAAGTGATGAAAAATATTTATTTGATCAAAATTATTTGGTCATTTTTAAAAATTAGCACATAAACAGCTTACATTATTAATTATTTTAATTATTACCAAAACATCTTAAATTTTCACTAAATGACTAAATTATATTTTCTGTTTGTTTACATTTTTTTTACATTAGCTCCACATCGGAGGCTCTGGTGAATTTTTTTCATCTTGGGGTTTGCTGCGTTGAAGGTATTTTTAGGGAAAGGAAGTTCTGGGAAGGAAAAGGATATGAGGGATGGGTTGGAATCTGAGGGTCAATATTTTCAGGAGTGACGGACGTATGAGTCCATTCATTGCAGTGTAAAGCGGTGGTTTCAGAGAGTCCGGCTAAATAGTTCAAAAGGTCTTTTCAACCAGTCTATCCGGCCTGCCACGCAGTAGGTGGGATAATGCACCCGGTGACCTAAAAAGGCAGGGGTGTTTGTGATCCAATAAATGGCGGCGCGGTACCTATACCCGGCTCTCAAATTGAATGTTTTCAGAATTTTTATTATTCTACTACCTCTCCTGTTGAAGGTCCAATAATCTTGCTGCCTTATGGTTTATTTTTATTAACTCTGTACAGGAAACCCCAAGGGAAATCAACGTATTTGTATTTTAAACGTATTGGATTTCTTTATTGTGGCGGATTGCACACTGCATATTCCAAACCACCATGATGGAATAAATAATGTATTTTTCTAATCAACTTCAAGTTAAGTAATCCATCAATCTCCCCCGCTTTACAGAATAATATATAAACAATGTCTAAATAGGAATATCAAGGAATTAAGGTTTACTCGTATACCTCATGGATCCACTGATGCAAAATTTGGGTTCCGAAATATGAGGCATTTAATGGTATCCAAGTATTCGACACATTGCGAAAAGAATTTGAATATAATGGGATTCCTCCACACGCAATGCACAATTTGTCAAAGTTTAGTAACTAGGTCAACTGCTCGCAATGGTTTGGGAATCCCTTCTTGAAGTGATAAGGCATTCTTTGAAATCATGGAATTAATTGCATTAGCAATATGAGTTGATAATCGTCTGATTATTATCAGGACAGAGGTGTAATCTATTATACATCTGCTCTGATTATGGAGGTAGTGCAACACGACATAGAACCCTAAAAATTTACGATAATACTTTTAGCCGTGAAAATCTCAAAACATATCCAAGATGAGTTAAAATTAAACCTTAAACGCATATTGCCATAAAAAAACTTTTTAAAATTTTATAAAACTTTTTAATATCCATTGTCATGATTCCGTGAAAAATCTATTAAATAATATGGCGTAGTTTAAGTTTCTCAAATAAGCGATTTTGTTTGTTCAATTTTTTATGAGAAAAACTCTCTTTTTATAACTTTTGGAGGTTATTCCCAACAATTTAATATATCATAGAAGAAGAAGATAACAATAATAATGTGAACGAAAATATGAAAAAGAATTATTAATTATTATGGAAAAAAGAATTAGTTGAAGATAATATTGTTAATTCTAAAATTTGAAATATGAGATTGACAAGTATGACGGCGCAATAGCGAAATTGGTTAACGTCCCGGTTAAACGAAAGGTCTGGGTTCAAGTCCCAGTTGCGACCATTGTCTTTTTCTGTTTTTCTGTGTCTTTCATATTTTCGTTTAGATTATTATTGTTATTTTTTTATTAGCTCGCCAACAGAATATATCACGTATAATTATTACATTAGTTAACAATTTTTAATATGGTTACAGTGATAATTCCAATAAAAGGTGAGCACACCATGATATTAACAAATGTAATATCATCACGTTCACGAGCAATGTCTGTAAAATTGATTATCCTTACACGATCCGTGATGAAATCCTGAAAAGAGTAGACTCCATTAGAGATCTGGGAATCTTTCTTGACTCGAAGCTAACGTCAGAAACCTTTACCAACACATTGTCAATCAAGCCAATAGAATGTTCGGTTTTATCACTAGAATCACCTAATCGTTCAAGAACCTCAGTAGCTTCAGAATGTTATGTAAGAAGTATCTTCGAGTATGGCTCCGTGATTTGGTCCCCACACTCTGCAATTCATTGCAATAAAGTGGAGTATTTTCAAAAAATTACTTAAGAATACTAGCTTACAAATCTGGAGTACATCGGAATCTAGGTAACTATGCTGAAAGACTCATTCACTTTAGAGAAGTCTCACTCGCCAAAAGAAGACACATTTCAGATATGATCTTCCTGTTAAAAATCATAAACAACATGTCATTTTTAATTGATCAAATAACTCTTATTGTTAGGCCAAAATTCACGAGAAACCTTGAAACCTTTTGGATCGATACTTACCGTATTAATACAAGTTTCTTTAAACCAACCTCGAGAATGACTAGATTATATAATAAATATTCGAACATGAAGACTTAGATGTATTTCCAAACTCAATTGCTACCTTTAGTAGGAAATTATACTTACATATCCCTGATGATCTCCTCACCTAGAGCTATAAAATGTGTATAAATGTATGTATATATTAATGTGTGGATATATATTGTCATTATTGATCCTTCTTGTTTTATGTACGTAGGTACTTCAATTTATTATTATGTATTACAACTAATTAAAAATGTTGTGAAGAATGTTGTTGAACGTGATGATATTACATTTGTTATCTTCTTCTTCTTCAATGATTTTGTTTGCATTTAAAAAAATAACGTGGTATTAATTGTGACACGATTCTAGCCTCCGGATTCAGAAGTGTTGGATTCGATAGCCGGTGAAGTCATGTTTTTGTTGTAGTTTATTTTCGCCTTTGAAAAAATATATTATTTTAAATATTTTTATGTGTATGGATGTCTATTCATTATATATTGTCATATTCCTACCCACCCCTTAAACCCTTTTCCTTCCCAGAACTCTCCTCTCCTTCCTTTCCTTTAAAAAAACCCTGCACACAGCATTCCCAAAGATGACATAGGCCCTGAGGGAAATTATTTTCCTCTGGGCCTCCTGTGTGGAGCTCATGTAAAAAAATTTAAAAAAATCAAAAATCTCTATTCTTGACAATGCATCTTTTTTTTAACGTGTAATATCCATGTAAAATGTACTTATATGTGTCTGTCCTTCCCATAATGAGTTTGTTTCTTAACTCATTGGAAATAAAGTGTTGCCATGTTTTTTTTTGTAATAGATACATTATAATTAATTAAACAAATAAATAAAGTATATACACCTCGTTCTTGATCGGAAAATGCACTCACCATCGCCTTGTATCCTTTAGAATCTATTTGTCGCTATATTTAGTGAACAGATCTCAATAATTCGATACTCCAGCTCAACACTTACTTTCTTAAGCTTCGCAATTGATACCCATGATTAGCTCCGGGTGATATTAATGGTTGAAAAATGGAAACGCGCTTTTTTACCAAAATATTATTCAAAGTCTGACTTTTAATCGATAAGCAAGGTGAAATATATACATAAAATACATACCTTGGTCTTACAATAGATGTCAATTTTAACTGGTCAAATCATATTGAAAATGTATGTAATAGATTAAGATCCATATTAGGGAAATTTTATCACCTAAAAAACTTTGTTGATAAAAATATATTATACTGTATATACAACGCATTAGCAGAATCAATTATAGGATACGGAATAAATAGTTACGGATTAACGTACAAAACGTACTTAAATAAAATAGAACAATTACAAATCCGTTTCCTAAAATTGATATCAGGCAAAAAAAATGTTCAATTATGTGAAGGCGATTATAAAAAAATTTTCTCCTTGTGTAATGTCCTCTCTATACACAGTAAGGTAGATTATCAATTAACGCTAGATGAATTCTGGAATACAGAATTCAAAAACCTGTAAACCACAACTACCCTACTAGGCATAGAGAAGCACAAATGCTTATTATTAATAAATCTCAAAATGTATACGGTGATAGAACAAAGAGGCATAGAATTCCGAAAATATTTAACGCATTACCTGAAAATATTAAAAATGAGACATCTTATTCAAATATCAAAAAAAAATTTAAATCATTCTATCTCCGTAGAACATGAAAGCAAATAATATTGTATACAAATACCCAAATCGAATATTGATCAAATACCTGGAAATTACTATCACCCACTGTATTCGTAATTAGTAGTTTATAATAATTAGTATTGTAAATTTTACACAGTTATTACAATGTAAAACATAAAAGTATAATAGTATTAATTAAATAGGAAAAATGAGAGATTTCTTACAATCAAACTGATTGATCAGTTTTGTAAGATTTTTAAGATAAATATTGTAAAATTAAAAAAACTGAATAAACATACTTAAAAAAAAAAGAAAAATAATTGGAAAATAAAGATATCAATGTGATATTTTACCTTGCGTAATAAAAACTTTTTAAAGTCAAATTGATGTGTGATCTTCTGTCAATTCTGGAAAAGAAA